>CM065895.1:37485091-38864258 GCA_033439115.1 Firmiana major
ATGCAATTGTAATATGCAAGCTAATTATGCAAGTAAACAAATGTCACGACCCGAAACTGTAAATTTTTCAGTGATTTATTGCGGAAGTGTAAAAATGTGAGCAATTTTTTTTTCATATTTCTTTCCATACATTGTTTGTTATGTGAGTACAGTCGTAACTATTTCTAGGTCTTAAACTACCTAGCTTGGTTTAAGGTTATGAACCTAAGGTCCCAGTCTAACTTCTTATTAACTTTTGTAATCATTCCTTAATTTAATATACATCCCGACACATACATTGTAAAGTAACTGTTTGACAGAGTACAATTAAATAGTATAAGTAACTGTACCATTGTGAGCTGTGAAATCTCAAAGCGCTTACTCCGAAACTGATATTGATATCATTATCAATGCAACTTTAGTTTGAACTTGTGATGGAAAGAAGAAAGGGTGAGCTTTGGGAAAGCTCAGTAAGTAAACCATATAAGCACAAAGGTAATAACCTACACGATGCTAAATTTCTAATACGTGTCTAACGTATTTCCATTCGATCATTCTTTCTCATTTCTTATCTGAATCACAATCTGATACTTATCATATTTCAAAACATATTTGCAGTTCGAAACTTATCGATGATCACACTTCTCTTTGTTTTTTTTTTTTGGATTAGACTGCTAGCTTGACACTGTCAAGTTTTTCAGGCATAGATGTATTTTAAAATACCTTAATTAGCCATCGAACATGACCACCCGACGTAATGATGGTTATAGGGGTTCAAAATTTGAAACATAGTCGAAAGCAGAAAACCAAAACTTATTGTAGTCCTCATTCATCCTTCGGGCACAACCATTCTCAAATCATATCACTTAATTCCAAATCATACCACATATTAGGTATTCATATATCAAAACATCACTTATTTAAAATATAACCAGTATCCGAAACTTATTATTCAGACTATAACTTGTATTCGAAACTTATTACACTTTAAACTTGTCTTATTTCAAACATCATTTATATCAGAGCAATTTCCTTATTGGAATAAGTCTCGCATCCAAAACATATTTATATCCGTAACATAATCCTTATATTCGAATCATATTTCATATCCCAAACTCTTTTCACATTTCGATAACATAGTACTTATTTCAAAACATATTTCACAACTTGAATCGTATTTCACATTATCTTTTGTTAGCTATTTTAACCTGTTAGTAGGGACACTACTAACTATTATTATCTCTTTAGTTGAGATTCCATTACTAACTATTATCATCCCCGTTAGCAGGGGCAACAATCATGCTTAAAATGCCATGCTTATGCAGTAAAACAATACTATTCTTAAAACAGTAACAGTAAAACAGATAGCAATATTTGTTATGTATATATGTAAAACCTATTCAGTGTAAAATAATTTCGGTTTGGTACAATAAATAAACAACTCAATAACAATAAATAGTAGAAGTGGAAAAGCAATACTTCACGCAATGTTTAAAGAAACCTTCAGTAAAACAAATTGCTTCCAATTCAGTTTTAATAAAATCAGAGTCAAAAATGATTTGCAATAACAATATCAATAGTATAAACATTTTACTGCAATAAATATAGATTCTAAAACTATTGTGTGGCACTTTATTCCTACAGGATTCAAGAGGTGGCCCCCACAGTATATATGATAATACAGTTCATAGGATCAATTCAGTAAATCAAATAGATGAAATAAGGCGGAACATGCTATAACAGTAATCTGTATGACAATTGGCCGATGTCAGTGACTGCAAGCATCACTGATCAAGTGTGTCGGGATGTCAATCGCCGTGGGAATGGTCAGCTACCTAAACGGCTTACAATACAGTATGTCCGAAGATCAGTAACACAACATATCGTACTCACATGCGTGTTGCAAGGTATCTCGTACTCCATCTCATGTATAAAACACGTCAAATCTCATGCTAGTCATACTCTAGCACACTTTCATACTCACGAAATCATGTAGGTGGCTCAAAACTTTGCAAAGTATGGTTAACAAAACCAAAACACACTCATTTCTTTTGCAAATCATTTCAAAGTTAGCCAACCTACCAATCATTTGCTAAAAAGCAATAAAACATGATTTTCAAAGCAATATGCTTTTGTTTTCATGCACATTTCTCAAACTCCCAACTTTTGCCCTTCAATCACCCAACATCATTTCCTAATCTCATGCATTCTAGCAAAACATTTAAGCGCCCAAATTGCGCACAGATATCTCTAAGAGTCCACACAATTCCCTTACCTCGATTTACTTGGTGTGACTCCTTTCCTTTTAGCTTCTCACGCTCTTGGCTCAACTCGCCTCGGCGTATCCTCGGAAGCTGCGATTCATTCATTAAATCAATTGAGTTAACGTATTTAACCCATAATTGACCTCAGTAGTCAATATTATTCACTTATGCATTTTACTAATGCCTTATTCCACATTTTACCTCTTTTAGGTAAATCTCACAATTTATCCACTAACCACATCTTAAAATCATTCCACAATACTATTAATAACTTCTACATATCTCATTCATCATTAATCTCCATACATCCACTTTCTCACTCTAGACCATTTCTAGGTCATAATCTTTCCAATGCATTTTAGATAGTTTCTAACCATCCATACTCATGCCAAACAACTCCAAAATCAATTATATAAACAATGTACCATAGTTGGAGTGTTAGAATCTTACCCAATTTGATTTCTCTTCTTGCTCCAAATGGCAATGCCCTTAACTCCTTCAATACCAACAATGGGAAAATGCTTTCCAACTATATTATTCTTCTCTTTGATAGGAACAACTTTGCCTCTAATGGTCTCCCTTCAAACCTCACTGAAAATGGCTGATTTTAGAGAGAGAAAGTTAGGTTTTTGGGTTGAAAGTGGAAGGTTTGTGTTTTTCCCGAAATTTTCTGATTTTCAGCAATCCTTATATAGAAAAAGCTTGAGGAGATCGATCTGGTCCAAGAGGAGATCGATCTGGTCCCCTTAAATCCTCTTTTTTCATGGCATTTTAAGCATGAGATCGATCTGTCGAAGCATGAGATCGATCTACTCCCAAACAGAGAGCTAAGGAGATCGATCTGGGTGCTTGGGGATTGATCTTTTGACTACAGAATGCTTAGGAGATCGATCTGGCTCCATTGGAGATCGATCTGCTTTATTCCTTTGCCCAAATAAGAGCATTCTGGCTCTTCCAGATCGATATCTCATCCCATGAGATCGATCTGCCCTTCACAATTTCCAGATTTTCTGCAGTTCTTCTGCAGCAACACTTACCAAACATCCTTAATTTGCTACCATGATCCTTTTCTCATTTATTCATCTTTGAGACTTGAAAATGGTATCCATCCACACTTCATATAGATTAAAACTTGTGTAGAATCTTTGTATGACCAATGGTATTTAATATAAACAAAAATGGAAGTGCACATCTTATGCAATTCTACTTCCATTTTACCAAACTACTCATAATCCATTCTACACACATTCTCCACATGTTTAAGTCCATTTCTTCACATTCATACTTAATGTAACTTGTATGTACAATTGCCACTCTCATTACAAGTGTGTACATTACTTATGGACTTACATCACATATATTTCACTCATGAATTCATAGTACAACTCTATTTACATTTCTATGTACATATATACCATTATACATAAACGAGGTCTCACATTCTCCCCCACTTAGAAAATTTGTTCCTCCAAATTAGAACCAATTATTCTGTAAACAACTCGGGATACTTCTCCTGCATCAAACTCTCCAATTCCCATGTGGCTTCTTCCACAGTGTGATGTTGCTAAAGTATTTTCACCAAGGGAATTGTCTTTGTCCTCAACACTTTCTCTTTTTTGTCCAATACCCGAACTGGCTTCTCAACATATGTCATACCCTCGTTGAGCTCCAATGGCTCATATCTTATCACATGTGCCGGGTCCGGGTGATACTTCCTCAACATGGATACGTGGAAGACGTTGTGCACACTTGCCAACTCTGGTGGCAATGCCAACCTATAAGCCTTATCTCCCACCTTATCAAGTATCTCAAATGACCCTATATATCGAGGGCTCAACTTTCCCTTCTTCCTGAATCTCATAATTCCCTTCGAAGGGGAAACTTTCAAAAACACTGACTCCCCCACCTCAAACTCTAGTGGTCTCCGTCTCTTGTCAGTATAACTCTTTTGCCTGCTCTGAGCTGTCCGTAACCTCTCACATATCAATTGGACGTCCTCAGAGGCTTGTCTAACCAAGTCAGGAGCAAAAATCTATCTGTCACCAACCTCTTCCCATCCAATAGGGGAACGGCATCTACGCCCATAAAATGCCTCATATGGTGCCATCCCGATACTCGCATGAAAACTGTTATTATACGCGAACTCTGCGAATGGAAAATGGTCATCCCAAGAGCCTCCAAAATCCAATGCACACGCTCTCAACATATCCTCCAGGGTCTGTATAGTCCTCTCTAACTGACCATCTGTCTGAGGATGAAATGCGGTGCTAAAATTCAACTGGGTCCCCATCGCTTCCTAAAAACGTTCCCAGAAGTGGGAAGTGAAGCGGGCATCCCTATCAGAAACAACGCTCACTGGAATTCCATGTAGCCTCACTATCTCGCGCACATATAGGTTCGCTAACTGGCTCAGAGTATCGGTAGCTCTCATAGTTAGAAAATGGGTTGATTTCATCAACCGATCCACAATCACCCATATGGCATCATGACCTCTCCGGGTCCTCGGCAATCCCATCACAAAATCCATGGTGACATGCTCCCATTTTCATGTTGGTATCGGTAGAGGCTACAATAACCCTGCAGGCTTCTGATGCTCTACCTTCATCTGCTGACAAACGAGACACTTAGCAACATATTCAACAATGTGTTTTTTCATTCTAGACCACCAATAAACCTTTCGAAGGTTTTGATACATCTTAGTACTCCCTGGATGTATCGTATACTTTGATGAGTAGCCTCTGTCAAGACCAACCTTCTGATCTCTGCGTCATTAGGAACACATATCCTACCTCTGAACCTCAACAATCCATCTGAACTCAACCTAAAGTCTGTCTCTATACCCCTCTGTATCTGCCCGACAATATCACTACACTGCTGATCAACTCGCTGAGCCTGTCGGATTCGATCTACCAGATCTGGTTCCAACTGCAGGCTAGCTATCACAAATCCACTATCAGCGTCAGGCGGGGTCATATCCAAACTGAGGTTCATGAACTGTTCCAACACCTCGTGTTCCCTGATCATCATAAATGATACCATCCCGAGATACTTCCTACTCAATGCATCAGCAACCACATTTGCTTTACCCGGGTGGTATAGGATCTCACAATCATAATCCTTTAACAGTTCGAGCTATCTCCTCTGTCTCATGTTCAACTCTTTCTGTGAGAACAGGTACTTAAGGCTCTTATGATCTGTATAAATCTGAAATCTCTCACCATAGAGGTAGTGGCACCATATCTTCAGCGCAAATACTACCGCTGCCAACTCCAAGTCATGGGTCGGGTAGTTCCTCTCATGATCCTTTAATTGTCTTGATCCATAGGCTACTACCTTCCCATCCTGCATCAACACGCAGCCCAGTCCTAGGTGTGAAGCATCCGTATACACCGAGAAACCTCCTGAGCTGGTAGGAATGGTGAGGATTGGAGCTGTGGTTAATCTCTTTTTCAGCTCCTCAAAACTTTCTTCACACTTATTGTCCAACACAAACTCCACATTCTTTCTTGTGAGGCGTGTCAAAGGAGCAGCTAACCTCGAAAATCCCTCTACAAACCTTCGATAATATCCAGCTAAACCCAGGAAACTCCTGATCTCTGTCACTGTCTGGGGTCTCTGCCACTGAACTACGGCCTCAATCTTAGATGGATCCACTGATACTCCATCCTTTGATACTATATGACCTAGAAAAGAGATCTGTTCCAACCAAAAGTCACACTTACTGAGTTTAGCGTACAACTTCTTCTCTCGAAGGGTCTGTAGCACTACCCTTAGATGCCTCTCATGCTCCTCTCTAGACCTTGAATACACCAGTATATCATCAATAAACACGATTACAAACCGATCCAAATACTGGTGAAATACCTCATTCATCAATGACATAAAAGCTGCGGGAGCATTCGTCAACCCGAATGGCATAACCATAAACTCATAATGTCCATACCGGGTGCGAAAAGCTGTCTTGGGTACATCTCCACCTCGTATCTTCAACTGATGGTACCCTGATCTCAGATCTATCTTGGAAAAGACCTGTGCTCCCTTAAGCTGATCCAACAAATCGTCGATGCGTGGGAGGGGATACTTATTCTTGATAGTGGCCTTATTCAACAACCGGTAATCTATACACAGTCGGAGGCTTCCATCCTTCTTCCCTACAAACAGAATCGGTGTTCCCTAAGGTGAGACGCTCGGTCTGATGAATCCCTTCTCCAGCAACTCCTGTAACTGTTTCCTTAACTCCTCTAACTCAACTTGAGCCGTTTTGTATGGTGGCTTGGACATCGGCTCTGTACCAGGTGCCAAGTCTATACCAAACTCCATCTCCCTATCTGGAGGTAACCCTGGTAACTCATCCTGAAAGACATCTGGAAATTCCCTAACCACTGATATGTCTTCCAATTTTGGACGTGCCTTATCCGTCTCAATCACAAAAGCGATGAACCCTTCACATTATTCTTTCCACCATTAGTATCATAAATCATCACATCACATACATAAATGAAATCAAATTTATCTTTCATACATCATGTATCAAGATTGTACTCATCACACTTATAATAATCATGTTCTTTAAATTCATTTCACAAAATTAACTACAAGATTGTCTATCTTTGGAAACATCAAGGTTTTTGCATGACAATCCATAATAACATGATTGGCAGCCAACCAATCCATTCCTAGGATCACATCAAAATCACTCATATTTAATAAAATCAAATCGACTGCCATTTCTTTACCTCATATCCTGATCTTACAATCTCTATATACATGCTCAGTCAACTGACTATCATTCATAGGGGTAGATATTAATAACATCTTATCGAGCAGTGTGGGTTTTAGATTCTTCAACAATTTACATGCAAAGGATGGTGATATAAAAGAATGCGTGGCACCAGGATCAAACAGTACATAAGCTTCTAAATCAAAGATTTGGATGGTACCTTTTACCACATCCGATGACTGATCTGCAGTGTCCTGGTCCAGTGCGTGCACTCGTCCTCTGCTTACACCCACTGCTTGCTTCCCATTTTCCTCGACTGTAGCCCTCCTCCTCGGAGCAGCTATACCAACTGGAGCTTTCTCTGGCTCCTTGCCCTTCTGTGGGGCTCTCTCTATCATCTTTGGGTAATCTCTGATTATGTGCCCTGGCTTCCCACATCTGAAGCATACTACAGGAGATCCATAGCATGGTCGAGTACCATGGTACCTACCACACTTGCCACACTATTTCGTAGTAGGCCATGGTCCTCCAATCACGATTCCCTTAGCTGGAGCATAGGCCGGATACATGAGAGTATCAACTGTCCTCTCCCGGATCTCATCAATCCTCAGCCTCTTTCCAGAGAATCTCTTGCTTCCTTTATAGCTGAAGCCTCTATCCATCATAGGTCTCTTCTTATCTCTGTCCCTCATCTTACTAACCTTTCCAAACTCTGAGGTGATTCTATCAACATCTTGTTCACACAATTGCGTCTTGCGCACTGCCTCCTCATAGGTCGATATATCCAGGGGAACCAGTCTAGACCTGATGGTCGGTCTCAATCCATCCACAAACTTCTGGATTTTCTCGACCTCATTACTCATCGTGTTGGGATCATATCTGCCCAGGGATATAAAAGCAGTCTCATACTCATCCACAGTCCTGCTCCCTTGGGTCAGTCCCAAAAAATGCCATCTTTAGCTTTCGCTGTGCGGTATCTGGGACATAATGTCTCCGGAAGGCCTCTAGAAACATATCCCAGCTGATCTCAGTATGTCGGGCTCTCAAAATAGGCCTGGTGGACTTCCACCAATGTTCTGCTGATCCCTTCAGCATAAAAGCGGCAAATGCTACCATCTCGGTAGTAGTGCACTCAAAGAACCCATATAATTTCTCGATCTCATTGATCCAATCCTCAACCGCTACTGGGTCCTTTACTCCACTGAAAGACGACGGTCCAAACTTCTGGAACTGCCGCAGTCTATCCAAATCACATCCATATCCCTAACCTCTACTGCCTGGCATAGCAACCGACGTAGGTACATCCTGTCTGGGTGGGGTATCTATCGTCTGAGGTCCTTGGGCATGCCTTGCCCGTGCCTCAAGAGCTGCCGCCTGCTCGACATCACCCTGTGTAGCGGGACTCTATCTACCGCTAACTCCAGATAAAGATTGGGTGACCAACTCCACAATCATCTCAATGCTCCTCTCAAACCTCGCAAAGCGAGCCTCAGTACTCTTGGGTCTCTCCTCTGGACCCTGTGGAGCATGCTCAACATTGGCCTCCACCTCAACATCCTCCTAAGCCTCGTGTGTTTCCGGCTCAACACGACCCCTAGGCCAACCTCTACGGCCTCGAGCCTGTGCTCTCATCCCGCTACCGCGACTGGTATTAGGCATACTTACTCAATTCCCTACATTCACAATCAACTACTTAGTCAACCCATCGACACACACAATTTGTATCTAAACAAGCACAGTAACTTGGGGATGTAATTTTCCACTTATTAAGTATTTTAGACACGACACACGTCAAACCAACTCGAGCTCTGATACCAACTTCTGTCACGACCCTCAACTTACCAAAATATGTACAAATTTTTTGCATTTTCATGCATCAATCTTTAATCATCCTTCCTCGATCGTGAACAACCACACTCATAACAGTTGGGCTGTGTGTCGACGTCTAACTCACTCCACCATACCAATTCAATTTGAAACATTATTTATGAGTAAACACTTGTATAAATGTATATATATATATCAGAGTTGTTACATGTGTTTACATTGTTTTACATCCCCAGTAGTTACATACAAAATGCTACTGTGCTATGTCTAGTTTAGATACAAAATAATCCAAGTGTGTATACCTTTAGCGATGGGATGCAGCGGATTACCAAAAGGGAACGCCTCCAGTCACGCTCACTCTATACTCAAATCTCTGTAGAGAGGGGGAAAATAAGGGGGGTGAGCAAACCATACGCTCAGTAAGGCAATCATGCGAATAGGTAGATACTGCACTATCTACGTGATCGTGATGCCATGCTCAAAAGCATTTTATTCATTATTTATCTCAAAACATGAGTGTATGATTGTGATAATGGTATGTAAAGCATTCATGCTATTAAAATCAAGTGCACATTTCAACTCAAAGCATGGTATAAATCATCATGCATAATTCACAATAAAAGCATGGCATTACCCATCATGCATTTTTACAATAAAGCATGGCATTAAACATCATGCATCCGTGCACTTTAAAAACCATTAACAAATCAATTCATCACTGGTCAGGTCTCGGCCTATCCCTCGGGCTTTCCTGACCCATAAATCATTTTCAAACATGGATTTATTCTCAAATAGCAGTAGACATGTGAGATAGGCAGTTCAACAATAGGTAATAACCTCAAGGCCTATGTACATAACCTGTGATACCGGCTACACGGATCAGGTGTGTGGGATATCACCACTATCTGCTTCCACACGGGAGGTGGGTCAAATCCTACCTGCCAGTCCATAGCAGATCTCGTCCGAAGACGGCACATCACAACTCAACACGATACAATGTACCCCATGCTACATGCATGGTACAACGTACTCCGTAGACCCAATCAACACATCATATCACGCCACATCTCAAACGCACGTGTGAGCCTATTTAATCGGTACGACCTCTTGTTGTGAGATCTGAGAATTTCAGACATATTTTAATTATGTAATATGAACTTGAAGTGTAATTTATTGAGTTAAGTGAATTGGGGAATGATAATTGGAGATTTATATGTTAAGTGTTTAAAATAAGTGTGAAACCATGAGGACAGATCGATCTGGGAGAAGGAGAGATCAATCTGGTGAGTTATAAATAACAAGGAAGGAGGAATTTAAGGAATAGATCGATCTGGGAGAAGGAGAGATCGATCTGGCGAGTTAAAAATGACAAGGAGGGAGGAATTTAAGGAGCAGATCGATCTCCAATGGAAGAGGATCGATCTCCTTATGATTCTGTTTGAGAGAAGATCGATCTCATGAGGAAGAGATCGATCTCCAAATGGTTCTGTTTGGGAGAAGATTGATCTCCTCAAGGAGCAGATCGATCTCATAAAACCATAAAGAGATCGATCTCACCCCTCGACAGATCGATCTCCTAGGCATAAAATTGCCCAAATCATCCCAAAAATTCAAATGCAGATCGATCTCATCAAGAGACAGATCGATCTCATACCCTCAGCCTATATAAGGAACCCCTATTTTTCTCCTGCAATTTCACTTTCTCTCTCTTCCAACCCCCATGTTCACCGAAACCTAGCTTTCTCACTCATCCAAAGCACCCATTTTCGGCTGAATCAGAGGTTGTGGCAAGAAGGGAAGTTGTTCCTCATCAAAAGGAGAACAACATACTTGGAAATCGAAAGACGGATCGAATCGAGGCAAGAGATAAGCTCTCCACAAGTTTTGGGTAATTTCTAAACTTCGATCCTTCTATTTGAGGTGATTTTGGTGATGTTAGTTGTTAGCATTTCGTTGAGATAGCTGAAAAATGATTAGGGATTGATGAAATTACAATGTGGTTGGAGTGGTAATGATATTTGGAAATTTTGGCAATTTTGAGAATTTGTGCTATAAATGGAAATTTAGACAATGTGGTGAATTAGCATAGATAATTGGCATGAGAAATGTAGAACGTTGAGATGTTGTGAATGAGAGTGTAGTTTGGGGTAGAGTTATGAGAATCAAGAGATTTGAGGTGTTATGAGCAATTATGCTCGATTTTGAGAATTGAGGTTTATGAGATAATTGAGTATTGATGTTTTAACATCGTTTGGACAGCTCGGGAGTTTCGGAGTGGAATGCGAGGCTAGTCCGTGATACGGGGGAAACGATTGCACTATACAAGGTGCAAAGAGGTAAGGGAAATCTAAACCATTTGTGTATGTGATTTGTAAACTATTTTAGCATGATTTGTGGTTTATAAAACAAGCATGTTGAGTGTTGTGTTGAGATACAATTGCACACGATTTTTATAGCCGGTTGGAGCCCAATGTTTTTATGAGTTTATAACTGGGCTCTACGTTAAGGCAATATCGAGATTTGAGAAATGTGTGCGTGCTTTGCCGGTTGGAACTCGATTTTATTATGTTTTGTGTTGAGTACAAAACGATTTTCAAATGAGTTTTATGAGAGAAAAACCATTATGAGTTCTACGTGAAGGCAAACCAGTCTTGTGTGATAAGACTTAGGTGTGTAATTTTGAGTACACACCGGGCATTGCTCTGGTAGCATGTAAGCGCGATTTCTTCTCCGTTCTGGTAACGTGAGAATAACCCATTCTGTGGCTGTGCCAAGTATACTTAGTGACAGTTGCCACGTGTGAAACCCTATTTGGTGGCCGTTGCCACGTGTGAAACCCTATTTGGTACCCGTTGCCACGTGAGAAACTCCATTGGTGGCCGTTGCCACGTGATACCCCATTTGGTGGCCGTTGCCACGTGAGAAACCCCATTGGTGGCCGTTGCCATGTGATACCCCATTTGGTGGCCGTTGCCACGTGAAAAACCCCATTTGGTGGCCGTTGCCACGTGAGAAACCCTATTGGTGGCCGTTGCCACGTGAGAACCCCTAATTAGTGGCCGTTGCAATGTGAAACCCTATCCAATGGCTATGCCACGTGTGAAATTAAATCAGTGGCCATGCCACATGTGTTTAGTGGCTATGCCACGTGTGAAATTAAATCAGTGGCTATGCCACGTGTGTTTAGTGGCTATGCCACGTGTGAGATTAAATCAGTGGCTATGCCACGTGTGTTTAGTGGCTATGCCACGTGTGAATTTAAATCAGTGGCTATGCCACGTGTGTTTATTGGCTGTGCCACGTGCATTACTATTTCAGTGATTTTATCACGTTCATTGAGAAAGCGTTTATCGCATTATTTTCACATGCTTTGTTATTGCTCTAGACTGAGCCTTTTTACTTCATGTTTTCACATGATTTGAGACATGAGAATGTCGTTTTGAGTACTTTCATGCTATGGTTTTCAAATGAGTTTCACATACAAATAAATATTTTGTGATGTGCATTTTGGTTTATGAAATGAGTCCCTTACCCCCCTTACTGAGCGATTTAGAACCTCACCCTGTTTTCTTTCCCCCCAGAGTTCTTTAAGTGAAAAAGGATCTCCCTGCGATGTACGGAGTAGTGGCTAGTGGAGGACTTGAGCTCCAGGCCATATATATTGTATTTTGAGGTACCTTTTATCTTTTCATGTACCCAGACGATTATTGTAATTGCAGACACTTTATGTACAACATTGTATGGGATGTATTAGGATTAATTAACTTGGAATTGAGTAATTCATATGATACAATATACACTATATTATGATAAGATCCTGAGGCATGATAATTATGATGATGTATGACACTGCACAGGAATGCACCCTTAATTGTGAATTAATGAGTAAAAAAGTTTTAAATTAGCCCTATTTTCCGCACTTCCGGGGCGTGACAGAGTTTTATTGGTATCAGAGCTTAGGGTGTCTAGTACTGTCAGTGTCGGTTAAGTGGAATAGAATACATCCCAAGTGTCTGTAATAGTCTGGTCATGAACTGAAATTGAGGATTGAGATTTCAATCGATTGTGATATGTACGCGTAGGAGAGGAGTTGAGATAGAGAATGAGTAAACGACGAGGTCGTTCGAGGAGGCAGGCAGAGTCCCTCCGCCACCTGTCCCACAACCAGAGAGTCCTAACTCTCGATTTAATCGGATTGAGACCGATGTGAGGCAAGGTTTTGAGCAGATGGCAGCGTTATTCGCGCAACACTTTGGAGTTAATGCCTCGGATACTACCCCTACACCACCACCACAAGGACCTCCCATACCCCCAGTGCCTCCCATCACTCAGCATGAGGATAGAAGTATGATCCAACTAAGGGATTTTCTGAAGATGAATCCACCCGCATTTAAGGGAAAGAAGGATCCTACAGAGGCTGAGGAGTGGTTGACGGAATTAAGAATTATATTTGATTTCTTGGGGTGCACCGATGCTGAGAGGGTCAATATGAGTGCCTATATGCTGAAGGGGAGAGCTCGAGATTGGTGGGGTACTACCCAGGGTATTTTGATGTCCCACCATGATGTGATTGGTTGGGAAGAGTTTCAGACAGCCTTTAGGACCCAATATGTACCATGAGCCACCCAGAGAAAGAAACAGGCCGAGTTTTTGAGTTTGGTACAGGGTGACATGTCTGTGGATGACTACGAGAGTCAATTCACCGCACTATTGAGATATGACCTAGAGACCTTCAAGAGTGAAGAGCTCCGCACAGAGAAGTTTGTGTATGGGTTGAAGCCCGTCATCAGAGATAGATTGATAGGGCTATGTATTACTGAGTTTGGAGATGCTCTGAGACGAGCACAAGAGATTGAAAGAGGAATTGAAATGGTACAATCCCAGAATGAGCTCAGAGCGGTGAATAGAGATAAGGGCAAGAGGCCAATAATTTTCCAAACAGAGGCTCGGAGAGGTTCCTTCAGAAGAGGAAGGATTGAGGTACAGAAGGGCAGATTAGAGAGACCCAGAGGTTACCCTAACATTAGAGAGACCCCTCGAGATGTCAGGCCTGAGACAAGGTTTTGCAGAGATTGTGGCCGAATGCATGAGGGAAGTTGTACTGGGTCGATCCATGGATGTTTTAGATGTGGAGACATGGGTCACATGGTGAAGGATTGCCCTCAACCTCAGAAACCACATGTCTTGGAGCCCACTAGACAACAGCCTCAGAGAGTGAATCCCCCGAGACGGGCCACTGCGACCGAGAAAGGGAAGAAACCTGTGGCACAGGGACGTGTGTTTGCCCTGGATAAGGAGACCGCAGACACTTCGGCAGAAACTATAAGAGGTACACTCTCTGTCTGTAATCATAAGTCTCATGTGTTGATTGATTCAGGATCCACGCATTCGTTTATTTCTGAGCATTTTGCATGTACATTAAACTTGAAGTTTGAACCTCTAGAATATATACTACATGTAAATACCCCTATGCGTGAATCTCAGAGAACTGAGTTAATCTGTAAAGGATGTGAGATAAAGGTGGGAGATAGAGTGATGTTAGCAGATCTAATCATGTTGAATATACATGGGTTTGATGTAATTCTGGGAATGGATTGGTTGGCGATCAATCGAGTGAGTTTAGACTGCTACACTAAGATTGTAACTTTCTCCCTACCTGAACCTTACAGTGTACGATTGAGATATTGAGAAAATGATTATGTGGATTTCTAGTAAGTAATTTGAGAATTTTGATATTATTTTGGAGAATATTAAATATGATTGTTCATGTGAAGGTTATGAGACACTCATCTCAGACGATGAGCGGGAACATCCGAGGATTGAGGATATACCTGTGGTGTGTGAATTTTTGGATGTTTTCCCAGATGAATTGCCAGGTTTACCACCAGAGAGAGAGCTGGAGTTTACCATTGATTTGGTACCTGATACTCAGCCGATCTCTAAACCTCCATACAGGATGGCATTAGTAGAACTTGAGGAATTGAAGAAACAACTGCAGGAGTTATTGGATCAAGGGTTTATTAGACCCAGTGTTTCACCGTGGGGAGCACCAGTTTTATTTGTCAAGAAGAAGGATGGTAGTCTCAGATTATGCGTAGACTATCGGTTGTTGAATAAAACCATGGTGAAGAATAAATACCCATTGCCCAGGATTGATGATCTACTTGATCAGCTAAGAGGGGCATCAGTCTTTTCTAAGATTGATTTGAGATCGGGCTATCACCAATTGAGGATCAAGGAAGAAGACATTCCAAAGACGGCCTTCAGGACGAGGTATGGCCATTACGAATTTCTGGTGATGTCCTTTGGATTGACGAACGCCCCGGCAGCATTTATGAGATTGATGAACGAGGTGTTCAGAGACTATCTGGATAAATTTGTGATAGTCTTTATTGATGATATCCTGGTATACTCTCGGTCGTATGAGGAGCATGCACAGCATTTGTGGTTAGTACTTCAGATACTCTGAGATTAGCAATTATACGGAAAGCTTAGTAAGTGTGAGTTTTGGCTGAACCGGATAGCTTTCCTTGGTCATATACTCTCAGGGGAAGGAGTATCAGTGGACCCAAGCAAGGTGGAGGCTGTGCTTAATTGGGAGAGACCGAGGACAGTTACTGAGGTACGAAGCTTCCTTGGTTTGGCAGGGTATTACAGAAGATTTGTGGAAGGATTTTCAAGGATTACCGCTCCTTTGACTAAGCTCACGCGCAAAGAGACTCCATTTATATGGACTGATCAATGTGAGCTCAGTTTTCAGGAATTAAAAAGGAGATTGACAGCGGCACCTGTGTTAACTATTCCTAAGGGATCAGGAGGATTTTCGGTGTATAGTGATGCATCTCATCAAGGATTGGGGTGTGTGCTGATGCAGCACGGAAGATTGGTCGCATATGGATCGCGACAACTGAAAGACCATGAGCGGAATTACCCCACGCATGACTTGGAGTTAGCCGCTGTGGTATTTGCTTTGAAGATCTGGCGACACTACTTATATGGGGAAAGATTCCAGATTTTCACTGATCACAAGAGTTTGAGATATCTCTTTGATCAGAAAGAGTTAAACATGAGACAAAGGAGATGGATGGAACTCCTTAAGGATTATGACTGCGAGATTCTATATCATCCGGGTAAGGCGAATGTGGTTGCTGATGCCCTGAGCAGGAAGAGTATGATATCTGCTATGATGATCAGGGAATGGGATTTACTAGAGCAGTTCGCCGAACTTCGAATCAGAGTTAAAGAGATAGAGACTGGATTTGTGGCTAGCTTGCGAATAGAGCCCAGGATCATGGATCAAATTAGAACTGGGCAGCGCAGTGATCAGAGATTAATAGATATGGTTAGCCAAGCTGAACAGAGTTCGTAGTCGGATCTCACAGTCAGTGAGGATGGATTGTTGAGATTCAGAGGACGGATTTGTGTACCGGACGATGATACCCTGAAGAGATAGATACTGAGAGAATCCCACTGCTCGCGATACACCATGCACCCAGGGAGTACTAAGATGTACCGAGACTTGAGAAAGGTGTATTGGTGGAGTGGTATGAAACGAGACGTGGCAGAGTATGTGGCCAGGTGTTTAGTATGCCAGCAAGTGAAAGCTGAGCATCGGAAGCCCGAAAGACTACTACAGCCCTTACTTGTACCTACATGGAAATAGGAGCATGTCACTATGGACTTTATTATGGGTTTACCGAGGACCCGAAGAGGTCATGACGCTATATGGGTTGTAGTGGATAGATTGACCAAGAGTGCCCACTTCCTTGCCATCAAGAGCACAGATATTGTGGATGCCTTAGCTGAGCTGTATGTCAGCGAGATAGCTAGATTACATGGGGCTCCAGTGAGTTTTACTTCTGATAGAGATTCCCGGTTTACTTCCAGATTTTGGACCCAGTTCCAGGAGTCCATGGGATCTCGATTGAGTTTCAGTACCGCCTATCATCCTCAGACAGATGGTCAGTCAGAAGAGGACTATTCAGACTCTGGAGGATATGTTGAGGGCGTGTACGATGGATTTTAAGGGATCATGGGATGATCACCTGCCCCTAGCAGAGTTTGCATACAATAACAGCTATCATGCGAGTATTGGAATGGCACCTTTTGAGGCTCTATATGGTAGGAGGTGTAGATCCCCTGTAGCTTGGGAAGAAGTCGGTGACAGAAAGATAAATGCTCTCGAGCTTGTTGAGCAAGCAATACAGAGTGTGAAACTCATATGTGAGAGGTTACGGGCTGCACAAAGTAGACAGAAAAGCTACGCGGATGTGCGTAGACGGCCACTCGAGTTTGAGGTTGGTGATGCAGTATTTCTGAAAATATCACCGAGTAAGGGTATCATGCGATTCGGGAGGAAAGAGAAATTGAGTCCTCGATATGTGGGACCATTCGAGATTCTTGAGAGAGTGGGAGAGGTAGCCTACAGATTGGCATTACCCCCACAGATGTCCAGAATACACAATGTTTTTCATGTGTCTATGTTGAGGAAGTACCACCCGGACCCTTCTCATGTCATAGAGTATGACGAGATGGACATTCAAGAGGATATGAGTTACACTGAGGAACCCGTCCGGATTCTCGATAGAAAGGAGAAGGTACTGAGAACCAAGAGCATCCCATTAGTGAAAGTTTTGTGGAAACATTACTCAAGGGAAGAGGCAACGTAGGAACTAGAGAGTCTCATGAAGGAGAAATACCCCCATCTATTCGACTAGTTGAGTTGAATTTGGAGGACCAAATTCTTTTAAGGTGGGGAGGATGTGAGATCTGAGAATTTCAGACATATTTTAATTATGTAATATGAACTTGAAGTGTAATTTATTGAGTTAAGTGAATTGGGGAATGATAATTGGAGATTTATATGTTAAGTGTTTAAAATAAGTGTGAAACCATGAGGACAGATCGATCTGGGAGAAGGAGAGATCGATCTGGTGAGTTATAAATGACAAGGAAGGAGGAATTTAAGGAGCAGATCGATCTGGGAGAAGGAGAGATCGATCTGGCGAGTTAAAAATGACAAGGAGGGAGGAATTTAAGGAGCAGATCGATCTCCAATGGAAGAGGATCGATCTCCTTATGATTCTGTTTGAGAGAAGATCGATCTCATGAGGAAGAGATCGATCTCCAAATGGTTCTGTTTGGGAGAAGATCGATCTCCTCAAGGAGCAGATCGATCTCATAAAGCCATAAAGAGATCGATCTCACCCCTCGACAGATCGATCTCCTAGGCATAAAATTACCCAAATCGTCCCAAAAATTCAAATGCAGATCGATCTCATCAAGAGACAGATCGATCTCCTACCCTCAGCCTATATAAGGAACCCCTATTTTTCTCCTGTAATTTCACTTTCTCTCTCTTCCAACCCCCATGTTCACCGAAACCTAGCTTTCTCACTCATCCAAAGCACCCATTTCCGGCCGAATCAGAGGTTGTGGCAAGAAGGGAAGTTGTTCCTCATCAAAAGGAGAACAACATACTTGGAAATCGAAAGACGGATCGAATCTAGGCAAGAGCTAAGCTCTCCATAAGTTTTGGGTAATTTCTAAACTTCGATCCTTCTATTTGAGGTGATTTTGGTGATGTTAGTTGTTAGCATTTCGTTGAGATAGCTGAAAAATGATTAGGGATTGATGAAATTGCAATGTGGTTGGAGTGGTAATGATATTTGGAAATTTTGGCAATTTTGAGAATTTGTGCTATAAATGGAAATTTAGAAAATGTGGTGAATTAGCATAGATAATTGGCATGAGAAATGTAGAACGTTGAGATGTTGTGAATGAGAGTGTAGTTTGGGGTAGAGTTACTAGAATCAAGAGATTTGAGGTGTTATGAGCAATTATGCTCGATTTTGAGAATTGAGGTTTATGAGATAATTGAGTATTGATCTTTTAACATCGTTTGGACAGCTCGGGAGTTCCAGAGTGGAATGCGAGGCTAGTCCGTGATACGGGGGAAACGATTGCACTATACGAGGTGCAAAGAGGTAAGGGAAATCTAAACCATTTGTGTATGTGATTTGTAAACTATTTTAGCATGATTTGTGGTTTATAAAACAAGCATGTTGAGTGTTGTGTTGAGATACAATTGCACACGATTTTTATAGCCGGTTGGAGCCCAATGTTATTATGAGTTTATAACTGGGCTCTACGTTAAGGCAGTATCGAGATTTGAGAAATGTGTGCGTGCTTTGCCGGTTGGAACTCGGATTTATTATGTTTTGTGTTGAGTACAAAACGATTTTCAAATGAGTTTTATGAGAGAAAAACCATTATGAGTTCTACATGAAGGCAAACTAGTCTTGTGTGATAAGACTTAGGTGTGTAATTTTGAGTACACACCGGGCATTGCTCTGGTAGCATGTAAGCCCGATTTCTTCTCCGTTCTGGTAACGTGAGAATAACCCATTCTGTGGCTGTGCCACGTATACTTAGTGGCCATTGCCACGTGTGAAACCCTATTTGGTGGCCGTTGCCACGTGTGAAATCCTATTTGGTGGCCGTTGCCACGTGAGAAATCCCATTGGTGGCCGTTGCCACGTGATACCCCATTTGGTGGCCGTTGCCACGTGAGAAACCCCATTGGTGGCCGTTGCCACGTGATACCCCATTTGGTGGCCGTTGCCACGTGAGAAACCCCATTTGGTGGCCGTTGCCATGTGAGAAACCCTATTGGTGGCCGTTGCCACGTGAGAACCCCTAATTAGTGGCCGTTGCCACGTGAAACCCTATCCAGTGGCTATGCCACGTGTGAAATTAAATCAGTGGCCATGCCACGTGTGTTTAGTGGCTATGCCACGTGTAAAATTAAATCAGTGGCTATGCCACGTGTGTTTAGTGGCTATGCCAAGTGTGAGATTAAATCAGTGGCTATGCCACGTGTGTTTAGTGGCTATGCCACGTGTAAAATTAAATCAGTGGCTATGCCACGTGTGTTTAGTGGCTATGCCACGTGTGAGATTAAATCAGTGGCTATGCCACGTGTGAATTTAAATCAGTGGCTATGCCACGTGTGTTTAGTGGCTGTGCCACGTGCATTACTATTTCAGTGATTTTATCACGTTCATTGAGAAAGCATTTATCGCATTATTTTCACATGCTTTGTTATTGCTCTAGACTGAGCCTTTTTATTTCATGTTTTCACATGATTTGAGACATGAGAATGTCGTTTTGAGTACTTTCATGCTATGGTTTTCAAATGAGTTTCACATACAAATAAATATTTTGTGATGTGCATTTTGGTTTATGAAATGAGTCCCTTACCCCCCTTACTGAGCGATTTAGAAGCTCACCCTGTTTTCTTTCCCCCTAGAGTTCTTCAAGTGAAAAAGGATCTCCCTGCGACGTACGGAGTAGTTGCTAGTGGAGGACTTGAGCTCCAGGCCATATATATTGTATTTTGAGGTACCTTTTATCTTTTCATGTACCCAAACGATTATTGTAATTGCAGACACTTTATGTACAACATTGTATGGGATGTATTAGGATTAATTAACTTGGAATTGAGTAATGTATATGATACAATATACACTATATTATGATAAGATCCTGAGGCATGATAATTATGATGATGTATGACACTTCACAGGAATGCACCCTTAATTGTGAATTAATAAGTAAAAAAGTTTTAAATTAGCCCTATTTTCCGCACTTTCGGGGCGTGACACTTGTCTACCCGAAGCTCCTAACACGGCTAATTAATCATGTCAAATCAATGCACGTGTGAGCCTATTTAATCGATGTGACACCCAGTCTACTCGAAGCTCCAAACACGGCAACATGCAAGGTGGGCATCTAGTGCGAGACAAACTCGAAGCACAATGCCAAAAAAAATATGAAATCCATGTGAAAACTAGTGCCTCTTGCACTCATGTGCATAAAACACGTCAAATCTCATGCTAGTCATACTCTAGCACGCTTTCATACTCAGAAATAATGTAGGTGGCTCAAAACTTTGCAAAGTATGGTTAACAAAACCAAAACACACTCATTTCTTTTGCAAATCATTTCAATGTTAGCTAACCTACCAATCATTTGCTAAAAAGCAATAAAACATGATTTTCAAAGCAATATGCTTTTGTTTTCATGCACATTTCTCAAACTCCCAACTTTTGCCCTTCAATCACCCAACATCATTTCCTAATCTCATGTATTCTAGCAAAACATTTAAGCGCCCAAATTGCGCATAGATATCTCTAAGAGTCCACACAATTCCCTTACTTCAATTTACTTGGTGTGACTCCTTTCCTTTTAGCTTCTCACGCTCTTGGCTCAACTCGCCTCGGCGTATCCTCGGAAGCTGCAATTCATTCATTAAATCAATTGAGTTAACGTATTTAACCCATAATTGACCTCACTAGTCAATATTATTCACTTATGCATTTTACTAATGCCTTATTCCACATTTTACCTCTTTTAGGTAAATCTCACAATTTATCCACTAACCACATCTTAAAATCATTCCACAACACTATTAATAACTTCTACATATCTCATTCATCATTAATCTCCATACATTCCACTTTCTCACTCTAGACCATTTCTAGGTCATAATCTTTCCAATGCATTTTAGATAGTTTCTAACCATCCATACTCATGCCAAACAGCTCCAAAATCAATTATATAAACAATGTACTATAGTTGGAGTGTTAGAATCTTACCCAATTTGATTTCTCTTCTTGCTCCAAATGGCAATGCCCTTAACTCCTTCAATACCAACAATGGGAAAATGCTTTCCAACTATATAGTTCTTCTCTTTGATAGGAACAACTTTGCCTCTAATGGTCTCCCTTCAAACCTCACTGAAAATGGCTGATTTTAGAGAGAGAAAGTTAGGTTTTTGGGTTGAAAGTGGAAGGTTTGTGTTTTTCCCAAAATTTTTTGATTTTCAGCACTCCTTATATAGAAATAGCTTGAGGAGATTGATCTGGTCCAAGAGGAGATCGATCTGGTCCCCTTAAATCCCTCTTTTTTCACGGCATTTTAAGCATGAGATCGATCCGTCGAAGCATGAGATCGATCTGCTCCCAAACAGAGAGCTAAGGAGATCGATCTGTGTGCTTGGGGATCGATCTTTTCACTACAGAATGCTTAGGAGATCGATCTGGCTCCATTGGAGATCGATCTGCTCTATTCCTTTGCCCAAATAAGAGCATTCTGGCTCTTTCAGATCGATATCTCATCCCATGAGATCGATCTGCCCTTCACAATTTCCAGATTTTCTGCAGTTCTTCTGCAGCAACACTTACCAAACATCCTTAATTTGCTACCATGATCCTTTTCTCATTTATTCATCTTTGAGACTTGAAAATGGTATCCATCCACACTTCATACACATTAAAACTTGTGTAGAATCTTTGTATGACCAATGGTACTTAATATAAACAAAAATGGAAGTGCACATCTTATGCAATTCTACTTCCATTTTACCAAACTACTCATAATCCATTCTACACACATTCTCCACATGTTTAAGTCCATTTCTTCACATTCATACTTAATGTAACTTGTATGTACAATTACCACTCTCATTACAAGTGTGTACATTACTTATGGACTTACATCACATATATTTCACTCATGAATTCATAGTACAACTCTATTTACATTTCTATGTACGTATATACCATTATACATATACGGGGTCTCACACGCCGACCTCCGATGACCAGGAAGCCAGGCGACCACCGCAAAATGGAGCCGACCCTCGCGCGATTCTTTACGCATCGATACGACCGCCAACGGCGTCGGAATCTGGTGGATCGAGGGAGAGAAGGGCGAGAGGGAGAAGAGAGAAATCGATGGCCATCGACGTCGATTCGACCAACCCCACCCGCAATCGAACACTCTCCCAGTGCAGGCGCACCGATTGGCACCAGAAACGAGCCAAGAACCAGTCGAAAACATCGTGAACGGTGACAGGGAAGCCTGAATCGGTATGGATCGGTTCAATTTGAAGTGAACCGGGCTGAACCGACCAGTTTGAACCGGGCTGAACCAAACCGAACTGGTTCAGCCAAGAAAGAGAGGAAAAATGTAGAAAAAGAAAGAAAAAGAGAAAAAAGGAAAAAAAAGAAGATTTTCGGGGATACACCGGACTTCGGGTAAGTCGGTAAGAGGTAAAAAATGATTGATTTGATTTTCAAAAAATTTATTTAAATTATATTTGATCAAAAAATAACCAAAAATTAAATATAAAATTGTGCAGTTCGACGATAAATTTTGAATGTGAGCCGATCGAACTCCGATTTACTCACCATCGCATAATTTCGGGTAAGTAAAGCTCATTTATGAAAATAGTATGATAATTACGCAATTGGAATTTATTTTGCAGATTTCAGATTAATTTCTGCATAAAAAGCAAATTATATTCGTATTTTTGAATTAATTATCGTAAATGATATACGGGCTATCCAAAGAGTTTGGAACGAAACCCAATGAGTATTGAGAGCCCAATAGAACCAAAGAAGGGATTTAATAAGTGGAAACGAGCTGGAAATAGGTCGAGGCCCATTAAGATACAATTGGGCCCAATAATGTAAAATGGGCGCAGTGCTTTCGATTCGATCAGTAAGAGTGAAATACTAATAAGTATATTAGAACTGACCTAAATACGTGGTTATATGTAGCTTCGTAGACTTGGTTTGAAGCGAATTGGACTGAGAGACCTGGTACGATCGAGATGGGATAAGCTCGTGCGTGATTTCAGGTAAGGGAATTTTATGGACTGCTAGAGGTAACTTTATGCAATTTCGACATCATTTACATTCCCTAAAATTGTTTGAAGGGTCTAGATTTAAAATAAAAAAATTTTGGTGCCCGGATGGAAATGACCAAAAATACCCCTGTGAAGGGTAAAATTTCCAAAGTTAGGAAAAGTTGGGAGAAGCAAGAACAAGAGATTCCTGCTTGTTTTTTAGGTGTTTTGACATGTCCATGAGTAGGCTGGCTAACTTTTAAATAAAAATGCACGGCATTGCATATTTTAAACAGTGTGATTTCTTGTGAAAATTGTTTTGAGATAACAGAGCCGCCTACGTGATTTTATGAAAGTGTGACGTGCTAGAGCTCAGCTTGCACAAGTTTTTAATTTGTGAGAGCAAGGGCTCGTGCTAGAGCAAGGGCTCGTACTAGAGTTTTGCATGCATAGGTGCTGGAGTCTAACTCGCACTAGATTTTCATATGATTTTCATGACAGGGTGCTGGAGTCTAACTCCTACCAAATTTTCACTTGATTTTTATGACACAGTACTGGAGCCTAGCTCGCGCTAGTTTTACATGATTTTGACAGAGTGCTGGAGCTTAGCTCGCACTAGATTTTATGAGATTTTATGAAACGCGTGCTGGAGCTTTGCTCTCACGAGATTTTCCTTGATTTTATGAGTGTGCTGGAGCATCGCTCGCACTGATTTTATGGGACATTCGATGAGCCGTGCTTGGAGCGTCGGGTAGACTGTGTGTCACGCCGATTAAATATGCTCGCACGTGCGTTTTAAGATAGGCACGATTATGGATATGAGATATGGTTCCACGGAGTACGTTGTACCATGCAAGTAGCATGAAGTATGTTGTACCATGCTGGGATTGATTATGTGGCATCTTCGGATGCGAGTGGCATCTTCGAATGCGAGTGGCATCTTCGGATGTGAGTGGCATCTTCGAATGCGAGATATTGGACAGGACCGACGGGCTAGACTGACCCACCTCCCGGGACGGTTCTTAATAGTGGTGAGACCCCGTACATAGGATCCATCTAGTAGTGGGATGACGAGTATATGGCCAATACTCCTGGTTATTTGCCTGAGATATATATTGCCTAGTCTCTCATGTTATTAGTTGATGTTTTTGAGAATTATGTTTTATGGATTTTTGTGTGAGTTTAGATCACCCGAAGGAGGGGTTGGATCTGATTGAGATATGAGTTTGATGAGAATGAAACTGGGATTTAAACTGAAACTTGCATGACGTTATTTCCATGCTATTTAAACCCATGCATGATGTAAACTGGTTTTACATGACATTCATTGTGTCACATGTTACTATTGCTTTGAAAAGCATTTGATGTCATGGTTTTGTGTGAGTCATGAACACCCAAGAGAGGGGTTGAGTCCTGGCTGTGTTGTGAAATTTTAACGAGAATGAAATGATTTAAATAGATTTGCATGTTAAATTTTCCATGCTCTTTAAAATCCATATGTGAACTTGTTTTACATGACATCATGAATTGTAGCATCTATTTTGAAATGTGTGGAGAAATGGTGGTTTATGCATGGCACCACGTTCATGTAGGTTGTATGGTTACCTACTTGTTCGTAGGATTGCCTTACTGAGCTTGATGTGCTTACCCCTTTAATTTTCTCACACAGATCATTTTCAGTAGACTTTGAGGCGACTGAGTACTACATTCCTGATATCTGCTGTTGCCCATCACTTGAGGTATATACACTTGTACATATTGTATCTAAATAAGAATAACACAGTAACATGTTTGTAAGTAATTTTCGAGGATGTATAGACACTATAAACACTTGTAAATGAATGAGAAAGAATTAGTTAAAAACTCATGTGTTTACCTCTCTTTTAATAAGGAATTAAGTTATATGGTGAATGAATGGTGGGACTGGCATTGACACACAGCCCAATTGTTAGTGGAGTGTGGTCACGATCAGAGGACAGGTAAGTATAAAAGAAAAAAAATTTACTCTGATTTTTGGGTCGTGATAAATAATCATATGCATTACATGGAAATTAGAGGGTCTTACAATCCTCCGCTCCTTCAAGGAATTTGGTCCTCCAGATTAGAACCAAGTTAATCTGAAAATAACTCCGGGTACTTTTTTTGTGTCATACTTTCTAATTCCCATGTAGCTTCCTCCAGAGTGTGGTGTTGCCAAAGAGCTTTCACTAATGGAATTGCTTTGTTTGCAACACCTCTTTTCTATCCAATATTCGAACTGGCTTCTCAACATACGTCACACTCTCATTGAGCTCCAATGGCTTGTATCTTATTACATGTGCTGGGTGATATTTCCGAAGCATAGAGACATGGAAGACATTATGAACATTTTCCTGGGGCAATGCCAACCTATACACCTTATCTCCCACTCTCTCCAGATTCTCGAAGGGTCCAATATATCGAGGGCTTAACTTTCCCTTCTTACCAAACCTCATTACCCCTTTTGAGGGAGAAACTCTAAAAAATACTAACTCACCCACATAAAAATCCAGTGGTCTCCGTCTCCTATCAGCATAATTCTTTTACCGGTTTTGAGATCTCCGTAATCTCTTACATATCAGTTGGACGTTCTCAGAGGCCTGTTGCACTAAATCCGAAGCAAAAATCTGTCTATCACCAACCTCTTCCCATCTAATAGGGGATCGACATTTGCATCCATACAGTGCCTCATATGGTGCCATTCCGATACTCACATGATAGCTGTTATTATAGGCGAACTTGGCTAACGGTAGGTGATCATCCTATGAGCCTCCAAAATCCAGCACACACGCTCTCAACATATCCTCCAGGGTTTGTATAGTCCTCTCTGACTGACCATCTGTCTGAGGATGGAAAGCAGTGCTAAAGCTCAAGTGGGTCCCCATCGCTTCCTGAAAATGTTCCCTAAAGTGGAAAGTGAAGCGGGCATCCCGATCAGAAATAACGTTTACTAGTACACCATGTAACTAAACTATCTCTCGAACATACAAGTTCGCCAGCTAACTCAGAGTATCTGTAGCCGTCATGGCCAAGAAATAGGATGACTTCGTCAATCGATCCATAATAACCCACATGGCATCATGACCTCTACGGGTCCTCGACAATCCCATCATAAAATCCATGGTGACATGCTCTCATTTTCATGTTGGTATCGGTAGAGGCTGCAATAATCATGCAGGTTTCTGATGCTCTACCTTAACTTGCTGACAAACGAGACATCTTGCGATATATTCAGCTATGTATCTTTTCATTCTAGACCGCCAATACACTCTTCGGAGATTCTAATACATCTTGTTACTTTCTGGATGCAGTGTATACTTCATCGAGTGAGCTTTTGTCAAGATCAATTCCCTGATCTCTGGATCATTAGGAACACATATCCTACTCCTGATGTCACGACCCAAATTACCTAAAAATCACTATAAATGTTTTTGTTTATTATTTAATTCTTACCTTCCTTTTATCGTGACCATCATACCAAACAATTGGGCTATAATTCGGTGTTAGTCCCTTCTCACCTATTTACCATTCCATTTCCATATTCACATTCACACATCAGGACTTACTATCCATTGACTTTAACTACATACATACACAATGGTATTTACATAACCTTACATCCCCGACATCATATACGTTTACAGTACTGTGCATTTACATATTTAGATACAAAACTATATAAATGTGTATACCTGACTCTCGATGGGAAGCAGCGGATACCAAGATTCAAGTTCTCAATCGCTCACTAACTACTACGAGTGCTCTGAAAAGATGGAAAAATAAGGGGGTGAGCAAACCACAAGCTCAGTAAGGCAATTATGCAAGTAAGTAGATATCTCCACTATCTACATGTTCATAATGCCATGCCTTTAAATCCATTTCTTTTTGTTAAAATCTCACGCACAAAATCATGCATACATTAATGTCATAGTTTATAAAAACTATTCGTGCATATAGAAATCATGCAACTCATGCATCAATGGCATTTTATGTAAAATCATAAAATCATAATTAGCATGAAATAAATCAAGATCATGCATTAATTCATGCCATGTGACACCAATCATGAAATACAATTCTTTTCATGAATTTGTAATTAAAGCATGGAAAACTCTTCATGCTACTGCATTTAAATCACTTCATTAAAGCTGCAGTATAAAATAACCCGAAGGGGTTAAGCGTCTCATAAATCAATGTCATTAAAAATTCATTATAAAATTCTATTATAAAAGTCACCCTTCTTTTAGGGACACATTTAATAAAATCCTTTGAAAAATTTAGCATCATAGTAGAAAATCACAAAATTGGGGCCTAATCCTTCCATCGGGTCTACCCTGGTCTATCAAGACCAAATGTTATATCATGTGAGACATGTAGGTGACTATATAAGTAACAACGAGGACTATGGCCATAACCTAGTGATCCCTAGCTACACGGTACCTAGTGTGTGGGGTATCACACCTGAAACTAGAGGTAAGTCAATCCTGCCACCAGAACAACATAACATCAGGATTACGAGGGCAAAGCTTGCTTCCTCGTGGCTAATGCCACTCCACTCCAACAATCCCCATGGTACAGCGTACTCCATCTGATATACATGGTACAATGTACTCCGTGAACCCAATCTCAGTCAGGGGGTGTGAGATCTAAGAATTTCGAACATACTTTAAATATGTAATAAGAATTTGAAGTTTAATTTATTGAGCTAAGTGAATTGGGGAATAATAATTGGAGATTTATATGTTAAGTGTTTAAAATAAGTATGAAGTATGAGGACAGATCGATCTGGGAGAAGAAGAGATCGATCTGGTGAGTTAAAAATGACAAGGAAGGAGGAATTTGAGGAGCAAATCAATCTCCAATGGAAGAGGATCGATCTCCTTATGATCCTGTTTGAGAGAAGATCGATCTCATGAGGAAGAGATCGATCTCCAAATGATTCTGTTTGGGAGAAGATCGATCTCCTCAAGGAGCAGATTGATTTCATAAAGCCATAAAGAGATCGATCTCACCCCTCGACAGATCGATCTCCTAGGCATAAATTGCCCCAAATCGTCCCAAAAATTCAAATGCAGATTGATCTCATCAAGAGCCAGATCGATCTCCTACCCTCAGCCTATATAAGGAACTCATGTTTTTCTCCTGCAATCTCACTTTCTCTCTCTTCCAACCCCCATTTTCATCGAAACCTAGCTTTCTCACTCATCCAAAGCACCCATTTTCGTCCAAATCAGAAGTTGTGGCAAGAAAGAAAGTTGTTCCTCATCAAAGGGAGAACAACATACTTGAAAATCGAAAGACGTATCGAATCGAGGCAAGAGATAAGCTCTCCACAAGTTTTGGGTAATTTCTAAACCTCGATCTTGATATCTGAGATGATTTTGATGATAATGGTTGTTGTCATTGTGTTGAAATAGCTGAAAAATGATTAGGGATTGATGAAATTACAATGTGGTTGGAGTGATAATGATATTTAGCAATTTTGGGAATTTGAGCTATAAATAGAAATTTAGACAATGTGGTGAATTAGCATAGATATTTGGCATGAGAAATGTAGAACGTTGAGATGTTGTGAATGAGAGTGTAGTTTGGGGTAGAGTTACGAGAATCAAGAGATTTGAGGTGTTATGAGCAATTATGCTCGATTTTGAGAATTGAGGTTGATGAGATAATTGAGTATTGATGTTTTAACATCGTTTGGACAGCTCGGGAGTTCCAGAGTGGAATACGAGGCTAGTCCGTGATACGGGGGAAACGATTGCACTATACGAGGTGCAAAGAGGTAAGGGAAACTAAACCATTTGTGTATGTGATTTGCGAACTATTATAGCATGATTTGTGATTTATAAAACAAGCATGTTGAGTGTTGTGTTGTGATACAATTGCACACGATTTTTATAGCCGGTTGGAGCCCATTATTTTATGAGTTTATAAGCTGAGTGTGAAATTGCTTTATAAACCGTTGAATTTTTGTGTGAGTAATGAATTGGGCTCTACGTTAAGGCAATATCGAGATTTGAGAAATGTGTGCGTGCTTTGCCGGTTGGAACTCGATTTTATTATGTTTTGTGTTGAGTACAAAACGGTTTTCAAATGAGTTTTATGAGAGAAAAACCACTATGAGTTCTACGTGAAGGCAAACCAGTCTTATGTGATAAGACTTAGGTGTGTAATTCTGAGTACACACCGGGCATTGCTCTGGTAGCATGTAAGCCCAATATTTCTCCGTTCTGGTAACGTGAGAAACCCTACTTGGTGGCCGTTGCCACGTGAGAAACCCTATTTGGTGGTCGTTGCCACGTGAGAACCCCATTTGGTGGCCGTTGCCACGTGAGAAACCCTATTTAGTGGCCGTTGCCACGTGAGAACCCCATTTGGTGGCCGTTGCCACGTGAGAAATCCTATTTGGTGGCCGTTGCCACGTGAGAACCCCATTTGGTGGCCGTTGCCATGTGAGAAACCTTATTTGGTGGCCGTTGCCACGTGAGAATCCTAATTGGTGGCCGTTGCCACGTGAAACCCTATCTTGTGGCTGTGCCACGTGTAAATTTAACTCAGTGGCTATGCCACGTGTGTCTAGTGGCTGTGCCACATGTGAATTTAAATCAGTGGCTATGCCACGTGTGTTTAGTGGCTGCGCCACGTGCATTACTATTTCAGTGATTTTATCACGTTTATTGAGAAAGCGATTATCGCATTATTTTCACATGCTTTGTTATTGCTCTGGACTGAGCCTTTTTACTTCATGTTCTCACATGAATTGAGACATGAGAATGTCGTTTTGAGTACTTTCATGCTATGGTTTTCAAATGAGATTAATGAGTTTCACATACAAATAAATATTTTGTGATGTGCATTTTGGTTTATGAAATGAGTCCCTTACCCCCTTTACTGAGCGATTTAGAAGCTCACCCTGTTTTCTTTCCCCCCAGATTTCTTCTAGTGAAAAGGGTTTTCCTGCGACGTACGGAGTAGTGGCTAGTGGAGGACTTGAGCTCCAGGCCATATATATTGTATTTTGAGGTACCTTTTATCTTTTCATGTACCCAGGCAATTATCATAATTGCAGACACTTGATGTATAACATTGTATGGGATGTATTAGAATTAATTAACTTGGAATTGAGTAATGTATATAATACAATATATATTATATTATGATGAGATCCTGAGGCATGATAATTATGATGATGTATGACACTGTACAGGAATGCACCCTTAATTGTGAATTAATGAGTAAAAAGTTTTAAATTTGCCCTATTTTTTGCATTTTCGGGGCATGACAGGGGGTGCCTGCAATAGGTCTTATCCACCCATACCATCTATGTCTCAGTATGCACGTGTGGCATATCATCTCACTGTAACACACAGTCTACAAGAGGCTCCAATACGGCTATATGCATGTCATATAAATCCCTGTGCGAGCGAAGCTCTAGCACGGCTCCATGCATATTCATGATACTAAAAATCTCGTGCGAGCGAAGCTCTAGCACGGTTTCATAAAAAATCAGTAACATTTGCGTACAAGTAGCACTCCAGTACGACTTTAAAAGAGTTATAAATCCATTTAAAATCACGTGCGAGCAAGCTCCAGTACGGTTTTATGCATAAATAAATAAAATCTCATACGAGTTATACTCAAGCACGACTTTTATGCAATTATCATATCAAAACAGGATGCGAGCTAAGCTCCAGCATCTCTCATGCACGTCAAATCATTAAAACTAGTGCGAGGAATCGCTCTAGCATCTTTTTATGCATATCAAGTCAAAACAGTCAAAACAGGGTGCGAGCTAGGCTCCAACACCTCTCATGCATTTCACAATAGTAAAAATCAGTGCAAGCAACCGCTCTAGCACATTCATGCATATGATGTCACACAAATCGATGCGAGCAACCGTACCAACACCTTTTCTGCACACTCGCAAACTCAGATATAGTGCGAGGAAATGCTCCAGCACCATCTGTTTCCATATAAACTTGATAGTTGGCCCATTTTCTAAAGAAATTTAATTTAAATCTTAATAACACTTACGTAGTGTTATCTTGTGAAATTTATGCAATTACTGGCCAATCTACTGATTTATTTTGCTTAAAAACTAAGAAAATTCCTTAAATCATGCATTGCATGCATGACATGCTTTCACCGTCCATAGGTGAATTCCCTTAATAGGGGTAAAATAGTTTTTCCTATTTTCGAGTCCTTAAAATGTTTAAACCATTTCTAGGACCTTTATACATATTTAGTGTATACAAAAGCTATTAAAATATGCGTAGCTACCTCTAGCTACTCACACAATTCCCTTACCTCATTTTTCTGTACAGTCTGACCTTTCCACTGATAACTCGTCACGCAGTCCAATTTGCTCCCAATCCAATCTCTGAAACTGTAGATAAATGTTCATTTGGTCAAATACAATACAATTTATTATATTTCATATTTTCTGAGCTTAATTTAAATCATTGGGCCCGTTTACCCATATTGGGCCCGGTTGCACCATAATGGGCCTTAATTAGCCCTAAGCCTGTTTTCCACTCACTATTCACATTATCGAGGCCTATTGGGCTCATTGGGCCAATCAATATTTATTGGGCCTCGTTCTAAACCCTTGGATAACTCAATTAATCATTTACGACAATTTATCTCTAAATCCATAATATAATTTATTTTATGCGAAAATTAAATCCGTAATTTATGCGGTAAATTTTTAACACGCATAAGATGCAAATTGTCATAAATAAGGGTTACTTACCTGAGATTCCATGATAGTACTCAAATTGAGGCTAACTCGAGCTCTCGTTTGACGTCAATTGTCGAGCTACACAATTTCATTTTTTCGGGTCAATTTTCAATCGAATCTTAATCAAATTAAATATTCTGAAATTTAAATAGATCAATTTCGATCGCTTACCAACTTATCCATAGCTCAATTGCATCACTGGGATTTTTTCCCAAATTTTCCTCTTTTTTTCTCCCTTTTTTTTCCTCCTTGGCTGAACCGGTCCAGTCCGGTTTAGCACAGTAGCTTTCTCATTGAATCGTCGACCGGTTCAGTCCCTTTTTGTCATTTCGACGTCGTCTGGTCGGTCCTCGATGTGCTGCTGTCTCCGTTCGACACGTCTCTAGCTGGGGAACATTCGGCTGGCCTCGATCGGGGCCAAATCCCGCTGGTTCCGCCAGATTTACTTCTCCTCCTCGCGGCTTCTCTCCCTCGATCCGCCAGATTTTAGCGTTGGTGGGACGCGTCCCTGCCGCTAGTGGGTCGCACGGTGCCGAGCAATATTTTTCGATGGTCGTGGGGCCTCGTCCGGCGTCGGTGGTGGCTAGTCGGTGCTCTCCTCTTCCTCGGGTCGCGTCTTCAGGCTTCGTTTTCTTTCTTCTGCAGAAATCGTATTTCGCAATTTCTTTTCTTCTTTTTATTTTATTTTTATTTTATTATTTATAATTTATTTTTATTATTATTTTATTCATTAAAATATTACTAAAATCCAAAAATATCTAAAAAAAATCTTATTTTATTCATATAATCAATAAATGAATTTATCAGTCTTATTTTTTCTTTTCGGTATATTTTTCAAATATTTTCGGGATAATTTCTCGAGGTGAAAATTCTGGTTTATTCCAATAATTTCATATCTTGATCAATTGGACTCAAAATTTAATTATTTCTTCGTTATTGATCAAGATTTCTCAATTCCATATTTTTAATGAAATTTTCTTATCGAATTTATACCGAATTTCGGTCTTTTGATCGTCTTACCCTTCAACGTGTTCGGGACCAAACCAATTCAACTTCCCTTCATGAACACTCACTCATTTCGTGTTTTAAATCCTTATCTCCAGTCCGAATGGTCCGATTCCCATTCATTTAATCTGTGGCCATTTCAATCCTTCATTTGATATTCAAATGCATTCAGGAATTTTTATTCATTCCATTTGCATTTTTCATTCATGTACAACTCTTCTTATGATTCAATTTACATATAACCATGTTTACATTATTTGAATAATAAGAAATTACGATAAAAAGCGGGTCTCACCTGAACCTCAGCAAACCATCTGAACTCAACTCAAAATCAGTATTCGTACCCCTCTTTATCTGCCTGACAATATCTCTACACTGCTGATCAATCTGCTGAGCCTGTCGGATACGATCCATCATATCGAGTTCCAACCATAGGCTAACTACCATAAAGCCACTATCAACATCAGGCGGGGTCATATCCAAACTAAGGTTCGTGAACTGTTCTAACAGCTCGTATTCCCTGATCATCATATACGATACCATCCCGAGATGTTTTCTACTCAACGCATCAACTACCACATTTACTTTACCCGGGTGGTATAAGATCTCGCAATCATAGTCCTTTAGAAGCTCGAGCCACCTTCTCTGTCTCATGTTCAACTCTTTCTGTGAGAACAGATACTTAAGGCTCTTGTGGTCTGTAAACACTTAGAACTTCTAACCATAAAGATAATGTCACCATATTTTCAAGGCAAATACCATGGCCGCCAGCTCTAGATCATGGGTCGGGTAGTTCCTTTCATGATCCTTCATCTGTCTCGATCCATAGGCTAGTACCTTCCCATCTTGCATCAGTATATAGCCTAGTCTTTGATATGAAGCATCTGTGTATACAGAAAAACCTCCTGAGCTGGTAGGAATGGTAAGAATCGGAGTTGTGGTCAATCTCCTCTTCAACTCCTGAAAGCTCTTCTCACATTTATCGTCCAACACAAATTCAACATTCTTTCTTGTGAGGCGGGTCAAGGGAGCAACCAATCTTGAGAATCCCTTCACAAATCGTCGATAATATCCTGCTAAACCCAAGAAACTTTTGATCCTGTAACTGTCTAGGGTCTTTGCCACTGAACCACTGCTTCAATCTTGGATGAGTCCACAGACAGACCATCCTTCAATACTATATGACCCAGAAAAGAGATATGTTCTAACCAAAAATCACACTTACTGAGTTTAGTGTACAACTTCTTCTCTCGAAGGGTCTGTAGCACTATCCTTAGGTACTGTTCATGTTCCTATCTGGATCCCGAATACACAAGGATATTATCGATAAACATGATAACAAATTGATCTAAATACTGGTGAAACACCTTATTCATCAATGACATGAAAGCTGCAGGAGCATTTGTCAACCTAAATAGCATAACCATAAACTCAAAGTGACCATACAGGGTGCAAAAAGCTGTCTTGGGTACATCTCCATCTCGAATTCTTAATTGATGGTACCCAGATCTCAGATCTATCTTAGAAAAGACCTGCGCTCCCCAAAGATGATCCAACAAGTCATCGATGCATGGAAGGGGGTACTTATTCTTAATGTTTGCCTTATTCAACAACCTGTAATCGATACATAGTGGAGGCTTCCATCATTCTTCTTTACAAACAGAACCGGTGCTCCCTAAGGTGATACACTCGGTCTGATGAACCCCTTATCCAACAACTCTTGTAACTGCTTCTTTAGTTCATCCAACTCAATCAGTGCCATCCTGTACCATGGCTTGGATATCGGCTCTGTACCAGGTGCTAAATCTATACAAAATTTCATTTCCCTATCTGATGGTAACCCTGGTAAATCATCCGAAAAGACATCAGGAAATTCCCTGACCACTGGAATGTCTCACAATTCTGGGCATGCCTTATCTACCTCAACCATGTACTCAATATAACCTTTCAAACATCAATCATTAAATCAGTACAAAGATTCATATATTTCACTCACAAACACAACTGCTTTCATTACTTTTCAAGGGAATTTACATTACATTTCTTAGGGAAGCTTATGGTAATGCTATCTGCCCCCGAAAATGTTACCGTCTTAGAAAAAAATCTACTATAGCCCGATTGACAGCCAACCAATCCATTCCTAGGATTACATTAAAGTCTCTCATATACATTAAAATGAGGTCAGCTGACATTTTCTTTTCCCCTACTTTCAACTTACATTCTCTAAATACATACTCCACCAACTGACTATTATTAATGGGGGTGCTTATCATCATCCTCCTAATCAACGGGGCAAGTTTCACATACTTAAACAATTTACATGAAAATGCAGGTGATACAAATGAGTGTGTGGCACTAGGATCTATCAAAACATAAGTTTCAAGATCAAAGATTAAAATGGTACCTTTCACCACATCTGACAACTGATCTGCAGTATCTTAGTCCAAGGCATGTACTCGTCCTCTACCAACCACATGTTTTCCCTTCTCTTCAGCTGTTGCCCTCCGTCTTGAAGTAAGAGTTCCAACAAGAGCTCTCTCTGGCTCCTTACCCTTATGTGGGGCACCCTCAATAATCTTTGGGTAATTTTTGATCACATGCCCTGATTTCCACGTCGAAAACACACTACAGGAGATCCATAACATGGCCGAGTCCTATGGTACCTACCACACTTACTGCATTGTTCTGTCATAGGTTGTGGCCCTCCAATCATAATACCCTTTGCTAGAGCTATGGCCAAATACACGAGAGTTTAACTATCCTCTTTCAAATTTCTTCAATCCTCGACCTCTTCCCAAAAAATCTCTTACTTCCCTTATAACTGAAGCCTCTATCCACTGTAGGCCTCTTTCTGTCTCTGTCCCTCACTCTACCAACCTTTCCATACTCTGAGGTAACTCGTTCGATGTCTTGTTCACATGACTGTACCCTGTGCACTGCCTCCTCGTAGGTCGATATGTCAAAAGGAACCAAACGGGACCTGATGGCTGGTCTAAGTCCATGCATAAACTTTCAGACCTTCTTGATCTCACTGTCCATCGTATCAAGATCATATCTGTCCAGGGAGATAAATTTAGTCTCATACTCATCCACCGAGCTATTCCCCTAGGTCAAATCCAAAAACTCCATTTGGATCCTCCGTTGCGCAATATCCAAAACATATTACCTCTGGAAGGCCTCCACAATCTCTATATGTCGGGCTCTCAAAATGGGTCGGGTGGACTTCCACCAGTGCTTTGCTGATCCTTTCACCATGAATACGACAAAAGCTACCATCTCGGTAGTAATGCACTTAAATAACCCATATATTTTTCAATCTCATTCACCTAGTGCTCAGCAGCTACTGGGTCCTTAACACCACTGAAAGATGGTGGTCCAAACTTTTGGAACTGTCGTAGTCTATCCAAATCGCATCCATAACCCCAATCTCTACCCCTCTGTGGTGGAGCAACAGGAGATGGTGTTTCTTGTACTGGTAGGGGTATGGGAATATACGTAGTTTGAGGTTCTTAGGTTGGCTATGCAGGCATCTCAGGAGCAACAGTTGGTTTGTCATCATCACCCAGTGTAGCTAGCTCTTGCTCACCCCCTACTCCAGGCAACGATTAGGCAATCGGCCCCAATACATCTCTAAGCTTCGCTCAATTCTCGTGAAGCGTGCCTCACTACTCTTCGATCTCTCTGCCAGACCCTATGGAGTATGCTCAATATCAACCTCCACATAAACCTCTTCGTGAGCCTCATGAGGTAACGGCTTAGCACGACCCCCAAGCCTACCCCTCTGGCCTCTAGCTCGCGCTCTTGCCCCTCTACCGCGACTAGTATTAGGTATTTTGCTAGGATTCCTACATTCACAATTATTTCTTAGTTAAACCCATCTTGATATAAATAATTGTATCAAGACAAACACATTAACAAGCGGATGTAATTTCCTAAATTTTGACACCGACACATGCCGGACTAACTCTTCTTTGATACTAATCTCTGTCACAACCCTCAACCATCGAAAATCCACTGAAAATTTTGGCCATTTTTAAATCTAATGTTTGGCCCATTATTTAATAATTGATCTTTACCTTTACCTTACCTGATCATGAACAACTGCACCACCAACAGTTGGGTTGTGTATCGATGCCAATCTCATCCAACAAAATTATTTGAAATTAAAAATTCATTTAAGAGTAAACACTTGTATTTCTTAATCAAAGTTGTCATTTACAGGTGCTTACAAATCTCTCTACATCCCCAAAAATTACATTTAGAATTTTCACTGTGCTTATACATATCTAGATAAAAAAAACTACACAAATGTGTATACCTCGTGTGATGGGATGCAGCAGACACCAAAAACTAGACCTCAGTCGCCCACTATCTACTGTAACTACTCTGTAGAGGGGAAAAATAAAGGGGGTGAGCAAACTATGCGCTCAGTAAGGCAATCATATGAACAAGTAGATAACTGCACTATCTACATGATCGTGATGCCATGCTTAAACCACATAATTGTTTTAATACTTCAAAATGTGTGCTCATGCTTGTGTCTATGCCATGTAAAGCAAGTCATGCTATATAAATCAGTGCACATTTATTAAAGCATAGCATGGAAAAGTCATCATGCGAAATCAACATCAAAGCATGGAAAAACATCATGAACAGTGCACTTAAAAGCATTTTTAATTTCTTAACACAACTAATACAACATCATTCATTCGTCAAGACTCAGCCCCTCCTATGGACTATCTTGACTCACAACCACATTTTAAAAACATGGATTTATCAATTCATATACAAAGAGACATGTGAGATAGGCACTATAATAAGGGAAATATCCTCTAGGACTATGGCCATATCCTCTGTGATCCCAGGCTACATGGATCCTAGTGTGTGGGGTATCACCACTATCTGCTTTCGCACGAGAGGTGGGTCATGTCCAACCCACCGGTCCATAACAGAATCCATCGTCCGAAGATGACTCATAACATATCATACATGATACAGCGTACCTCATGCTAGTTGCACGATACAATGTACTCCGTGGACCCATATCATCAAATCATATCACGCCACTTCTCAATACACACGTGCGAGCCTATTTAATCGGCGTGGCACACAGCCTACCTGAAGCTCCTAGCACGACACTCAACATGTCATAAAACCTCGTGCGAGTAGTCTCAAGCACAAAAATAAGTATAGTGGACATCTAGTGCGAGCTATACTCCAGTACCATGTCAAAACTAGTATAAAAATCTGTGCGAGCTAGGCTCCAGCATAACATCATAAAATCCATTTCAAACTAGTGCGAGTTAAACGCCAGCACTCATGCATATAAAAATTCTAGTGCAATGTGAGACCCTATATATGTATAACCTTGTATATGTGTATATTAGATTGTGAAATGAATACACACAAGTTTTAAAGTGTATAGCAAGTCTAAGAAGGATATTTCCATGAGTGGTATGTAAATATATTGAATTTTGAGTGGTGTGGTAAAAATGGAATGGAGATTGCATTAGTTGTGCACTTCCATTTAGTTTTTTGTTATATACCTTTGGTTATACAAAGATTTCACACAAGTTTTAATGTGTATAATGTATGAATGGATGCCATTTTCAAGTCTTAAAGGTAATTGAATAAGGAAATGACTAGGCAGCAAATTAAGGATGTTTTGGTGTAAGTTTCTGCTGAAAACTGCAGTAAAATTTGGAAAATATGAATTCCATATCGATCTCATAGGATGAGAGATTAATTTGGACGAGCTAAAATGCTCTTATTCAAGCAACAAGAACAGTGTAGATCGATCTCCAATGGAGCCAGATCGATTTGCTAAACATTCTGTAATGAGAGGATTGATTCGTGAGGCAAGCAGATCAATTTCCTTAGCTCTCGGGTTGGAGTAGATCGATCTCCTCCAAAGCCAGATCGATCTCCTTAAGCTACTGCCTGAGACAGATCGATCTTTAGGTCTCGATAGATCAATCTCCTGCCTTTAAATGTATTGAAAAAAGAGGGATTTTAAGAGGACCAGATCGATCTTCACTCAAGGCAGATCGATCTCATCAAGCTAAACCTATAAATAGGAGCAATTGGATTTACAGATTTCGGGAAACAATCTCACTCGACCATTTCCAATCCAAAAACCTAGTTTTCTCTCTCTAAATCCACCCATTCTTAAGAAGATTTGAGGGAAGACTATTAGATACAAAGTTGTTCACATCAAAGAGAAGAATAACTTAGCTTGGAGGCATTTTACCCATTTGTTGGATTTAAGGAACAAGGGGCATTTCTATTGGAGTAAGGAGGAAATCCAAATAGGTGAGTTTCTAATGCACCAATCCAAGTTTATATGTTAAGTTATTTCCTTTGAAGTTGATTTAGTGTGCCTATTAATGGTAGAACTACCTAGAATGCCATGAAACAATTATAACCTAGAAATGAGTTAGAAAAGTGAAATGTAGAGGTATTAAGGATGAATGTGATATCTTAAGGTGATAATGGTATTGTGGGTATGATTTTAAGATGATGTTATGGAATAAATTGTCAGACCTACCCAAAATAGGTAAATTGAGTATTTAAAGCATTGGGTAAAATGCATAGTCGAATGAGAGTTAGCAACATTGACTCAAGTGTTTGGATGAATGAATTGCAGCTCCCGAGAATATGCCGGAGCAAGTTGAGCCAAGAGCGCGAGAAGCATAAAGGAAGAGAGTCGCACCCCGAGTAAATTGAGGTAAGGAAATTGTGTGGACTCTTAGAGATATCTGTGCAATTTGGGTGCTTAAATGTTTTGCTAGAGTGCATGTGATACAAGGAAATGATATTGGGTGATTGAAGGGTAAAGAGTTGGGTTTTGAGAAATATGCATGAAAACAAAAGCACGGTGCTTTGAAAACCTTGTTTTATTTTTTTAGCAAGTGATTGGTAGGTTAACTAACATTTGAAATGATTTGCAAAAGAAATGATTTGAGTTGGTTGATAATCATGTTTTGCATAGAATTGAGCCACCTACATGAATTTCGTGAGAATGAAAGCGTGCTAGAGTATGACTCGCACATGATTTGATGTGTTTTTATATGCATGAGTGCTAGAGCGTAGCTCGCACTAGTTTTTACATGGATTTTTATGATGTTGTGCTAGAGTTGAGCTCGCACAGACTTTATACTGGTTTTGGCATGGTGCTTGAGCATGGCTCGCATTAGATGCCCACCATACTTGTTGCCGTGCTAGGAGCTTCGGTAGATTGGGTGTCGCACCGATTAAATAGGCTCGAACATGCATTTTTAAGAATTTAACATGTTGATAGCTGTACTAGGAGCTTCGGGTAGACTGGGTGTCGTACTGATTAAATAGGCTCGCACGTGCATTTTGAGATGTGGCGTGATATGATGTGTTGATATGGGTCCACAGAGTATGCTATACCATGCAGGTAGCATGGAGTACGTTCTACCGTGTTGAGATTGTGATATGCCATCTTCGGATGATGTTTAGATCTGCTATGGACCGACGGGCTAGACGTGACCCACCTCCCATGTGGAAGCAGATAGTGTGATACCCCGCACACCTGATCAGTGTAGCCTGGGATCACAGGATATGGCCATAGTCCTAGAGGGGATTTCCCTTATTATATTGCCTATCTCACATGTCTTTTATTTTTGAATATATCCATGTTTGAAATGTTTTATGGGTAAGGACATCCGAGGGAGGGGTTGAGACGTGACAAATGTTGATTTAATTGAGATGAGAAAGCATGATTTGCTTGAGAAATGATGAAAATGGCTTTAAAGTGCACTTACGCATGATGGTTTTCCATGCCTTGTTTATGAAATATGCATGATGATTTATTCCATGCTTTTGAATTTGATTTATGCACTGAACTAAATAGCATGAATTGCGTTACATGCCATTAACACAAGCACGAAATAATGCTTTTGAGATGTGAATGAGAAACTGTATGGTTTTGAGCATGGAATCACGATCACGTAGATAGTGCAGTATCTACCTGTTCGCATGATTGCCTAACTGAGCGTGTTGTTTGGTCACCCCCTTATTTTGCCCTCTCTATAAAGACTTGAGTATAGACTTGAGAATGATTGGAGGCTTTCCCTTTTGGTATCTACTACATCCCATCGCGTAAGGTATACACACCGATGTAATTTTGTATCTAAACTTTCGATAGCAAAGTAGCATTTTGAGTGTAATCGTTGGGGATGTAAAGCAATATAAACACATGTAAACAACACTCTGATTTATTTGTACATGTGTTTACTTATAAATTATATTGCAAATTAAATTATTATGGTTGGATGAGGTAGACATTGACACACAGGCCAACTATTTGAGAGTGTAGTTGATCACGATCGAGGTAAGCTAAGAACGAAAAATAAATAATGTATGAAAAGCAAAAAATTTGTGACGATTTTTGGTAAGTTGAGGGTCGTGACTGAAGTTGGTATCAGAGCTAAGTTGGTCTTATGTGTGTCGATGTCTAAAATACTTAATAAGTTGGAAAATTACATACACATGTTACTGTGCTTGTTTAGATACAATTGTGTGTGCGTCGATGGGTTGACTAAGAAATTGATGTGAATGTAGGGAATTAAGCATTATACCTAACACCAGTCACGGTAGATGGGCGAGAGCGCAAGCTAGAGGCCGTAGAGGTAGGCCTCGAGGTAGTGTTGAGCCAGAAACACACGAGGCTCAGGATGAGATTGAGGTAGAGGCTGAGGTTGAGCATTCTCCACAAGGTCCAGAGGAGAGACCCGAGAGTACTGAGTCATGCTTCGTGAGGATTGAGCGGAGCATAGAGATAATATTGGAGTTTGTTACTCAGTCGTTGCCTGGAGTTGGGGGCAGATAGAGTCCCGCTACACAGGGTGATGCCGAGTAGGCGGTAGTTCCTAAGGCACGGGCATGGCCAGCCCAGAGACCTCAGACGATAGATATACCACACCCCCACCTACACAGGATATGCTTACACCTGTTGCTACACCACAGGGAAGTAGAGGCTGGGGTTACGGTTATGATTTGGATAGATTACGGCAATTCCAAAAGTTTAGACCGCCGTCTTTCAGTGGAGTTAAGGACCTAGTAGCTGCAAAGGATTGGATAAATGAAATTAAGAAGTTATATAGGTTCTTCGAGTGCATTACTACCGAGATGGTAGCGTTTGTCACATTTATGTTAAAGGGATCAACAGAACATTGGTGAAAATCCACCAGGCCTATTTTGAGAGCTCGACATACAGAGATTAGCTGGGAAATATTTTTGGAGGCTTTCCGGAGACAGTATGTACCAGATACCGCACAACGAAAGATAAAGATGGCATTTTTGGGACTGACCCAAGGGGATAGGATGGTGGATGAGTATGAGACGACCTTTATCTCTCTAGGCAGATATGATCCTAATACGATGGGTAACAAGGTCGAGAAGATCCAGAAGTTTGTGGATGGATTGAGACTAACCATCAGGTCCAGATTAGTTCCCTTGGATATACCGACCTATGGGGAGGCTATACGCATAGTGCAATTGTGTGAACAAGACATTGATAGAATCGCCTCAGAGTTGGGAAGGTTTGTAAAGTGAGGGACAGAGATAAGAAGAGACCAATACTGGATAGAGGCTTCAGTTATAAGGGAAGCAAGAGATTTTTTGGAAAGAGGCCAAGGATCGAGGAGATCCGGGAGAGGACAGTTAATCCTCCCATGTATTCGGCCATAGTTCCAGCTAAGGGAATTATGATTGGAAGGTCATGACCTACTACAGAGCAGTACAGAAAATGTGGTAGGTACCATAGTACTCGACCAAGCTATGGACCTCCTGCAGTATGCTTCAGATATGGGAAACTAGGGCACATAATCAGGGATTACCCAAAGGTGACAGAGAGAGACCCACAGAAGGACAGAGAGCCAGAGAGAGCTCCAGTTGGGACAGCTGCTCCGAGGAAGAGGGCTATAGCTGAGGAGAAGGGGAAGCAGGCAGTGGGTGTGAGTAGAGGATGAGTGCATGCACTGGACCTGGATACTGCAGATCAGTCTTCAGATGTGGTTAAAGGTACAATCCAAATCTTTGATTTAGAACCATTTGTATTGTTTGATCCTGGTGCCATGCATTCTTTTATATCGCCATCCTTTGCATATAAATTATTGAAGCATGTAAAACCCATACAACTAGATAAGATGTTAATGATATCTATCCCTATGAAGGATAGTCAGTTGATGGAACATGTATATAGAAATTGTAAGATGAAAATAGGAGGTTAAGAAATGGCAGCCGATTTAATATTGTTAAATATGGGTGATTTTGACGTAATCCTAGGTATGGATTGGTTGGTTGCAAACCATGTTATTATGGATTGTCGTGCTAGAACATTGACTTTTTCAGGATTAGACAATCTTATTGTAAACTTTGATGAAAAGAAATGCAATGACATGATCTTTATAAATGAAAAGAGTATGATTTTAATTCATAATACTTGAGAGATGAATCTGTTTATCAAATGTGTATGTAATATGATGATTTGTGTTAGTAACGGTGGAAAAGATAATGTGAAGGGTTCATTGCTTATGTGATTGAGACGGGCAAGGCACGTTCGGAGTTGATAGACATCCCGGTGGTCAGGGAATTTCCAGATGTCTTCCCAGATGAGTTACCAGGGTTAACTCTAGATAGGGAGATGGAGTTTGGTATAGATTTGGCACCTGATACAGAGCCGATATCCAAGCCACCGTACAGAATGGCTCAAGTTGAGTTGCAAGAAATAAGGAAATAGCTGCAAGAGTTGTTGGAGAAGGGGTTCATCAGACTGAATGTATCACCTTGGGGAGCACCGATTCTGTTTGTAAGGAAGAAGGATGGAAGCCTCCGACTGTGTATAGATTACCGGTTGTTGAATAAGGCCACCATTAAGAATAAGTATCCCCTTCCACGTATCGATGACTTATTGGATCAGCTTAGGGGAGCGTAGGTCTTTTCCAAGATAGATCTGAGATCTGGGTACCATCAGTTAAAGATACGGAGTGGAGATGTACCTAAGACAGCTTTCTGCACTCGGTATGGTCATTATGAGTTTATGGTTATGCCATTCGGGTTGACAAATGCTCCCGCAGCTTTTATGTCGTTGATGAATGAGGTATTTCACTAGTATTTGGATCGATTTGTTATTGTGTTTATTGATGATATACTGGTGTACTCAAGATCTAAAGAGGAGCATGAACAACATCTAAGGATAGTGCTACAGACCCTCCGAGAGAAGAAGTTGTACGCTAAACTCAGTAAGTGCAACTTTTGGTTGGAACATATCTCTTTTCTGGGTCATATAGTATCTAAGGATGTTGTGTCAATGGATCCATCAAAGATTGAGGCAGTGATACAGTGGTAGAGACCCCAGACAGTGACAAAGATTATAAGTTTCTTGGGTTTAGCTGGATATTACCGAAGGTTTGTGGAGGGATTCTCAAGATTAGCTGCTCCTTTAACACGTCTCACGAGAAAGAATGTTGAATTCCTGTGGGACGATAAGTGTAAGGAAAGTTTTCAAGAGTTGAAAAAGAAATTAACCACAGCTCCTATTCTCACCATTCCTACCAGCTCAGGAGGTTTCTCGATGTATATGGATGCTTCACACCAAGGATTGGGCTGTGTGTTGATGCAGGATAGGAAGGTATGGATCAAGACAGTTGAAGGATCATGAGAGGAACTACCCGACCCATGATTTAATATTCGCCACCATTGATAATTCTATTTTAATAGAATTATTTGTGCTTAATTTCCTAATTAATTATTTAAATCCCCAATTTATTTTATTAGTTATCCCCTTTATTTAATTAAAATTCTTTAATGTGCAGGTAAATTAAATCCAGATGAAACTCAGTCGTTTCAGTCAAAAAATAGGCTGAAAACGGGCTAAAGAAAACTGGACCACTTCCAATTTGCAGACCGAGTCACCAGTCGTCTAGACACGTGGGATGTCAGGTGTTAGTATTTTAGTCACTCTGGAACGATAAGATTGACGGACACCGTACCAACCCTTCGGAAGACACCCGTCGGGTCAATCGTACAGCTAAGTGTACTAGAAGACGGATGACGTGTAAATATTTACTCTGCAGCAAATAAAATGAAGACAAGTGGCCAAACAATTCCAACTCATCTAGGATGGAAAATTACCATTGTACCCCTAAGTGTGTGCATAAATAGAACATGATAGCAATTAAAAGAAACTAAGTAGTTAAGGTAGAATAGTTTTAGTTTTATTTTCCTTTTTGTTAAAAGTTTTCTCGTTGATTTTATTTGGCAGCCACCATTACCTCTTGATTATGCAACTTTACATTTTACTATCGTTCATCACATTTTCTTTCTGGAATTTTTCTTGTTTGACGTATTGTAGATTATGCAAGTGTTTGTTTTTATTTTATGAAAAGTTTCATTTTTTTTAGTTCTTTTGTATTTCACGTTGGTGGCAGCCACCATTTGTAAGCTTTGCAAGCTTCCATGCTCGTTAGATTTGACACATTTAAGCTCTTTGAATGAAAATCCTTGTTTCTGATTAATAGTAGTTTCATTCCCTATTTCGTTTTTTATTTATTTTTCTTTTTACCTTATGTACTGTGGATTGGGTGTTGAATAGAGGGGAGGATTCTGATGACAGGAACAAAGTTACCTTTCAGCACTTGCTCACCTGCTTCGTGTTACTCCTTTTACTCGATGAGTACCTTGTTGGCATGAGAAGCTGAACCGAGACAAAATATTTCTCGCTGAAGCTGGGACCAAAAGCGTGGTGATCGTAATGTTTGCATTGAAAATATGGCGCCACTATCTCTATGGTGAGAGATTTCAAGTTTACACTGATCATAAGAGCCTTAAGTACCTGTTCTCGCAGAAGGAGTTAAACATGAGACAGAGGAGATGGCTCGAGCTTTTAAAAGATTATGATTGTGAGATCCTGTACCACCCAGGTAAGGCAAACATAGTTACTGATGCATTAAGTAGAAAGCATCTTGGGTTAGTGTCATTTATGATGGTCAGGGAACACGATCTGTTGGAACAGTTCATGAACCTCAGTTTGGATGTGACCCCGCCTGACGCTGATAGTAGCTTATGATAGCTAGCCTGCAGTTAGAATCGGATCTGGTAGATTGAATCCGATAGGCTCAGTGAATTGATCAGCAGTGTGGTGATATTGTTAGGCAAATACAGAGGGGTACAGAGACTGATTTTGAATTTAGTTCAGATGGATTGTTGAGGTTTAGAGGTAGGATATGTATTCCCGATGATCCAGAGATAAGAAAGTTGATCTTGACAGAGGCTCACTCATCAAGGTATACGATACATCCGGGGAGTACTAAGATGTATCAAAACCTGCGAAAGGTTTATTGGTGGTCTGGGATGAAGAAAGAAATTGCTGAATATGTCGTTAAGTGTCTCGTTTGTCAGCAGGTGAAGGTAGAGCATCAGAAGCCTGTAGGATTATTGCAGCCTCTACCAATACCAACTTAGAAATGGAAGCATGTCACCATGGATTTTGTGATGGGATTACCGAGGACCCGCAGAGGTCATGATGCCATATTGGTGATTGTGGATCGGTTGACAAAGTTAACTCATTTTCTAGCTATGAGAGCTACCGATACTCTGAGCCAGTTAGCGAACTTGTATGTGCGCGAGATAGTAAGGCTACATGGAATTCTAGTGAGCATTGTTTCTGATAGGGATGCCCGTTTCACTCCCACTTCTGGGAACGTTTTTAGGAAGCAATGAGGACACAGTTGAGTTTTAGCATCGCGTTTCATCCTCAGACAGATGGTCAGTCAGAGAGGACTATACAGACCATGAAGGATACGTTGAGAGCGTGTGTATTAGATTTTGGAGGCTCCTAGGATGACCATTTGCCACTCGCAGAGTTAGCCTATAATAACAGTTTTCATGTGAGTATCGGGATGGCACCATATGAGGCATTGTATGGGTGTAGATGTCGTTCCCTTATTGGATGGGAAGAGGGTGATAGACAGATCTTTACTCCTGACTTGGTTAGACAAGCCTCTGAGGATATCCAGTTGATTTGTGAGAGGTTACAGATAGCTCAGAGCAGATAAAAGAGTTATGCTAACAGGAGACGGAGACCACTAGAGTTTATGGTGGGTGAGTCAGTGTTTTTGAAGGTTTCTCCCTCGAAGGGGATTATGAGATTCAGGAAGAAGGGGAAGTTGAGCCCTCGATATATAGGGCCATTTGAGATACTTGATAAGGTGGGAGGTAAGGCATACAGGCTAGCATTGCCACCTGAGCTAGCAAGCGTACATAACATCTTCCACGTATCTATGTTACGAAAGTATCACCCAGACCCGGTGCATGTGATAAGATACGAGCCTTTGGAGCTCAATGAAAGCATGACATACGTTGAGAAGCCGGTTCAGATATTGGATAGAAAAGAGAAAGTGTTGAGGACAAAGACAATCCCCTTGGTGAAATTTCTTTGGCAACATCACACGGTGGTAGAGGCCACATGGGAATTGGAGAGTTTGATGCGGGAGAGGTATCCTAAGTTATTCACAGAGTGATTGGATCCAATTTAGAGGACCAAATTTTCTAAGTGGGGGAGAATGTGAGACCCCATATATGTATAACCTTATATATGTGTATATTGGATTGTGAAATGAATACACGCAAGTTTTAAAGTGTATAGCGAGTGTAAGAAGGATATTTCTGTGAGTGGTATGTGAATATATTGATTTTGAGTGGTGTGGTAAAAATGGAAGGGAGATTGCATGAGTTGTGTAGTTCTATTTAGTTTTTTATTATATACCTTTGGTTATACAAAGATTTCACACAAGTTTAATGTGTATAATGTATGAATGGATGCCATTTCCAAGTCTTAAAGGTAACTAGATGAGGAAATGACTGTGGAAGTAAATTAAGGATGTTTTGGTGTAAGTTTCTAGAGAAAACTACAGCAAAATATGGAAAATATGAATGCCAGATCGATCTTATAGGATGAGAGATACATTTGGAAGAGCCAAAATACTCTTATTCGAGCAACAGGAACAGTGCAGATCGATCTACAAATGGAGCCAGATCGATCTGCTAAACATTCTATAATGAGAGGATCAATTCTTGAGGTAAGTAGATCGATTTCCTTAGCTCTTGGGTTGGAGCAGATCGATCCCCTCCCTAGCCTGATCGATCTCCTTAAGCTATTGCTTAAGATAGATCGATCTCCAGGTCTCGACAAATCGATCTCCTACCTTCAAATGTCGTGAAAAATAGGGATTTTAAGAGGACCAGATCAATCTCCACCCAAGGCAGATCGATCTCATCAAGCTAAATCTATAAATAGTAGCAATTGGATCTGCAGATTTCGGGAAACAATCTTACTCTACCATTTCCAATCCAAAAACCTAGTTTTCTCTCTCTAAATCCACCCATTTTCAAGAAGATTTGAGGGAAGGCTATTAGATACAAAGTTGTTCACATCAAAGAGAAGAATAACTTAGCTTGGAGGCATTTTCCCCATTTGTTGGATTTAAGGAACAAGGGGCATTTCTATTGGAGCAAGGAGGAAATCCAAAGAGGTGAGTTTCTAATGGACCAATCCAAGTTTATTGATACGAGTTACGCCCACTCTAAGTGACCTAGACGTTCTATCCGTAAGTGCACAGGTCGTACAAGTAATAATGGGATTTGAGTCCCTAATTATCGTCCTACAGAGAAGTGATTAGTCTAATTAACTACCGGTTAATCTTACCCTAAGCATATCCTAACAAATTATGAATTGATGATGGGTGATCTACATGGCTAACAATACTGAAAATAATAAAAACTATAAAATAAAGAAAATTAAATAGAGCTAAAATTACTTACAGAGCTCCGAGTAATTAAAAACAACAACCTACAAAAGAAAATTAAAACAGTTAAAATTAATTAACTAAAATGTAATTAAACTAGAATGAAAATATGAAAATAAAGAAAACAAATTAATTAAACTAAAATTAAACAAACTTAAAATAAAATATGCATGTAATTAAACTACTTTAAGAAAATGCAAACTAACCTAAAGTCTAATAAAATAAAATTTCTATTAATCCTAAAGAAATTCTTAAATCAAACTAAGAAATTAACTACCTAAAAAATGATTCTAAATTAAATATAATTCTAACTAATTACTAATAAGAAAACAAAATCTAAATAATGCATGAAAAATAATATTTTTGGATTTTTCAATTTAAAATGAAAACTTAAAAATACATAAAATAATTTACTCTAATTTAATTCTAAATGTAACACATATCACTAAAATAAAAATTAACTAATGACATAAATAAATCTAAATTCTTGAACTAATCAAGCAATTAATTTATAACTAATCATGCAAATTAATTTAATACTCTGACTTCTTAAGCTAACAAATGAAATTGAAATTAAGCTATCTAAAATGCATGAAAATGAATTTTGTAGCTAAAATGTAATGGCCAAACAAGGCCTTAACAAAAAATGCCAGCCGAGTGGTCCCGACTTTGATGCACTGTGCATGTTTCTTCTCCATTTTGCTGCCTAGGCATTGCTCTTAGTACCAGCCTTCTGCTCCATGCACTGTCTAGGTCTAATCCAGGTGATATCCTCTGCAACTTGCACCGACTCTACTCTCGGTTCCGTGTGCAGTTTCCTTCCTTGCAACACAACACAGCACGTCTCCAACCACTTGTCCTGCTCCAGATTTCTGCCCATGCCGTTGGTAGCACTAACTGCTCCTGCTCCTACTTCAGGTCATAACTTCTACTCTTGCTCCTTGAATTGTCCATCATCACACCATGCTCTTGCAATTGCTTCCAACTCAAGCAGCTGATCTCGGTCCTGCCCAACTATCCTACTCCTGGCTCTGTCCGACTGCTGTTGATCATGTTCATTGGCCAGACTGCCCAGCTATGCCCACGGTACCAGCTTGCTTCATCACCAATCATCAGTAGACACAGAGGATGTCCAACATCCTTCCTGCCTAATTGAAGATAATGATCAGTGCACAACCAACACCACAGAACATCACAAGCGTGACTAACGGATGGGTAAAGAGATAGTAAAATTAAACAGAATAAACATAAAAAAAAATTAAAGGAATGACATTGTTAGAAACGAAAGCATTAATTGTGAAATAAGCATGTAAACTAGAATGAAAATCAAAAGCTAAAACCATAGTTTAATGTTGTAGTCTCCATGTTTCTGCAAGCTTCAATCCTGCTGGCTGCAAGTCAGTAGCTTCGGTTTCAGCTCTCCAGCTTCTTGCTCACTTGTTATGCTGCTCAGCTCAAGCTTTCTTCCTGCTGTAGATAACTAAGGATGCCCAGCAGCTGGAGTAGCAGGAACCGAGCAACCATAAAGTAATGTTAAGAAAACTGAAAAATGAAAATGAACAGTACACTGGTCATAGAATAGAGCAAAGCAGAGAAGGATGATGATCCTTGTCTACTGCAGCAATGCAACCTGGCCAGCTTCTGTTCTGCTCAGCAACCATCCTGTCATGCTTCATGTTAAGTCTTACAATCATAATTCTAGAAACAGAAACACGAAGCAACACAACTAAATATTTAAACTGAGAAACAGAGAAATACGCAGAACAGAAAACAAAATAAATTGATACAGAAAAGGTAATAAGTAATACAGACCAGAACTTAAGTTTTAAATCGAAACTTGAAGAAACTTGAGCATAAAAATATCAAAAGGCAGTAAGATAGTAAGCTAATGCAAAATTGAAAATTTTAATGAATTAATACAGTGAAATAGTTGAAGAAGATAACCACTGTCACCGGCGAATTCTCCCCCATTTTACTGTTCATCAATTCAAACTATAAAGCATAATAAGAAAATAAACATTATGGAGTGTTGCTCCTGTCAGCCTCCCCTCCCCTCCATTCAACAATTTTCAACAGTGAAGACCAATGAAAAATCAAATCGAGGATGAATACCATTAAACATAAAACAAGAATGTTCATAAAAGGAGCTTAGGTGAATAAAATTGCAAATGTGAACTTGTAAAAACTTAGGCTAAGAAAATAACTAGCGGGAAAGCTTAAAAACAAGGAAAAAAAATCTAAAACTATTCTACCTATGCTACCTTAACTAGTTCTACACTAAAACTACTTAGTTTTTCTTCAATTGCTATCATGTCCTATTTATACACACACTTAGGGGTACAATGGTAATTTTCCATCCTAGATGAGTTGGCATTGTTTGGCCACTTGTCTTCATTTTATTTGCTACAGAGTAGATATTTCCATGTCATATGTCTTCTAGTACACTTGACTATACGATGTGGCCCGGCGTGTGTCTTCCAAAAGATTAGCACGGTGTCCGTCGATCTTATCGTTTCAGAGCGAATAAAATACTAACACCCAGCATCCTACGTGTCCAGACGATTGGTGACTCGATCTGTAAATTGGAAGTGGTCCAGTTTCCTTTAGTCTGTTTTCAGTCCATTTTTGACTGAAACGATAGAGTTTCATCTGGATTTAATTTACCTGCACATTAAAGAATTTTAATTAAATAAAGGGGATAATTAATAAAATAAATTGGGGATTTAAATAATTAATTAAGAAATTAAGCACAAATAATTCTATTTTAATAAAATTACCATTTATTTGTTAAGTTATTGCCTTTGAAGTTGATTTCGTGTGCCTATTGATGGTAGAACTACCTAGAATGCCATTAAATAATTATAACCTAGAAATGGGTTAGTGTTAGAAAGTGAAATGTAGAGGTATTAAGGATGAATGTGATATCTTAAGGTGATAATGGTATTATGGGTATGATTTTAAGATGATGTTATGGAATAAATTGTAAGACTTACCCAAAATGGGTAAAATGAGTATTTAAGGCATTGGGTAAAATGCATAGTCGAATGAGAGTTAGCAACATTGACTAAAGTGTTTGGATGAATGAATTGTAGCTCCCGAGAATACACCAGAGCAAGTTAAACCAAGAGCGCGAGAAGCGTAAAGGAAGAGAGTCGCACCCTTAGTAAATCGAGGTAAGGGAATTGTGTGGACTCTTAGAGATATCTATGCGCAATTTGGGCACACCTGATCAGTGTAGCCTGGGATCATAGGTTATGACCATAGTCCTAGAGGAGATTTCCCTTATTATATTGCATATCTCACATGTCTTTTATTTTTGAATAAATCTATGTTTGAAATGTTTTATGGGTAAGGACAGTCCGAGGGAGGGGTTGAGACCTGACGAGTGTTGATTTAATTGAGATGAGAAAGCATGATTTGCTTGAGAAATGATGAAAAAGGCTTTAAAGTGCACTTACGCATGATGGTTTTCCATGCCTTGTTTATGAAATATGCATGATGATTTATGCGATGCTTTTGAATTTGATTTGTACACTAAACTAAATAGCATGAATTGCATTACATGCCATTAACACAAGCACAAATAATGCTTTTGAGATGTGAATGAGAAACTGTATGGTTTTGAGCATGGCATCACGATCACGTAGATAGTGCAGTATCTACCTGTTCGCATGATTTCCTTACTGAGCATGTTGTTTGCTCACCCCCTATTTTCCATTCTCTACAGAGACTTGACTATAGACTGAGAGCGACTGGAGGCTTTCTCTTTTGGTATCCGCTGCATCCCATCGCGTAAGGTATACACATCGATGTAATTTTGTATCTAAACTTTCGATAGCACAGTAGCATTTTGAGTGTAATCATTAGGGATGTAAAGCAATGTAAACACATGTAGACAACACTCTGATTTATTTATACAAGTGTTTACTTATAAATTATATTGTAAATTAAATTATTATGGTTGGATAAGGTAGACATTGACACACAACCTAACTATTTGAGAGTGTAACTGATCATGATCGAGGTAAGGTAAGAACGAAAAATAAATAATGTATGAAAAACAAAAAATTTGTGACGATTTTTGGTAACTTGATGGTCGTGACATGTGAGAACTTGCTCCAGCACTAATGCACGTATAAAACACATCAAATCTCGTGCAAGGAATGCTCTAGCATGCTTCATTTTCCACAAAACTCATGTAGGTGGCTCATTCTTTGCAAAGTGTAGTTATTAAAACCAAATCAAGCTATTTTCAAGCAAATCATATAAAAATGCTAACCAACCTATCAATGCACATGCTAAAAAGCATTGAAATATTCAAGAATCTCATGTTCTTGTTTTTCATGAACTTTTTCTCAAAATCCCAATTACATTACCTTCCAAATCATTTATTTCGTTCCTATCACCGCAAACATTCTAGAAAATCAAAATACGCCCAAATCGCACAGGTATCGCTAAGAGTCCACACAATTCCCTTACCTAGAATCGCGTCACGTGATTCCACTTCCTTAAAGCTGCTTGGTTGTACGGTTCATTTAGTCTCCAACGAACTCCTCGAAACTGCGTGAGATTATGTTTAACCTCAATTTAGTCTCATATAACACGACTCTTGTGTTTAGTATAGTCAATTCAACCTATAGGTTTCCATTAATGCCTATAAGGCTTCATTTCCTCTTAAGTCCATTTTAATCGCCTAATAGTTTCTCGAGAGTTTATTAAACTCCTTTAGGCCTAATGATTTGTACTAAATCGATATCTAAGCTCATAGTGTTTATATTTCATCATTTACTTCACTATGGCATTTTGTTAAACACCTCATATACTCATTCACTTAACTAAGCCAATCTAACAATGTGGCTTCATTCAACCTTCTAACATTATACATATTACCTCATAGATACTTTAGCATACTCCATTTATCATCAATTCATCCATAATACATTTTCTCACACTAGACTCATTCTAGGTTATAATGGTTCCATGGTTTTCTAGGTAGCTTCTATCATTAATATACACACCAATCAACTCCAAAATCAATAACTAAACAAATATACTTGGATTGGTGCATTAGAAACTCACCTAGCTTGATTTTCTCCTTGCTCCAAATGGAAATGTACCTTTGCTCCTTCAATCCAATCAATGGGATATTGATTCCAAACTATGTTATTTTTCTCTTTGGAAGGAACAACTTTGCTCTAATGGGTTTTTCTTAAATCTTAATGGAAATGGGGTGATTTTAGAGAAAGAAAGCTAGGTTTTAAGATTGAAATGGAAGAAAATGGTTTAATCCCATGAAATGCAGATCCAACTGCTCCATATTTATAGAAATGGCTTGATAAGATCGATCTGCATAGGTGGAGATTGATCTGGCCTTGCTTAAATCCTTCAATTTCATGACATTTCAGGGTAGGAGATCGATCTGTCGAATGCATGAGATCGATCAGCTCCTTATAATGAGATCGATCTGCATCAATGGAACAGGATCAATTTGACTCAGGTAGAAAGTTAAGGAGATCGATCTGGCTTTAAAGAGAGATTGATCTGCTCCAGCCCGAGAGTTAAGGAGATTGATCTGCTTGAGTGGGGGATCGATCTCTCTCTTCCAGCATGCTTGATTTTGCATTCTTCAGGCATTGGGATCGATCTCTCCTCGCTTGGGATTGATCTGGCATTCATCCAACTTCATTTTTGCTACACTTTTCTCATTCAAACTCATACTCAATCATTTCAACACCCAATTATCAATCCATTCACACTTAAAACTCATGAACATTCATTTCTTATGATTCATACATAATTCAACTTGTTTGTACATCCAATAATCATATACATTACATGGAAATTTGAGGGTCTTACAACGCGGTACCTAGTGTATGGGGCATCACAACTCTGTGGACCCACATGGTCTGGGGTGCCTGCCAAAGGTCTTATCCCACATCACGGCCCGGGGGTGCCTGCCTTAGGTCTTATCCACCCTATGTCTGGGGTGCTTGCCATAGGTCTTATCCCTCATCATGGTTCGAGGGTGCCTGTGAGACCCCGTACATGTATAGCTGTATATAGGAACATGGGAATGTAAATAAAATCATAAGTAAGATGATGTATTGTAATGTGAAGTATATGCAATGTAAGTTTATAAGATTATGTACGCACTTGTAGTAAGAATTGTGATTATATGTACAAGTTGTATTATGAATGAGTAGGAAGAAATGAACTTAAAACGAGAAGAATGTGATCGAAATGGAATATGAGTAGTATAGTAAAATGGAAGGAAAGATTTACATAAGTGTATATTTCCATTCGAGTAATATCGTATATATTTGGTCATACAAAGATTTTACACAAGTTTTAATGTGTATGTAGTGAGAATGGATCCCATTTTCAAGTCTCAAAGATGAATGAATGAGGAAATGACCATGGTAGTAAGTTAAGGGTGTTTGGTAAGGGTTGTTGCAGAAAAAACTGTAGGAAATCTGGAATTTGTGAAGGCCAGATCGATCTCATAGGATGAGAGATCGATCTGGGAGAGCCAAAATGCTCTTATGTGAGTAATGGGAGGGAGAAGATCGATCTCCAAAGGAAGCAGATCGATCTCTTTAGCTCTCGAGTTGGAAGCAGATCGATATCCCCTAAGACCAGATCGATCTCCTTAAGCATCTGTTTGAAAGCAGATCGATCTCCAGTCTCGACAGATCGATCTCATGCCTTTAAAACGTCTTAGAAAAGAGGGATTTTAGAGGAGCAGATCGATCTCCACCCAAGGAAGATCGATCTCATCAAGTCAAAACTATAAATGGGAGCAGTTGGATCATCAGAATTTCGAGACAAACACTTCCTTTTCACTTCAACTTAAAGAAATCTATTTTCTCACTCCTAAATCCAGCCATTTTCAGTGAGATTTAAGGAGAGGCTATTAGAGACAAAGTTGTTCACAACAAAAAGAAGAACAACATAGTCTAGAGGCATTTCCCTATTTGATGGATTGAAGAAATAGAGGGCAATCCTAATTGGAGCAAGAGGAAATCCAATGAGGTAAGTTCTAATGCACAAATCCAAGTACATTGGTTTAGTTAATGCTTATAAAGATATTTGGGTGTGCATATTGTGGATAGAACTACCTAGGATGGTATGAAATGAATATAACTTAGAAATAGTCAAGTGTGAGAAAGTGGAGTGTGGGAGTGTTTATGATGAATGAGATATCTTGAGTGGATGAGTATGTTGTGGAAATGGTTTGGAAATGTTGATATTGGGATAAATTGTGAGATTTACCACAAAGGGTAAAAATGTGTAATTAAGGCATTGGATAAATGCTTAGTTGAATAAGAGTTAGAAACATTAACTCAAATGTTGATGGATGAATTTCAGTTTCGGATGATACGTCGGAGCAAGTCGAGATGAGAACGCAAGAAGCATAAAGGCGGATAGTTGCACACAAGTAAAACGAGGTAAGAGACTGTGTGTTAGCTATAGAGATGTTCGTACGTAATTACAGCAATTTCGTAGATATATTGCAGGACTAGTACGATATTATAATCCTATGAGATGATGTAGAAGTATGAAAAGTACTATGATGTATATATGTATTGAGAAATGGGATAGGGTAAGGAAATAGCATGATATGCATGTTTTCAATGATGTTCTCAATTTTACATTGTTATTGATGATTGAGAAATGTTAATGATAGGTTGGCTAATTTTACATGTTTTAGCATGAAGAGGCATGCTGTATGAATAAATGTGTTTTGAGTTTTAAAAGAGAAAATAGCCATCTATCAGTTTTGAGATGAGGTTTGGTGTTGAAGCGCTAGCTCACACCCGTTTTAATGCCTTGATGTACCGTGCGGGAGTTATAACTCGCACGAGGGTTTTGAGAAAGTGCGGAAACTTCGCTCGCACCTGTTTTGTTGAGTTAAGGTAAACCTGGGGCTCTGGGACCCAAGGGGATACCAGCCGACGGCCAATTGAACGGGTTGGGCCTTAACGATAGATCGTACCGCGCTGGAGCTTTGCGTTGACTGTGTGTCACGCTGCTTGCTCGCCTGGTATATGAGACATGGTTTAAGGATAAAAAAAAGTCCATCAGAGTTGGAGTATGGACTTGGATCCACGGTCGTACGTAGAATAGTGTAGTCACCCGTTGGTATACTATGTACCGTGCTGGGTGCACGTGAGTACGAGTATCGCGTAGATGACACACGACGTATCTTCACCATGAGTATACGAGGAGATGAGGTGGATTGAGATGAGCCGGAGGGTAGGACTGACCCATCCCCCTTCAGGCGAAGTGATACCCTGTGCACACCCGATCAGTGAGGCCTGGGATCACTGACTGTGGCCATAAGTCGTGGATAGTTGATTGCCGAAAATTCCATGCCTGTCTCAGAGATTTGAGAAACAGAGACAATCTCAGAAAAGAAAGAGATTTGCGAGAAAGAATGATTTTGGAAAGTGAAAGAGATTTTGTGTTTTAATAAATCTCTGATTTCACATTCGTGCCATGAGGGCACTATTTATGAGCATGTTTTAAATGGAAGTTTGACATTTGATTTACACGAAAATGCTATTGAGTAATATGTGTTTAAATGCATTGTTCGTATGATATTTCCATTTATAACGAAAACATGGTTTTGGTTTATGCATGCATGGGCTATGTAGGTAGTACGATATCTACCTGCTAGCATACATTTCCTTACTGAGCCGTGGTTTGCTCATCCCACTATTTTCCCCCTCCAGGTATTGAGAAGTAAGAGAGCGGTGATCTCTAGATCTTTTGTGTTAAACAGCTCCCACAATCCGCAAAGGTATAAGATTTGTATACACGAGTATTTTGTATCTAATATATTGTATCGCACAGTTACATCTTGGAATTGTAAACAGTATTATGGGGATGATATGTAAGCACATGGCATTTATACAATTAATTTTGTGTATTTACACACACACTTGGGAGTGTGAATTAAAGTTTTAAATATTCCGCTGTAAATGAATAAATTTTTAGTAATTGCATCTTCTCACAGCCCAACCGTAGTAGAGAATGTATGGATAGAAGGGTTCCCGAAAGCGGGGCATGACAGGCTTGGTATCAGAGCGTGGTTGGTCTGATGTGAGTTGATGCTTAGGACTAAGAAAACATACATCCCCAATTTACTGTGCGATATTTAGATACAAATGTGTGTACGGAGCTGGTAGTGAATTAAATGTTTGTTATGACGCAGGAAAGTTATCAGGCTAGTGAGTTATGCCTGAGAGACACCGCAAGAGGGGAGAGAGCTCGAGAGCTCGAGGGCAAAATGACAGGACTGAGAGGCACAGTAGATCATCCTCTAGTCATGAGCCCCAGGAACAGATAGAGGCTTCTGATCCTCGAATAACTCGATTGGAGGAAGACATACGCACGATGATGACCATGATGGGTCAGATCATGGCTAGGTTTGAGGGTACACCTGGTACAGCGGGACAGGCTGCACCGAATCCCCCAGCAGCTGCACCTGAACCTGAGAATGTTGCACCTGCGCAAGCTGAACCGACTAGGCCACGGGAACCTCATATTCGACCGGTACCTCCTCCAGTAGCCCCACATCAGCATGATGATGATTTGGGGTATGGATATGATTGTGACATGGAAAGATTGAGGCATTTTATGGACTTTAAGCCTCCTTCGTTTAGCGGGGTAAAGGATCCGACAGTGGCTGAGGACTGGATCAGTCAAATGGAGAAGTTATTTGACTTCTGTAGATGTTCAGCTACGGAGAGAGTAGCGCTTGTGGCCTTTGTATTGAAAGGCGAAGCAGAGCACTGGTGGAAGTCCACTAGGCCGATGTTAAGAGCTCAAGGAATGGTTATCACTTGGGATATGTTCTTGGACGTTTTCAGAGAGCAATACATCCCAGATACTGCTCGACGGAGACTACAGATGAAATTTCTGAATCTGACCCAAGGGAATCGAACAGTTGATGAGTACGAGTCACGATTCACTTCACTGGGTCGATATGATCTAGACTCAATCAGGAGTGAAGCTATCAGAGTCCGTAGATTTGTAGATGGACTGAGGCCTTCGATCCGAGCGAAGTTGGCCCCATTTGATGTCGCTACATATAGAGAGGCTGTGCGACGGGCCCAGTTATGCTAGCAAGATCATGACTTGCAGATTTTTGAGTTTAGTTGGGGTAAGGACAAGGGACCGAGGAAGCTGGGAGATGGAAAGAGTGCCAAATTTGGTCGAAAATTCATGAGTAAACGTCGGAGAGAGGTAGATGAGTTCCAGAAAAAGGTTGTTAGACCTTTTATGCCTTCGACTCAGACACCAGCCAGGGGTATAGTGATTGGTGGACCCCGACTGACTATAGATCAGTGTAGGTTATACGGTCGATACCATGGTGGTAGGCCATGTCATCTTCAGGGTACCAGATGCTTCAGATGTGGTAAATTTGGACATTATGCCAGAGAGTGCCCGGAGATAGTTGAGGCAATTCCACAGAGGGGTAAAGAGCCAGAGAGGGTTCCTACAGTTGCACCTCCTGCAAGAAAGAAAGCCTCGGCTGAAGAAAAAGGAAAACAAGTTGTGGGTCAAGGCAGGGTGTATGCGATAGACCAGGCATCGGCTGATACCTCTTCTGAAGTAATAAAAGGTACAATCTTGATCTTCAATCTAGAGGTTATAGCCTTGTTTGATTCTGGTGCTACGCATTCCTTCATATCACCTGTATGTGCATCTAAGTTAAAAGGTTTTGTAGAACCCACATACTTGAGTAGGACTTTACTAATAAGTACTCCAATGAGAGTTAGCCAATTAGTTGAACAAGTGTATAAAGATTGTAAAGTGAGGGTGGGAGATAAGTGCATGACAGCCAACTTGATTTTGTTGAATATGTATGACATTGATGTAATTTTGGGAATGGATTGGTTAGCCGCCAATCATGCTGTCATAGACTGTCGTTCTAAGTCCATTAAGTTTTCTCTACCTGAAGTATGTGTTGTAAGATTTTAAGAGAAGAAATGAAATCTTAAATTTTGTATTGAGTAAAGTACTTTGGTATAAATGGCTTGAGTGTTGTTTTGAAGGTTTTGTTGCTTATGTGGTGGATTTGAACAAAGTACATCCGGATATGGAGGACATCTCAGTGGTCAGAGAATTCCCTGATGTCTTTCCAGATGATCTACCAGGATTGCCACCTGATAGAGAAACGGAATTCGGTATAGACTTGACGCCTGGAACCGAACTAATATCGAAGTCACCATATAGGATGGCTCCAGTTGAATTAGAGGAATTAAGGAAACAGCTGCAAGAGTTGTTAGAGAAGGGGTTCATAAGACCGAGTGTTTCACCATGGGGAGCCCAGGTATTGTTTGTGAAGAAGAGAGATGGGAGCCTCAGGTTGTGCATTGACTATCGGATGTTAAACAAGGCTACCATCAAGAATAAGTACCCCTTGCCACGCATTGACGATTTATTGGATCAGCTTCGGGGAGCACAGATCTTCTCCAAGATAGATCTGAGGTCTGGGTATCATTAATTGAAGATTCGGAAGGAAGATGTGCCCAAGACAGCATTTCGTACCCGCTATGGCCATTACGAATTCTTAGTGATGCCTTTTGGGTTGACCAATGCGCCGGCAGCTTTTATGGCTCTAATGAACGAAGTATTCAAGCCATACCTGGACCAATTCGTAATTATTTTCATTGATGATATATTGGTGTATTCAAGGTCGAGAGAAGAGCATGAGCAGCACTTAAGCATTATTTTGCAGACCCTTCGAGAGAAAAGGTTATATGCCAAGCTTAACAAATGTGACTTTTGGCTAGAACAGATTTCTTTTCTAGGCCATGTTATATCGAAGGATGGGGTGTCAGTAGATCCATCCAAGATTGAGGCAGTTGTTCAGTGGGAACAACCTAGGACAGTCACAGAGATCAGAAGTTTTCTAGGTTTGGCTGGTTACTACAGGAGATTTGTAGATGGATTCTCTAGATTAGCTGCTCCATTGACACGTCTTACGAGGAAGAGTGTGGAGTTTTCATGGGATGAAGCTTGTGAGAGAAGTTTTCAGGAACTTAAGCGCAGATTAACTACCGCGCCAGTTCTTGTCATCCCTAACAGTTCAGGGAATTACTCAGTGTATACTGATGCTTCGCATCAAGGACTAGGCTGTGTTTTGATGCAAGATGGAAGGGTAGTAGCTTATGGATCTAGACAGTTGAAAGATCATGAGAAGAACTACCCCACTCACGATTTGGAGTTAGCGGCCGTAGTGTTTGCGTTAAAGATATGGCGCCACTACTTATATGGTGAGAGATTTCAGATCTTTACGGATCATAAGAGTCTGAAATATCTATTCTCACAAAAGGAGTTAAACATGAGACAGAGGAGGTGGTTGGAACTCCTCAAGGACTATGATTGTGAGATCTTATACCACCCGGGGAAGGCAAATGTGGTTGCCGATGCATTGAGTCGGAAGAGTCTCGGGTTGGTATCTCATATGATGGTTAGAGAGCACGAGTTGTTAGAACAATTCACGAACCTTAGTCTGGATATGACCCTACCTGAGATTGGCAGCTATGGGATTATTGCTAGCTTGAGATTAGAACCGGAGTTGATTGAGAGAATCCGACAAGCTCAGCAAATTGATCAATGGTGTATTGTCATGATTAGCCAAATCCGTAAAGGGAAGGGTGCCGATTTTATATTGAGTCCAGATGGAATACTAAGGTTTGGAGATAGAATATGTGTTCCTAAGGATTTAGAGCTGAGAAAGCTGATCTTATCAGAGGCACACTCGTCGAGATACACGGTACACCCGGGGAGTAGTAAGATGTACCAAAATCTCCGAAAAGCATATTGGTGGTCTGGAATGAAGAGAGACATAGCTGAGTATGTCGCTAGATGCCTCATTTGTCAGCAAGTAAAAGTCGAACATCAGAAACCAGGAGGATTATTACAACCTCTATTGATACCAACATGGAAGTGGGAGCATGTCACCATGGATTTTGTGATGGGGTTACCGAGAACCCGTAAGAACCATGATGCGATATGGGTGATAGTAGACCGGTTAACGAAATCGGCACATTTCTTAGCCATGAGATCTACTGATACATTGAATGCACTGGCGAACCTGTATGTGCGAGAAATAGTGAGATTGCATGGAGTCCCAGTGAGTGTTGTTTCTGATCAGGATGCCCGCTTCACTTCCCACTTTTGGGGACATTTCCAGGAAGCGATGGGGACCCAATTGAGTTTTAGCACCGCTTTTCATCCTCAGACAGATGGTCAGTCAAAGAGGACTATACAGACCCTGGAGGATATGTTGAGAGCGTGTGTGCTGGATTTTAGAGGCTCATGGGACGATCACTTGCCATTGATTGAGTTCGCCTACAATAACAGTCATCACTCAAGTATTGGTATGGCCCCTTATGAGGCACTATACGGTCGTAGATGCCGATCGCCCATTGGTTGGGAAGAAGTTGGTGATAGACAATTGCTCGCTCCCGATTTGGTTAAGCAAGCCTCCGAGGATGTTCAAATAATATGCGAGAGGCTGCGAACAGCTCAAAGTCGACAAAAGAGCTATGCTGACAGGAGACGGAGACCACTTGAGTTTGATGTTGGCGAATCTGTATTTTTGAAAGTATCTCCTTCTAAGGGAATAATGAGGTTTGGGAAGAAAGGAAAATTAAGTCCTCGTTACATTGGTCCCTTCGAGATTTTGGATAGAGTGGGAGAAGGAGCATATAGGCTAGCCTTACCACCTGAGCTAGCAGAAGTCCACAATGTCTTCCACGTTTCTATGCTTCGGAAGTACTACCCGGATCCGACACATGTAATTAGCTATGAGCCGTTGGAGCTCAAAGAGGATATGTCGTATGTCGAGAGACCGATCAGGGTGTTGGACAGGAAAGAGAAGGTGTTGCGGAACAAGACGATTTCATTGGTTAAGGTTTTGTGGCAACATCACACTGTGGAAGAGGCCACATGGGAACTGGAAAGTTTGATGCGGGAAAAGTATCCCGAGTTATTCACAGATTGAATTGGTTCTAATTTGGAGGACCAAATTCTCTAAGTGGGGGAGAATGTGAGACCCCGTACATGTATAGCTATATATAGGAACATGGGAATGTAAATAAAATCATAAGTAAGATGATGTATTGTAATGTGAAGTATATGCAATGTAAGTTTATAAGATTATGTACGCACTTGTAGTAAGAATTGTGATTATATGTACAAGTTGCATTATGAATGAGTAGGAAGAAATGAACTTAAAACGAGAAGAATGTGATCGAAATGGAATATGAGTAGTATAGTAAAATGGAAGGAAAGATTTACATAAGTGTATATTTTCATTCGAGGAATATCGTATATATTTGGTCATACAAAGATTTTACACAAGTTTTAATGTGTATGTAGTGAGAATGGATCCCATTTTCAAGTCTCAAAGATGAATGAATGAGGAAATGACCATGGTAGCAAATTAAGGGTGTTTGGTAAGGGTTGTTGCAGAAAAAACTGCAGGAAATCTGGAATTTGTGAAGGCCAGATCGATCTCATAGGATGAGAGATCGATCTGGGAGAGCCAGAATGCTCTTATGTGAGTAATGGGAGGGAGAAGATCGATCTCCAAAGGAAGCAGATCGATCTCTTTAGCTCTCGGGTTGGAAGCAGATCGATCTCCCCTAAGACCAGATCGATCTCCTTAAGCTTCTGTTTGAAAGCAGATCGATCTCCAGTCTCGACAGATCGATCTCATGCCTTTAAAATGTCTTAGAAAAGAGGGATTTTAGAGGAACAGATCGATCTCCACCCAAGGAAGATCGATCTCATCAAGTCAAAACTATAAATGGGAGCAGTTGGATCATCAGAATTTCGGGACAAACACTTCCTTTTCACTTCAACTCAAAGAAATCTAGTTTCTCACTCCTAAATCCAGCCATTTTCAGTGAGATTTAAGGAGAGGCTATTAGAGACAAAGTTGTTCACAACAAAAAGAAGAACAACATAGTCTAGAGGCATTTCCCCATTTGATGGATTGAAGAAATAGAGGGCAATCCTAATTGGAGCAAGAGGAAATCCAATGAGGTAAGTTCTAATGCACAAATCCAAGTACATTGGTTTAGTTAATGCTTATAAAGATATTTGGGTGTGCATATTGTGGATAGAACTACCTAGGATGGTATGAAATGAATATAACTTAGAAATAGTCAAGTGTGAGAAAGTGGAGTGTGGGAGTGTTTATGATGAATGAGATATCTTGAGTGGATGAGTATGTTGTGGAAATGGTTTGGAAATGTTGATATTGGGATAAATTGTGAGATTTACCACAAAGGGTAAAAATGTGTAATTAAGGCATTGGATAAATGCTTAGTTGAATAAGAGTTAGAAACATTAACTCAAATGTTGATGGATGAATTTCAGTTTCGGATGATACGCCGGAGCAAGTCGAGATGAGAACGCAAGAAGCATAAAGGCGGATAGTTGCACACAAGTAAAACGAGGTAAGGGACTGTGTGTTAGCTATAGAGATGTTCGTACGTAATTACAGCAATTTCGTAGATATATTGCTAGGACTAGTACGATATTATAATCCTATGAGATGATGTAGAAGTATGAAAAGTACTATGATGTATATATGTATTGAGAAATGGGATAGGGTAAGGAAATAGCATGATATGCATGTTTTCAATGATGTTCTCAATTTTACATTGTTATTGATGATTGAGAAATGTTGATGATAGGTTGGCTAATTTTACATGTTTTAGCATGAAGAGGCATGCTGTATGAATAAACGTGTTTTGAGTTTTAAAAGAGAAAATAGCCATCTATCAGTTTTGAGATGAGGTTTGGTGTTGAAGCGCTAGCTCACACCCGTTTTAATGCCTTGATGTACCGTGCGGGAGTTATAACTCGCACGAGGGTTTTGAGAAAGTGCGGGAACTTCGCTCGCACCTGTTTTGTTGAGTTAAGGTAAACCTGGGGGTCTGGGACCCAAGGGGATACCAGCCGACGGCCAATTGAACGGGTTGAGCCTTAACGATAGATCGTACCGCGCTGGAGCTTTGCGTTGACTGTGTGTCACGCTGCTTGCTCGCCTGGTATATGAGACATGGTTTAAGGATAAAAAAAAGTCCATCGGAGTTGGAGTATGGACTTGGGTCCACGGTCGTACGTAGAATAGTGTAGTCACCCGTTGGTATACTATGTACCGTGCTGGGTGCACGTGAGTACGAGTATCACGTAGATGACACACGACGTATCTTCACCGTGAGTATACGAGGAGATGAGGTGGATTGAGATGAGCCGGAGGGTAGGACTGACCCATCCCCCTTCAGGCGAAGTGATACCCTGTGCACACCCGATCAGTGAGGCCTGGGATCACTGACTGTGGCCATAAGTCGTGGATAGTTGATTGCCGAAAATTCCATGCCTGTCTCAGAGATTTGAGAAACAGAGACAATCTTAGAAAAGAAAGAGATTTGTGAGAAAGAATGATTTTGAAAAGTGAAAGAGATTTTGTGTTTTAATAAATCTCTGATTTCACATTCGTGCCATGAGGGCACTATTTATGAGCATGTTTTAAATGGAAGTTTGACATTTGATTTACACGAAAATGCTATTGAGTAATATGTGTTTAAATGCATTGTTCGTATGATATTTCCATTTATAACGAAAACATGGTTTTGGTTTATGCATGCATGGGCTATGTAGGTAGTACGATATCTACCTGCTAGCATACATTTCCTTACTGAGCCGTGGTTTGCTCATCCCACTATTTTCCCCCTCCAGGTACTGAGAAGTAAGAGAGCGGTGATCTCTAGATCTTTTGTGTTAAACAGCTCCCACAATCCTCAAAGGTATAAGATTTGTATACACGAGTATTTTGTATCTAATATATTGTATCGCACAGTTACATCTTGGAATTGTAAACAGTATTATGGGGATGATATGTAAGCACATGGCATTTATACAATTAATTTTGTGTATTTACACACACACCTGGGAGTGTGAATTAAAGTTTTAAATATTCCGCTGTAAATGAATAAATTTTTAGTAATTGCATCTTCTCACAGCCCAACCGTAGTAGAGAATGTATGGATAGAAGGGTTCCCGAAAGCGAGGCATGACAGTGCCTACCATAGGTCATATCCACCCTATACCACATCGATAACCAACCCATGTCTCAAAATCCACGTGCGAGCATATCATCCGTGTGACACTCAGTCTACACGAGGCAATCAGCACATTTTTAAATCATGTCATGTACATCACATTAAAACTACAGTATGCGTCTTGAGTGTGACACACAGTCAGCACCTCGCTTAAACATTGTCTTATGCATATCACAAAATCAACCGCTAGTGCGAGTAACACTCCAGCATTAGGTCATGCATAATTCATATTTCAAATCAAGTACGAGCAATCGCTCTAGTACCATGCTATGTATAAAACACATTAAATCAAGTACGAGCAAATGCTCTAGTACTATGTCATGTATAAACCATGTAAAACTGAGTACGAGCAATGCTCCAGCACTCTATCATGCATAAATCACATAAAATATAGTACGAGCAATGCTCCAATACTATAATATGCATCTCATGAAAATCTAGTGCGAGTCATACTCCAATACAAATTTATGTGGAAAACATATAAAATCAAGTACGAGCAGTGCTCTAGCACGATTTGTTCTCACATAATTCGATAGATGTCTCTTTTAAAAAGGGATAATTTCAAAACTAAAAATCAGCACCATAAATTGTGTTATTTCTCATTAACCATGAAAACATTAGCCCATCTATCTACACTTCTACTAAATAGCAGTAAAAACACTTAAAAATAAGTTTTCCATGCTTTTTACAACTTTTCCCAAATTCCATAATTTTACCCTTAATATGGGTAAATTGGTAATTTGCCCATATCGGGTCTCTATAAATTTCATTCCTTTTCTAGAATCCTCAGACTTTTTAAGTCCCTGTAAATACCCTCAAAAATATGTTCAAGTATCTCTAACTACTCACAAAGTTCACTTACCTCAAATCATTCTGATCACTCTGCCTTTTCTAGTGCTACCGATCACCCGATCCGTTTAGCTCCCAGTATGTTCTCTGGAGCTGCAAATAATCATTTATCGGGTTAAATACAGTACATTTTACTCGTATTTCACTTTTACTGGGCTTAATTTATTGCATTGGGCCTGTTTACTCTTATTGGGCCTGATTGCACATTAATGGGCCTTAATAAGTCTTAAGCCCATTTTCCACTTACCATTCCCTTCATCAAGGCTTCTTGGGCTTATTAGGCCCATCAACACTTATTGGGCCTCAGTTTAGGCTCTATGGACAGCTCATACAATTATTTACGATAATCGATTTCCAATTCCAAAACATAATTCATTTTATACGGAAATATTTTCGTAACTTATGCGATGAATTTCTAATGCGCATAACTATTCAAATTGTCCTAAATGAGATTTACTTACTCGAGATTCTATTGTACCATGCAAATTGAGGTTGACCCAAACTCTTGTTTGTCACTTATTGTCGCGCTATACGTTTGTATAATTAAATCGATTCAAAATCAGTCAATTAAAATTTCAAATAAAATTTTCAAAAATTAAATCGGTTAATTCTGACCGCTTACCGGCTTACCCTTAGCTTGATTGCATCATTAGATTTTTCTCCCCATTTTTCCTCTTTTTCTTTTTTTTCTTTCTTTTTCTTTTTTTTCTTTCCTGGCTGAACCGGTTCAGACCAGTTCAGTCCGGTTCAGCACCATCCTCGTCGTTCAGAGCTGCGTCGATCGGTTCTTTATCGGCTTCCACTTCCTGCAGATCGACGGGATCTCACAAAGCATGAAATTGGTGCTAGCCAAGTCCAAGCTGGCCGGATAGTGACCGGTTCAGCCCTTTCCCTTTTCTACCTCGCTACCGTTTTCTCTCTCTTCTCCGTTGACGGCGCCGTCGATCATTTCACTGGTCAATTCAACCACCAATTGGTTGGTATTTGCATGGGGAACATTCGACTGGAAGTGGTTCTGGCCAAATCGACGTTGGTGCCATCGAATTTCCCTCTTCTCTCTTAGTAATTTCTCTCTCCTTTCGTCGTCGATCGTCGCTCCCTTTGTCGGATACCTCTTGGTCAGTGTCGGCCCTGTCCTTTCTCCTTCCCTCGGTCTTCGTCTCCCTTCTATTGTCGTCGTCTGTGGAAAAAATCAGGGGGATCGGGTTTTCCTGATCCCTCCCCTCTTGGCTCGTTCGATTCTGTCGCTGAATCCCTTTTTTTTTCTTTTTTTCAATTTTTTATAATATATTATATTATATTAAAATATAATATATTATATACCCAAAATATCTTTGTTTTCCACAAAAATATCCCATTTTCATTTATTTTATTTTATTATCTCGAAATATATTTTTCCAAAATTTTTGAGATAAATTCCTGATGTGAAAAATTCGGGTAATCACAATATATTTCTATCTTGATCATTGGAGTTGAAAATTAATTATTTCTTTTTTATTGATCAAGATTTCCTAAATCCATGTTTAAAATAATGATTTCTTAAGGAATTTACACCAAATTTCAGGTCTTACGTAGTTTCCCCCACTTAAAAAATTTGGTCCTCCAAATTAGAACCAAGCCAAATTGGTGCGTAAACAACTTTGGGTACTTCTCAGGTTCATGCTCTTTAGAAGGAGAATTTCCAAAAACACTATTTCACTCTCAGTGAATTCCAACGGTCTCCGTCCCTTGTCAACATAGTTTTTTTTGTCTGTTCTGAGGCGTTCTTAATCTCTTACCTATCAATTGAACATCCTCAGAGGCTTATGTTACTAGATCGAGAGCATTTATTTGGCTGTCACCCACTTTTTCCTATCCAATTGGGGGAACAACAACTATGGCCATACTATGCCTCATATAGTGCCATTTCAATACTCAAGTGATGACTGTTATTATTGGAGAATTCAGTTAGTGGCTACTGATCATTCCAAGAGCCTCTAAAATCAATTGCACACGCTCTCATCATATCCTCCAGAACCTGTACAGTGCCCTCTGACTGACCATCTATCTGAGGATGGAAAGCTGTGCTAACACTCAATTGGGTTCCCATGGCTTCCTGAAAATGTTCCCAAAAGTGGAAAGTGAAGCAGGAATCCCTATCTGATACAATGCTCACTGGAAAGTTACATGGTGTTCCACAATCTCCCTTACACATAAATCACCCACGCACTCAGAGTATCAATAGTTTTCATAGCTAGGAAGTGGGTAGACTTAGTCAATCTATTGACTATCACCTAAATAGCCTCATGATTCATGCGAGTCCTTTGTAACCCATAACGAAATTCATGGTAACATGCTCCCATCTCTGTGTCGATATAGGTAGAGGTTGCAATAACCTTGCAGACTTCTAGTGCTCTACTTTACTCTGCTGACATACGAGATACTTTACTACAACTCTACAATGTCTCTTTTCATGCCTAACCACCAATACCTTTTTCAAAAATTCTGATACATTTTATTACTCCCCAGATGCATTGTATACCCCGAAGAGTGAGCTTTTGATAATAACAATCTCATCAACTATGGGTCCTTGAGAGCACTTATTTTAGCTCTGAACCTCAGTAAGCCATCATCACTTACGATGTACCCATTTGGATTTGACTCACACTATCGATACCCTGTCGATCATCATGCTAAGCCTGTCGAATCTGGTCAACCAAATCTAGTTCTAATCTCAGGCTAGCTATCAAATAATCACTATTAGCATCAGAAGGGATCACTTTAATACTGAGGCTCACAAACTACTCTAATAGCTCATGCTTCCTGACCATCATATGTGATACCATCTTGAGATTTTTTCTGCTTAAGGCATTAGTCACTACACTCGCCTTTCCCGGGGGGGGGGGGGTACAATATCACATAATCTTAATCCTTCAGAAGCTCTAACCCTCTTTGTTATCTCATATTCAACTCTTTCTACAAAAACAGATATTGAGGCTTTTATGATCAGTGCATACCTGAAATTTCTCACCATATAAGTAGTGGCGCCATACCCTCAGTGCAACCACTACGGCTACCAACTCTAAATCATGGGTCGGATAGTTCCTCTTATGGTCCTTGAACTATTTGGATCCATGGGTGACTATCTTCCCATTTTGCATCCATACCAACCATATAAGCGATGAAACCTTCACATCATTACTCATTCTATTTGTACAATCATTCACTCCTTTATTTACAACCATTACTCCTTTCATTTCTTGTCAAAACTTACAATACACTTTTTAGGGGTGGAAACATCACTATCTTAGAATAGCAATATCAACCGCATAGTTTGCAACTGACCAGTCCATTCCCTTTATTACATCATAATCATTCGCATTCAATTGAATGAGATCGGCTGGCGTATCATTTTCCCCCACTTTCGACTCACAAATCCCTATATACATATTCAGTTAGCTGACTCTCCTTCATTGGGGTGTTGACTATCAGCATTTTGCCTAAAGGTATAGGTTTCACATCTTTCACTAACATATATGTTAACGAATACGATATGAATAAATGTGTGGAACCAGGATCAGTTAAAATAATTGCTTTAATATTCACAATTAGGGTGGTACTTTCCATCATATAAGATGAAGCATCAATAGTAACCTGATCCAAGGCATACACTCGCCCTCAACTAATAACCTATTTCCCCCCCTTCTCTTTAGCTATGGCCTTCTTTTCCGGTGCAGAGGTATCAGCAGGGGCTGTCTCTGGCTCTTTGCCCTTATGTGAGGTAGTCTCACCCTACTTTGGGCAATAATTGAATAAATGACCCATCTTACCACTCTAAACACATGTTTTAGCCAATAAGATCAGGGGCCTACTTCTATGGTATCTACCACACATCCTACACTACTCAGTAGTAGGTCAGGGTCCTCCAATCATAATACCCCTTTGTAAGCCCTGAAACTGGATACACAGGGGCTTACCAATCATCTTACCCCATGACTTATCAACTCTAAATCTCTTACCAGACGGACTCTTCCCCGCTCTGACACCTCTGTCATCCACTATTCTCTTTGACTCTATTTAAGCCCTTTTTACCTTTCTTAAACTTAGAGGCGACAATCTCATAACCTTATTCACACCTTGTGATCTACGCACTGCCTCGTCGTAGGTAATGATATCTAACGAGGCCAATCGAACTCTGATAGATGGTCTGAGCCCTTCCATAAGCTTACGGACCTTCCGAGTCACACTGTTAATTATAAACTGAAATTCATCCTCCTCAATCGATCTGTTCCTCTGGGTCAAAGTAAGGAACTCAATTTGTAAATTCCTCTGAACAGTGTTATGAATATACTATCTCTAGAATACATCCCGATGGTACTTGTTCAAACAATTAATTAGTAGTATAGGGAGCAAGGTCGTGTCCCAAGAGAGATTGATTAATTTCGATTTACTTTTTTGAAAATAAAAGAAAAATAAAACAAAAGGGGTTTGAAAGATTGATTAACTAAAATAATAAAACTTAATAGAAAGAAAACAAAATTGAGTAGAAGAATTCAATAATTTGAGAAATCCAACCCAATGAGTAGTTTTCAGATTTGGTTCGGTAAGTTGATCATTGATGCAAGATAATTTTTCTTAATCCCAACTAAACTGGTTATGGTTGTTGGTACGACCTAATAACCTATCTCTTCTTACTGCTTTGACAATTAGTAAACGTTCTCTAATTGTTGCTCTTACCAATAAATAACCCTAGATACGATCTTAGGATTTAATTTACCAATAGCATTGAATACTAAAGAGACTACCAATTCTAATCAACAAACACACATGTAGGTTTATTTAAATCAGATCTTATAATCACATAACAAAGACTAAAAACCAGAAGTGCAATTAATCTTGTCACTTACCACTTGTTATTGAAACAGCCAAACAATTACGGATTCAGATATTTCAATTGGATGTATATTACCTTGTGAATGAATCAATAGGCCTTTTTGAAGCAACCACAAAACAATAATAATAACAAAAGTGCAGAAATTATAAGAATAGAAAAGATTAAAGAAAATAAATAAGAACAATTAGATCTCACAACTTATAAACCAAATCTTCAATTATCCTTAGATTGGAAAGAGAGTTTAGCAACCCATGAATATTGGGTAAAAGCAGTGAAAATATTTGTATTCGAAAATCTAATCAAAGTCTCCTCCTGTTCCCTAGATCTTCAAGAGCCTATTTATAACTAAAAAAAAAATAGAGATAAAAGCCCTACTTCTAGTTAGACTTAAAGTCCTTACATTTAATTAAAATAATAATCCTATAAAAAGTTATGAGATCTGAGAATTTTAGATATATTTTAATGATGTAATAAGAACTTGAAGTGTAATTTATTGAGCTAAGTGAATTGCGAAAATTATATTTGGAGATTTATATGTAAGTGTTTAACATAAGTGTGAAACTAAGAGGTCAGATCAATCTTGGAGAAGGAGAGATCGATCTGGTGAGTTAAAAATGACAAGGAAGGAGGAATTTAAGGAGCAGATCGATCTCCAATGGAAGAGGATCGATCTCCTTATGATTCTGTTTGAGAGAAGATCGATCTCATGAGGAAGGCATCGATCTCCAAATGTTTCTGTTTGGGAGAAGATCGATCTCCTTAAGGAGCAGATCGATCTCATAAAGCCATAAAGAGATCGATCTCACCCCTCGACAGATCGATCTCCTAGGCATAAAATTACCCCAAATCATCCCCAAATTCAAATGCAGATCGATCTCCTACCCTCAGTCTATATAAGGAACCCCTGCTTTCTCCTGGAATTTCATTTTCTCTCTCTTCTAACCCCCATTTCTACCGAAGCCCTAGCTTTCTCACTCATCCAAAGCACCCGTTTTCGTCCAAATCAGAGGCCGTGGCAAGAAGGAAAGTTGTTCCTCATCAAAGGGAGAACAACATACTTGGAAATCGTAAGACGGATTGAATCGAGGCAAGAGATAAGCTCTCCACAAGTTTTGGGTAATTTTTAAACCTCGATCTTGATATTTGAGATGATTTTAGTGGTAATGGTTGTTGGCATTGTGTTGAAGTAGTTGGAAAATGATTAGGGATTGATGAAATTACAATGTAGTTGCAGTGATGTTGATATTTAGCAATTTTGGTAATTTTGGGAATTTTGAGCTATAAATGGAAATTTAGACAATGTGGTGAATTAGCATAGATAATTTGGCATGAGAAATGTAGGACATTGAGATGTTGTGAATGAGATTATAGTTTGGGGTAGAGTTACGAGAATCAAGAGATTTGAGGTGTTATGAGCAATTATGCTCAATTTTGAGAATTGAGGTTACTGTGATGATGAATATTGATGTTCTCGGGAGTTCCAGAGTGGAATGCGAGACTAGTCCGTGACAAGGGGGAAACGATTGCACTATACGAGGTGCAAAGAGGTAAGGGAAACTAAACCATTTGTGTATGTGATTTGTGAACTATTATAGCATGATTTGTGATTTATAAAACAAGCATATTTGATGTGTTATGTTTCGATGAGAATGCACATGATTTTTATAGCCGGTTGGAGCCCAATGTTTTTATGAGTTTATAGGATACGTGTGAAACCGCTTTATAAACCGTTGAGTTTATGTGAGAAATGAATTGGGCTCTACGTTAAGGCAATATTGAGATTTGTGAAATGTGTGTGTGCTTTGCCGGTTGGAAATCAATTTTAATATGTTTTGTGTTGAGTACAAAACGGTTTTAAATGAGTTTTTATGAGGGAAAAACCACTATGAGTTCTACGTGAAGGCAAACCAATCTTATGTGATAAAGACATAGGTGTGTGATTTTGAGTACATACCGAGCATTGCTCTGGTAGCATGTAAGTCCGATTCTTCTCCGTTTTGGTAACGTGAGATCCCCCAATCTGTGGCTGTACCATGTATATTTGGTGGCTATTTCCACGTGAGATCCCCCAATCTGTGGCTGTGCCATGTATATTTGGTGGTCATTGCCACGTGAGATCCCCTATTCTGTGGCTATGCCACGTATATTTGGTGGTCGTTGCCACGTGAAAAACCCCATTCTGTGGCTATGCCACTTATATTTGGTGGTCGTTGCCACGTGAGAAACCCTATTTTGTGGCTATGCCACGTATATTGGTGGTCGTTGCCACGAGAAACCCTATTCTGTGGCTGTGCCACGTGTGAATCTAAATCAATGGCTATGCCACGTGTGTTTGGTGGCTGCGCCACGTGCATTATTATTACAGTGATTTTATCACGTATATTGAGAAAGCCATTATCGCATTATTTTCACATGCTTGATTTCTGCTCTATACTGAGCCTTTTACTTCATGTTTCCACATGATTTTGAGATATGAGAATGTTGTTTTGAGAACTTTCATGCTATGGTTTTCAAATGAGTATACTGAGTTTCACATGCAAATAAATATTTTATGAGGTGCATTATGGTTTATATAACGAGTCCCTTACCCCCTTACTGAGTGATTTAGAAGCTCACCCTGTTTTCTTTCCCCCCAGATTTCTTCAAGTGAAAAAGGGTTTGCCTGCGACGTACGGAGTAGTGGCTAGTGGAGGACTTGAGCTCCAGGCCATATATTGTGTTTTGAGGTACCATTTATCTTTTCATGTACCCATACAATTATTGTAATTACAGACATTTGATGTATAACATTGTATGGGATGTATTAGGATTAATTAACTTAATATTGAGTAAGGTATATGATACGATATACGTTATCTAATGATGAGATCCTGAGGTATGATATGTATGGTGATGTATGACACTGTACATGAATGCACCCTTAATTGTGATTTGATGAGTACAAAGTTTTTAAATTTGCCCTATTTTTTGCATTTTTGGGACGTGACAAAGCTTTCTTGGTATCAGAGCTTAGGGTGTCTAGTACTGTCAGTGTCGGTTAAGTGAAATAGAATACATCCCAAGTGTCTATAATAGTCTGGTCATGAACTGAATCTGAGGATTGAGATTTCAATCGATTTTGATATGTACGCGCAGCAGACGAGTTAAGATTGAGAATGAGTGGACGACGAGGTCGTTCGAGGAGGCAGGCAGAGTCCCCTCCGCCACCTGCCCCCCAACCAGAGAGTCCTAACTCTCGATTTAATAGGATTGAAATCGATGTGAGGTAAGGTTTTGAGCAGATGGCAGCATTATTCGCGCAACACTTTGGAGTTAATGCCTCGGGTACTACTCCTACACCACCACAAGGACCTCCCATACCCCCAGTACAGATGGACCCAATGCCTCCCGTCACTCAGCCTAAGGATAGAAGTATGGTCCGACTGAAGGATTTTCTGAAGATGAATCCACCCGCATTTAGGGGAAAGAAGGATCCTACAGAGGCTGAGGAGTGGCTGACGGAGTTGAGAATTATATTTGATTATCTGGGGTGCACCGATGCTGAGAGGGTCAGTATGAGTATCTATATGTTGAAGGGGAGAGCTCGAGATTGGTGGGGTACTACCCAGGGTATTCTGATGTCCCGCCAGGATGTGATTGGTTGGGAAGAGTTCCAAACAACCTTTAGAACCCAATATGTACCACGAGCTGCCCAGAGAAAGAAACAGGCCGAGTTTTTGAGTTTGGTATAGGGTGATATATCTGTGGATGACTATGAGAGCCAATTCACCGCGCTATTGAGATATGACCCAGAGACCTTCAAGAACGAAGAGCTCCGTACTGGGAAATTTGTGTATGGATTGAAGCCCATCATTAGAGATAGATTGATAGGGCTATGTATTACTGAGTTTGGAGATGCTTTGAGATGAGCACAAGAGATTGAAAGAGGAATTGAAATGGTACAATCCCAAAACGAGCTCAGAGCGGTGAATAAAGATAAGGGCAAGAGGCCAGCAATTTTCCAAACAGAGGCTCAGAGAGGTTCCTTCAGAAGAGAAAGGATTGAGGTGCAGAAAGGCAGATTAGAGAGACCCAGAGGTTACCCTAACATTAGAGAGACCCCTCAAGATGTCAGGCCTGAGAAAAGGTTTTGCAGAAATTGTGGCCGAATGCATGAGGAAAGTTGTACTGGGTCGATCTATGGATGTTTTAGATGTGGAGACATGGGTCACATGGTGAAGGATTACCCTCAACCTCAGAGACCACATATTCCAAAGCCCGCTAGACAACAGCCTCGGAGAGTGAATCCCCAGAGACGGGCCACTGCTGCAGATAAAGGAAAGATACCTGTTACACAGGGACATGTGTTTGCCCTGGATAAGGAGACCGCAGACACTTTTGTAGAAACTATAAGAGGTACACTCTCTGTCTGTAATCATAAGGCTCATGTGTTGATTGATTTAGGATCCACGTATTCGTTTATTTCTGAGCATTTTGCATGTAGATTAAACTTGAAGTTTGAACCTCTAGAATATATACTACATGTAAATACCCCTATGCGTGAATCCCAGAGGACTGAGTTAATCTGTAGAGGATGTGAAATAAAGGTGGGAGATAGAGTGATGTTAGCAGATCTAATCATGTTGAATATACATGGGTTTGATGTAATTCTGGGGATGGATTGGTTGGCAATCAATCGAGAGTTTAGATTGCTACACTAAGATTGTAACTTTCTCCCTACCTGAACCTTACAATGTACGATTGAGATATTGAGGAAATGAATATGTGGAATTCTAGTAAGTAATTTGAGAATTTTAATATTATTTTGGAGAATATTAAATATGATTGTTCATTTGAAGGTTATGAGACACTCATCTCAGACGATGAGCGAGAACATCCGAGGATTGAGGATATGCCTGTGGTTTATGAATTTTTGGATGTTTTCCCAGATAAGTTACTAGGTTTACCACTAGAGAGAGAGCTGGAGTTTACCATTGATTTGGTGCTAGATACTCAGCCGATCTCTAAACCTCCTTACAGGATGGCATTAGTGGAACTTGAGGATTGAAGAAACAACTACAGGAGTTATTGGATCAAGGGTTTATTAGACCCAGTGTTTCACCGTGGGGAGCACCAGTATTATTTGTTAAGAAGAAGGATGGTAGTCTCAGATTATGTGTAGACTACCGGTTGTTGAATAATGCCACGGTGAGGAATAAATATCCATTGCCCAGGATTGATGATTTACTTGATCAGCTGAGAGGGGCATCAGTCTTTTCTAAGATTGATTTGAGATCGGGCTATCACCTCATTGAGGATCAAGGAAGAAGATATTCCAAAGACGGCCTTCAGGACAAGGTATGGCTATTATGAGTTTCTGGTGATGTCCTTTGGATTGACGAACGCCCCTGCAGGATTTATGAGATTAATGAACGAGGTGTTCAAAGACTATCTAGATAAGTTTGTGATAGTCTTTATTGATGATATCCTAGTATACTCTCGATCGTATGAGGAGCATGCACAACATTTGTGGTTAGTACTTCAGATACTCCGAGATAAACAATTATATGGAAAGCTTAGTAAGTGTGAGTTTTGGCTGGATCGGATAGCTTTCCTTGGTCATATAGTCTCAGAGGAAGGAGTATCAGTGGATCCAAGTAAAATAGAGGCTGTGCTTAACTGGGAAAGACCGAGGACAGTTACTGAGGTGCGAAGCTTCCTTGGTTTGGCAGGGTATTACAGAAGATTTGTGGAAGGATTTTCCAGGATTACCGCTCCTTTGACTAAACTCACATGCAAGGAGACTCTGTTCATATGGACTGATCAATGTGAGCTCAGTTTTCAGGAGTTAAAGAGGAGATTGACAGTGGCACCTGTGTTAACTATCCCTGAGGGATCAGGGGATTTTCGGTGTATAGTGATGCATCTCATCAAGGATTAGGGCGTGTGCTTATGTAGCATGGAAGAGTGGTCGCATATGGATCACGACAGTTGAAAGACCACGAGCGAAATTACCCCACGCATGATCTGGAGTTAGCCGCGTGGTATTTGCCTTGAAGATCTGGCAACACACTTATATGGAGAAAGATTCCAGATCTTCACTGATCACAAGAGTTTGAGATATCTCTTTGATCAGAAAGAGTTAAACATGAGACAAAGGAGATGGATGGAACTCCTTAAGGATTATGACTGCGAGATTTTATATCATCCAGGTAAGGCGAATGTAGTTGCTGATGCCCTGAGCAGGAAGAGTATGATATCTGCTATGATGATCAGGGAATGGGATTTACTGGAGCAGTTCACCGAACTTTGGATTAGAGTTAAAGAGATAGAGACTGGATTTTTGGCTAGCTTGCGAATAGAGCCCAGGATCATGGATCAGATTAGAAATGGGCAGCGCAGTGATCAGAGATTGATAGATATGGTTAGCCAAGCTGAACAGAGTTTGCAGTCGGATCTCACAGTCAGTGAGGATGGATTGTTGAGATTCAGAGGACGGATTTGTGTACCAGACGATGATACCCTAAAGAGACAGATACTAAGAGAATCCCACTGCTCGCGATACACCATGCACCCAGGGAGTACTAAGATGTACCGAGAATTGAGAAAGGTGTACTGGTGGAGTGGTATGAAGCGAGACGTGGCAGAGTATGTGGCCAGGTGTTTAGTATGCCGGCAAGTGAAAGCTGAGCATCAGAAGCCCGAAAGACTACTACAGCCCTTACCTATACCTACATGGAAATGGGAGCATGTCACTATGGACTTTATTATGGGTTTACCGAGGACCCGAAGTGTCACGACCCAAACTACCCAAAAATCAGAGTTAATTTTTCGCGTTTTATTATTTACTTACTTAAATTCTTACCTGTCCTCGAATCGTGACCAACACTCAACTAATAATTGGGCTGTGCGTCAATGCCAGTCCCACCATTCAATTTCCGTCTAACTTATTTATTCTCCAGTTATTTATAATTGTTTACATTATTTATACATCCCCTAAAGTTACTTACAAACATGTTACTGTGCTATGCTTATGTAGATACAATATGTACAAGTGTATATACCTTATGTTGATGGGCAGCAGCGGATATCCGGAATGCAGTACTGAGTCGTCGGAACTTCAACTGGAGGTTATCTGTGGGAGAAAATGAAAGGGGTGAGCACATCAAGCTTAGTAAGGCAATCCTACGAACAAGTAGGTAACCATACTACCTACATGAACGTGGTGCCATGCATAAACCACCCTTTCTCCACACATTTTAAAACAGATGCTATGAATTATGATGTTATGTAAATCAAGTTTGCACGGAAAACTCAACATGCAATTATTTTAAATCATTTCTTTCTCTTTAAAAATTTCACAATGAAGTCAGGACTCGACCCCTCCTTCGGGTGATCCTGACTCACACAAAACCATGGAAATTGAGTTTCTCAAAAGCATTGATATCGAAAACACACGTATATATATATACAAGATATGAGACTAGGCAATACTGTATATCGGTAATAACCAGGACTGGCCAATATGTCCTCGTGAGTCCCTCTAGCTTCACGGATCCCAGTGTGCGAGGTCTCACCCTGATCGGGAACTGCCCGGGAGGTGGGTCAATCCAACCCGTCAGTCTTATCCGATCTCACGCATCCGAAGATGCCGTATCCGAAGATACCCCGTATCACAAAGATACCGTATCACAAAGATACCGTATCCGAAGATACCCTGTATCACAAAGATACCGTATCCGAAGATACCCCACGGTACATCTTACTTCATGCTACTTACACGGTACATCGTACTCCATGGACCCATATCACTCTAGGTACTCCAGCCCAAATGGCCTGCTTCCCACAGAGGTTTTCATAACTCAATACTCGTTGCCATGTCTCAAGACGCACGTGCGAGCCTATTAAATCGGTGACACACAGTCTACCCGATGCTCCAAGCACGGCTCATCGTATGTTCTCATAAAAATCAGTGCGAGCGATGCTCAGCACTCTCATCAAATCAAGTAAACTTGGTAGAGCCCGCTTTACATCTCCACAAGGCCGCCAACCTCATCCCTCACTCTCACCCTACTTAAGAGGTCTTTTGAGCCTGTTGGGCCTTTTAGCTGACTCCAAGGGCAGACAGCGCTACTCCACAAATCCAGTAAAACTAGTGCGAGCTATGCTCAGCACTCTGCATATAAAATTGTATGAAAATCTTATAAAATCTGGTGCGAGTTAGACTCTAGCACCGTGTCACGCAAAAGCATGTGAAATCTGGTGCGAGTTATACTCTAGCACCTATGCATGTAAAACTCTAGTGCGAGCTCTCGCTCCAGCACTAATGCATGCATCACACAAATCAAACATCGTGCGAGCTGAGCTCTAGCACGTCACATGTAAATAAAAACATGTAGGCGGCTCGGTTATTTCCAAATAGTTTTCACAGAAATCACAACAATTAAGATATGCAATGCTATGCATTTTTCTTTAAAAGTGAGCCAGCCTACTCATGCATGCGTTGAAATACCTCCAGAACGAGCAGGAACCTCTTGTCCTTGCTCCTCCCAATTTTTTCTAAATTTTTAGATTCTACCCTTAACAAGGGTATTTTAGTAATTTTGCCCATTCGGGGCACTAAAATTGTTCTTCAACCTCTAGACCCTTTAGTTAATTTTAAAGGACTGCGTATGAATTTAAAATTGTGTAAAGTTACCTCTAGCAGTCCGCAGAATTCCCTTACCTTATTTTCCTGTCGAGTCTGACCTTTTCTTTTCCACTGTTGTCTCGTCGCGCAGTCCAATATGCTCCCAATCAAATGCCCGGAACTGCGTATTAATATTCCTAAGGTCAGATAACATAAAATTTAATTGTATTTAATCTTTTCTGGGCTTAATTTAAATCGTTGGGCCCATTTACTCCTATTGGGCCCGATTGCACCTTAATGGGCCTTAATCGGCCTTAAGCCCGTTTACCACTTAATTCCCACTTTATCGAGGCCTATTGGGCTCATTGGGCCCACCAATAATTTATCGGGCCTTGTTCTAATTCTCGAATAGCTAAATTTAATATTTACGACAATTAATCTAAATTTCCATAAATTAATTCAATTTATGCGTAAATTAAATCAATATCACGCATAACGAGGCAATTGTCGTAACTATGGGTCACTTACCCGAGATTCCATGCTAATCTGCAAATCGAGACTGTCTCGAGCCCTCGGTGGATGCCAATCGTCGAGCTACACAATTAATTACATTTTTGGGTAAACTTTTCGGTCGAAATTTAATTAAACAAAATATTCCAAATTTAAATCGGGTCAATTTGACCGCTTATCGACTTACCCGAAGCTCGATTGCATCACCAAAATTTTCCCCAATTTTTTTCTCTTTCTTTTTCCCTTTTTTCTTCCTTTTTTCCTCCTCTTTTTGGCTGAACCGGTTCAGTCCGGTTCGGACCGGTTCAGACCGTCGGTTCACCCCGGTTCGACCGGTTCACAGCCGGTTCGCCACCTTGCAGGCCGGTTCTCCGTCGGCTTCCACCGCCAGTAGCTCCGCAAGGCTGTCCGCTTCTCAAATCTGGCCTCGGCTTCACTCAACGTCTCCGAAAAGTGGCCGGTCCGGCTGTTCTCCTCTTCGCCGTCGGACCCATTTCTCCCTCTTGGCCATCGCCGACGTTTCCCGCCGTTTCGTCGGCTAAGACCGGTGCAGAAACGATCGTCGTCGCCTGGGCTTTCGAAATCTGGCCTCCGTTTCGCCTGGATCGCCGCCGTTCGCCGCCGGTGGCCACTTTTTTCCCGCGGCCTTTCTCTCCTCCGATCGGCTTCCTCCGACGTCGGTAGGCTGCACCGCCGGTACCATCGTGCTCACCGGCCTCCCCTCTTCCATTTCCGACCCTTGGCCCGGCCATCGACCGCCGGACGGCTCATCGGGCTCCTCGGGTTCTCGGCTTCATTTTCGTTCTCTTTTTCTGTTTCTGTTTCTTTCTTTCTCTCTCCCCGACCCCTTTTTTTTTCATTTCTTTTATTAATTTTATTATTATTATTATTTATTTTAATTATTTTACTATTCATTAAAATACATTAAAATACCCAAATATCTACAAAAATTATTATTTTTTTATTCTAAATTAATTAATTTAATTTAATTTAATTTATTTTAATCCTTTTTCGGGTATAATTTCTCCGTATTTTCAAGATATTGTCCCGAATGACTTTTCGGTATATTTTTCGATTATTTTCGGGATTATTTTTCTGAACTAAAAATTCTGATTAATCCCGATTAATTCCAATAAATTAATATCTTGATCAATTTAACCCAAAATAAATTTATTTCACTTTTATTGACCAAGATTTCTTAAATCCATATTTTAATTAAATTTTACTTATCGAAATTATACCGGCTTTCGGTCTTTTGACCATTTTGCCCTTACGCGTGTTCGGGATTTATTTAACCCGACTTCCTTCATACTTCCCAAATCTTTTCTTATTTAATTTTCGTATTTTAATTAAATTCGGGTCTTACAACTCTCCCCCACTTAAGGAATTTGGTCCCCCAAATTAGAACCAATTCATATGAGTCCATATACAACTCCGGGTACATCGATCGTATCATACTCTTAAATTCTTATGTGACCTTCTCCGGAGTGTATTACTACCAAAGGACTTTAATTAGGGAGATCATCTTAAACCTCAATACTTTCTCTTTCCTGTTTAATGCCCGAATCAACTTATCAATATACTTATATTTTCATTAAATTGAACTTTTGGAGTTCATATCCTGTCATCTCTGCTGGATCTGGATAGTATTACCGAAGCATCAAAAGTGGGACACATTGTGGGTGCCTGCTTATTCAAGTGGAAATGTCACCTACAGGTCTTATCTCCCACTTGTCCAATCTCTTAAAATATTCAATCCAGCGTATCTCAATCTACCTTCTTCCAAAAGCTCGCTATGTCCTTATTCTCTTAGGACAATAAACATTTCAATCATATTAATTCACCAAGGGTGAATTCCAATACTTATCTATCTGCTCTGAGGTGTTCTTAATCTCTCATCCTTAATTAAACATCCTCAGAGACTTATTACCCAAAGTCAGAAATAATTTCTACCTATCACCCACTTTTTCTTATCCAATTTGGGGAACAACCCCTACAGCCATACACTGCCTCATATCTTATCATCCCGATACTCAAGTGACAATTGTCACTATTGGCGAATTCAATTAGAAATCAACTGATCATTCCAGGAGCTTATAAAATCAATGTCACACGCTTTCATCGGATCCTCCAGAACTTGTACAGTCCTCTCTGACTGACCATCTGTCTGAGGACGAAAAGCTGTGCTAATACTCAGTCGGGTTCCCATAGCTTCCTTAAATATCCACAGAGGTGGGAAGTGAAGCGGGAATCCCTATATGATACTATGCTCACTGGAACGCTACTTAATGTTCCACAAACTGCCTTACACATAAATCCTCATACACACTCTGAGTATCTGGGAAGTTCATAACCAGAAGGTAGGTGAACTTAGTCACTCTATCTACTATCATCCAAATAGTCTCGTAATATCACCTGGGTCCTCTGTAACCCATCACGACATTCACGGAGACTTATTCTCATTTTTCGTGCCGTGTCGATATAGGTAGGTGCTGCAATAACTCTGCAGACTTTTAACACTCTACCTTACTCTGCTGACACACTAGGCACTTTTATACAATCTCCACCAATATCTCTTTCCACATCTGACCACCCATACCCTTTTCGAGATTTCAATATATAATCATTACTTTCCGTATGCACTGTATATCCCGAAGAGTGAGCTTCTGACAAAATTACTATCTCATCAACTGTGGTCCTGGGGAGCACTCATACTGTCTCTGAATCCTCAGTAACTCATCATCACCCACTGTGAACTCTATCCCTGTACCCTTCTGAATCTGACCCAAGCTATCGACACCATGCCGATCATCACGCTAAGCCTGGCAAATCCGGGAACTCTCATCCGGTTCTAGTCATCAGGCTAGCTGTCACATAATCACTGTCATCATCAGAAGGGATCACATCACTACCGAGGTTCACAACTGCTTTAGCTGCTCACGCTCCCTGACCATCATATGTGGTACCATCCCGATACTCTTTCAACTCGAGGCATCAGCCTTTCCTGGGTGGTACAATTTTCACAATCAAAATTTCTCAGAAGCTTTAGCCCACTCTGTAATCTCATATTTACCTCTTTCTGTGAAAACAGATACTCGGGCTTTATGATCAGTGCATATCCGTAATTTCTCACCATGTACATAATAGTACCATATCCTCGGTACAATTACTGTTGCCAACTTTAAATCATGGGTCAGATAGTTTATTTCGTGATCAAGGAGTTGTCTGACTCCAAAATTGACTATCTTCCCATTATACATCAATACACAGCTCCATCATAATTTTGAGGTATCCATACTCACTGAGAACCTCTTGAGCTGTTGGGTATGGTGAAATTAATCACGGTGGTCAGTTCATACTTTATCACGCCAAATTCACGTCACATCAATCATCTTAGTTATCATCTCATTCCAAGACCACGTTTCTTAGTTAAACGTGTCAACCAAGTATATCCATTTTGAACTCGCCGCAACCCATTTGTAAAAGCCATTTCTAATTGTTGCTTATAATTCGCCCTAGACTTTAACTACACCCAACATATCATCGATACTGATGATTACAATTCGGTCCAATCCTTGGCTTATTTACGCATAAGCGTATAAGATCCTTCGAAATCGCTTACATTTTCAGGTACTAACCTGCGTCATTTCCTTTTCTTATCTTAACGGCTCTTATTAAATTCTACTATGTTAACCTTTATGATTTGTCGAGTTTTTATATTCTTATCATCTTAGTAATGGTATCCTAATGCTAAAGGTATCTATTACGATGATCGATTTTCCGTTATAGGTTATATATATATTTAGACGCTGTCAAGTCTTCAGGCGGGGAGGTATTTTGAAATACTTTTATTAGCCTTCAGACTTAACCACAACTACGTTATATCTCAGTCTCTGTGGTCACAATTTATATTCGCTACTAATTGCTCTAATCCTAACGACTTCGCATACGCACTCTTACTCCAATACATCTTGTATTTAGAATCTATCTTATCTCAAAGATTATCTCCTTCGTATATCAATTATGACGAAACTCTTGTCTTTATTTATTTCGTGAGTACAATCCTTTACTCCTTTAATTTCAACTGTTACACCCCTGTTTTTAACTTAAAATCTCAATAACCATATTTCGTTTATTAATCCTCCTCTATTGGGGTACTCATTTATCAGTATCGTGCCCAATGATGTAGGCATTCATACCTTTTACTCACTTATATGTGAATGAAGACGGTACGAATAAATGTGTGGCACCAGGATCAATGAACATATGAACTTCATTATTCATAACAAGTGTGGTATCTTACACCACATCCATGAAACATCAATAGCATCCTGGTCCAAGACATCCTTTCACCTTCGTCCAACAACCTACTTTCCTTTTTCTGTTCGGCTATGTCCTCCCTTTTTGTTGCAACTATACCAACGAAATTTTTCTCTATCTCTTTACCTTTTCTGTGGGGCGATCTCGCTCAACTCTGAGCAATCAAAATCAATGGTCCGTCTTACCACACTTAACGGCCATTTTCATCAATACAGTGTAGGTATAGACCCTCCTTCCGTGGTATCTACCACACATCTCACACTGCTTACAGTGCTCACACTGCTACACTGCTTCGTAGCAGGTCAGGGTCCTCCAGTCACAATGCCCCTCAACAGTGCCAAAATTAGATGCACTGAGGCCTTACCAATTATCTTACTCCATGACTCATCGAATTAACTCTTTTATCAATTATCATTTTTCCATTTTTAACATCTTTGTCATTTCTCGATTTTCTTTTCTGTCTCTATTTCAGCCCTTACTACCTTTCCCAATCTCAGAGGCGTGCAATTCATATTTTTATTTATCAAACTGTAAATCTGCGCACTGCCTCGGTATAGGTAATATCTCGCGGGCCAATCAGACTCTAATTGAAAAGTCAAGCCATTGCGTGAACTTTTAGACATCTCGACTGTCACTTGTTCATAGTGTCGAGGTAATATCTGCCAAAGAATATAACTGAGTTTCATACTCATAATCAATTTAGTATTCCTGGGCAGTGTAAGAAATTTTTCCTTAAAATTTCCTTTAAATCATGTCCGGGATATCCTGTCACAGGAAGATATCCAAGATATTTCTCATATCAGCTCTTAAGATGGGTCGAGCGGGTTTCCACCAATACTCCGCTGCGCCCTCTGATCTCATACATAATCTGAGCAATTTGCTCCTCAAAATAATCTCCACACTCCGCTCTAATCTCGCGAAGCGTGTCTCAATACTGTCCGATCTCTCTATCGGATTCAGTGGGGCATGCTCAACATTAGCCTCCATTTCAATTTCATCATGATTCTCATAGTCAAACTCAGCACGACTTAGCAGATTCAGGTCTACCTCTACGACCTCTGCCTCGTGCACTATCTCATCTAACGCGACTCATATTAAGCATTCCTGCATTCTCAACCATTTCTTAGTCAAGCCCATCTCGATATACACTATTGTATCTAACTAAGCACAGTAACACGGGGATGTAATTTCCTAATTACTGACACTGACACACATCAGACCAATTGCGCTCTGATACCACCTTTATATGTCACGACCCAAACTACCCAAAAATCAGAGTTAATTTTTCGCGTTTTATTATTTCCTTACTTAAATTCTTACCTGTCCTCGAATCGTGACCAACACTCAACTAATAATTGGGCTGTGCGTCAATGCCAGTCCCACCATTCAATTTCCGTCTAACTTATTTATTCTCCAGTTATTTATAATTGTTTACATTATTTATACATCCCCTAAAGTTACTTACAAACATGTTACTGTGCTATGCTTATGTAGATACAATATGTACAAGTGTATATACCTTATGTTGATGGGCAGCAGCGGATATCCGGAATGCAGTACTGAGTCGTCGGAACTTCAACTGGAGATTATCTGTGGGAGAAAATGAAAGGGGTGAGCACATCAAGCTCAGTAAGGCAATCCTACGAACAAGTAGGTAACCATACTACCTACATGAACGTGGTGCCATGCATAAACCACCCTTTCTCCACACATTTTAAAACAGATGCTATGAATTATGATGTTATGTAAATCAAGTTTGCACGGAAAACTCAACATGCAATTATTTTAAATCATTTCTTTCTCTTTAAAAATTTCACAATGAAGTCAGGACTCGACCCCTCCTTCGGGTGATCCTGACTCACAGAAAACCATGGAAATTGAGTTTCTCAAAAGCATTGATATCGAAAACACACGTATATATATATACAAGATACGAGACTAGGCAATACTGTATATCGGTAATAACCAGGACTGGCCAATATGTCCTCGTGAGTCCCTCTAGCTTCACGGATCCCAGTGTGCGAGGTCTCACCCTGATCGGGAACTGCCCGGGAGGTGGGTCAATCTAACCCGTCAGTCTTATCCGATCTCACGCATCCGAAGATGCCGTATCCGAAGATACCCCGTATCACAAAGATACCGTATCACAAAGATACCCCGTATCACAAAGATACCGTATCCGAAGATACCCTGTATCACAAAGATACCGTATCCGAAGATACCCCACGGTACATCGTACTCCATGTTACTTGCACGGTACATCGTACTCCATGGACCCATATCACTCTAGGTACTCCAGCCCAAATGGCCTGCTTCCCACAGAGGTTTTCATAACTCAATACTCGTTGCCATGTCTCAAGACGCACGTGCGAGCATATTAAATCGGTGACACACAGTCTACCCGATGCTCCAAGCACGGCTCATCGTATGTTCTCATAAAAATCAGTGCGAGCGATGCTTAGCACTCTCATCAAATCAAGTAAACTTGGTAGAGCCCGCTTTACATCTCCACAAGGCCGCCAACCTCATCCCTCACTCTCACCCTACTTAAGAGGTCTTTTGAGCCTGTTGGGCCTTTTGGCTGACTCCAAGGGCAGACAGCGCTACTCCACAAATCCAGTAAAACTAGTGCGAGCTATGCTCAGCACTCTGCATATAAAATTGTATGAAAATCTTATAAAATCTGGTGCGAGTTAGACTCTAGCACCGTGTCACGCAAAAGCATGTGAAATCTGGTGCGAGTTATACTCCAGCACCTATGCATGTAAAACTCTAGTGCGAGCTCTCGCTCCAGCACTAATGCATGCATCACACAAATCAAACATCGTGCGAGCTGAGCTCTAGCACGTCACATGTAAATAAAAACATGTAGGCGGCTCGGTTATTTCCAAATAGTTTTCACAGAAATCACAACAATTAAGATATGCAATGCTATGCATTTTTCTTTAAAAGTGAGCCAGCCTACTCATGCATGCGTTGAAATACCTCCAGAACGAGCAGGAACCTCTTGTCCTTGTTCCTCCCAATTTTTTCTAAATTTTTAGATTCTACCCTTAACAAGGGTATTTTAGTAATTTTGCCCATTCGGGGCACTAAAATTGTTCTTCAACCTCTAGACCCTTCAGTTAATTTTAAAGGACTGCGTATGAATTTAAAATTGCGTAAAGTTACCTCTAGCAGTCTGCAGAATTCCCTTACCTTATTTTCCTGTCGAGTCTGACCTTTTCTTTTTCACTGTTGTCTCGTCGCGCAGTCCGATATGCTCCCAATCAAATGCCCGGAACTGCATATTAATATTCCTAAGGTCAGATAACATAAAATTTAATTGTATTTAATCTTTTCTGGGCTTAATTTAAATCGTTGGGCCCATTTACTCCTATTGGGCCCGATTGCACCTTAATGGGCCTTAATCGGCCTTAAGCCCGTTTACCACTTAATTCCCACTTTATCGAGGCCTATTGGGCTCATTGGGCCCACCAATAATTTATCGGGCCTCGTTCTAATTCTCGAATAGCTAAATTTAATATTTACGACAATTAATCTAAATTTTCATAAATTAATTCAATTTATGCGTAAATTAAATCAATATCACGCATAACGAGGCAATTGTCATAACTATGGGTCACTTACCCGAGATTCCATGCTAATCTGCAAATCGAGACTGTCTCGAGCCCTCGGTGGATGCCAATCGTCGAGCTACACAATTAATTACATTTTCGGGTAAACTTTTCGGTCGAAATTTAATTAAACAAAATATTTCAAATTTAAATCGGGTCAATTTGACCGCTTATCGACTTACCCGAAGCTCGATTGCATCACCGAAATTTTTCCCAATTTTTTTCTCTTTCTTTTTCCCTTTTTTCTTCCTTTTTTCCTCCTCTTTTTGGCTGAACCGGTTCAGTCTGGTTCGGACCGGTTCAGACTGTCGGTTCACCCCGGTTCGGCCGGTTCACCACCGGTTCGCCACCTTGCCGGCCGATTCTCCGCCGGTTTCCACCGCCAGTAGCTCCGCAAGGCTGTCCGCGTCTCAAATCTGGCCTCGGCTTCACTCAACGTCGCCGGAAAGTGGCCGGTCCGGCTGTTCTCCTCTTCGCCGTCGGACCCATTTCTCCCTCTTGGCCATCGCCGGCGTTTCCCGCCATTTCGTCGGCTGAGACCGGTGCAGAAACGATCGTCGTCTCCTGGGCTTTCGAAATCTGGCCTCGGTTTCGCCTGGATCGCCGCCGTTCGCCGCCGGTGGCCACTTCTTTCCCGCGGCCTTTCTCTCCTCCGATCGGCTTCCTCCGACGTCGGTAGGCTGCACCGCCGGTACCATCGTGCTCACCGGCCTCCCCTCTTCCATTTTCGACCCTTGGCCCGGCCATCGGCCGCCGGACGGCTCATCGGGCTCCTCGGGTTCTCGGTTCCATTTTCGTTCTCTTTTTCTGTTTCTGTTTCTTTCTTTCTCTCTCCCCGACCCCTTTTTTTTTCATTTCTTTTATTAATTTTATTATTATTATTATTTATTTTAATTATTTTACTATTCATTAAAATACATTAAAATACCCAAATATCTACAAAAATTATTATTTTTTTATTCTAAATTAATTAATTTAATTTTATTTAATTTATTTTAATCCTTTTTCGGGTATAATTTCTCCGTATTTTCAAGATATTGTCCCGAATGACTTTTCGGTATATTTTTTGATTATTTTCGGGATTATTTTTTCGAACTAAAAATTTCGATTAATCCCGATTAATTCCAATAAATTAATATCTTGATCAATTTAACCCAAAATAAATTTATTTCACTTTTATTGAGCAAGATTTCTTAAATCCATATTTTAATTAAATTTTACTTATCGAAATTATACCGGCTTTCGGTCTTTTGACCATTTTGCCCTTACGCGTGTTTGGGATTTATTTAACCCGACTTCCTTCATACTTCCCCCATCTTTTCTTATTTAATTTTCGTATTTTAATTAAATTCGGGTCTTACACGAAGAGGTCGTGACGCTATATGGGTTATAGTGGATAGATTGACCAAAAGTGCCCACTTCCTTGCCATCAAGAGCACAGATACTGTGGATGCCTTAGCCGAGCTGTATGTCAACGAGATAGCTAGATTACATGGGGCTCCATTGAGTATTACTTCTGATAGAGATTCCCGATTTACTTCCAGATTTTGGACCCAGTTTTAGGAGTCCATGGGATCTCGATTGAGTTTCAGTACTGCCTATCATCCTCAGACAGATGGTCAGTCAGAGAGGACTATTCAGACCCTGGAGGATATGTTGAGGGCATGTACGATGGATTTTAAGGGATCATGGGATGATCACCTGCCCCTAACGGAGTTTACGTACAATAATAGCTATCATCCAAGTATTGGAATGGCATCTTTTGAGGCTCTATATGGTAGGAGGTGTAGATCCCCTGTAGCTTGGGAAGAAGTCAGTGACAGAAAGATAAATGCTCTTGAGCTCGTTGAGCAAGCTGTACAGAGTGTGAAACTCATATGTGAGAGGTTACGGGCTGCACAGAGTAGACAGAAAAGCTACGCGGATGTGAGTAGACGGCCACTCGAGTTTTATGTTGGTGACGCAGTATTTCTGAAAATATCACCGAGTAAGGGTATCATGCGATTTGGGAAGAAAGGGAAATTGAGTCCTCGATACATAGGACCATTCGAGATTCTTGAGAGAGTGGGAGAGGTAGCCTACAGATTAGCATTACCCCCACAGATGTCTAGAATACACAATGTTTTTCATGTGTCTATGTTGAGGAAGTACCACCCGGACCCTTCTCATGTCATAGAGTATGACGAGATGGACATACAAAAGGATATGAGCTATACTGAGGAACCCGTCCGGATTCTCGATAGAAAGGAGAAGGTACTGAGAACTAAGAGCATCCCATTAGTGAAAGTTTTGTGGAAACATCACTCAATGGAAGAGGCAACGTGGGAACTAGAGAATCTCATGAAGGAGAAATACCCCCATCTATTTGACTAGTTGAGTTGAATTTGGAGGACCAAATTCTTTTAAGGTGGGGAGGATGTGAGATCTGAGAATTTTAGATATATTTTAATGATGTAATAAGAACTTGAAGTGTAATTTATTGAGCTAAGTGAATTGTGAAAATTATATTTAGAGATTTATATGTAAGTGTTTAACATAAGTGTGAAACTAAGAGGTCAGATCGATCTTGGAGAAGGAGAGATCGATCTGGTGAGTTAAAAATGACAAGGAAGGAGGAATTTAAGGAGCAGATCGATCTCCAATGGAAGAGGATCGATCTCCTTATGATTCTGTTTGAGAGAAGATTGATCTCATGACGAAGGGATCGATCTCCAAATGTTTCTGTTTGGGAGAAGATCGATCTCCTCAAGGAGCAGATCGATCTCATAAAGCCATAAAGAGATCGATCTCACCCCTCGACAGATCGATCTCCTAGGCATAAAATTACCCCAAATCATCCCCAAATTCAAATGCAGATCGATCTCCTACCCTCAGTCTATATAAGGAACCCCTGCTTTCTCCTACAATTTCATTTTCTCTCTCTTCCAACCCCATTTCTACCGAAGCCCTAGATTTCTCACTCATCCAAAGCACTCGTTTCTGTCCAAATCAGAGGCTGTGGCAAGAAGGAAAGTTGTTCATCATCAAAGGGAGAACAACATACTTGGAAATCATAAGACGGATTGAATCGAGGCAAGAGATAAGCTCTCCATAAGTTTTGGGTAATTTCTAAACCTCGATCTTGATTTTGAGATGATTTTGGTGGTAATGGTTGTTGGCATTGTGTTGAAGTAGTTGGAAAATGATTAAGGATTGATGAAATTACAATGTAGTTGGAGTGATGTTGATATTTAGCAATTTTGGTAATTTTGGGAATTTTGAGCTGTAAATAGAAATTTAGACAATGTGGTGAATTAGCATAGATAATTTGGCATGAGAAATGTAGGACGTTGAGATGTTGTGAATGAGATTGTAGTTTGGGGTAGAGTTACGAGAATTAAGAGATTTGAGGTGTTATGAGAAATTATGCTCGATTTTGAGAATTGAGGTTACTGTGATGATGAATATTGATGTTTTAACATCGTTTGGACAGCTCGGGAGTTCCAGAGTGGAGTGCGAGACTAGTCCATGACAAGGGGGAAACGATTGCACTATACGAGGTGCAAAGAGGTAAGGGAAACTAAACCATTTGTGTATGTGATTTGTGAACTATTATAGCATGATTTGCGATTTATAAAACAAGCATGTTTGATGTGTTATGTTTGATGATAATGCACATGATTTTTATAGCCGGTTGGAGCCCAATGTTTTTATGAGTTTATAAGCTACGTGTGAAACCGCTTTATAAACCGTTGAGTTTATGTGAGAAATGAATTGGGCTCTACGTTAAGGCAATATTGAGATTTGTGAAATGTGTGTGTGCTTTGCCGGTTGGAACTCGGTTTTAATATGTTTTGTGTTGAGTACAAAACGGTTTTAAATGAGTTTTTATGAGGAAAAAACCACTATGAGTTCTACGTGAAGGCAAACCAGTCTTATGTGATAAAGACTTAGGTGTGTGATTTTGAGTACACATCGGGCATTGCTCTGGTAGCATGTAAGTCCGATTCTTCTCCGTTCTGGTAACGTGAGATCCCCCAATCTGTGGCTGTGCCACATATATTTTGTGGTTGTTGCCACATGAGATCCCCCAATCTGTGGCTGTGCCACGTATATTTGGTGGTCGTTACCACTTGAGATCCCCTATTCTGTGGCTGTGCCACGTATATTTGGTGGTCGTTGCCACGTGAGAAACCCCATTCTGTGGCTGTGTCACGTATATTTGGTGGCCGTTGCCATGTGAGAAACCCTATTTTGTGGCTGTGCCACGTATATTGGTGGTCGTTGCCATGAGAAACCCTTTTTGTGGCTGTGCCACGTGTGAATCTAAATCAGTGGCTATGCCACGTGTGTTTGGTGGCTACGCCACGTGCATTATTATTACAGTGATTTTATCATGTATATTGAGAAAGCCATTATCGCATTATTTTCACATGCTTGATTTCTGCTCTATACTGAGCCTTTTACTTCATGTTTCCACATGATTTTGAGATATGAGAATGTTGTTTTGAGAACTTTCATGCTATGGTTTTCAAATGAGTATACTGAGTTTCACATGCAAATAAATATTTTATGAGGTGCATTATGGTTTATATAATGAGTCCCTTACCCCCTTACTGAATGATTTAGAAGCTCACCCTATTTTCTTTCCCCCCAGATTTCTTCAAGTGAAAAAGGGTTTCCCTGCGACGTACGGAGTAGTGGCTAGTGGAGGACTTGAGCTCCAGGCCATATATTGTGTTTTGAGGTGCCATTTATCTTTTCATGTACCCAGACAATTATTGTAATTATAGACACTTGATGTATAACATTATATGGGATGTATTAGGATTAATTAACTTAATATTGAGTAAGGTATATGATACGATATATGTTATCTAATGATGAGATCCCGAGGTATGATACGTATGGTGATGTATGACACTGTACAGGAATGCACCCTTAATTGTGATTTGATGAGTACAAAGTTTTTAAATTTGCCCTATTTTCCGCGTTTTCGGGGCGTGACAAATGTTTTCCAAGTAATTAAAAAAAGTCAAATCTATAGAAGAGAGAGAAAATCGTCGTATTGGATGCTTAGGCAAGAGTCTCGCCTAAGCCTTGACCCGTCTCTGTCCAACATATTAAAGTCACGTGTCAACAAGACCCTTAAGCGAGAGTCTCGCCTAAGGTTGCATCCAATTCTGCCTTTGGCTTGAAAACTGCACAGTGAAGGGATCCTTAGGCGAGACTCTCGCCTAAGGCTGCATCCGGTTCTGACTTGGCTCCCATTCATCATTTCTCATTTCTTCCACATGATTTCCCTTGTTCCAAAATCCTTCTAAATCATCCTTTTATTCATCAATTCCATGAATTCCTACAATTATTCAAGAATGATCAATTATCCATAGATTAAGTATAAAATTCATACAAAACCATAGGAAAACAAGGTAAATTAAGTGCATAAATAATGACTTATCATATACCCCCACACTTAAACCTTGCTTATCCTCAAGCAAACATTAGTTTAAACTTTATAACCTTTCATTCATTTATGCTCAACTTTAACCCATCCAAAACATTTTAGCATGCATAAAAATTATTAAGTTCATGTGAATTCTCACCAATAACACATAATGATAATCAAATCGAACTTAAAACACATAGATCTTAGCACCCTCACAAAGGTTTCACTAGTTACACTCAAAGTGTTTCGGTTTATCATTTGATCACTCAAGTTAATGCATAGAAAGTTCTTACCATAAGCTTGCCATTAAATCACATCTCTTCCTCCTTCGATGGAACAAGATACATAAATCAAGAGCGTAAAAGGGTGTAATGGGGCTTGCGTAAGGTATGTCAAGGCTATTTCGATTTACGGGAATCGAAATAATTTAAACATAAACATAGGAGACTTACTTGAAATTCAATCATTCTTCTTGCTTTTCTTCCTTCTCTTTTTGTTGTGAATTTTCCTTTCTTCTTCTTTTCTTTTATTTTTATTTTTTATTTTTATAAGATTCAAATCTTCTTTCTTTTCATCTAGGAAGAATCGATCATTAACGAACATGGGTCATACAAAACAATCTTTTTTTTCAATGAATTCAAGTCTCCTATATCTAAGTTCAAATAATTTCCAATTCAAGATTCAAAAATATGTTTGGATAAAAACAAGAAAAGGGATTTCATTGGCTTGTAATGTGGTTTAAGAATAAAGAAAAGGCTTAAAACTCAAGGGGGTTCACTAAGGGGAATAAAGGGTAGGTTAACAAGAAAAAAAGGGTAAAATCCAAAATGGTTTAATCCTAATGCTCTTTATTTTTGATCAATGCATCATATTCATCAAAGTGGTTGATAGAGACATGTATACCATGGAAAATTCTAGAATTACTAACTATGCATTTCAATCACACATAAAGGAAATAAGAGTATGATGTAATGAATGCTCATTAGGCTCAAATCTCACAAGGGTGTAATGTGCTAGTCTATGCATTTGTTCATTCAATTCAATAATCATAAGCATTAAGATGAAAATTAAAAACAATTTTGCATACAAGAAGATCATAATTTCAGTTCGAGGATGAGTATAAGAAGATCATAAATTTCATAGATGGCAATTAAGAAAGAACACATGCTCACTAGTGAACTAAGATCATCTTGAATAAGGTTTTGCAGAAATTTGATCAAATCAAACAAATAAGAAATAAAACCAACTTCCTAAACACCCCCCCACACTTAGATGGGACATTGTCCCCAATGTCACAAATGCTCAATATTTAAAAATTTGAAAAGACAAAGGAAAAAGAATACTCCCCTGAAGTTATTGAGCATTGGAAGCCATGGTGGCTTACTGTTGTGGTGGCGGGAAAGATGGGTTGAAGCCCATGTGTGCATAAAATGCCAATTGATTTTGCTCCATCTGGAATTGGTTTTGCTACATTTGGTGTTGATCAAAAGCCAATTGTGAAATTTGGTTCCGTAGATTGGTGAGTAGTTCGGAGGTTTGATGTGACTACCCCACATCGTCATCTTCTTGTTCATGAACAGGTGGAAGTATCCTTCTGGCCCTCTTCTTATAAGGTCTTGGACCTTGGAAACTGTATGTTCCATTTTCATTCTGCCTTATAAGATTCTAGTGAATTAATGATCGGATGTCTAGTGGTTGCATCTGCCCTGCCACTTGAAGTAACATATCATTTGGATCTAACAAACCTGCATTAACAGCTAAAGCAGTAATCATAGAACCAAGAATCAAAGGCTTTTTGGAATCTCCTACGCCGTTAAATTGGGAAGCCAACCAATATCCTAAGTTAACCTTAAGACCCTTTGACATACACCAAAGAAAGTAACTCTCGGGCTTAGTTAAAAGAGCCGTATTTGCTACTCTACCAGAAAAAGTATAGGCTAAAAACCTATGCATGTATTGTTGGGCAGGCTCTTGAAATTCACTATCAGTGGTGTGACTGGGGTCATAATATCCGTGAGGTTTCCCTGTCAATTCATTTCTATAAAATTGCATGGCATCAAAATCAAGATCATAATCACAAAGGCTGTTAAGGTATTCATCACTTTCAGCAAATTCATTGGTAATAAGCCCCAAAGCAATATTAAATTAAGTTATAGATAACTCAAATTTCCTACCCAAGATCCTAAAATTCACTACTTTGGGAGTATTGAGGTTGTACTTTACCGGAGGAGTGTATTTATAAGTTGCGTAAAACTCTCTGCATAGTTCGGTATAAGCATGACAAGTAATTTCAAAGAATGGTCTCCAACCTATGTTGTCAATATAAGTATGAATTTTTCTCGAATCCCTAAGATTTCCAAGGTTGGGTCATCGTATCGCTTACCCGATACAATTGTTTTACCACATAAATTGTCATACCTTTTCTTTTTGATTTTTGTAGTGAAGTCTAAGTTACCATGTAGATTGGCCTTAGGTAATACCACATTTTTCTTTGATACTCTTGCCCTTTGTTGACAGGATGGTGATGGTTGGCTTCCACTCATTCCTACAAAATATTGATCAATAAATACATCTCTCTTGCTTAGCACAAATCAATCCAATTTCATCACCCTAATTCACACATTACCCTTCATCATTCATCTTAGTACATACTATGAAATTTTCTAAAATCATACCAAGAACATATATTCATGAACAAGTCAAAAAATGAAAATTTAAAGCATTATTCATAAATACAAAATCAAAAGCAAAATATGAAAAGAATAATTACTCATCATACTTGTTTTCATCCTCTGCGTTTTCATGGTAAATGAGAGAAAATGATTATGAAATGCTTACCTTAGATAATGAGAGATCTTATAATATGAAAAGAGGAATGGGTTTTGTGTTTTTGGTTTGAAATATGGAGAAATTTTGTGTTTTTGGTAGAGGATTTGTATGGAATTGAGTTTTAGGTGAAATGGGAAAATGGGGGAACATGATGAAGAGGAAAACATGAGAAAGAGAGAGTGTGTCGAGCTTCTAAGATTTTTGGCTTTTAAGATTTTTTTTTTTGGTCGAGGACACCTTAGGCGAGAGTCTCGCCTAAGGTGTGACTCATTTCTGGTTTTCAATTTTTTTTAAACTAAAGACTAACATATATACTTAAAAAATGCATGAAAATAAGTAAATAAATAAATAAAATAATAATAAAAATTGGGTTGCCTCCCAACAAGCGCCTTTCTTTAACGTCTTTGGCTAGACGTTGTTACCTCTCATTCGTACTTAGGATATTCTAAATCAATTAGATCAACCTCATGCACTTGAAACCCTTCATAAAAAGGCTTCAAAAGATGACCATTAACCTTAAAAATCTTACCCGTATCCATACTTTGTATTTCAACTGCACCATGAGGAAAGACGTTAGTAACAACAAAGGGCTCTAGCCATCTAGAGCGTAATTTTTCGGGAAATAGCTTGAATCTAGAATTAAAAAGAATAACTTTCTGACCAACAAAAAATTATTTCCTGGAGATCATCTGATCATGGAAGCCCTTTGTCTTATCCTTGTAAATCTTAGAATTTTCATATGCATCATTTCGAATCTCTTCTAGTTCTTGCAATTGAAGTTTTCTCATTTCACCGGCTTCATTCAAGTTCATATTGCATTGCTTGATTGCCCAATAGGCCTTGTGCTCCAATTCTACGGGAAGATGGCATGATTTTCCGTAAACAATGTGATAAGGAGACATACCTATGGGAGTTTTGTAAGCTGTTCTGTATGCCCAAAGTGCATCTTCAAGTCTTGTGCTCCAATCCTTTCTATTTGGGTTCACTGTCTTTTCGAGGATGGACTTGATTTCTCTGTTTGATACCTCGGCTTGACCATTTGTTTGAGGATGATAGGTGGTAGATACTCTATGAGTTACATGATATTTCTTCATTAGTGCTTCCACCACCTTGTTACAAAAATGGGTTCCTCTATCGCTTATTATTGCTCTCGATGTCCCAAACCTAGAAAAGATGTTAGATCTGACAAAATTGACAACAGCTTTAGCATCATCAGTTCGGGTTGCCTTAGCTTCAACCCATTTTGAAACATAGTCCACAGCAAGTAAGATATATACGTGATTATTAGAAATAGGAAAAGGGCCCATAAAGTCAATACCCCATACATAAAAAATTTCACAGATTAGAATAGGTGTTAAAGGTAATTGATCTCTATGTCCTAGACTTCCTGTTTTTTGGCACTTCTCACAAGTTTTATAAAACATATAAGAATCTTGAAATAATTTTGGCCAAAATAATCCACATTCAAGTACCTTGCGTGTTGTCCTCTTTGGACCGAAATGTCCACCACATGCATATGAATGGCAAAAATTTAAGATAGAAGAGATTTCATGGTCAGGCACGCATCTTCTAATGACTTGATCAGCATAATATTTCCATAAGTAAGGTTCATCTCAAGCGTAATACTTAGCATCTCTTTTTATCTTATCTTTTTGAGACCTAGACAATTCATTATGCAAAATTCTTGTAGCTAAAAAGTTAGCAATATCAGCATACCATGGTCATGTTTCATGAATGGAAAAAAGATGCTCATCTGGAAATTCATCTTTAAGGGGTGAAGGTTCTTCACTTGTGATGAGTCTACTAAGGTGATCATCCACCAGGTTTTCAGCTCCCTTCTTATCCTTGATTTCTATATTGAACTCTTGTAGCAACAATATCCACCTGATGAGTATTAGTTTTGCTTCTTTCTTTGAGAGTAAATACTTGAGAGTTGCATGATCAGAATAAATAATCACTTTAGCTCCTAGTAAATAAGAACGAAATTTTTCTAAAGCAAAAACAATGGCTAGAAGTTCTTTTTCTGTTGTTGAATAGTTGCATTGTGCACTATCAAGGGTTCGTGAGGCATAGTAGATGACATGTGGAACTCTCTCCTCTCTTTGTCCAAGTACAGCTCCTACTGCATAGTTACTTGCATCGCACATGATTTCGAACGGTAGATTCCAATTTGGGGGTTGGATGATCGGTGTGGTGGTCAACATGTCTTTGAGTTTGTCAAATGCCTTCTTGTATGTCTCATCAAATTCGAATGCTACGTTCTTTTGTAGTAGTCGACATAGGGGTTGGGTGATCTTGGAGAAGTTCTTAATAAATCGCCTATAAAATCCAGCATGTCCAAGAAAAAAGCGAACTTCCCGTACAGATGCGGGGTAAGGCAAAGATTTTATCACTTCTATTTTTGATTTATCCACTTCTATCCCCTTAGAAGATACTATATGCCCTAGAATAATACCTTGATCAACCATAAAATGGCATTTTTCATAATTTAAGATAAGGTTACTTTCTATGCATCTATTGAGCATTTTAGTGAGGTTAGCTAAGAATTCATCAAAGGTATTCCCATGAACAGTAAAATCATCCATGAACACTTCTATTATATCTTCTACATAATCAAAAAATATACTAACCATACATCTCTGGAATGTGGCTAGAGCATTGCATAGACCAAAGGGCATGCGCTTGTAAGCAAAGGTTCCAAACGGACATGTAAAGGGAGTCTTTTCCTAATCTTCGGGTGCCACCAAAATTTGATGAAAACCTGAATATCCATTAAGACAACAGTAATGAGTTTTACTTGCCAATCTTTCAAGCATTTGATCAATAAAAAGGAGAGGGAAGTGGTCTTTTCTTGTAGATGCATTTAACTTCCTATAATCTATGCATACTCGCCACCCGTTTTGAATTCGAGTAGCTATTAACTCACCATCTGGGTTTTGTATAACCATTATACCCATTTTATTTGGAACCACTTGGACTAGACTTACCCATCTGCTATCCGAAATTGGATAGATCATACCTGCATTAAGTAGTTTCAAAATCTCTTTTTTAACTACTTCCATCATTGGTGGGTTGAGTCTTCTTTGTGCTTGCCTAGTAAGCTTACATTCCTCTTCCATAAGGATCTTGTGCATGCAAGTTGTTGGGCTTATTCCCTTGATGTCTGCTATTGTCCATCTGATAGCTTCTTTGTATTCTTGAGCACTCTAAGCAACTTCTCTTCTTCTAAATTGGATAGTTTATTGGAGATGATCACCGAAAGTGTTTCCCTATCACCTAATAAAACATATTTGAGGTGTTCTGGAAGAGTTTTCAATTCTAAATCTGGTGCCTGCACAATAGAAGGAAGAAGTTTTGTATGAGATAATGGCAATTGAATGTGAGAAACATCAAACCTCATCATGCGCAGTGATCCTAGCTCTTGGATCGTTTCCAATAATTTCAGTTCCCACGCAAACTTCTTCTCGAATCTCTTTGAATCCTCAAGCGTGAGGTGCCTACTCAAAACAACCTTCAATTTATCCTCATCACAAATTTTCAAATACATGTCAGTTAAAGGATTAATAATATCTAAAACAAAAACAGAAGACATATCTCTAGGGTATTTCATGGCATTGTATATATTGAATTTTATAACTTCACCATCTAATTCCATAGTAAGAGTGCCATCGTAAACATCTATTTTTGTTCTAGAGGTTTTAAGAAAAGGTCTACCCAATAAAATCAAAGATGTATCATCTTCCTCCATGTTTAAGACATAAAAATCTGCTGGGAAGATTAAATCATTAACCTGTACCAAAACATCTTCTAACACTCCTTCGGAATAAACATTAGATCTATCAGCCAATTAAATTATCACACCAGTATTTTTCAATTTGCCTATAGTCATAGACTTGTAAATAGATAATGGCATGACATTAATTGAGGCTCCTAAATCTAACATGGCTTTTTCGATCTTTCAATTGCCTATTTTACATGGGATTGTGAACATACCTGGATCCTTGCATTTGGGCGGTAACTTTTTCTGGAGGATTGCAAAAACATTCTCTCCCATGTTCACATATTCATTTCCCTTAAGCTTTCTCTTATTGTTGCACAATTCCTTGAAAAACTTGGCATACTTTGGAACTTGTTTGATAGCATCTAATAAGGGAATATTTACCTCGACTTTTCTGAAGGTATCTAGAATTGCATTCTATTTCTCTTCTTTTTGGACTTTGATTTTGGAGGAAAAGGAGGTATTATCTCTGGTATCTTCATGCTCCATTCAGTGGTCATTTTGGATTTAAGTTAAGGTGGTTCAACTCCTTTTTTCGTTTCTTCACCTCTTGTGCTATGGGTTCGGGTTTGAGGTTCTTTCAGTTTGGTTCCACTTCTCAAAGTGATTGCATTTGCGTTTTGCTTAGGGTTGACTATGGTTTGCGATGGCAATCTTCCTTGGGATTCTAGCTTGCTTACTGATGCTGCTAGTTGGTTCACTTGATCTTTTAATTCCTTGAGGTTGGACCTTATTTCCTGTTGAAAATTTTGAGTACTATCAGCAAGGGATTTAACAACCTCTTCAAGAGACGTACCTGAATTTGATGATTGTTGCATTTGTTGAGGAAGTTGCCTAGGTTGGTGGTTTTGGTATTGCAACCTTTGTCCATAATTGAAGTTTGGATGATCCCTTGATCATGGATTGTAAGTATTGAAATAGGGATCATATTTTCTTTAGGATAGCCATTGGTATACTCCAACCGCATTAGCATGCTCTGGTGAATCTTCTTAAAGTGTAGGACACATATCGGTTGGATGTCCACTAGCACAAATTCCACAGACCTTGGCTTGTTGCATGTTTCCCACTCCTAAAGCAAGTTGCTGCATAATAGAGGTTAGATTAGTAATTTAATTATCAACTGAAGATGTACTCACCTCATTCACTCTTCTAGGCACATCCTGTCTAGTCCCGAATTGTTGAGAATTTACAGCCATGGTGGAAATTAAATTCCTAGCTTTGGTGGGGGTTTTATTGACTATTGCTCCTCCACTTGCAGCATCCATCATTCTTCTTTCCATTGGCAAGAGTCCTTCATAGAAGTATTGGATTAGTAGTTGTTCAGAAATCCCATGTTGTGGGCAACTAGCATAAAGTTGCTTGAATCTTTCCCAATACTTATGAAGATTTTCGGTATCTCTTTGCTTGATTCCACATATCTCCCTTCTTATGTTTGCGGCCCTAGAGGCTGGAAAAAATTTGTTAAGAAAGCATCTTACCATGTCAGTCCATGTTGTAACTGAACATGTAGGAAGGTAGAATAACCAATCCTTAGCTCTATCCGTGAGTGAGAATGGGAAGGCCCTAAACTTGATTTGATCCTCCGTAACAGCTTGTGGCTTCATGCTAGAGCAAACCACATGAAATTCCTTGAGATGTTTATGAGGATCTTTGTTTTCCAACCCATGGAACCTTGGAAGAAGGTGGATCAGTCCGGATTTTAGTTCGAACTCTGTTTGCAAAGTAGGATATTGAATACATAATGGTTGTTGATCCAAAATTGGAGCGGCGAGTTGTCTAAGAGTTCTCTCTTGATTGTTGTCCATCTCTAGCTCGGATTCGGAGTCACTTGTAAGGTCTAATGCAAGATTCAATCCTAGTGATGATGTAGAGTTTTCTTCGTGCTTGCGATTTCTAGCTTCTTTCTTAAGTCTTCTTTCAGTCTTCTTGATGTCAGGATCGTATGGAATTAATTCACCTGTACGAGAAGAACGAAGCATCAAAATAAATCAAAATTAAATTTAATCTCCCTGGCAACGGCGCCAAAAATTGATTGTTGCCGAAACCAACAATATTAAATAACTTGCTCAAACAATTAATTAGTAGTATAGGGAGCAAGGTCTTGTCCCAAGAGAGATTGATTAATTCCGATTTTTTTTTCTACAAATAAAAGAAAAATAAAACAAGAGGGGTTTGAAAGATTGATTAACTAAAATAACAAAACTTAATAGAAAGAAAACAAAATTGAGTAGAAGAATTCAATAATTTGAGAAATCCAACCCAATGAGTAATTTTCAGATTTAGTTCGGTAAGTTGATCATTGACGGAAGATAATTTTTCTTAATCCCAACTAAACTGGTTATGGTTGTTGGTACGACCTAACAACCTATCTCTTCTTACTACTTTGACAATTAGGAAACGTTCTCTAATTGCTGCTCTTACCAATAAATAACCCTAAATATGATCTTAGGATTTAATTTACCAATAGCATTGAACACTAAAGAGACTACCAATTCTAATCAACAAACACACATGTAGGTTTATTTAAATCAGATCTTATAATCACATAACAAAGACTAAAAACCAGAAGTGCAATTAATCTTGTTACTTACCACTGGTTATTGAAACAGCTAAACAATTATGGATTCAGATATTTCAATTGGATGTATATTACCTTGTGAATGAATCAATAGGCCTTTTTGAAGCAACCACAAAACAATAATAATAATAATGAAGTGCAGAAATTATAAGAATAGAAAAGATTAAAGAAAATAAATAAGAACAATCAGATCTCACAACTTATAAACCAAATCTTCAATTATCCTTAGATTGGAAAGAGAGTTTAGCAACCCATGAATATTAGGTAAAAGCAGTGAAAAATTTGTATTCGAAAATCTAATCAAAGTCTCCTCATGTTCCCTAGATCTTCAAGAGCCTATTTATAACTAAAAAAAATAGAGATAAGAGCCCTACTCCTAGTTGGACTTAAAGTCCTTACATTTAATTAAAATAATAATCCTATAAAAAGTCTTCCAAGTAATTAAAAAAAGTCAAATCTATGGAGGAGAGAGAAAATCATCGTATTGGATGCTTAGGCGAGAGTCTCGCCTAAGCCTTGACCCGTCTCTGTCTAACATATTGAAGTCGCATGTCAAGAAGACCCTTAGGCGAGAGTCTTGCCTAAGGCTGCATCCGATTCTGCCCTTGGGTTGAAAACTGCACAGTGAAGGGATCCTTAGGCGAGAGTCTCGGCTAAGGCTGCATCCGGTTCTGACTTGGCTCCTATTCATCATTTCTCATTTCTTCCACATGATTTCCCTTGTTCCAAAATCCTTCTTAGTCATCCTTTTATTCATCAATTCCATCTATTCCTACAATTATTCAAGAATGATCAATTATCCATAAATTAAGTATAAAATTCATACAAAACCATAGGAAAATAAGGTAAATTAAATGCATAAATAGTGACTTATCACATCCAGTATTATCTCTCATGTCAACTCTGGATGTCTAACTCTTAAGATGGGTCGAGCGGACTTCCACCCATGCTTCGTCTCGCCCTCCAACATAAACGCATCAAAAGTCACTTTCTTGGTCGGCATACACCGATAGAACCTGTAAAACTTTGCTATCTCATTCATCTAGTCCTCAACAGCTACTAGGTTCTTTACCTCGCTAATTACTGGTGGTCTAAACTTTTAAAACTGCCTTAACCTGTCTAACTCATACTCATATTCCAAATCATTACCACTCTACTATAGAGTTGCAGGCGAAGACGTATCCTAAACCGGTGGGGTGTTGGAGTCTTTATAGTTTGAGGCATCTGTGCAGGCTGTGCAGTTGGGCCTTGTCAACCCTCAGCTCCCTGCATAGACTGAGTAAACAACTCTAAAATATTCTCCACACTTGGCTCTAACCTTGTGAACTGTGTCTCAATATCATTCGGTCTCACTGTGGGACCCTGTGAGGCATGCTCAACAGCAGCCTCCACCTCAATCTCATCCTAAGTCTCATGTGATGACTCTGTAAGACTCTGTAAGACTCTCGGGCCTACCTCTATGGCCTAGAGTACGTGTACTCGCCCCTCTACCATAGTGGCTATCAGTTATAATGACTATATTCTTGCATTCAAAACCAAATTCTTAGCAGTAATTCCATCTTGGAATACACAATTGTATATAAAACAATGCACAGTACATAAGGATGTAAACTTCCTTAACCACTAACACCGACTCATATCAGGCCAACTCAACTCTAATACCACCTCTGTCATGACCCACTTTTCATTACAAACCACTACAAATTTTTCATTTTTCGTTTATTATTTAATTCTTACTTTCATCTCCTCGTGACCATCCTACCAACAATTGGGCTATGATTCGGTGTTAGTCCCCTTACACTAGTTGCCATTCCATTTCCATATGACATTTACATGTCAGGATTTACTATTCTTTGACTTTAACTAAATACATTCATAAATATATTTAAATAACTTTACATCCCTAATATCGTAGCCATGTACAGTACTGTGCATTTACATGTTCAGATACAAATATTATACAAGCATGTATACCTATTCCTCGATGGGAAGCAGGGGACAACGGAAATGTAAGACCACTGCTGCTCTCGTTTTACTAAAAGTACTCTGTAGAGGGGGAAAAATGAATGGGTGAGCAACCACACGATTAGTAAGAAAATTATGCAAGCAAGTAGATAACTACACTATCTACATGAACATAATACCATGCCTTAAAATCGTTTTTTCTCAATATCACGTCGAAAAAATCGAGCTCATGCATACACCTATGCAACACACATGTACAAATCATGTTTGGAAAAGTAAACACAGGCATTCCATGTAAAACATTTCAGTTCATGAATTTATAGTTAAAAACATGGAAACCACATCATGCTATGTCATTTCAATCACATCATGTAAAAACATGTCACTTTAATTCAATTCAAACCAAATCACAAATCTATCAGGACTCAACCCCTCCCTCGGGCTATCCTGATCCACATGAAACCATTTAAACCATGTAATTACATAAATCAGGTAACATGCGAGATTAGGCAAGAAATCATGGTAACTGTACAGGACTATGGCCATATCCGAGTGATCCCAGGCTACACGGTACCTAGTGTGCAGGGTATCACAACTCCATGGACCCACATCGTCTGGGGTGCCTGCTATAGGTCTTATCCCACATCACGGTCCGGGGGTGCCTACCATACGTCTTATCCACCCTATGTTTGGGGTGCCTGCCATAGGTCTTATCCCTTATCATGGTTCGGGGGTGCCTGCCATAGGTCTTATCCCTTATCATGGTTCGGGGGTGCCTGCCATAGGTCTTATCCACCCGATACCACATTAGTAACCAATGCATGTCTTAAAATCCATGCACGAGCATCTCATCCGTGTGACACTCAGTCTACACGACACAATCAGCAAAGTTTTAAATCATGTAATGTATATCACATTAAAACTATAGTACGCGTCTTGAGTGCGACACACAGTCAGCACCTCGCTTAAACACTGTCTTATGCATATCACAAAATCAACTGTTAGTACGAGTAACACTCTAGCACTAGGTCATGCATAGTTCATATTTCAAATCAAGTACAAGCAATCGCTCCACGACCATGCTATGTATAAAACTCATTAAATCAAGTACAAGCAAATGCTCTAGTACTATGTCATGTATAAACCATGTAAAACTGAGTACGAGCAACGCTCCAGCACTCTATCACGCATAAATCACATAAAATGTAGTACGAGCAATGCTCCAGTACTATAATATGCATCTCATGAAAATCTAGTGCGAGTCATACTCCAGCACTAATTTATGTGGAAAACATATAAAATCAAGTGCGAGCAGCTCTAGCATGATTTGTTCTCACATAATTCGATAGATGGCTTTTTTAAAAAGGGATGATTTCAAAACATAAAAATCAGCACCATAAATTGTGTTATTTCTCATTAACTATGAAAACATTAGCTCATCTATCTACTCTTCTGCTAAACAGCAGTAAAAACACTTAAAAACAAGTTTTTCATGCTTTTTACAACTTTTCCCAATTTCCATAATTTTGCCTTTAATAAGGGTAAATTGGTAATTTGCTCTTATCGGGTCTCTATAAATTTTATTCCTTTCTAGAACCCTCAGACTTTTTAAGTCCCTGTAAATGCCCTAAAAAAATACTTGCAGGTATCTCTAACTACTTACAAAATTCCCTTACCTCAAATCATTCTAATCACTCTGTCTTTTCCATTACTACCGATCACCTGATCCGTTTAGCTCCTAGTATGTTCTCTGGAGCTACAGATAATCATTTATCGGGTTAAATATAGTACATTTTACTCTTATTTCACTTTTACTGGGCTTAATTTACAGCATTGGGCCCGTTTACTCTTATTGAGCCCGATTGCACCTTAATGGGCCTTAATCAGTCTTAAGCTCATTTTCCACTTACTATTCCCTTCATCAAGGCCTATTGGGCTCGTTGGGCCCATCAACACTTATTGGGCCTCGGCTTAGGCTCTTTGGATAGCTCATACAATTATTTACGACAATCGATTTCTAATTCCAAAACATAATTCATTTTATACAAAAATAAATTTGTAACTTATGCGATGAATTTCTAAAGTGCATAACGATGCAAATTGTTGTAAATGAGACTTACTTACCCGAGATTCTTTTATAGTATGCAAATCGAGGTTGACCCGAACTCTCATTTGTCGCCAATCGTCACGCTACACATTGTATAATTAAATTTGGTCAATTTCAGTCAATTAAAATTTCAAGTAAATTTCTCGAAAATTATATCAGTCAATTTTGTTCACTTACTAGCTTACCCTTAGCCTGATTGCATCACCAGATTTTTCTCCTATTTTCCTCTTTTTTTAATTTCTTTTTCCTCCTTTTTTTCCTTTCCTGACTGAACCGATTTTGACTGGTTTAATCGGTTCAGCACCATTCTCCCTGTTCGGAGCTGCGTCGGCCAATTATTCGTCGACTTCCACTTCTAATAGATCTACGAGACCTCGCAAAACATGAATTTGGTGCTGGCCAAGTCCAAGCTGGCAGAAAAGTGACCGGTTCGACCCTTTCTATTTTCGACCTCGCTACCATTTTCTCTCTCTTCGCTGTTGACAGCGCTGCTAGCCATTTCTATAAGATCTGATTTTATTTAAAACACAAAATGAGAAAAGATCAAATGAAGGATTTAAATGGTATTCCCGAACACGTGCAAGGGTAAAATGGTCAAAAGACCAAAAATCAGTATAAATTCGAGAAGAAAATTTAATTAGAAATATGAAAATGAGAAATCTTGATCAATAATGAAGAAATAATTAAATTTCAGGTTAAATTGATCAAGATATGAATTTACTGGAATTAATCAAAATTTTTAAATCGAAAAATTATCTCAAAAATAATTGAAAAATATACCAAAAATACGAAATAATACTGATAAATTTATTTATTGAATAAATGAATAAAATATAATTTTTTTTGGATATTTTGAATTTTTAATAATAAAATAATGGATTAAAATAATATTAAAAATAAATTATAAATAAAAAAAAGAAAATCGAAAATCGCAATACGCGATTTTCTGAAGGGAAAACCGAATACCAGCGAGGGCCTCGGCCTCACCGATGGAGATGTCCGACGGTGAGCCCAGGCGAGGTGCCGAGTAAAGCTCGACGAGAACCACACCACCACCGGCACCAACAAGCCGACGAACGACGGCGAACGGTGACCGAGAGAGGGGACGAGAGAGAACCGAGAGGGGAAGAGAATTTCCCGACGATTGACGTCGATTCAGGCCCGGCCACCGACAGCTGAGGGAAGCCCGACCCCGTGAGAACCCCCAGCCACTAGAACACGCGCCCCCAGCCACCGAAAAAATTGCAAACGGTGAAGGGAAGAAAGGGCACCGATGGCGAGGAGAGAAATGGCTGAACCGACCACTTTTCGTCCACCTCGGACCACACCGACCCCAGATCCGAGCTTTGGACGATCCCGCAGAGCTGCTGGCAATGGAAGCCGATGGAGAACCGACCGGAGAAACCCTGAACCGGTCGAACCGGACTGAATCAGTTGGATCGAACCGGTCTGAACTGGGCTGAACCGGACCGAACCTATTCAGCCAAAAAAGAAGGAAAAGAAAGAGAAAAGGGGAAAAAGAAAAAGAGTAAAAATTGGAGAAAAATCCTAGTGATGCAATCGAGCTACGGGTAAGTCGATAAGCGGTCGAAATTGATCGATTTAAATTTTGAAATATTTAATTTGATTAATATTCGACTGAAAGTTTACCCAGAAAAATATTTAATTGAGACAATTGAAGTCAAACGAGAGCTCGAGACAGCCTCGATTTGCATACTATCATGGAATCTCGGGTAAGTAACCCTTATCTATGACAATATTACATCGGTATACGTGTTAAAAATTTACCGCATAAATTACGAATTTAATTTTCGCATAAAATAAATTAAATTTTGGAATTAAAGATAAATTGTCGTAAATAATTAATTGAGTTATCCGAAAATTTAGAATGAGGCTCAATAAATACTGATAGGCCCAATAGGCCTCGATAATGTGAATAGTAAGTGAAAAACGATCTTAAGGCTGATTAAGGCCCATTGTGGTGCAATCGGTCCCAATATGGGTAAACGGGCCCAATGATTTAAATAAAGCCTAGTAAATATGAAATCGAATTAAATATATTATATTTGATCTGATGAATATTTATTCGCAGTTTCGGAGAGTGGATTGGGAGCAAATCGGACTGCGTGACGAGTCATCAGTGAAAAGGTCAGACTGCACAGAAAAATGAGGTAAGGAAATTGCGTGAGTAGCTAGAGGTAGCTACACATATTTTAATCATTTTTGTATACATTGAATATGTATAAAGGTCGTAGAAATAAATTAATGATTTTAAGGACTCGAAATAGGAAAAGGCTATTTTACCCCTATTGAGGGAAATTCACCTAAGGATGGTGAAAGCATGACATGCGTGAAATGCATGATTTAAGTAATTTCTGATTTAAGGAATTTTCTTGGTTTTAATCAAAGCAAATCGGTAGATTGGCCAATAATTGCATAAATTTCACAATATAACACTACGTAAGTGTTATTAAGATTTTAATGAAAAGAAATGGATTTTAAGGGCATGACATTATGAGCATGTAGATATTAGAGCTATCTACTTACTTGCATAATTGCCTTACTCAGTGTGTGGTTTGCTCACCCCCTTATTTTCCCATCTTTTCAGAGCACTCGCAGTAGTTAGTGAGCGGTTGAGAACTTGCATCTTGGTATCCGCTGCTTCCCATCGAGAGACAGGTATACACATTTGTATAGTTTTGTATCTAAATATGTAATGCACAGTACTGTAAATGGATATTGTCAGACACGATATTTTCGAGTGCATTTAAAAAATGCAAAAGGATTGAAATGGTATTCCCGAACACGTGCAAGGGCATAATGGTCAAAAGACCAAAATTCGGTATTAATCGGGATAAGAAAATTTAATTAAAAATATGAGAATGAGAAATCTTGATCAATGACGAAGAAATAATTAAATTTCGGATTAAATTGTTCAAGATATGAATTTATTGGAATAAATCGAAAATTTTGTATCGAAAAACGATCCCGAAAATAATCGAAAAATATACCGAAAAGTCAAAATAATATCGAGAAATTAATTTATGTATTTAATGAATTAAATAGAATTTTTTAAGAATATTTTTGGGATATTTTGGATTTTTAATAATATTTTAATGAATAAAATATTATTAAAAATAAATTATAAATAAAATAAGTAAAAAAAAAAGAAGCAGAAACGAAATTGAAACAGAAAACGAAGAGGAAAAACGCGAAGGTTGATCGAGGAGGAAAATCGTCGAACGAGCCACCACCGACGAGATCGAGGGGCCGGCGAGGGTCGGCGAACGTAGCTCGACCTCGGGCGAGCCACCAGCGGCCATGACGCTCCCCGAAGTCACCGAAAAACATCAAAAAATGGAGGAGAAGCCGCAAGGGAAGAAACCTCGATTCGCTGGCGATGGTGCCGATTCGAGCCACACCGAGGCCCGATTTAGGAAACCCATACGATGGGGCACCGAACGGCGGTGGAATCACGCTGGGAACCGGCCGGACGGCGTCGGCACGACTAAATGTTGCCTGAACTGGCCGAACCAGACTGAATCGATCGAACCGAACCAGACCGAACCGACGGTCCGAACCAGGTTGAACCGAACCGGACAGGTTCAGCCAAAAAGAGAGGAAAAAAGGAAGAAAAAGGGAAAAAGAAAAAGAGAAAAAATTGGGGAAAATTCCAGTGATGCAATCGAGCTTTGGGTAAGTCGGTAAGCGGTCGAATTGACCGATTTAATTTTCAGAATATTTAATTTGATAAAAAAATCGACTGAAAGTTTACCCGAAAATATATCTAATTGTGTAGCTCGACGATTGGCATCAACTGAGAGCTCGAGACAGTCTCGATTTGAGTACTATCATGGAATCACGGGTAAGTAACCCTTATTTACGAAAATTTTATATCGTTATGCGTGATTGATATTTAACACATAAATTACGGATTTAATTTCCGCATAAATGAATTAAATTCAGGAAAATTGAATAAATTGTCGTAAATACTAAATTGAGATATCTGAGAATTTAGAACGAGGCTAAATAAATTACTGATGGGCCCAATGAGCCCAATAGGCCTCGATAAAGTGTAGTAAACGAGCTTAAGGCCGATTAAGGTCCATTATGGTATAATCAGGCCCAATATGGGTAAACGGGACCAATGATTTAAATTAAGTCCAGAACATATGAAATACAACTAAATTGTATTGTATTTGACCTAATGAATGTGTATCCGCAGTTTCGGGGATTTGATTTGGATTGGAAGCAAATCGGACTGCGTGACGAGACATCAGTGAAAAAGGTCAGACTGTACAGAAAAATGAGGTAAGGGAATTATGTGAGTTGCTAGAGGTAGCTACGCGTATTTTTATAGTTTTTCTGTACACTGAATATGTATGTATGCCTTGATTATGTATAAAGGTCCTGAAAATGGTTTAAAGATTTTAAGGATCGAAATAGGTGAAAAGACTAATTTACCCCTATTGAGGGAAGTTCACCTAAGGATGGTGAAAGCATGACATGCATGAAATGCATGATTTAAGTAATTTCTGAATTAAGAAACTTTATTGATTTTTAAACAAAAGGAAAACGATAGATTGGCCAACAATTGTATAAGTTTCCTAAAATAACACTACGTAAGTGTTATTGGTATTTAAATGAAATTATTTGGAAAATGGGCTAACTATCAAGTTTATATGGAAACAGATAGTGCTGACACGTAGTTCGCACTATATCTATGTTTGTGAATGTGCATAAATGTGCTTGAGCGGTTGCTCGCACCGACTTGTGTGACATCATATGCATGAAATGTGCTAGAGCATGGTGCTCGCACTGATTTTTATTATTGTGAAATGAGAGCTGCTGGAGCCTAGCTCGCACTCTGTTTTGACATGTTTTGATTTGTTTTGACGTGGTATGCATAAAATGGTGCTGGAGCGATTGCTCGCACTAGTTTTAATGATTTGACATGCATGAGAGATGCTGGAGCTTAGCTCGCATCCTGTTTTGATTTGATATTGCATAAAGCCGTGCTGGAGTGTAACTCGCACGAGATTTGATTTAATTATGCATAAAGCCGTGCTGGAGTGTAACTCGCACGAGATTTGATTTATTTGAGCATTCATTTGTGCTGGAGCGTTGCTCGCACAAAGTTTTATATGGTTTTCATAATTCATTTAAATGTCGTACTAGAGTTTTTCTCGTACGAGGTTTTCATTGAGTTTTTATGCATATCCGTACTAGACCATTATTCGTACGTGGATTTTACTTGAATTTATAATCAGTTTAAGTCGTACTAGAGCGTTGCTCGTACGCAGATTTTACTGATTTTTATGAAACCGTGCTAGAGCTTCATTTGCACGAGGTTTTTCTGATATCATGAATATGCATGGAGCTGTGCTTGAGCTTCGCTCGCACAGGGATTTATATTACATGCATATAGCCGTGTTGGAGCCTCTTGTAGACTGTGTGTCAGAGTAAGATGATATGCTCACACGTGCATTCTGAGACAGAGATGATTTGGGTGGATAAGACCTATTACAGGCACCCCTGACTAAGCTTGTGTTCACGGAGTACGTTGTACCGTGTATATCACGCGGAGTACGCTGTACCGTGGGGATTGTTGGAGTGGAGTGGCATTAGCCACGAGGCAGCAAGCCTTGCCCTTGCAATCCTGGTGTTATGCTATTCTGGCGGGTAGGACGACCCACCTCCTGTTTCGGGTGTGATACCCCGCACACTAGGTACCGTGTTGCCAGGGATCACTAGGATATGGCCATAGTCCTCGATGTTACTGATAATTACCTGATTGTCTCACATGATATAACTTGTGGTCTGTTAGACCAGGGTAGACCCGAAGGAGGGGTCAGGCCTCCGATTTGACGATTTTATGATTTCATGATTTTATGATATGTGACCTTGGAAGAAGGGTAGTTTTATAACTGAAGTTTTACAATGAATTATTTTATGAGATTATTGACCCAGAAGGGTTAGTTTATACTGTAGTTTTAATGAATTGATTTAAATGCAGCAGCATGATGATATCTTCCATGCTTTCATTTTAAATTCATGATTTGTCATACATGACATGAACGAATGAATGATCTTGTTTTTCTTCATGCTTATTATGATTTAATGCTGTCACATAAAATGCTTTGAATGCATGAATTACATGATTTATATATGCACAAATAGTTTTGGATAAACTATGGCATTGAATATGCATGACTTTGTGCGTGAAATTTTAAATAAAAAGAAATGGATTTAAGGGCATGGCATTATGAGCATGTAGATAGTCGAGCTATCTACTTACTTGCATAATTGCCTTACTGAGCATGTGGTTGCTCACCCCCCTTATTTTCCCATCTTTTCATAGCACTCACAGAAATTAGTAAGCGGCTGAGGACTTGCATGCATTGGTATCCACTGCTTCCCATCGAGAGACAGGTATATACATTTGTATAGTTTTGTATCTAAGTATGTAATGCACAGTACTGTAAACGGATATGATGTTGAGTCACGGGGATGTAGAGTTATTAATACCATTGGGTATGTATTTATTTAAAGTCAAAGAATAGTAAACTCTGATATATGAATGTGAATATGGAAATGGAATGGTAAATGGTATGAGGTGACTAACACCGAATCATAGCCCAACTGTTTGTAGGATGGTCACGATGAGAGAAAGATAAGAATTAAATAATAAATGAAAAAGCAAAAAATTTACTCTGATTTTTAGGTAATTTGGGTCGTGACAGATATGATGTCGGGGATGTAAGGTGATGTAATACCATTGTATATGTATTAGTTAAAGTCAAAATATAGTAAATACTGATATATGAATGTGATTATGAAAACGGAATGGTAAATAGGTGAGAGGTGACCAACACCGAATCATAGCCCAACTGTTTGTAGGATGGTCACGATGAGAGAAAGGTAAGAATTAAATAATAAATTAAAAAGTGAAAAATTTACTCTGATTTTTAAATAATTTGGGTTGTGACAGTTTTTGGTATCAGAGCTAAGTTGGCTTGATATGAGTTGGTGTTAGTGGTTAAGGAATTTTATATCCCGATGTACTGTGCATTGTTTAGATACAATTATGTATATCGAGATGGAATTGCAGCTAAGAATTTGATTTTTAAATGCAAGAATATACTCATTAACTGATAGCCGCTATGGTAGAGGGGTAAGAGTACACGAGCTCGAGGCCGTAGAGGTAGGCCCAAGAGTCGTACTGAGTCGCCACATGAAACTCAAGATGAGATATAAGTGGAGGCTGATGTTGAGTATGTCCCACAGAGTCCGACAGAGAGATCGGACAGTATTGAGATACGTTTTGCGAGGTTGGAGTGGAGTGTGGAGAATATTATAGAGCTATTTGCTCAAGGTATGCATGGGATTTGAGAGCGAGTCAGAGCATTGGTCGAAGTCCACTTGACCCATCTTAAGAGTTAGACATCCAGAATGTATATAGAAAATAATTCTAGATGTATTTCGATGACAGAATATCTCAGACACTACTTAAAAGAAATTACAGATAAAATGCTTTACTCTGACCTAGAGGAACTGGTTGATTAACGAGTATGAATCTCAGTTTATATACCTACCCAGATATGACTCCGACACTATGAACAGTGAGAGTTGGGATGTCTGAAAGCTCATGGAAGGGCTCAGATTGTCAATTAGAGTCCGATTAGGCCGTTAGATATCACTACCTATGCCGAGGCAGTGCACAGACTACAGTTGTGTGAATAAGATCATGAGTTGCACGTCTCTAAGATTGAGAAAGGTAGTAAGGGCCGAAATAGAGATAGAAAGAGAATAGAGAATGACAGAGATGTCAGAATGGGAAAAAGGTAGTTTGGTAAAAGATTAGAGCTGATGAGTCATGGGGTACGATGATTGGTAAAGCCCCAGTGTATTTAATTTCAATACTTTTGAGGGGTATTGTGATTGGAGGACCCCGACCTGCTACGGAATAGTATAGGATGTGTGGTAGATACCACGAAAATAAGATGTTGGACGAGGGCGAGAGTATGCCTTGGACCAGGACACTACTGATGTTTCATCTGATGTGGTGGAAGATACCACACTGGTTGTGAATAATGAAGTAATTATTTTAATTGATCCTGGTGCCACGCATTTATTCATACCACCTTCAGTTACTCATAAGCTAGGGAAAGATGTGAAGCCTGTACCCTTAGACAAGATGAGGATGATGGTCAGCTAATTTTTCACTAACTGAATATGGGTATATGGATTATAAGTTGAAAACAGGGGGGAAAAGGATACGTTAGCCGATTTTATTTAATGGAATATGAATAATTTTGAAGTAATATTTAAGAATAGATTGATTCGGCTGCAGACTATGTTGTTTAGAGTGCTATCCTAAGATAGTGATGTTTTCACCCTTGAAAAGCATATTGTAAGTTTTAACAAGTAATGAAAGAGTTTGTTATAAGTGATATATGAAAGGAGATAAGTTTTGAGAAGTGATAGATCCTGAATACGAGATATATTGGAATAAGAGGCGTATGCAAGGTAAGGATATCTTTGATATGTAAAGTAATTTGGATTAAGTGATATGTAGTGAATATGAATTGCGGCCAAGGATAAGAGGAGGATATATCCATAACCAGTCTATGTGGTCAAGTCTGAGGGTTAATAAAGGTATTTCAAAATACCTCCCCATCTAAAGACTTGACTGCGTCTAGAAGCACACATAACCTATAAATTGAAATCGATAGTCGTAATATATATATTTAAAATTTGGGTACCTTTACTGGTACGATAAAGGAATATAGAATTCGATTAATCATGAAGGTTTAAAAATTAAAATTTTATAAAAGTCGTTAATATAAGAAAAAAGGAAATGACGTGTGTTAGTATCTTGAACGGAAGCGATTTTGAAATGACATTATACGTTTATGCGTACATAGGTCAAGGATATGGGTGGTTGAAATATTTAGTGGAACTCAACTACGATAAGGTATTTCAAGCTCACCTGGACCGATTGGTTGTCATCTTTAGCGATGATATTTTGATGTATTTGAAGTCCAGGGAAGAGCATGAGTAGCAACAGGAAACTGTCTTATAGACAAGTTATTGAGAGTTTCTCGAAATGGGCTTGCTCAGTTGATACGTCTCATTTGGAAAAAGATTGCATACAAGTGGGATGATAAGTATGAAAATGGCTTCGGTGAGTTTTGGTATATTGAAGTAATAAACTGACCACCGTAATTATTCTCACCATAACCAACAGCTCAAGAGGTTTCAGTGTGTATGGATACCTCAAAATAAGGATTGGGCTATGCATTGAAGTAAAATGGGAAGATAGTCGTTTATGGATCCAGATAGTTCATGGACCATGAGAGAAACTATCCGACCCATGATTTAGAGTTGGCAGCCATAGCGTTTACACTAAAAGTATGGCGCCACCACTTAAATGGTAAGAAATTTCGGGTATGCACTGATCGTAAAAGCCCTAAGTATCTGTTTTCATAGAAATAGTAGAATATGAGATAACCAAAAGGGTTAGAGTTTCTAAGGATTATGATTGTGAACATTGTACCACCCAAGAAAGGCTAATGTAATGGCTAATACCTTGAGCAAAAAGAGCCTCGGGATGGTATTACATATGATGGTCATGGAGCGTGAGCTGCTAGAGCAGTTGTGAGCCTCCGTAGTGATGTAATCCCTTCTGATGATGACGGTGATTTTGTGACAGCTAGCTTGAGGTTAGGACGGGATTTGAGTGATCGAATTTGCCAGGCTTAGCATGATGATCGACATGGTGTCGATAGTGTGGGTCAGATTTAGAAGGGTATAGTGATAGAGTTCACAGTGAGTGATGATAACTTACAAAGGTTCAGAGACAGTATAAGTGCTCCCTAGGACCATAGTTGCTGAGATAGTGTTATTGTCAAAAGCTCACTCTTCGGGATATAGAGTGTATTCGGGAAGTAATAAATATATCAGAATCTCTGAAAAGGGTATTGGTGGTCAGATATGAAAAGAGACATTGTAGAGTTGTAGCCAAGTGTCTCGTATGTCAGCAGAGTAAGGTAGAGTACTAGAAGCTTGCAAGGTTATTGCAGCCTCTACCTATATCGATACGAAAAATGGGAACAAGTTACCATGAATTTCATGATGGGTTATAGAGGACCGCAGGAATCACGAGGCTATCTGGGTGATAATCGATAGGTTGACTAAGTCTACCCATCTTCTGGTTATGAAATCCCCAGATACTCTGAGTGCGCAGGTGAAGTTATATTTAAGGAAGATTGTGAGACATTATGTAGCGTCCCAGTGAGCATGATATCAGATTGGGATTCCTGCTTCACTTCCCACTTCTAGGAATATTTTTTTCAGGAAGCTATGGGGACCCGATTGAGTGTTAGCACAGCTTTTAGTCCTCAGACAGATGGTCAGTCAGGGAGGACTGTACAGGTTCTGGAGGATATGATGAGAGCATGTGTCATTGATTTTATAAGCTCCTGGGATGATTAGTTGTTACTAATCGAATTCGCTAATAATAACAGTTGTCACTCGAGTATCGAGATGACTTTATATGAGGCATTGTATGGTCGTAGGGGTTATTCCTCGACTTGGATAAGAAGAAGTGGGTGACAAATAGAGAATTGCTCCCGAATTTGTAAGACAAACCTCGGAGGATGTTCAGTTGATTATGAGAGATCAAGAACACCTCAGAGCAGACAAAAAAGCTATGCTGACAAGAGACAGAAAACCATTAGAATTCACTGAGGGTGAATCAGTATTGTTGGCAGTTACTTGTCCTAATGGCATAAGAACATAACGAGATTCGGAAAGAAGGCAAATTGAGTTTCATTAGATTTAATCCTTTGAGATATTGGACAAAGTGGGAGATAAGGCCTATAGGTTGGCGTTACCACCTAAATTAGTAGGCATCCACAATGTGTCCTATCTTATGATGCTTCAGAAATCCTATCCGGACCCAGAATATGTGATCGGATATGAGCTCCAACAGCTTAGCTCAATGAAAGTATAACGTATGTTGAAAAAATCGATTCGGGTATTAGACGGAAGGAGAAAGTGTTGAGGTTTAAGATGATCTCCCTTGTCAAAGTCCTTTGGTAGTAGTACACTCTCGAAAAAATTACATGGGAATTAAAGAGTATGATGCGATAGACGTACCCGGAGTTATTTATGGACCCATTTGACTTAGTTCTATTTTGGAGGACCAAATTTCTTAAGTGGGGGAGATTTTAAGACCCGATTTTATTTAAAACACGAAATGAGAAAAAGATCAAATGAAGGATTTAAATGGTATTCCTGAACATGTGCAAGGGTAAAATGGTCAAAAGAACAAAAGTCGGTATAAATTCGAGAAGAAAATTTAATTAGAAAGATGGAAACAAGAGATCTTGATCAATAATGAAGAAATAATTAAATTTTGGGTTAAATTGATCAAGATATGAATTTATTGAAATTAATCAAAATTTTTACATCGGAAAATTATCCCAAAAATAATCGAAAAATATACCGAAAATACAAAATAATACTGATAAATTCATCTATTGAATAAATGAACAAAATATAAATTTTTTTAGATATTTTGGATTTTTAATAATAAAATAATGAATTAAAAATTATTAAAAATAAATTATAAATAAATAAATAAATAAAAATGAAAATCGAAAATCGCGAAACGCGATTTTCTGAAGGAAAAATCGAAGACCAGTGAGGGCTTTGGCCTCACCGACGGAGACAACTGGTGGTGAGCCCAGGCGAGGCACCGAGTAAAGCCCGACGAGAACCGAACCACCATCGGCACCAACAAGCCGACGAACAACGGCGAACGATGCCCGAGGGAGGGGAAGAGAGAGAACCGAGAGGGGAAGAGAATTTCCCGATGATCGACGCTGATTCAGGCCCTGCCACCGACTGCCGAGGGAAACCCGACCCCGTGAGAACCCCCAGCCATCGGAACACACGCCCCCACCCCCAGCTACCGAAAAACCCATAAACGGCGAAGGGAAGAAAGGGCACTGACGACGAGGAGAGAACAGGCCGGACCGGCCACTTTCTGGCCACCACGGACCACAGTAAGCCTAGATCCAAGCTTCGGACGATCCCGTGGAGCTGCTGGCGACGAAAGCCGATGGAGAACCGATCGGTGAAGCCCTAAACCGGTCGAATCGGACTGAACCGACTGGATCAAACCGGTCTGAACCTGGTTGAACCAGACCGAACCGGTTCAGCCAGAAAAGAAGGAAAAGAAAGAGAAAAAGTTAAAAAGAAAAAGAGAAAAATTGGGGAAAAATCCCAGTGATGCAATCGAGCTACGGGTAAGTCAGTAAGCAGTGGAAATTGATCGATTTAAATTTTAGAATATTTAATTTGATTAATATTTGACTGAAAGTTTACCCAAAAAAATATTTAATTGTGTGGTTCGACAATTGACGTCAAACGAGAGCTCGAGACAACCTCGATTTGCATACTATCATGGAATCTCGAGTAAGCAACCCTTATTTAAGACAATATTACATCGTTATGCGTGTTAAAAATTTACCGCATAAATTACGGATTTAATTTCCGCATGAAATGAATTAAATTTTGGAATTAGAGATAAATTGTCGTAAATAATTAGTTGAGCTATCCGAAAATTTAGAATGAGGCTCAATAAATACTGATGGGCCCAATGAGCCCAATAGGCATCGATAATGTGAATAGTAAGTGGAAAACAGGCTTAAGGTCGATTAAGGCCCATTATGGTGCAATCGGGCCCAATATGGGTAAACGGACCCAATGATTTAAATGAAGCCTAGTAAATATGAAATCCAATTAAATATATTGTATTTAACCTGGTGAATATTTATCCGCAGTTTCAGAGAGTGGATTAGGAGCAAATCGGACTGCGTGACGAGTCATTAGTGAAAAGGTCAGACTGTATAGAAAAATGAGGTAAGGGAATTGTGTGAGTAGCTAGAGGTAGCTACACATATTTTAATAGTTTTTGTATACACTGAATATGTATGTATACACTGAATATGTATAAAGGTCCTAGAAATAAATTAATGATTTTAAGGACTCGAAATAGGAAAAAGGCTATTTTACCCCTATTGAGGGAAATTCACCTAAGGATGGTGAAAGCATGACATGCATGAAATGCATGATTTAAGTAATTTCTGATTTAAGGAATTTTCTTGGTTTTAATCAAAGCAAACCGGTAGATTAGCCAGTAATTGCATAAATTTCACAATATAACACTACGTAAGTGTTATTAAGATTTAAATGAAAATTATTTGAAAAATGGGCAAACTATCAAGTTTATATGGAAACAAATAGTGCTGGCGCATAGCTCGCACTATATCTGAGTTTGTGAGTGTGCATAAAATGTGCTTGAGCGGTTGCTCGCACCGACTTGTCTGACATCATATGCATGAAATGTGCTAGAGCGGTTGCTCGCATTGATTTTACTATTGTGAAATTCATGAGAGGTGTTAGAGCTTAGCTCACACTCTGTTTTGACTGTTTTGACTTGATATGCATAAGAAAGTGCTAGAGCGATTGCTCGGACTAGTTTTAATAATTTAACATGCATGAGAGGTGCTGGAGCTTAGCTCGCATCCTGTTTTGATATGATAATTGCATAAAAGCTATGCTAGAGTATAACTCGCACGAGATTTGATTTATTTATGCATAAAGTCATGCTGGAGTGCAACTCGCACAAGATTTGATTTATTGATGCATAACAATGTGCTGGAGCTTGCTCACACGAAGTTTATATTAATTTATAACTCATTTTAAAGTCGTACCGGAGTGCTAGTCGTACGCACATTTTACTGATCTTTATGAAACCGTGCTAGAGCTTCGCTCGCACGAGATTTTTAGATATCATGAATATGCATGGAGCCGTGCTAGAGCTTCGCTCACACAGGGATTTATATAACATGCATATAGCCGTGTTGGAGCCTCCTGTAGACTGTGTGTCACAGTGAGATGATATGCCCACACGTGCATACTGATACAGAGATCGTATGGGTGGATAAGACCTATTGCAGGCACCCCCTGATTGAGATCAGGTTCACGAAGTACGTTGTACCGTGTATGTCACGTGGAGTATGCTGTACAGTGAGGATTGTTGGAGTGGAGTGGCATTAGCCATGAGGCAGCAAGCCTTACCCTCGTAATCCTTATGTTATGTTGTTCTGGCAGCAGGATTGACCCACCTTCGTTTCAGGTGTGATACCCCGCACACTAGGTACCGTGTAGCCAGGGATCACTAGGTTATGGCCATAGTCCTCGTTGTTACTGATATAGTCACCTACTTATCTCACATGGTATAACTTGTGGTCTCGATAAACCAGGGTAGAACTGAGGGAGGGGTCAGACCCCCGATTTTATGATTTTTACTGAGATGTGATTTTTAACAGAATTTTATAACGAATTGTTTTATGAGTTTGAAATTGAATTATGCGATGGTTAACCCTGAAGGGTTAGTTTATACTGCAGTTTTAATAAAATGATTTAAATGCAGTAGCATGATGAGTTTTTCATGCGTTAATGATAAGATTCATGAAAAGAATTGTTTCTCATGATTTGTTTTACATGGCATGAAATGATGCATGATCTTGATTTACCTCATGCTAAGTATAATTTAATGATGTCACATAAAATGCCTTTGATGCATGAATTACATCATTTCTATATGCACAAACAGTTTTGATAAACTATGTCATTGATGTATGCATGGTTTTGTGCTTTAGATTTTAATGAAAAGAAATGGATTTTAAGGGCATGACATTATGAGCATGTAGATGCTGGAGCTATCTACTTACTTGCATAATTGCCTTACTAAGCGTGTGGTTTGCTCACCCCCTTATTTTCCCATCTTTTCAGAGCACTCGTAGTAGTTAGTGAGAAGTTGAGAACTTGCATCTTGGTATCCACTGCTTCCATTCACATTTGTATAGTTTTGTATCTAAATATGTAATGCACAGTACTGTAAATGGATATGATGTCGGGGATGTAAGGTGATTTAATACCATTGTACATGTATTAGTTAAAGTTAAAGGATAGTAAATCCTAATATATGAATGTGATTATGGAAATGGAATGGTAAATAGGTGAGAGGTGACTAACACTGAATCATAGCCCAACTGTTTTAGGATGGTCACGATGAGAGAAAGGTAAGAATTAAATAATAAATGAAAAAGCAAAATATTTATTCTGATTTTTAGGTAATTTAGGTCGTGACAGTTTCACTGGACGATTGAACCACTAATCGGTTGGTCTTCGCTTGGGGAACGTTCGACTGGCGGTGGTTCTGGCCAAATCGCCGCCGGTGCCGTCGAATTTTCCTTTTCACTCTTGGCAATTTCTCCCTCTCCTTTCGTCGCCGATCGTCGCTCCCTTCATCGAATTCCTCTTAGTCAGCGTCGACCCTGTCCTTTTTTATTCCCCTAGTCATCGTCTCCCTTCTGTTGTCGTCGTCGTTGGGAAAAATTAGGGGGATCGAGTTTTCTCGATCCCTCCCCTCTTGGCTCGCGCGATTCTGTCGTGCGATCCCTATTCTGTTTTTTCCTTTTTTTCAATTTCTTTTTTTTATAATATATTAAATTATATTAAAATATAATATAATATATTATATACCTAAAATATCTTTATTTTCCACAAAAATATCTCATTTTCATTTTTTATTTTATTATCTCGGAATATATTTTTCCCATATTTCTGAGATAAATTCTCGAGGTGAAAATTCGGGTAATCGTAATATATTTCTATCTTGATTAATTGGAATCGAAAATTAATTATTTCTTCTTTATTGATCAAGATTTCCTAAATCCATGTTTAAAATAATGATTTCTTAAGGAATTTACACCGAATTTCAGGTCTTACAGATTATCTCTATTGGCTCTACCGAGAGGGGGGTGAATCAGTTTTCTAATGTTTATGACAAATTTAAACTAGAATAAGTCAAATTGCAAATAATGAATAATCAATAAAATGTAATTTAGTAAATTGAAAGGAGGTAAGGGTAAGAAAAAACAAACTCAGTAGTTTATAGAGGTTCGGCCAATCTCTTGCCTAGGTCCTCTCTTCTTGACCTCCTTGTCAAGAGCTTCCTTTCACTTTAACAATGAATGTTACACACTCCCTTTTTCAGGTTAAGGAATAACCTCTCTACCCTTTTTACACAAATAAATATTCACCCTTTTACAAAGTTTATCTCATTGAGGAGCACTCCTATTCTCTCTTGAAATAAGATGAATATAAGATCAAGCTTTTCTTATGTGGGTAGGATAGTAATAGCTGTTTACACAAGGGTTTTACACCAATATCAATAAATGAAGATTGAAGACAAAGATAATGTTTAGATTAAATTCTTGAGAATTTACAGAGTTTGCAGCAATGGTCTCTATTCTCCAGTGTCTTCAATGCTTGAATTTATACATCAGGATTGGTAGTTAGAGCATTTAATGTTGTTTTTCCTGTTGAAAGTTTTACAGAAAGAGCTGTTGGAAACCTCCAGTAGAGTGCCAGATCGATCTCCTATTTTGACCAGATCAATCTCTTAGTTTGATTTCCTGCGAAAACAAAGCAACTTGAAGCATGGAGATCGATCTCATAATTGTAGAGATCAATCTTGTAATTTGAAAATGTTAGTGAAGATCGATCTATCGAACCAGCGGATTGATCTTCCAATCTCTCTGTTTGAGGTAAGATCGATCTAGCAAGTTTTACCGTAGAGAGGAGATCGATCTCTAATCAACCAAGATCGATCTCCTTAGCTCTCTAACTTTGAGGAGATCGATCTCTTCCTATACCAGATCGATCTCATGAACTCTCTGTTTGAGTGTAGATCGATCTATAGATCGATCTTGTCACGACCCAAATTACCTAAAAATCAGAGTAAATTTTTCACTTTTTTTCATTTCCTTACCCGTCGTGAACAGTTACACTACTAAACAGTTGGGCTATGATTCAGTGTTAGTCACCTCTCACCTATTTATGATTCCATTTTCATATTTCATTTACATATCAATTTATTTTAAATAAATACATCCCAAATATTACATCCATGTACAGTACTGTGCCTCTATATGTTCAGATACAAAAATTATACAAATGTGTATACCTGGTCTTGATAAAAAATGCAGCGGATATGACTACTTTCATTCTCTTCTACTGAATATACCCTGTGGGGTGGAAAATGAAAGGGTGAGCATAAACAGCTCAGTAAGGCAATAATGTAAGCAGGTAGATAACTATACTATCTACATGCTGATAATGTCATGATATAAAATTTTTACATTTGGAGCATGAGGTATGACTAAAATGATGCCGCATGTATGTATATATCATATAAGAGAAATCATGAAGTCGACATATAAATCAAACATGGAAAAATCATCATGTATGACATCTCATGCTCGTCACATTTAAAACTTATTTGTTTCATCATAAACTCATCACATTAAAACTAATTTGTTTTATCATAAAACAACCACATCAAGGTTAAACCCATCTATTGGGAATACCTTGATTCATTAAATCACATCTCTTTTAAAAACATAAATCGGGACATTACCCCTCCCTCGGGTTCGTCCTGGTCTATTCAGACCGTATGATATCATGTGAGGCATGTAGGTTACTGTATGAAAAATCGAGGACTATGGCCATACTTTGTCCCTGTGATCTCAGGCTACACGAATCCCGGTGTGCGGGGTATCACAACTGCAACGGGAGGTGGGGTCAAATCCTACCCGCCAGAATATCAAGTAACATCATCGAGTCATCATGACTGCATGGTACAGCGTACTTCGTGTGACATACACGGTACATCGTACTCCGTGGACCCATATCATAGTCTGGGGGTGCTTGCCGTAGGTCTTATCCACCCCAAAACTATGTCGATAACCAACCCATGTCTCAAAGTATACGTACGAGCATCTCAACTCTCTGTGACACACAGTCTACAGGAGGCTTCCGCACGACTATATGCATGTCAACTCACGTCTAGTGCGAGCGAAGCTCTAGCACCACGCTATGCATATCATGATATCTAAAATCTCGTGCGAGCAAAGCTCCAGCACGGTTTTGTGCACACACAAATTTCTCATACGAGCAATGCTCCAGTACGGCTTTTCATGAGAAATAAATCAGTAAACTTGAGTGCGAGAAAGACTCTAGCACTCTTTCTATTCATGTAAATATGATAGGTGGCTCAATCTTGATAAAACATATTTTAAAATAGTAACCGGTACAAACCGGTACCCTTTCGTATAATTCACGAAATCAATAGCCAACCTATGTGCATATTTGCTTAAATCAAAGCAATACATTCATATAAAACATTAAAAACATGAAATCATGCAATTTATCTGCCTTACTACCCTTTTTGTAAATTTTACTCTCAAGGGCAAAATCATCTTTTTCTTTATTCACCTAAGCCCCGATTTTTGTAAAAATTATAATTTCATTTTCTAGATACTTAAAGAAATTCTAGGCCCTTTAAATCCCCTCAAAAATACATATAGAAATCTCTATGCACCTACAAAATTCCCTTACCTCGATTCTCGTCGAGCGCGTATCTAAATTCCACTGTCGGAGGCTCGTCCGATCCGATATGCTGCTAATCCAGTCTCTGGGGCTGCAAATAATTATTTATCATGTCAATTTAACCCAATAAATATAATTCTCCTGTTTACTATAGTCGATTTAACTAATTGGGCCAATTTACTCTTATTGGGCCCAATCGTACCTTAATGGGCCTCGACCCATTTTAAGCCCATTTTTACTTATTAAATCCCTTCTTCGGGTTTACTGGGCTCATTCAGCTTACCAATAATCATCGGGCTTCGTTCCAAACTCATTGGATAGCCCGTATACTATTTACGGTAATTACGTTACAATTCCGATTAATATGCCTTTTTTATACAGAATTAATCCATAAATTTCGTAAAATAATCGAAACTCTATATTAAAGGACTCATATTATTGAAATTAAAATAATCTTACCCAATATGATGCGGGATACGAAAATCGGAGCTCAATCGGCTCTCGCTCGGGTTCTGTCATAAAATTGCACAATTATATATTTAATCCCGGGTTACTTTTCGATTAAATATAATTTAAATAAATTTCCCAAAAATGAAATTGGTCACTTTTGACCTCTTACCGACTTACTCGAAGTCCAGTGTATCCCCGAAAATTCTTCCCTTTTCCGTTTTTCTCTTTTTCTCCTGTTTTCCCTTCTTTCTTGGCTGAACCGGTTCAGTCTAGTTCAACCCGGTTCTGACAGGTCCAATTCAGCCTGGTTCACTCTGGTTCGACCGGTTCACAGCCCTGCCAACCGGTTCTCCACCGGTTTTCGCTGCCAATATCTCCGCGAGGTCATCCGCAGCTCGGATTTGGTCTCGGTTTCGCACGAGGTGGCCGGGAAGTGGTCGGTCCGGCCTCTTCTCCTTTCTGGCGTCAATGGCCTCCTTGTTTTTCGCCGTTGCCGGCGCTAGCCACCGTTTCCCCGACTGTTTTCGCCCCCATTAGGCTTGGCATCACATGGGGTTCCTTCGGTGGCCGGTGGCCAGTGGTCGGAGTCAAATCGACGTTGATGGCCGCCGATTTGGCTTCTCCTCTCCGCGGCTTCTCTCCCTCGATCCGCCGAATTTCGGCGTTGGTGGGCTACACCGTCGGTACCAGGGAGGTCGTCGGCCTCTCCTCTTCCTTTTCCGGCCCTTCGCCTAGCTGTTGGTCACTGGACGGCTCGCCGGTGGTCTCCTCGGTTTGGCTTCATTTTTTCCGTTCTCTCTTCTTTCTCTCTCCCCGATTTTCCATTTCTGATTCCTTTTTTTTCAATTAATTTAATTTTATTTATTATTTAATTTTATTATTATTTTATTCAATATTTTATTATTATTTTTCCAAAATATCTAAGATAAATTATTATTTAATTTATTTAATGAATAAATAATTTTCTCGGTATTATTTTGACTTTTCGGTATATTTTTCGATTATTTTTGGGTTTATTTTCCGAAGTGAAAATCCCGATTAATTTCAATTAATTCTCAAAAATTCATATCTTGATCAATTTAACCCGAAATTTAATTATTTCTTCGTTATTGATCAAGATTTCTCAATCCCATATTTTTAATTAAATTTTCTTATCGAATTTATACCAAGTTTTGGTCTTTTGACCGTTTTGCCCTTGCACGTGTTCGAGATTAATTTAACCCGACTTTCCTTCGCAAATACTCATTTCGTGTTTTTAACTAAAATCGGGTCTTACAGATCTACTGTCTTTACCCTTTGTTTTAGAGGAGATCGATCTCTTCATAGACCAGATCGATCTCATCAACATCCTGTAATAGACAGATCGATCTTATAACCATTATAGATCAATCTCTGCTTCCTCAATGCCTTGTACAGAACCTTTGAGAATTCAATCCTTTAGCAGATCGATCTCATATCCTCATGAGATCGATCTCTCATACTAGAAAACCCAAGAGATCGATCTCTCATTTCACCAGATCGATCTCTCATCCTTAAAGACTTAGTTTCTGGTACTGATAATCTCTAAACATGTTTTTTTAAAATCATTTCTATATTATTGAATTCACTTGTTTTGTTATTTCAAAATATATTAACTCAATAATCTCTAAGGCATAACATTATTTGCAGTTAGAGGTGGCAAATGGGCGGGTTCGGACGAGTTCGATTTGGGTTCTCTTAGTGTTTGAGCTTTTTCGGGTTCGAGTTTTTTTGAGTTCGGTCTTTTTCAATTTCGATTATTTTTGGGTTTGGACTTTTTCAGATTCGGGCTTTTTTGGGTTTGGGCTTTTTCGATATCCGGCATCTTTGGGTTTGGTCCCAGTTCTAGTCGGGCGGGTTTGGTTTCGATTATTTTCAGGTTTGGGCTTTTTCGGATTCAGGCTTTTTCGGGTTCAAACTTTTTTGTTTCAGTTATTTTTGGGTTTGGGCTTTTTCGGATTCAGGCTTTTTGGGTTCGGGCTTTTTCGGGTTCCGTCCCTGTTCTAGTCAGGCGGGTTTAGCGGGCCGACTTAAAATATGTTGAAATTTTATTAGTTATGAATTTATTAAAAAATTTTGAATGTGATAATTAATGTAATTTTTATATGATTTTATATTTTAATAAATATTTAAATAAAAACAAATTTCTATATTTTAATATTTGTTATTTGACAAAAATCATTTACTCTTTTTTAATTTCCTACAATATTTACTATAAAATAGTAGATATAATTATATTCATTAAATGCAAAAGAAAATATTACATATAGATATTATAGGAAGAAAAGTACTAATTAATATCATCATTTACAAAAAAAAAATGCTTAATATGAATAAATGGTCAATTAATTAGCTCTATTTTATTTCTATTTTTTATTTGTACATAAATCATAATTAACATTATTGCATTAAATATAATCGTTTACATTAATTAATCAAATGTCTCATTAAAAATTTAGATTATTGAATTAAAAAAATTATATATTTTTAACATTTGATATAATTATATCATATACAATTATATGAGCGATATTTTGTAGTTGATGTAATACACTAAAAAAATATATTTATACAATAAAATTTTGTGAGCTTAAAAAATTAAAGCATAATATAAATAATTATGAAATTAAATTAGATAATTATGATTAAAATAATAAGTTTTTAAATTTTAAATAGAATTCACTAAAATTAGATTAATAAAAGTTTCATAGTCGCCGCTTCTCACTCAATCTCTCTGCTCTGCTGCCTAACTCAACCACTCCTCACTCAGTCTGTCTACATTGCTCCCTCACTCAGTCAATCTCTCTGCTCTGCTGCCTAACTCAACCACTCCTCACTCAGTCTCTCACTCAGGCGTCGCCGCTCCTCACTCAAGCGTCGCCGCCCCTCACTCGGTTAATTTAGGTAAATGATTCTATTTCTGAAAAGTAGCGTCGATGATTTCACCTAGTAGCATTTAGGTTTAACAATGAGGCAAACAGAGTATTCTCTGATAATATGTTTACATAATTACATCGCCAACTTTGGTTGGTTTTTTGTTGCATGAAGTGTGCATTTTAAGCGGTTAGAATCGTTCGGTGTTGGTAGAATCATAGAATGTGAAGGGCATGCCCATGCCCATGTATATCTTTTCTTGTCTTGTTTGATGTTTTGCTTGGTGTTTTTTTTTTCATTTTATACAGAATCTAGTTTAGGATTTTCAATGTTTTCTCATTTATTTAAAGAAAAGAAACTCAGATTCTGTTGAAATTATTAGATATCATTATTAAATTTTATCAAGCAAAAACTCTTATTATTTGTTTTTTTATTTTTTTTATTTATTATGTGTATGTGAAACCTTATTTTTCCCATCTTATGATGCTTATGAGAAGTAAATTACAACTCAATGTAACGTTTTACAGGCCCCGTAGACGATTAAAGCACTCGATTGTAGCGTGGGACCTGATGGCACACAAATTGAGGTAAGGTCTTAGACCCGATAATTTCCTAAAAATGTCATGTTCATGCATGGAATGATGTGTAGAAGGGAAAACTAAGTGATTGGAAATGCAAAAGTTAGTTAAACTCGGATTTTAAATTAAATCGAGAAAACAGACCTAATAAGGGAAATAAATGCGTATAAAATTCTAAAAATTCGTGAAAATTATTCTGAGGCAATGAGAAATTATTATAAGGTGAAATTGACATAGGAAATATAAATCATGAAGAAATATTGAGATTTAGGGGTTCAAATGAATTTTTAAAGCTAACCGAAAACTTATTTCCATTTTGCTCGGTATTGGCCAAATCGCTCAAAATGAGCTCGTTCGTGAAATTTTTATTAAACAAGTGACCTCCAAATTTTTTTAGGACATACTATAGACATATTATAACAATTTAGAAGTGAAAATTTGTAGAAACTTAATCAGAATTAATTTTAAGGAATTTTCTAAAACAGAATACTCATTTCCCCTGTATTTAACAAGCTGTCAGCCAATGGAAATCAACCAATTTGATGACCTTCTAGATGTTTGCTGATTTTGATATTTTCCAGTCTAAAATTCAACTGGATAAGCTTCATAAAAAGCTAAAAACCATCCCGAAATGAGCTGAAACTCGAGAGTTCTCTCTCCCCCATCCATGCCGCAGGCGTTACCTCTGTTCCTGACTGGCATGAATTCTTTGGTCACCTTCCGACCATTTTCAGGCGACAGTCCCTTCATATGAAATCTTTCTCTTCCTCCCCTCTACCACATATAACAAATTTAGACCTATACAAAGTCATTTACCCCTGAAACGTTAGAGAGGCGAACATGATAGAAAACTGCCCTATTCTGAGGTAAGCAAAAATTCAATTCATGGATGAATTTGATGAGCTTCTTGGATGATTCTGAACACTTTTAAGCTCTATACATGTTTTGTTCAGCTTAGTGGTAATTTGGAGACCTGAAACCGAAGTCAAACTTGGTCAAAGGAGTGAAGAAGTTGAGGTATAGTGATGACTATGAGATAGGTTGTTATTTAGCGATTGTGGATGATTTTTAGTTAAAAGAAATTTCATGAACTAATTTATATGATTGAGTTCAATTATTGCCATTATGATTTAGCTGCTGGAATGATGAAGATGGATGTAATTAAAATGAATTTACGATTTAAATTATACTATAAAGGTTCGGTTTAGTGTTTAACTAGGTGAATTATCGAAATAATGCAAGAATCGATACTTTAAGGTCTTTTATGAAGTGGAATAAGTTGCTACGATTAAAATTATACTGTAAAGGTTCGGTTTAGTGTTTAACTAGGTGAATTATCGAAATAATGCAAGAATCGATACTTTAAGGTCTTTTATGAAGTGGAATAAGTTGCTGAAATGTAATACATGATGTAGAGGTATTGAAAATAAATTTAAAGGTGTCGAACATGTTAAGAAAGCTTAAAACCGAGGCTTCAACCAATAAAATCGAGCAAAACGAGCAAAGTAGTGAAAAGTCAACTTTTGGTCAACATTTTAGATGTAATCACATATTGAATATATTAACATGAATTTGAGCTATAGGTGATGAGATAACTTGGTATGTGACAACTCGGGTTATCGACACGTATTTCGAAGCGAGCTCAAAAATCTAGAGACATATATTACCTTCGATGTTAAGAGGTAAGGGATATAATTTAGAGTAGCATTAGTACTCCTCAACCTTACCAAATGTTTATCTGGATAGTTAGTTGAGTTTCCATGAAAATGGGCTTTCTCGAAAGTTGAAAAGAGTACTATTCACTGAAAACCAAAATAAACTTATCCAAGCTTTTCAAAATGACTTTTATTGCATGAGATACATTTTAGTATTTATGTTTATGTATATAAAAGTGATTTTCCCTTATGAAATGAAAGCATAGTATGTTTTCCATGAGTTTACGGGTTAAAGTCTTGGGAATGTTTTTACGAAACTATGTTTTCATTATATGGGTTACATATATACCCGAGAAATGATTATGAAAAACATGATTAATGTTTTGAGACTATAGCACGAAGTATTGATGTTATGAGGTCAGAGTGATCTGGGGTCGATCTTGTACATTGAGAAAAGGGTATAAAGACGATCAAGGATCTTCCTAGCCGACAGTCAGGGAACGGACAGGACTCTAACGAGATGAGATGACTTGTGGTACCATGTAACCATTTAAAGTTCGTGCGTTGAGACTGCTTAGAGACTGCGAGTCCTTTGCAGGCACGTAATGAGTCACCCCACCATAGCCCCGTACCACACAGTACAGTAGGGCACTGTACGACCCTGATCCAATCTTACAGTTCCCGTACTATGGCCATATGTACCAGTTATGTTAATGATGTCCTTTGGGACCAGTTATGATAAAGCCATGTCTCCAAGAGAAACGAAATATGTTTTCGCACATTTCATGCTACCTTATGTGTTATTTGCTTTTTAGCACATGTTTTTTTCCATGATGTGATTTTAAAGGTAGCTTATGAGTTATGTTTTATGAAATGTGCATATGATAGTACGATTTCACTTTCAAAGTGATAAGCATGTTATGATATGCATGATTAAGTTTTGAGATGCTTTTCACTTGTTTACACTACATGATATGCATACTATATATGAGTTTTACCAAAAAGATGCATGATGTGTAAATTTATTATTTAAGCATGTTTTTACTACTTTTATGAATTCAAGCATCTCTACTCCAGTACATGTTTATGCTGATTTGTAAAACCATGTGTTTCACTTGTTTTAAGTATTAAGGTTACTTTAAATGTATCTCTTACTGAGTTTGAAAAGCTCACCCCCTTCCTTTGCATCTTCAAAATTACCTACAGTGATTCTACTACACTCACACGCTAGAGGTCGTGGACGAGGCAGTCCAACCTTTCGTCAGATCATTTGTAGCGACGAGGTATAGCTTTACTTTTGTTCCAGACACGATGTACAGTGTAGACACTAATGTATATTACGCAGAATAAATATATGTTGTGGATGTTATGAGATCCTGGAATAGAATTGAAAATGGTGTTGCGGATGTGGGTTGAAAATTATAAACTGCGTTTTAAACTATGCAGGTTGGGTTAAGTCAAAATGCAGTCGTTATGCTGTCAAATTTTTATAAAATGATAAAAGTTAAGAAACTGACATAGACAGGAACACAACTTAGTTAAATAGGTTAAAAACTTTTAAAATTGCCCATTTTTACGTTTCCAGGCGTGACAGTTTACATGGTATCAGAGCAATAGTTGTGTGATAATGTCTGTGTCTAGAAGTAGGATTAGATTACATCCCAAAGTGTCTATGTTAGTCTGGTAATAAAGTAAGCATATCTGTCAAAGTATGACCAAATTCTTGGATTTTGTGCAGATAGTGGATCACTAATCATGAGTAGTAGATGGGGCCGTCCACGGAGACAGGCTCAACCCGCTCCCCCATCCCCACCTCAACCCGAGAGCCCTTACTAAGAGAGAGAATAAGGAGGCTCGATGAGACAGTACAAGGTATGAGGGAGGACTTTCAGCTCTTACCACAATGTTTACCCAGCAGTTTGGGACACGTACACCTGGCACAGATACAGCTACTCCTACGCCTGATCCTCCTCCACCACCAGTTCCTCCAATAGCCCTAGCCCCTCAGCCAACAGTTCTCCAACATAGGGATGACAGAGAGACTCAGAGGGTGCGAGATTTCTTGGGCATGCATCCTCCAGAGTTCACAGGGGTTAAAGACCCGGTTAAGGCTAAGGAGTGGATAGTGGATATTGAGGCGATCTTCCAGTTTTTGGGGTGTACTGATAGGGAGAGAGTGATCATGGCGGGTTATATGATGAAGGGCCAGGCTAAGTTTTGGTGGAGATCCACACAGACGATATTAGCTGAGGATCCCTCAGAAATCACATAGGATGTTTTCTTAGTCGCATTTCGAGAATAGTATGTGTCACATGCTGCTCGAAAGAGGATGCAGACAGAGTTTTTGGATTTGAGACAGGGACGTTCTACAGTAGATGAGTATGAGAATAGATTTATGACCCTGATGAGATACGATCTAGAGACAGTTAAGGATTTCGAGCATCGGACAAAGAGATTTTTGGCAGGATTGAGATTTGGGATCAGAGATAGACTGTTGGGTCAGAACATTATGGATTTCAGAGATGCTCTGAGGCGAGCCTAGGAGATAGAGAGGGGCTTGGATATTACTCAAGCAGAGCATGGTTTCAGGAGATCTATCAGAGATAAGGGGAAGAGAGTAGTTACTTCCTGACATGATTTGAGAGGGGGTCAGCCCAAGAAACAGAGGGTGGAAAGACCTCAGATAGGGGCTGGTAAGCCCAAGACTACAGTGGGTACTATAGACGTTATCAGAGGTTCTGAGACGAGAGTGCCATGATGTAGGACATGTGGCAAGTTGCACCCTGGACCTTACCAAGCGGGTACATTTACTTGCCACAGATGTGGTGAAGCAAGGCACATAATGAGAGATTGTCCCCTTTTGTGGTCTCAGGAACCTCGAGAGGCACCTAGACCGATATAGAGACCGGCTTAGGCTCCACAGAGGCAAGCACCCCCGAAGAGAGCCACAACCGCAGACAAGGGCAAGAAGCCTGTCTCACAGGGTCGAGTCTATGCCATTGATAAGGAAACAGCCGATACATCCTCCGACACCATCAAAGGTACTCTCCATGTCTATAACTATAAAGTACATGTATTGTTTGACCCAAGTTCCACACACTCTTTTGTGTCACCACAATTTGCATGTAAGTTAAATAGGAAACCTGAGTCACTATATTACATGTTACATATAAGTACACCCATGCACGTAGTGCAAAAGACTGATATGATATGGAAGGATTGTGAAATCATGGTAGGAGATAAGAAATTTCTAGCAGTTCTAGTTTTATTAAACATGAAGGATTTTGATGTAATATTAGGCATGGATTGGTTAGCTACCAATCGTGTGAATTTAGACTGTTATACCAAGACTTTGACCTTCTCCTTACCAGAAAAGTTCAATGTATGTTTTGCGAGAAAGAAATAAAAGTGCATGGTGATGAAAGTTCTTGTGTTATGTGTTATGTGAAGATATGATATATATGTGCAAGATTAATGTATAATGTTTTTATTGTGTGAATGATACATTGCCTTTATTTCTGATGAGAGTCAGGAACCACTAAGTATACAGGATGTTCCAATGGTATGTCAGTTTCTCGATGTATTCCCAGAAGCATTATCGAGGTTACCACTTGAGAGAGAAGTTGAGTTTGCCATTGAGCTAGCACTTGATACTCAACTCATCTCCAAGCAACCTTATCGAATGGCACTAGTAGAATTGGAGGAATTAAGGAAGCAGTTGCAAGAACTACTCGATAAGGGGTTTATAAGATCGAATGTGTCACCATGGGGTGCTCTGGTACTGTTCGTTAGAAAGAAGGATGGTAGTCTTCGCCTTTGCATAGACTACTAGCTTTTAAATAAAGCAACAGTTAAGAATAAGTATCCCCTGCAAAGAATAGATGACTTGTTTGATCAGCTGAGTGGGGCTTCAGTGTTTTCGAAGATAGACTTAAGATCGGGTTACCATCAGCTAAGGATTAAGGAGGCTGATATACCGAAAATAGCTTTTAGGACCCGATATGGGCACTACGAGTTTTTGGTGATGCCCTTTGGACTGACTAATGCCTCAATTGCATTTATGAGCCTTATGAATGATGTCTTTCGAGAATATCTGGAGAGATTTGTGATAGTATTCATCGATGACATCTTGATCTATTCTAGATCCCGAGAAGAGCACGAACAGCAATTGAGGATTGTGCTCCAGACTCTCCGTGAGAAGAAACTATATGGTAAATTCAGTAAATGTGCATTCTGGCTAGAGCATATTTCTTTCCTCGGACATGTAGTATCTAAGGATGAGGTGTCTGTAGATTCGTCCAAGGTAGATGCAGTTGTGAAATGGGAAAGACCGAGGACAGTCATGGAGGTCAGAAGCTTCTTGGGATTGGCAGGGTATTACCGACGTTTTATCGAGGGGTTTTCACAGATTGCAGCTCCATTGACCAGACTGACCCGTAAGGAGGTACAGTTACATGGTCTGAGCAGTGTGAGCAGAGCTTCCAAGAACTCAAACGTTGGTTAACTATGGCACCAGTCTTGACCATTCCGAGTGGTTCTGGGGGATATGTGGTGTATAGTGATGCTTCCCACCAGGGTCTCGGCTGTGTGCTGATGCAGCATGGTAGAGTGGTAACTTATGGATCCCGTCAGCTAAAGGATCATGAGCGAAATTATCCCACTCACGATTTAGAGTTAGTCACAACAGTTTTTGCACTCAAAATATGGCGGCATTATTTGTATGGAGAGAGATTTCAGATCTTCACTGACCACAAGAGTCTCAAGTATTTGTTTGATCAGAAGGAGCTCAATATGAGACAGCGGAGATGGATAGAGCTCCTGAAAGACTATGATTACGAGATCCTGTATCATCCGGGCAAATCTAATGTGGTAGCTGATGCCCTGAGTAGAAAGGGTATGGTGTCCTACATGATGATTAGAGAGTGGGATTTGTTGGGACAGTTCATCGAGCTTAAGATCAGTGTAGATGAGATTGAGCATGGTTACATGGCTAGCCTACGGATGGAGTCCAGTATACTAGATCAGATTAGAACTGGATAGAGGAATGATTAGAAATTACTGGATATGGTTAGCCAGGCAGAGGAGAGATCGCAGTCTGAGTTTATAGTCAGTGATGATGGATTACTGAGATACAGAGGTTGTATCTGCATGCCACACGATGACACCTTGAGACAGAGCATATTGAAGAAGTCCCATTGTTCTAGATTCACCATGCACCCGGGCACTACCAAGATGTACCAGGATCTCTGAAAGGTGTATTGGTGGATTGGGATGAAGAGAGATGTGGCAGACTTTGTAGCCAGATGTTTCGTTTGCCAACAGATTAAGGCTGAGCACCAGAGACCTGCAGGACTGTTGAAGTCACTATCGATTCCTACATGGAAATGAGAGCATATTACGATGGATTTCATTATGGGGTTACCACGAACCCAGAGAGGTCATGATGTAGTCTGGGTGATTGTGGACAGACTGACTAAGAGTGGTCACTTCCTTACCATCAAGAGCACAGATTCACTGGATAAGCTAGCTGATTTATATGTCAGAGAGATAGTACGGTTGCATGGGGCACCTGTGAGCATCACATCTGATAGAGATTCTCGCTTCACTTCTAGGTTCTGGACTAGATTTCAGGAAGCTATAGGGTCTCGACTGAACATAAGCATCGCTTATCATCCTCAGACAGATGGTCAGTCCGAGCGGACTATACAGACTTTGGAGGACATGTTAAGAGCGTGTGCCTTGGACTTTAAGGGCTCATAGGATGACCACTTGCCTCTTGCAGAATTTTCTTATAATAACAGCTATCAGGCTAGCATTAGAATAGCTCCATACGAGGCTCTATATGGCAGGAGATGCAGATCCCTGATTGCTTGGGAAGAAGTGGGCGACAAAAAGATCCTTGCTCCCGAGTTAGTTGAACAGGCAGGTAGGGGTGTTCAGTTGATCTGTGATAGGTAGAGGACGGCACAGAGTAGACAGAAGAGTTATGCAGATGTACGAAGACGTCCTCTTGAGTTTCAGGTTGGGGACTCCGTATTTGTTAAGGTGTCACCGATGAAAGGTGTAGTACGTTTTGGAAAAAGAGGAAAGCTGAGTCCTCGCTTCATTGGTTCATTCAAGATTTTGAGTAAAGTGGGAGATGTAGCATATCGGCTAGCACTACCTGCACAGTTGTCGGGTATACATGATGTCTTCCATGTTTCGATGTTAAAGTAGTATCATCCGGACCTTTCTCATGTCATCGAGTACGAGCCACTAGAGATTCAAGAGGACATGAGTTATGTTGAGCAGCCAATCCAGATTCTCAACAGGAAGGAGAAAGTGCTACGATCTAAGATTATCCCACTAGTGAAGGTTCTCTGGCGACACCACAAGATAGAGGAAGCTAACTAGGAGCAAGAGAGCCAAATGAGGGAGAAGTACCCTCATCTATTCGATAGACCAGCTTGAATTCAGAGGACTGAATTCTTAAAAGGTGGGGAGAAATGTGAAACCTTATTTTTCCTATCTTATGATGCTTATGAGAAGTAAATTACAACTCAATGTAACATTTTACAGGCCCGTAGATGATTAAAGCACTCGATTGTAGCGTGGGACCTGATGGCACACAAATCGAGGTAAGGTCTTAGATCCAAGAATTTCTTAAAAATGTCATGTTCATGCATGGAATGATGTGTAGAAGGGAAAACTAAGTGATTGGAAATGCAAAAGTTAGTTAAACTTGGGTTTTAAATTAAATCGAGAAAACGGACCTAATAAGGGAAATAAATATGTATAAAATTCTAGAAATTCGTAAAATTATTCTGAGGCCATGAGAAATTAGTATAAGGTGGAATTGAGATGGAAAATATAAATCATGAAGAAATATGGAGATTTAGGGGTTCAAATGAATTTTTAAAGCTAACTGAAAGTTTATTTTCATTTTGCTCGGTATTGGCCAAATCGTGCAAAATGAGCTCGTTCATGAAATTTTTCTTAAACAAGTGACCTCCAAATTTTTATGGGACATACTATAGACATATTATAAAAATTTAGAAGTGAAATTTTAAAGAAAATTAATCAGAATTAATTTTAGGGAATTTTCTAAAACAGAATACTCATTTCCCCTGCATTTAACAAGCTGTCAGCCAATGGAAATCAACCAATTTGATGACTTATAGATGTTTGTTGATTCTGATATTTTCCAGTCTAAAATTAAACTAGATAAGCTTCATAAAAAGCTAAAAACCATCCCAAAATGAGCTGAAATCCGAGAGTTCTCTCTCCCCCATCCTTGCCGCAGGCGTTACCTCTACTCCTAACTGGCGTGAATTGTTCGGCCACCTTCCATCGTCTTCCTCCCCTGTACCACATATAAAAAATTCAAAGCTAAACTAAGTCATTTACCCCTTGAAAAGTTAGAGAGACGAACAGGATAGAAAACTGCCCTATTCCGAGGTAAGCAAACATTTAATTCGTGGATGAATTTGATGAGGTTCTTGGATGATTCTGAACACTTTTAAGCTCTATACATGTTTTTTTACAGCTGAGTGGAAATTTGGAGACCTAAAACTGAAGTCAAACTTTGGTCAAAGGAGTGAAGAAGTTGAGGTATAGTGATAACTATGAGATAGGTTGTTATTTAGTGATTGTGGATGATTTTTAGTTAAAGGAAATTTGATGAATTAATTTATATGATTGAGTTCAATTACTTCCATTATGATTTAGCTGCTGGAATGATGAAGATGGATGTAATTAAAATGAATTTACAGTTAAAATTATATTGTAAAGGTTCGGTTTAGTGTTTAACTAGGTGAATTATCGAAATAATGTAAGAATCGATACTTTAAGGTCTTGTATGAAGTGAAATAAGTTGTTGGAATGTTAGACATGATGTAGAGGTATTGAAAATAAATTTAAAGGTGTCGAACATGTTAACAAAGCTTAAAATCGAGGCTTAAACCGATAAAATCGAGTAAAACAAGCAAAGTAGCGAAAAGTCAACTTTTCGTCAACATTTTAGATGTTATCACATATTGAATATATTAACATGAATTTGAGCTATATGTGATGAGATAACTTGGTATATGACAGCTCGGGTTATCAGCACACATTTCGAGGTGAGGTAAGGGATATAATTTAGAGTAGCATTAGTACTCCTCAACCTTACCAAATGTTTATGTGGATAGTTAGTTGAGTTTCCATGAAAATGGGCTTTTTTGAAAGTTGAAAAGAGTACTATTCACTCAAAACTGGAATAAACTTATCCAAGCTTTTCAAAATGACTTTTATTGCATGAGATACATTTTAGTATATATGTTTATGTATATAAAAGTGATTTTCCCTTATGAAATGAAAGAATAGTATGTTTTCCATAAGTTTACGGGTTAAAGTCTTGAGAATGTTTTACGAAACATGTTTTCATTATATGGGTTACATTATACCCGAGAAATGATTATGAAAAACATGCTTAATGTTTTGGGACTATGGTACAAAGTATTGATGTTATGAGGTCAGAGTGATCTAGGGTCGATCTTGTACGTTGAGAAAAGGGTACAAAGACGATCAAGGATCTTCCTAGTCGACGGCTAGGGAACGGGCAAGACTCTGACGAGATGAGATGACTTGTGGTACCATGTAACCATTTAAAGTTCGTGCGTTGAGACTGCTTATAGACGCGAGTCCTTTGCAGGCACGTAATGAGTCATCCCATCATAGCCACGTACCACACAGTCCAGTAGGGCACTGTACGACCCTGATCCAGTCTTACAGTTCCCTGTACTATGGCCATATGTACCAGTTATGTTAATGATGTCCTTAGGGACCAGTTATGATAAAGCCATGTCTCCAAGAGAAACGAAATATGTTTTCGCACATTTCATGCTACCTTATTTGTTATTTGCTTTTTAGCACATGTTTTTTTTCTATGATGTGATTTTAAAGGTAGCTTATGAGTTCTTTTTTTATGAAATGTGCATATGATAGTACGATTTCACTTTCAAAGTGATAAGCATGTTATGATATGCATGATTGAGTTTTGAGATGCTTTTCACTTGTTTACACTACATGATATGCATACTATATATGCGTTTTACCAAAAAGATGCATGATGTGTAAACTTATGATTTAAGCATGTTTTTACTACTTTTATGAATTCAAGCATCTCTACTCCAGTACATGTTTATGCTGATTTGTAAAACCATGTGTTTCACTTGTTTTAAGTATTAAGGTTACTTTAAATGTATCTCTTACTGAGCCTGAAAAGCTCACCCCCTTCCTTTCCATCTTCCAGATTACCTACAGTGATTCTACTGTACTCACGTACTAGAGGTCGTGAACGAGGCAGTCCGATCTTTTGTCAGATCATTTGTAACGATGAGGTATAGCTTTACTTTTGTTCCAAACACGATGTACAACATAAACACTAATGTATATTACAGTCGAGATGTAACAGTTGTAAAGGATTATATTTATGTACAGAGTTTTTATTACGCAGAATAAATATATGTTATGGATGTTATGAGATCCTGGAATAGAATTGAAAATGGTATTGCGGATGTGGGTTGAAAATTATAAACTGCATTTTAAACTCTACAGGTTGGGTTAAGTCAAAATGCAGTCGTTATGCTACCGAATTTTTATAAAATGATAAAAAGTTAAGAAACTGACATAGACAGAAACACAACTCAGTTAAATGGGTTAAAAACTTTTAAAATTGCCCATTTTTCGTGTTTTCGGGCGTGACAGTGTAAGACCGCTAGTTAAATACTAAGTCATTTTTAATATTGATACGTAAATTAGTTCATTTAGTTAAATTGGAAATTTGACTTTATAACTTAGAAACAAAATTTGAATTATATGCATGTATTTGAGTATATTTATTTAGGGTAAAATAGGAAATATAATTAAATAAGAAAAAGTATATAATTTAGTAATAAAATTTATAAAAGAAATAAAACATAGTTAAAATTGAAATTTTCTAACTAGAAATAAAAATTTGAAATATATATTTTTCTAGATTAATTTGAAAATTATTTAAATAAAGAAAAAAAAGTAAAAAAAAAAGGGGGAAAGGTAAAAAAAAAACGAAAAGTAAAAAAAAAAAATTGGGGGATTGTGCGACAAGGATTCCCTGTCGCGCGACCCTCGTTTTCCTTCTCCCCTGCCCCCTCATGAAAACAGAAGTTACAAAACACCCCCCCTTTTGATTTTTTTTTTTCTGCTTTCGCTTTCACCGACCGACTCCCCTCTCCTCTCCTTCGCTTGCCGCCCGTTACCCCAAGCCGTCGACGACCTCTTTCCTTCCCCTCGTTTATCTCTCTCCCTCTCTTGAACAACCTGAAAACCCTCCCCATTTCACTGTCTGTTCCATGAACAGACCGTCGGAGAAGACTGACATCATCTCCCACCCCCGACTCCAAACCCCGACGACCTCTACCGACAGTCCTGCTCCCCCCTGTGACGCCAACAGTACCCAAACTCGACAAATCCTCATTTTTCTACATCTCTATTTTTGAACCAGAAAACTACTAGGTAAAAAAAAAACTAAATTTTTATCTAGCTAAATTTGTATACAAATTGTGTTATAGATGTGAAATTGTTGTGAAATTAAATTTAAATTATGGTTTTGAAGAAATTAAAAAAATTAGGGTTTGTAATGTAATGCCCCGGAAGCGCTAAAATAGGGGCTAGTTTTTTTTCCTTTAAATCTTATTTTTCTACTTAGGTTGCATTCCTGTACAGTATAGGTTACTTCGTTTCCTTCTTTACTTATTCTTTTAACCATTTAATTTTGCCAAAAATTTCGGCAATATAACCTTTTATAATATATCCTATCCCCCTACACGTAAATGTAGTTTATATTCGCAAGGCAGTAAATTTTATTTCTTAAACTTATTACTTTCAACTCTACATTTATACTACTACAACTTCCATATCCATACTCAATATCACCATCATTCCATTCACTTCTCAAAAAGTTTACATAATAATCCATACAATAATTGATTACATCCCAAAAGTATTTATATACAATCCAGTATCTATACAATATACATGTCTGGGAATAAATATTCAATGATATACCTGAGCGAGTACTGAAAGTAGTCTGGGAGGCACTGAATCCACCAGCTACTCACGTACTTGTAAATAGCGGAATAATCTCACTGCAGGACTCTGAAATGGGAGATGAGAACGGGTGAGCTTCTGGAAAAAACTCAGTAAGGTATGGATTTAAAACAATTCTAACCATTTAAAAACAATTAGAAAATCAGAATAAACATACTTCCATACATACATACTTAGGACCCCATTTTACATGCTTACTTTACAATACATCATACTTCATCAAAACGTTGTACGTACTTTCATACACTAAAACATCATACATACTTTCTTCGTTAAAACATTATACATCAAAACATGGAGACTAGGCTATTTCAACATAGTTATCATGCAACATATCACATCCTCCATAGAGGTAATAACACCTATGGCCATGGTAAGGGCTATAGACTGGATCGGGGTCGTACAGCGATTCTAATATAGTATCTCAATCACACTAGCACACAGCTAGGGCACGGGCACAGTGGCACACACCGTGCAGTCACAAGATACTTCAAAAATAGACACCACGTGTAGTGAAAAACACCACCACTAAGGCAGAATAGGCACTACACTGGTGAATCTAAACTAATACTACGTGTGGCAGAGCCAGGACACCACAAGTAATAGGCATGATTATGCACTCAGCATATACTAATAGTAGCCTGTCGTATCAAAATCCTTACTTTCATACTTACTTACTTTCATATGGAAACTTTAATCATCAAATCTGTCATAATTCATACAAAATATGTATATCTATTTTATTTATACAAAATAAGTGAAAACCATGATTCCAGTATCTAAAAACGGTTTATTATTCCTTTCGAACTTAAACTGAGAAAGTATGGTTTTCAAACAGATTTCTTTCTACGATTTGCAAGTCATTTATGAACAATAAATAGATATAGGAGGTTACTACTATTTTAAATTGTATTCCTTACCTCACAGAAGCTAAAACAGCATTACTTTGTCAGGGTCTGGGTTTACCTCTTTTTGCATGTCGAATTCTCGAGCTGCCCAAAATGATACCAAGTTATCAAATATTATTTGATTTCATCTCGATATATCCAAATATGTATTTATCTTCTTAAGAGTTGACCAATTTTGACTTTTTTCAACTTTTCCTATTTTCTCGATTTTACCGATTTAAGTGCCGGTTTAAACTATTTTATCCAATTTAATTATTCTAACTTCACATTCACTATCTTAATAACCTAAATACTCATTCACATCCATAATCCACACTTTATCAATCCAATTCTTACCAATTCTCACATCTTTTGATTTTTCACTAAACTAAACTATAAACCATACTTTTTCGGTATAAATTTAACTATTAACAACCTTGAAATCATCCAAAATTCAACATTTCCACAACTTAAGCATCCTGATGAGAACTACACATTTGCATATAAATTATTTCTTTAAATTCTACTTAACTAAAAATCCTTAAAAATCATCAAACATAAACATATCTCATCATCTTTATCATCCATTAAGTTTCTCTCACCTTTAACCAAAGTTGACCAAGTTTTTGATCTTCCAAACAAATCCTCAGCTGTAATTCAACATGTATATAGCTTAGAATCATAAAAAACTACAAGAAAAAGTAACTAAAAACTTTTAAAAATCAAACTTTCTCTCACCTCGGAATAGGGCAAATTCTGCCCCTGTTCTTCGCTCTAAGTTTTCACATAGGAAATGAACTTCTTTATGGCTGAAATTTTTATTTGTTATAGAGGACTGAAAGGGAAAGATTTCATCCTTTTCTAAAGTCCAATTCGACTTGAAAAGCGGTCGACAATTGAAAGATCATGAGAGGAACTACGTGACACATGATTTAGAGTTGACGGTCGTGGTGTTTGCTTTGAAAATATGGCACCACTATCTCTATGGTGAGAAATTTCAAGTGTTCATAGATCATAAGAGCCTTAAGTACCTGTTCTTACAGAAAGAACTGAATATGAAATAGATGAGATGGCTCGAACTCCTAAAGGACTACGATTGTGAAATCATGTACCACCTGGGTAAGGCAAATTTAGTTGTCGATGCTTTGAGCAGGAAGAACCTTAGGTTGGTGTCTTATATGATGGTACGAGAACATGAATTGTTGGAACACTTTGCTAACCTTAGTTTGGATATAACCCCACCTGGATCGGAGAGATTGGATATCATGGCTAGTATGAGATTAGAGCCAGAGCCGATTGGCCGTATTCGACAGGCTCAGCAGAGCGATCAACGGTGCATCAATTGGTTGAGGCAGATATAGATAGGTGTGGGTATTGATTTTGAGCTCAGTGCTAATAGGTTATTTAGGTTCAGGGGCAGAGTAGGTGTTCCTGAAGATCCTGAGATCAGGAGGCTGATTTTATCAGAGGCTCACTCATCGAAGTATATGATACATCCGGGGAGTATCAAGATGTATCAAAACCTTCAGAAGGTTTATTGGTGGTCTGAAATGAAAAGAGACATTACTAAATATGTCAATAAGTGGCTCGTTTATCAGCAAGTGAAGGTAGAGCATCAGAAGCCTACAAGATTATTGCAGCCTCTACCGATACCTACATGGAAGTGGGAGCATATCACCATGAATTTTGTGATGGGATTGTCGAGGACCCGCAGAGGTCATGATGCCATATGGGTTATTATGGACTGGTTGACTAAGTTCGCCCATTTCTTGGCTATGAGAGCTACCGATACACTAAGTCAATTGGCGAACCTGTATATTTGAGAGATAGTACGGCAACATGGTGTTCCAGTGAGCGTTGTTTCTGATAGGGAAGCCCGCTTCACTTCCCATTTTTTGGAACATTTTTAGGAAGTGCTGGGGACCCGATTATGTTTTAGTATCGCTTTTCATCCTCAGACAGATGGGTAGTCAGAGAGGACTATACAGACCCTATAGGATATGTTGAGAGCATGTGATAGATTTTGAAGGTCCTGGGATAATCACCTGCAGTTAGTCGAGTTCGTCTATAATAATAGCTATCATGCGAGTATCGGGATCACACCTTATGAGGCACTGTATGGACGAAGATGTCAATCCCCCATTGGATGGAAAAAGGTTGGTGACAGGCATATTTTTACTCTTGACTTAATGCAGCAAGCATCTGAGGACGTCCATCGGATATGTGAGAGATTATGGATAGCTTAGAGCTGACAAAAGAGTTATACTGATAAGAGACGAAGACCACTAGAGTTTGATGTGGGTGAGTCGGCATTTCTAAGAGTTTCACCAGCGAAGGGTATTATGAGATTTGGTAAGAAGGGTAAGTTGAGCCCTAGATATATCACTCTTCGAGATTTTGGAGAGAGTGGGAGATAAGGCGTATAGATTGGCATTACCACCAGACTTGACGAATGTTCACAACGTCTTCCACGTCTTTATACTTCGGAGGTATCACCCGGACCCGGCACATGTGATAAGATATGAGTCGTTGGAACTCAATAAGAGTATGATATATGTTGAGAAGTCGGTTCGTATATTAGACAGAAAAGAGAAAGTGTTACGAAATAAGATAATTCCCTTGTGAAAGCTCTTTGGCAACATCACACGGTGGAAGATGCCATATGGGAATTAGAGAATTAGATACGGGAAAAGTAACCCCAACTTTTTGAAGAGTAACTTGGTTCTAATTTGGAAGAGCAAATTCCTTGAAGGAGGAGAGGAATGTAAGACCCGTATTTTTGGATGTAAACCTTATGGATTCATAAGTGCGGTAATGTACTTGTAATGTGAAGTACAATTGGTGTAAAGTTTATAAATGTAATGTACATACGTGTAATATGAGTTTGTGATGTACATACAAGTTTCCTTGTGTATAAATATGAAGAAATGAGCTTTTATAAGTGATGAGTGTGATTGGAACTCAAAATAAGTAGTGTGGTAAATAGAAGGGAGTTGCATGAATCTAAATACTTCTATTTAGCTTGGTATGGTATACTTTTGACTATGCAAAGAATACACACAAGTTTTAATGTGTATAAGGTATGGATAAATGTCATTTTCAAGTCTTAAAGGTGGTTGGATGAGAAAATGACTATGTCAACAAATTAAGGATGTTTGGGTGTCTGTTGCTACAGAAAAACAACAAAAAATTGAGAAAATATAAAGGCCAGATTGATCTCATAGGATGAGAGATCGATCTGGCAGAGCCAAAATGCTCTTATTTGAACAATGGAATAGAGTAGATCGATCTCCTATAGGGCCAGATCGATCTCCAAAATATTCTGTAATGAAAAGATTGATCCTTAAGCATACAGATCAATCTTCTTAGCTCTCTGTTTGGGGCAGATTGATCTCAAGCTTCGACAGATCGATCTCATGCTTAAAATGCCGTGAAAAAGAGGGAATTAAGGGGACCAGATCAATCTCAAGCTTCGACAGATCGATCTCATGCTTAAAATGCTGTGAGAAAAGAGAGAATTAAGGGGACCAAATCGATCTCCACCTAGTGCAGATTGATCTCCTCAAGCTATTTCTATAAAAGGAGCGCTAAAATCTAAAATTTTCGAAAAAACATCACCCTTCCATTTTTCACCCAAAACCTAAGTTTATCTCTTTAAAATCGGTCTATTTCCAATAAGAATTGATGGGAGGCTATTAGATATAAAGTTGTTCATCTTAAGGAAGAGAACAACATAGTTGAAACCCAAAACCTCATTGTTGGTATTGAAGGAGCAAGGAACATTTCCCTTTGGAGTAAGAAGAGAAATTTGATTGGTAAGTTTCTAATACTCCAATCCAAATACATTGTTTATTTAAGTGATTTTGGAGTTAATTTGCATGTGTATGGATGATAGGAAACACCTAGGATGAGATGGAATTAGTATGTGACCTAGAAATGGAATGAGTCTAGTGTGAGAAAGTGTAGATTGGGTGAGTTTGTGGTTTATGGATGTTGATAAGTTGTTATTGGAGTAATGTGGATGATTTGAGATGCGTAAATGAAGCCACATTGTGAGTTTAGATAATTTATGAAAATGAGTAGGTAAAATGCTTGATAAATATCATAGTGAGGAAATTCATGAAATATGAACACTATGAGATTAACATCGATTTAGAATGAGTTAAAAAGGCGTAAAAGAATCAATAAACTCGAAATATGAGTGGAACAATAAAACGAGACCTTATGAGCATTAATAGAAACTCTAGGTCGAATCGACTATAGTGGATGCACGATGTCCTATTATATGGATCGAATATAATGCAAAATACGATTTTGTACAGTTTCGAAACATCGCTGGAGACGCAATCGAACTACGCACACGTAAGCAGCTTTAAGGAAGCGAAATCACGCGACGAGATTCCAGGTAAGAGAATTTTATAAGTATATAGAGGTAGCTGCTCGTAATTTGTGGGAATATTAGGTGTTTATGAAATGCATGAATGTTTGAGAAATTGGTTGTTTGGTATGCAAAAATGGTTATGAATGTTGGATGATTTGGTTTTATATGGATGTATAAAAAAGAATAGTAAGGCTAATAATTGCATAAATCACGTGTTTTGAATTTTTTTACAAAACACAATGCTTTGAATTGAGCAAATAAAAGGATAGGCTGGCTAGTGTTTTATTAATGTTATGGAATAGCACATGTGAGGTGCTAAACATGTTTGTGATGTGTTTTGAATGCATATGAGGCGCCTATTGAGCTATGTGAATTAAATAGTGCTAGAGCCTCACTCGCGCGGGATTTTGATGCTTTGACTTGCATGAAAGTGCTAGAGCTTAGCTTGCACTTTGATTTGATTTGTTATGATACTTTATAAACCGTACTGGAGCTTCTGCTCGTACATGGATTTTGAGTGGTTTTCTTATGCATATAACCGTACTGGAGTTATGCTCGTACGTGATTTCTTTATGATTTGATGCATAAATGTCGTACTAGAGCGTTGCTCGTACGATATAGTTTAATTATGATGCATGAGTCGTGTTAGAGTTTTGCTCGCACAAGTTTGCACATTATGGTACGTATGAGGTCATGGAAGTTGGTAAGATCCTTAAGCCCTACGTCCATAAGCCCGAGGAGGCGAGAAGGCTTTGTTAGGCAGGGAGGCTCTCTTACGGAAGGATCCTTAAGCCAACATCCTTAAGCCCTAGAGGGGTGGAGAGGCTCTCCTACATGAGTACAGTAAGTTCTTGGTATGGGGTAGATAAGACCTACGACTGGCACCTCCAACCACTATATGAGTCCGCGGAGTACGCTGTACCGTGTATATCACATGAATGTTTTTACAAAACACAATACTTTGAACTAAGCAAATAAAAAGATAGGCTGGCTAGTGTTTTATTGATGTTATGGAATAACACATATAAGGTGCTAAACATGTTTGTGATGTGTTTTGAATGCATATGAGCTGCCTATCGAGCTATGTGAATTAAATCGCTCTAGAGCCTCGCTCGCACAAGATTTTGATGCTTTGACTTGCATGAAAGTGCTAGGGCTTAGCTCGCACTTTGATTTGATTTGTGATGATACTTTATAAACCGTACTGGATCTTCTGCTCGTACGTGGATTTTGAGTGGTTTTCTTATGCATATAACCGTACTGGAGTTACGCTCGTACGTGATTTCTTTATGATTTGATGCATAAATGTCGTACTAGAGCATTGCTCGTACGAGGTAGTTTAATTATGATGCATGAGTCGTGTTAAAGCTTTGCTCGCACAAGTTTATACATTATGGTACGTATGAGTTCGTGAAAGTTGGTAAGATCCTCAAGCCCTACATCTTTAAGCCCGATGAGGCGGGGAGGCTCTATTAGATAGGGAGGCTCTATTCGATAGGGAGGCTCTCTTACGGAAGGATCCTTAAGCTAACATCCTTAAGCCCTAGAGGGGTGGGGAGGATCTCCTACATGAGTATAGTAAGTTCTTGGTGTGGGGTAGATAAAATCTATGACTGGCACCCCCTACCACTATATGAGTCTGCGGAGTACGTTGTACCTTGTATATCACATGGAGTACGATGTACCGCATGGTGGTTATGTGATGAGAAAGTCTGGTGAGGGATAATCCACCTTCGTGCCAGCACGATATCCCGCACACCTGGATGCGTGTGGTCGGGGATGATTTATAATGTAGTTAGCCCACATAGTCATTTGTGATATAGTGACCTGTTTTTATACATATGTGTGATTGTGATTATTCAAAGTAGACCCGAAGGAGGGGTCGAGCCTTGTGAACTTGAATTGTGAAATGAAAATGAGGTTGTGATTAAGAATTGATTTCGATGGAATTTTTCGTATTTGAGAAAGAGATGTGGTTTCAAAAGGATGTTTCTTAAATGAATTGCCCTTTTCTATGAGATTTGACAATTGATGAGCATGAGATGATTTGTATATGATGATTTTACCATGTTTTACATGCCATCTTCCATGATTTAAATACATGATATATGTATTTCATATGGCATAGTTTTAATTCCTCATGCTCCTTTTATAAATGATTTACGCATAACATTATCAGCATGTAGATAGAGTAGTTATCTACCATGCTTGCATTATTGTCTTACTGAGCGTGTGGTTACTCATCCCTATCTATTTCCCCCTCCTACAGAGCGTGCATAGTCGCCCAGTGGGGACTGAGGCATTGTATTTTGGATATTCGCTGTCATCCATCGCTAAGAGGTATACACATGAAGATTCTTTTTGTATCTAAACAATTGTAAAAGCACAGTAGTCTTTTGAGTTGTAATTATGGGAGATGTAGATGTCAGAAATCATATTTTGTATAAATGAGTTATTGACGTTCAAATGTATGACATCACTTTTATTAACTGAGAATGGATATTACGAGTGGATTATTATTGACTCACAGCCCAACAGTGTAGTGGTAAGTTTGTTCATGATCGAGTGTGGAAAAGAATAAACGTGAAATATTTATAGTGATTTTCACTTAAAAAGAATGAAATGGGTCGTGAGAGAGATCGGTATCAGACCTATGTTGGCCTGATGTGAGTTAGTAATAAAATGTAGGAAAAGTATATCCCCATAGTACTGTGCTTTTGTTTAGATATAACTGTGTATACCGTGATGTATTAAGTTTGATAAATGATTTTAATACAGGAAGTTAGGCATTATGCCAATTACGCGCTAAGGTAGATGGGCGAGAGCACGTGCTAGAGGCCGTAGAGGTAGGCTTAAGAGCCTTACGGAGCCACAGACTGATCATGCTCCACAGAACCCTACTGAGAGAGCAAGAGATACAGAGGCACGCTTCGCTAGGATAGAGCGGAATATTGAGAACCTGGTGGAGATTGTCACATAGGCTTTGGGTGCCGACGATAGAAAAGGTCCCATGGCACAGCCTACGACTGGACAGGCAGTTGCAGAGGCGAAGAGACCTCAGACTGCATAGATAGGTACAGTTACACCACCTCCGACCCAGGATATAGCTTCTCTTATAGCTTCACAGCAGAGCGGTAGTGATTTTGGTTGTGACTGCGAGTTGAGCAGACTGCGAGAATTTCAAGGGTTGAAACCTCCAGTGTTCAGAGGGGTGAAGGACCCAGTGATTACGGAGGATTAGGTGTATGAGATGGAAAAGTTGTACAGATTCTTCAGGTGCACATCAGATAAGAAGATAGCTTTTGCCGTGTTTATGCTTAAAGGTGAGGCAGAGCACTGGTGGAGATCTACCAAGGTTATATTGAGGGCCAGACACTCAGAGATCTCATGGAAGATATTTTTGGAGGCCTTCAAGAGACAGTACATTCCAGCCAACAGCCAGAGAAAATTACGGATGAAATTTATGAATTTGGTTAAGGGGAACCGAACTGTGGACGAGTATGAGTCCAAGTTTATGTCGTTGGGGAGATATGACCCAAACACGATGGGTAGTGAGACCTGAAAGATTCAGAAGTTCGTTGATGGGTTGAGGTTAGCCACCCGGACTAAACTAGCCCTGTTTGACCTTCAGACTTATGAGGAGGTGGTACATAAGGCTTAGTTATGTGAGCAAGACTTTGAGCAGAATGCCTCCGAGCTTGGGAAGATTAGTGTCATGAAGGACAGAGACCGAAAGAGATCCAGGTTTGATAGAATGGCCAAGAGAGGAGGCCAAAGGTTTTTCGAGAAAAGACCTAAGATCGAGGAGGTGCAAGAGAGAGCTGTTAGACCTCCCGTGTACCCTGCTTTGACTGCACCGAGGGGTATGGTTATTGGAGGACCATGACCTACTACTGAGAGGTACAATAGATGTGATAGATTTCATAAGACTAGGCCTTGTCCAATGACCCCTGCAGTGTGTTTCAGATGCGAGAAACCAGGACATATAGTTAAGTATTATCCCGAGAAGATGGAGACTGCCCCACAAAAGGGCAAAGAGCCAGAGAGAGCTCCAGTTGAGATGATTGCCCCGAGGAGGAGGGCCACAGCTGAGGAAAAAGGGAAGGAAGTAGCGGGTGTGAGCAGAGGAAGAGTACATGCACTGGATCATGACACTGCAGATGCTTCGACGGATGTGATTAAAGGTACCATCTTAATCTTTGGTTTAGAAGCATTGGTATTATTTGATCCTGGTACCACACACTCCTTTATATCAGCTTCCTTTGCATATAAATTATTGAAGTATGTGAAATCTGTATCATTGGATAAGATGTTGATGATTTTCACACCCATGAATGATAGTCAATTGACTGAACATGAATGTAAGGATTTTAAACTGATGATAGAGGGAAAGGAAATGACAGTCGATTTAATTCTATTAAATATGAATGATTTTGATGTAATATTAGAAATGGATTGGTTGGCTACCAATCATGTTGTTATGGACTGTCATGCTAAGACTTTGATGTTTCCAGAGATAGAAAATCATGTTGTAAGATTTGTGAAATGAAATAGAAGAACTTGATTTACTATAAATGAAAAGAGTATGATTTTATTTAATCTACTTGAGAGATGAATTTATATGCTTATGTTGAATATGGATGTGATGACTTGTGATACTAATGGTGGAAAGAATGATGTGAATGGTTCATTGCCTATGTGGTCGATATAGACGAGGCACACCCGAAATTGAGGGACATACCCGTAATTACAGATTACCCTGATGTCTTTCCAGATGAATTACCAGGACTACCACTTGAAAGGGAAATAAAATTTTGCATAGATTTAGTGCTTGGTACAGAGCTGATATCGAAATCACCATACAAAATGACACCGATTGAGTTAGAAGAGCTGAAGAAATAGTTACAAGAGTTGCTAGAGAAGGGGTTTATTAGACCGAGTGTCTCACATTAGGGAGCACCGATACTGTTTGTAAGGAAGAAAGATGGAAGCTTTCTACTGTGTATAGATTACCAGTTGTTGAATAAGGCCACCATTAAGAACAAGTATCCCCTTCCACGCATAGATGATTTGTTGGATCAGCTCCAGGGAGTTCAAGTATTCTAAGATAGACCTGCGGTCAGGGTACCATCAGTTGAGGATCAAGAGTGGAGATGTACCCAAGATAGCATTTCGTACCCGTTATGGCCACTACCAGTTTATGGTGATGCCATTCGGATTGACGAATACCCCCGCAACATTTATGGCACTGATGAATGATGTGTTTAAGTCATACCTGGATAAGTTTGTGATTGTGTTTATTGATGACATATTGGTTTATTCCAAGTCTAGGGAAGAGCATGAGGAGCACTTGAGAGTAGTTCTGCAGACTTTCTGAGAGAAAGAGTTGTATGCCAAACACAGCAAATGTAACTTTTGACTAAAACATATCTCATTTTTGGGGCATGTTGTGTCGAAAGATATCAGTGGATCCATCCAAGATAGAGGCAGTTGTATGGTGGGAACAGCCCAAGATAGTTACTGAGATCAGAAGTTTTCTGGGATTGGCAGGGTATTATCGGAGATTTGTAGAGGGTTTCTTCAGACTAGCTGCTTTGCTAATACGCCTCACACGGAAGGATGTTAAGTTTGTGTGGGATGAGGCATGTGAGGAGTTTCGAGGAGCTTAAGCATCAATTGACGACTGCTCCAGTTCTCACCATTCCAGCTCTAGAGGATTCTAGGTGTATACGGATGCATCACACCAGGGACTGGGTTTTGTGCTTATGCAGGATAGGAAGGTAGTTACCTATGGATCTAGACAGTTGAAAGATCATGAGAGGAACTACCCGACACATGATTTAGAGTTGGCGACCGTGGTGTTTGCTTTGAAAATATGGCGACACTATCTCTATGGTGAGAAATTTCAGGTGTTCACGGATCATAAGAGCCTTAAGTATTTATTCTCACAGAAAGAACTGAATATGAGATAGAGGAGATGGCTTGAACTACTGAAGGACTATGATTGTGAAATCATGTACCACCCGGGTAAGGCAAATGTAGTTGTCGATACTTTAAGCAAGAAGAACCTTAGGTTGGTGTCTTATATGATGGTACGGGAGCATGAATTGTTGGAACACTTTGCGAACCTCAGTTTAGATGTAACCCCACCTAGATCGGAGAGATTGGATATTATGGCTAGCATGAGACTAGAGCCAGAGCTGATTGGCCGTATTCGACAGGCCCAGCAGAGCGATCGACGGTGCATCGATTGGCTGAGGCAGATACAGACAGGTATGGGTATTGATTTTGAGTTGAGTGCTGATGGGTTATTAAGGTTCAGGGCCAGAGTATGTATTCCTAAGGATCCTAAGATCAGGAGGCTGATTTTATTAGAGGCTCACTCATTGAAGTATACGATACATCCGGGGAGTACCAAGATGCATCAAAATCTTTGGAAGGTTTATTGGTGGTCTGGAATGAAAAGAGACATTGCTGAATATGTCATTAAGTGTCTTGTTTATCAGCAAGTGAAGGTTGAGCATCAGAAGCCTGCAGGATTATTGCAGCCTCAACCGATACCTACATGGAAGTGGGAGCATGTCACCATGGATTTTGTGATGGGATTGCCGAGGACCCGCAGAGGTCATGATGCCATATAGGTTATTGTGGACCGGTTGACTAAGTCCACCCATTTCTTGGCTATGAGAGCTATCGATACACTAAGTCAGCTGGAAAACCTGTATATTTCAGAGATAGTACTGCTACATGGTATTCCAGTGAGCATTGTTTCTGATAGGGATGTTCGCTTCACTTCCCATTTCTGGGAACTTTTTTAGGAAGCACTGGGGACCCAACTGAGTTTTTGCACCGCTTTTCATCCTCAGATAGATGGGCAGTAAGAGAGGACTATACAGACCTTGGAGGATATGTTGAGAACGTGTGTGCTGGATTTTGGAGCCTCCTGGGATGATCACCTGTAGTTAGCCGAGTTCGCCTATAATAATAGCTATCATGCGAGTACCGAGATAGTACCTTATGAGGCACTATATGGACGCAGATGTCGATCCCCCATTGGATGGGAAGAGGTTGGTGACAGGAAGATTTTTGCTCCTAACTTAGTGCAGCAGGCATCTGAGGACGTCCATCGAATATGTGAGAGATTACGGACAGCTCAGAGCCGGTAAAAGAGTTACGCTGATAAGAGAAGAAGACCACTAGAGTTTGATGTTGGTAAGTCGGTATTTCTATGAGTTTCACCAAAAAGGGTATTATGAGATTTGGTAAAAAGGGCAAGTTGAGCCCTAAATATATCGGACCCTTCGAGATTTTGGAGAGAGTGGGAGATAAGGTGTATAGGTTGGCATTGCCACCGGACTTGGCGAATGTTCACGTCTTCCATGTCTCTATGCTTCGGACGTATCACCCGGACCCGATACATGTGATAAGATATGAGCTGTTGGAGCTCAATGAGTATGACATATGTTAAGAAGCCAGTTCGGATATTAGACTGAAAAGAGAAAGTGTTACGGAATAAGATAATTCCCTTGGTGAAAGTTCTTTGGCAACATCACACGGTAGAAGAGGTCACATGGGAATTGGAGAATTTGATACGAGAGAAGTACCCCCAACTTTTTGAAGAGTAACTTGGTTCTAATTTAGAGGACCAAATTCCTTGAAAGAGGAGAGGAATGTAAGACCCGTATTTTTGGATGTAAACTTGTGGATTCATAAGTGTGGTAATGTACTTATAATGTGAAGTACAATTGGTGTAAAGTCTATAAATGTAATGTACATACGTGTAATATGAGTTTGTGATGTACATACAAATTTCCTTGTGTATGAATATGAAGAAATGAGCATTTATAAGTGATGAATATGATTGGAACTCAAAATGAGTAGTGTGGTAAATGGAAGGGAGTTGCATGAATCTAAATACTTCCATTTAGCTTGGTATAGTATACTTTTGGCTATGCAAAGAATACACACAAATTTTAATGTGTATAAAGTATGGATGGATGTCATTTTCAAGTCTTAAAGGTGGTTAGATGAGAAAATGACTATGGCAAATTAAAGATGTTTGGGTGTGTGTTGCTGCAGAAAAGCTACAGAAAATCTGGAAAATATGAAGATCAGATTGATGTCATAGGATGAGAGATCGATCTAGAAGAACCAGAATGCTCTTATTTGAATAATGGAATAGAGCAGATCGATCTCCCATGGGGCCAGATCAATCTCCTAAACATTCTGTAATGAAAAGATCGATCCTTAAGCATACAGATCAATCTCTATAGCTCTCTATTTGGGGCAGATCGATCTCAAACTTCGACAGATCGATCTCATGCTTAAAATGTCGTGAAAATAGAGGGAATAAGGGGACCAGATCGATCTCAAGCTTCGACAGATCGATCTCATGCTTAAAATGCTGTGAAAAAGAGAAAATTAAGGGGACCAGATCGATCTCTGCCTAGTGCAGATTGATCTCCTCAAGCTATTTCTATAAAATGAGCGCTGAAATCTAAAATTTTCGGGAAAACATCACCCTTCCATTTTTCACCCAAAACCTAAGTTTATCTCTCTAAAATCAGTCCATTTCTAGTAAGAATTAAGGGGAGGCTATTAGATACAAAGTTGTTTATCTTGAGAAAGAGAACAACATAGTTGAAACCTAAAACCACATTTTTGGTATTGAAGGAGCAAGGAACATTTCCCTTTGGAGCAAGAAGAGAAATTTGATTGGTAAGTTTCTAATACTCCAATCCAAATACATTGTTTATTTAAGTGATTTTGGAGTTGATTTGCATGTGTATGGATGATAGGAAACACCTAGGATGAGATGGAATTAGTATGTGACCTAAAAATGGAATAAGTCTAGTGTGAGAAAGTGTAGATTGGGTGATTTGGTGGTTTATGGATGTTGATAAGTTGTTATTGGAGTAATGTGAATGATTTGAGATAGGTAAATGAAGCCACATTGTGAGTTTAGAGAATTTATGAAAATGAGTAGGTAAAATTCTTGATAAATACCATAGTGAGGAAATTCATGAAATATGAACACTATGAGATTAACATCAATTTAATATCGATTTAGAATGAGTTAAAAAGGTGTAAAAGAATCCATAGACTCGAAATATGAGTGGAACAATAAAACGAGGCCTTGTGAGCATTAATAGAAACTATAGGTCGAATCGACTATAGTGAACGCACGATGTCCTGCTATATAGATAGAATGTAATGCAGAATACAATTTTGTACAGTTTCGAAATGTCGCTGGAGACGTAATCGAACTACGCACACGTAAGCAGCTTTAAGGAAGCGGAATCATGCATTGAGATTCCAGGTAAGGGAATTCTGTAAGTATATAGAGGTAGCTGCTCGTAATTTGTGGGAATATTGGGTGTTTATGAAATGCATGAATGTTTGAGAAATTGGTTGTTTGTTATGCGGAAATGGTTACGAATGTTGGATGATTTGGTTTTATATGGATGTATAAAAAGGGATAGTAAGGCTAATAATTGCATAAATCACGTGTTTTGAATGTTTTTACAAAACACAATGCTTTAATTGAGCAAATAAAAGGATAGCCTGGCTAGTGTTTTATTGATGTTATGGAATAGCACATGTGAGGTGCTAAACATGTTTGTGATGTGTTTTGAATGCATATGAGCCGCCTATCGAGCTATGTGAATTAAATCGCTCTAGAGTCTCGCTCGCAAGGGATTTTGATGCTTTGACTTGCATGAAAGTGCTAGAGCTTAGGTCGCACTTTGATTTGATTTGTGATGATACTTTATAAACCGTACTGGAGCTTCTGCTCGTATGTGGATTTTGAGTGGTTTTCTTATGTATATAATCGTACTGGAGCTATGCTCGTACATGATTTCTTTATGATTTGATGCATAAATGTCGTACTAGAGCGTTGCTCGTACGAGGTAGTTTAATTATGATGCATGAGTCGTGCTAGAGCTTTGTTTGCACAAGTTTGCACATTAAGTTGGTAAGATCCTCAAGCCCTACATCCTTAAGCTAACATCCTTAAGCCCGAGGAGGCATGGAGGCTCTGTTAGGCAGGGAGGCTCTCTTACGATAAGATCCTTGAGCTAACATCCTTAAGCTCGAGGAGGCGGGGAGGCTCTGTTAGGCAGGGAGGCTCTGTTCGGTGGGGAGACTCTCTTACGGAATGATCCTTAAGCCAAAATCCTTAATCCTTAGAGGGGTGGAGAGGTTCTGTTCGGCAGGGAGGCTCTCCTACATGAGTACGGCAAGTTCTTGGTATGTGGTAGATAAGACCTACAACTGGCACCCCCAACCACGATATGAGTCCGCGGAGTACGCTGTACCGTGTATATCACATGGAGTACGATGTACCACGTGGTAGTTATGTGATGAGAAAGTCTGGCGAGGAATAATCCACCTTTTTGCTAGCACGCTGCCCCGCACACCTGGATGCGTGTGGTATGGGATGATTTATGATGTTATTGACCCACATAGTCACTTGTGATATAGTGTCCTGATTTTTATACATATGTGTGATTGTGATTGTTCAAGGTAGACCCGAAGGAGGAGTCGAGCCTTGTAAACTTGAATTGTGAAATGAAAATGAGGTTGTGATTAAGAATTGATTTCGATGGGATTTTTCGTATTTGAGAAAGATATGTGGTTTCAAAAGGATGATTCTTTAATGAATTGCCCTTTTCTATGAGATTTGACAATTGATGAGCATGAGATGATTTGTACATGATGATTTTACCATGTTTTACATGCCATCTTCCATGATTTAAATACATGATATACGTATTTCATATGGCATAGTTTTAATTCCTCATGCTTATTTTATAAATGATTTACGCATAACATTATCAGTATGTAGATAGAGTAGTTACCAACCATACTTGCATTAATACCTTACTAAGCGTGTGGTTGCTGATCCCTCTCTATTTCCCCCTCCTACAGAGCGTGCATAATCCCCCAGTGGGGACTGAGGCGCTGTATTTTAGATATCCGCTGTCATCCATCACTAAGAGGTATACACATAAAGATTATTTTTGTATCTAAACAATTGTAAAAGCACAGTAGTCTTTTGAGTTGTAATTATGGGGCATGTAGATGTCAGTAATCATATTTTGTATAAATGAATTATTGACGTTCAAATGTATGACATCACTTTTATTAACTGAGAATGGATATTACGAGTGGATTATTATTGACTCACAACCCAACAGTATAGTGGTAAGTTTGTTCACGACCGAGTGGGGAAAAGAATAAACGCAAAACAATTATAGTGATTTTCGATTAAAAAGAATTAAATGGGTCGTGACAGAAGAAACCTAAGTGCGGTAATTAGTAACCATACTTAAACATCATCCAACTAAATACATCTCACAAAATACAATTATGTGTACATATCTGAAAATAAAATGCATATATATACATATAAACCGTGCATCATATAATACCTCGAAATACCAAAATTAGCTCGCTAGGCTGAAGGAGACAGCTAGAACTTGACGCTCGCCCCAGATTACTAATCTGAAAAATATTGAAAAGAAAGGGGTGAGCAACCACACGCTTAGTAAGAAGTCTACATAACTGAAGCTAGCAAAACACCATGCAGTGGTAATTCATGAGAATCATGTAAAACGACATGCATAATTCGATAAATAATGTTGTTTATACTTCGGTTAAGACATTCTTGCAATCTAAAAATCACGCATCGTTAAGTAATTTTTGCATTTCAAGAACTTAGCAATTCTAAAAAATTGATCGCATAGTCAAAAACGAACAATTCAGTCAAAATACATGCATGGGCATACTTAAATAATTCGATACAACAAAGTGAGAATGTGGCAATTAACCAAACCAGTCATGGATCCAATACTCAAACAACATCACCAATATCAATGGAAATAAACACATATGGCCATAGTGACTACCGCCCTATCCAAACTTAGCAAGTTCTGGACTAAGGTACTGAAGACGGGCTCAGGGTCTAACAATAGTAGGTAGCAATAACAACTCAATACCATGAAGGCATCCCCATGAAGCACTTGCCACCGTAGGGCAATCACACAGAACCTCTTACCGGATGCTAGAGATGGCTCTCACAGGACATGACTATCACACAAGCATAAATCAGGTTGCCAACAAACTCAAAAATCTCATGATGGGTTCATAACATAATTCAGCAAATCATCCCAAATTCGTAATTTTCAAAGTTGGGGAAAACACCCATCGACATATAAAACATGTATCAACAGTTCAAAAATCAGCATGTATGAAATTTATGCAACTTCATGCTATTTCAAAAATACAGTCAAAAGAGCCAACGCAACAGCTTCGAAATCAACAATCTTAATGGAGCTATGAAAATCTTTATTGAAATGCTCACATGCACATGCTACTATCATGTAAAAATAATATCTTATAAAATGATAACTCCATGTTGTGACAGAATGTAAATCATGGCAATTTTAAAAACGAACGGGTTTCAAATCGGTAACATAAGGTAATGGAATTTATTCCAAGCTATTCTATCAAATCGGCTAACCTATAGCCTATCTTTAAAAGTGGAATCTAACCTATCCTAAGCATTTTACTAACAACAGCCATATAAACCCCTTACCACACAAGAGCTACGTGCTTGATTTACCCTTTTTTGCCTTAGATGCGCATATATGCGTCTAACCTTCCTTGGCGCCTTCTGACGTAGTTGCTGCGAAATCATATTTAAGGGTATATGTCATTTACCATTCGTATAATAATGAATAAAAATTTCAGCACATATACACTCACAAGGTTAATCTGATACTATCTACCACTAACGTAGTTCACCGGTTTTAAACCTTACGTTTATTCGTACTTGGAAAATTTCCCTTTTTATTTGGTCAGAGCAGAAACTAACCTTAATCATTACTACTTGTTAGCACTAACTTTGGTTCTTCCAACCATAGATTTACATTATTCCCAATCATGCTCTTATAGCCTAAATTCCTACAATTCAACTAGTTAATTATTTCCATTCCATTCAAAGTGGCCAAATGCCTTGAGCATATTCTTAACTCCACACTAAATTCATGCAAATTCTATATTTATTTAATATTTCTCACTTAAAATTTATTTTAATTTCTGCAATTTCAAACATCCAATTCGCCAATATTTTATCAATCGAACTCCTATAATCGTCCTTATTCATTTGTCTAATTTCTGGTTATATCATTATGAGACTATATTGTTTCTACACAAATTGGTTAATTAAATTCTTAGTTTCCAGCAAGCAATGTCTTTCCTAACTTCTCATGTGGCCGAACCTAATTCACCATTTTCATTTAACAATTTCGATACTTGTTAGACATTATTATTTTCAGCTAATAACTTCTTATAATTTTCAGCCACAGGAATTTAATTTCTGCATTTCTCCTCATTTCCTACATGCATCCAATATATGTATTATTTTCATGCTAATATGTAATCTAGCTCCCTTTAACCGAATGCATGCATGAATTTCCTGAAATTCATACCTTAGCCGATCACTTCATCTCATTACTCTTCTTCCATTTTCCAGCAATTCACTTAGTTAATCTTTGAAATTATGCATTATTCTCCAAGCATTTTAAATCCACCTAATTTATCCTAAATTTCCAGCCTTTATATTCTGATTTTTATTTTCCTTGAATTATATGAACTTAGACTAACCAACATCTAATTTCTGCATTTTAATTAAACATAACATTATGAGCTTTCCAGAATTTTAGCTTACTTCTCATTTTCATGCATGTGAAAATTCTATTTTTGTTCCTTCTTGTTACAGCCAAGCCTATACCCCTATACATAACAATTTCTTATCAAAATTTTAAACCATAGGAATTTACATTTGTATTATAACATTTCAGATTGCATAATTAATTTCAACTTCACATGCAACAATTTCTTTCCTACATTTCCCTCCATGGCCGAATGCCTATGTTCCAACATTCTAATTCCTTGTTGAATTTTAGGCCATAGAAAATTACATTTGCATACTACTATTTTCAGATTATATGATTTAACTCAACTTTTACAAATTTAACAATTCTTTCCTACATTCTCTATATTGCTGATTTCACACTCAATTTCTCTACTTGCAAATCTAAATTTTCAATCATGCAACCATAGAACAGCTTATTCACATTTTAAATTAATACACTAATCTTTAAATTTCCAGCAAAATCAATCCTCTTAATTTAACTCTAAGTGGCCAAATACCATTCTCTATATACATACTGAATTTTCATCAATTCATTTAAATTTATCCTAACTAACAGTAAATTCATCACTAAAACTATTTTAATTTAACTAAGGTAATCAGATTCTTCCCCCAATTTTCAAAATCCCCAAATTTAATTAGCTAAGAACCCTAATCCTCATGCATGTACAATTTTATGAAATTAATTAAAATTAACACACATTCTACATCAATATAACAGTAATCAACATTGAATTTCCAGAATTTACAACAATCTCACCTCAATTACCCAAAACCGAGAATCCTAGCCAAAATCCCCAATTCTATTCCAACCAATTCCTGAAATTTCTGGTAAATTCCTAAAATCCTACACGTTTGCAGCTCAATTGGAGGTGTTCTTCACCTAATCGAATCACCTAGGCTCTCTTCTCACCCATGGACCTCTCGATTTCAGCTTGCAGTCCAGGTTTCATGGCTGTTTCAACAATTTCTAGTATGTGGGAGGTGCAAAACGTGTTTGGTGAGGTTGGAGGTAACAATCTAAGTCCAAGACCAGCTCCTAATCAATCTACACTAACATGCACATTAGATATTTCAGATTTTGTTGGCTGTTGAAAACTGATGTTGCACTAAACGACAACAGGGTGATGTTTTCCACGTATTAATGTTGCGCTAAACGACAACCAGGTGATGCTGATGTAATTTCCTCCACGTGTATCGAATCTTCTGCAAAAGTAATGAAGGTCAGAGAGGCGCAGGGATCTGTCCCTGCGCGCGCACTCCGATGATTAAGTTAAAAAGTTACTTTGGTAGAGATTCTATATTCAAGAAAAGAGATTCAGCTTTTTAGAGAGAGATTATCCTCCTCACCTTTTTCCATACCTGGTCTATTTATAGATTTTCTTTTTTAGAGTCAAGTCGAGCTTCCTGTTCTTTTAGGGCTCGAGGACATACCCGTAATTGTGGGGTTCGAGTCTGAGGCCCAGACGCGTGTCTGGGCTGCGACAGAGTTATTAGATACTCTGTCGCGGCTTGGAGTTAGACGTCCTGCGGATGAGTTCAACATGCGGCAGAGTTGCGTGACCCTCTGCCGCGGTCCCTGCGGTAGAGTTCCATCCCAGTTCCTGCGGTAGAGTTCTGTCGCGATCCTATGGTAGAGCTATATCTCCATCTGTGCAGTAGAGGTCTATCGTGAATTATTCAGTCGTGTTCATACTCTACCGTACAGTCTCTATCGCCCTGAGACCGCGTCGCCTCTGGACTCTGCCGCCGGGGACTCTTTCGCATACACTCTATCGCCTAGCTACTGTATCACCACCTCTCTTTACCAGCCACGTGGTTTATGTCTCTTCTTTTGGTGTTTGACACGTGGCGGTCTCTGGTTAGTCGATCTTTGTACATGTGGACTTTGATGATATGACCACTATCAATTGCTCCCCACTCTTTGGTAGGAATGTTTCCTGCGAAAGAGGATTCTTGACACACCGTTCCAGAGCACGTGCGGATTCCCGTGCATGTGTTGACGCAGCCGCGCCTCTATATATATAAGCTCCCTGTTGTCACAGTATCCACTGAGTTCTCTCGCATAAGACCACTCTGCCGTACATTTTCTCAATACTCTATCGCACCTTTGTCGCCACTCTGCCGCTACTCTGTCGCGGGCTGTTGATACTCTTCCGCTCCTCTATCACATAAACATCACTGTGCCACAAGTCTATCGCATGGACGAAAACTCTGTCGCCCTGTGCTGTTTGTCGTTCTTCTGTTGCAAACGCTCTAACACTATAGTTTGCTGTCTTCCTACTTCTCTGTTAGCTAAACTCTGTCGACAATAGTTTTTTCTTCCGTGATTTTTCTCGAACTTTCAAAAATGGCTGGTCACGGTGTGGGGAAGCATATAGAGCTAGGAGTCAAGTCGACTTTAAAGGCAGCCGACATTCAAGACCTTATGTCTAGGTTTCCTTTGCCCAAGGGATATTCCTATAGGCTTCCAAACCCTCAAGAAAATGACATACGTCGTGTGTCTGACGGGATAGTTATTTTCAGGGCATCCTTAGAGTTAGGACTCCATTTTCCATTATCCGACTTTGGGGCTTCTTTCCTTAGGTCGCATAGGATTGCCCCCGGACAACTGCATCCCCACGCATGGATGCAATTAATAGCGTTTACTGTGCATTGTCGCCTAAGGGGCGTTTCTCCGTCTCTTCCTCTTCTTGATGCCTTTTTTAGGTTTCGAGGTAGCCCTGGCTTAGTTCCTTATTCACTTCAGCGGGTGTATAAGCCTGGATTTGAAAACAGGTTGTTCAAGAAACCCGCTAATAAGCTTCACGATTTTGAATCGGAGTGGCTTATTGTGGAGACGCCTGGGGGCCTAGATTTTCCCACTCGTTGGGAGACTAGGCGTGAAATCCCCAAGGGCCCCCGAATTTCTACACTTAGAGAACAGTTATCCCTGGACGTCAATAGGTTACTGGTTGATAGTCCTATTAGTCTTGACAGTCTTTTATCAAATGAGAATTTGATATCTGCTGGCTGGGGTGTGGGTCCCGTCCCTATTGTTGGCCCTTCTGTTCCTTCCTCGAATCCTCCATCCTCAATTCCCCCTGAGTTGAACCTTGAACCTTTAAGGCCACAAGAAGATATAGGGAGTATAAATATAGAATCTAGTTCTGACAGTGAGCCTTTAGCTCATGTGAATGACTGGGGAGGATTTGGTTCAACTTTCATGGTTCTACCCGACGATGATATGATAAACATAGAGTCCCTTCAGGAGCATTTTGATTCTCCTGATGGTAACTTTTTATGCTTTTTTATTGTTTGCTGGTTTTGACAACGTTTTTGACCACTTACTTGTTCTCTTTCTTTTTTACAGAAATGAGCCATTTTCGACGATCTTTGGCAATTCAAGGCTCGGAGGGCGGTCCGTCTAGTGATCTCACTAGAAAGAGGCCTCGTTTAGCTGATGATGTTCCTAGTGAGGCACCGATTCCACCTCAATCGCCTCGGGATCGGACCCCACCTGTTCCTAGACAAGTGATGCCTCCTCCTCCTCCGGAACAAAGGGATCCCTCTCCGGATAGAGGGAGAGCTCCTTCCTCTTCACAGGGGGCTTCTGGTTCGTCTGGACGGTCTCATTCTGAAGAGCGTGCCGAATGCAATATAATTCTGTCCCAGTGAAAGAACTGGAGGCACTTGTACATCGAGCCGTCTATGGGGACCAGGCCAATTCTCCCGAGGATAGGCCCTGTTGATGAGAGATCCTACCCCGTAGACGGTGGTTACATCATGAGGGGGGCTGAGTTTCGGGTTTACCCGGGAGTTCGCGACAACGATACCTTGGACTCTCCCAGGGTGGCGTCTCGGCTGAGTTGGGCCACTATTCTCCCGAGGGACGAAGCTAGAATATTTAGGAATTATCCAGAGGGAGAAGACTTGGTCGATATGGAAACGCTGAGGGTAATTTTCATTTTCTTTTTTCGTTTAATTTCTTTTTGCTATACTTTGAGTTTGACCTTTTGCGTTGCCTTTCAGCTTGCTCAGAGGACTGCGGCCAACAACGCTCAACACCGAGCCTATCGGGAGCGAGCTGACAAGGAAATCAGAGATTTGAAGGACAAAGTCATGGAGTTGTCAAATACCTTTAACAACTTATCCGGGCTTCTAGACGTGGTACGAAACTTAGAAAATCAGCTCTCGAAGGCTCGCCAATCTTTGAATCAGGCCAAGGGGGATCTTACTATTGAGGTGGCTAGGTCTAACAAATTTCACGAAGATCTTCAACAGGCCCAAGCCGAATTGGACCGCATGCAGTCCAAATATGGGTCCTTAATTAATCGTAATCAGGAGCTCGAGCAATATGTCACCGAGCTAGAAAGTCGGGCTACTCCTTCTCTAACTCAAGTGGAGATTGACAGCATCAGGGCAGAAGTCGTGAAGGAGTACCGTCTTTCTAAGGATTGCTTGAGGCGAAAGGAGGATTTCTCAAATCCATATGTAAAATATGGATTTTACCTCGCTAGATCTTGGCTGGAGAAGCATAGGGAAGGCGAAGAATTCCCTGAGCTCCAATATACAAGCGAGGCGATGCTGTTCGAGGCCCCTGATTGGACTAAGTATGAACCGGGGGCTGAACCTCCTGATGAGCTTTTTAAGAGGACTGCCCAGGATGATCTTGCAAACCTCACCGGTCCTTGGGAGCCTGTGAACCTGGACGATGCTCTCAAACCTATTGGCGCTCTCGACGACTTGGATGGGCAGTCTTTAGAGAGCGAGGGTCCGTCGGCGGTTGATCCCCAGCCTTCTCCTGTAGATTGAATTGTTTTTTGTTTTTCTTTTCGAACATTCTATCATTTTGTTGTGATTTTTTTTAATATTTTGTTGTTTTGCTTTTTTTGGATGTACTTGTAAAGATGTACTTATAAAGATTTTCTTGAATGAAATGGAATCAAAATTTTGTTCATGCTTCGTATCGCATTGCTCTTCTATTTATCATTTATCATCATTCGTCTATTTATTTGTTTTGTTTATTCATGTATGCTCCCCAATTCTTGATAGAAAGATATAATTTCGGAAAGAATTTTACATACCTTTCTAAGGCCTGACTATCACGACGCGAGCGCGTCTCCAGTTCTTACGGCCTTTATGTTTCCATTACCTGGCTATAGTAACGCAATTACTCTTCAGGCTCTTACAGCTCCTCTGATCTTTTACGCCTGGCCACAGTGACGCATTACACCTCAGGCTCTTACGGCTCGTCTGATTATAGGCCTGACCACAGTGACGCTATTGCGCCTCAGGCTCTTACGGCTCGTCTGATTTTACGCCTGGCCACAGTGACGCATTGCACCTCAGGCTCTTACGGCTCTTCTGATTTTACGCCTGGCCAGAGTGACGCATTGCGCCTCAGGCTCTTACGGCTCGAATGATTTTTCATGCCTGGCCACAGTGACACATTGCGCCTCAGGCTCTTACAGCTCGTCTGATTTTTCACGCCTGGCCGCAGTGACGCATTGCGCCTCAGGCTCTTACGGCTCGTCTGATTTTTACGCCTGGCCACTGTGATGCATTTCGCCTCAGGCTCTTACAGCTCGTCTGATTTTTACGCCTGGCCACAGTGACGCATTGCGCCTTAGGCCCTTACGGCTCGTCTATATCCTATCACAAGATTTAGATATATAAAAGTTGGAGATATATAATAAAAGAACAATCTGCATAATGATTGGATGTTAGTATCTTGTGACAGTGTAAACAAATAACAATAATGTGAGAACATAAGATTCAAGAGAGAAAACATAACGATTAGTTCAAATACAATTTTAAGTGATTTGAGTTCCATGTTTTCCCTATTTTCTTCCCTTGCAGTGTTTCCAGGATGCAGGTGTTGGGCCCAATCTTTTGTTTGATTCTGAATGGACCTTCCCAATTGGCTCTGAATTTTTCATCTTCCTTTAAGGCATTCATGATATGTGATTTTCTAAGCACCAGATCCCCCTCGGACATCGGTCTATCTCTCACTCGGTTGTTATAGTAGTTGACTACCCTCTGATGGTAGGATGCCAACCGAATAGCCGCGGCCTCTCTATGCTCATCAAGCAGAACTAAGCTTTCCCTTAGTCCTTGTGAATTCTCTTCTTCCACTAAAGGCACCACCCTGGGTGACAGTGCTCCAATTTCCACGGGAATCAATGCTTCGGTGCCGTATACGAGGCTAAACGGCCTTTCTCCAGTCGATACCCGACTAGTGGTACGATATGCCCATAAGATACTAGGCAATTCGTCCACCCATGCCCCCTTAGCTTTGTCTAATCTGGTCTTCAACCCATGAAGGATAGTCCGATTACTAACTTCGGCCTGTCCATTAGCTTGAGGATATGATACAGAAGACATCCTTAGCTGAATGTCAAGAAGCTTACAGAATTCATGGAAGGCGTCATAATTAAATTGCTTTCCGTGGTCAGCATTTAAGATGCGTGGGATTTCGAACCGGCAGATGATATCTTTCCACACCATCGCTTCCACTTTCTTCTCAGTGATTGTAGCTAAAGGCTCTGCTTCAATCCACTTTGTAAAGTAATCGGTGGCAACTAACAGGAACTTTCTTTGACCCGTGGCTAAGAGGAAAGGCCCCAGAATGTCCAATCCCCACTGTACAAAAGGAATTGGTTGTACCGTACTCTGGGAGGGAGTCACTGGAGCCGTTGTTATTGGCGCAAACCTTTGGCATTTGTCACACCTACGAGTTTTATCCACCGTATCTCTTTTTAATGTCGGCCAATAGAATCCCGATCGAAGTATCTTAGGGGCAAGGGCTCTAGCTCCTAAGTGCTCACCGTAAATTCCTTCGTGCACCTCAGCTAGGACATAATTTGCTTGCTCTGGCCCCAAGCACTTTAACAAAGGTGATGAGTACCCCCTTTTGTACAGTTCCCCGTTGATTAGCGTGAACTTCGCCCCTTGTGTCCTTATACGACGAGCCTTGTTCTTATCTTGGGGGAGTGTGCCTACAGTGAGATACTGTTTGAATGGGGATCTCTAGTCATCCCCCATTTCAATGTCACACACTTCGACCTCTTCAACACTAGGCCACTCGAGCTTCTCCACCTTCACTATCCTTCCTCCTGTCTCATTGGAAGAGGCTAACTTGGACAATGAATCTGCGTGTGTGTTTTCAGACTGATTAATTTGTATTAGCTGGAAGTTCTCGAAAGTCTGAGCCAGAGATTGGACTTTCTTTAGGTGAGGGGCCGGCATTGGCTCTTGAACCTCATATTGCCCGTTAAACTGGTTTACCACCAATTGAGAGTCACTATGCGCTACTAAGCGATGAACTTGCAATTTCTCTGCCAGCTTCATTCCGGCTACCAAAGCCTCATACTCTGCTATATTGTTCGAACTAGGGAACCTAAACCGTAAAGAGTATTCTAGGGATTCCCCCTCCGACGATACCAAGACTACACCCGCTCCACTTCCATTTGCACTTGATGCCCCGTCGACGTACAGTAGCCACGGTTGAGTTTCCTTTCTATCGTTGTCACTCGGGCTAGTACATTCTACTATAAAGTCTGCCAGAGCTTGACCTTTGATAGCCTACCTGGGTTGGAACGTGATATCATATCCTCCAAGTTCCACTGCCCATTTCACTAGTCTCTCTGAGTGTTCAGGCTTCTGAAGGATATGTCTTAACGGTTGATCCGTCAAGACAGTGATGGAGTGTGCCTGAAAATAAGGGTGCAACTTACGCGAGGCCATCACAAGGGCCAATGCTAGCTTTTTGGCCAGAGGATAACGGGTCTCCGGGTCCAACAGTACCTTGCTCACATAGTAGATGGGGCGGTACAATACTTCATCTTTCTTCAGTGGTACCGCGCTGACGGTGAAATCACCGACTCCCAAGTACATATATAATTGCTCCCCTTCCAAAGGTCTTGTCAATAAAGGTAACTGCTTCAAATATTCTTTGAGGTCTTCAAAAGCTTTTTGACAATCACTTGTCCATTCAAAATTCTTTCCTCCCCGCAGAGTTTTGAAGAATGGCAAGCTCTTTTCTGCGGACTTTGACAAAAAGCGATTCAGAGCTGCTATCTGCCCATCAACCTTTAGACATCTCTCACTGTGGTTGGGGGCTTCATGTCGATAATTGCCTGTACCTTTTTAGGATTTACCTCGATACCCCTGTCATTGATCATGAAGCCTAAGAACTTCCCTGATCTCACCCTGAATGAGCACTTGTCGGGATTCAACTTCATATTGAATCTTCTCAGCACCTCGAATACCCTGGACATCTGATGAGCGTGAGACTCTCCTGCTCGGCTCTTGATAATCATATCGTCCACATAAGCTTCCATGGTATTTCCCAGAAGATCTTTGAACACTTTGTTCACCATTCGCTGGTATGTGGCTCCAGCATTCTTTAAACCGAATGGCATCACCCGATAGTAGTATGTTCCATCGTCGGTTATAAAAGAAGTCTTCTCTTCATCTTCCGGGTGGAGCATAATTTGATGATATCCCGAGAAAGCGTCTAAAAAACTGAGGAGTTCATATCCGGACGTTTCATCCACAAGCCTATCTATTCGAGGCAAGGGGTACAAATCTTTAGGGCAGGCTTTATTCAAATCAGTGAAATCTACACACATTCGCCACTTCCCATTGGATTTCTTCACCATTACTACGTTGGCCAGCCACTCAGGGTAGTAGACCTCTCTAATGAATCCGACTTCTAAGAGTTTATTAACTTCTTTAGTGATTGCCTTCTATCTTTCCGGGGTGAAATTCCTCTTCTTCTGCTTGATGGGTCTGTGCCCGGGTGAGACATTAAGCTCATGACAAATCACTTCGGAATTAATCTCGGGCATGTCAGTCGGGGTCCAAGCGAAAACATCCGAGTTCCTTCTCAGGCATTCAACTATCTCCCTCCTTACTTGTTCATTCAGCTAAGTCCCGATGAATGCCTTCTTCTCTTTATCCCCTCTGATTAGCTCAATGGCTTCCATTTCCTCTACAAGCTGAGGCTTCAGTGGGTCATCTATGCACAAAGTCTCCTTTCTCTACAGTCCTTTGCTAGCGGTAGAAGCGATATAACAAGTACGAGCCCTCCTTTGATCTCCTCGTACTTGCCCAACTCCGTTGGGAGTAGGGAACTTCATTAACAGATAACAAGAGGATATCACCGCCCTCATATCATTCAGTACAGGACTTCCTAGGATCATGTTGTAAGCAGCTGAGGTTGACCTCACTACCATGAATAATACCTGTCGGGTCACATCCTTCGGGTTTTCTCCCAGAGTCACAGGCAACTCTATGGACCCGGCCACCTTCACCCTTTCACTCGTAAATCCATACAGTGGCGTCATAACAGGTCTTAATCTATCTTCTGATATGTTCATTTTCTCAAAGCAATTCCAATAGATTAGGTTCACCGAACTCCCGTTATCGACTAGGATTCTGCTCACCGGATGTTTCACCACCACTGCGGATATTACCATGGGATCATCATGGGGCATGACAATGTCACCCTTGTCTATCGGAGTGAACACAATAGGTTCTTCATCTGCTTTCTCTTCCATCACAACATGAACCTGATACGCTTACCTTGCGTAACTCTTACGGGAAGCAGAGGAGTTTCCTGCCATCGATTCTCCTCCTGCGATAACATTTATTACCGGGGCGGTAGGTTCATTATCTGGCTGATTACCTCGGGGGATAGGCCTAAACGCTTCATTCCTTGGCCTATTTCTTTCGTTATCATTATTTGGCACATTTCGCGGACGGTCATTCCTTCGATCGAGCGGAGGATAACAGGGCCTTTCACTTCTCTACAGGAAGCGGTTGATTTTCCCCTCTCTAGCTAGTCTCTTTAGCTGATCCATCAGGTCTCTGCATATTTCCGTGGGGTGACTGTGAGCAGCATGAAATTCACAGTAGGCATCAGAGTTTCGCCCTACATCTCCAATCTTCTTTTTGGGGAATTCCAACAATCTCGTCCCCTCGATAGCTGCTAGTATCGCAGTGCGAGGCTCATTCAATCTGGTATAACCTTCATACCTGAGTCTAGGGGCCTTGTCTAATCTGACGGGTCTTGGGGAGCTTCTCTCAAGTACATCTCTCTCTCTCTCTCTTTCTTCCTTCCCTTACCTCCCGAGGCTGTACCATCTTCATTACTTCTTCTTGAGCCACATATTTATTGGCTCTAGTAAACAGGTCAGAAAGTGTCACCGGCTGATCGAGGGAGAGGGATTCTTGCAACTTCTCTGACTTCGTCCCTTGTAGTATTGCAGCCATGGCTACTCCTACTGGTAGATCTTCCACCTCCAAGGTTGCATCTCGAAAACGATCTACATAGCTCTTCAAGGATTCTTTATTCCCTTGCTTAAGAGTGAGTAGATAAGTAGCGTCCTTCTTCCTCTGGCTATTGATCATGAAGACTCTCAAAAATTCATTTCGCAATTGGTCGAAGGATGAGATGGAACCTTCGCTCAACCCATTAAACCACTTCAACGCGTGCCCGAACAATGTAAGCGAAAAGGCTCTGCACATAATTTCATCTTCCCATCCATGTAGCAACATGAGGGACTTATAACTCTGTATGTGGTCGTATGGGTCTGCTTTGCCTGTGTAAGTGGCCATAGAAGGCATCTTGAACTTCTTCGGCAAGGGTTTGTTCATGATCTCTGGACTGAATGAAATCCTCTTTCTTTGACTATCATCCGGGGACACTAGTTTCCTCTTTTCTAAAATCCTTTCGACAACTTTCTCCACATTTTCTGACCCTCGAGTTGAGTATGTTCCCCTTCCTTCGAGACTAGAAGAGTCCGAGTGGTAAGCACTCCTTCTAGCACCTCCCATTCTGGGATTTGACCTTGTCCCCTCGAAACAGTCTCGGGGGTCAGGATTCTTCCGTCTTCATGTTTCCCCAGACCTATGATCTTTGAATTCATGCCCTAACTCCTCTGGAGAAGCACTGCGCCATGCAGGAGAACTCTGTCGCTTGTATGCCGCGGGTGAGCTCTGCCGCCTATTCTCCGAAAGAGAACTCTGCCGCCTACATGCCGCGGGTGAGCTCTGTCGCTTGTGATTCATGAGTGAGCTCTGTCGCCTGTGATTCGTGGGTGAGCTCTATCGCACATATGCTGCGGGTGAGTTCTGCCGCCTGTAATCCGCGGGTGAGCCCTGTCGTACATATTGTCACGCCCTGAAACGCGAAAAATAGGGCTAATTTAAAACTTTTTACTCATTAATTCACAATTAAGGGTGCATTTCTGTGCAGTGTCATACATCATCATAGTTATCATGCCTCAGGATCTCATCATAATATAGTGTATATTGTATCATATACATTACTCAATTCCAAGTTAATTAATCCTAATACATCCCATACAATGTTATACATCAAGTGTCTGCAATTATGATAATTGTCTGGATACATGAAAAGATAAAAGATACCTCAAAATACAATATATATGGCCTGGAGCTCAAGTCCTCCACTAGCCACTACTCCGTATGTCGCAGGGGGATCCTTTTTCACTTGAAGAACTCTGGGGGGAAAGAAAACAGGGTGAGCTTCTAAATCGCTCAGTAAAAGGGGGTAAGGGACTCATTTCATAAACCAAAATGCACATCACAAAATATTTATTTGTATGTGAACTCATTAATCTCATTTGAAAACCATAGCATGAAAGTACTCAAAACGACATTCTCATATCTCAAATCATGTGAAAACATGAAATAAAATGCTCAGTATAGAGCAATAACAAAGCATGTGAAAATAATGCGATGAACGCTTTCTCAATGAACGTGATAAAATCACTGAAATAGTAATGCACACACGTGGCATAGCCACTGATTCAATTTCACACGTGGCACAGCCACTAAATCACGTGGCATAGCCACTGATTTAAATTCACACGTGGCACAGCCACTAAGCACACGTGGCATAGCCACTGAGTTAAATTTACACGTGGCACAGCCACTAAGCACACGTGGCATAGCCACTGAGTTAAATTTACATGTGGCACAGCCACAGAATAGGGTTTCACGTGGCAACGGCCACCAAATATACGTAGCATAGCCACTGGAAGGGTGATCTCACGTGGCAACGGCCACCAATAGGGGTTCTCACATGGCAACTACCACCAAATGGGGTACTCACGTGGCAACGGCCACCAAATGGGGTTTCACGCGGCAACGGCCACTAATAGGGTTTCTCACGTGGCAACGGCCACCAAATGGGGTTTCACACGTGGTAACGGCCACCAAGTATACGTGGCATAGCCACAGAATGGGTTATTCTCACGTTACCAGAACGGAGAAGAAATCGGGCTTACATGCTACCAGAGCAATGCCCGGTGTGTACTCAAAATTACACACCTAAGTCTTATCACACAAGACTGGTTTGCCTTCACGTAGAACTCATAATGGTTTTTCTCTCATAAAACTCATTTGAAAACCGTTTTGTACTCAACACAAAACATAATAAAACCGAGTTCCAACCGGTAAAGCACACACTCATTTCTCAAATCTCGATATTGCCTTAACGTAGAGCCCAGTTCATTACTCACACAAATTCGACGGTTTATAAAGCAATTTCACACTCAGCTTATAAACGCATAAAATAATGGGCTCCAACCGGCTATAAAACCGTGTGCAATTATATCTCAACACAACACTCAACATGCTTGTTTTATAAACCACAAATCATGCTATAATAGTTTACAAATCACATACACAAATGGTTTAGATTTCCCTTACCTCTTTGCACCTCGTATAGTGCAATCGTTTCCCCCGTATCACGGACTAGCCTCGCATTCCACTCTGGAACTCCCGAGCTGTCCAAACGATGTTAAAACATCAATACTCAATTATCTCATCAACCTCAATTCTCAAAATCGAGCATAATTGCTCATAACACCTCAAATCTCTTGATTCTCGTAACTCTACCCCAAACTACACTCTCATTCACAACATCTCAACGTTCTACATTTCTCATGCCAATTATCTATGCTAATTCACCACTTTGTCTAAATTTCTATTTATAGCTCAAATTCTTAAAATTGCTAAATATCATTATCACTCCAACCACATTGTAATTTCATCAATCCCTAATCATTTTTCAGCTATTTCAACACAATGACAACGACCATTATCATCAAAATCATCTCAAATATCAAGATCGAGGTTTAAAAATTACCCAAAACTTGTGGAGAGCTTATCTCTTGCCTCGATTCGATCCGTCTTTCGATTTCCAAGTATGTTGTTCTCCCTTTGATGAGGAACAACTTTCCTTCTTGACACAACTTCTGATTTGGCCAGAAATGGGTGCTTTGGATGAGTGAGAAAGTTAGGTTTAGGTAAAAAAGGGGGTTGGAAGAGAGAGAAAGTGAGATTGCAGGAGAAAAATAGGGGTTCCTTATATAGGCTGAGGGTAAGAAATCGATCTGGCTCTTGATGAGATCGATCTGCATTTGAATTTTTGGGACGATTTGGGGCAATTTATGCCTAGGAGATCGATCTGTCGAAGGGTGAGATCGATCTCTTTATGGCTTTATGAGATCGATCTGCCCCTGAGGAGATCGATCTTCTCCCAAACAGAATCATTTGGAGATCGATCTCTTCCTCATGAGATCGATCTTCTCTCAAACAGAATCATAAGGAGATCGATCCTCTTCCATTGGAGATTGATCTGCTCCTTAAATTCCTCATTCCTTGTCATTTTTAACTCACCAGATCGATCTCTCCTTCTCCCAGATCGATCTGTCCTCATAACTTCACACTTATTTTAAACACTTAACATATAAATCTCCAATTATCATTCCCCAATTCACTTAGCTCAATAAATTACACTTCAAATTCTTATTACATATTTAAAATATGTCCGAAATTCTCAGATCTCACATCCTCCCCACCTTAAATAGAATTTGGTCCTCCAAATTCAACTCAACTAGTCGAATAGATGGGGGTATTTCTCCTTCATGAGGTTCTCTAGTTCCCAAGTTGCCTCTTCCATTGAGTGATGTTTCCACAAAACTTTCACTAATGGGATGCTCTTAGTTCTCAGTACCTTCCCTCTTCTATCGAGAATCTGGACGGGTTCCTCAGTGTAGCTCATATCCTCTTGAATGTCCATCTCGTCATACTCTATGACATGAGAAGGGTCCGGGTGGTACTTCCTCAACATAGACACATGAAAAACATTGTGTATTCTGGACATCTGTGGGGGTAATGCTAATCTGTAAGCTACCTCTCCCACTCTCTCAAGAATCTCGAATTGTCCTATGTATCGAGGACTCAATTTCCCTTTCTTCCCAAATCGCATGATACCCTTACTCGGTGATATTTTCAGAAATACTGCATCCCCAACCTCAAACTCGAGTGGCCGTCTACGCACATCCGCATAGCTTTTCTGTCTACTTTGTGCAGCCCGTAACCTCTCACATATGAGTTTTACACTCTGTACAGCTTGCTCAACAAGCTCGGGGGCATTTATCTTTCTGTCACCGACTTCTTCCCAAGCTACAGGGGATCTACACCTCCTACCATATAGAGCCTCAAAAGGTGCCATTCCAATACTCGCATGATAGCTGTTATTGTATGCAAACTCTGCTAGGGGCAGGTGATCATCCCATGATCCCTTAAAATCCATCGTACACGCCCTCAACATATCCTCCAGGGTCTGAATAGTCCTCTTTGACTGACCATCTGTCTGAGGATGATAGGCGGTACTAAAACTCAATCGAGATCCCATGGACTCCTGAAACTGGGTCCAAAATCTAGAAGTAAATCGGGAATCTCTATCAGAAGTAATACTCACTGGAGCCCCATGTAATCTAGCTATCTCGCTGACATACAGCTCAGCTAAGGCATCCACAGTATCTGTGCTCTTGATAGCAAGGAAGTGGGCACTCTTGGTCAGTCTATCCACTATAACCCATATAGCGTCATGACCTCTTCGGGTCCTCGGTAAACCCATAATAAAGTCCATAGTGACATGCTCCCATTTCCTTGTAGGTTCAGGCAAGGGCTGTAGTAGTCCTCCGGGCTTCCGATGCTCAGCTTTCACTTGCTGGCATACTAAACACCTGGCCACATACTCTGCCACGTCTCGCTTCATACCACGTCTCGCTTCATACCACTCCACCAATACACCTTTCTCAAGTCTCGGTACATCTTAGTACTCCTTGGGTGCATGGTGTATCGCGAGCAGTGGGATTCTCTCAGTATCTGTCTCTTCAGGGTATCATCGTCCGGTACACAAATCCGTCCTCTGAATCTCAACAATCCATCCTCACTGACTGTGAGATCCGACTGCGAACTCTGTTCAGCTTGGCTAATCATATCTATCAATCTCTGATCACTGCGCTGCCCAGTTCTAATCTGATCCATGATCCTGGGCTCTATCCACAAGCTAGCTAAAAATCCAGTCTCTATCTCTTTAACTCTGATCCGAAGTTTGGTAAACTGCTCCAGTAAATCCCATTCCCTGATCATCATAGCAGATATCATACTCTTCCTGCTCAGGGCACCAGCAACCACATTCGCCTTGCCTGGATGATATAGAATCTCGCAGTCATAATCCTTAAGGAGTTCCATCCATCTCCTTTGTCTCATGTTTAACTCTTTCTGATCAAAGAGATACCTCAAACTCTTATGATCAGTGAAGATCTGGAATCTTTCCCCATATAAGTAAGTAGTGTCGCCAGATCTTCAAAGCAAATACCACAGCGGCTAACTCCTAATCATGCGTGGGGTAATTCCGCTCATGGTCTCTCAGCTGTCGCGATCCATATGCAACCACTCTTCCATGCTGCATAAGCACACACCCCAATTCTTGATGAGATGCAGCACTATACACCAAAAATCCTCCTGATCCCTCAGGAATAGTTAACACAGGTGCCGCTGTCAACCTCCTCTTTAATTCCTGAAAACTGAGCTCATATTGATCAGTCCAATAAATGGAGTCTCTTTGCGCGTGAGCTTAGTCAAAGGGGCAGCAATCCGGGAAAATCCTTCCACAAATCTTCTGTAATACCCTAACAAACCAAGGAAGCTTCGTACCTCAGTAACTGTCCTCGGTCTCTCCCAATTAAGCACAGCCTCCACCTTGCTTGGGTCCACTGATACTCCTTTCTCTGAGACTATATGACCAAGGAAAGCTATCCGATCCAGCCAAAACTCACATTTACTAAGCTTTCCATATAATTTCTTATCTCGGAGTATCTGAAGTACTAACCACAGATGTTGTGCATGCTCCTCATACGACCAAGAGTATACCAGGATATCATCAATAAAGACTATCACAAATTTATCTAGATAGTCTCTGAACACTTCGTTCATCAACCTCATAAATGCTGCAGGGGCGTTCGTCAATCCAAAGGACATCACCAAAAATTCATAATGGCCATACCTTGTCTTGAACGCCGTCTTTGGAATATCTTCTTCCTTGATCCTCAATTGGTGATAGCCCGATCTTAAATCAATCTTAGAAAAGACTGATGCCCCTCTTAGTTGATCGAGTAGATCATCAATCCTGGGCAGTGGTTATTTATTCTTCACCGTGGCTTTATTCAACAACTGATAGTCTACGCATAATCTGAGACTACCATCCTTCTTCTTGACAAATAAAATCGGTGCTCCCCACGGTGAAACACTGGGCCTAATGAACCCTTGATCCAATAACTCCTGTAGTTGTTTCTTCAATTCCTCAAGTTCCACTAATGCCATCCTGTAGGGAGGTTTAGAGATCGGCTGAGTATCTGGTACCAAATCAATGGTAAACTCCAGCTCTCTCTCTGGTGGTAAACCTGGTAACTCATCTGGGAAAACATCCAAAAATTCACAAACCACAGGTATATTCACAATTCTCGGATGTTCCCGCTCATCGTCTGAGATGAGTGTCTCATAACCTTCACATGAACAATCATATTTAATATTCTCCAAAATAATATCAAAATTCTTAAATTACTTGCTAGAATTCCACATATTCATTTCCTCAATATCTCAATCGTACTCTGTAAGGTTCAGGTAGGGAGAAAGTTACAACCTTAGTGTAGCAATCTAAGCTCACTCGATTGGCTGCCAACCAATCCATTCCCAAAATTACATCAAATCCATGTATATTCAACATGATTAGATCTGCTAACATCCCTCTATCTCCCACCTTTAGCTCACATCCTTTACAAATTAACTCAGTTCTCTGGGATTCACGCATAGGGGTATTTACATGTAGTATATATTCTAGAGGTTCAAACTTCAAGTTTAATCTACATGCAAAATGCTCAGAAATAAACGAATGCGTGGATCCTGAATCAATCAACACATGAGCCTTATGATTATAGACAGAGAGTGTACCTCTTATAGTTTCTGCAGAAGTGTCAGCGGTTTCCTTATCTAGGGCAAACACACGTCCCTGGATAACAGGTCTCTTTCCTTTCTCTGCAGTAGTGGCCCATCTCGGGCGATTCACTCTATGAGGCTGTTGTCTAGTGGGCTCCAAGACATGTGGTTTCTGAGGTTGAGGGCAATCCTTCACCATGTGACCCATGTCTCCACATCTAAAACATCCATGGATCGACCCAGTACAACTTCCCTCATGCATTCGGCCATAATTTTTGTAAAACCTTGTCTCAGGCCTGACATCTCGAGGGGTCTCTCTAATGTTAGGGTAAACTCTGGGTCTCTCTAATCTGCCCTTCTGTATCTCAATCCTTCCTCTTCTGAAGGAACCTCTCCGATCCTCTGTTTGGAAAATCGTTGGCCTCTTGCCCTTATCTCTATTCACCGCTCTGAGCTCACTCTAGGATTGTACCATTTCAATTCCTCTTTCAATCTCTTGTGCTCATCTCAGAGCATCTCCAAACTCAGTAATACATAGCCCTATCAATCTATCTCTGATGATGGGCTTCAATCCATACATAATTTTCTCTGTGCGGAGCTCTTCATTCTTAAAGGTCTCTGGGTCATATCTCAATAGCGCGGTGAATTGGCTCTCATAGTCATCCACAGACATGTCACCTTGTACCAAACTCAAAAACTCGGCTTGTTTCTTTCTCTGGGCGGCTCGTGGTACATATTGGGTCCTAAAGGCTGTCTGAAACTCTTCCCAACCAATCACATCCTGGCGGGACATCAGAATACCCTGGGTAGTACCCCACCAATCTCGAGCTCTCCCTTTCAACATATAGATACTCATATTGACCCTCTCAGCAACACTGCACCCCAGATAATCAAATATAATTCTCAACTCCGTCAGCCACTCCTCAGCCTCTGTAGGATCTTTCTTTCCCCTAAACAGGGGTGGATTCATATTCATAAAATCCTTCAGTCGGACCATACTTCTATCATCAGGCTAAGTGACAGGAGGTATTGGGGGTATGGGAGGTCCTTGTGGTGGTATAGGGGTAGTATCCGAGGCATTAACTCCAAAGTGTTGCGCGAATAACGCTGCCATCTGCTCAAAACCTTGCCTCACATCGGTCTCAATCCGATTAAATCGAGAGTTAGGACTCTCTGGTTGTGGGACAGGTGGTGGAGGGGACTCTGCCTGCCTCCTCGAATGACCTCGTCGCCTACTCATTCTCTATCTTAACTCGTCTCCTGCGCGTACATATCAGAATCGATTGAAATCTCAATCCTCAATTTCAGTTCATGACCAGACTATTACAGACACTTGGGATGTATTCTATTTCACTTAACCGACACTGACAGTACTAGACACCCTAAGCTCTGATACCAAGAAAACTATGTCACGCCCTGAAACGCGGAAAATAGGGCTAATTTAAAACTTTTTACTCATTAATTCACAATTAAGGGTGCATTCCTGTGCAGTGTCATACATCATCATAGTTATCATGCCTCAGGATCTCATCATAATATAGTGTATATTGTATCATATACATTACTCAATTCCAAGTTAATTAATCCTAATACATCCCATACAATGTTATACATCAAGTGTTTGCAATTATGATAATTGTCTGGATACATGAAAAGATAAAAGATACCTCAAAATACAATATATATGGCCTGGAGCTCAAGTCCTCCACTAGCCTCTACTCCGTACGTCGCAGGGGGATCCTTTTTCACTTGAAGAACTCTGGGGGGAAAGAAAACAGGGTGAGCTTCTAAATCGCTCAGTAAAGGGGGGTAAGGGACTTATTTCATAAACCAAAATGCACATCACAAAATATTTATTTGTATATGAAACTCATTAATCTCATTTGAAAACCATAGCATGAAAGTACTCAAAACGACATTCTCATATCTCAAATCATGTGAAAACATGAAATAAAATGCTCAGTATAGAGCAATAACAAAGCATGTGAAAATAATGCGATGAACGCTTTCTTAATGAACGTGATAAAATCACTGAAATAGTAATGCACACACGTGGCATAGCCACTAATTCAATTTCACACGTGGCACAGCCACTAAATCACGTGGCATAGCCATTGATTTAAATTCACACGTGGCACAGCCACTAAGCACACGTGGCATAGCCACTGAGTTAAATTTACACATGGCACAGCCACTAAGCACACGTGGCATAGCCACTGAGTTAAATTTACACGTGGCACAGCCACAGAATAGGGTTTCACGTGGCAACGGCCACCAAATATACGTGGCATAGCCACTGGATGGGTGATCTCACGTGGCAACGGCCACCAATAGGGGTTCTCACGTGGCAACGGCCACCAAATGGGGTACTCACGTGGCAACGACCACCAAATGGGGTTTCACGCGGCAACGGCCACTAATAGGGTTTCTCACGTGGTAACGGCCACCAAATGGGGTTTCACACGTGGCAACGACCACCAAGTATACGTGGCATAGCCACAGAATGGGTTATTCTCACGTTACCAGAACGGAGAAGAAATCGGGCTTACATGCTACCAGAGCAATGCCCTGTGTGTACTCAAAATTACACACCTAAGTCTTATCACACAAGACTGGTTTGCCTTCACGTAGAACTCATAATGGTTTTTCTCTCATAAAACTCATTTGAAAACCGTTTTGTACTCAACACAAAACATAATAAAACCGAGTTCCAACCGATAAAGCACACACTCATTTCTCAAATCTAGATATTGCCTTAACGTAGAGCCCAGTTCATTACTCACACAAATTCGATGGTTTATAAAGCAATTTCACACTCAGCTTATAAACGCATAAAATAATGGGCTCCAACCGGCTATAAAACCGTGTACAATTATATCTCAACACAACACTCAACATGCTTGTTTTATAAACCACAAATCATGCTATAATAGTTTACAAATCACATACACAAATGGTTTAGATTTCCCTTACCTCTTTGCACCTCGTATAGTGCAATCGTTTCCCCCGTATCACGGACTAGCCTCGCATTCCACTCTGGAACTCCCGAGCTGTCCAAACGATGTTAAAACATCAATACTCAATTATCTCATCAACCTCAATTCTCAAAATCGAGCATAATTGCTCATAACACCTCAAATCTCTTGATTCTCGTAACTCTACCCCAAACTACACTCTCATTCACAACATCTCAACGTTCTACATTTCTCATGCCAATTATCTATGCTAATTCACCACATTGTCTAAATTTCTATTTATAGCTCAAATTCTCAAAATTGCTAAATATCATTATCACTCCAACCATATTGTAATTTCATCAATCCCTAATCATTTTTCAGCTATTTCAACACAATGACAACCACCATTATCATCAAAATCATCTCAAATATCAAGATCGAGGTTTAGAAATTACCCAAAACTTGTGGAGAGCTTATCTCTTGCCTCGATTCGATCCGTCTTTCGATTTCCAAGTATGTTGTTCTCCCTTTGATGAGAAACAACTTTCCTTCTTGACACAACTTCTGATTTGGCCAGAAATGGGTGCTTTGGATGAGTGAGAAAGCTAGGTTTCGGTAAATATGGGGGTTAGAAGAGAGAGAAAGTGAGATTGCAGGAGAAAAACAGGGGTTCCTTATATAGGCTGAGGGTAGGAGATCGATCTGGTTCTTGATGAGATCGATCTGCATTTGAATTTTTGGGACGATTTGGGGTAATTTATGCCTAGGAGATCGATCTGTCGAGGGGTGAGATCGATCTCTTTATGGCTTTATGAGATCGATCTGCCCCTTGAGGAGATCGATCTTCTCCCAAACAGAATCATTTGGAGATCGATCTCTTCCTCATGAGATCGATCTTCTCTTAAACAGAATTATAAGGAGATCGATCCTCTTCCATTGGAGATCGATCTGCTCCTTAAATTCCTCATTCCTTGTCATTTTTAACTCACCAGATCGATCTCTCCTTCTCCCAGATCGATCTGTCCACATAACTTCACACTTATTTTAAACACTTAACATATAAATCTCTAATTATCATTCCCCAATTCACTTAGCTCAATAAATTACACTTCAAATTCTTATTACATATTTAAAATATGTCCGAAATTCTCAGATCTCACACATATGCCGCGGGAGAACTCCGCCGCCTGCGATCCGCGGGTGAGCTCTGCCGCATGCACTCTGCGGGAGAACTCTGCTGCCTACAATCTGCGGGAGAGCTCTGTTCAGTCAGGTCTGTGGCAGTATTCACTTCCTGTAACCCTGCCATGGGGTGCTTCCTCTGAAATGCGGTAGAGTTTACTCTCAAAGTCGTTGCAGGGTTATCCTCCAAACTCGCGACAAAGTTCAGAATCACTCCAGTGGCAGTATTCTGCGCTCCTTCTCTTTGTCCGGCATTCGCTATGGTGGAGGGTTGACATCTCTCACAAGTCTGCCTAGGGATGTTTTCCCCCACCATCAGCTGCACTTCTGGGGGTAACCTAAACTGCGGGAGAGCATTTTTGAAGAAGTTCACCATAGCCCTCAACGCTGTCGTCGTCTCCTCATTTTGACTTTTTATAGCCTCAAATTCCTCCAGAGAAACCGAGGCCACTCTGCCACCCTTTTCATTCTACCTTTGTCCTTGCTCTGACTGGCAGGGGGACTCACAGAATTCTCTCCCCCTGCATTTTCTGCTATAGAATGTGTCCTCACCATTTTTATAGGGAATCTGACTTTTTGTTCTGATTCCCACAGACAGCGCCAATTGATGTTGCACTAAACGACAATGGGGCGATGCTTTCCTCGTATTAATGTTGCTCTAAACGACAACCAGGTGATGCTTATGCAATTCCCTCCACGTGCATCGAATCTTCTACAAAAGCAACAAAGGTCAGAGAGGCGCAAGGATCTGTCCTTGCACGCAGACTCCGATGATTAAGTTAGAAAGTTACTTTGGTAGAGATTCTGTATTCAAGAAAAGAGATTCAGCTTTTTAGAGAGAGATTCTCCTCCTCACCTTTTTCCATACCTGATCTATTTATAGATTTTCTTTTTTAGAGTCAAGTCGGGCTTCCTGTTCTTTTAGGGCTCGGACATACCCGTAATGGTGGGGTTCGGGTCTGAGGCCCAGGTGCGTGTCTGGGCTATGACAGAGTTATTGGATACTCTGTCGCGACTTGGAGTTGGACGTCGTGCGGATGAGTTCAACATGAGGCAGAGGTACGTGACCCTCTGCCGCGGTCCCTGCGGTAGAGTTCCATTGCAGTTCCTGCGGTAGAGTTCTGTCGCGATCCTGCGGTAGAGCTGTATCTCCATCTGTGCGGTAGAGGTCTATCGTGAATTATTCAGTCACGTTCATACTCTACCGCACAGTCTCTGGACTCTGCCGTCGGGGACTCTTTCGCATACACTCTATTGCCTAGCTACTGTATCGCCACCTCTCTTTACCAGCCACGTGGCTTATGTCTCTTCTTTTGGTGTTTGACACGTGGCTATCTCTGGTTAGTCGATCTTTGTACACGTGGACTTTGATGATATGACCACTATCAAAAACAGTTTCTGGAAATGAAGGGTTGTGTGCGTGGAAGGCTAAAGAAACAAAGATGAAAGTTGCATGCCAGCTTGGAAGGGTGATTTGGGTGGCTGGTGGCGTGATTTGTGGTGGCTGGCTGCTGGATTTTCAGCTGGTGGGGTGATGGTGGCGTGAGGAGAGGTGGAAAGAAGAGGATGTTCTGGTTTCAAGGGGAAAACATGAGAGGGGGAAAGAATAGGGATAAACAGAAAAAAATGTTTAATTTGTTTTAATTTCTGATAAATATGTTGCAGATTGTAGTTAAATCTTCATGTATTCTGGTTTTCATACTTCTAATATGTATATTTCAGCTTTTTATATGGTTTAACACAATTAATTAAATTGCATATTTTATAGTTTAATCAACATGTGTTCAAGTCTTATATTTCTAATGTATATGTGAAATTTATATTTTCAGATTTATGTTCATGTTAATTTCCTGAAATCTAACTTTATATCTATGATAATTATATATACATGTTGCAAAATAATTCTACACAAGGTTTTATATCTATATATTTCAGATTTTACAATTACACATAAGTATATTTCTTATCTTAAAGTTAATAGTCTTAATATTTCAGATTTTATTACATTACATTATTAAATTTATTTGTCTCATAATTAACTAAATTATCTTACTTAATTTTAAAATTACCACTACTTAATTATCATACAGTTTTCATTTAACCGAATTTAGCATAGTTTTCTATTAATTTCGGTCACTACTTAAGATTACTTACATGAATTAAATTTATTTCTACATTCATGTACATTTAGTTTAATGTCTAATGGTAGATTACTTTAATCTGTTCTAATTTGGTCACATGAATACGTTTTAACTAAATAAGTTGTGTTCATGAACATATTCATAAACATACATTTTGCATTTAAATTGTGTTCTTCCTATACAATTTATCAATGTTTGTATTGGATTATAAATTTTCAGATTTTAATATTTAATTTCACCTATTATGTCAATGTCTTACCTCTTCCTACATTTTCCTAAACTAACATACACCAAAATTTATTTTTCTAAGTAGTGTAAACCGAAATAATCATTATCCTAACTCGATATATCCTATTTCCTAATTAAATTAGATCCTCCTATCGTAGTTTAATTCTGACTTAACTTATAAACGAAACATTGGTGTAAGGAAATTACGGTATTACAATTAAACACTGATATTTTGGATAGAATTTATGAACATATTTAGGCTCAATTTACAGTTGGTTAGGCTAGATTTAATTTATTGTTAATATATATATACTTATAAAGGTAGCACTTAGTTAAATCGATCATAAACCTTAGAGATTCTTTTGCTGTTGTCAATAATTGATACTTGAGATTGGTGATATTATTTTGGATACAAATGTGGTTGATGATTGATTGTGATTAAATGATTGTTAGTAAGGTTGTTGAGATGATTTGATTTGCATGAATGGTATTGAGGATATGGGCCAATGTTAGTATCAAGTATCAGTGTTGGGATGCATGTCCAAGATCAGTACCTTGTTTTGCTATAAGAATGGAGGCCCATCTAAGGAAGGAAGCTTTTTTTTTGTTTTTTTTTTCTTGGCCATTTAGTTGCTTATATAGGCAAATACAATTCAAATTGTTTTAATTTATAAAAGTTAAATAGTTAAATTTGTTTTTAATAGTTAAAATTTCATTTTTTTTGTAGATACGTTATGGAATTTAATTCTAATCATGGTGGTGAGGGCTCTAATACTATAGAATGTTCCTCGATACCTATGCTTTCTTCAAATTCTTCAAGAAGACAAAAAATATCCAATGTTTGGACCATTTTTGATATGCTTGATCCTAAGGAACAACTCACATATCAATCGAAATACAAAAATACCAAAGAAAGAGCGAAATGCAAGTTTTGTGGGACTGTAATGATTGGTTCCTCACATTCAGGTATGTCTACTATTCGTCGTCATATTCAAACTTGCAAGAAAATAGATCGTTCTATTGAATCCACTCAGAGTGAGGGTGTGAAACCCGATATTTTTCCATATTATGATACTTATGAGAAGTAAATGATAGCTCAATGTGACGTTTTGCAGGCCCGTAGACGACTAAAGCACTCGGTTCCAGCGTGGGGCTTGATGGCACGCAAATCAAGATAAGATCCTAGACCTGAGCATTGCTTAGAAATGCCATGTTCATGCATGAAATTATGTGTAGAAAGAAAAACTAAGTGATTGGAGATGAAAGAGTGAGTTAAACTCGGGTTTTAAATTAAATCGAGAAAACGGACCTAATAAGGGAAATAAATTTGAATAAAATTCTAAAAATTCGTGAAAATTATTCCGAGGCCATAGAAAATTTAAATAAGGTGAAATTGACATATGAAATACAAATCAAGAAGAAATATGGAGATTTAGGGGTCCAAATGAATTTTTGAAGTTAATCGAAACCTTAATTCCATTTTGCTCGGTATTGGCTAAATCGCGCAAAATGAGCTCGTTCATGAAATTTTTCTTAAACAAGTGACCCCAAAATTTTTATGGGACACACTATAGACATAGTATAACAATTTAGAAGTGAAATTTTGAAGAAATCTAATCAGGATTAATTTTGGTAAATTTTCTAAAATAGAACAGTCATTTCCCTTGCATATTGTAATCTATCAGCCAATGAAAACATACCAATTTGATGAACTTCTAGATGTTTGTTGTTGTTGATATTTTTCGGTCTGAAATTCAACTAGATAAGCTTCATAAAAAGGTAAAATGCACCCTGAAATGAGCAGAAACTCGAGAGTTACCCCTCCCTCATTCTGCCGCAGGCGATACCTCTGCTTCTTACTTGTATGAATTTTCCAGCCACCCTCCATCTGGTTTCAGGTGACGGTCCCTTACATAAAATCTTCCTCTTCCTTCCCTCTATCACATATAAAAAATTCAGACCTAATCGAATTCATTTACCCCTGAAAAGTTAGAGAAAAGAACAGGACAGAAAACTGCTATGTTTTGAGTTAAGTAAAGATGGAATATTTTGGATGAATTTGATGCGTTTCTTGGATGATTCTGAACACTTCTAAGCTCTATGCATGTTGTATTACAGCTGTTTGGCAATTTGGAGGCTTAAAATCGAAGTCAAAGTTGGTCAAAGGAGTGAAGAAGTTGAGGTATGATGATGATGATGACATAGGTTGTTAAATTGTGATCTTTGGATGAATTTTTGTTGAAGGAAATTTGATGGAATGATTTATATGATGGAGTTCAACTGCTGCAAGCATGATTTAGTTGCTGGAATGATGATATGGGATTTAATTAAAATGAATTTACAGTTAAAATTATACTTCAAAGGTTCGGTTTAGTGTTTAACTAGGTGAATTATCGAAATACTGCAAGAATCGATAATTTAAGGCCTTGTTTGAAGTGGAATGAATTGTTGGAATGTAAGACGCGATGTAGAGGTATTGAGAATGAATTTAAAGGTGTCGAACATGTTAAGAAAGCTTAAACCGATAAAACCAAGCAAAACGAGTAAAGTAGCGAAAAGTCAACTTTTGGTCAACATTTTAGATGTAATCACATATTGAATATATTAACATGAATTTGAGCTATATGTGATGAGATAACTTGGTATGTGATATCGACATATATTTCGAGATGAGCTCAAAAATCGAGGAACGTGCACTACCTCCGACATTAAGAGGTAAGAGATATAATTTAGAGTAGCACTAGTACTTTCCTACCTTACCAAATGTCTATGTGGATAATTAGTTGAGTTTTCTATGAAAAAGATCTTTCTTGAAAGTCGAAATGAGCACTATTCACTTAAAAACCGAAACAAATTTATCCCAGCCTTTCAAAAAGACATTTATTGCATGAGATACATTTTAATAAGTATGTTTATTGTATAAAAAAAAAGGATTTTCACTTATGGAATGAAAGCAGAATATGTTTTCCATGAGTTTACGAGTTAAAGTCCCAAAAATGTTTTACGAAAACTATGTTTTCAGTATATGGAGTAGATTGAGATAACCGAGAACTATGTTTATGAAAAACATGCTTGATGTGTTGAGCTATGGCAAGATGTATGATGTTATGAGGTAAGAGTGATCTGGGGTCGATCTTGTAGACTGAGAAAAGGGTACAAGAACGATCAAGGATCTTCTTAGTCGACAGCCAGGGAACGGGCAGGGCTCTAACAAGATGAGATGACTTGTGGTACCATGTAACCATTTAAAGTTCATGTGTTGAGACTGCTTAGAGACTGCGAGTCCTTTTTAGGCACGTAATGAGTCACCCCACCATAGCCCCGTACCACACAGTCCAATATGGCACTGTACGACCCTGATCCAATCTTATATTTCCCTGTACTATGGCCATATGTACCAGATATGTTGACGATGTCCATCGGGACCAGTTATGATTAAGCCATGTCTCCACGAGAAAGAAAGATGTTTTAGCACATTTCATGCTACCTTATATGTTATTTGTTAGTTAGCACATGTTTTTCTATAATGTGATTTTTAAGGTAGCCCATGAGTTGGGTTTTTATGAAATGTGCATATGAAAGTTATCTTTTCACTTTTAAAGTGAACAATATGATATACATGATTTGAGACCTATGAGATGCTTTATGACTGTTTACACTAATGATATGTTTATAGCATGATACGTTTTATGAAAAGGATGCATGATGTGTAAACTAATGATTTTAAAGCATGTTTTTACTGCTTTTATAAATGTAAGCATCTCTACTTTCGTACATGTTTATGTTGGGTTGTGAAATCACGTGTTTTACTTGTTTTAAGTACTAAGGTTACTTTAAATGTATCTCTTGCTGAGCCTCAAAAGTTCACCCCCCTTCCGTTCCATCTTCCAGATCACTTACAGTGATTCTATTGCACTCACACTTCAGAGGTCGTAGACGAGGCGGTCTGACCTTTCCTCAGATCATTTTCTAGTGACGAGGTATAGCCTTACTTGTATTCCAGACCTAATGTATAGCATAGACACTATTGTACATATCAGTGGGATGTAATAGATGTAAATGATTTTGTACAGAGTTTTAGTTACGCAGTGTAGATGAATGTATGTACTGAATGTCATGAGATCCTGAGATGAGAATTGAAATTGTGTTACGGATATGGGTTGAAAATTATAAACTGTGTTTTAAACTCTGTAGGTTGGGTTAAGTCATAATGAAGTTGTTATGCTGCCAAATTTTATAAAAGAATAAGAGTTAAGAAACTGACATAGACAGGAACATAACTTAGTTAAATAGGTTAAAAAGTTTTAAAATTACATTATTTCTCGTGCTTTCATGCGTGACAGTTTACATGGTATCAGAGCAATAGTTGTGTGATACTGCCTGTGTCTAGAAGTAAGAGTAGATTACATCCCAAAGTGTATATGTTAGTCTGGTAATAAAGTAAGCGTATCTATCAAATTATGATTAAATTCTTGGATTTTGTACAGATAGATCACTGATCATTAGTGCTAGACGGGGTTGTCTACGGAGACAGGCTCCACTCGCTCCCCCATCCCCACCTCAACCTGAGAGTCATTCTGAGAGAGAGAGAATAAGGAGGCTCGAGGAGACAGTTCAAGGTATGAGGGAAGGACTTACAGCTCTTACCACCATGTTTACCCAGCAGTTTGGGACACGTACACTTGGCGTAGATATAGCTACTCCTATGCCTGATCCTCATCCACCTCCAGTTCCTCTGGTAGCCCCAACCCCTCAGCCAACAGTTCCCTAGTATAGGGATGACAGAGAGACTCATAGGTGCGAGATTTCTTGGGCATGCATCCTCCGGAGTTCACAGGGGTTAAGGACCTGGTTAAGGCTAAGGAGTGGATAATGGATATTGAGACGATCTTCCAGTTGTTGGGGTTTATTGATAAGGAGAGAGTGACCATGGCGGGTTATATGATGAAAGGCCAGGCCAAGTTTTGATGGAGATCCACACAGACGATATTAACTGAGGATCCTTCAGAAATCACATGGGATGCTTTCTTAATCGTATTTCGAGAGCAGTATGTACCGCAAGCAACTCGAAAGAGGATGCAGATAGAGTTTTTGGATTTGAGACAGGGAAGTTCTATAGTAGATGAGTATGAGAACAAATTTATGACCCTGATGAGGTACGATCTAGAGACAGTTAAAGATCTCGAGCGCCAGACAGAGAGATTTCTGGAAGGATTGAGATCAGGGATCAGAGATAGGCTATTGGGTCAGAACATTGTGGATTTCAAAAATGCTTTGAGGCGAGCCCAGGAGATAGAGAGGGGCTTGGATATTACTCAAGCAGAGCATGGTTTCAGGAGATTAGTCAGAGATAAGGGGAAGAGAGTAGTTACTTATCGACATGATTTGAAAGGGGGTCAGCCCAAGAGACAGAGGATAGAAGGACCTCGGATAAGGGCTAGTAAGCCCAAGACTACAGTGGGTATTACGGATATTATCAGAGGTTCTGAGATGAGAGTGCCACGATGCAGGACATGTGGTAAGATGCACCTTAGACCTTATCGAGCGGGTACATTTACTTGCTATAGATGTGGTGAAGCAGGGCACATAATGAGAGATTGTCCACATATGTGGTCTTAGGAACCTTAAGAGGCACCTAGACCGATTGAGAGACCGGTTCAGGCTCCATAGAGGCAAGCAACCCCCAAGAGAGCCACAATTGCAGACAAAGGCAAGAAGCTTATCTCACAGGGTCGAGTCTATGCCATTGATAAGGAGACAGTCGATACATCCTCCGACACCATCAAAGGTACTCTCCTTGTCTGTAGCCATGAAGCACATGTATTGTTTGACCCAGGTTCCACACACTCTTTTGTGTCACCACAATTTACATGTAAGTTGAATAGGAAACCTGAGTCACTATATTACATGTTACATATAAGTACACTCATGCACGTAGTGCAAAAGACTGATATGATATGGAAGGATTGTGAAATCCTAGTAGGAGATAAGAAACTTTTAGCAGATCTAGTTTTATTAAACATGAAGGATTTTGATGTAATATTAGGCATAGATTGGTTAGCTACCAATCGTGTGAATTTAGACTGCTACACTAAGACTTTAACCTTCTCATTACCAGAAAAGTTTAATGTGTGTTTTGCGAGAAAGAAATAAAAGTGCATGTTGATGAAAGTTCTTGTGTTATGTGTTATGTGAAGATATGATATATATGTGCAAGATTAGTGTATAATATTTTTTTATTATGTGAAGGATACATTGCTTTTATTTTTGATGAGAGTCGAGAACCACCAAGTATACTGGATGTTCCGGTGGTATGTGAGTTTCTTGATGTATTCCTAGAGGACTTATCGAGGTTACCACCTGAGAGAGAAGTTGAGTTTGCCATTGAGCTAGCACCTGATACTCAACCCATCCCTAAGCCACCTTATCAAATGGCACTGGTACAGTTGGAGGAATTAGAATGGTAGACCTAGTGTGTCACCATGGGGTGCTCCGATAATGGTCGTCAGAAATAAGAATGGTAGTCTTTGCCTTTGCATAGACTATAGGCTTTTAAATAAAGCAATAATTAAGAATAAGTATCCCTTGCCGAGAATAGAGGATATGTTTGATCAGCTGAGTGGGGCTTCAGTGTTTTCGAAGATCCACTTGAGAGCGGGTTACCATCAGCTATGGATTAAGGAGGTTGATATATCGAAGACAGCTTTTGGACCCGATATGGGCACTACGAGTTTTTGGTGATGCCTTTTACACTGACTAATGCCCCAGCTACATTTATGAGCCTTATGAATGATGTCTTTCGAGAATTCCTGGATAGATTTATGATAGTGTTCATCGATGACATCTTGATCTATTCTAGATCCCGAGAAGAGCACGAGCAGCATTTGAGGACTGTGCTCCAGACTCTCCGTGAGAAGAAACTATATGATAAATTCAGTAAGTGTGCATTCTGGCTAGACCAGATTTCTTTCCTCAGACATGTAGTATCTAAAGATGGGGTGTTTGTAGATTTGTTCAAGATAGATGCAGTATTGAGATGGGATAGATCGAGGATAGTCACGGAGGTCAAAAGCTTCTTATGATTGGTAGGGTATTACCGACGGTTTATCGAGGGGTTTTCACGGATAGCAGCTCCATTGACCAGACTGACCCGTAAGGAGGTACAGTTTGTATGGTCTGAGTAGTGTGAGCAGAGCTTCCAAGAACTTAAACGTCGATTGACTATGGCACCAGTCTTGACCATTTCGAGTGGTTCTAGGGGATATGTGATGTATAATGATGCTTCCCACCAGGGTCTCGGTTGTGTGCTGATGCAGCATGGTAGAGTGGTAGCTTATGGATCCCGTCAGCTAAAGGATCATGAGCGAAATTACCCTACTCACAATTTAGAGTTAGCCGCAGTAGTTTTTGTACTCAAGATATGGTGGCATTATTTGTATGGAGAGAGATTTCAGATCTTCACTGACCACAAGAATCTCAAGTAATTTGTTTGATTAGAAGGAGCTCAATATGAGACAGCAGAGATGGATAGAGCTCCTGAAAGACTATGACTGCGAGATCTTGTATCATCCAGGCAAGGCGAATGTGGTAGCTGATGCCCTGAGTAGAAAGGGTATGGTGTCCTACATGATGATCAGAGAGTGGGATTTGTTTGGACAGTTCACTGAGCTCAGGATCAGTGTAGATGAGGTTGAGCATGGATACATGGCTAGCTTACGGATGAAGCCTAGTATAGTAGATCAGATTAGAGCTGGACAGAGGAATGATCAGAAATTACAGGATATGGTTAGCTAGGCAGAGGAGAAATCGCAGTCTGAGTTTATGATCAGTGATGATGGATTACTAAGATACAGAGGCCGTATCTGCGTGCCACACGATGACACCTTGAGACAGAGCATACTGAAAGAGTCCTATTGTTCTAGATTCACCATGCACCCAGGCAGTACCAAGATGTACCAGAATCTCCGGAAGGTGTATTGGTGGATTGGGATGAAGAGAGATGTGGCAGACTTTGTAGCCAGATGTATAGTTTGCCAACAGATTAAGGCTGAGCACTAAAGACCTGTAGAACTATTGAAGTCACTACTGATTTCTACATGAAAATGGGAGCATGTTACGATGGATTTCATTATGGGGTTAGCAAGGACCCAGAGAGGTCATGATGCAATCTGGGTGATTGTGGACATACTGACTAAGAGCGCTCACTTCCTTACCATCAAGATCATAGATTCACTGGATAAGCTAGCAGATTTATATGTCAAAGAGATAGTACGGTTGCATGGGGCACTTGTGAGCATCACATCTGATAGAGATTCTCGCTTCACTTCTAGATTCTGGACTAAATTTTAGGAAGATATGGGATCTTGACTGAACGTAAGCACTGCTTATCATCTGCTGACAGATGGTCAGTCTGAGAGAACTATACAGACCTTAGAGGACATGTTAAGAACGTGTTCCTTGGACTTTAAGGGCTCATGGGACGACCACTTGCCTCTTGCAGAGTTTGCTTACAATATGTCACGACCCAAAAATCAGAGTAAATTTTTTCGTTTTTCTTTCATACTTACCTGTCCTCTGATCATGACCACACTCCACTAACAATTGGGCTATGCGTCAATGCCAGTCCCACCATTTATTCACCATATAATTTAATTCCTTATTAAAGGAAAGGTAAACGCATGGGTTTTTCACTAATTCTTTCCAATTCATTTACAAGTGTTTACAGTGTCTATACATCCCCGAAAGTTACTTACAAACATGTTACTGTGCTATTCTTATTTAGATACAATATGTACAAGTGTATATACCTCAAGTGATGGGCAGCGACGGATATTAGGAATGCTGTACTCAGTCACCTCAAAGTCTACTAAAAGAAATCTGTGTAGAAAAATGAAAGGGGTGCGCACATCAAGCTCAGTAAGGCAATCCTACGAACAAGTAGGTAACCATACAACCTACATGAACGTGTTGCCATGCATAAACCACCCTTTCTCCACACGATTTTAAAACAGATGCTACAATTCATGATGTCATGTAAAACAAGTTTACATATAGACTTCAAAGAGCATGGAAAACTCAACATGTAAATCCATTTAAATCATTTCATTCTCGTTAAAATTTCACAACACAGCCAGGACTCAACCCCTCCCTCGGGTGTTCCTGACTCACATAAAACCATGAAATCAAATGCTTTTCAAAGTAATAGTAACATGCAATACAATGAATGTCATGTAAAACCAGTTTACATCTCACAAGGGTTTAAATATGATGGAAATAACGTCATGCAAGTTTCAGTTTAAATTCCAGTTTCATTCTCATCAAAATCACATCTTAGTTAGGATCCAACCCTTCCCTCGGGTGATCCAGACTCACACAAAAGTCCAAAAAACATGATTCTAAAAAACATTAAGTAATAACATGCGAGACTAGGCAATATATATATCTCAGGCAAATAATCAGGACTATGGCCATATCCTCGTGATCCTACTGCTACACGGATCCTGTGTGTGGAGTCTCACCACTATCGGGAACCATCTCGAGATATGGGTCAGTCCATCCCATCGGTCATGCCCGATCACTCACATTCAAAGATGTCACTCTCATCTGAAGATGCCATTCACAGCCGAAGATGCCACATAATCAATCACAGCACAATACAGCGTACTCCATGCTACTTGCATGGTACAACGTACTCTGTGGACCCATATCTCACATCAATCATCGTGCCTGTCTCAAAACCTACGTGTGAGCATATTTAATCGACGTGTCACATAGTTTACCCGACGTTCCAAGCACTTCTCATCGCATGTCTCATAAAATCAGCGTGAGCGATGCTCTAGCACTCTCATAAAATCATGAAAAATCTTGTGCGAGCCTTGCTCCAGCATGCGTTTCATAAAATCTCATAAGATCTAGTGTGAGCTAAGCTCCAGTACTCTGTCAAAATCATGTAAAACTAGTGCGAGCTAGGCTCCAGCACTCTGTTATAAAAATTAAGTGAAAATCTGGTATGAGTTAGACTCCAGTACCCTGTCACGAAAATCATATGAAAATCTAGTGCGAGTTAGACTCCAGCACCTATGCATGTAAAACTCTAGTGCGAGCCCTTGCTCCAGCACTAATGCATGAATCACACAAATCAAAACTCGTGCGAGCTAAGCTCTAGCACGTCTTATTTTTTTTCATAAAATTCCGTAGGTGGCTCTGTTATCTCAAAACAATTTTCAAAAGAAATCACATTGTTGAAAAATGTAATGTTGTGCATTTTTAATTAAAAGTTAGCCAGCCTACCCATGCATGTGTCAAAACACCTAAAAAATAAGCAGGAACCTCTTGTTCTTGCTCTTACCAACTTTTCCTAATTTTGGAAATTTTACCCTTCACATGGTATTTTGGTCATTTGCCCATCCGGGCACCAAAATTCTTTTTTTTTTTTTAAATCTATACCCTTCAGACAATTTTAGGGAATGTAAATGAGGTCGAAATTGCGTAAAGTTACCTCTAGCAGTCCGTAAAATTCCCTTACCTGGAATCACGCGCGAGCTTATCTTGTCTCGATTGTACCAGGCCACTCAGTCCAATTCGCTCCAAACCAAATCTACGGAGCTGTATATAACCACGTATTGGGTCAGTTCTAATATACTTATCAGTATTTCACTCTTACTGATCGAATCTAAAGCACTGGGCCTATTTTACTTTATTGGGCCCTATTGCACCTTAATGGGCATTGACCCCTTTTTCAGCCCGTTTCCAATTATTAAATCCCTTCTTCGGGTCTATTGGGCTCATTTGGCTTATCAATACTCATCAGGCTTCATTCCAAAACTCATTGGATTGCCAGTATACTATTTACGATAATAACTTTAAAATTTTGAATACAATTCATTTTATGCAGAATTAATCCGTAAAATCTATAAAATAATCTTAACTCTGCAGTAAGGATTTCAAATTGTCGTAATTGAAGTGTATTTACCCAATACTATGCGGGGTACAAAAATTGGAGCTCAATCAGCTCTCGTTCGAACTCTGTTGTAGAACTGCACAATTTGCTTAATTCTGGTTATTTTCCATTAAATATAATATTAAATTAATTTTCAGAATTTACCCATAGGTCAATTTCGACCATCGGTTAACTTACCTGAATCTCGAGACGTCCTCGACAAAATTTCTTTCTTTTTCCCCTTTCTTTCTTTTTTTCTTTTCTTTTCTTTTCCTTTCTTTTCCTTCCATTTTTCCTTCCTTTTCCTTCCCCTTTCCTCTCGGCCAAAACGTTGCCGTTTCGGGGCCCTCACTGGCGTCGGTCATATTCAGTCGTTTCGTCAGACAAATCAGGTACTAACAGGACTAGCTTGTCCTCCCGATCACGCTGGTACCCTTCGATCACACCCAACTACCATGGATCGCCAGAATCGGGCCCCTTTTTCTCGTCAGCTTTTCCTCCTCCGTTCGTCGGATTTCGAGGTCGGTGGCGCGCGTCGTTGGTACCAACAAGTTCGCCTAGGGCTCCTCTTCCTTCTCCGGCCCTTACCTGGCCTCATCGGGTGCCGGTGGTTCGTCAGGGTTCGGTCTACAGCTTCGTCGTCACTGTTTTCTTTGTGTTTCCAGATTTCAATTTTATTATTATTATTTATAATTTATTTTATTATTATTTTAATCATTAAAATATTATAAAAAATCCAAAAATATCAACAAAAAACTATTATTTTATTTAGATTACTTAATTTAATTTATTTATTTTATTTTAACCTTTTTTCGATGTATTTTTTTCATATTTTCGAGATATTGTCCCTGCCAAATTTCGATAAATCTTAATAAATTTGTATCTTGGTCAATTAGACTTAGAATTCAATAATTTTTTCTTTTATTGATCAAGATTTCCTAAATCCATAATTTAATGAAATTTTCTTATCAAATTTATACCGAATTTTGGTCTTTTGATCGTTTTGCCCTTCTACACATTCGGGACCAATTTCTGCCGACTTTCCTTCTTGGACCCACTATAATTTCTCATTTAAAATTCGTATCTATGTCCAAACAATTCAAATCTCATAAATTTAATTTGAAATTCCTTAATTGTTCCTTTTCAAATTTTACGTACGTTCGACTACTTCATTCATATTTATATGATCAAAATCATTTGTCTTATGATTCCATTAATATATAATAATATCCATAAAATGTGTGAATCATAAGGAAATACGATAAGAATTGGGTCTTACACAATAACAATTATCAAGCTAGCATCGGAATGGCTCCATATGAGGCTCTATATGGCAGGAGATGCAGATCCCCGATTGCTTGGGAAGAAGTGAGCGACAAAAAGATATTGGCTCTCGATTTAGTTGAACAAGCTGCTAGAGGTGTTCAGTTGATCTGTGATTGGTTAAGGATCACACATAGTAGACAGAAGAGTTATGCAGATGTGTGAAGATGTCCGCTTGAGTTTCAGGTTGGGGACTCTGTATTTGTTAAGGTGTCACCGATGAAAGGTATAGTACGTTTCGGGAAAAGAGGAAAGTTGAGTCATCGCTTCATTGGTCCATTCAAGATTTTAAGTAAAGTGGGAGATTGTGAAACCCAAATTTTTCCCACTTTATTTCTTATTTGGAAAACTAAGAAGTAATTGAGAACTCGAAATAATATTGTGCAGACTCAAAACCACCGAAGCACTCGGGTTAGCAACGTGGGGCCCGTTGGAATGTAAACTAAGGTAAGGCTCTAAACCCGAGAATTACTAAGAACTGTATGTTTGAGCATGTGACACGCCCTAAAGGTAATGTCCGCAATTGCACGGGTCATACAAGTAATAATAGGATTTGAGTCTCGAGTTATCATCCCACAGAGAAGTTGACTAGCCTAATTAACTACCGGTTAATCTTACCCTAAGTATATTCTAGCAAATTGTAAAATTAAGGTGGGTGATCAACATAGCTAGAATTAAAAACACTGAAAGCAATAAAATAATAAAAGTTATAAAATAAAGAAATTAAAACCAAGCAAAATTACTTATAGTGCTCCATGCAATTAAAATAAAAAACCTACAAAAGAAACTAAAAGAGTTAAAACTAATTAACGCAATTAAAATAAAATGCAATTATGAAAATAAAGCAATAAAATTAAACTACATTTAAACTAACCTAAAATGCAATTTTAAACTACTTAATCAAAATGCAATTTAAATTAAAACTAAAACTTAATGAAAATCAAGACTAAATTAAAAATGCATGAAACACATTTAATCTTAATTAACTCTAAATGCATCTAAACTAAAATAAAATCCTAAAACATTTAATATAAAACTAACTACTAACTAAAAATTAACACTACAAATTAACATGCAAAAAGATTAAAACTAACCTACCACTATAATTGACTAAATTAACTAACTAACAACTAAAAAATGCAAGAAAATGGATTAATTGCTACAATGCACTAGCCAAACAAGCCTTAACCAATTTAAATCAACCAAATCCCTCCATTCACTGTTCACGTGTCTTTCTTTGTTTATTTTCCATTTCTAGGTTGTGCTCAGTTTGTCCTCTGGTCCAAGCTTTTGCCTGCTGTTCGGCCAGCAGTTCTCTACTGCTCACGGGTTGCTCGATTCTGCTCCAGGTATGTCGATCCTGTCCAGCGCATGTGCTGTGTCCAGCCGTTCTCTGCTGCTCTTGGTTCTGACCGTGCTGCTGTTCCAGGCAAGGTCCATTTATACTGCTCCAGGCTTTCTTGGTCTGCTACAATGGTTCTTTTCCAGGCTTTCTTGGTCTGCTGTCTCCAATCGGCATGCTGCACTAAGACTTCTGTCCAAGTTCTGCTACCTCGTATACTGTCCTTCATCACTGTCGTTGCTCGTTCCTCGCGTGCCTGGCTCACTTCACGGTTCAGTCCTTTTCTGTAATTCCAGTACCATTGTGCCGAATAGGATCAGTCACCATTACTTGCTGCTCTGCGTTGCATTTCACAGCATTTGGGTTGGCCACACTCTGCTTCATGCATCATATCCTGCTTGGAACAATCAGCAGCTATCCATGCAGTCCAGAATCTGCAACAGCACAAAGCAGCACACACCCAAACTCTCGGCAACGGCAGACAGAACAAGAAGACAGGGGCTGGACTCGATCCTTTTTGCCCAGATGTTGCACCCTTCAATAGCACCCTGTTAATATCTACTTCAGCAGCTTAGTGATGGTGGAGGATTACAGTACAACACTGCTCTCTTGAATAGGAAACAAGCTTATAACCGACTAACAATCAAAATAACAACAAAGAACAGTGCACTCAACGTGAAACAGAGCTAAATAGAGGACAAATATATAACCCATACATATTGTAATATTTCACTCATCCTATGCTATGTCCACACGGCAGCAACCTTGCTCTCATCAACAAGCAAAAGAAAAGAAGAAAAGAACATGTGAAGATAAGCACACATAAAATCGAGAAGAATAAAATGCAGTAAAAAATACGGAAGCTAGTATTAACATGCAGTAAAGATTAGCATTTGTGTAGAGCAAACAATGAAACAAGAACAAAACATTGCAATGATATAAGCGTAAAACCGAAAATAAAAAAGCAACATTTACAATATAATATTAGAATAAGATTATCAAAATTTGTATAGCAAAGTAACGTGAAACCAGTAGCTCGGATTGCTTCATTCCTTTCTCCAACCAAGGTTCCATATTGCCATTGATGAGAATAAATGCTAAGCATCAACCCACATCAAAGCATCAAAACCAAAAGGCATGAACAAGGGAAGAAGGTGTTACCCGAATGCATCAAGGGAGCTCAAACCAAGAGCAAAAAAAAAAATATTTAAGATTGCTTCAACTAAAAACATAAATGAACTAGGAATCCGAGAGCAGCAACTAGGACATAAAAGCTATGTAATAAAATTGAAAAATAAAAGAGCTGGATTTAACAGAACCGAGAAACATCAAATAGTATTGATTGCCATGAAAAATTATCCAAGTGAAGAACATGAAAATGAAATGAACAGTAAAAGTAAATATGGAAGCTAACGAGAAACTAGACTAAAGGAACAAGGAAAAGTAAATCCTAAGATTAATTCTAACACTATACTACTCCTAACTTACATTACATTACACTACTCCTACTCCTAAATTACATCCTCTTTCAATTGTCATCCTTTCCTATTTATAAACACACTAGGGGTAAAATTATAATTTCTACATCCTTGATGAGTTGGCTTTTTTTGGCCAATTGTCTTCACACCATTGGCTCCTTGAAAAGATATTTCCATGTCATCGGTCTTCTTGTCCAATTGGATGTGCTAGGTGGCATACTTGTGTTGTCCGCGTGGCATAATCTCGATTTTAGCCCAATTCCGGTCCATTTTCTACCGAAATATTCATAATTCATTCGGATTTAATTTATCTGCTAACATGAGAATTTTAATTAAATAAAGGGGATAATTAACAAAATAAATTGAGGATTTAAATAATTAATTAGGAAATTAAGCACAAATAATTCTAAAAATATAGAATTATCACACCCCCAAACTTGAGCTTTTGCTTGTCCTCAAGCAAAATAAAATGATTGTAGGAATGACAAGTACAAAACACAATAATTTTTCCAATATCATCCTCAAAGAAAAAGTACAGACTATGAACTCAAAGATTCATAATTACAAGTCCAACATTCAAAATTATTCAATCATAAGTCTTAACCTAAATTGGACTCCTCGTGAGTGTGTGCAAAATGTCAAAGTCACTTCACAGTACATTATCCGGATCAGATTATGTAAACACAATGAATGCAAAGTAAATGACATGTGATCATTTCCATAAGTTTGCTTTTCACTTCTCTCCCACTAATGTAGTCACACTTAATCAAAGATCAATAGGACTTCATTAAGCTTGTAATGTAAGGCTGGGCTAAGGTATGATAAAGTCATTTTAGGTTTAATTACCCCTCAACATGCATTACTTCTAGGATCTTAATGTAAGAGCTCAAATCATTTCCTCCAAACTTATTTACTTTATTCTATTTTTGTATTTTCTTCTTTCTTCTTTTCTTTTTCTTTTTCTTTCTTTTACAATTTTTTTTTTACATACTCCTTCACTATCACTTAATACCCATATAGCTCATAATATATCTCAATGACTTTTCATACTTTTGGGGTAAGGGATAGGAAAAAAAGTATTTAAGCTAAGGAAAATATGCAGGTGTATTTACAAAGAAAAACTTATTTGGCCCAGATGGGTGACTAAGGGTAGAATATGTACAAGGAAGGCAAGAAAGGCTCAAACGATCCAAAGATGGCCTAAATCATCTCCCTAATTAAGTGTGATCTAATATTTCACCTCGAGATTAGATCAAACAAATTCTAGAATATGATACACAAAATCAATTGAACAAATGCAATCCTATGTACACATAAGCTTTCTCTAAATAAATATACAGATTCATGACATGACATGTGCATAAGATGAGGCAATCACAATCAGAATTAAGACAAATTTAAGAATTCAACTTTATGCTTTTCCTATAATCATGCTTCTCATTCAATCAAAGTCAGACTAAATCATGGGGTCATATCATCGAAAAAAGGGGAAACTACATGCTAAGCACTCAATCATACCAAAATCAAGTAATTTAAGCTCATTTTATCGAAAAAATTTTGAAATTTCTTTCTCAGACTTTCGAAAAAATTTAGAAATTTTTTTCCAATTTTTCTGAAAATAGCTCAAGTGATATCTTCTCCCTCAAACTTAAAGTGCACAGTGTCCTCAATGTGTAGATAATGTAAGAATTTAAGCTCAAGAACAGAGTACTCCCCTTTCTGATGATGATGAACAACTGAAGCTTGATTGAATGCATAAAACTAGAAAATAAACCTGCAAAATAAACAAGGAAAGAAACAACAAAAAAGAAAAAGAAAAATGTACTATATACAAAGTGAAAAGGAAAACACAGCCACTTCAAATGTAGCTGAAGAAAACAACACTCAGCAACAGGGTGAAGAGTATGAGGGTCATCCAAAGTGGTGACAGGGTGCTGACAGTTAAATCCTCCTAAGCTCTATCTACTTCCCTCCTTCTTTCAGATTTCATGTTCTTAAGCCTTATATCCTCATTAATCTCTATCTTAAAACACTCTTGAGAGTCATCAGGGAGCTTCAAAGGTTTGAAAATATTAAACTTCACTTCCTGATCTTGCACTCTCATAGTCAACTCCCCCTTTTGTACATCAATTACTATTCTACCAGTAGCTAGGAAAGGTCTACCTAGTATAATGGGGACTTCCCTGTCTTCCTCCATGTCCAAAACAATAAAATCTACAGGGAAAATAAACTTGTCCACCTTTACTAAGACATCCGCAATGACCCCCGTCGGATATTTAATTGATCGATCGACCAACTGAAGGGTCGCTATAGTAGGCTTGACATCCCCTATTTCTAACTTATGATAGATAGACAATGGCATTAAATTTATACTAGCTCCTAAATCACATAGGGCTCTACCAAAGAATAAATTTCCAACAGTGCAGGGTATGGTAAAACTCCCGAGATCCTTGAGCTTGGGGGGTAATCTCCTCTGGATAATGGCACTACATTCCTCCGTTAAGGCCACCATCTCATATTCTTCCAATCTTTTTTTCCTCGAGAGGATATCCTTTAAAAACTTCACATAACTTGGCATTTTCTCAAAAGCATCTGCAAAAGGAATGTTGATGTGGAGCTTCTTAAAAACCTCAAGAAATTTAGCAAATTGTCGTCCTAGCTTTCGATCTTGGAGCCTCTGAGGAAAAGGTACTGGTGTTGTAACCGGAAGGGATTTAGTGGTAACATGCATAGCATCAAAGGATGAGGAAGGCTGTGAAATAGAAGAAGGTATAGATGAAGAAGTGCCTAGCTTGGATTCTTTTGCAGCCTGATCCTGACGTTCCTGCTCTTTCTAAGCTGCTTCGTTAGAACTTAAGGATTCTTCAACTATGTGGTGTTCAGGTTGGGACTTAACTTGTGGTTCGTCATCTAGCTCTCTACCGCTCCTAAGGGTGATGGATTTCACATGTTCTTTACCCTTCCTTTACCTAACAGGATTAACTTCAGTATTACTGGGGAGGGTCCCTTGTGGACGCTGGTTAAGAGCACTAGCTATTTGTCATACCTGAACCTCTAAGTTCTTAATTAAAGTAGCTTAATTTTGCAGGATAGTCATGAATATTTCCTCAAGCGAGGGCTTCTTCTCAGCTGCTGGTGCGTGGTAAAGTTGTGGCTACGTAGGTTGTGGTGGTGGTGGTGGTGGTTGATGGAAGTGAGGTGGATGATGTTGAAATTGAGGTGGATGGGGATGATGAGGCGGATGAAATGGAAATTGCGGTTATGGTGGTACATGAACCAGTAGAGCTTGAAAACTAGGGGGTTCTACAGGTCTAGAGTTAGAAGGTTGCCCATGGTTTTGGCTCCTTGAAAAGTTAGGATGGTTCCTCCATCCTAGATTATAGGTGTTTGAAAAAGGGTTGTTCTGTTGCGTTTGAGAAGGGGCAACATACTGAACCGATTCTAAGTTGAGCGGACACCTATCTACAGAGTGGGTACCACTACACAGCTCGCAGGAAAGAAAAGGACTATGGACATAATACACAGGGTTAGGACTAGTGGGAGGATAATGTTGGGTACTGAGCGACTCTACCTTCTTCGTAAGGTTAGCGATTTGAGAGGTTAAGGTAGACAGTGTGTCGAGCTCATAAATACCGACCGACTTCTTTGGTAATTGCCTCTCCGAGGACCATAGATAGTTGTTAGCCGCCATTTTTTCTAACAACTCGTAAGCTTCCTTCTCTGTCTTACACATTAGCGCTCCACCCGCAGCAGCGTCAACAATGGTCCTATTTGAGCTTGTAAGTCCGTTTTAGAAGATCTGGACTTGTAATCACAAAGGTAGGCCATGGTGAGGGCACTTCCTAAGAAGCTCCTTATATCGTTCCCATGCTTCGTAAAGAGATTCAGAGTCGTACTGGGCAAAGGAAGATATATTACTACGGAGTTGGGCCATTTTAGAGGGAGGGAAAAACTTAGATAGAAATTGATGGACTAACTCGTCCCATGTAGAAATGGATCCTGAAAGCAGGGAGGTTAACCAGTGTCTTGCCCTATCCCTAAGTGAGAAGGGGAATAATCTAAGCCTAAGCGCATCATTAGATAATCCATTATGTTTGAAGGTCTTGCACAAGTCCAGGAATTGCCCAAGGTGAGCATGGGGGTCATCGTGTGGAAGCCCACTGAACTGTAGAGAAGTTTGGATCATCTGGAGGATTGCGAGCTTAATTTCAAAGTTATTTGTAGGGACAGCTGGTGGCCTAATGCCGAAATAATAACCTCCAATAGTCGACATTGCATAATCTCCAACGGTCCTACTTTCCCTATTTTCTGCCATCGTGTTTTGCTGCGGAGCTATAAATTTCCTAGAATCCTTTCAAAATTTTCTAAGTGTTTGTTCAATTTCAGGATCTGAAGGAAAGCAATCGTAACTTCTGGCTCTACGCATGCAATCATTAAAAAGTCCTTAGAAATTGTTTTTTTTCTTGAATTTTTAAATTTTTAAATTTTTAATTTTAATTTTTCAACTAACTAATCTAGATTGGATTTCTAAATATTTACAACCTAAATATTTACAAGCTAGAATTACACCTAAGTATAATTTCACCGATATTAACTAATGGCTAATTAAAACTTCCCCGACAACGGCGCCAAAAACTGAGAAGCCCTAAGGATATTATCCGCATGTGCATGGGTCGTACAAGTAATAATGGGATTTGAGTCCTGAGTTATCATCCCACAAGAAGTTGATTAGCTTAATTAACTACCGGTTAATCTTACCCTAAGTATATCCTAGCAAATTATGAAATTTAAGTTGGTGATCTATTAAGGCTAATTAAACGTACTGAAAACAATAAACATTAAAAAATAAAGAAAATAAAATTAAACTAAGATTTACTTACCGAGCTCCCCGCAATTAAAAGCAAATACCTACGAAAATAATTAAAACAGTTAAAATTAATTAACGCAGTTAAAATAAAATGCAAATATGAAAATAAAGAACTAAAATTAAACTAAAATTTAAACAAACTTAAAATAAAAATGCATGTAATTAAACTAATAAAAATTGAAAATTAAACTAACCTCAAAACTAATAAAAATGAAAACTAAACTAAAAATGCATGAAGTACATTTAATCTAAATTAACTCTAAATGCATCTAAACTAAAATAAAATCCTAAAACATTTAATATAAAACTAACTATTGAGAAAGAATTTTGAATTTTTTTCCAATTTTTCCCAAAATAGCTCAAGTGATATCCCATCCCCCAAACTTAAAGTGCACAGCATCCTCAATGTGCAGATAATGTAAGAATTTAAGCTCAAGAACAGAGTACTCCCCTTTCTGATGATGATGAACAACTGAACCTTGATTGAACGCATAAAACTAGAAAATAAACCTGCAAAATAAACAAGGAAAGAAACAACAAAAAAGAAAAAGAAAAATGAACTATATACAAAGTGAAAAGGAAAACACAGTCACTTCAAATGCAGCTAAAGAAAACAACACTCAGCAACAGGGCGAAGAGTAGGAGAGTCATCCAAAGTAGTGACAGGGTGCTGACAGTTAAATCCTCCTTAGCTCTATCTACTTCCCTCATTCTTTCAGATTTCATGTGCTTAAGCCTTATATCCTCATTAATCTCTACCTTAAAACACTCTTGAGGGTCATCAGGGAGCTTCAAAGGTTTGAAAACATTAAACTTCACTTCCTGATCTTGCACTCTCATAGTAAACTCCCCATTTTGTACATCAATTACTGTTCTACCAGTAGCTAGGAAAGGTCTATCTAGTATAATGGGGACTTCCCTGTCTTCCTCCATGTCCAAAACAATAAAATCTGTAGGGAAAATAAACTTGTCCACCTTTACTAAGACATCCTCAATGACCCCCTTCGGATATTTAATTGATCGATCGGCCAACTGAAGGGTCACTGTGGTAGGCTTGACATCCCCTATTCCTAAATTATGATAGATAGATAATGACATTAAATTTATACTAGCTCCTAAATCACACAGGGCTCTACCAAAGAATAAATTTCCAATAGTGCAAGGTATGGTAAAACTCTCGGGATCCTTGAGCTTGGGGGGTAATCTCCTCTGGATAATGGCACTACATTCCTCTGTTAAGGCCACCGTCTCATATTCTTCCAATCTTCTTTTCCTTGAGAGGATATCCTTTAAAAACTTCACATAACTTGGCATTTGCTCTAAAGCATCTGCAAAAGGAATGTTGATGTGAAGCTTCTTAAAAACCTCAAGAAATTTAGCAAATTGTCGTTCTAGCTTTTGATCTTGGAGCCTCTGAGGAAAAGGTACTGGTGTTCTAACCAGAAGGGATGTAGTGGTAACATGTATAGCATCAGAGGATGAGGAAGGTTGTGAAATAGAAGAAGGTATAGATGAAGAAGTGCCTAGCTTGGATTCTTTCGCAGCCTGATCCTGATGTTCCTGCTCTTTCTGAGCTGTTTCGTTAGAACTTAAAGACTTTTCAACTATGTGGTGTTCAGGTTGGGACTTAACTTGTGGTTCATCATCTAGCTCTCTACCGCTCCTAAGGGTGATGGATTTCACGTTCTTTACCCTCCCTTTGCCTAACAGGATTAACTTTAGTATTACTGGGGAGGGTCCTTTGTGGATGCTGGTTAAGAGCATTAGCTATTTGTCCTACCTAAACCTCTAAGTTCTTAATTGAAGTAGCTTGATTTTGCAAGATAGTCGTGAATATTTCCTCAAGCGAGGGCTTCTTCTCAGCTGCTGGTGCGTGGTAAAGTTGTGGCTGCATAGGTTATGGTGGTAGTGGTGGTGGTTGATGGAAGTGAGGTGGATGATGTTGAAATTGAGGTGGATGGGGAAGATGAGGCGGATGAAATGGAAATTGTGGTTGTGGTGGTACATGAACTGGTGGAGCTTGAAAACTAGGCCGTTCTACAGGTCTAGAGTTAGAAGGTTGCCCTTGGTTTTGGCTAGATAAAAAGTTAGGATGGTTCCTCCATCCTGGATTATAGGTGTTTGAAAAAGGGCTATTCCGTTGGGTAAAGAAGGGGCAACATATTGAACCGATTCTAAGTTTATCGGACACCTATCTACAGAGTGGGTACCACTACACAGCTCGTAGGAAAGAAAAGGACTATGGACAGAATACGCAGGGTTAGAACTAGTGGGAGGATTATGATGGGTACTGAGCGACTCTACCTTCTTCGTAAGGTTAGCGATTTGAGAGGTTAAGGTAGACAGTGTGTCGAGCTCATAAATACCGGCCGACTTCTTTGGCAATTGCCTCTCCAAGGACCATAGATAGTTGTTAGCCGCCATTTTTTCTAACAACTCGTAAGCTTCCTCATCTGTTTTACACATTAACGCTCCACCCGCAGCAGCGTCATCAATGGTCCTATTTGAGCTTGTAAGTCCGTTGTAGAAGGTTTGGACTTGCAACCACAAAGGTAGGCCATAGTGAGGGCACTTCCTAAGAAGATCCTTATATCATTCCCATGCTTCGTAAAGAGATTCAGAGTTGTACTGGGCAAAGGAAGATATATTACTATGGAGTTGGTCCATTTTAGAGGGAGGAAAAAACTTAGATAGAAATTGATAGGTTAACTCGTCCCATGTAGAAATGGATCCTGAAGGCAGGGAGGTTAACCAGTGTCTCGCCCTATCCCTAAGTGAGAAGGGGAATAATCTAAGCCTAAGCGCATCATCAGATAATCCATTATGTTTGAAGGTCTTGCACAAGTCCAGGAATTGCCCAAGGTAAGCATGTGGGTCATCGTGTGGAAGCCCACTGAACTGTAGAGAAGTTTGGATCATCTGGAGGATTACGGGCTTAATTTCAAAGTTATTTGTAGGGACAGCTGGTGGCCTAATGCCGGAATAATAACCTCCAATAGTCGGCATTGCATAATCTCCAACGGTTTTACTTTCCCTATTTTCTGCCATCGTGTTTTGCTACGGAGCTATAAATTTCCTAGAATCCTTTCGAATTTTTCTAAGTGTTTGTTCAATTTCAGGATCTAAAGGAAAGCAATCATAACTTCTGGCTCTACGCATGCAATCATTAAAAAGTCCTTAAATTTTTTTTTTAATTTTTAAATTTTTAATTTTTTTTTATTTTAATTTTTCAATTAACTAATCTAGATTGGACTTCTAAATATTTACAACCTAAATATTTACAAGCTACAATTACACCTAAGCATAATTTTACCGATATTAACTAATGACTAATTAAAACTTCCCCGGTAACGACGCCAAAAACTTGACACGCCCTAAAGGTAATGTCCGCAAGTGCACGGGTCGTACAAGTAATAATTGGATTTGAGTCCCAAGTTATCGTCCCACAGAGAAGTTGACTAGCCTAATTAACTACCGGTTAATCTTACCCTAAGTATATTCTAGCAAATTATAAAATTAAGGTGGGTGATCAGTATAGTTAGAATTAAAAATACTGAAAGCAATAAAATAATAAAAGCTATAAAATAAAGAAATTAAAACCGAGCAAAATTACTTACAGTGCTCCATGCAATTAAAATAAAAAACCTACAAAAGAAATTAAAATAGTTAAAACTAATTAGCGCAATTAAAATAAAATGCAATTATGAAAATAAAGCAATAAAATTAAACTACAATTAAACTAACCTAAAATGCAATTTTAAACTACTTAATCAAAATGTAATTTAAACTAAACTAAAACTTAATGAAAATTAAGACTAAATTAAAAATGCATGAAACACATTTAATCTAAATTAACTCTAAATGCATCTAAACTAAAATAAAATCCTAAAACATTTCATATAAAACTAACTACTAACTAAAAATTAACACTACAAAATAACATGCAAAAATATTAAAACTAACCTACCATTATAATTGACTAAACAAACTAACTAACAACTAACAAATGCATGAAAATGGATTAATTGCTACAATGCACTAGCCAAACAAGCCTTAACCAATTTAAATCAACCAAATCCCTCCATTCACTGTTCACGTGTCTTTCTTTGTTTATTTTCCATTTCCAAGGTTGTTCTCGGTTTGTCCTCTGGTCCAGGCTTTTGCCTGCTATTCGGCAAGCTATTCTCTGCTGCTCACGGGTTGCTCGATTCTGCTCTAGGTATGTCGATCCTGTCCAGTGCATGTGCTGTTTCCAGTTGTTCTCTGCTACTCTCGGTTCTGATCGTGCTGCTGTTCTAGGTAAGGTCCATTTCTGCTGCTCCAGGCTTTCTCGATCTGCTACAATGGTGCTACTCCAGGCCTTCTCGGTCTGCTGTCTCCAATCGGCATGCTGCACTAAGACTTCTGTCCAGGTTCTGCTACCCCGTATACTATCCTTCATCACTGTCGTTGCTCGTTCCTCGCGTACCTGGCTCACTTCATGGTTCAGTCCTTTTCTGCAGTTCCAGCAGAATTGTCCCGAATAGGATCAATCACCATTACTTGCTGCTCTGTGTTGCATTTCATAGCATTTGGCTTGGCCACACTCTGCTTCATGCATCATATCCTGCTTGGAACAATCAGCAGCTATCCATGCAGTCCAGAATCTGCAACAACACAAAGCAGTACACACCTAAACTCTCGACAACGACAGACAGAACAAGAAGACAGAGGCTGGACCCGATCCTTTTTGCCGAGATGTTGCACCCTTCAGCAGCACCCTGTTAATATCTACTTCAGCAACTTAGTGATGGTGGAGGATTACAGTACAACACTGCTCTCTTGAACACGAAACAAGCTTATAACCGACTAACAATCAAAATAACAACAAAGAACAGTGCACTCAACGTGAAACAGAGCTAAACAGAGGACAAATATATAACCCATACATATTGTAATATTTCACTCATCCTATGCTATGTCCACACGGCAGCAACCTTGCTCTCATCAACAAGCAAAAGAAAAGAAGAAAAGAACATGTGAAGACAAGGACACATAAAACCGAGAAGAATAAAATGCAGTAGAAAATACGAAAGCTAGTATTAACATGCAGTAAAGATTAGCATTTGTGTAGAGCAAACAATGAAACAGGAACAAAACATTGCAATGATATCAGCGTAAAACCAAAAATAAAGAAGCAACGTTAACAACAGAATTTTAGAATAAGATTATCAAAATTTGTATAGCAAAGTAACGTGAAACTAGTAGCTCGGATTGCTTCATTCCTTTCTCCAACCAAGGTTCCATATTGCCATTGATGAGAATAAATGCTAAGCATCAACCCACATCAAAGCATCAAAACCAAAAGGCATGAACAAGGGAAGAAGATGTTACCCGAATGCATCAAGGGAGCTCAAACCGAGAGCTAAAAAAAAATATTTAAGATTGCTTCAACTAAAAACATAAATGAACTAGGAATCCGAGAGCAGCAACTAGGACATAAAAGCTATGTAATAAAACTGAAAAATAAAAGAGCTGGATTTAACAGAACCGAGAAGCATCAAATGGTATTGATTGCCATGAAAAATTATCCAAGTGAAGAACATGAAAATGAAATGAACAGTAAAAATACATATGGAAGCTAACGGGAAACTAGACTAAAAGGAACAAGGAAAAGTAAATCCTAAGATTAATTCTAACACTATACTACTCCTAACTTACATTACATTACACTACTCCTACTCTTAAATTACATCTTCTTTCAATTGTCATCCTTTCCTATTTATAAACACACTAGGGGTAAAATTGTAATTTCTACATCCTTGATGAGTTAGCATTTTTTGGCCACTTGTCTTCACACCATTGGCTCCTTGAAAAGATATTTCCATGTCATCGGTCTTTTTGTCTAATTGGATGTGTTAGGTGGCATGACTCGTGTTGCCCGCATGGCTCAATCTCGATTTTAGCCCAATTCCGGTCTATTTTCTACTGAAATATTCAAAATTCATCCAGATTTAATTTATCTGCAAACATGAGAATTTTAATTAAATAAAGGGGATAATTAACAAAATAAATTGGGGATTTAAATAATTAATTAGGAAATTAAGCACAAATAATTCTAAAAATATAGAATTATCAGCATGAAATGATGTTTAGAAATGAAAATTAAGGGATTGAAAGTGAATAAGTTAGTAAGGTTCGGGTTTTGCACTAAATCGAGCAAATGGGTTCGAAAAAGAGAATAAATTCGGAATAAATTCAAGAAATTCTCGAAAATTATTTCGTGGCCATAGAAAATTAATATAAAATGAAATTTACTGGAGAAATCAAAATCAAGTGGAAATATGGAGGTTTCGAGGATCGAATTAATTGTTAAGGTAAATTGAAAACTTTAAGCCATTTTGCTCGGTATTGACCAAATCGCTCAAAATGGGGTCAATCAGGTAATGTTTCTTAAACAAGTGACCCCTAATTTTTTATGAAACATACTAGAGACATATTATAACACTTGAGAAGTGGAAATTTGAAGAAAATTGGACTAGAATAATTTTTCTTGAATTCTTCTAGAAGATGACAGAAATTTGTCCCCTTCAGCCTGCCGACCAAGCTCTCATCTTTATCAAATTTGAAGACCTTAGGGTATTCAATTCATGCAAATTTTTTTCATTCTGAAATTAGACTTATGGAGCTTTTAGGGGGCATAAAAATCAACCCCAAAGGACTTCTAAGTCGAGAGATATCGACCTCCTTTCATTCAGGTAGGCGTCCTCCCTTTCCCCTTAGTATACAATTGTTTCAGCCACCTTCCAGCCAGATTCAGGTGTCAGTCAAGGAAGATAGAATCTTCCTCATCCAGTCCTCTATACTATATAACAAATTCAACCACAAATAAGTTCATTTACTAGGCAAAAAATGCAAAAGAAAAACGGTGGACGGATCTGCCCTGTTTTTGGTAAGTGAAGAACTTTGAATTTTTTATTCTTTGGCTGAGTGTTCTTATAGTTTTTGATTATTCTAAGCTCTATACATGTTAAATAACAGTTGAGGAGCAATTTTGAGGAAGAAAAACGTGGTCAACCTTGGTCAAATGATGATGAAGTTCATATATGTTGTTTCTTGGTGTTTTTAGAAGGTTTTTAGTTAACTGGAAGTGGATGATTTAATTTCTATGGATTATTTGAGTTCTGGACAACAAGGTGTTGATGTGTTTGCGATGAAAATTTAATGGATCTAAGGTTATTAATGGTTAAATTTATATCGAGAAAGCCCGATTTATAGCTTAACTCAGTATAAAATCAAAAAGTGAAAGAATTAAAAATTTGGCAAAGTGACTAGTATGATTTATGAACTTAAATGAGTTATAAGGTTAATGAAGTAATGAAATGAGAAATTAGAATAATGAAATTGGCCAAAAAAGGCACTAAATTAGTAAAATCGAGAAAATTAAAAAAGTTGATCGAAAAGTCAAAATTGGTCAAACTTCGAGAAGATAAATCAAAATTGAGTATGTTAGATGAATATATGATGAATTGATATCATTTTGGGCAGTTCAAGAATTTAGCAAGCAAATCGAGGTAATCTTGAGACCCGATAATTTTATGTTGTCCTACGATCTACGAGGTAAGGGATGTGATTTAAAGTAGTATTGGTATTCAAATACCTTCAGCTTAAAAATGTGTTGAGGATATTAGTTTTTACGAATAATATTTTCAAACCCAGAAAAGTTACTATGCATTCAATAATCGAGAAAATTGAAAGAAAAACCCTATTTTCTGAGCTCTTAAAAAAAATATACTTTTGATATCTGTGACATATTTTAAATGAAATTTGTTACGTGAAAATGAAAAATATTATTTCTACGAGTTTACGGGTGAAAGGATCCGAAATATGATTAAAAATATGATTTCTACAAGTTTACAGGTGAAAGGACCCAAATTTTGATTAAAAATATGATTTCTACGAGTTTACGGGTGAACGGACCCTAAATATGATTAAATCATTATTTCTACAAGTTTACGGGTGAACGGACCCGAGAAATGATTTCAAAGAAATGTTTTGAGACTAAGGCTATATGTAAGCAATGAAAGCTATCTTAAATTACCGTGTGGGGTCTGGACCGTCGTAGAACATGCCTCATACAACCTGGTGTACGTTTAGTCCCTTGTGGTGCATGTTGAACTGCGTCGGGTATTTGTACCACTCGGTGCAATGTTTACACCACTCTCCATTAAATGAAATATATGTATAGTGGCGAGGGGCTTTGTAACACTCTGATCCAGTCTACAGTCCCTTACCATGGCCATCGATACTAAGTGTAAGTGAAGCATCTATGCAAATTTCCTAAGTGAAATGCATACATGAATACAACTCTTGTAGTAATGAAAATGTTACCTAGTCTCCATGAAAAGAATCAGTATTATTTGAAAGAAAGAGTACTAAGTTTTATGATTTAAATATTATGTACTCTGATTTGCTCTTTAAATGAGCTACATGATATATGCTGTGTGATGTGAATTCCTACGGGATATGTGTTACATGATTTACATGCTACGTGATTTATAAGATGCATGATTTACAAATTATATGCTATTAGTCATGATATCACAAGTGTTTAACTTGACTTTCGAAACTAAATATGTTTCGGTTAATATGCACGTGCATGATATTTTATAAAGCTTAGATCACAATATTTTGTATTCACATGTTTTAATGTTAAAACTGCTTTAAATGCATGTCTTACTGGGCTTGAAGAGCTCACCCCTTTATTTTTACCTCATAGAGTATCTTAAGTAAATTGTCACCCTTACTTGCCATACAATAGTCGTGGACATGCAGACTTAGCCCTTTCTAGGCTATCCTCAGTACTAGTAAGGTATATTTTTACTTTCTCTACCAGACTTCCTGTAAAGCATTGACAATGTTGTAATAATGTTTTGGGATGTAAAATAAGAAATATGAATGTAACTAAAGTTGCGGTAACGCAATTTAAACCTTACTATATATTCTGAATATGTAAAGTGTTGGAATGAGAATAGACATACTGATAAGTAGAGGAAAGAAATTGAAATCGATTGGTTGCGATTATAAACTGCGTTTCGGTACATTAACGAAAGATTAAGAAATTGGCACTGATAGGAATACAACTTAAGTAAAGGATATATATATATATATATATATACATATATATAAATTTAGCCCGTTTTTTGCATTTTCGGGGCGTCACAGTTTACTTGGTATCAAAGCAAAAGTTGTCTAGTACTGTTAGTGTTAAATAGAAAAGTCAGACTACATTCCAAATTGTCTATGCTTGTCTGGTTGTAAAGTAAGTATATCTATTAAGTCATGACTAAAACTTTGGTGTACGTACAGGTAAACGATTACTGAAATTAAGAGTGGTAGGAGAGGTCGTCCAAGGAAATAGGCACCACCTGCTCGCCACCTCCCCCTCAACCTGAGAGCCCCACTGAGAGAATAAGGAGGCTCGAGGAAACAGTATAAGGAATGAGGGAAGGATTAAATGCATTGACTACCATTATTGCTCAACAATTTGGGACAAACACTTCTGGTACTGATGCCACTCCTTTACCAACACAAGTTCCTCCTCCCCAACCACAGAATCCTCCGATAGCCCCAGCACCTCAACCTGCAGCTCCACAGCCTATAGATGTTAGAGACACCTAGAGGCTGCGAGAATTTCTGAAAATGAGTCCCTTAGAATTTACAAGGGTAAAGGATCCGATTAAGGTTGAGGGATGGTTAATAGACCTTGATTCAGTATTTCAGTATTTGGGTTGCACGGAAGAAGAGAAAGTGATTATGGCCAGCTATATGCTCAGGGAAGAGGCCAAATTTTGGTGGAGGACCACATAGAAAACCTTAGCTGATAATTTAGTAGATATTACATGGGACGCATTTCTAGATGCATTTAGGGCCCAGTATATTCCGCTTATAGCACAAAAGAGGATGCAGGTGGATTTTTTGAATCTGACTCAGGGTAGTTCGACTGTTGATCAATATGAAAGTTGATTCACTACCCTTTTGAGATATGATCCTGACACCCTTAGGGATCTAGCGTACCGAATTGAGAGATTCTTGGCAGGTATGAGATCAGGGATTCGGGACAGATTATTGGGATTTCGATTTGAGGATTTTAAGGATGCTCTAGGTCGAGCTCAAGAAGTTGAAAGGGGCTTAGATGTGACCCGAGCTAAGCATGGGTACAAAGCCAAGGATCGAGATAAAGGAAAAGGAATACATGCATCCCGATTTGATATGAGAAAGAGCCAGCCGAAGAGGCAAAGAACAGATGAGCCTCAGACAGGGGCTAGGAAGCCCAAGATCCCTATGGGTAGTGCTGCCACTGTTCGAAGCCCTGGGACAGTAGTGTCGCGGTGCAAGAACTGTGGCAAGATACATGTTGGTGAATGTCGTTGGGTTACTAATGTTTGTTTCAGATGTGGAGAGGAAGGGCACATGATTAAGGATTATCCATTAATGAGACCTTATGAATCTTAGGAACAACCAAAACAGTCTGAGCGGCAAGTACAGATTCCCCAGAGACAGGTCCCGCAGGAGAGAGCAACAACTGCAGAGAAGGGTAAGAGGCCCATTGCACAGGGACATGTGCAAACGATAGACGGAGAGACAACTGACATTTCCTCCGATACTATCAAAGGTACGCTTATGGTCTGTAATTGTTACACACATGTTTTATTTGATTCAGGTGCTACACACTTTTTTATCTCCCCACAATTTGCATGTAAATTACATTTAGAACCTAAATCCTTAAATCCCATGTTATGTATCAGTACACCTATGCATGGCTCTCAATTAACAGATATGATATGTAAAAATTGTGAAATCGTGGTAGGAGGTAGAAAGCTGTTAGCAGATTTAATTTTATTGAATATGTCAGGTTTTGATGTAATTTTAGGTATGGATTGGTTAACTGCTAATTGTGTAAGTTTAGACTGCTACACTAAGACCCTAACTTTCTCCTTACCCGAAAAGTTTGATGTATGTTTTGTTAAGAATAAATAAAGTGCATGGTGTTAAATTTTACGAAGTTATTGGTTAATAAATAAAAAAGTTGCTAACAGTATGATTCTTATGAAGACTATATTGCCTTTATTTCTAGCAACAGTTGGAACCCCCAAGTATTCAAGATGTTCCGATTGTATGTGAGTTTCTCGATGTCTTTCCAAAAGATTTATCGGGGCTACCACCAGAGAGAGAAGTTGAATTTGCAATTGATCTGGTCATCGACACTCAACCTATTTCCAAGCCACCTTATCAAATGGCATTAGTCAAATTAGAGGAATTGAAAAAGCAGTTACAAGAATTGCTCGATAAGGGATTTATTAGGTTGAGTGTGTCTCCATGGGGTGCTCTGGTATTGTTTATCAGAAAGAAAGATAGCAGTCTTCACCTGTGTATTGATTATAGACTGCTGAATAAGGCAACGATAAAGAATAAGTATCCTCTACAAAGGATAGATGACTTATTCGATTAATTAAGAGTCAGTGTTCTCAAAAATAGATCTGAGATCGGGTTATCATCAGTTAAGGATTAAGGAGACTGATGTATCGAAGATAGCCTTTCGACCCGATATGGGTACTATGAATTTTTGGTGATGCCCTTTAGACTGACTAACGCCTTTGCTGCCTTTATGAATTTGATGAATGATGTTTTTCGAGAATATTTGGATAAATTTGTGATTGTGTTCATTGATGACATACTTCTTTATTCTAAGTCTCAGGAGGAGCACGAGCAGCATTTGAGAATTGTGCTCCAAACTCTTCGTGAGAAGAGACTGTATGGAAAATTCAGTAAATGTGCATTCTGGTTGGAACAAGATTGCCTTCCTCGGACACATAGTATCAAGGATGAGGTGTTTGTGGATCCGTCTAAAGTGGATGCAGTATTAAAATGGGAGAGACCGAGGATAGTGACAGAGGTTCGAAGTTTCCTGGGATTAGCAGAATACTACCGAAGGTTTGTCGAAGGATTTTCTCGGATTGCAGCTCCACTGTCTAAATTGACCTGTAAGAATGTCCCATTTGACTGGTCTAATCAGTGTGAGCGAAGCTTCCAAGAGCTCAAACGTCGGTTGACTACCATACCAGTCTTGACCATTTCGAGAGGTTCAAGAGGATTTGCAGTTTACGGTGATACCTCCTACCAAGGTTTGGGCTGCGTGCTAATGCGGAATGGTAAAGTGGTTGCTTATGGTTCTCGCCAGCTAAAGGACCATGAGCATAACTATCCCACTCATGACTTTGAGTTGACTGCAATAATTTTTGCACTGAAGATATGGCGGTATTACTTGTATGGTGAAAAATTTCAGATTTTCACCGACCATAAGAGTCTCAAGTATATTTTTGATCAGAAGGAGCTGAATATGAGATAGCGGAGATTGATAGTGCTCCTGAAGGATTATGACTGCGAAATTTTATACCATCCGGGTAATGCGAATGTGGTAGCAGATGCCCTCAGTAGAAAGGGTATGGTGTCCTATATGATGATTAAAGAATAGGACTTGTTAGAACAGTTCGTCGAGCTTAGACTCAGTGTTGATAAGGTTAAGGATGGGTTTATGGCTAGCCTACAGATAGAGCCCAGTATATTTGATCAAATTAGAGCAGGACAGAGGAATGATCAGAAATTACTGGATATGGTTAGTGAGGCTGAGGAGAGATCGCAGTCAGAACCCTTGGTCAGTGATGATGGGTTGTTGAGATTTTGGGGCCCTATTTATGTACCCCATGATGACACCCTGAGACATAGTATTTTGAAAGAGTCCCATTGTTCTCGATTCACCATGCACCCAGGTAGTACTAAGATGTACCATGATCTCCAAAAAGTGTATTGGTGGACAGGAATGAAGAAAGATATGGTAGATTTTGTGGCTAGATGTTTAGTCTGCCAACAGATTAAAGCTGAGCACCAGAAGCTAGCAGGACTGCTTAAGTCTTTACCAGTGCCTACTTGGAAATGAAAGCTTATTACTATGGATTTTATTATGGGGTTACCCAGGACCCAAAGAGGTCATGATACAGTCTAGGTGATTGTGGACAGACTGACAAAGAGTGCTCACTTTCTTGCCATTTAGAGCACTGATTCTCTGGATAAGGTAGCAGAACTGTATGTCTGAGAGGGGGCACGATTACATGAAGCCCCTGTGAGTATTACTTCTGATAGAGATTCCTAGTTCACTTCGAGTTTTTGGACACGTTTTCAGGAAGCCATGGGATCTCGACTGAATTTGAGCACCACCTATCATCCTCAGACAGCCAGTTAGTTCGAGTGGACTATTCAGACCTTAGAGGACATGTTAAGGGCATGTGCACTAGATTTTAAGGGTTCATGGGATGATCATTTGCCTCTCACTGAATTTGCTTATAATAACAGTTATCATGCTAGCATTGGTATGACTCCTTATGAAGCTTTATATGACAGGAGATGTAGGTCCCTGATTACATGGGAAGAAGTGGGTGATAAGAAAATACTTGCTCTGAAACTAGTCGAACATGCAGCTAAAGGTGTTCAATTAATCTGTGATAGATTGAGGACAGCATAGAGTAGACAAAAGATTTATGCAAATGTGCGAAGACGTCCTTTGGAATTTCAAGTTGGGGACTCTGTATTTGTAAAGGTGTCTCCAATGAAGGGTGTCACACGTTTCGGGAAGAAAGGAAGCTCAGTCCTCGCTTCATTGGTTCATTTGAAATATTAGAGAAAGTGAGAGAAGTTGCCTATCGACTTGCACTACCCCACAGTTGTCGAGTATACATGATGTCTTTCATGTTTCCATGTTGAGGAAGTATTATCCGGACCCTTCTCATTTCATAGAGTACAAACCATTGGAGATTCATGAAGACATGAGTTATATTGAACAACCGATCTGGATCCTTGACAAAAAAAGAAGGTACATCGATCTAAGATGATTCCACTGGTAAAGGTTCTTTGGCAATACCACTCAACAGAAGAAGCTATGTGGGAGCTAGAGAGCCACATGAGAGAGAAGTACTCGCATTTATTTGATGGACCAATTTAAATTCGGAGGACCGATTTCCTGAAAGGTGGAGAGAAATGTGAAACCCAAATTTTTTCCACTTTATTTTTTATTTGGAAAACTAAGAAGTAATTGAGAACTCAAAATAATATTGTGCAGGCTCGAAGCCACCGAAGCACTCGGGTTAGCGACGTAGGGCCCGCTGTCACGTAAACTGAGGTAAGGCTCTAAGCCCAAGAATTACTTAAGAATTACATGTTTAAGCATGAAATGATGTTTAGAAATGAAAACTAAGGGATTGAAAGTGAAAAAGTTAGTAAGGTTTGGGTTTTGCACTAAACCGAGCAAATGGGCTCCAAAAAGAGAATAAATTCAGAATAAATTCTATAAATTCTCAAAAATTATTCCGAGGCCATATAAAATTAATATAAGATCAAATTTACATGAGAAATCAAAATCAAGTGGAAATATGGAGGTTTCACCAGATCGAATTAATTGTTAAGGTAAATTGAAAACTTTAAGCCATTTTGCTCGGTATTGACCAAATCACGCAAAATGGGCTCAATCGGGTAATTTTTCTTAAACAAGTGACCCCCAGATTTTTATAAAACATACTAGAGACATATTATAACACTTGAGAAGTGGAAATTTGGAGAAAATTGGACTAGAATAATTTTTCTTGAATTCTTCTAGAAGTGGACAGAAATCTGTCCCCTTCAGTCTGCCGACCAAGCTCTCATCTTTGTCAAATTTGAAGACCTTATGGTATTCAATTTGTGTAAATTTTTTCAAGTCTGAAATTGGACTTATGGGGAGCTTTCATGGGGCATAAAAATCAACCCCAAAGGACTTCTAGACTGAGAGATATCCCCCTCCCTTCATTCCTGCAAGCGTCCTCCCTTTCCCCGCAGTACGTGATTTGTTTGGCCACCTTCCGGCTAGATTGAGGTGTCAGTCAAGAAGGATCAAATCTTTAGTATCTAGTCCTATATAACATATAAAAACTTCAGCCACAAAGAAGTTCATTTTCTAGGTTAAAAACTCAAAAGTAAAACGGTGGATGGATCTGCCCTGTTTTTGGTAAGTGAAGAACTTGGAATGTTTTATTCTTTGGCTGAGTTTTCATGTAGTTTTTGATGATTCTAAGCTCTATTCATCTTAAATAACAGTTTAGGATCAATTTTAAGGAATAAAAACATGGTCAACCTTGGTCAAACCCGAGGTAAAGTTGATGGATAAAGATGAAGTTCATACATGTTATTGTTTGGTGTTTTTAGAAGATTTTTACTTAAGTGGAAGTGGATGATTTAATTTGTATGGATGATTTGAGTTCTGGACAGTAAGGTGTTGATGTGTTTGTGATGAAAATTTGATGGATCTAAGGTTGTTAACGGTTAAATTTATACCGAGAAAGCCCGATTTATAGCTTAACTCAGTATAAAACCGAAAAGTGAAAGAATTAAAAATTTGTCAAAGTGACTAGTATGATTTATGACTTAAATGAGTCATAAGGTTAATGAAGTAATGAAATGAGAAATTAGAATAATGAAATTGGCCAAAAATGGCACTAAATCGGTAATCGAGAAAATAAAAAAAAGTTGACTGAAAAGTCAAATTTGGTCAAACTTCAAGAAGATAAATCAAAATTGAATACGTTAAGATGAAATTGATAATTATATGATGAATTGATATCATTTTGGGTAGTTTGGGAATTCAACACACAAATTGAGGTAATCTCGAGACCCGATAATTTTAAACTACCCTACGATCTACAAGGTAAGGGATGTGATTTAAAGTAGTATTGGTATTCTGTAAGACCCGAATTTAGTTAAAACACGAAATGAGTATGTTCGTGAAAGGAATGATTGAAATGGTCCCAAATTAAATGAACGGAATTCAAACTGGAGATAAGGATTCAAAACACGAAATTAAAAATGCAAAAGGACTGAAATGAAATTTCGAACACGTGAAGGGCAAAACGGTCAAAAGATCGAAAGTCGGATAAATTCGATAAGAAAAAATAATTAAAAATAATGGATATGAGAATCTTGATCAATAACGAAGAAATAATTAAATTTCGAGTCCAATTTGATCAAGATCCATAATTTTTAGAAATGTCGAAAAGTCACTCGGGACAATATCTCGAAAATACAGAGAAATTATACCCGAAAAAGGGTTAAAAATATAATAAATAAATTAAATAAAATTAAATAAATCTATTTGGAATAAAAAAATATATTAGTAGATATTTTAGAATACTTTAGAATATTTAATGATTATTTTAATAATAAAATAATTTATAAATAATAATAATAATAAAAAATTGAAATTGCAATCGGGAAGAACCCAAAATGGAAACCGATGGAAGCAACTAAAACCCGAGACCTACGATCCAACTACCGGCGATCATCAAGCCCCGACGACCAGCCGAGGAGAAAGAGGGGAAGCCGGCGAGCAAGTTGGCTCCGGCGACGGGCGCCAAGGACGGCCGAATCCGACGAACGGAGGAGGAGAAATCGACGAGAGAAAGGAGATCGATCCCGGCGATCCACGTCAGCTGGGCTCGAATGGCGGGCACCGGCGTGATCGGGAAGAGGATGCGGTTCTTTTGAGACTGATATCGGCCGACGAAACTGTCGAAATCCGACGGATCGAGGGAGAGAAAGCCGAGAGGGAGAAAAGAGCAACGGCGGCCATCGACGGTGATTTGGTCCCGATCGAGGCCAGTCGAAGGTTACCCGGCCAAAGACGAGCCAAATGGAGCCAGAATCATGCCTGGAATCGGTCGAAAACGTCGTGAACTGCGACGGGAAGGTCTGAACCGGTACGGACCAGTTCAACAAAGAGGTGAACTGGACTAAATCGGCTGAATCAGACCGGTCTAAACCGGGTTGAACCAGACAGAACCGGTTCAGCCAAGAAAGAAGGGAAAAAAAAGAAAGAAAAAAAAAGGAAAAAAGGGAAGAATTTTTGGGGATACATCGGACTTCGGGTAAGTTGATATGAGGTCAAAAGTGACCGATTTGATTTTCAGGAAATTTATTTAAATTATAATTGATCAAAAATTAACCTGGAATTAAATGTATAATTGTGCAGTTGTACGACAGAGCCCGAACGAGAGCCGATTGAGCTCTGATTTTTGTACCCCGCATCATATTGGGTAAGTATATTTTAATTACAATAATATGGGTCCTTTAATGCAGAGTTTTGATTATTTTACGAAATTTACGGATTAATTATGTATAAAAAGGAATATTAATCGGAATTGCAATGTAATTACCGTAAATAGTATACGGGCTATCCAATGAGTTTGGAACAAAGCCCGATGATTATTGGTAAGCTGAATGAGCCCAGTAAACCCGAAGAAGAGATTTAATAAGTATAAATGGGCTGAAAATGGGTCGAGGCCTATTAAGGTGCAATTGGGCCTAATAAAGTAAAACGGGCCCAGTACGTTAGATTCTATCAGTAAATGTGATATACTGATAAAAATAAGTGAATTAACCCAAAATATGTGGTTATATGCCATTTCGTAGACTTGGTTGACGCGCAGTTGGACTGAGAGATCGGGTATTATCGAGATGAGATAAGTTTGCGGGTGAATCGAGGTAAGGGAATTTTGTAGGTGCATAGAGATTTCTATACGTATTTTTGAGGGGATTTACAGGGTCTAAAATTTCTTAAAGTATCTAGAAGTGAAATAATAATTTTTGTGAAAATCGGGGCATAAGTGAATAAAGAAAAAGATGATTTTGCCCCTGGGAGTAAAATTTACAAAAAGGGTAGTAAGGCAGATAAATTGCATGATTCATGTTTTTAATGTTTTATATGAATGTATTGCTTTGATTTAAAGCAAATATGCACATAGGTTGGCTGTTGATTTTATGAATTATACGAAAGAGTACCGGTTTGTACCGGTTACAATTTTAAAAAGATATTTTATTAAGATTGAGCCACTTATCATATTTACACGAGCAAAAAAAGAGTGTTAGAGTCTCACTTGCACTAAATTTTACTAATTTATTACTCATGAAAAGCCGTATTGGAGCATTGCTCGTACGAAAAAATTGTGTGTGCATAAAACCGTGCTGGAGCTTCGCTCGCACGAGATTTTAGATATCATGATATGCATAGTGTCGTGCTGGAGCTTCGCTCGCACTAGACGTGAGTTGACATGCATATAGTCGTGTGGAAGCCTCCTGTAGACTATGTGTCGCAGAGAGTTGAGATGCTCGCACGTATACTTTGAGACATGGGTTGGTTATCGACATGGTATTGGGGTGTATAAGACCTACGGCAGGCACCCCCAGACTATGATATGGGTCCACAAAGTACGATGTACTGTGTATGTCACACGGAGTACACTGTATCGTGCAGTCATAATGACTCGATGATGTTACTTGATATTCTGGTGGGTAGGATTTGACCCCACCTCCTGTTGCAGTTGTGATGCCCCGCACACCGGGATCCGTGTAGCTTGGGATCACATGGACAAATTATGGCCATAGTCCTCAATTTTCATATAGTAACCTACATGCCTCACATGATATCATACGGCCTGAATAGACCAGGATGAACCCGAGGGAGGGGTAATGTCCCGATTTATGTTTTTAAATGAGATGTGATTCAATGAATCAAGTTATTCCCGAGAGATAGGTTTGACCTTGAAGAGGTTGTTTTATGAAACAAATAAGTTTTAACGTGCTGAGTTTATGATGAAACAAATAAGTTTTAATGTGACAAGCATAAGATGTCATACATGATGATTTTTCCATGTTTATTTTATATGTCGATTTCATGATTTCTCTTATATGATATATACATACATGTGGCATCGTTTTAGTCATACCTCATGCTCCAAATATAAATGATTTTATATCATGATATTATCAGCACGTAGATAGTATAGTTATCTACCTGCTCACATTATTGCCTTACTGAGCAAGTTTCGCTCACCCTTTCATTTTCCACCCCACAGGGTATATTCAATAGAAGAGACAGATAGTAGTCTTGCATTTCGATTATCCGCTGCTTCTTATCAAGACCAGGTATACACATTTGTATAATTTTGTATCTGAACATATAGAGGCACAGTACTATATATGGATGTAATATTGGGGATGTATTTAGTTTAAATAAATTGATATTTAAATGAAATATGAAAAATGGAATGGTAAATATGTGAGAGGTGACTAACACCGAATCATAGCCCAACTGTTTAGTAGTGTAACTGTTCACGACAGGTAAGAAAATGAAAAAGTGAAAAATTTACTCTGATTTTTAGGTAATTTGGGTCGTGACAAGAGGTGGTATTAGAGCAGAGTTGGTCTGATACGAGTCGGTATTAGTGGTTAAGTAAATTTAGATCCCCATGTACTGTGCATTGTTTAGATACAATTGTGTATATCAAAGTGGAACAGCAGCTAAGAATTTAGTTTCGAATGCAAGAATCTAGTTTTTATAACTGATAGTCGCTATGGTAGAGGGGCGAGTACACATGCTCGAGGCCGTAGGGATAGGCCTGAGAGTCGAATGAGTCGTCACATGAGACTCGAGATGAGAGTGAGGTGGAGACTGATGTTGAGCATACTCTACAGGGTCCTATAAAGAGACCAAACAGTATTGAGACATGCTCCAAGAGGATGGAGTGGAGTGTAGAAAATATTTCGGAGTTGTTTACTCAGTCTATGTGGGTAGTTGAGGATAGGCAAGTAAAGCCTAAACTGATGCCTCAGACTATAGAGATTTTCACACCCCTCCGGTATATAGCGAAGTAAAGAAACCAATACTTGTTGAGGACTGGGTGAATGTGATAGCGAAGTTGTATGGATTCTTTTAGTGTATGTCGATTGAGAAAGTGACTTTTAAATACGTTTATGTTGGAGGGCTAGGCGGAGCATTGATGGAAGTCCGTTCGACCAATCTGAAGAGTTAGACGTCCAGAGTCGACATGAGAAATATTTTTGGATACAGTCTAGTGACAGAATATTTCAGACACTACTTAAGAAAAATTACAGGTAAAATTTCTTACACTAACCCAGAGACATTGGTTGATTGATGAGTATAAATCTCAGATTACATCTCTGGGCAAGTATGAACCCGATATTGTGGATAGTGAGAGTCGAAAAAGCCCAAAAGTTCATGGAAGGGCTCAAATTGTCGATTAGAGTCTGATTAGCCCCGTTAGATATCACTACCTATGTCGAGGCAGTGTGTAGAATACAGTTGCGTGAATAAGATCATGTGTTGCACGCCTCTGAGATTTAGAAAGGTAGTAAGGGCCGAAATAGAGACAGAAGAGAATAGAGAATGATAGAGATGTAAGAGCGGGAAAGAGACCAGTTGGTAAGACATTAGAGCTGATAAGTCACAGGGTAAGATGATTGGTAAGGCCCCAGTGTATCCAATTTCAGCACTTTTGAGGGGTATTGTGATTTGAGGACCCTGACCTGCTACGAAGCAGTGTAGCAGTGTAACAATGTAATAATGTAAGCAGTGTAGCAGTGTAAGCAATGTAGGATGTGTGGTAGATACTACTGAAGTATGGCCTACACATACACTTTATTAACTAAAATAGACGTTAAGTGTGGTAAGACGAACCAATTATTTAATGATTACTCAGTGTTAGGTTAGACTGCCCCACAGAAGGATAAAGAGACAGAGAAAACCCTATTAGTATCTCTGCACCGAAAATGGAGGCCACAGCCGAAGAGAAAGGGGAAACTAGGTTGTTGGATGAGGGCAAGTGTATGCCTTGGACCAGGACACTATTGATGTTTCATATGATGTGGTGAAAGATACCACACTAGTTAAGAATAGTGAAGTAATTATTTTAATTAATCCTAGTGCCACGTATTTAGTCATACCGCCTTCATTTGTATATTAGTTAGTAAAAGACGTGAATGCCTAATCCGTGGGCACAATGCTGATAGTTAGTACCCCAATAGAGGAGGGTTAACTAACGAAATAATTATTAAGAGAATATAAGTTGAAAATAGCGGTGAAAACATCACTGAACAATATACTGTAAGTTTTGACAAGTAATAAAAGGGGTGTAGTGATTGAAATTAAAGGAGCAAATGATTGTACTCACGGAATGAGTAATGACAGAGTTTTTGTTATAAGTGATATACGAAAAGAGATAAGCTTTTCGATGTGATAGATCTTGAATACAAAATCTATTGGAATAAGATGTGTATGTAAGGTAAGAATATCTATAATACGTGAAGTAATTTGGATTAAAGCAATTAGTAGCGAATATGAATTGTGACCACATGGACTGATATGTAAAGTAATTGTGGTCAAGTCTGAGGGTTAATAAAGGTATTTCAAAATACCTCCCCGCCTGAAGACTTGACAGCGTCTAAAAGTATACACAACCTATAAATTGAAAGTGATAGTCGTAATATATACATTTAAAATTAAGGTACCTTTACTTGTACGATAAAGGAATATAGAATTCGATTAATCGTGAAGGTTTAAAAATTTATTTAAAATTTTATAAAAGCCGTTAATATAAGAAAAAGGAAATGATGCGGATTAGTATCTTGAACGGAAGCGATTTTGAAATGACGTTATACGTTTATGCGTACATAAGTCAAGGATATGGATGATTGAAATATTTAGTGGAACACAACTACGATGAGATATTTAAACTTTACCTGGACCGATTTGTTATCATCCATATTGATGATATTTTGGGTGTATTTACAGTCCAAGGAAAAAATTATAAGCAACAATTGAAAATTGTTTTTACAGATGATTTGTTGAGAGTTCTCGAAATATACTACTTTGCTGACACGTTTAACTTAGAAAAAGTTGTATTTGAATGGGATGATAGACGTGACAGGAGTTTTGGTGTACTGAAGTAATAAACTGATCACCGCATTTATTCTCACAATACCCAACAAATTAAGAGGTTTCTCACGAGTCCATGGATACCTCAAAATAATGAATGAGTTGTGTATTGATGCAAAAGGGGAAGATAGTCAGTTATGAATCCAGACAACTCAAGGATCATGAAAGGACTATCCGGCCATGATTTAAAGTTGACAGCGATAGTGGTTGTATTGAGTATATGACACTACTATGTATACGGTGAGAAATTTTAGGTATGCACTGATCATAAGAGCCCCGAGCATCTGTTTTCACAGAAAGAATCGGATATGAGAATAAAGAGGGTTAGAGCTTTTGAGGGATTATGAGTGTGGAAATTGTACCACCCAGGAAAGGCTAATGTGATGGCTAATGCCTTGAGCAGAAAGAGAATCGGGATGGTATTACATATGATGGTCAGGAAGCGTGAGCTGCTAAAGCAGTTGTAAGCCTCAATAGTGATGTGATCCCCTCTGATGATGACAATGATTGTATGACAGCTAGCCTGAAATTAGAACCGAATTTGAGTGACCGGATTTGACAGGCTTAGCGTGATGATCGGCATGATGTCGATAGTATAGGTCAGATTCAGATGGGTACAGTGACAGAGTTCACAGAGAGTGATGATGGCTTACTGAGGCTCAGAGATAGTATAAGTACTCCCCAGGACCACAGTGATGAGATAGAGTTATTGTCAGAAGCTCACTTTTCTGGATATACAGTGCATCCGAGAAGTAATAAATGTATCGAAATCTTAGAAAAGGGTAGTGGTGGTCAGATATGAAAAGAGACATTGTAGAGTTGTGGAAAAGTGTCTCGTATGTCAGCAGAATAAGGTAGAGCAAAAGAAGTTGCAGGGTTATTGCAGTTTCTACCTATATTGACACGAAAATGGGAACAAGTTACCATGAATTTCGTGATGGGTTACAGAGGACCTGAATGAATCACGAGACTATATGGGTGATAGTCGATAGATTGACTAAGTCTACCCACCTTCTGGTTAGGAAATCCCCAGATACTCTGAGTGCGTAGGTGAAGTTATATGTACGGAAGATTGTGGAACAATATGTATGTTCCAGTGAGCATGGTATCATATAGGGATTCCCGCTTCACTTCTTACTTCGGGGAATATTTTTCAGGAAGCTATGGGAACCCGACCGAGTGTTAGCACAACTTTTCGTCCTCAGATAGATGGTCAGTCAGAGAGGACTGTACAGGTTCTGGAGGATATGATGAGAGCGTGTTCCATTTATCTGATAAGCTCCTGGGATGATCAGTTATTACTAATTGAATTCGCCAATAATGACAATTGTCACTTGAGTATCGGGATGACTTTAGATGAGACATTGTATGGCCGTAAGGGTTGTTTCCCCAATTTGGATAAGAAGAAGTGGGTGACAGATAGAAAATTATTCTCGAATTGATAAGACAAACCTCTGAGAATGTTCAGTTAATTGTGAAGGATTAAGAACACCTTAAAGCATATAGAAAAACTATGCTGACAAGAGATAGAAACCATTGGAATTCACCGAGGGTGAATCAATATTGAGTTTCGTTAGATTGAATCTTTTGAGTGATTGGACAAGTGGGAGATAAGGCCTGTAGGTTGGCGTTACTACCTAAATAGACAGGCATCCATGATGTGTCCCATCTTATGATGTTTTGAAAATATTATCCGGACCCAGCGTATGTGATCAGATACGAGCTTCAACAGCTTAGCTCAGTGAAAGTATAACATATGATTAAAAACTTGATTTGGGTATTAAAACGGGAAGGAGAAACTGTTGAGATTTAAGACGATCTTCCTAATTAAAGTCCTTTAGTAGTAGTACACTCCGAAAAAGTCACATGAGAATGACAGTATATGACACAATAGACCTACCCGGAGTTGTTTATAAATCCATTTAACTTGGTTCTAATTTGGAGGACCAAATTTCTTAAGTGGGGGAGATTAGGTAAGACTCGAATTTAGTTAAACACGAAATGAGTATGTTCGTGAAAGGAATGATTGAAATGGTCCCAAATTAAACGAACGAAATTCAGACTGGAGATAAGGATTCAAAACACGAAATTAAAAATGCAAAAGGACTGAAATGAAATTCTCGAACACGTGAAGGGCAAAACGGTCAAAAGACCGAAAGCCGAAATAAATTCGATAAGAAAATTTAATTAAAAATAATGGATTTGAGAATCTTGATCAATAAGGAAGAAATAATTAAATTTCGAGTCCAATTGATCAAGATCCGAAATTTTTAGAAATACCGAAAATTCACTCGGGACAATATCTCGAAAATACGGAGAAATTATACCTGAAAATGGTTTAAAATATAATAAATAAATTAAATAAAATTAAATAAATCTATTTGGAATAAAATAATATATTAGTAGATATTTTAGAATACTTTAGAATATTTAATGATTATTTTAATAATAAAATAATTTATAAATAATAATAATAATAATTAAAAAAACTGAAATTGGAATCGGGAAGAACCTGAAATGGAAACCAATGGAAGCAACTGAAACCCGAGACCCACGATCCAACCACCGGCGATCATTAAGCCCCGACGAATAGCAGAGGAGAAAGAGGGGAAGCCGACGAGCAAGTTGGCACCGGCGAAGTGCGCCAAGGATGGCCAAATCCGACGAACGGAGGAGGAGAAACCGACTGGAGAAAGGAGTTCGATCCTGATGATCCACAGCAGCTGGGCTCGAACGGCGGGCATCGGCGTGATCGGGAAGAGGATGCGGTTCTTTTGAGACTGATATCGGCCGACGAAATCGCCGAAATCCAACGGATCGAGGGAGAGAAAGCCGAGAGGGAGAAGAGAGGAACGGCGGCCACCGGCTGTGATTTGGTCCCAATCGAGGCCAGTCGAAGGTTACCAGGCCAAAGACGAGCCGAATGGAGCGGTTCAGCGACGAGAAGGCCTGAACCGGTATAGACCGGTTCAGCAAAGAGGTGAACCAGACTAAATCGGTTGAATCGGATCGGTCTGAACCGGACTGAACCGGTTCAGCCAAGAAAAATGGGAAAAAAAGAAAGAAAAAAAAGGAAAAAAAGGGAAGAATTTTCGGGGATACATCGGACTTCGGGTAAGTCGATATGAGGTCAAAAGTGACCGATTTGATTTTTGAGAAATTTATTTAAATTATAATTGATCGAAAATTAACTTGGAATTAAATGTATAATTGTACAGTTGTACGACAAAGCCCGAACGAGAGCCAATTGAGCTCCGATTTTTGTACCCCGCATCATATTGGGTAAGTATATTTTAATTACGATAATATGAGTCCTTTAATACAGAGTTTCAATTATTTTATGGAATTTACGGATTAATTCTGTATAAAAAGGAATATTAATCGAAATTGCAACGTAATTACAGTAAATAGTATACGGGCTATCCAATGAGTTTGGAATGAAGCCCGATGATTATTGGTAAGCTGAATGAGCCCAGTAAAGCCGAAGAAGGGATTTAATAAGTATAAATGGGCTGAAAATGGGTCGAGGCCCATTAAGGTGCAATTGGGCCTAATAAAGTAAAACGGGCCCAGTACGTTAGATTCTATCAGTAAATGTGATATACTGATAAAAATAAGTGAATTAACCCAAAATATGTGGTTATATGTAGTTTCATATACTTGGTTGACGCGTAGTTGGACTGAGAGATCGGGTATTATCGAGACGAGATAAGTTTACGCATGAATCGAGGTAACGAAATTTTGTAGGTGCATAGAAATTTTTATACGTATTTTTGAGGGGATTTATAGGGTCTAGAATTTCTTAAAGTATCTAGAAACGAAATAATAATTTTTGTGAAAACCGGGGCATAAGTGAATAAAGAAAAAGAGGATTTTGCCCATGGGAGTAAAATTTACAAAAAGGGTAGTAAGGTAAATAAATTGCATGATTTCATGTTTTTAATGTTTTATATGAATGTATTGCTTTGATTTAAAGAAAATATGCACATAGGTCGCAGAGAGTTGAGATGCTCGCACGTATACTTTGAGACATGGGTTGGTTATCGACATAGTATTGGGGTGGATAAGACCTACGGCAGGCGCTCCTAGACTATGATATGGGTCCACGGAGTACGATGTACCGTGTATGTCACACGGAGTATGCTGTACCGTGCAGTCATGATGACTCGATGATGTTACTTGATATTCTGGCGAGTAGGATTTAACCCCACCTCCCGTTACAGTTGTGATGCCCCGCACACCGGGATCCGTGTAGCTTGGGATCACATGGACAAATTATGGCCATAGTCCTCGATTTTCATATAGTAACCTACATGCCTCACATGATATCATACGGTCTGAATAGACCAGGACGAACCCGAGGGAGCGGTAATGTCCCGATTTATGTTTTTAAATGAGATGTGATTTAATAAATCAAGGTATTCTCGAGAGATGGGTTTGACCTTGATGAGGTTGTTTTATGAAACAAATAAGTTTTAACGTGATGAGTTTATGATGAAACAAATAAGTTTTAATGTGACGAGCATGAGATGTCATACATGATGATTTTTCCATGTTTATTTTATATGTCGATTTCATGATTTCTCTTATATGATATATACATACATGTGGCATCGTTTTAGTCATGCCTCATGCTCTAAATATAAACGATTTTATATCATGACATTATCAGCACGTAGATAGTATAGTTATCTACCTGCTTACATTATTGCCTTACTGAGCAAGTTTCGCTCACCCTTTCATTTTCCACCCCACAAGGTATATTCAATAGAAGAGACAGATAGTAGTCTTGCATTTTGGTTATCCGCTGCTTCTTATCAAGACCAGGTATACACATTTGTATAATTTTGTATCTGAACATATAGAGGCACAGTACTGTATATGGATGTAATATTGGGGATTTATTTAGTTTAAATAAATTGATATGTAAATGAAATATGAAAAATGGAATGGTAAATATGTGAGAGGTGACTAACACTGAATCACAGACCAACTGTTTAGTAGTGTAACTGTTCACGACGGGTAAGGAAATGAAAAAGCAAAAAATTTACTCTGATTTTTAGGTAATTTGGGTCGTGACATATTCAATTACCTTACTTCAGCTTAAAAATGTGTTAAGGATATTAGTTTTTATGAATAATATTTCCAAACCCAGAAAAGTTACTATGCACTCAAAAATCGAGAAAACTGAAAGAAAAAGCCCTATTTTTTGAGCTCTTCAAAAAAATATACTTTTGATATCTGTGACATGTTTTAAATGAAATTTGTTAAAATGGAAGATATTATTTCTACAAGTTTACGGTTGAAAGGACCCAAAATATAATTAAAAATATGATTTCTACAAGTTTACAGGTGAAAGGACCTGAATTTTGATTAAAAATATGATTTCTACGAGTTTACGGGTAAACGGACGGGACCTGAAATATGATTAAGTCATTATTTCTGCGAGTTTACGGGTGAACGGACCCCAGAAATGATTAAAATATGATTTCTATGAATTTACGGGTGTACGAACCCGAGATATGATTTCTATGAATTTACGGGTGTACGGACCTGATTTATGATTTTCTACGAGTTTACCGGTGAACGAACTCGAGAAATGATATCAAAGAAATGTTTTGAGACTAAGGTTATATGTAAGCTATGAGAGCTATCTTAAATTGTCGTGTGGGGTCTGGACCGTCGTGGAACATGCCTCATAGCACTTGGTGTACGTTTAGTCCCTTGTGGTGCATGTTGAACTGCGTCAGGTATTTATACCACTCGGTGTGATGTTTACGCCACTCTCTGTTAAAGGAAATATATGTTTAGTGGCGAGAGGCTCTGTAAGACCCTGATCCAGTCTATAGTCCCTTACCATGGCCATCGGTACTAAGTATAAGTGAAGCATCTATGCAAATTTCCTATGTGGAATGCATACATGAATACGACTCTTGTCGTAATGAAAATGTTGTCTAGTCTCCATGAAAAGAATCAGTATTATTTGAAAGAAAGATTACGAAGTTTATGATTTAAATATTATGTACTTTGATTTGCTATATGCTATGTGATGTGAATTCCTACGGGATATGTGTTACATGATTTACATGCTACGTGATTTATAAGATGCATGATTTACAAATTATATGCTATTAGTCATGATATCACAAGTGTTTGACTTGACTTTCGAAACTAAATATGTTTCGGTTAATATGCACGTGCATATTAAAACTTATATCACAATATTGTGATATAAAGCTTATATCACAATATTTTGTATTCACATGTTTTAATGTTAAAACTGCTTTAAATGCATGTCTTACTAGGCTTGAAGAGCTCACCCTTTTATTTTTACCTCACAGAGTATCTTAAGTAAATTGTCACCCCTACTTGTCGTACAATAGTCGTGGACAGGTAGACTCAGCCCTTTCCAGGCTATTCTCAGTACTAGTAAGGTATATTTTTACTTTATCTACCATACTTCCTATAAAGCATAGACAATGTTGTAAAAATGTTTTGGGATGTAAAATAAGAAATATGAATGTAACTAAAGTTGTAGTAACGCAGTTTAAACCTTACTGTATATTCTGAATATGTAAAGTGTGGGAATGAGAATAGACGTACTGATAGGTAGAGGAAAGAAATTGAAATCAACTGGTTGCGATTATAAACTGTGTTTCGGTATATTAACGAAAGATTAAGAAATTTGCACTGATAGGAATACAACTTAAGTAAAGAATATATATATATAATTTAGCCCATTTTCCACATTTTCAGGGCGTCACAGAGATGTAGCATATCAGCTAGCACTACCTTCACAGTTGTCGGGTATACATGATATCTTCCATGTTTCGATGTTAGGGAAGTATCATCCGGACCCTTCTCATGTCATCGAGAACGAGCCACTAGAGATTCATGAAGACATGAGCTATGTTGAGCAGCCAATCCGGATTCTCGATAGGAAGGAGAAAGTGCTAAAATCTAAGACTATCCCACTAGTGAAGGTTCTCTGGTGACATCATGAGACAGAAGAAGCTACCTGAGAGCTAGAGAGCCAAATGAAGGAGAAGTATCCTCATCTATTCGATGGACCAGCTTGAATTCAGAGGACTGAATTCTTAAAAGGTAGGGAGAAATGTGAAACCCGATATTTTTCCATATTATGATGCTTATGAGAAGTAAATTATAGCTCAATGTGACGTTTTGCAGGCCCGTAGACAACTAAAGCACTCGGTTCTTGTCACGACCAAAATTACTTAAAAAATAAATCACTACAATTTTTTTTTTCATTTTTCGTTTGTTATTTAATTCTTACCTTCCTCTCATCATGACCATCCTACCAACAGTTGGGCTATGATTCGGTATTAGTCTCCTCACAATACTTACCATTCCATTTCCATGTTACATTTACACATTAGGATTTTTCTATCCTTTGACTTTAACTAATACGTTCACAATTGCATTTACATAACCTTACATCCCCGACGTCATATACATTTACAGTACTGTGCATTTACATAATTAGATACAAAACCATACAAGCGTGTATACCTTTTCTCGATGGGAAACAACGGATAACAGGAATGCATGATCACTGTCGCTTTCTATCCACTGAAAGTACTCTGTAGAGGGGGAAAATAAGGGGGTGAGCAACCACACGCTCAGTAAGGTAATTATGTAAGTAAGTAGATAGCTCTACTATCTACATACTCATAATGTCATGCCCTTAAATCCATTTCTTTTCGTTTAAAGCTCATGCACACATCAATGCCATAGTTTACAAAAGCTGTTCGTGCTTATGGGAATCATGCAACTCATGCCTCAATGGCATCTCATGTAAAATCATAAAACGTATGAATTAAATCAAAATCATGCATTTACAATTAAAGCATGGATAACCTCCTCATGCTAACACATTTCATTGCATGAATTATAAAAAAGTATGAAAAATACATCATGTTGAATTTCCACAAAACCTTAGAAAACACTTAATTCATTTCAAAAATCCACATCCATCACACTCATCAGCACTCAACCCCTCCCTCGGGTGATCCTGATCCACATAAAATCATTTATTTCCAAGCATTTTTGAAAACATTAAAATTTCATTTATTCACAATAAAACCAATATCATCAGTCAGGATCCAACCCCTCCCTCGGGTGGTCCAGACTCACACAAAATCCACGTATTCTCAAGCTTTCAAAACATCAGATAGTAACATGCGAGACTAGGCAATGTATCATGGAAATAACTAGGACTATGGCCATATCCTCATGATCCCAGGCTACACGGATCAGGTGTACGGGGTTTCACCACTATCGGGAACCACCATGGGAGATGGGTCAAATCCAACCCTTTGGTCCAACCCGATCACTCACATTCGAAGACGCCACATAAATATAATATATCATAACACGATAGATCATACTCCATGTGATTTGCATGGTCCAACGTACTCCACAGACCCATATCTCATATCAATACTCGTGCCATATCTCAAAACGCAAGTGCGAGCATGTTTAATCGGCGTGACACATAGTCTACCCAAAGCTCCAAGCATGGCTCATAGCATGTCTCAAATCAAAATGCACGTACGAGCCTATTTAATCGGTGTAACACATAATATACCCGAAGCTCCAAGCACGACTGTAATTTCCTCATAAAACCAGTGCGAGCTATGCTCCAGCACTCTATCATAAAATCAAGTAAAACTAGTGCGAGCTAAGCTCAAGCACTCTGTCACAAAAATCATGTGAAAATCTGGTGCGAGCTAGGCTCCAGCACCCATGCATGTAAAACTCTAGTGCGAGCCCCTGCTCCAGCACTAATACATGTGTCACACAGTTCAAAACTCGTGTGAGCTAAGCACTAGCACCTCTCATGCATGTCAAATCATTAAAACTAGTACGAGCAATCGCTCCCACACCTTTTTATGCGTATCAAGTCAAAACAGGGTGCGAGCTAGGCTCAGCACCTCTCATGCATGTCAAATCATTAAAACTAGTGCGAGCAATCACTCCAGCACCTTTTTATGCATATCATGTCACATAAATTGGTGCGAGCAACCGCTCCAGCACCATTATGCACACTCACAAACTCAGATATAGTGCGAGCAAGGCTCCAGCACCTTCTGTTTCCATATAAACTTTATTGTTGGCCCATTTTCCAAAGAATTTCATTTAAATCTAAATAACATTTTTTTAGTGTTATCTTGTGACATTTGTACAAACACTGGCCAATCTACCAATTTGCTTTGATTAAAAACCACGAAAATTTTCCAAATCATGCATGTCATGCTTTCACCATCCTTAGGTGAATTTTCCCTTAGTAGGGGTAAAATAGTCTTTTACCCATCTTGGGTCCTTAAAATTTTTAATCCATTTTTAGGACCTTTATACATTTTCAGTGTATGTAAAAGCTGTTAAAAATACGTGTAGCTACTTGTAGCTACTCACAAAATTCCCTTACCTCATTTTTCTGTACAGTCTGACCTTTTCACTGATGTCGTCACGCAGTCTAATTTGCTCCCAGTCCAATCTCCAGAACTGCGTATAAATATTCATCAGGTCAAATAAAATATAATTAATTGTATTTCATATTTTCTAGGCTTAATTTAAATCATTGAGTCTGTTTACCCATATTGGGCCCAACTGTACCATAATGGGGCCTTAACCGGCCTTAAGCCCATTTTTCACTTACTATTCACATCATCGTGGCCTATTGGGCTCATTGGGCCCATCAGTATTTATTGGGCCTCGTTTTAAACTCTCAGATAGCTCAAATAATTATTTACAAAAATTTATCTCTAATTCCAAAATATAATTCATTTTATGAGGAATTAAATTCGTAATTTATGTGGTAAATTTTTAACACGTATAACGATGTAAATTGTCGTAAATAAGGGTTATTTACCTGAGATTTCGTGATAGTACACAAATTGAGGCTGACTCGAGCTCTCGTTTGTCGCCAATTATTAAGCTACGCATTTATATATTTTTCGGGTCAAATTTAGTCAAATATATGTTTAAATAATTATTTCAAAAATTAAATCAGTCTATTTGACCACTTACCGGCTTACTCGTAGCTCGACTGCATCTCCGAATTTTTCTCCATTTTTCCTTTTCTTCTTCTTCTTTTTTTTTTCTTCTTTTCTGGCTAAATCGGTTCAATTCGGTTCAGCTCTATTCAGTCTGATCCGCTTTTCTCCTTTGTCGTTTGGAGCTTCACCGACCGGTTCTTCGTCGGCTTCCTTTTCCAGCTTGTCTGTGAGGTCGTCCGGTGCACGGATCTGGTGTCGGTTTCACCAGGACTGGCCGAAAAGTGGCCGGTTCGACCTTTTCTCTCCTCGGTCTCGTTACCGTTTCTCCTTTCTCACTGTTGCTGGCGCTGGCCGCCGTTTCTTGGGTCGTTTTCGCCACCAATCGGCTCGGCATCGCATTAGGGACCTTCGGTGGGCAGTGGCTATGGCTGAATCGGCGTCGAGCTCGTCGGATTCCCTTTTCTCTCTCGGGTTCTCTCTTTTTCTCTCTCTCTCAGTCGCCGGTCGTTGTTCTCGCTATATTCCTCATTGTCGACGTCGGCCCTGACCTTCCCCCTCTCGGCCGGTTCTCTCTCTTTCTCCGAAACCTCCTCCGTTCGTCAGAGGAGAAGGCATCAGCCTTCTTTATTTTTAGGGTCGCGCGATCCCAATTCTTTTATTATTATTATTATTATTATTATTGAATAAAATATAATACTTTTGCCAAAATATCCAAAAAATATTATATTTTATTCATTTAATCAATTAATGTATTTATTTGTCTAATTTTATCTTTTCAGTATATTTTTTCCATATTTTTGGGATAATTTCATGAGGTGAAAATTTTGGTTTATTCCAATATAATTCATATCTTGATCAATTTAACCTGAAATTTAATAATTTCTCCTTTAATGATCAAGATTTCATGAATCCATGTTTACAGTGTCAATTTCTTACTAAATTGACACTCAATTTCGAGTCTTTTGACTGTTTTACCCTTCAACGTGTTCAGAACCAAATCAACACAACTTCCCTTCACGAACCCTTTGTCATTTCGTATTTTAAATTCTTATCTCCAATCTGAATTGTCCGAATCCCATTCATTTAATCTGTGGCCATTTCAATCCTTTATTTGATCTTTAAATGCATTCGGGAATTTTTATTCATTCCATTTGCATTTTTTATTCACGTACAACTCTTATTATGATTCAATTTACATATAATCATGTTCACATCATATGAATCATAAGGAATTTCGATAAAAAAATCGGGTCTTACAGTTCTAGCATGGGGCCCGATGGCACGTAAATCGAGAAAAGGTCCTAGACCTGAGAATTGCTTAGAAATGCCATGTTCTGCATGAAATGATGTGTAGAATGAAAAACTAAGTGTTTGGAGATGAAAAAGTGAGTTAAACTCGGGTTTTAAATTAAATCGAGAAAACAGACCTAATAAGGAAAATAAATTCGAATAAAATTCTAGAAATTTGTGAAAATTATTTCGAGACCATAGAAAATTTATATAAGGTGAAATTGACATGAAAAATAAAAATCATGAAGAAATATGGAGATTTATGGTTCCAAATGAATTTTTGAAGTTAATCAAAACCTTAATTCCATTTTGCTCGGTATTGGCTAAATCGCCCAAAATGAGCTCGTTCGTGAAATGTTTCTTAAACAAGTGACCCCCAAATTTTTATGAGACACACTATAGAAATATTATAAAAATTTAAAAGTGAAATTTTGAAGAAATCTGATTAGGATTAATTTTGGTAATTTTTCTAAAACAGAATAGTCATTTCCCCTGCATATTGTAATCTGTCAGCCAATGAAAACACACCAATTTGATGACCTTAAAGATGTTTGTTTTTTCTGATATTTTCCATTCTAAAATTCAACAGGATAAGCTTCATAAAAAGGTCAAATTCATCTCGAAATGAGCTGAAACCTGAGAGCTATCGCTCCCTCATTTTGCCGCAGGCAGTACCTCTGCTTTTGACTTGTGAGAATTTTCGACCACCCTTCGACCAGTTTTAGGTGACAGTTCCTTCACATGAAATATTCCTATTCATTGCCTCTATCACATATAAAACATTCAGACCTAATCAAAGTCATTTACAGCCTGAAAAGTTAGAGAGAAGAACAGGATAGAAAACAGCCTTGTTCTGAGGTAAGTAAAGATGGAATTTTTGGATGAATTTGATGAGTTTCTTGGATGATTCTGAACACTTCTAAGCTCTATACATGTTGTATTACAGCTGAGTGGCAATTTAAAGCTTGAAATTGAAGTCAAAGTTGGTCAAAGGAGTGAAGAAGTTCAGGTATGATGATGATGATGAGATAGGTTGTTAAATTGTGATTTTTGGATGAATTTTTGTTGAAGGAAATTTGATGGAATGATTTATATGATGGAGTTCAGCTGATGCTGTCACGACCCAAACTACCCAAAAATCAGAGTTTATTTTTCGCGTTTTGTTATTTTCTTTCATTGCTTACTTGTCCTCTGATCGTGACCACACTCCACTAACAAATTGGGTTGTGCGTCAATGCCAGTCCCACCATACATTTACCATATAATTTAATTCTTTCTCAGTCATTTATAAAATGTCTACAATATTTATACATCCCCCAGAGACACTTATAAACATGTTACTGTGCTATGCTTATTTAGATACAATTTGTACAAGTGTATATACCTTGAATGATGGGCAGCAGCGGATATCCGAAATGCAGTACTGAGTCGCCTCAACTTCAACTGGAGATTATCTGTGGGAGAAAATGAAAGGGGTGAGCACATCAAGCTCAGTAAGGCAATCCTACGAACAAGTAGGTAACCATACTACCTACATGAACGTGGTGCCATGTATAAACCACCCTTTCTCCACACATTTTAAAACAAATGATATGAATTATGATGTTATGTAAATCAAGTTTGCACGGAAAATTCAACATGCAATTATTACAAATCATTTATTTCTCAATTAAAATTTTCACAATAAAGTCAGGACTCGACCCCTCCTGCGGGTGATCCTGACTCACACAAAACCATGAAAATCGATTTACCTTCACACATGGGTTTGAAAAGTATGGAAATACCATCATGCAAATTTTGTTTAAAACCCAATTTGATTTCATCAAAATCGACGACATGTGAGACTAGGCAACGTCTGTATATCGGCAAATAACCAGGACTATGGCCATATGTGTCCTCGGGAGTTCCTCAGCTACACGGATCCTAGTGTGTGGGTTCTCCCATGATCGGGAACCGCCCGGGTGGTGGGTCAATCCATCCCGTCAGTCTTATCCGATCCCATGCATCCGAAGATGCTAACGTATCACAAAGATACCAACGTATCACACAGATACCACACGGTACATCGTACTCCATGCTACTTGCACGGTACATCGTACTCCGTGGACCCCCAGCCTTATCCCTCGTTCGGGCTCATCAGCTGGACCTCCAACCCTTATCCCTCGTTCGGGCTCATCAGGTGAATCTCCAACCCTTATCCCTCGTTCGGGCTCATCATGTTGTTTTAACATGCCATGTCTCAAAACGCACGTGCGGGCCTATTTAATCGGTGACACACAGTCTACCCGATGCTCAAAGCACGGCTCGTCACATGTTCTCATAAAATCGGTGAGAGCAATGCTCAGCACTCTCATCAAATCAAGTAAAACTAGTGCGAGCTAAGCTCTAGCACTCTATATGCAAACCGTATAAAAAATCTGGTGCGAGCGAAGCTCTAACACCCTGTCTCAAAATCATATAAAATATGGTGCGAGTTAGACTCTAGCACCCTGTCACAAAAATCATATATATATATATATAAAAGTCTGGTGTGAGTTGGACTCCAGCACCTATGCATGTAAAACTCTAGTGCGAGCTCTCGCTCCAGCACTAATGCGTGCATCACACAAATCGAAAATATCATGCGAGCTGAGCTCTAGCACGTCACATGTCAATAAAACACGTAGGCGGCTCTGTTTCCTCAAAACAGTGTTCAAAACAATTTCACGTTGAAAGTATGCAATGCTGTGCATTTTCTTTCAAGGTTAGCCAGCCTACTAATGCATGCATCAAAACACCTCCAGAATGAGCAAGAACCTCTTGTTCTTGCTCCTCCCAACTTTTCCTAAATTTGTAAATTTTACCCTTAACAAGGGTATTTTGGTAATTTGCCCATTCGAGGCATTAAAATTATTAATTGACCTCTATGGGGCCGGTGGTGGCTCGGCCCTCATCGGGCTTCCCTTTGTCGGCCTTGCCTGGTCGCCACCGGTCGCCGATCGTGAGGCTCCTCGGTCGGCTGGTTTCCGTTTCTCTCCTTTCGCGTTTTTTCGCGTTTTCAGATTTTTTTTTCCAATTCTTTAATTTATTTTTTCATATTTTTTATATTATATTTTAATTATTAAAATATATTAAAAAATACCCAAATATCTCTTAAAATATCCTTAAAATTATTATTTAATTTTAAATTCTTTTATTTAATTTTTATTTAATTTATTTATTATATTTTAACCTCTTTTCGGGTATAATTTCTCCGTATTTTCGGGATATTGTCCCGAATGACTTTTCAGTATATGTTTTTGATTATTTTTGGGATTATTTTTCTGAACTAAAAATTCCGCTTAATTCCTATAAATTCATATCTTGATCAATTTAACCCGAAATAAATTTATTTCACCTTTATTGACCAAGATTTCTCAATCCATTATTTTTAATAAATTCTTCTCATCGAATTTATACCGACTTTCGGTCTTTTGACCATTTGCCCTTACACGTGTTCGGGATTAATTTAACCCAACTTCCTTTCACGAATACTCATTCATTTCGTATTTTAATTAAATTCGGGTCTTACAGATGCTAGCATGATTTAGTTGCTGGAATGATGATATGGGATGTAATTAAAATGAATTCATAGTTAAAATTATATTTCAAAGGTTCGGTTTAGTGTTTAACTAGGTGAATTATCGAAATAAGGCAAGAATCGATAATTTAAGGTCTTGTTTGAAGTGGAATGAATTGCTGGAATGTAAGACACGATGAAGAGGTATTGAAAATGAATTTAAAGGTGTTGAACATGTTAATAAAGCTTAAACCGAGGCTTAAACCGATAAAACTGAGCAAAACGAGTAAAGTAGCGAAAAGTCAACTTTTGCTCAACATTTTAGATGCAATCACATATTGAACATATTAACTTGAATTTGAGCTACATGTGATGAGATAACTTGGTATGTGACAGCTCGGGTTATCGACACGTATTTTGAGATGAGCTCAGAAACCGAGGAACGTGCACTACCTTCGACATTAAGAGGTAAGGGATATAATTGTCACGACCCAAATTACCAAAAATCACTACAAATTTTTTCGTTTTTCACTTTTCGATTATTATTTAATTCTTACCTTTCCTCTTATCATGACCATCCTACTAACAGTTGGGCTATGATTCAGTGTTAGTCACCTCTCACCTATTTACCATTCCATTTCCATAATCACATACACATATTAGGATTTACTATCCTTTAACTTTAACTAAATACATTCACAATGGTATACATAACCCTACATCTCTGACATCATATCCGTTTACAGTACTGTGCATTTACATTTTCAGATACAAAACTATATAAATGTGTATACCTGACTCTCGATGAGAAGCAGCGGATACCAAGATGCAAGTTCTCAACCGCTCACTAACTATTGCGAGGGCTCTGAAAAGATGGGAAAATAAGGGGGTGAGCAAACCACGTGCTCAGTAAGGCAATCATGCAAGTAAGTAGATAACTCCACTATCTACATGCTCATAATGCCATCCCTTAAATCCTTTCTTTTCATTCAAATCTCATGTACTAAATCATGCATACGTTGATGCTATAATTTATAAGAACTATTTGTGCTTATAGAAATCATGCAACTCATGCATCAATGGCATTTCATGTAAAATCATAATTCGCATGAAGTAAATCAAGATCATGCATTATTTCATGTCATGTAAGACAAATCATGAGAGACCATTCTTTTCATGAATTTGTAATTAAAGCATGGACAACTCCTCATGCTACTGCATTTAAATCACTTCAGTAAAACTCAGTATAAATTAACCCTTCCAGGTCAATCATCTCATAAATCAATTCGTTATAAAATTCTGTCATAAAATCACCCTTCTTTTAGGGTCACATATCATAAAATCTTCTGAAAATCTATCATTATATTCGAAAATCACATCTCAGTGAAAAATCATAAAATCGGGGGCATGACCCCTCCCTCGGGTCTACCCTGGTCTATCGAGACCACAAGTTATATCATGTGAGACATGTAGGTGACTATATCAGTAACATTGAGGACTATGGCCATAACCTAGTGATCCCTGGTTACACAGTACCTAGTGTGTGGGGTATCACACCTGAAACAGGAGGTGGGTCAATCCTGCGTCAGAACAACATAACATCAGGATTGCGAGGGCAAGGCTTACAACCTCGTGGCTAATGCCACTCCATTCCAACAATCCCCACGGTACAACGTACTCCATGTGATATACACGGTACAATGTACTCCGTAAACCCAATCTCAGTTAGGGGGTGCCTACAATAGGTTTTATCCACCCACACTAATTATGTCTCAGTATGCACGTGTGGGCATATCATCTCACTGTGACACACAGTCTACAGGAGGCTCCAACATGGCTATATGCATGTCATATAAATCCCTGTGCGAGCGAAGCTCTAGCACGGCTCCATGCATATTCATGATATCTAACAATCTCGTGCGAGCGAAGCTCTAGCACTGCTTCATAAAAATCAATAAAATCTGCATACGAGTAGCACTCCAGTACGACTTCAAAAGAGTTATAAATCTATATAAAATCATGTGTGAGCAAGCTCCAGCATGATTTTATGCATAAAATCCATCAAAGCATCGTGCGAGCAATGTTCCAGCATGACATCATGCATAAATCGTTCAAAACTTCATGCGAGAAATGCTCTAGCTCGAATAAATGTTCAAGTAAATCAAAACTTCGTGCGAGCAACGCTCCAGCACGGTTTCATGCATAAATAAATTAAATCTCATGCGAGTTACACTCTAACACGACTTTTATGCAATTATCATATCAAAACAGGATGCGAGCTAAGCTCCAGCACCTCTCATGCATGTCAAATCAGTAAAACTAGTGCGAGCAATCGCTCCAGCACCTTTTTATGCATATCAAGTCAAAATAGGTCAAAACAGTCAAAACAGAGTGCGAGCTAGGCTCCAACACCTTTCATGCATTTCACAATAATAAAAATTAGTGCGAGCAACCACTCTAGCACATTTCATGCATATGATGTCACACAAATCGGTGCAAGCAATCGTTCCAGCACCTTTTATGCACACTCACAAACTCAGATATAGTGCGAGGAAATGCTCCAGCACTATATGTTTCCATATAAATTCGATAGTTGGCTCATTTTCCAAAGAAATTTAATTTAAATCTTAATAACACTTACGTAGTGTTATCTTGTGAAATTTATGCAATTACTGGCCAATCTACCGATTTGCTTTGCTTAAAAACCAAGAAAATTCCTTAAATCAGAAAATTCCTTAAATCATGCATTTCATGCATGTCATGCTTTCACCATACTTAGGTGAATTCCCTCAATAGGGGCAAACTAGTCTTTTACCTATTCCGAGTCCTTAAAATCTTTATACATTTTTCGTGTATACAAAAGCTATTAAAAATATGCGTAGCAGCTACCTCTAACTACTCACACAATTCCCTTACCTCATTTTTCTGTACAGTTTGACTTTTCCACTAATGACTCATCACGCAGTCCGATTTGCTCAAAATCTAATCTCCAACACTGCGTATTAATATTCATCGAGTCAAATACAATACAATTAATTGTATTTCATATTTTCTAGGCTTAATTTAAATCATTGGGCCCGTTTACCCATATTGGGCTCGATTGCACTATAATGGGCCTTAATCGGTCTTAAGCCCGTTTTCCACTTACTATTCACATTATCGAGGCCTATTGGGCTTATTGGGCCCATCAGTATTTATTGAGTCTCGTTCTGAACTCTCGAATAGCTCAATTAATTATTTACGACAATTTATCTCTAATTCCAGAATATAATTCATTTTATACGAAAATTAAATCCGTAATTTATGCGGTAAATTTCTAACACACATAACGATGTAAATTTTCGTAAATAAGGGTTACTTACCCGAGATTCCATCATAGTATGCAAATCGAGGCTGACTCGAGCTCTCGTTTGGCGTCGATTGTCCAGCTACACAATTACATATTTTTTCGGATAAATTTTCAGTCGAATATTAATCAAATTAAATATTCCAAAATTTAAATCGATCAATTTCGACCACTTACCAACTTACTCATAGCTCCATTCCATCTCTGGGATTTTCTCCAAATTTTCCTCTTTTTCTTCCTTTTTTTCCTTTTTCCCTTTCCTCCTTGGCTGAACCGGTCTAGTACGGTTCAGCATATCATCACTGCACTGAACCGGTCCGTACCGGTTCATGCATCACTTCATTGTTCTAGCGTCGTCTGGTCGATTCTCAGTGCAATTTCGGCACCAATCGGCACACCATCGCCTGGGTGGACTCCTTCGGCCCTCGGCTGGAGTCGAATCGACGCCAATGGCCGTCGATTTCCTTTCTTTCCCGCAGCATCTCCTTCCATCGGTCTCCTCTTTTCGGCGTCTCCACGGCGCGTCGCGACCGTTGGTGGGTCGCCCGGTGTCGGGCAGCTTTCGTCGGCCCTCGCCTGGGCTTCTCTCTCGCTGGTGGCTGTCGGCTGAAGGGATCTCCTCGGGTTCACCTATGTCTGCTTCGGTTTCCTTTGGTAGAATCGCGATCGCGATTCTGTTGTTTTCAGATTTCTATTATTTATTTATTTATTTATTTATAATTTATTTTATTATTATTTTAATCATTAAAATAATCTAAAAAATTCCAAAATATCTCAAAAAATATTATTTTATTCATTTAATCAATAAATGAGTTTATCGATCTTATTTCGTCTTTTCGGTATATTTTCTAATATTTTCGGGATAATTTTTCGAGGTGAAAATTTTGATTTATTCCTATAAATTCATATCTTGATCAATTTAATTTGAAATTTAATTATTTCTTCGTTATTAATCAAGATTTCTCAATCCCATATTTTAAATAAAATTTTCTTGTCACGATTAATACCGAATTTTCATCTTTTAACCGTTTTACCCTTCAACGTGTTAGGCCCATTAAGGTTCATTAAAGCCCATTAAGGGAAATAGACTGTATTTAATGTGAAATACAGTAGGAAAAATATAATTAACCTGATAAATGGTTATATGCAGGTCCAGAGATTATTGGAGGAGCAAATCGGACTGCTGGATCGAGCAGCGTTGAGAAAGTAAAATTTCTCGAGTGGTTGCAGGAAAGGGATTTTGTGAGTAGTTAGAGATACCTGCATGTATTTTCATCTACTTTTACATTCACTGAAAAGCTCTGAGGGTTAGGGAAAGTGAATAATAATTATTGTGACCCAATAGTGACAAATTACGATTTTACCCTTAGAAAAAAAGTCAACTTTTGTGAAAAGTTGTAAAAAGCATGGAACCACCATTTTGAGTGTTTTACTGCTGTTTAGAAGAAGAATAACTAGATGGGCTAATGATTTTAAGGTTGATGTGAATTAAGCACACTTTATAGTGCTGATTTTGATGTTTTGAAAATCATCCCTTTTTAAAGAGTCATTTATCGAATTATTTGAGAATAAATCGTGTTAGAGCACAGCTCACACTTAATTTCATATATTTTCCACATATATTAGTGCTGGATTGTGATTCGCACTAGATTTCCATGACATGCATGATAAAGTGCTGGAGTTATTACTCGTACTCAGTTTTATGTGATTTATGCATGATAGAGTGCTGGAGCGATTAGCTCGTACTTGAATTTTACATGAGATACATGACAGAGTACTAGAGCGTTGCTCGTACTCGATTCTTCATGATTTATACATGACATAGTACTTGAGTTATTGCTCGTACTTGATTTGATGAGTTTTGTGCATAGCATGATACCGGAGCTATTGCTCGTACTTAATTTGAAACATGAACTATGCATTGACCTAGTTGCCGGAGCTTTACTCACACTAGAGTTGAGTTTGTGATGTGAAACAGTATTTGAGCGGAGTGTCGACTGTGAGTCGCGCTCAAAAGCGCGCACTGTAATTTATGTGATATATAATACATGTTGAAAACCATGCTTGATTTGCTTATGTAGACTGAGTGTCACACTATAAGAGGTTCGCATGTGGATTTAGAGACGTGGTATGATATTCCATGGTTTGAGGGCTAAGACCTATAGCAGGCACCCCGACTGTGATGCAGGGTCCACGAAGTACGTTGTACCGTGCGAGTGGCATGGAGTACACTTTACCGTGTTGTGTTGTGGAGCTGAGGACGATATAGTTGGCGGTTGTGATAGACTGACCCCCCTCCCGTTGCAGCAGTGATTCCCCACACACTAGGATTTCGTGTAGCTTGGGATCACTATTATAGGATATGTCCATAGTCCAGGATATTATTGCATTTCACCATAGAGTCTCAGATGATATATCACCTGATTGACTGATTTATTTACGGATGACCTAAGGGATGGGTCGGAATCTGATTTTGTGCTGTGAATGATTTAAATGTCATATTTACTGTGATTTAAATATACATGGCATGATTTATCTAAAGGCATTATGATATTATAAAGATGCATTATTTTGCACTACATGCCTACATTTGTGAAAGTAAGCATGATTTCTGTACATGGGATTTAATCTGTACAAGTATATATATATTTAAAGACATGCTTTTAAAGTGAGTTAAGGAAATGATGTTTTCGAGGCATGGCATTATTTTGAGTAGATAGTGTAGTGTCTACTTGCTTGCCTGATTTCCTTACTGAGCGCGTTGTATGCTCTCCCCCTTTCTTTCACATCTCTCTACAGAGCATCAGTAGTAGAGTGAGAGCATTTGAGGGATAGTATTCCTATTGTCCGCTGTTATTTCCTATCAATCGACAGGTATACATATTTTAAACAAGACAGTGATGTATACGATATATATTATGGGGAATGTATTTGTATTAGTTTTATATGAATCTCACATGTATTACAAAAGAAGTTATAGTCAGTAACAGTATATTGACATGTATGTATGATAATGGATGATATGGTATGCGAGGAAGCTAACATTGAATCACAGCCCAACCATTAAAGAGAGGAAAGGTAAGTTAAAAATGCGAAAAAATTGTAGTTGTTTTGGTTAAGTCATGGAGGGTCGTGACATATCATCACTGCACTGAACCGGTCCGTACCGGTTCAGGCATCACTTTGCCGTTTCAACGCCATCCGGTCGGTTCTCAGTGTAATTCTGGCACCAATTGGTGCGCCATCGCTTGGGTGGACTCCTTCGGCCCTCAGCTGGAGTTTAATCGGTGTCGATGGCCGTCGATTTCCTTTCTTTCCCACGGTATCTCCCTTCGTCGATCTCCTCTTTTCGACGTCTCCACGGCGCGTCGCCTCCGTTGGTGGGTCGCCCGATGTCCGGCTGCCTTCGTCGGCCCTCACCTGGGCTTCTCTCTCACCGGTGGCCGTTGGCTGAAGGATCTCCTCGGGTTCGCATGTGTCTGCTTCGGTTTCCTTTGGCAGAATCGCGATTTCGCGATTCTGTTGTTTTCAGATTTATATTTTTTATTTATAATTTATTTTATTATTATTTTATTCATTAAAATAATCTAAAAATCCCAAAATATCTCAAAAAAATATTATTTTATTCATTTAATCAATAAATGAATTTATCGATCTTATTTCATCTTTTCGGTATATTTTTCAATATTGTCGGGATAATTTCCCAAGGTGAAAATTTTGATTTATTCCTATAAATTCATATCTTGATCAATTTAATCTGAAATTTAATTATTTCTTCATTATTGATCAATATTTCTCAATCCCATATTTTAAATGAATTTTTCTTGTCACGATTAATATCGAATTTCTATCTTTTGACCGTTTTACCCTTCAACGTGTTCGAGAATACCATTCCAACTTCCCTTCACGAACACTCACGCATTTCGTGTTTTAAATAAAATCAAGTCTTACAATAATTTAGAGTAGCATTAGTACTTTCCTACCTTACCAAATGTCTATGTGGATAATTAGTTGAGTTTACTGTGAAAAAGGTCTTTCTTTAAAGTTGAAATGAGCATTATTCCTTAAAAATCGAAACAAATTTATCCCAGCCTTTCAAAATGTCATTTATTGCATGAGATACATTTTAATAAGTATGTTTATTGTATAAAAAAAAAATAGGATTTTCACTTATGGAATGAAAGCGGAATATGTTTTCCATGAGTTTACGGGTTAAAGTCCCGAAAATGTTTTACGAAAAGTATGTTTTCAGCATATGGAGAAGATTGAGATAATCGAGAACTATATTTATGAAAAACATGTTTGATGTGTTGAGACTATGGCAAGATGTATGATGTTATGAGGTCAGAGTGATCTGAGGTCAATCTTGTATACTGAGAAAAGGGTACAAGAACGATCAAGGATCTTCTTAGCCGATGGCCAGGGAACGGCTAGGGCTCTGACGAGATGAGATGACTTGTGGTACCATGTAACCATTTAAAGTTTGTGCGTTAAGAATGCTTAGAGACTGCGAGTCCTTTCCAGGCACGTAATGAGTCACCCCATCATAGCCCCGTACCACACAGTCCAGTAGGGCATTGTACGACCCTGATCCAGTCTTACAGTTCCTTATACTATGGCCATATGTACCAGATATGTTGACGATGTCCTTCGGGATCAGTTATGATGAAGCCATGTCTCCACGAGAAATAAATATGTTTTAGCACATTTCATGCGACCTTATATGTTATTTGTTAGTTAGCACATGTTTTTCTATAATGTGATTTTTAAGGTAACCCATGAGTTGGGTTTTTATGAATTGCATATGAAAGTTATGTTTTCACTTTTAAAGTGAATAGCATGATATACATGATTTGAGACCTATGAGATGCTTTATGACTGTTTACACTAATGATATGTTTATAGCATGATACGTTTTACGAAAAGGATGCATGATGTGTAAACTAATGATTTTAAAGCAAGTTTTTACTGCTTTTATAAATGTAAGCATCTCTACTTTCGTACATGTTTATGCTGAGTTGTGAAATCATGTGTTTTACTTGTTTTAAGTACTAAGTTTACTTTAAATGTATCTCTTGCTGAGCCTGAAAAGCTCACCCCCCTTCTTTTCCATCTTCCAGATTACTTACAGTGATTCTACTACACTCACGCTTCATAGGTCGTAGACGAGGTGGTCTGACCTTTCCTCAGATCATTTTGTAGCGACGAGGTATAGCCTTACTTGTATTCCAGACCTAATGTACAACATAGACACTACTGTACATATCAGTGGGATATAATAGATGTAAATGATTTTGTACAGAGTTTTAGTTACGCAGTGTAGATGAATGTATGTACTGAATGTCATGAGATCCTGAGATGAGAATTGAAATTGTGTTGGGGATATGGGCTGAAAATTATAAACTGCGTTTTAAATTCTGCAGGTTGGGTTAAGTCATAATGCAGTCGTTATGCTGTCGAATTTTATAAAAGAATAAGAGTTAAGAAACTGACATAGATAGGAATACAACTAAGTTAAATAGGTTAAAAAAGTTTTAAAATTGCCTCATTTTCCACGTCTTCGGGAGTGATAGGGGTGTGTGTGGAACTAAGAAAATAGATCCATCAGTTGCACGTGAAATGTTGGCTGAAAGTGTTATTGCTTATGGATATCCATTTAAAATTGTTGAAGATGCTAAACTTAGAGCCTTTCATTCCTATTTGAATGATCAATTCAAGCCTATTTGTAGGAATATTTGTAAGGTTGATTACTTGAAATTACATGAGAAAATGAAAGAGAAGATTAAATCTAATTTGTAAAAAATTTCGAGTAGAATTTGTTTGATTGCTGATATGTGGACATCATGCACAACTTGTGAAACCTGATATTTTTCCATATTATGATGCTTATGAGAAGTGAATTGTAGCTCAATGTGACGTTTTGTAGGCCCGTGTTTTGTAGGCCCGTAGACGACTAAAGCACTCGGTTCTAGCATGGGGCCCAATGGCACGTAAACTGAGGTAAGGTCCTAGACTTGAGAATTGCTTAGAAATGCCATGTTCATGCATGAAATGATGTGTAGAAGGAAAAACTAAGTGATTGGAGATGAAAAAGTGAGTTAAACTCGGGTTTTAAATTAAATTGAGAAAACAGACCTAATAAGGGAAATAAATTGGAATAAAATTCTAGAAATTCGTAAAAATTATTCTGAGGCCATAGCAAATTAATATAAGGTGAAATTGACATGGGAAATAAAAATCATGAGGAAATATGGAGATTTAGGGGTTCAAATGAATTTTTGAAGTGAATCGAAACCTTAATTTCATTTTGCTTTGTATTGGATAAATCGTACAAAATGAGCTTGTTCGTGAAACGTTTCTTAAACAAGTGACCCCCAAATTTTTATGAGACACACTATAGACAGAGGATAACAATTCAGAAGTGAAATTTTGAAGAAATCTGATCAGAATTTAATTTTGGTGATTTTTCTAAAACAGAACAGTCACCTCCCCTGCATATTGTAATCTGTCAGCCAATGAAAACACACCAATTTGATGGCCTTCTAGATTTTTTTTTGTTTCTGATATTTTCCAGTCTGAAATTAAACTGGATAAGCTTCATAAAAAGGTAATAATCATCTCGAAATGAGGAAAAACCCGAGAGATACCCCTCCCTCATTCTGCCACAGGCAGTACTTCTGCTTTTGACTTGTGTGAATTTTTCGGCTACCCTCCGGCTAGTTTCAGGCAACGATACATTCACATGAAATCTTCCTCTTTCCTATCTATCACATATAAAAAATTCAGACCTAATTGAAGTCGTTTATCCTCTGAGACGTTAGAGAGAAAAACAAGACATAAAACTGCCCTGTTCTGAGGTAAGTAAAGATGGAATTTTTGGATGGATTTGATGAGTTTCTTGGATGGTTCTAAACACTTCTAAGCTCTATACATGTTGTATTACAGCTGAGTGGCAATTTGGAGGCTTGAAATCGAAGTCAAAGTTGGTTAAAGGAGTGAAGAAGTTGAGGTATGATGATGATGATTAGATAGGTTGTTAATTTATGATTTTGATGAATTTTTGTTGAGGGAAATTTAATGAATTGATTTATATGATGGAGTTCAGCTACTGCTAGCATGATTTAGTTGCTGGAATGATGATATTGGATGTAATTAAAATGAATTTACAGTTAAAATTATACTGCAAAGGTTCAATTTAGTGTTTAACTAGGTGAATTATTGAAATAATGCAAGAATCAATAATTTAAGGTCTTGCATGAAGTGAAATGAATTTTTGGAATGTAAGACATGATGTTGAGGTATTGAAAATCAATTTAAAGGTGTAGAACATGTTAAAAAAGCTGAAACCGAGGCTTAAACCGATAAAACCAAGCAAAACGAGCAAAGTAGCAAAAAGTCAACTTTTGGTCAACATTTTAGATGTAATCACATATTTGAATATATTAACATGAATTTGAGCTATATGTGATGAGATAATTTGGTATGTGATAGCTCGGGTTATCGACACACATTTCGAGGTAAGCTCAAAAACCGAGAAAAATGCACTACCTCCAACGCTAAGAGGTAAGGGATATAATTTAGAGTAGCATTAGTACTTTTCTACCTTACCAAATGTTTATGTGGATGATAAATTGAGTTACTACGGACAAGTGCGTTCTCAAAATGTGAAATGAGCACTATTCACTCAAAACCTGAGATAAACTTATCCAAACTTTTCAAAATGATTTTTCATTGCACGAGATACATTTTAGTATCCATGTTTATGGTATATAAAAGTGATTTTCATGTATGGAATGAAACCATAGTATGTTTTCTATGTGTTACAGGTTAAAGTTCCGGGAATGTTTTATGAAACTATGTTTTCATTATATATACTCGAGATATATATGTTTATGACAAACATGCTTAATGTTTTGAGATTATGGCACGAAGTATTGATGTTATGAGGTCAGAGTGATCTAGGGTCAATCTTGTACATTGAAAAAAAGGTACAAAGACGATTAAGGATCTTCCTAGCCGACGACCAGGGAACGGGCAGAACTCCGACGAGATGAGATGACTTGTGGTACCATGTAACCATTTAAAGTTCGTGCACTGAGACTGCTTAGAGACTTCGAGTCCTTTGCAGGCACGTACTAAGTCACCCCACCATAGGCCCGTACCACACAGTCCAGTAGGGCATTGTACGACCCTGATCTAGTCCTATAGTTCCCTGTACTATGGCCATATGTACCAGTTATGTTAATAATGTCCTTCGGGACCAGTTATGATGAAGCCATGTCTCCAAGAGAAACGAAATATATTTTAACACATCTCATGCTACCTTATATGCTATTTAGCTCTTATTTATGATGTTATGATTTTAAGGTAGCCCATAAGTGATGTTTTTATGAAATGTGCATATGAAAGTTATAATTTCGCTTTAAAGTGAACAATATGATATGTATGATTCGAAACTTATGAGATGCTTTATGACTATTTACACTAACTGATATGTATATAATATGATACGTTTTACGAAAATGGTGCATGATGTGTAAACTAATGATTTTAAAGCACATTTTTACTGCTTTTGGTGAATGTAAGCATCTCTACTCCATTACATGTGTTTTACTGGTTTTAAGTATTAAGGTTACTCTAAATGTATCTCTTGCTGAGCCTAAAAAGCTCACCCCCCTTCCTTTCCATCTTCCAGATTACCTACAGTGATTCTACTACACTCATGCGCTAGAGGTCGTGGACAGTACGACCTTTCGTTAGATCATTTGTAGCGACAAGGTATAACTTTACTTTTGTTCCAGACTTGATGTACAACATAGACACTATTGTATAAGACAATGGGATGTAATCAATGTAGATGATTTTAGTACAGAGTTTTAATTCGGCAGTGTAAATGAATATATGTATAGAATGTCATTAGATTCTAGAATGAGAATGAATACATTGTGGTTGTAGGTTGAAATTAAATACAAACTGCATTTAAACTTTGCAGGTTAGGTGAAGTTTTATTGCAGTGGTTATGCTGCCGAATTTTTATAAAATGATAAAAGTTATGAAACTGACATAGACAGGAACACAACTCAGTTAAATAGGTTAAAAAGTTTTAAAATTGCCCCATGTGCTTACGGGCGTGACACAACTGATGAATGTCTTTGTTTAACTGCTCATTTTGTTGATGATAATTGGAAGTTGCATAGTTTAATTTTAAATTTTCAACATGTGCCACCACCCCATACCGCATTTTCTTTGTACAATAAGATTTATGATCTATTAAAAGAATGGGGAATCGATCGAAAATTTTTTAGCATTACTTTAGATAATTCTAGTAATATGGACATCATGTAACAACATTTATGTAGTCTTCTTGATCAACAAGGTGCATTATTATGTCATGGAAAATACTTTCATATACGTTGTGCCGCTCATATATTGAATCTTGTTGTTCAAAAGGGTTTATCAGTGATTGACGATGCTTTGAAAAAAGTAAGAGAGAGTGTAAAATATGTTGAGGGTTCTGAAGCAAGAAAGATAAAATTTCATGAATGTGTGCTTCAATCAAATTTGAACTATTCAAGGGGTTTGTGGTTGGATGTGGCAACTCGATGGAACTCTACATATTTGATGTTAGAGAAATTTCTTTATTTTCGTGAAGCTTTTGAGAAGCTAAAAATTTTGGATGGAAATTACGATGCACTTTTAAGTCCTCAAGAGTTCCTTTGGATTGACAATGCTTCCAAGTTTTTGAAGCCTTTTTATGAGATTACCACTTTGTTTTTAGGAAGAGATTACCCCACTAGTAACTTGTATTTTGAAAATGTATGGCAAATTCAAAAGAATATTTAGAATATGCTTGTGTCTGAAGACAAAATTATGGAATTAATGGCAATGGAGATGAATGAAAAATTTTGTAAGTATTGGGATGATTACACTCAGGTGTTGTCTTTTAGAGCTATACTTGATCCTAGGTTCAAGTTGCAACTTTTGCAATTTCCTTTCGCAAAATTGGGTGTTGAATATGAAAATAAGTGGATGGATATTTGGGAAGAAATGAAACTACTTTTCAAGGAGTATGGGAATCAAAATAATTTTCTTTCTCAATCATTCATGATGATAGGGGATAAAGATCAAAGCAATAGAAGAAATATTTCTGAAGATTTGAGTGTAAGTTTAATTTTTTTTAAAATTTTTTGTTCAAAAGTTTAATATAAATTGCTTTAGTAACTTATTAAATTATTATTTTTTATATTAAATAATTATTTTTTGAGTTTTAATTTACATTTGTTATTATAATTTCATATATGAACTTATTTTGTTATTGTAGGGATTTAGAAGTTTCAATATTGGATCTCTTTTATATAGATCAGAGTTAGATGTATATTTGAATGAACCAAGAGAAGATTATGAGATTCAAATTGATGTTCTTGATTATTAGAAGAAAAATCAATTTCGATACCATGTACTTTCACTTATGGCTACGGATGTATTGAGTATTCCAATTACCACAGTTGCATCTGAATCAACATTTAGTATGAGTGGTAGAGTTATCAACAAATGGAGAAATTGCCTCACAACACATAGTGCAGAAATTTTGATTACCACTCGTAATTGGCTGTATGGATATGATATAGATCAAGATGGTAAGATTTTAGTGTTATTATTATTTTATTAATTTTTTATTATTTAAATTCTTATATGATTATTTTTATATATTTTATTAGATGAAGAAGATGAAACAATGGGATTTGGAAGGAATGTTAGATTAAATTGAACTAGTTGTTTTATGGAAGAGGATGAAGAGTTCTAATTGTAACGTATGTTGATATTTTATTTCTTACTAGTTATATTCTTAAAATTTTAAAATTTCTTATTAAGAGCAATTGTGATTGATCATTACCTCATTAATCTTATTTGAAGACAGTGTCGCTCTTGGAGAGTTTGGTTGCTTCCTGCATTTACAATCTTTTTTAGCATGTTATTCATCAAGTCGCTAGCGTTGAATGAAATGATCGTATCTTTCCTATTTTGTTCTTCAAGCAATGTGTGGCTAGGGATTGGTTTCTCCATGGCTAGGTGGCTGTGTATGGGAATGATTGTATGTTTTCTATTTTGTTATTCTTGTAATGTTACATGTCATAGCTTTAGGTGTTTGATGTTTTCTTTGCTGGTTTGTTTCCTACTATATTGGACTAATATCAATAATGTTTCAACTTGGTAGGGTTAGATTGTACCTTGAAATATTAGTTTCAAACTTAAGTCTTGTAATATTCTGGTTTTGAGTTTATTGTTTTATTAAGATTCTATTTCAACCATTTTTAAATGTAACAAGCATAAGGAATCAGCACTCGGTGAACAGCAAGCTTGAAATTTGCTTTACAAATGTGCAACATTTTCGACTTTAGAGACTCATTAGCATTTAAAGCTTTGTGAATATGTATGCAGAAAAATAATTTAGAACACAACAATCATTAACTTGTTAATGGCATGGGAACTTGGATGCAAACATGTCATAGTTGAGTGTGAATATTTTTTTGCAGTGAAAAAGTTATTACAGTCTTTAAAAGGGTATGGTCCCCTCTTTCAACTTTTAATTCTTATTTTTAGAATAATCATCATTTAAAAAGCAAATCACTATTTTTCTGTTTACGAGTTATAGGAGTCAGAATTTAAATTCTAATTTTGTTAATAATGTATTGTCACGACCCGAATTACCTAAAAATCAGAGTAAATTTTTCATTTTTTTTCATTTATTATTTAATTCTTAACTTTCTCTCGTCGTGACCATCCTACAACACAGTTGGGCTATGATTCGGTGTTAGTCACCTCACACTATTTAACATTTCATTCCCATAATCATATATCAGAGTCTACTATCCTTTTGACTTTAAATAAATACATACCCAATGGTATTTACATGACTCTACATCCCCGACATCATATCCATTTACAGTACTGTGCATTACATATTTAGATACAAAACCATACAAATGTGTATACCTGTCTCTCGATGGGAAGCAGCAAGCAGCGGATATTAAGCATGCAAGTCCTCAGCCGCTCAATAATTATTACAAGTGCTCTGAAAAGATGGGAAAATAAGGGGGGTGAGCAAACCACACGCTCAGTAAGGCAATTATGCAAGTAAGTAGATAGCTCCACTATCTACATGCTCATAATGCCATGCCCTTAAATCCATTTCTTTTCATTTAAAATTACACGCACAAAGTCATGCATATTCAATGCCATAGTTTATCCAAAACTATTTGTGCATATATAAATCATGTAACTCATGCATTCAAAGCATTTTATGTGACATCATTAAATCATATTAAGCATGAATTTAATCAAGATCATGCATTCTTTCATGTCATGTAAGACAATTCAAGGTTTTCAAATGAAAGCATGGAAAACACATCATGCCACTGCATTTAAATCAATTCATTTAAAACGCAGTATAAAATAACCCCTCTGGGTCAATCATCTCAAAACTCATAAAACAATTTGTTATATTTCATTATAAAACTTGAGTTATAAAACCACCCTTCTTTCAGGGTCACATATCATAAAATCATATGAAATCATAAAATCATCAAATCGGGGGCCTGACCCCTCCTTCGGGTCTACCCTGGTCTAACAGACCACAAGTTATATCATGTGAGACAATCAGGTAATTAACAGTAACATCGAGGACTATGGCCATATCCTAGTGATCCCTGGCAACACGGTACCTAGTGTGCGGGGTATCACACCTGAAACGGGAGGTGGGTCGTCCTACCCGCCAGAACAGCATAACACCAGGATTGCGAGGGCAAGGCTTGCTGCCTCGTGGCTAATGCCACTCCACTCCAACAATCCCCACGGTACAGCGTACTCCGCGTGACATACACGGTACAAAGTACTCCGTGAACCCAAGCTCAGTCAGGGGTGCCCGTAATAGGTCTTATCCACCCATATCATCTCTGTCTCAGAATGCACGTGTGAGCATATCATCTCACTGTGACACACAGTCTACAGGAGGCTCCAACACGGCTATATGCATGTAATATAAATCCCTGTGCGAGCGAAGCTCAAGCACGGCTCCATGCATATTCATGATATCTGAAAACCTCGTGCGAGCGAAGCTCTAGCACGGTTTCATAAAAATCAGTGAAATCTACGTACGAGCAGCGCTCCAGTACGACTTAAACTGATTATAATTTCATGTAAATTCCACGTACGAGCAACGCTCTAGTACGGATATGTATATAAATTCAGTGAAAACCTCGTACGAGAAAAACTCCAGTACGGCATTCAAATGAATTATGAAAACCATATAAAACTTTGTGCGAGCAACGCTCCAGCACAAATGAATGCTCAAGTAAATCAAATCTCGTGCGAGTTATACTCCAGCACGGCTTTATGCATAATTAAATCAAATCTCGTGCGAGTTACACTCCAACACGGCTTCATGCATAATTTAATCAAAACAGGATGCGAGCTAAGCTCCAACATCTCTCATGCATGTCAAATCATTAAAACTAGTGCGAGCAATCGCTCCAGCACCATTTTATGCATATCACGTCAAAACAAATCAAAACATGTCAAAACATGTCAAAACAGAGTGCGAGCTAGGCTCCAACAACTCTCATTTCACAATATTAAAAATCAGTGCGAGCACCATGCTCTAGCACATTTCATGCATATGATGTCACATAAGTCGGTGCGAGCAACTGCTCAAGCACATTTATGCACATTCACAAACGCAGATATAGTGCGAACTACGTGTCGGCACTATCTGTTTTCATACAAACTGGATAGTTGGCCTCTTTTCCAAAGAAATTTCCATTTAAATATAAATAACACCTACGTAGTGTTATCTTGTGAAATTTAAACAATTACTGGCCAATCTATCAATTTTCTTTGATTAAAACCAATAAAATTCTTAAACCATATTAGTCCTTAAATCATGCATTTCATGCATGTCATGCTTTCACCATCCTTAGGTGAACTTCCCTCAATAGGGGTAAAATAGACATTTCACCTATTTCGATCCTTAAAATCATTCAAACCATTTTTAGGATCATTATACAATATCCATGTATACATACATACTCAGTGTACAGAAAAACTATTAAAATATGCGTAGCTACCTCTAGCTACTCACACAATTCCCTTACCTCATTTTTCTGTACAGTCTGACCTTTACATCGATGTCTCGTCACGCAGTCCGATTTGCTCCAAATCCGAATCAAATCTCCGGAACTGCGGATACACATTCATCAGGTCAAATACAATACAATTAATTGTATCTCATATGTTCTGGGCTTAATTTAAATCATTGGGCCCGTTTACCCATATTGGGCCCGATTGTACCAATGGGTCTTAATCGGCCTTAAGCCCGTTTACCACAATTTATCGAGGCCTATTGGGCTCATTGGACCCATCAATATTTATTTAGCCTCGTTCTAAATTTTCGGATATCTCAATTTAATATTTACGACAATTTATCTAATTTTCCAGAATTTAATTCAATTATGCGGAAATTAAATCCGTAATTTATGCGTTAAATATCAATCACGCATAATGATATAAAATTGTCGTAAATAAGGGTCACTTACCCGTTATTCCATGATAATACAAAAATCGGGGCTGTCTCGAGCTCTCAGTGGATGTCAATTGTCGAGCTACACAATTAAATATATTTTTCCGGGTAAATTTCCAGTCGGAATTAATTAAATTAAATATTCAGAAAATTAAATCGGTCAATTTGACCGCTTACCGACTTACCCGAAGCTCGATTGCATCACTGGAATTTTCCCCAATTTTTTCTCTTTTTCTTTTTCCCTTTTTCTTCCTTTTTTCCCTCTCTTTTTGGCTGAACCGGTCCGGTCCGGTTCAACCCGGTTCGGACCGCCGGTCCGGTCTGGTCCGGTTCGGCCGGTTCTGTCCGGTTCGGCCGGTCCAATCTCCCTTTGGTCGTGCCGGCGCCGTTCGGCCGGTTCCCGGCATGATTTCGGTGCCAATCGGCGCGCAATCGTCTGGGCTCCCTAAATCGGGCCTCAGCTGGGGTCGAATCAGCCCCATCGCCGGCGAATCGGGGTTCTCTCCCCCGCGGTCTTCTCCTCCGTTTCCGACGTTTTCCGGCCACCTGGCCGCGCGTCGATGCCACCGGTGGGTTCGCCTGAGGTCGGTCGACCTTCGCCGACCCTCGCCTGGGGCCCTTGGCCGCCGGTGAGGCTCGTCCGTCGTCTTCTCTTCCTCGGCTCGCCTTTCGCGTTTTCTGTTTCTTTTCGCCACTGTTTCTTCCAGATTTCGTTTCTTTCTTTTTTTTTTTTTTTTTTTTTATTTATAATTTATTTTTAATATTATTTTAATCAATAAAATAATATTAAAATACACAAATATCTTTTAAAAATTTATATTTTATTCATTTAATCTGTAAATAATTTTCTCAGTCCGATTTTACCTTTCCGGTATATTTTTCGATTATTTTCGAGATTATTTTTCAATACAAAAATTTTGATTTATCCCAATAAATTCATATCTTGATCAATTTAACCCGAAATTTAATTATTTCTTCATCATTGATCAAGATTTCTCATTCTCATATTTTTAATTAAATTTTCTTGTCCCGATAAATACCGAATTTTGGTCTTTTGACCATTTTGCCCCTGCACGTATTCGGGAATGCCATTTAAGTCCTTTTGCATTTTTTAAATGCACTCAAAAATATCGGGTCTTACATGTATTCAATGTTTTATACGAAATATCAAATTTAAATAAATGTTACAATTATATAATGATTTTTATATATTTGATTTATTATTGTATTATAATTAAAATTTTAATAAGAAATAAATATAATAAAATAGTATAATAATTGTATAAGCAGTGGTTGTGAATGTAGGAATGAAGCCATTATGGTTAATTGTAACGACCGTCTGGCACTTTTTCCCGCAGGATTTAAGAGGTGGCCCCCATAGTCTCACTCATACGTACTGTCCGCTTTGGAAGCCCCACAGGTCCCTCATGGCTTTATCGAGGTAAATACCCCAATTCGCGTCCTCAAAGGTTCGAACCCAAGATCTTAAAGTCTTTGTTCTTACACAAATGATACCAATTGTTCGCGCATTTTTTTGTAACGACTGTGTGGCACTTTGCTCCAACAGGATTCAAGTGGTGGCCCCCACAGTCTTACTCATTCGTACTGTCCACTTTGGAAGCCCCACAGGCCCCTTACGGCTTTATCGAGGTAAATACCCCAATTCGCGTCCTCAGAGGTTCGAACCCAAGACCTTAAAGTCTTTGTTCTTACACAAATGATACCAACTGTTCTAGTGGAACAATTGGTATCATTTGTGTAAGAACAAAGACTTTAAGGTCTTGGGTTCGAACCTCTGAGGACGCTAATTGGGGTATTTACCTCGATAAAGCCGTGAGGGGCCTGTGGGGCTTCCAAAGCGGACAGTACGTATGAGTAAGACTATGGGAGCCACCTCTTGAATCCTGTGGGAGCAAAGTGCCACATAGTCGTTACATTAATACCAGCCGTGGTAGAGGGGCGAGAGGTCGTAGAGGTAGGACTAAGAGCCGAGACGAGTCATCGTCTGACTATATTTCACCGGGACCCACTGAAGGACTAGATAGTACTGAGGCATGCTTTACGAGGATAAAGCGTAGACTAAAGACTATGATGGAATTGTTTGAACAGGCTATGTAAGGTAGGCAAGGTCTGGATGCAGGTACTGCTACTGGATAGGCAGTTGCTCCTGATACACCTGCATAGACGCCACAACCTACAGATACTCCTACACCCCCACCAGTTCAAGATATGTCATCTTCTGTTGACCTGCAGCAGGTCAGTAGTGGATTGGGGTATGGTTGTTAGCTAGATAGGTTACAATAGTTTCAGAAGTTCAGACCGCCGTCATTCAGTGGGGTAAAGGACCTCGTGGTTGCAGAGGATTGGTTGGGAGAGATAGAGAAGTTGTACGGGTTCTTCCAGTGTACGACTTTAGAGATGGTTGCTTTTGCCGCGTTCATGCTGAAGGATGCGTGTTTGCGTCCTTTCTCGCTAGACATGTATACCGCAAGTGCACGAGTCACACAAGTAATAAAGGGAACTGAGTCTCAGATTATCGTCCCACAGAGAAACACAGTCAGCTTAATTAAGTACCAGTTAATTTTACCCTAAGTATATCCTAGCAAATTGTGAAACACGATATTTTTCCATATTATAATACTTATGAGAAGTAAATTATAGCTCAATGTGACGTTTTACAAGGCCGTAGACGACTAAAACATTTGGTTCTAGCATGGGGCCTGATGGCACACAAATCAAGGCAAGGTCTTAGACCTGAGAATTGCTTAGAAATGCCATGTTTATGCATTAAATGATGTGTAGAAGGAAAAACTAAGTGATTGGAAATGAAAAAGTGAGTTAAACTCGAGTTTTAAATTAAATCGAGAAAACAGACCTAATAAGGGAAATAAATTCGAATAAAATTCTAAAAATTCGTAAAAATTATTCTGAGGCCATAGACAATTAATATAAGGTGGAATTGACTTGGAAAATAAAAATCGTGAAGAAATATGGAGATTTAGGGGTCCAAATGAATTTTTGAAGTGAATTGAAGTCTTTAATTCCATTTTGCTCGATATTGGCTAAATCGCGCAAAATGAGCTCGTTCGTGAAATTTTCCTTAAATAAGTAACCCCTAAATTTTTTATGGGACATACTATAAATGTAGTATAACAATGAAGAAGTGAAAGTTTGAAGAAATCTAATCAAAATTTTAATTGGTGAATTTTCTAAAATGAAGGCTACAATTCCATGATTTTAACACCACAAAACAACCCTAACAAATAGTGTATTTTAATTGCTTCTAGAAGGTCAAAATTTTTCCAAGTGTTTTTGGCACAAATATATTTCATTTAGCTTCCAAAAGAAAGCCAATTTCCCTCTTCATTCCAGCCAAACCCGAGAGCTCCATTCTCTTTTCCCCTGCCGCAGATGTCACTTGCAACTTGGATTGTGGAATTTTTTCTGCTAGCTTCCCATCCTATTTAGGCTTTAGTCCAGTCAGATAAAACCCTCATCTATATTTCCTATAACACATATAAAAATCCCATAATTGTTAGAGACCATTTGATAGCTGAACCACCCAAAAATAGTAGCTCTTCCCCTGTTATAGGGTGGTTAATCATGTTACTTGGTGAAATTTTTCAACAGCCTTCCACTCATTTTCAGACCTATATTTCTTCAGGTAAAACCTTCATCTACGTCTCATATAAAATATATAAAAATTCCAGAATTTATGGAGGCTTTTTGATAACTGAATCGGTAGAGAAATGAAAACAGTGCAAAACTGTAATGTGAATTGGTCTGCTGACTTGTAGAAATTTTCCAGCAGCCTCCCACTCATTTTCAGACCTTGGTCCAGTTAGAAAAAATCTTCATTTACCTCCCCTCTAACATATATAAAAATTTCAGATTTAATGGAGGTCATTTGGTGCTGGAAATGGTAGAGAGAAGATTAAGCACTAAAGCTATCATGTTCATGTAAGTGAAGTTTTGGATTCTTAGATGAAATGTGGCTGAATTGTGATGTGTTTTGGGTTAAATTGAGTTGGATAATGAATGCATTACAACTTAGGAACAATTCTGAAAATTTTAGATTGAAGTCAAAGTTAGTCAAAGGTGTGAGAAAGTTGAGTGAAAGTGTTGAATGATGATGAAATTTGATATATGTTGATTTTTGGTGTTTTTGATGAATTTTCAATGAAATGACATTGGTTGGAAAATTTTGTATGAGCTATTTGAGTTGCTTCCAACATCTTAGGGCACTTGGATAAATTAAAGGTGATGAAATATGATTGATGACTAATAAATTTATACAGTAACTAAATGATTGAGCAGCTAAATAACTAAATTATCGAAAAAGAGCTTGATATAATGAAATAGTGAAGTGTATAAAAAAGGAATGAATTGTTGAAATAGTAAAATATACCTTAAAGGTATTGAAAATGGGATAAAAAAAGGGTTGAACAAGTTTAAAACGATTAAATCGAGGTGTAGACTGGTAAAACCGAGGAAAATAAGCACATTAGCTCAAAAGTCAACTTTCGATCAACCTTTCGGATGTAAGTACTCATATGAACTGTTATGGGATAAGTTGAACAATAAGTGATATGTTGACCTTGTTATGTAGCAGCTTGATCTACCAGTACGTTTTACGAGGTAAACCCGAGTATCGAGAAAAGTCCTCTACATCAGTCATTAGGAGGTAAGGGATATAATTTAGGGTAACATTAGTGCTCCACAATCCTTATCAATGACTTCATGTATGTTAGTTGAATGAGATTTTATGAAATAGGTTGCAATGCCTTAGAAACCAAAACTGAACCGTTTCCCTAGTTTTTCCACATGTTTTCCACTTGCATGAGATATATTTTACTCCCTATGTTTATGAAAATGCGATTTTCATTATAAAAAGAAAACATAGCATGATTTCACGATTATACGGGTTAAAATTTCGAGGATGTTTACAAAACTATGTTTTCTATGATTATACGGGTTAAAGTCCAGAAAGATGACTTCGAAAATGATGTTTTCATTATATGGGTTAAAGTCCCAAGAGACGATTTTGAAAGTAGTGTTTCATTATATGGGTTAGAGTCCTAAGAAAGCTTATAAAAACCATGTTTTGGGAAATGAGTTAGAGTCCCGAAATGATTTTATTAGGGTAAGCGGGTTAGAGTCCCGTAAAGGCATGATGTCGATGTCAGAGTGATCTGGGGTCGATCTTGCATACATAGGGTAGCGTATGAAGACGATCGAGGATCTTCCTAGCCGACAGCCAGGGAACAGGCAGGGCTCTGACTTGAAAAACGCATATAGCCCATACTTGGTGGTGCATTTGAGTTCGTGCGTATAGTCCACACTTGGTGGTGCGCGTGATAGGGCAGTGTACGACCCTGATCCAATCCTACGGCTCCCTTGTACAATGGTCATGTGTACCTATGGTGATAAAGTCCTTCGAGGACCCTGATGTATGAAGTCCTTCGAGACTAGTATATGATTATGCCTGACCCCATGATGAACTGACGGAATGATATATGTTTTTAGCACATATCTTGCCACCGATTTTTATTCTATATGTTTTTTTTTAACATGTGATTTATATGATGAAGTTTTAAGGTAGCCCTTGAGATGTGATATGTATAATTTGGTGAGATGAGATGTTTTTTACTTCTTTACACCGTATGATATGCATACTATATTTGATTTTTACGAAAGTGATGCATAATGTGTAAATAATGATTTAAGCATGTTTGAAATGCGTATATGAAACTAAGCATCTCTACTACAACCCATGTTTATGATGATGATTAGTAAAACCACAAGTTTTACCCGGTTTTAAGTATTTAAAGCTATTTTAAATGTATCTCTTACTGAGTCTGAAAAACTCGCCCCCTCCTCCATCTTCCAGGTTATTTACAGTGATACTACTACACGCGAGCTACTGAGGTCGTAGATGGAAAAGTCTGACCCTTCCACAGGACATTTTGTAGCTAAGAGGTATTGACTTACTTTGTATTCCAGACATGATGTAATGCATGGACACTATTACATATAACTTTTGGGATGTAATAGATGTAAATGATTGTATACAGAGTCTTAGTTACGGATATAAATGAATGGATATATTTAGTTGTTATATGATTATGAGATATGAATAAAAAGTATTGAGGATGTGGGTTGAATAATATAAACTGTGTTTCAAACTCTACAGGTTGGGTTACGTCATAATGCAACCGTTATACTGTCGAAAATTCTAAAATAAAAGAAGTTTAAAACTAGACAAGGACACGACATGCAACTTAAAATTGGATAAAAAAAAGTTTTAAATTAGCCCCATTTTCCAAGCTTCCGGGGCGTGACAGCTTTGCTTGGTATCAGAGCAATAGTTGTGTGATACAGTCTGTGTCTAGAAGTAAGAATAGATTACATCCCAAAGTGTCTATGTTAGTCTGGTAATAAAGTAAGCACACCTATCAAATTAAGACTAAATTCTTAGATTTTGTGTAGATAGTATATCACTAATCATGAGTGGTAGACGAGGCCGTCCACGGAGACATGCTCAACCTGCTCCCCCATCCCCACCTCAACCCGAGAGCCCTACTGAGAGAGAGAGAATAAGAAGGCTTGAGGAGGCAGTACAGGGTATGAGAGAAGGACTAACAACTCTTACCACCATGTTTACCCAGCAGTTTGGGACACATACACCTAACGCAAATACAGCTACTCCTACGCCTGATCCTACTCCACCAACAATTCCTCAAGTAGGCCCAGTCCCTCAGCCAGCAGTTCCCCAGCATAGGGATGACAAACAGACTTAGAGGGTATGAGATTTCTTGGGCATGCATCCTCCGGAGATCACAAGGGTTAAGGACCCGATTAAGGCCGAGGAGTGGATATTGGATATTGAGGCGATCTTCTAGTTGTTGGGGTGTACTGATAGGGAGAGAGTGACCATGGCGGGTTATATGATGAAGGGCCAGACTAAGTTTTGGTGGAGATCCACATGGACGATATTAGCTGATGATCCCTCAGAAATCATATGGGATGCTTTCTTAGTCGCATTTCGAGAGTAATATGTGCCGCATGCAGCTCGAAAGAGAATTCAAGTAGAGTTTTTGGATTTGAGATAGGGAAGTTCTATAGTACATGAGTATGAGAATAGATTTATGACCTTGATGAGATACGATCTAGAGACAGTTAGAGATCCCAAGTGCCAGACAGAGAGAATTCTGGCAGGATCAAGATCCGGGATCAGAGATAGGCTGTTGGGTCAGAACATTGTGGATTTCAGAGATACTCTGAGGCGAGCCCAGGAGATAGAGAGGGGCTTGGATATTACTCAAGCAGAGAATGGTTTTAGGAGATCAGTCAGAGATAAGGGGAAGAGAGCAGTTACTTCCCGACATGATTTGAGAGGGGGTCAGCCCAAGAGACAGAGGATGGAAGGACCTCAAATAGGGGCTGATAAGCCCAAGACTACAGTGGGTACTACGGATATTATCAGAGGTTCTGAGATGAGAGTACCACTATGCAGGACATGTGGCAAGATGCACCCTGGACCTTGTCGAGCTGGTACATTTACTTGCTATAGATGTGGTGAAGCAGGGCACATAATGAGAGACTGTCCACTTATGTGGTCTCAGGAACCTTGGGAGGCACCTAGACTGATTGAGAGACTAGCTTAAGCTCCACAGAGGCAAGCACCACAGAAGAGAGCCACAGCCGCAGACAAGGGCAAGAAGCCTGTCTCACAGAGTCGAGTCTATGCTATTGATAAGGAGACAGCCGATACATCCTCCAACACCATCAGAGGTACTCTCCTTATCTGTAACTATGAAGCACATGTATTGTTTGATCCAAGTCCCACACACTCTTTTGTGTCACCATAATTTATATGTAAGTTGAATAGGAAACCTGAATTACTATATTACATGTTACATATAAGTACACCCATGCACGTAGTGTAAAAGACACATATGATATGGAAGGATTGTGAAATCCTGGTAGGAGATAAGAAATTTCTAGCAGATCTAGTTTTATTAAACATGAAGGATTTTGATGTAATATTAGGAATGGATTGGTTAGCTACCAATCGCTTGAATTTATACTGCTACACTAAGACTTTGACCTTCTCCTTACCAGAAAAGTTTAATGTATGTTTTGCGAGAAAGAAATAAAAGTGCATGGTGATGAAAGTTTTTGTGTTATGTGTTATGTGAAGGTATGATATGTGTGAGATTAACATATAATGTTTTTATTGTGTGAAGGATACATTGCCTTTATTTCTGATGAGAGTCGGGAACCAGCAAGTATACAGGATGCTTCGGTGGTATGTGAGTTTCTCGATTATTTTCAGAGGACTTACCGAGGTTACCACTTGAGAGAGAGGTTGAATTTGCGATTGAGTTAGTACCAGATACTCAACCCATCTCCAAGCCACCTTATTGAATGGTACTAGTAGAATTGGAAGAATTAAAGAAGCAGTTGCAAGAACTACTCGATAAGGGGTTTATAAGACCTAGTGTGTCACCATGGGGTGCTTTGGTACTGTTCGTCAGAAAGAAGGATGGTAGTCTCTACCTTTGCATAGACTATAGGCTTTTAAATAAAGCAACAGTTAAGAATAAGTATCTCCTGCTGAGGATAGATGACCTGTTTGATCAGCTAAGTGGGGCTTCAGTGTTTTTGAAGATAAACTTGAGATCGGGTTATCATCAGCTGAGGATTAAGGAGGTTGATATACTGAAGACAGCTTTTAGGATCCGATATGGGCACTACGAGTTTTTGGTGATGCCCTTTAGACTAACTAATGCCCCAGCTACATTTATGAGCCTTATGAATGATGTCTTTCGAGAATACCTGGATAGATTTGTGATAGTGTTCATCAATGACATCTTGATCTATTCCAGATCCCAAGAAGAGCATGAGCAGCATTTGAGGATTGTGCTCCAGACTCTCCGTGAGAAGAAACTATATGGTAAATTCAATAAGTGTGCATTCTGGCTAGACCAAATTTCCTTCCTCAGACATGTAGTATCTAAGGACAGGGTATTTGTAGATCCGTCCAAGGTAGATGCAGTATTGAGATGGGCAAGATCGAGGATAGTCACGGAGGTCAGAAGCTTCTTGGGATTGGCAGGGTATTACTGATGGTTTGTCGAGGGGTTTTCACGGATAACAGCTCCATTGACCAGACTGACCTGTAAGGATGTACAATTTGCATGGTCTGAGCCGTGTGAGCAGAACTTCTAAGAACTCAACATCGGTTGACTACGACACCAGTATTGACCATTCTTAGTGGTTCTGGGGGATATGTTATACAGTGATGCTTCCCACCAGGATCTCGATTGTGTGCTTATGCAGCATGGTAAAGTGGTAGCTTATGGATCCCGTCAAGTAAAGGATCATGAGCAAAATTACCCCACTCATGATTTAAAGTTAGCCGCAATAGTTTTTGCACTCAAGATATGGTGACATTATTTATATGGAGAGAGATTTTAGATCTTCACAGACCACAAGAGTCTCAAGTATTTGTTTGATCAGAAGGAGCTTAATATGAGACAGCGGAGATGGATAGAGCTCCTGAAAGACTATGACTATGAGATCTTGTCTCATCCGGGCAAAGCAAATGTGGTAGCTGATGCCCTAAGGAGAAAGGGTTTGGTGTCCTACATGATGATCAAAGAGTGGGATTTGTTGGGATTGTTCACCGAGCTCAAGATCAGTGTAGATGAAGTTGAGCATGGATACATGGCTAGCCTATAGATGGAGCCCAATATACTAGATCAGATTAGAGCTGGAGAGAGGAATGATCTGAAATTACTGGATATGGTTAGCAAGGCAGAGGAGAGATATTAGTATGAGTTTACGGTCAGCGATGATGGATTATTGAGATACAGAGGCTGCATCTTCTTGCCAGATGATGACACCTTAAGACAGAGCATACTGAAGGAGTCCCATTGTTCTAGATTCACCATGCACTCGGGCAGTACCAAGATGTATCAGGATCTCCGGAAGGTGTATTGGTGGATTGGGATAGAGAGAGATATGGCAGACTTTGTAGCCAGATGTCTAGTTTTCTAACAGATTAAGGCTAAGCACCAGAGACCTGCAGGACTGTTGAAGTCACTACCGATTCCTACATGGAAATAGGAACATATTACGATGGATTTCATTATGGGGTTACCAAGGACCCAGAGAGGTCATGATGTAGTCTGGGTGATTGTGGACAGACTGACTAAGAGCGCTCACTTCCTTGCCATTAAGAGCACAGATTCACTGGATAAGCTAGCTGATTTATATGTAAGAGAGATAGTACGATTGTATGGGGCACTTGTGAGCATCACATCTGATAGAGATTCTCGCTTCACTTCTAGATTTTGGACTAGATTTCAGGACGCTATGGGGTCTCGGCTAAACATAAGCACTGCTTATCGTCCTCAAACAGATGGTCAGCCTGAGCGGACTATACAGACCTTAGAGGACATGTTAAGAGCGTGTGCCTTAGACTTTAAGGGCTCATGGGATGACCACTTGCCTCTTATAGAGTTTGCTTACAATAACAGCTATCAAGCTAGCATCAGAATGGCTCTATACGAGGCTCTATATGGCAGGAGATATAGATCCCCGGTTGCTTGGGAAGAAGTGGACGACAGAAAGATCGTTGCTCCCGAGTTAGTTGAATAGGCAAGTAGAGGTGTTCAGTTGATCTGTGACAGGTTGAGGACGGTACAGATTAGACAAAAGAGTTATGCAGATATGCGAAGACGTCCTCTTGAGCTTAAGGTTTCACTAATGAAAGGTATAGTACGTTTCGGGAAAAGAGGAAAGCTGAGTCCTCGCTTCATTGGTCCATTCGAGACCTTGAGTAAAGTAGGAGATGTAGCATATCGGTTAGCACTACCTTCATAGTTTTTTGGTATACATGATGTCTTCCATGTTTCGATGTTAAGGAAGTATCATTCGGACCCTTCTCATGTCATAGAGTACGAGCCACTAGAAATTCATAAGGACATGAGTTATGTTGAGAAATCGATCCGAATTCTCGACAGGAAGGAGAAAGTGCTAATATCTAAGACTATCCCACTAGTGAAGGTTCTCTGGCGAGATCATGAGACAGAGGAAGCTACCTGGGAGATAGAGAGCCAAATAAGGGAGAAGTACCCTCATCTATTCGATGGACCAGCTTGAATTTAGAGGACTGAATTCTTAAAAGGTGGGAGAAATGTGAAACTCGATATTTTTCCATATTATGATGCTTATGAGAAGTAAATTATAGCTTAATGTGACATTTTGCAGGGCCGTAGATGACTAAAGCATTCGGTTCTAGCGTAGGGCTCGATGGCACTCAAATTGAGGAAAGGTCTTAGACTCGAGAATTGCTTAGAAATGCCATGTTCATGAATGAAATGATGTGTAGAAGGAAAAACTAAGTGATTGGAAATGAAAAAGAGAGTTAAACTTGGGTTTTAAATTAATTCGAGAAAACGAACCTAATAAAGGAAATAAATTTGAATAAAATTCTAGAAAGTCGTAAAAATTATTCTGAGGCCATATACAATTAATATAAGGTGGAATTGACTTAGGAAATAAAAATCATGAAGAAGTATGGAGATTTAGGGGTCCAAATGAATTTTTGAAGTGAATCAAAGCCTTATTTCATTTTGCTCGATATTGGCTAAATCGCGCAAAATGAGCTCGTTCGTGAAATTTTCCTAAAACAAGCAACCCCCAAATTTTTATGGGACATACTATAAATGTATTATAACAATGAATAAGTGAAAGCTTGAAGAAATCTAATCAAAGTTTTAATTGGTGAATTTTCTAAAATGAAGACTACAATTCCATGATTTTAACACCACCTAACAACCCCTAACAAATAGTGTATTTTAATTGTTTCTAGAAGGTAAAAATTTTTCCAAGTGTTTCTGGAACAAAGATATATCATTTAGCATCCAAAAGAAAGCCAATTTCCCTCTTCATCCCAGCTAAACCTGAGAGCTCCATTCTCTTTTCCCCTGCCCCAAGCGTCACTTGCAACTTAGATTGTGGAATTTTTTCAGCTAGCTTCCCATCAGTTTTAGGCTTTTGTCTAGTTATAGAAAACCCTCATCTATCTCTCCTCTAACACATATAAAAAGCCCAGAATTTTTAGAGACCATTTGATAGTTGAACAACCCGAAAACAGTAGCTCTTCCCCTATTGCAGGCGTGGTTCATCATCTTACTTGGGGGAATTTTTCAACAACCTTCCACTCATTTTGAGACCTCGATTTCTTCAGGTAAAACCTGCATCTACCTCTCTTGTAACATATATAAAAATTTCAAAATTTATGGAGGCTTTTTGATAGCTAAATCAGTAGAGAAATGAAAATAGGGCAGAACTATAATGTGAATTGGTCTGCTAACTTGTAGGAATTTTCCAGCAACCTCCCACTCATTTTCAGAATTGTTCCTAAGCTATAAGACATTCATTATCCAACTCAGTTTAACCCAAAACACATCACAATTCAGCCATATTGCATCCAAGAATCCAAAACTTCACTTACATGAACAGGACAGCTTTAGTGCTCAATCTTCTCTCTACCGTTTCCAGCATCAAATGACCTCTATTAAATTTGAAATTTTTATATATGTTAGAGGGGAGGTAAATAAAGATTTTGTCTAACTGGACCTGTCACGCCCCGAAAGCATTAAAAGTGGGGCTAATTTAAATTTTTTTAATCTAATTCTAAGTTGCATGTCGTGTCCTTATCTAGTTTTAAACCTTTTTTATTTTATAAATTTCGGCAACAGCTGCATTATGACTTAACCCAACCCGCAGAGTTTGAAACGCAATTTATATTATTCAACCCACATCCTCAATACTTTTCATTCATATCTCATAATCATATAAAAACTAAATATATCCATTCATTTATACTACGTAACTAAGACTCTGTATACAATCATTTACATCTATTACATCGCAAAAGTTATATACGATAGTGTCCATGCATTACATCATGTCTGGAATACAAAGTAAGTTAATACCTCTTAGCTACAAAATGTCCTATGGAAGGGTCAGACTTCTTCGTCTACGACCTCAGTAGCTCGCGTGCAGTACTATAAATAATCTGGAAGATGGAGATGAGGAGGGGTGACTTTTTCAAACTCAGTAAGAGATACATTTAAAATAGCTTTAAATACTCAAAACCGAGTAAAACTTGTGGTTTTACTAATCATCATAAACATGGGCTATAGTAGAGATGCTTAGTTTCATATACGCATTTCAAACATGCTTAAATCATTGTTTACGCATTATGCATCACTTTGGTAAAACTCAAATATAATATGCATATCATACGGTATAAAGAAGTAAAAAGCATCTCATCTCATCAAATTATACATATCACATCTCAAGGGCTACCTTAAAGCTTCATCATATAAATCACATGCTAAAAAAAAAATAGATAGAATAAAAATCGGTAGTAAGAAATGTGCTAAAAACATATATCATTCAGTCAATTCATCATAGGGCCAGGCATAATCATATACTTGTCCCGAAGGACATCATACATCAGGTTCCTCGAAGGACTTTATCATCATAGGTACACATAGCCATTGTACAGGGGAGCTGTAGGACTGGATCAGGGTTGTACGCTGTCTTATCACATGCACCACCAAGTGTGGACTATACGTACGAACTCACGTGCACCACCAAAAGTGGACTATATGCGCATTACAAGTTAGAGCCCTACCCGTTCCCTGGCCGTCGGCTAGGAAGATCCTCGATCGTCTTCATACGCTACACTATGTATGGAAGATCGACCCCAGATGACTCTGACATCAACATCATGCCTTTACGGGACTCTAACCCGCTCACCCCAATAAAATCATTTGGGGACTCTAACCCATTTCCCAAAACATGGTTTTCATAAGCTTTCTTGGGATTCTAACCCATATAATGAAACACTGCTTTCAAAATTGTCTCTTGGGACTTTAACCCGTATATTGAAAACATCATTTTCGAAGTCATCTCTCGGGACTTTAACCCATATAATCATAGAAAACATAGTTTTGTAAACATCCTCGAAATTTTAACCCATATAATCATGAAATCATGATATGTTTTCTTTTTATAATGAAAATTACATTTCATAAACATGGGGAGTAAAATGTATCTCATGCAAGTGGAAAACATATGAAAAAACTCGAGAAATGGTTTAGTTTCAGTTTCTAAGGCATTACAACCTATTTCATAAAATCTCATTCAACTAACATACATAAAGTTATTGATAAGGATTGTGGAGCACTAATGCTCCCCTAAATTATATCCCTTACCTCCTAGCGACTCATGTAGAGCACTTTCCTCGATACTCGAGTTTGCCTCGTAAAATGTGTTGGTAGATCGAACTGTTACATAACAAGGTCAACATATCACTTATGGTTCAACTTATCTCATAACAGTTCATATGAGTACTTAAATCAGAAAGGTTGATCGAAAGTTGACTTTTGAGCTAATATGCTCATTTTCCTAGGTTTTACCGGTCTACACCTCGATTTAATTGTTTTAAACTTGTTAAACCCTTTTTTTATCCCATTTTCAATACCTTTAAGGTATATTTTGCGATTTCAGCAATTCATTCCTTTTTTATACACTTCACTATTTCATTATATCAAGCTTTTTTTCGATAACTTAATTATTTAGCTGCTCAATCATTTAGTTACTGTATAAATTTATAAGTCATCAACCACATTTCATCACCTTTAATTTATCCAAGTGCCCTAAGATGTTGGAAATAAGTCAAATAGCTCATACAAATTTTTCCAACCAATGTCATTTCATTGAAAATTCATCAAAAACACCAAAAATCAACATATATCAAATTTCATCATCATTCAACACTTTCACTCAACTTTCTCATACCTTTGACTAAGTTTGACTTCAATCTAAAATTTTTAGAATTGTTCCTAAGCTGTAAGACATTCATTATCCAACTCAATTTAACCCAAAACACATCACAATTCGGCCACATTGCATCCAAGAATCCAAAACTTCACTTACATGAACAGGACAACTTTAGTGCTTAATTTTCTTTCTACCGTTTCTAGTATCAAATGACCTCCATTAAATCTGAAATTTTTATATATGTTAGAGGGGAGGTAAATGAAGATTTTATCTAACTAGACCAAGGTCTGAAAATGAGTAGGAGGCTGCTGGAAAATTCCTACAAGTCAACAGACCAATTCACATTATAGTTTTGCCCAGTTTTCATTTCTCTAACGATTCAGCTATCAAAAAGTCTCCATAAATTCTGGAATTTTTATATATGTTAGAGGAGAGGTAGATGAAGGTTTTACCTGAAGTTGTTGAAAAATTCCCCTAAGTAAGATGATGAACCACACTTGTAACAGGGGAAGAGCTACTGTTTTCGGGTTGTTCAGCTATCAAATGATCTCTAACAATTTTGGGATTTTTATATGTGTTAGAGAAGAGATAGATGAGGGTTTTATCTAACTATTCCAAATCCTAAAACTGATGGGAAGCTAGCTGAAAAAATTCCACAATCTAGGTTACAAGTGATGCCTACGGCAGGGGAAAAAAGAATGGAGCTCTCGGGTTTGGCTGGAATGAAGAGGGAAATTGGCTTTCTTTTGAAAGGTAAATGAAATATATTTGTACTAACAACACTTGGAAAAATTTTGACCTTCTAGAAGCAATTAAAATACACTATTTGTTAGGGGTTGTTTGGTGGTGTTAAAATCATGGAATTGTAGTCTTCATTTTAGAAAATTCACCAATTAAAATTTTGATTAGATTTCTTCAAAATTTCACTTCTTCATTGTTATAATACATTTATAGTATGTCCCATAAAAATTTGGGGTTACTTGTTTAAGGAAAATTTCACGAACGAGGTCATTTTACGCGATTCAGACAATATCGAGCAAAATGGAATTAAGGCTTCGATTCACTTTAAAAATTCATTTGGAATCCTAAATCTCCATATTTTTCCATGATTTTTATTTCCCAAGTCAATTTCACCTTTTATTAATTGTCTATGGCCTCGGAATAATTTTCACGAATTTCTAAAATTTTATTCGAATTTATTTCCCTTATTAGGTCTGCTTTCTCGATTTAATTTAAAACCCGAGTTTAACTCACTTTTTCATTTCCAATCACTTAGTTTTTCCTTTTACACAAAATTTCATGCATGAACATGGCATTTCTAAGCAATTTTTGAGTCACTTAGTTTTTCCTTTTACACAAAATTTCATGCATGAACATGGCATTTCTAAGCAATTTTTGAGTCTAGGACCTTACTTCGATTTACGTGCCATCGGGCCCCACACTAGAATCGAATGCTTTAGTCGTCTATGGCCCTGCAAAACATCACATTGAACTATAATTTACTTCTCATAAGCATCATAATATGGAAAAATATCGGGTTTCACATTTAAATTTATTTCCCTTATTAGGTCCGTTTTCTCGATTTAATATAAAACCCGAGTTTATTTCACTTTTTCATTTTCAATCACTTAGTTTTTCCTTCTACACATCATTTCATGCATGAACATGGCATTTCTAAGCAATTCTCGGGTTTAGGACCTTACCTCAGTTTGCATGCCATCGGGCCTCATGCTAGAACCAAATGCTTTAGTCGTCTACGGCCCTGCAAACGTCACATTTAGCTATAATTTACTTCTCATAAGCATCATAATATGGAAAAATATCGGGTTTCACACAAATTATGAATATTAAAATAGTGATCTACAAAGTTTAATTTGAAAATACTGGAAAGCAAGGAGAATAATAAAAACACTAAAATAAAGAAAAATAGGGCAAAAATTATTCACAGAGCTCCAAGCAAAAAGCGAGAATCTGCAAAAGAAAGAAAATTCTAAAAAATGAATTAATTAGTGTAAATTGACTAAAGATGCAAATATAAGAAAATATAGATTAAAAAATAAATACATTAAAGCTGGAAAATCCTAATATGAAAATAAAATTTGCATGTGTTTAATCTAATTGATAAAAATGCAAAATAATCTAACCTAAGGCTTAATGGAATAAAATTCTAATAAAAATTCTAAAAATTCCTAAGTATAATTTTAAACCTAAATGCCTAAATTGGTGACCCTAAATTATATATAAATCTAGATAATACTAAATTAATAAAAATGCCTAAATAAATAATAAAATCTATTCTAAATGATGCATGAGAAATAAAATATTTTTGGGTTTTTAAAATTTAAAATGAAAACTATCATAAGATGCATAAAACGATTCTACCCCTAATCTAACTCTAAATGCAATACATAATGTGAAACCCGATATTTTTTTTCATATTATGATGCTCATGACAAGTAAATTATAGCTCAATGTAACGTTTTACAGGCCCGTAGACGATTAAAGCACTCGGTTGTAGCGTGGGACCCAATGGCACGCAAATTGAGGTAAGGTCCTAGACCCAAGAATTCCTTTAAAATGTCATGTTTATGGATGGAATGATGTGTAGAAGGGAAAACTAAGTGATTGGAAATGCAAAAGTTAGTTAAACTCAGGTTTTAAATTAAATCGAGAAAACGGACCTAATAAGGGAAATAAATGCGTATAAAATTCTAGAAATTCGTGAAAATTATTCCGAGGCCATATAAAATTATTATAAGGTGAAATTGACATGGGAAATAAAAATCATGAAGAAATATGGAAATTTATGGGTTCAAATAAAGTTTTAAAGCTAACCGAAAGTTTATTTTCATTTTGCTCGGTATTGGCCAAATCGCGCAAAATGAGCTCGTTCGTGAAATGTTTCTTAAACAAGTGACCCCAAAAGTTTTATGAGACATACTATAAGCATATTATAAGAATTGAGAAGTGGAATTTTGAAGAAATCTGATCAAGATTAATTTTGGTAAATTTTATAATACAAAACAGTCATTTCCCCTGCACTTACTAAACTGCCAGTCAATGAAAACAATCCCATTTGATGACCTTTCCGATTTTCGTTGCCTCTAATATTTACCAGATTGAAATTCAACTGGATAAGCTTCATAAAAAGGTAAGAACCATCCCGAACTGTTGCAAAACCCGAGAGTTATCCCTCACCCATTCTGCCGCAGACGTTACCCTTGTTCCTGACTGGCGTGAATTTTTCGGCCACCTTCCGGCCATTTTCAGGAAACGGTCCCTTCATATGAAATATTCCTCTTCCTCCCCTATACCACATATAAAAAATTCAGACCTAAATAAATTCATTTACCCCCTGAAACGTTAGAGAGACAAACAGGACAGAAAACTGCCCTGTTCCGAGGTAAGCAAAAATTCATTTTTTGGATGAATTTGATGAGGTTCTTGGATGATTCTGAACACTTCTAAGCCCTATACATGTTGTATTACAGCTTAGTGACAATTTGGAGACCTAAAACCGAAGTCAAACTTGGTCAAAGGAGTGAAGAAGTTGAGGTATGGTGATGATGATGTGATAAGTTGTTAATTTGTGAATTTTGATGAATTCTTGTTGAAAGAAAGTTGATGAATTGAATTATATGATTGAATTCAATTTCTGCCAGCATGATTTTGCTGCTGGAATGATGAAGATGGATGTAATTAAAATGAATTTACAGTTAAAATTATACTGTAAAGGTTCGATTTAGTGTTTAACTAGGTGAATTATCGAAATAATGCAAGAATCGATACTTTAAGATCTTGTATGAAGTGGAATGTGTTGCTGGAATGTAAGACACCATATAGAGGTATTGAAAATGAATTTAAAGGATCAAATATATTAAGTAAGCTTAAATCAAGGTTTAAACCGATAAAACCGAGCAAAAAGAGTAAAATCGATTAAAAGTCAACTTTTGGTCAAAGCTTCGATATAATCACATATTTGGATATGTTGAAATAAATTTAAGCCATATGTGATAAGTTGAACTTGTTTTGCAGCAGTTCAGTCTATCGACACATTTTACGAGGTAAATTCGAGCATCGAGGAAAGTACTCTACATCAGTCACTAAGAGGTAAGGGATATGATTTAGAGTAGCGTTAGTACTCCTACGTCCTTACCAACTGTTTATGAGAATTGAATGAGATTTTATGGAATGGATTTTCAACTGTATTCAAACCGAAGCCAAAAACCATTTCCCGAGTTTTTAGCATGTCTTATATATATAAATATATGAGATACATTTTACAGCATACATGTTTATAAAAGTGTTTTTTTCATTTTTGAAACGAAAGCATAGTATTTTCATGTGAGATTACGGGTTAAAGTCTCGATATGTTTTACGAAACCATGTATTCATGATACGGGTTAAAGTCCCGAGACAGCTTTTAAGCTATATTTTCACAGTACGGGTATGAGTCCTAAGAAATAGCTATTATAACTATGCTTTCCATATTTACACGGGCTAGAGTCCCGCAATGATTTATGAAAATCATGTTTTCTATGAAAAACGGGTTAGAGTCCCGTAACGATTTTAATACACGGGTATGAGGTCCGAAATGATTTTAATAAATTGGGTAAGAGGCCCAAAATGATTTTGTGTGGTAAAAAGGCATGATATGACGATAGTCAGAGGATCTGGGGTCGATCTCGTATGGAGACAATCGAGGATCTACCTAGCCGACGGCCAGAGAACGGGTAGGCTCTGACTTGATATGAGAAACGTGCGTATAGTCCACACTTGGTGATGCACGTGAGTTCGTGCGTATAGTCCCCATTTAGTGGTGCACGAGAGATAGGGCAGCGTACGACCCTGATCCAGTCCTACGGCTCCCCTGTACGATGGCCATATGTACCTATGATGAATGTCCTACGGGACCAGATGTATGATGTCCTTTAGGACTAGTATATGAAACGATTGCCTAACACTACACGATGAATTGACTGAATGATATATATACGTTTTCGCACATTTCATGCTACCTATTTTATGATTTGCTATTGAGCACATATTTTTTTATGATGAGATTTTAAAGGTAGCCATGAGTATGTTTTACGAAATGTGCATATGACAATGCGATTTCATTTTCAAAGTGATAAGCATGTTATGATATGCATGATTAAGTTTTGAAATGCTTTTTACTTGTTTACACGACGTGATATGCATACTATATATGAGTTTTCCAAAGATGCATGATGTGTAAACTTATTATTTAAGCATGTTTTTACTGCTTTTATGAAATGTAAGCATCTCTACTCTAGTACATGTTTATGCTGATTTGTAAAACCATGAGTTTTATCATGTTTTGAGTATTTAAAGCTATTTTAAATGTATCTCTTATTGAGTCTGAAAAACTCACCCCCCTCCTTTCCATCTCCCAGATTATCTATAGCGAGTCTACTGCACATACGAGACTGTGGTCGTAGACGGAGAAGTCTGACCCTTGCACAGTACATTTTGTAGTTAAGTGGTATTGTCTTACTTTGTATTCCAGACATGATGTAATGCATGGACACTATTGTATATAAATTTTAGGATGTAATAGATGTAAATGATTGTATACAGAGTCTTAGCTACACAGTATAAATGAATGAACATATTTAGTTATATGATTCTAATATATGAATGAAAAGTATTGAGGATGTGGGTTGAATAATATAAACTGCGTTTCAAACTCTGCAGGTTGGGTTAAATCATAATACAGTCGTTATGTTGCCGAAATTTTTAAAATAAAAGAGGTTTTAAATCTAGACATGGACAGGAAAACAACATAGTTAATGGATAAAAAAAAGTTTAAATTAGCCCCATTTTTCTGTGCTTCCGGGGCGTGACAGTTTTCATGGTATCAGAGCAACTGTTGTGTAGTACTGTCGTGTCTAGTAATTAGAGTGTATTACATCCCAATGTGTCTATGCATGTCTGGTAATAAAGTAAGCTTACTTGTCAAAGTATGACTTAATTTATGAATTATGTGCAAATAGTAGATCGCTAATCATGTGTGGTAGACGGAGCCGTTCACAGAGACGAGTTGAACCCGCTCCTCCATCTCCCCCTCAACCCAAGAGCCCTATTGATAGAATAAGGAGGCTCGAAGAGACAGTACGAGATATGAAGGAAAGACTTACAACCTTTACCACTATGTTTACCCAGCAGTTTGGGGTACGTACACCTGGTAAGGAGACAGTTACTCTTACGCCTAATCCTCCTCCCCCACCAGTTCCTCCAATAGCCCCAGCCCTCAGCCAGCAGTTTCGCAGCATAGGGATGACAGAGAGACTCAGAGGGTGCGAGATTTCTTGAGTATGCATCCTTCGGAGTTCACAGGGCTTAAGGACCCGGTTAAGGATGAGGAGTGGATAGTGGATATTGAGGCGATCTTCCAGTTTTTGGAGTGTACTGATAGGGAGAGAGTGACTATGGTGGGTTAAATGATAAAGGGACAGGCTAAGTTCTGGTGGAGATCGACACAGACGACATTAGCCGAGGATCCCTTAGAGATCACTTGGAATGCTTTCTTAGTCTCATTTCGAGAGCAGTATGTACCGCTTGCAGTTGAAAGAAGATGCATGCAAAGTTTTTGGATCTGTAATAGGGAAGTTCTACAGTAGACAAATATGAGAATAGATTTACAACCCTGATGAGATACGATCCAGAGACAGTTAGAGATTCCGAACGCCAGACAGAGAGATTTCTGGCGGGACTGAGATCTGGGATAAGAGATAAGCTGTTGGCTCAGAATATCGTAGATTTCAGAGATACTCTGAGGAGAGCCCTGGAGATAGAAAGGGGCTTAAACGTTACTTAAACAGAGCATGGTCTCAGGAGATCAGTCAGAGTTAAGGGAAAAAGAGCAGTTGCTTCTCGACATGATTTGAGAAGGGGTTAGCCCAAGAGATAGAGGGTGGAAGGACCTCAGATAGGGGCTGGTAAGCCCAAGACTCTGGTTGGTGTCGCAGGGATGATTAGAGGACCTGAGATAAGAGTACCATGGTGTAGGATATGTGGCAATATTCACACTGGAACTTGCCGCGCAAGTACATTTACTTGCTACAGATGCGGTGAAGTAAGACACACAATGGAGAGTGTCCACTTATGAGATCTCAGGAACCTCATGAGGTACTTAGACAGAAAGAGAGACCGACTCAGGCTCCATAGAGGAGAGCCACAGCCGCAGACAAGGGCAAGAAGCCTGTCTCTTAGGGTCGAGTGTACGCCCATGACCAGGAGACTGCAGATACATCTTTCGATGTTATTCGAGGTACTCTTCTTGTCTGTAACCATAAAGCACATATACTGTGTGACCCAAGTTCCACACACTCGTTTATGTCACCATAATTTATATGTAAGTTTCATGAGAAATTTGGAGTCACTAGATTACATGTTGCACATAAGTACACCTATGCACGAGATACAAAAAAAATATGATATTTAAGGCATGTGATATCATGGTAGGAGATAAGAAGCTGTTAGCAGATCTAGTATGGTTGAATATGCAAGACTTTGATGTAATATTTGGCATGAATGGGTTAGCTACCAATTGTGTAAGTCTAGACTGCTATACTAAGACTTTAACTTTCTTCTTACCAAAAAAGTTCAGTGTATGCTTATTAGAAAGTAATAAAACTGCATAGTGTTAAAGTTATGAAATGATATAATATTTATGTCTGAGATGTATGATGTTTAATGTATGATGTTTGATGGTGTGAAGGATACATTACCTTCATTTCTAATGAGAGTCGAAACCACTAAGTATATAGGATGTTTCGGTGGTATGTGAGTTACTCGAAGTGTTCCTAGAGGACTTACCAGGGCTACCACCAGAGAGAGAAGTTGAGTTTGCCATTGAGCTAGTATCAGATACTCAACCCATATCCAAGACACCTTACCAAATGGCATTGGTAGAGTTGGAAGAATTAAAGAAGCAGTTGCAAGGATTACTCGATAAAGGGTTTATAAAACCTAGTGTGTCACCATGGGGTGCACCAGTACTATTTACCAAAAAGAAGGATGGTAGTTTCTGTCTATGTATAGACTACAAGTTTTTAAATAAAGCAACAGTTGAGAATAAATATCCCCTGCCAAGGATAGACGACTTATTTGATCAGCTGAGAGAGGCTTCAGTGTTTCAAGGATAGATTTGTGATCGGGTTATCATCAGCTAAGGATTAATGAGGTTGGTATACTGAAGACAACATTTTAGACTCGATATGGGCACTACGAGTTCCTAGTTATGCCCTTTTGGATTGACTAATGCCCCAGCTGCATTCATAAGTCTTATGAACGATGTCTTTCGAGAATACTTAGATAGATTGATGATAGTATTCATCGATGACATCTTGATTTATTCTGGATCCCGGGAAGAGCACGAATAACATTTGAGGAATGTGCTCCAGACTCTCCGTGAGAAGAAGCTATATGGTAAATTCAGTAAGTGTACTTTCTGGCTAGAACAGATTTCATTCTTCAGACATGTGATAACTAAAGATGGAGTGTCAGTAGATCCGTCCAAGGTAGATGTAGTATTGAGATGGTAAGGACCGAGGACAGTCACGGAGGTCAGAAGCTTCTTAGGATTGGCATGGTATTATCAATGGATTGTCGAAGGGTTTTCATAGCTAGTAGCTTCATTAACCAGACTGACCTATAAAAAGGTTCAGTTTATATGGTCTGAATAGTGTGAGCAGAGCTTACAAGAGCTCAAACGTCGGTTGAATACGACACCAGTCTTGACCATTTAGAGTGGTTCTAGGGGAATTTGTGGTATACAATGATGCTTCCCACCAAGGTCTCGGCTGTGTGCTTATGCAGCATGGTAGAGTGGTAGCTTATATATCTCATCAGCTAAAGGATCATGAGCAGAATTTTTTCACTCACGACTTGGAGTTAGCTGCAGTAGCTTTTACACTCAAGATATGGTGACATTAATTGTATGGAGAGAGATTTTAGATCTTCACTGACCACTAGAGTCTTAAGTACTTGTTTGATTAGAAGAAGCTGAATATGAGACAACAGAGATGGATAGAGCTCCTGAAAGACTATGACTGCGAGATTTTATACCATCCTGGTAAGACGAATGTGGTAGTTGATACCCTGAGTAGAAAGGGTATGATGTCTTACATGATGATTCAAGAGTGTGACTTATTGGAACAAATTCGTCAAACTCAGGATTAGTGTAGATAAGATTGAGCATGGATTTATGGCTAGCCTAAGGATTGAACCCCGTATACTAGACCATATTAGAGCTGGATAGCAAAACGATCAAAGATTACTGGATATGGTTAGCCAGGCAGAGGAGAGATCACAGTCTAAGTTTACGGTCAGTGATGATGGATTATTGAGGTACCAAGGCCGTATCTGTGTGCCACATGATGACACCTTGAGACAAAGCATTCTAAAGGAGTTCCATTGTTCTAGATTCACTTTGCTTCCGATTTAATGGAACAGGCAACTAAGGGTGTTCAACTTATATGTGACAGATTGAGGATCACATAGAAAAGTTATGTCGATGTGCGCAGACGCCCTCTTGAATTTCAAGTTGGGGACTCCGTATTTGTTAAGGTGCCACCGATGAAGGGTATAGTATGCTTCCAAAAAAAAAGAGGAAGTGCTACGATTTAAGACTAATCCACTAGTAAAGGTGCTCTGGCAACATCATAAGACATAAGAAGTCACTTGGGAACTAGAGAGCCAAATGTGGGAGAAGTACCCTCACCTGATTGATAGACCAGCTTAAATTCAGAGGACTGAATTCCTAAAAGGTGGGGAGAAATGTGAAACCCGATATTTTTTCATATTATGATGCTCATGAGAAGTAAATTATAGCTCAATGTAACGTTTTACAGGCCCGTAGACGATTAAAGCACTCGGTTGTAGCGTGGGACCCAATGGCACGAAATTGAGATAAGGTCCTAGACCTGAGAATTCCTTTAAAATGTCATGTTTATGGATGGAATGATGTGTAGAAGGGAAAACTAAGTGATTGGAAATGCAAAAGTTAGTTAAACTCGGGTTTTAAATTAAATCGAGAAAACGGACCTAATAAGGGAAATAAATGCGTATAAAATTCTAGAAACTCGTGAAAATTATTCCGAGGCCATATAAAATTATTATAAGGTGAAATTGACATGGGAAATAAAAATCATGAAGAAATATGGAAATTTAGGGGTTCAAATAAATTTTTAAAGCTAACCGAAAGTTTATTTTCATTTTGCTCGGCATTGGCCAAATCGCACAAAATGAGCTCGTTCGTGAAATGTTTCTTAAACAAGTGACCCCAAAATTTTTATGGGACATACTATAAGCATATTATAACAATTGAGAAGTGGAATTTTGAAGAAATCGGATCAGGATTAATTTTGGTAAATTTTATAAAAAAGAACAGTCATTTCCCCTGCACTTACTAAACTGTCAGTCAATGAAAACAATCCCATTTGATGACCTTTCCGATTCTCGTTGCCTCTGATATTTTCCAGATTGAAATTCAACTGGATAAGCTTCATAAAAAGGTAAGAACCATCCCGAACTGTTGCAAAACTTGAGAGTTATCCCTCACCCATTCTGCCACAGACGTTACCCTTGTTCCTGACTGCCGTGAATTTTTCGGCCACCTTCCGGCCATTTTCACGCAACGGTCCCTTAATATGAAATATTCCTCTTCCTCCCCTATACCACATATAAAAAATTAAGACCTAAATAAAGTCATTTACCCCCTGAAACATTAGAGAGACAAACAGGATAGAAAACTACCCTGTTTCGAGGTAAGCAAGAATTCATTTTTTGGATGAATTTGATGAGGTTCTTGGATGATTCTGAACACTTCTAAGCTCTATACATGTTGTATTACAGCTTAGTGACAATTTGGAGACCTAAAACCGAAGTCAAACTTGGTCAAAGGAGTGAAGAAGTTGAGGTATGTTGATGATGATGTGATAAGTTGTTAATTTGTGAATTTTGATGAATTCTTGTTGAAAGAAAGTTGATGAATTGAATTATATGATTGAATTCAATTTCTGCCAGCATGATTTAGCTGCTGGAATGATGAAGATGGATGTAATTAAAATGAATTTACAGTTAAAATTATACTGTAAAGGTTCGGTATACTGTTTAACTAGGTGAATTATCGAAATAATGCAAGAATCTATACTTTAAGGTCTTGTATGAAGTGGAATGAGTTGCTGGAATGTAAGACACCATATAGAGGTATTGAAAATGAATTTAAAGGTGTCAAATATGTTAAGTAAGCTTAAATCGAGGTTTAAACTGATAAAACCGAGCAAAAAGAGTAAAATCGATTAAAAGTCAACTTTTGGTCAAACCTTCGATATAATCACATATTTGGATATGTTTAAATAAATTTAAGCCATATGTGATAAGTTGAACTTGTTTTGCAGCAGCTCAGTCTATCGACACATTTTACGAGGTAAATTCGAGCATCGAGGAAAGTACTCTACATCAGTCACTAAGAGGTAAGGGATATGATTTAGAGTAGCGTTAGTACTCCTACGTCCTTACCAACTGTTTATGAGAATTGAATGAGATTTTACGAAATGGATTTTGAATTGTATTCAAACTGAAGCCAAAAACCATTTCTCGAGTTTTCAGCATGTTTTATATATATAAATATATGAGATACATTTTACAGCATACATGTTTATAAAAGTGTTTTTTTCACTTTTGAAACGAAAGCATAGTATTTTCATGTGAGATTACGGGTTAAAGTCCCGATATGTTTTACGAAACCATGTATTCATGATACGGGTTAAAGTCCTGAGACAGCTTTTAAGCTATATTTTCACAGTATGGGTATGAGTCCCAAGAAATAGCAATTATAACTATGCTTTCCATATTTACACGGGCTAGAGTCCTGCAATGATTTATGAAAATCATGTTTTCTATGAAAACGGGTTAGAGTCCCGTAACGATTTTAATACACGGGTATGAGGTCCGAAATGATTTTAATAAATTGGGTAAGAGGCCCAAAATGATTTTGTGTGGTAAAAAGGCATGATATGACGATAGTCAGAGGATCTAGGGTCGATCTCGTATGGAGACGATCGAGGATCTACCTAGCCGACGGCCAGAGAACGGGCAGGCTCTGACTTGATGTGAGAAACGTGCGCATAGTCCACACTTGGTGATGCACGTGAGTTCGTGCGTATAGTCCCTATTTAGTGGTGCACGAGAGATAGGGCGGCGTACGACCCTGATCCAGTCCTACGGCTCCCCTGTACGATGGCCATATGTACCTATGATGAATGTCCTACGGGACCAGATGTATGATGTCCTTCAGGGCTATTATATGAAACGATTGCCTAACCCTACACGATGAATTGACGGAATGATATATATACGTTTTCGCACATTTCATGCTACCAATTTTATGATTTTCTATTGAGCACATATTTTTTATGATGAGATTTTAAAGGTAGCCATGAGTATGTTTTACGAAATGTGCATATGACAATGCGATTTCATTTTCAAAGTGATAAGCATGTTATGATATGCATGATTAAGTTTTGAAATGCTTTTTACTTGTTTACACGACGTGATATGCATACTATATATGAGTTTTACCGAAGATGCATGATGTGTAAACTTATTATTTAAGCATGTTTTTACTGCTTTTATGAAATGTAAGCATCTCTACTCTAGTACATGTTTATGCTGATTTGTAAAATCATGAGTTTTATCATGTTTTGAGTATTTAAAGCTATTTTAAATGTATCTCTTACTGAGTTTGAAAAACTCACCCCCCTCCTCTCCATCTCCCAGATTATCTATAGCGAGTCTACTGCACATACGAGACTGTGGTCGTAGACGGAGAAGTCTGACCCTTCCACAGTACATTTTGTAGTTAAGTGGTATTGTCTTACTTTGTATTCCAGACATGATGTAATGCATGGACACTATTGTATATAACTTTTAGGATGTAATAGATGTAAATGATTGTATACAGAGTCTTAGTTACGCAGTATAAATGAATGAACATATTTAGTTATATGATTCTAATATATGAATGAAAAGTATTGAGGATGTGGGTTGAAATAATATAAACTGCGTTTCAAACTCTGCAAGTTGGGTTAAGTCATAACACAGTCGTTATGTTGCCAAAATTTTTAAAATAAAAGAGGTTTTAAATCTAGACATGGACAGGAAAACAACATAGTTAATGGATAAAAAAAAGTTTAAATTAGCCCCATTTTTTCGCGCTTCCGGGGCGTGACACATAAGCACTACACTGATATATTATTAACATTAAAATCATACTAGTGTATACTTAAAACAATAAATAATTTCCTAAAATGAAAATCAACTAAATCCTAAATATATGCATGAAAATAATGAAATTAAAATTTCAATTGCATAAAAAAACTAAAATTTAATCTAAACTAAAATCTAAAAAAATTAAATCTAATAATCTTAAACATATGTAAATTAATTAAACTATTAAAATGGTACCTAATCTAATTAAAAGTTGTACTAAATTAAAATAACATTAAACTACTACTATTAAACTATTGTAACTAAAACTACCAACAATCAGCAGCTGATGCGTCTCTACTTCAATACCAACATTCTGTCCTTACGCTGTACTCCCTCCTGCTTCGCTCGCAGCAGCCTAAACCCAGCAGCTACCACTCGTCCAGCTCGTGCCTCTCAGCAGCAGTTTCATGCTAGATGCCACTTCCTACTTCACATCTTGCCATGCATCCTGTAGCTACTTCAGCACAAACCAACTGTACCACCTCCTGCTTCTGAGTCAGCTGCTGCCACATTCCCTGCAAAAGACCTGCACCAGCTTCATTCCCTGCTTCACATCCTGCCATGCGTCTACTCTCCTGCCACGCACACACTGCTATGATTCCGCCAGCACAGCCAAGGCAATAACCACGTTCTCTACAATACCCAACTAAAAACAGAGCACTTGGCACTGCTACTCAGCCACAGTTCTGCCTCCACCAGTCAACAACACCATGAGCAGACCACCAGTCCAAGAAATTGCAGCAACCAAGAAATAATAACCAGAAAACGTGCACAATGGGAATATTTAGAATAGAATACCGAGTTTAAATATAAGAAATTAAAATCCTGAGTGCAGAAAAAAATAGCAACGATGCAGGTGAGACACCAAAGAAAACAAAGCAAGTACAGTAAAAACAGAAAGAATAAGAGAACAGAAACAGAAATCATAATCTAATGTAAATCATAACATTACTATAAACTTGAATTTTAAATCCAGAAATTAGATGGACACTGAAGCAATAAAAGAAATGGAAAGGATTTGAGATTGAAACAAAATAGAAAAGAAATCAAAGTATGGAAAGAACTGGAACTCTAAATTTATTTAAAAGAAACTTAATAAAATACAACTGTAATAAATCCAAAGGCACCCATCAAGCATGCCTCAGCTCCTCTACACCAGTCTAACAAGTAGACCACCTTCCAACCTTTCTGCCTAGATGACCAGAAAATGTGCACAATGGGAATATTTAGAATAGAATACCGAGTTTAAATATAAGAAACTAAAATCCTGAGTGCATAAAAAAATAGCAACGATGCAGGTGAGACACCAAAGAAAACAAAGCAAGTGCAGTAAAAACAGAAAGAATAAGAGAACAGAAACAGAAATCATAATCTAATGTAAATCATAACATTACTATAAACTTGAATTTTAAATCCAGAAATTAGATGGATACTGAAGCAGTAAAAGAAATGGAAAGGATTTGAGATTGAAACAAAATAGAAAAGAAATCAAAGTATGGAAAGAACTGGAACTCTAAATTTATTTAAAAGAAACTTAACAAAATACAACTGTAATAAATCCAAAGGCACTCATCAAGCATACCTCAGCTCCTCTACACCAGTCTAACAAGTAGACCACCTTACAACCTTTCTGCCTAGATGACCACATCCTGTTTCGTTTCTTGTATCCCCTTGCCATGTCTTGCGCCAGCCACGTTTCCTACTTGGCCACCTTGAAACACTTCAAGCAGCCAGCAATAAAGAAGATACAACATCAGTAACTTCAGCAAGACACAAATGCAGAACACTGGCCATGCTTCAGCAACCACACCTCAATAAAAGCAATCTTTGGCTGCTCGACCCTAGAAATTTTATTCGTATTAGTATAGAAATAGTGCATAAACCTTGAAACAGAATTGACTCAATTGTGTTGGAAGGTGATGTAAACTTATAATGCATATCAATGAAAACAATAAGACAAAAAGGAGCAACACTAATGCAGTGTAGAATTTTTAACCTATAAATTTAAATTTAAGCAAGAAGTGGAACAAGTTATAGAATGCAAGATCAAATAAAAATTAAAATAGAACTTGAAATAGAGAATATAAAGAAGTAAATAAAGACTGTCATTCATTTAATCTAAATAAGCAAGAAAGATTAAGTTTTTAAAGTAAATGTTGAAATAATTGATTTAAAATTAAACTGAATCCTAAAACTAAAATTGAGGAGACTAAAAAACAGGGAAGAATAACATTGAAGATGAAGGTTGTTTCACGCAGCCCTCTCCCTTCTTCTTCCAACAACTAAAGAAGACAATATAAAACTACCCTAAAAAAACCTAGCAGGCAACCTAAAAAAAAAGTCTAGCCTCCAAAAAACTCCTTTGTAAAATTGTCTCATATTTTTCTTTTTATACACATCAAAATGGGGGTACAAAGGGAAATTTTAATCCTAAATGAGTTGGCATTGTTTGGCCACTTGTCTTCACACCATTAGCTTCTAGAGAAGATATTTCCATGTCATTTGTCTTCTTGTCCACTTGGATGTGCAAGGTGGCATGACTTGTGTCTTCCATGAGGTGGCCAAGGTGTCCTTTGATCTTATCCTTTAAGGGTGAATAAAATATGGACACTTGGCATCGCATGTATCAAGAAGAATGGTGACTCATGCTACAAGACGAAATGGTAGTGGTCCAATCTCCTTTTTAGCTCATTTTCAGTCCATTTTCTACTCAAATGATTGAAATTCATCTGGATTTAATTTATCTGTAAACATGAGAATTTAAATTAAAATGAGGAGATAATTAATAAAATAATATGGAGATTAAAATAGTTAATTAATAAATTTAATATAAATAACTCTATTTTCATAGAATTATCAGAGCGATAAAGCATTGGTGGAAGTCCACCAGATTGATATTGAGAGCCCGACATTCTGAGATTAGTTGAGAAATTATTTTGGATGCCTTTAGGAGGCAGTATGTTCCAGATACAACGCAGCGGAAGCTACAGATGGAATTTATGGGGTTGATCCAAGGGAACAGATCAGTGGACGAGTATTAGACGAAGTTTATGTCCCTGGGAAGGTACGATCCTGACACTATGATCAGTGAGACCAAGAAGGTCTAGAGATTTATTGATGGATTGAGACCAGCCTACTGTCTAGATTAGTTCCACTGGACATCTCTACGTACGAGGAGGTAGTGCGCAGGGCGCAACTGAAAGACCCGTATTTCATATGTAACCTTATGACTTCGTACGTATGTCTATGTACATGTAATGTGAGTCATAAGTGATGTAAAGTCCATAAAATCATGTACACCTTTGTAATAGGAGTTGGGAATGTGCACACAAGTTTCATTTTGTATGAATATGAAGAAATGGACTTTTGTATGTGATAAATGTGAGTGGAATACAAAATGAGTAGTGCAACAATGGAATGAAGTTGTATGAGTTGCATAAATCTTTGTACTTCCATTTAGTTTTGTATTGTATACCTTTGGTTATACAATGAATGCACACAAGTTTTAGTGTGTATAAAATATGAATGGATGTCATTTTCAAGTCTTAAAGGTAGTTGGATGAGAAAATGACTATGGCAGCAAAATTAAGGATGTTTTATATCAGTTACTGTAGAAAATTACAGTAAAATCTAGAAAATATGAATGTCAGATCGATCTCATAGAAGGAAAGATCGATCTGGAAGAGCAAAAATGCTCTTATTTGAGCAATGGAACAAGGCAGATCGATCTCCAGTGGGGCTAGATCGATCTGCTAAGCATTCTGTGTAGAAGGAATCAATCCCTTGAAGGGCCAGATCGATCTCCAAATGCTACTGACTTGGAGAAGATCGATCTCACCCTTGGAACAGATCGATCTCCTTAAGCTACTACTTGGAACAGATCGATCTCATTCCTCGACAGATCGATCTCATGCATTCAAATTGGCGTGAAAATGAGGGATTTAAAAGAACTAGATCGATCTCCTTCCAATGCAAATCGATCTCATCAAGCCATTTCTATAAAAAGGAGTCGTTGAAATATGCAATTCACGGAAAACAACCCCATTTCCTCCATTTTTAATCTAAAACCTAGTTTTCTATCTCTAAATCATCTCATTTCCAGTAAGATTTGAGGAAAGACCATTAGATATAAAGTTGTTCATATCCAAGAGAAGAACAACATACTTTGGAATCAAAGCCTCATTTGTTGGATTGAAGGAGCAAGGGACATTTTCATTTGGAGCAAGAAGAGAAACTAGATTGGGAAGTTTTTAATACTTTAGCCCAAGTACATTTGTCTATTTATTGATTTGGGGTTGATTTGTAGGTGTATTGATGGTTGAAACTACCTAGGATGTGATGAAACTAGTGTGACCTAGAAAATAGAATGAGTTAGTGTGAGAAAATGAGATTTGGATGAGTTGGTGATTTATGGATTATGCTAAGTTGTTATTGAAGTAATGGGCATGAGTTAAGATGATGGAATGAAGCCACATTGTGAGGATAATCAATTTATGGAAATGAGTATATAAGGTGTTTGACAAAGTGCCATAGTGAAGAAATTGATGAAATATTAACACTATGAGCCCAATATCGATTTAATATTGATTTAGTATGAATCAATAGGCCTAAAAGAATCAATAGACTCGAGATATGAGTAAAACAATAAAACGAGGCCTTATAAGTGTTAATGGAGGCTATAGGCTGAATTGACTATAGCAAACATAAGAGTTGTGTTATATGGACTAAATTGATGTGATATATGACTTTGTGCAGTTTCGGAGAGTTCGTTGGAGATGAATCAAACCGTACAAGTAAGCAGCTCTAAGGAAACGAAATCACACGACGTGATTCTAGGTAAGGGAATTCTGTGAGTATATAGAGATAGTTGCTCGAACTTTGAACTAGTGGGTGAATATAGGGTGTTGTAAAATGTATGATTGTTTATGAAAATGATTGTTGGTATGTGTGGATTGCTACGAGTATGTATATGATTTGGTTTCTGAAATGATTCTTGAAAAAGGGATTGTAAGGCTAATAATTGCATAAATCACGTGTTTTGATGTTTTACGAAAACACATTGCCTTGTTTTGAACAAATTAATGGATAGGCTGGCTAATGTTTGAATGTTTTTGTGAAATAGCACATGTGAGGTGCTAAACACGATTTTGAGATTATCTTGGTTGAGTATGAGCCGCCTATCGTGTTTATGTGAATTAAATCGTGCTGGAGCCTCGCGCGCATTGGATTTTGATGCTTTCACTTGTATAAAATGTGCTGGAGCTTAGCTCGCACCCTGATTTAAATTATGATGATGTTTTGTAAATCGTACTGGAGCTTCTACTCGTACGTGGATTTCGAGTGGGTTTCTTAAGCATATAACCATACTGGAGCTATGCGCGTACGTAGTTTCTTCATGTTTCTATGCATAAATGTCGTACTAGACATTGCTCGTACGAGGATAATTACTGATGATGCATGAATCGTGCTAGAGCTTAGCTCGAACAGGTTTTCACACTGTGGTATGTATGATGTCGTGGATGAGGGTAATACGAATTAGTGTTCAGGGAACCCAAAAGGGGCGTGCAAGGCTATGAAGGGCTAGGACCTGACATCAAAAGAAAATACTCTCTCGTGCACTTGAGACTGAGTAGGTTACAAGTGGTATGAGGTCGATAAGACCTACGGCTGGCACCCCAACCATGATATGGGTCCGTGGAGTATGTTATATTGTGTACATCACATGGAGTACACTGTATCGCATGGTTGAGATACTGATGAAAAATCAGGTGAAGAACTAACCCACATTGGTTCCAGTATGATGCCCCACACACCGGGATCTGTGTGGTCTGGGATAATTTATGACATAGTTGGCCAACATAGTCTATTGAGATATAGTGACCCGTCTCACCTAATATTACATAGTACCACATGGTTTTTATACATGAGTGTGATTGTGATTGTCTAAGGTAGACTCAAGGGAGAGGTCGAGCCTTGTGGGATTTTGATTGAGAAATGATAATGATATTTGTTATAGAGAAATGATTGTGATGGGATTTTAACGTGGTTTGTGAAAGAGATGAATTTAAAAAGGATGTTTCTTAAATTAATTTCCATTTTGTGATGAGTTTTAATGAGATTGAGCATGAGATGGTTTTACAGGTCGATATTTCCATGTTTTATGCCTATTTACTTGATTTTCAATACATGATATATGTATATACATGTTACATAGTTTTATTTCCTCATGCTTCGATTATAAACGATTTATGCATAACACTATCAGCATGTAGATAGGGTAGTTATCTACCATGCTTGTATTATTGCCTTACTGAGCGTGTGGTTGCTCATCCCTCTCTACTTTTCCCTCTCTACAAAGCATACATAGCAGTCCAGTAAGGACTGAGGCGTTGTATTTTGGACATCCGCTGCTTCCATCGCCAAAAGGTATACACACAGGGATTTTTTTGTATCTAAACATGTAAAGGCACAATAGTCATTTTGTATTGTAATGTGGGGGATGTAAAAGTTAGAAAACATGTCATGTATAAGTGTATAACTTAGCTTTCAAATGAATGACACCTCTTTTGATTAATTTGAGAATGAATGATGAGTGATGATTATTATTGACTCATAGCCTAACTGTGTAGTGGTAAGTTTGTTCATGACCTGGTAAGGAAAGGAAAATATGAAAAATTTATAATGATTTTCGGTTAAAAAGGATAAAATGGATCGTGATAAAGATTGGTATCGGAGCTGAGTTGGCCTGATGTGAGTCAGTAATAAAACGTAGGACAATTACATCCCCATATTATTGTGCTTTTGTTTAGATATAACTGTGTATACCATGATAGATTGAGTCTAATAAGTGATTGTGAATACAAGAAGTTAGGCATTATGCCTATTACATGCCAAGGTAGAGGGGCAGGAGCACGTGCTAGAGGCCGTAGAGGTGGGCCTGAGAGCCGTGTTGAGCCACAGATTGACCAGGCACTTCAAAGCCCTATTGAGAGACTAGGGATATTGAGGCACGCTTCACTAGGATAGAGCAGAGTATTGAGAGCCTAGTGGAGATAGTTACACAGGGATTGGGTGTCAGTGATAGACGAGGTCCCGCAGTACAGCCTACTACTGGACAGACAGCTCTAGAGGTAGAGAGACCTCAGACTGTAGAGACTGCTACTGTTACACCCCTAGTACATGATACAGCTTCTCTCATCGCTCCACAACCGAGCGTTAGCGATTTGGGGTATGATTACGAGTTGAGTAGGCTACGCCAATTTCAGGAGTTAAAACCTCCAATGTTTAGAGGGGTAAAGGACCTGGTTATTACGGAGGACTGGGTGTATGAGAAGGAGAAGCTGTACAGATTTTTCAGATGTACATCAGTTGAGAAAGTGGCCTTTGCCATAGTCATGCTAAAAGGTGAGGCAGAACACTGGTGGAGATCCACAGAGTCTATTTTGAGGGCTTGACACTCCAAGATCACCTCGAAAACATTCTTGGAGGCCTTCAGGAGGCAATACATCCCAGCCATCGCACAGACAAAATTGCGGATGGAATTTATGAATTTAGTTCAAGGGAACTGTACTGTGGATGAATATGAGTTGAGATTCATGTCTTTGGGGAGATACGACCCGGATACGATGGGTAGTGAGACTCGAAAAGTCTAGAAGTTCGTTGATGGATTGAGATTGGCCATCCGGACTAAGATAGCTCCTTTTTACATTCATACTTATGACGAGGCAGTGCACAAGGCACAATTATGCGAGTAGGACTTTGAGAAGAATGCCTTCGAGTTTGGAAAGATTAGTGTCAAGAGAGATAGAGACCGAAAGAGATTCGAGATGGATAGAGTGGGCAGGAGAGGAGGCTAGAGATTTTTCAAAAAGAGACCTAAGATTAAGGAGATGCAGGAGAGAGCTACTAGACCTCCCGTGTACCCGACTTTGACTGTACTGAGGGGTATGGTTATTGGAGGACCAGACCTACTACTGATCAATGTAGGAGATGTGACAGATACCATGGGACTAGACCATGTCAGATGCCCCCTGTTTCATGTTATAGGTGTGGGAAGCTTGGACATATTTCGAGATATTATTCTGAGATGAATGAGATTGCCCCACAAAAAGGTAAAGAGCCAGAGAGAGCTCCAGTTGAGACAGCTACCCCAAGGAAGAGGGCCACAACTGAAGAAAAAGGAAAAAAGGCAATGGGTGTGAACAAAGGAAGAGTACATGCACTGGATCAGGACACCGCATATGCTTAGATGGATGTGATTAAATGTACCATCCTAATCTTTGATTTAGAAGCATTGATATTATTTAATCCTGGTACCATGCATTCCTTCATTTCACCTTCCTTTGCACATAAACTGTTGAAGAATGTGAAACCTACATTGTTAGATAAAATGTTGATGATTTCCACACCCATGAACGATAGTCAATTAATCGAGCATGTATGTAGGGATTGTAAATTGAAGATAGAGGGAAAGGAAATGACAGCCGATTTAATTTTATTGAATATGAATAACTTTGATGTAATCCTAAGAATGGATTGGTTGGCTGCCAATCATGTTGTTATGGATTGTCATATAAAAACATTGATATTTTCAGAGATAGAAAATCATGTTTTAAGATTTGTGAAATGAAATGAAAGAACATAACCATGATAAATGAAAAGAGTATGATTTTACTTAATCTACTTGAGAGATGAATTTATTTGTTTATGTTGAATATTGATGTGAAGACTTATGACACTAACGGTGGAAAGAATGATGTGAATGGTTCATTGTATACATGGTTGACATAGATAAGGCACACCTGAAATTGAGAGACATACCAGTGATTGTTGAATTTCCTGATGTCTTTTCGGACGATTTATTAGGGCTACCACCTAAAAGGGAAATGGAATTTTGTATAGAGCTAGTGCCTGGTACCGAGCCGATATTTAAACCACCGTATAGAATAGCTTCGATTGAGTTAAAAGTGCTAAAGAAACAGCTGCAAGAGTTGCTAGAGAAGGGGTTTATTAGACCGAGTGTCTCACCTTGGGGAGCATGAGTCCTATTTGTAAGGAAGAAGGATAGAAGCCTCCGACTGTTTATAGATTACCGGTTATTGAATAAGGCCACCATTAAGAACAAGTACCCCTTCCAAGCATAAAGGATTTTTTAGATCAACTTCGGGGAGCACATGTCTTTTCTAAGATAGAACTACGGTCAGGGTATCATCAGTTGAGGATACGGAGCAGAGATGTACCCAAGACAACATTTCGTACCCGTTCTGGCCACTACGAGTTTTTGGTTATGCCATTCATATTGGTGAATGGCCCCGCAGCATTTATGGCATTGATGAATGATGTGTTTAAGCCATACCTGGACAAGTTTGTGATTGTGTTTATTGATGACATATTGGTCTATTCCAAGTCCAGGGAAGATCATGAGGAGCACCTTAGAATAGTTCTACAGACCTTCCAAGTGAAATAGTTATATGTCAAACTCAGCAAGTGTAACTTTTGGCAAGAGCAAATCTCATTTCTAGGCCATGTTGTGTCGAAGGATGGGGTATCAATGGATCCATCCAAGATAGAGGCAGTTGTACAGTGGGAATAGCCCAAGACAGTTACTACTATCAAAAGTTTTCTGGGATTGATAGGTTATTATCCGAGATTTGTAAAGGGTTTCTCCAGACTAGCTGCTCCATTGACATGCTTGAGGAGCTTAAATATCGATTGACCACTGCTTCGATCCTCACCATTCCTACCAGCTCAGGAGGTTTCTCGGTGTATACGGGTACATCACACCAGGGACTGGGCTAAGTACTTATGCAGGATGGGAAGGTAGTTGCCTATGGATCTTGTCAGACCCGAATTTTTTGTAGCTTGTACCTTATGATTCCTATGTGTATGAACACTATGTAATTATAGTTGAATCATAAGAAGAGTATTTACTAGACTTAAAGTGTTAGTGAAATGATTTAACACGCAAAAGCTACATAAAATGCCTAATGTGAGCGATGAGCATCACAGGCTAAACCGAGTTATTCTAAATCATTCTGACTGAAAATAAGAACTTAAAATGAAAGAGCATAGAGAGCTCATGAAGAAAAGTCAGCTTGATTTAGTCCCGAACATAGAAAACGAGAGTAAAAGCTACAAAGGGTAAAATGGACCTTTTTAGCGAGAAAAGGTGTTTCAGGTATAATTATCCACTGGAAGCGGTTGGAATATAAAGACGAGAGTGTAAGACATAAGATATGACACTTTCAAAATTTTAAGAAAAAGTCAACTTAGTCAATGGTTAAGGAAAAAGTCAACTATAGTTAAGAAAGTAGACTTTTACCATAGTTGACTAATCATGGTTAAAAAAAATTAACCTAAGTGTGGAGGAAAATTTGAGGAAAAATATTCTTGGCCAGAATACAAAATAATCATCCCCGAAAGTAAGGAAAATTTATTCGGAAGGATTCCGGAATAAATTTAATGGTTAAAAACGTAATGGGCCTAAGGTGAAAATTTTAAAGCCCATTAAGGTATACTAAACGTATATCGAAATTCTTACGTCCTTTAGACCGAATTGTGGGACCAATTGATCGGCCAAATTTTGATACAATTAAAGGCCCGTGACATAATAAAAATTTCAGCCCGAAAGCTCATTAAGAAAGCCCAAACCGAGAGGCCCAAATAGAAAAAAGCCCATGAGTTAAATATCTAACCATAGTTAAAGTTAACTATGACTCATAAGGTGACTGAAAAGGTGACTCATGGTTAAGGTTTGGAAAGTCAAGTTAAATGGCTGAAAAGTAAAGCTTAATGGCTAAGTATATGGCTTATAAATTCAGCCACACCATTGTCATCTTCATCACACCAAATCCGGCTAGAAGAAGAAACCATTGAAACATATTTTCCAAGCTTTCTCTCACTAGAAATCACTAGGAATTAGGCATATTTGGAACTTGCATTCTTCATGGGAGTTGTTCCAAATTGAAAGGAGAGTGACATATGTTGGAATTGGCTATCAAGGAGCCATAGAGTGTAAACCGAGAGCCTCCAAAGTTTCGACCAAAGGGTGAACACAACAATTGGTATATTTTCTAAATTCCAATTTCATATATGTTAATGTATGAATGATTTTAAGTATGTTGATATATGTTTTAAGCATTGAAACATATTAAATCACCATGAAGTGGGTTAGGCCGAGAGTGAGTAATGGGATATTGATTTATGTCAATATGATTTTAAGACTTAAATGGATTAGTGTACATGTATTAATGTTAATGGTGTAATTAGAATTAATCAAATTGATTAATTAATACATGTAATTTGTTGGCAATCAAGGTGTTTGATAAAATACCTAAATAAACTATATGATGATTGGTAATGTTGCCTACCAAGTGTTTGTGAAAATGCCTAAGTGAAATTGGCTAAATAATAGGCATGGATGGCATGCCATGGTAAAACCGAGGCATGGGTAGCTCTCGGCCATGGCATGTGGCCGAGAGGCCCAATGGGCCAAGCCCAAATATTTTAGGCCCAATAAGATGTAATGGGCCTAGAACAAGCCCAATAAGAGTTGGTGGGCCCCACAAACCCAATAGGCCCAACGAAAATGAATAGTAAAATGAAAATGGGCTAAGGTATAGTTAGGCCCATTAAGGATTATTAAGGCCCATTAAGGGAAAATGGACTGTATTAATGTGTAATACAGTAGGAAAATTATAATTAACTTGAGGAATGGTCATTTACAGCTCCGGAGTTTACATTGAGAGCTGATTGGACTGCGAGATTGAGCAGCACCGAGGAAGTGAGGTCACTTGACGTGATCCGAGGTAAGGGACTTTTGCGAGTAGTTAGAGATACCTGACGTATTTTTGTCTGCTTTTACATTCACTTAAAAACTCTGAGGGTCAGAGAAAGTGAATAATAATTATTGCGACCCGATAGTGGTAAATTACGATTTTGCCCTTAGTTAGTCAAAAAAGTCAACTTTTGTGAAAAGTTGCAAAAAGCATGGAAACTATTATTGTGAGTGTTTAAACTGTTGTTTAGCATGAAAATAAATAGATGGGCTAATGATTTTAAGGTTGATGTGACTTAAGCACACTTTGTAGTGCTAATTTTAATATTTTGTAAACAATCCCTTTTAAAGAGCCATCTATCATATTATGTGAGAATGAATCTTGCTAGAGCACAGCTCACACTGGATTTCATATATTTTCCACATACATTAGTGCTGGATTTTGATACGCACTAGATTTCCATGACATGCATGATAGAGTACTGGAGTTTTACTCGTATTAAGTTTTATATGATATATGCATGACAGAGTGCTGGAGCGATTAGCTTGTACTCGAGTTTTACATGAGATACATGACAGAGTGCTGGAGCGTTGCTCGTACTCGATTCTTCATGGTTTATACATGACATCGTACTGGAGCTATTGCTCGTACTTGATTTGATATTGTGCATAGCATGGTACTGGAGCTATTGCTCGTACTTGATTTAATACATGAACTATGCATTGACCTAGTTGCTGGAGGTTTACTCCCGCTAGAGTCGAGTTTGTGATGTGAAACAGTGTTTGAGCGGAGTGTCGACTGTGGGTCGCACTCAAGACGCACACTGTATGTTATATATAATACATGTTAAAACCCATGCTCGAGTCCTTGTGTGACTGTGTGTCACATCTTGTGAGAGGATATCTGCATGACGTTAATATAGACGTGGTATGATATTCCACAGGTGCCAGGGCTAAGACCTATGTTAGGCACCCTGACTGTGATGTAGGGGCCACGGGTGTACTTTGTACCGTGCCTGGGGGCGCAAGGAGTATGCTGTACCGTGTGTTACGTATAGCTGGCGGCTGTAGTGGACTGACCATCCTCCCGTTGCAGCAGTGATGCCCCGCACACCGAGATCTATGTTGCTTGGGATCACATTTCAGATATGATCATAGTCCAGGATACTATTTGTATTTAACCACAGAGTCTCACATGATATATCACATTGATTGACTGATTTAAATTGCGGACAGACCTGAGGGATGGGTCGGACTCCGATTTTGTGTTGTGAATTATTTAATGCCATATTTATTGTGATTTAAATATACATGGCATGATTTACATAAAAGGCATGATTTATACAAAGATGCATTGTTTTGCACTACATGCCTACATTTGAGAAAGAAAGCATGATTTTTGTACATGGGATTTAATCTGTACAAGTATCTATATATATATATATATTATATTTCAAGACATGCTTTTGAAATGAGTTAAGGAAATAATGTTTTCAAGGCATAGCATTATTTTGAGTAGATAGTGTAGATATATACTTGCTTGCCTGATTTCCTTACTGAGCGCGTTGTATGCTCACCCCCTTTCTTTACATCTCTCTACAAAGCGTCAGTAGAGTGGGAGCTATCGAGGGATACTATCCCAGAGTCCACTGCTAGTTCGTATCGATCGCCAGGTATACCTATTATGTACAGTTGTGTATCTAAACATAGAAACAGCACAGTGATGTATACGATATATATTATGGGGAATGTATTTGTATTAGATTTTATATAATCTTACATGTATGATAAAAACAGTTACAGTCAGTAATAATATATTGACATGTATGTATGATATTGGATGATGTGGTAAGTGAGGACTCTGACATCGAATCACAGCCCAACCATTGAAGAGAGGAAAGGTAAGTTAAAAATGCGAAAAATTTGAAGTGATTTTGGTTAAAGTTATGGATTGAGAATGGGGTCCTGACAGAATGGTATCAGAGCAGAGGTTGGTCTGATGTGAGTCGGTGTTAGAAAAATAGGAAAGTGTACATCCCCATAGTACTATGCTGTGTTTAGATATAACTGTGTATACCAGATAGGAAACGGACTAATTCATTATTATGAATGCAGGAACTTTGCCTATATGGCAAATACGCGTAGTGGTAGAGTTACGAGAGGTAGGGCTCGAGGCCGGGGAGATAGACCCGAGGGACGAGCCGCTGCCGGACCATTTCCTACGCATGAGACTCCAGGTGCTACTGAGGCACCCGAGCGTGCTGAGATGCGTTTCACGAGATTAGAGCGTGGTCTCAAGACTATTATTGAGATACTAGCACTGACGATGCCAGGTGGGCAGAGACAGGAGGCAGGAGCTGCGACGGAGAGGCAGTTGCCCCTGATACACCTACACAGACAGCTGATGCACAGAGGACTGTAGATACTCCTACAACCCCGCCGGTTTCGGGTGGTATTGGATTAGGGTATGGATGTGATCTGCATCGATTCAGAGAAATCCAGAAGTTTAGACCTCCATCCTTTAGTGGGGTCAAGGACCCAGTGGCCGCTGAGGAGTGGTTGGCAGAGCTGGAGAAGCTTTATGGATTCTTCGAGTGTACGACCTCGGAGATGGTCGCGTTTGCTGCGTTCCTACTGAAGGGAGCCGCAGAGCATTGGTGGAAGTCCACCCGACCTATATTGAGATCCTGACACACAGATATCAGTTGGGATATATTTCAGGAGGCCTTTAGGAGGCAGTTTGTTCCTGACACCGCACAGCGGAAACTACAGGCAGAGTTTTTGGGACTAAACCAGGGAAGTTTATCTGTGGACGAGTATGAGACTCGATTTCTATCCCTAGGAAGATATGACCGTAATATTTTCGCTCCTGACATTGTTACGCAAGCATCTGAGGACGTCCGTTTGATAGTAGAGAGACTGAGGACAGCTCAGAGCAGACAGAAGAGTTACGCTGACAGGAGACGTAGGCCACTAGAGTTTGCAGTTGGTGAATCCGTGTTTTTGAGAGTTTCTCCTTCCAAGGGCATAACGAGATTTGGGAAGAGAGGGAAACTAAATCCTCGCAATATTGGACCCTTTGAGATACTTGATCGAGTGAGAGATAAGGCGTATAGGTTAGCATTGCCACCGAACTTATCAGGTGTCCATAACGTCTTCCACATATCGATGCTTCGGAAGTATCACCCGAATCCGGCACATGTGATTAGTTACGAGCCTTTGGAGCTCCGAGAGGACTTGTCATATGTAGAGAGATCGATTCGAATATTGGATAGGAAGGAGAAGGTATTGAGATCGAAGACCATCGGATTAGTGAAGATTCTCTGGCAGCATCATACTTCAGAGGAAGCTACTTGGGAGCTAGAGAGTCTGATGCGAGAGAAGTACCCTCACCTATTTGAGGACTGACTTGGTTCTAATTTGGAGGACCAAATTTTCTGAGTGGGGGAGGATTGTCAAACCCGGATTTTTTGTAGCTTGTACCTTATGATTCCTATGTGTATGAACACTATGTAATTATAGTTGAATCATAAGAAGAGTATTTACTAGACTTAAAGTGTTAGTGAAATGATTTAACACGCAAAAGCTACATAAAATGCCTAATGTGATCGATGAGCATCACAGGCTAAACCGAGTTATTCTAAATCATTCTGACTGAAAATAAGAACTTAAAATGAAAGAGCATAGAGAGCTCATGAAGGAAAGTCAGCTTGATTTAGTCCCGAACATAGAAAACGAGAGTAAAAGCTACAAAGGGTAAAATGGACCTTTTTAGCGAGAAAAGGTGTTTCGGGTATAATTATCCACTGGAAGCGGTTGGAATATAAAGACGAGAGTGTAAGACATAAGATATGACACTTTCGGAATTTTAAGAAAAAGTCAACTTAGTCAATGGTTAAGGAAAAAGTCAACTATAGTTAAGAAGGTGGACTTTTACCATAGTTGACTAATCATGGTTAAAAAAATTAACCTAAGTGTGGAGGAAAATTTGGGGAAAAATATTCTTGGCCAGAATACAAGATAATCATCCCCGAAAGTAAGGAAAATTTATTCGGAAGGATTCCAAAATAAATTTAATGGTTAAAATCGTAATGGGCCTAAGGTGAAAATTTTAAAGCCCATTAAGGTATACTAAACGTATATCGAAATTCTTAGGTCCTTTAGACCGAATTTTGGGACCAATTGGTTGGCCAAATTTGATACAATTAAAGGCCCGAGACATAGTAAAAATTTTAGCCCGAAAGCCCATTAAGAAAGCCCAAACCGAGAAGCCCAAATAGAAAAGCCCATGAGATAAATATCTAACCATAGTTGAAGTTAACTATGACTCATAAGGTGACTCATAAGGTGACTCATGGTTAAGGTTTGGAAAGTCAAGTTAAATGGCTGAAAAGTAAAGCTTAATGGCTAAGTATATGGCTTATAAATTCAGCCACACCATTGTCATCTTCATCACACCAAATCCAGCTAGAAGAAGAAACCATTGAAACATATTTTCTAAGCTTTCTCTCACTAGAAATCACTAGGAATTAGGCATATTTGGAACTTGCATTCTTCATGGGAGTTGTTCCAAATTGAAAGGAGAGTGACATATGTTGGAATTGGCTATTAAGGAGCCATAGAGTGCAAACCGAGAGCCTCCAAAGTTTCGGCTAAAGGGTGAACACAACAATTGGTATATTTTCTAAATTCCAATTTCATATATGTTAATGTATGAATGATTTTAAGTATGTTGATATATATTTTAAGCATTGAAACATATTAAATCACCATGAAGTGGGTTAGGCCAAGAGTGAGTAATGGGATATTGATTTATGTCAATATGATTTTAAGACTTAAATGGATTAGTGTACATGTATTAATGTTAATGGTGTAATTAGAATTAATCAAATTGATTAATTAATACATGTAATTTGTTGACAATCAAGGTGTTTGATAAAATGCCTAAATGAACTATATGATGATTGGTAATGTTGCCTACCAAGTGTTTGTGAAAATGCCTAAGTGAAATTGGCTAAATAATGGCATGGATGGCATACCATGGTAAAACCGAGGCATGGGTAGCTCTCGGCCATGGCATGTGGCCGAGAGGCCCAATGGGCCAAGCCCAAATATTTTAGGCCCAATAAGGTGTAATGGGCCTAGAACAAGCCCAATAAGAGTTGGTGGGCCCCACAAACCCAATAGGCCCAACGAAAATGAATAGTAAAATGAAAATGGGCTTAAGGTATAGTTAGGCCCATTAAGGATTATTAAGGCCCATTAAGGGAAAATGGACTGTATTAATGTGTAATACAATAGGAAAATTATAATTAACCTGAGGAATGGTTATTTACAGCTCCGGAGTTTACATTGAGAGCTGATCGGACTGCGAGATTGAGCAGCACCGAGGAAGTGAGGTCACTTGACGTGATCCGAGGTAAGGGACTTTTGCGAGTAGTTAGAGATACCTGACGTATTTTTGTCTGCTTTTACATTCACTTAAAAACTCTGAGGGTCAGAGAAAGTGAATAATAATTATTGCGACCCGATAGTGGTAAATTACGATTTTGCCCTTAGTTAGTCAAAAAAGTCAACTTTTGTGAAAAGTTGCAAAAAGCATGGAAACTATTATTGTGAGTGTTTAAACTGTTGTTTAGCATGAAAATAAATAGATGGGCTAATGATTTTAAGGTTGATGTGACTTAAGCACACTTTGTAGTGCTGATTTTAATATTTTGTAAACAATCCCTTTCAAAGAGCCATCTATCATATTATGTGAGAATGAATCGTGCTAGAGCACAGCTCGCACTGGATTTCATATATTTTCCACATACATTAGTGTTGGATTTTGATACGCACTAGATTTCCATGACATGCATGATAGAGTACTGAAGTTTTACTCGTATTAAGTTTTATATGATATATGCATGACAGAGTGCTGGAGCGATTAGCTCGTACTCAAGTTTTACATGAGATACATGATAGAGTGCTGGAGCGTTGCTCGTACTCGATTCTTCATGGTTTATACATGACATCGTACTGGAGCTATTGCTCGTACTTGATTTGATATTGTGCATAGCATGGTACTGGAGTTATTGCTCGTACTTGATTTAATACATGAACTATGCATTGACCTAGTTACTGGAGGTTTACTCGCGCTAGAGTCGAGTTTGTGATGTGAAACAGTATTTGAGCGGAGTGTCGACTGTGGGTCGCACTCAAGACGCACACTGTATGTGATATATAATACATGTTAAAACCCATGCTCGAGTCCTTGTGTGACTGTGTGTCACATCTTGTGAGAGGATATCCGCATGAGGTTAATATAGACGTGGTATGATATTCCACAGGTACGAGGGCTAAGACCTATGTTAGGCACCCTGACTGTGATGTAGGGTCCACGGGTGTACTTTGTACCGTGCCTAGGGGCGCGAGGAGTACGCTGTATCGTGTGTTACATATAGCTGGCGGCTGTAGTGGACTGACCATCCTCCTGTTGCAGCAGTGATGCCCCGCACACCGAGATCTGTGTTACTTGGGATCACATTTCGAATATGATCATAGTCCAGGATACTATTTGTATTTAACCACAGAATCTCACATGATATATCACATTGATTGACTGATTTAAATTGCGGATAGACCTGAGGGATGGGTTGGACTCCGATTTTGTGTTGTGAATTATTTAATGCCATTTTATTGTGATTTAAATATACATGGCATGATTTACATAAAGGCACGATTTATATAAATATGAATTGTTTTGCACTACATGCCTACATTTGAGAAAGAAAGCAAGATTTCTGTACATGGGATTTAATCTGTACAAGTATATTTATATATTATATTTCAAGACATGCTTTTGAAATGAGTTAAGGAAATAATGTTTTCAAGGCATAGCATTATTTTGAGTAGATAGTGTAGATATCAACTTGCTTGCCTGATTTCCTTACTGAGCGCGTTGTATGCTCACCCCCTTTCTTTACATCTCTCTACAGAGCGTCAGTAGAGCGGGAGCTATCGAGGGATAGTATCCCAGAGTCCACTACTAGTTCCTATCGATCGCCAGGTATACCTATTATGTACAGTTGTGTATCTAAACATAGAAACAACATAGTGATGTATACGATATATATTATGGGGAATGTATTTGTATTAGATTTTATATAATCTTACATGTATGATAAAAGCAGTTATAGTCAGTAATAATATATTGACATGTATGTATGATATTGGATGATGTGGTAAGTGAGGATTCTGACATCGAATCACAGCCCAACCATTGAAGAGAGGAAAGGTAAGTTAAAAATGCGAAAAATTTGGAGTGATTTTGGTTAAAGTCATGGATTGAGAATGAGGTCCTGACAGATCTAGACAGTTGAAAGATCACTAGAGGAACTACCCGACGCATGATTTGGAGTTGGTGGCCATGATGTTTGCTTTGAAAATATGGCACCTCTATCTCTATGGTGAGAAATTCTAGGTGTATACGGATCATAAGAGCCTTAAGTACCTGTTCTCATAGAAAGAGTTAAATATAAGATAGAGGAGATGGCTCAAACTCCTTGAGGATTATAAGAGCCTTAAGGATTATGATTGTGAAATCATGTACCACCCGGGTAAGGCAAATGTAGTTGTTGATGCTTTGAGAGGAAAGAACCTAGGGATGGTGTCTTATATGATGGTTCGGGAACACGAATTATTGGAACAATTTATGAACCTCAGTTTGGATGTAACCCCACCTGGATCAGAGAGATTGGACATTATGGCTAGTATGAGATTAGAGCCAAAGTTGATTAGTTGTATTCGGTAGGCTCAGCAGAGCGATCGACAGTGTATCGATTAGTTGAGTCAGATACAAGCAGGTGTGGGTATTGATTTTGAGCAGAGTACAAATGGCTTATTGAGGTTCAGAGGCAGAGTATGTGTTCCCGAGGATCCTGAGATCAGGAGACTGATTTTATCAAAGGCTTACTCATTGAAGTACACAATACGTCCAGGGAGTACCAAGATGTATCAGAACCTTCGAAAGGTTTATTGGTGGTCTGGAATGAAAAGAGATATTACAGAATATGTCGCTAAGTGTCTCATTTGTCAGCAGGTGAAGGTAGAGCATCAGAAGCCTGCAGGGTTATTGCAGCCTCTACCGATACCGACATGGAAGTGGAAACATGTCACCATGGATTTTATGATGGGATTATCGAGGACCGTAGAGGTCATGATGCCATATGAGTTATTGTGGATCGGTTGACTAAGTTAGCCCATTTCTTAACTATGAGAGCTACCGATACTTTGAGTCAATTGGCGAACTTGTATGTTCGAGAGATAGTAAGGCTGCATGGTGTTCCAGTGAGCGTTGTTTCTAATAGGGATACCCGCTTCACTTCCCATTTCTGGGAACATTTCTAGGAAGCGATGGGGACCCATTTGAGTTTTAGCTCCACTTTTCATCATCAGACAGATGGGCAGTCGAAGAAGAGCATACAGACCCTGGAGGATATGTTGAGAGCGTGTGTGTTGGATTTTAGAGGCTCTTAGGATGATCACCTACCGTTAACCGAGTTTGCCTATAATAACAGTTATCAGTAAGTATTGGGATGACACCCTATGAGGCACTGTATGGACGCAGATGTCGATCCCTCATTGGATGGGAAAAGGTTGGTGACAAATAAATTTTCACTCTGAACTTAGTGTAGCAGGCATCTGAGACGTCCAATTGATATGTGAGAGATTACGGATAACTCAGAGCCCACAAAAGAGTTATGCTGATAAGAGATGGAGACCACTAGAGTTTGATGTGGGTGAGTCGATATTTCTGAGAGTTTCACCTTCGAAGGGTATTATGAGATTTAGTAAGAAGGGCAAGTTAAGCCCTAGATATATCGAACCCTTCGAGATTTTGGAGAGAGTGGGAGATAAGGCTTGCAGAATTGCATTGCCATCGGAGTTGGCAAGCATTCATAACGTCTTCCACGTATCGATGCTTCGAAAATACCATCTAGATCTGACCCATGTGATTCGGTACGAGCCATTGGGGCTCAAACATGATTTGACGTATGTAGAGAAACTGATCCTGATACTAGATAGGAAAGAGAAAGTGTTACATAATAAGATGATTCCGGTTGTTAAGGTTCTCTGGCAGTACCATAATTCGGAAGAAGCGACTTGGGAGTTAGAGAACTTGATATGGGAGAAGTACCCCCAACTTTTTGAAGAGTAACTTGGTTCTAATTTGGAGGACCAAATTTCTTTAAGGATGGGAGGAATGTAAGACTCGTATTTCATATGTAACCTTATGACTTTGTATGTATGTCTATGTACATGTAATGTGAGTCATTAGTGATGTAAAGTCCATAAAATCGATGTACACCCTTGTAATAGGAGTTGGGAATGTACACACAAGTTTCATTTTGTATGAATATGAAGAAATGGACTTTTGTGTGTGATGAATGTGGGTGGAATGCAAAATGAGTAGCGCAACAATGGAATGAAGTTGCATGAGTTGTATAAATCTTTGTACTTCCATTTAGTTTTGTATTGTATACCTTTGGTTATACAATGAATGCACACAAGTTTTAATGTGTATAAAGTATGAATGGATGTCATTTTCAAGTCTTAAAGGTGGTTGGTTGAGAAAATGACTATGACAGCAAAATTAATGATGTTTTGTCTGAGTTACTGTAGAAAATTACAGCAAAATCTGGAAAATATGAATGCCAGATCGTTCTCATAGAAGGAAAGATCGATTTGGAAGAGAAAAAAATGCTCTTATTGAGCAATGGAATAGGGTAGATTGATCTCCAATGGGTCTAGATCGATCTGCTAAGCATTCTGTGTAGAAGTAATTGATCCCCTGAAGGGCCATATCGATCTCCAAATGCTACTGACTTGGAGAAGATCAGTCTCCCCCTTAGAGAAGATCGATCTCCTTATGCTACTGCCTGGAACATATCAATCTCATTCCTTGACAGATCGATCTCATGCATTCAAATTGGCATGAAAATGAGGGATTTAAGAGAACCAGATCGATCTCCTTCCAATGCAGATCGATCTCATCAAGCTATTTCTATAAAAAAAAAAAAAAAAAGAGCAGTTGAAATCTGCAATTCATAGAAAAAACCCCATTTCCTCCATTTTCAATCTAAAACCTAGTTTTCTCTCTCTAAATCATCTCATTTCCAATAAGATTTGAGGAAAGACCATTAGATACAAGTTGTTCATATCCAAGAGAAGAACAACATACTTTGGAATTAAAACCTCATTTGTTAGATTGAAGGAGCAAGGGACATTTTCATTTGGATCAAGAAGAGAAACTAGATTGGTAAGTTTCTAAACTTCAGCCTAAGTACATTTATCTATTTATTGATTTTGGAGTTGATTTGTATGTGTATTGATGGTTAAAACTACCTAGGATGTGATGAAACTAGTGTGACCTAGAAAATAGAATGAGTTAGTGTGAGAAAATGAGATTTGGATGAGTTGGTGATTTATGGATTATACTAAGTTGTTATTGAAGTAATGGGCATGAGTTAAGATGATGGAATGAAGCCACATTGTGAGGATAATCAATTTATGGAAATAAGTATATTAGGTGTTTGACAAAGTGCCATAGTGAAGAAATTGATGAAATACGAACACTGTGAGCCCAATATCGATTTAATATTGATTTAGTATGAATCAATAGGCCTAAAAGAATCAATAGATTCGAGATATGAGTAGAACAATAAAACGAGGCCTTATAAGTGTTAATAGAGGCTATGGTTGAATCAACTTTAGCAAACATAAGAGTTATGTTATATGGACTAAATTGATGTGATATACAACTTTGTGTAGTTCCAGAGAGTTCGTTGGAGACGAATCGAACTGCACAAATAAGCAGCTTTAAGGAAACAAAATCACATGAAACGATTCCAGGTAAGGGAATTCTGTGAGTATATAGAGATAGCTGCTCGTACTTTGAACTCGTGGGTGAATATAGGGTGTTGTAAAATGCACGATTGTTTACGAAAATAATTATTGGTATGTATGGATTGCTACGAGTGTGTATATGATTTGGTTTCTGAAATGATTCTTGAAAAAGGGATAGTATGGCTAATAATTGCATAAATCACGTGTTTTGATGTTTTACGAAAACACATTGCCTTGTTTTGAACAAATTAACGGATAGGTTGGCTAATGTTTGAATGTTTTTGTGAAATAGCACAAGTGAGGTGCTAAACACGGTTTTGAGATTGTCTTGGTTGAGTATAAGCCACCTACCGTGTTTATGTGAATTCAATCGTGCTGGAGCCTCGCTCGCTCTGGAATTTGATGCTTTCACTTGTATAAAATGTGCTGGAGCTTAGCTCGCACTTTGATTTAAATTATGATGATGTTTTGTAAACCGTACTAGAGCTTCTGCTCGTTCATGGATTTTGAATGGTTTTCTTATGCATATAATCATACTGGAGCTATGCTTGTACGTGGTTTCTTCATGTTTTTATGCCTAAATGCCGTACTAGAGCGTTGCTCGTACAAGGATAATAATTGATGATGCATGAATCGTGTTAGAACTTAGGTCGCACAGGTTTTTACACTGTTGTATGTATGATGCCGTAGATGAGGGTAATACGAATTGGTGTTCAGGGAACCCAAAAGGGACGAGCAAGGCCATAAGGGGCTAGGACCTGACATCAAAAGAAAATACTCCTATGTGCACTTGAGACTGAGTAGGTTACACGTGGTATGGGGTAGATAAGACCTACGGTTGGCACCTCAAACCATGGTATGGATCCGCGGAGTACGTTGTACCCTGTACATCACATGGAGTATGCTGTATCGCGTGGTTGAGATACTGATGAAAAAGTCAGGCGAAGAACTAACCCACCTTCATTCTAGCATCTTGCCCCGCACACTGGGATTCGTGTTGTGACACCTCAGAAACGCGAAAAATAAGGAAAATTTAAAACTTATTTACATCAATACACCATTCTGGGTGAATTCCTGTGCAGTGTCATGCATCATCATATGTATACATTATAAAACTTTCACCTCAGGATCTCATCATCTAATATTTATATATCATAGCGTATACAATCCTTAATACGATTTAATTAATCTTAATACATCCCATACATCATTGTTCATCAAGTGTCTGTAAATACAACTTTAGTCTGGGTGCATGAAATGTTAAGTTATACCTCAAATACAATATATGGCCTCGAGCTCAAGTCCTCCACTAGCCACTACTCCGTACGTTGCAGGAAAACTCTCTTCACTTAAAGAAATCTGGGGGGATATAAAAGTAGGGTGAGCTTCTAAATCGCTCAGTAAGGGCGTAAGGGACTCGTTAACAAAATGATTAATCACACAGCATAATCATTTTGTTTAGTAAGTGAAACTCAATAAACTCAGTAGAAAACATAGCTTGAAATCATTAAAACATCATTCTCATCTCATTTCTTAAAATCATGTAGAAACATGAGAGTAAATGGTTCAGTATGAAAACCATAGTTACAAGCATGTGGAAATCAGGATGCGATAATGACTTTTCTCATAAAAACGTGATAGAAACACCTCAGTAATAATGCACGTGGCACAACCACCAAAACACAATCTCATGTGTAAAACCGAGACTAGGTAAATAAACTTAGATAAAAACATTCGTCATGGCACATCAAAATAATCTCCTCTGGGTGCGCATCCTAGGCATCCTCAAAAGAGGGAACGTCGACAATATGGTCGTGTACATGGTGTATTGGTCTTACGTGTTACCAGAACAAGGCTCGGACTTACATGCTACCAGAGCATGGCCTCTCCTCATGCACACTATCGGTCTTACATGCTACCAAAGCAAAGCCACCCAGCGCTACCAGAGCGAGGGTTATCTCACGTTACCAGAACGGAGGCATCTCTCGTTACCAAAACGGAGGAATATCAGACTTACATGCTACCAGAGCAAGGCCCAGACTTATATGCTACCAGAGTAAGGCCCGATGTGTTATCACATGACACGCCAAAGTCTCAATAAAAACCATTATCATATATAACCGTTTTACATTCATATAGAGCTCATAATGGTTTTTCTCATAAAACTCCTCTGAAAACCTTTTTGTGCTCATTACAAAACATGTCAAAAATCGAGTTCAAACCCACAAAACCACGTACACATTTCTATATTCTTAGTACGCCTTAACGTAGAGCCCAAATCTCGTTTCACATTTTAAACTCAAACGGTTTGTAAAATAATTTCACACTTTGTTTACAACTCATAAAAATTGGGCCCCAATCGGCTGTAAAATCATGTGCAATAACTCAATCACAACTCGTAAAATATGCTTGTTTCTCAAAACGTTTCATGCTACAATTATCATCACAAAATCACATACACAATGAGTTTAAGTTTTCCCTTACCTCGTTGCACCTCGTATAGTGCAATCATTTCCCCCTAACGACGGACTAGCTTCGCATTCCTCCCTGTAACTCTTGAGCTGTCCAAACAATGTAAAAACATCATCAATATACCATCGCATTGTCTCAAATCTCAACATAGAGCATAATTGCTCACATTCTCATTTAAAATCTTAAAATCCTCACCAGACCAATTTCTCATAATTTCCCAATTTTTCTATCAACCCTAATCATTTTCAGCCCAATTATCACAACATCTACAGCCACAATTGTAGAAACCTACTTCACAACCAAAGATCAAAGCTTATAAATTTACCCAAAACTAGTGGAGTGCTCAATCCACGCCTCAGCTCAAATCGTCATTCGATTTCCAATTATGTTATTCTCCTTTTGATGAGGAACAACTTTCCTTTTTATCACAACCTTTGATTCGAACGAAAATGGGCGTTTTGGAAGAGAGAGAAAACTAGGGATTTCAATTTTTTGGAGAGAGAAGATGAGTTTCAGCCAAAAACACAGGGGTCCTTATATAGGCGGAGGGCAGAAGATCGATCTGCTCTTGTAGGAGATCGATTTGCCTTTGAATTTGGGAACGTTTTGGGCACTTTTTATGCCTACCAGATCGATCTGTCGTGGGGGTAAGATCGATCTCATAATCTTGAGGAGATCGATATGCTCCTAGTGAGGAGATCGATATGCAATTTATAGAAACATTTAAAGATCGATTTGCTCTTGTAGGAGATCGATCCCTTTAAGGTAGAATCATAAGGAGATCAATCTGTCTTCCCTGCAGATCGATTTGCTCATTCTAATTTTTTATTTCTCGTCACTTTGGCCTACCAGATCGATCCCCTCTTCTCCAAGATCGATTTGGCCTCATAGTTTCACATTATGGCTGCACACTTGGCATAAAATCTCTATATATAATTGCCATGGTTTGTTCCATTAATTATTTATCATTCAATACTTATTCATCACTTCAATTTTTGAGTACATCACATTTAGCTCAATCAATTACACTTCATGTTCACATTACATAATTAGATGTGTACAAAATTCTCAGGTCTTACATCCTCCCCACGTTTAAAGAATTTGGTCCACCAAATGTAACTTGACTCATCAAACAGATGGGGGTACTTCTCCTTCATGAGGTTTTCCAATTCCCAAGTTGCCTCTTCGATTGAGTGATGTTTCCATAAAACTTTTACCAATGGGATGCTTTTAATTCGAAACACCTTCTCTTTCCTATCGAGAATTCAAACAGGTTCTTCAGTGTAGCTCATGTCCTCTTGTATGTTCATCTCTTCATACTCTATGACATGAGAAGGATCAAGGTGGCACTTCCTCAACATGGACATATGGAAAATGCTGTGTATCCTATACATCTGTGGGGGTAATGCCAACCTGTAGGCTACCTCTGTGAGACCCCGTATATGTATAGTTGTAATGTGTGTAATTGGATCAAATAAATGTGAATGGACTTGTAATGTAAAGTATGATTGATGTGAGTTCATGGATTCAATGTACATATGTGTAATATGATTTGTAATGTACATACAAGTTTCATTGTGTATGAATATGAAGAAATGAGTTCTTATAAGTGATGAATGTGATTGGAACTCAAAATGAGTAGTGTGGTGAATGGAAGGAAGTTACATGAATATAAATGCTTCAATTTGGTTTTATATAGTAGACCTTTGGATATACAAGTAATACACATAAGTTTCAATGTGTATAAGGTATGAATGGATGCCATTTTCAAGTCATAAAAGGTGGATGGATGAGAAAATAACTATGGCAGCAAATTAAGGACATTTGGGTATAAGTTGCAGCAGGAAAACTGTAAAAAAATTTGAAAAATATGAAGGCTAGATCAATCTCATATAATGAGAGATCGATCTGGAAGAGCCAAAATGCTCTTATTTGGGTAATGGAATAGAGCAGATCGATCACCAATGGGGCCAGATCGATCTCCTAACCATTCTGTAATAAAAAGATCGATCCTCAAGCATACAGATCGATCTCCTTAGCTCTCTGTTTGGGAGTAGATCGATCTCAAGCTTCGACAGATTGATCTCAGGCTTAAAATGCCATGAAAAATAGGGATTTAAGGGGACCAGATCGATCTCCAATCGATCTCCTCCTAGTGCAGATCGATCTCCTCAAGCTATTTCTATAAAAAGAGTGTTGAAAATCTAAAAATTTCGAGAAAAACATCACCCTTCCATTTTCAACCCAAAAACCTAACTTTCTCTTTCTAAAATCAACCTTTTCCAGTAAGAATTGAGGGGAGGCCATTAGACACTAAGTTGTTCATCTTGAGGAAGCGAACAACATAGTTGGAACCCAAAATCCCATTATTGGTATTGAAGGAGCTAAGGGCATTGTCATTTGGAGCAAGAAGAGAAGTCAGATTTGGTAAGCTTCTAATACTCCAGCCTAAGTACATTATGTATTTAATTAATTTTGGAGTTGATTGGCATGTATATGGATGATAGAAATCATCTAGAAAGCAATGGGACACATATAACCTAGAAAATAAAATGCCTTTAGTGTGAGAAAGTGTGATTGAGTATGTTAATGATTTATGGATTATGATAAGCTGTTATAGAAGTAATATGAATGATGTGGAGTGGTTAAATGAAACCACATTATGAGTTTGGAGGAATTATGAAAATGAGTATGTAAATGCTTGATAGATGCCATAGTGAGGGAATTCATGAAATATGAACACTATGAGCTTAATATCGATTTGGAATAAGTTAATAGGCCTATGGAGATCCATAGACTCGAGAAATGAAACGAGGCCTTATGAGCGTTAATAGAAACTGTAGGTCGAATCGACTATAGTGAACGCACGATGCCCTGTTATATGGATCGAATATAATGTGAAATATGATTGTGTGCAGTCCCGAAGAGTTCGTTGAAGATGAATCGGACCGCACGAGTGAGCAGCACTAAAGAAACAGAATCACGCATTGCGATTCCAGGTAAGGGAATTTTATAAGTATATAGAGGTAGTTGCTCGTATTTTGAACTCGTGGGTATAGGGCTTTGGAAATGTGCATGAGTTTGTGAAAATGTGGTTGAAAATGTATGGAAATTATTACGAGTAATTGCGTGAGATTTGGTTGTTGAAATGGTATGGTAACGAAAAGGGATAGTAAGGCTAATAATTGCATAAATCACGTGATTTGAAGGTTTTCATAAAACACAATGCTTTAATTTGAGAAAATAAAAGGATAGGCTGGCTAGTACTTGATTGATGTTATTGAATAGCCCATGTGAGGCGTTAAACATGTTTTGAGATGTTTTGAATGTATGCGAGCTGCCTATCGTGTGTATATGAATTAAATAGCACTAGAGCCTCGCTCGTGCTAGATTTCGATGTTTTCATTAGTATGAAACGTATTGGAGCTTAGCTCGTACCTTGATTTGGAAACTATGATGATGTTTATAAACCGTACTGGAGCTTCTGCTCGTACGTGGCTTTTGAGTGGTTTTTCGTATGAGTATAACTGTACTAGAGCTATGCTCGTATGTGGTCTCTTTATGGTAGGATGCATGAGTCATGCTAGAGCTTTGCTTGCACAAGTTTCACATTGTGATATGTATGAGGTCATGAAAGTTGGTAAGATCCTCAAGGCCTACATCCTTAAGCTAACATCCTTAAACCCGAGGAGACGGGGAGGCTCTGTTAGGTGCGGAGGCTTTGTTCGGTGGGGAGACTCTCTTACGGTAAGATCTTTAAGCCCTACATCCTTAAGCTAACATCCTTAAGCATGAGGAGGCGGGGAGGCTCTATTAGGCAAGGAGGCTCTGCTCGGTAAGGAGGCTCTCTTACGGAAGGATCCTTATGCCAACATTCTTAAGCCCTGGTGGGGTAGGGAGGCTCTATTCGGCAGGGAGGCTCTCTTACATGGGTACAGAAGGATCCTTAAGCCAACATCCTTAAGCCTTGGAGGGGCGGGGAGGCTCTGTTCGGCAGGGAGGCTCTCCTACATGGATATGGAAAATTCTTGGTATGGGGTAGGTAAGACCTAGGAATGGCACCTCTAATCATAATATGAGTCCGCGAAGTACACTGTACCATGTATATCACATGGAGTACGGTGTACCGCACGATGGTTATGTGATGAGAAAGTCTGGCGAGAGATAATCCACCTTCGTGCTAGCACGATACCTCGTACACCTGGATGCATATGGTTTGGGATGATTTATGATGTAGTTAGTCCACATAGTCACTTGTGATATAGTGACTTGTTTTTATACATATGTGTGATGGTGATTGTTCAAGGTAGACTCGAAGGAGGGGTCGAACCTTGTGAAATTGATTTGTGAAATGCAAATAAGGTTGTGATTGTGAATTGATTTGATGGGATTTACGTATTTGAGATAGAGATGTGATTTAAAAAGGAGGTTTCTTAAATGAATTGCCCTTTTTATGAGTTTAATGAGATGAGCATGAGATGTTTTCACATGTTGATATTCCATGTTTTATATGCCAATTTTACATGATTTTGATACATGATATATATGTATACTCATATGACATAGTATTATTCCTCATGCTCCTATTATAAATGATTTCTGCATAACACTATCAGCATGTAGATAGAGTAGTTATCTACCATGCTTGCATTATTGCCTTACTCAGCATGTGGTTGCTCATCCCTCTCTATTTTCCCCCTCCTACAGAGCGTGCGTAGTAGCCTAGTCAGGACTGAGGCATTGTGTTTTTGGACATCCGTTGCTTCCATCGTCGAAAGGTATATACATAGGATTCTTTTTGTATCTAAACAATGTAATGGCACAGTAATGATTGAGTTGTAATTATAGGGGATGTAGATGTCAGTGAACATAACTTGTGTAAGTTAATGATTAACTTTTAAATGTATGACATCACTTTATTTAACTGAGAATGATTGGGATGTGATGTTTATTATTGACTCACAGCCCAACAGTGTGGTGGTAAGTTAGTTCACGATCGGATAAGGTAACAGTAAAACACAAAAAAATTTCAGTGATTTTCGGTTAAAGAAAAGGAAAAAGGGTCATGACAGAGATTGGTATCAGAGCTGTGTTGGCCTGATGCGAGTCAGTAATAAAATGTAGGAAAAGTTACATCCCCATAATACTGTGCTTTTGTTTAGATATAACTGTGTATACCGTGATGGATTGAGTTTAATTAATGATTTTAATATAGGAAGTTAGGCATTATGCCAATTACGCGCCAAGGTAGAGGGGTGAGAGGACGTGCTAGAGGCTGTAGAGGTAGGCCTGAGAGCCGTGCAGAGCCACAGACTGATCAGGCTCCACAGGACCCTGCTGAGAGAGTAGAAGATACAGAGACACGCTTCGCTAGGATAGAGTGAAGTATTGAGAATTTGGTGGAGATAGTCACGCAGGCCTTAGGTGCCAGTGATAGACGAGGTCCCGCAGTACATCCTACGATTGGACAGGCAGTTATAGAGGCGGAGAGACCTCAGACTACAGAGACAGCTACAGTTACACCACCTCTAGCCTAAGATATAGCTTCTCCTATCGCTCCACAGCAGAGTGATAGTGATTTGGGTTATGACTGCTACTTAAGCAGGTTACGAGAGTTCCAAACATTAAAACCCCCAGTGTTCAAAGGGGTAAAAGACCTGGTTATTACGGAGGACTGAGTGTATGAGATGGAAAAGCTGCACCAATTTTTTCGATGCACTTTAGCTAAGAAGGTTGCCTTTGCCATGTTTATGCTTAAAGGCAAGGCAGAGCACTGGTGGAGATCCATCGAAGTTATATTGAGGGCTAGACACTTTGAGATCTAATGGGAGATATTATAGAGGCCTTCAGGAGATAGTACATTCCAGCTATTACATAGAGGAAACTACAGATGGAATTTATGAATCGGTTCAGGGGAACCATACTGTGGACGAGTATGAGTCCAAGTTTATGTCCTTGGGTAGATATGACTCGGACACGATGGGTAAAGAGACCCGAAAGATACAGAAGTTCATGGATGGATTGAGATTGGCCATCTGAACTAAGCTAGCCCCGTTTAACCTTCAGACGTATGAGGACGTAGTACATAAAGCTCAGTTGTGTGAGCAAGACTTTGAGCGGAATGGCTCCGAGCTTGGAAGAATTAGTGTTAGAAAGGACAGAGATCGGAAGAGATCTGAGATGGATAAAGGGGCCAGGAGAGGAGGCCAAAGATATTTCGAGAAGAGGCCTAAGATTGAGGAGGTGCAGGAGAGAACTGCTAGACCTCCCATATACCCAGCCTTGACTATGCCGAGGGGTATGGTTATTGGAGGACCACGGCATACTATTGAGAGGTGCAGGAGATGTGATAAATTTCATGGGACTAGGCCCTGTCCGATAACCCCTATGGTGTGTTTCAGATGTGAGAGACCAGGACATATAGCTAAGTATTATCCCGAGAAGATGGAGATTGCCCCACAGAAGGGCAATGAGCAAGAGAGAGCTCCAATTGAGACGGTTGCCTCGAGGAGAAGGGCCACAGCTGAGGAAAAAGGGAAGCAAGTAGCGGGTGTGAGCAGAGGAAGAGTACATGCATTGGATTAGGACACCGCAAATGCTTCGACGAATGTGATTAAAGGTACCATCCGAATCTTTGATTTAGAAGTATTGGTATTATTTGATCCTGATGCCACGCATTCTTTCATATCACCTTCCTTTGCACATAAATTGTTAAAGCATGTGAAACCTACATTGATGGATAAAATGTTGATGATTTCCACACCCATGAATGATAGTCAATTGACTGAGCATGTATGTAGAGATTGTAAGCTAAACATAGAGGGAAAAGAAATGATAACTAATTTAATTTTATTAAATATGAGTGATTCTGATGTAATTTTGGGAATGGATTGGTTGGCTACTAATCGTGTTGTTATGGATTGCCATGCTAAGACATTGATATTTTCAGGATTAAACAATTTTGTTGTAAACTTTGATGAAAAGAAATGAAAGCACATGATTGATATGAATGAAATAAGTAGGATTTAATTTTTAATGCTTGAGAGATGAATGTACTATTTATTTTGAATATGGATGTGATGACTTATGATACTAACGATGGAAAGAATGATGTGAAGGGTTTATTACCTACGTGGTCGATATAGATGAGGCACACCCGGAATTGAGGGAATACCCGTAATTGTGGATTACCCTGATGTCTTTCCGGATGAATTACCAGGACTACCACCTGAAAGGGAAATGGAATTTTGCATAGAGTTAGTGCCTGGTACCGAGCCGATATCAAAACCACCCTATAGAATGTCACTGATTGAGTTAGAATAGCTGAAGAAACAGTTGTAAGAGTTGCTAGAGAAGGGGTTTATAAGACCGAGTGTCTCACCTTGGGGAGCACCGATATATTTTGTAAAGAAGAAGGATAGAAGCCTTCGACTGTGTATAGATTACCGATTGTTGAATAAGGCCACCATTAAGAACAAATACCCCCTTCCTCGAATAGATGATTTGTTGGATCAACTCCGAGGAGCCCAAGTGTTTTCTAAGATAAACCTACGGTCAGGGTACCATCAGTTGAGGATCAGGAGTGGAGATGTACCCAAGACAGCATTTCGTACCCGTTATAGCCACTACGAGTTTATGGTGTGCCATTCGGATTGACGAATGCTCCCGCAACATTTATGGCACTGATGAATGATATATTTAAGCCATACCTGGACAAGTTTGTGATTGTTTTCATTGATGACATTTTAGTATATTCCAGTCCAGGGAGGATCATGAGGAGCACTTAAGGATAGTTCTGCAGACCCTCCGAGAGAAAGAGTTATATGCCAAACTCAGCAAGTATAACTTTTGGTTAGAACAGATCTCATTTCTGTGGCATGTTGTGTCGAAGATGGGGTATCAGTGGATCCATCCAAGATAGAGGCAGTTGTACAGTGGGAACAGTCTAAGACAGTTACTGAGATCAGAAGTTTTTTGGGATTGGCAGGATATTATTGGAGATTTGTAGAGGGTTTCTCCAGATTAGCTGCTCCATTGACACGCCTCACGCATAATGATGTTAAGTTTGTATGGGATGAGGCATGTGAGAGGAGTTTTGAGGAGTTTAAGCGTCGATTGACCACTGCTCCAGTTCTCACCATTCCTACCAGCTCAGGAGGATTTTCGATGTATACGGATGCATCACACCAGGGACTGGGCTGTGTGCTTATGCAGGATGAGACGGTAGTTGCCTATGGATCTAGACAGTTGAAAGATCATGAGAGGAACTACCCGACACATGATTTAGTGTTGGCGGTCATGGTGTTTGCTTTGAAAATATGGCGCCACTATCTCTATGGTGAGAAATTTCAGGTGTTTACAGATCATAAGAGCCTTAAGTACCTGTTCTCGTAGAAAGAACTAAATATGAGACAGAAGAGATGGCTCGAACTTTTAAAGGACTATGATTGTGAGCTCATGTACCACCCGGGTAAGGCAAATGTAGTTACCGATGCTTTGAGCAGGAAGAACCTTGGGTTGATGTCTTATATGATGATACGAGAGCATGAATTGTTGGAACACTTTGCGAACCTCAGTTTGGATGTAACCCCACCTGGATCAGAGAGATTGGAGATCATGGCTAGTTTGAGACTGGAGCCAGAATTGATTGGTCGTATTCGACAAGCTTAGCAGAGCGATCGAAGGTGTATCGATTGGCTGAGACAGATACAGATAGGTGTGGGTACTAATATTGAGCGGAATGCTGATAGGACATTGAGGTTCAGAGGCAGAGTATGTGTTCCCGAGGATCCTGAGATCAGGAGATTAATTTTATCAGAGGCTCACTCATCGAAGTATACGATACATCCGGGAAGTACCAAGATGTATCAAAACCTTTGGAAGGTTTATTGGTGGCCTGGAATGAAAAGAGACATTGCTGAATATGTCAAAAAGTGTCTCATTTGTCAGCAAGTGAAGGTAGAGCATCAGACGCCTGCAGGATTATTGCAACCTCTACCGATACCGACATGAAAGTGGGAGCACGTCACCATAGATTTTGTGATGGGGTTACCGAGGACCCACAGAGGTCATGATGCCATATGGGTTATTGTGGATCGGTTGACTAACTCTACCCATTTCTTAGCTATGAGAGCTACCGATACTCTGAGTCAGTTGGTGAACATGTATATTCAAGAGATAGTACGGCTACATGGTGTACCAGTGAGCGTTGTTTCTGATAGGGATGCCTGCTTCACTTCCCATTTCTGGAAACATTTTCAGGAAGCGCTGGGGACCTGACTGAGTTTCAGCACCGCTTTTCATCCTCAGATAGATGGGCAGTCAGAGAGGACTGTACAGACCCTCGAGGATATGTTGAGAGAGTGTGTACTGAATTTTAGAGGCTCCTGGGATGACCACCTGCAGTTAGCCGAGTTCGCCTATAATAATAGCTATCATGCGAGTATCGGGATGGCACCCTATGAGGCATTATATGGAAGCAGATGTCGATCCCCCATTGGATGGGAAGAGGTTGGTGACAGACAAATCTTTGCTCTGGACTTAGTGCAACAGGCATCTGAGGACGTTCGATTGATATGTGAGAGATTACAGACAGCTCAGAGCCTACAAAAGAGTTATGCTGACAAGAGACGGAGACCACTAGAGTTTGATGAGGCTGAGTCGATATTTCTGAGAGTTTCACCATCGAAGGGTATTATGAGATTTGGTAAAAAGGGCAAGTTGAGCCCTAAATATATCGGACCCTTCGAGATTTTGGAGAGAGTGGGAGATAAGGCGTATCGATTGGCGTTGCCACCGGACTTGGCAAATGTCCACAACGTCTTCCACGTCTCTATGCTGTAGAAGTATCACCTGGACCCAGCACGCGTGATAAGATATGAGCTGTTGGAGCTCAGTGAGTGTCACGACCCTCAACTTACCAAAATACGTACAAATTTTTTGCATTTTCATGCATCAATCTTTAATCATCCTTCCTCGATCGTGAACAACCACACTCTTAACAGTTGGGCTGTATGTCGATGTCTAACTCACTCCACCATACCAATTCAATTTGAAACATTATTTATGAGTAAACACTTGTATAAATGTATATATCAGAGTTGTTACATGTGCTTACATTGTTTTACATCCCCAGTGGTTACATACAAATTGCTACTGTGCTATGTCTAGTTTAGATACAAAATAATCCAGGTGTGTATACCTTTAGCGATGGGATGCAGCGGATTACCAAAAGGGAACGCCTCCAATCACGCTCAATCTATACTCAAATCTCTGTAGAGAGGGGGAAAATAAGGGGGATGAGCAAACCACACGCTCAGTAAGGCAATCATACGAACAGGTAGATACTGCACTATCTACGTGATCGTGATGCCATGCTCAAAAGCATTTAGTTCATTATTTATCTCAAAACATGAGTGTATGATTGTGTTAATGGTATGTAAAGTATTCATGCTATTAAAATTCAGTGCACATTTCAACTCAAAGAATGGTATAAATCATCATGTATAATTCACAGTAAAAGCATGGCATTACCCATCATGCATTTTCACAATAAAGCATGGCATTAAACATCATATATTTTCACAATAAAGCATGGCATTAAACATCATGCATCTGTGCACTTTAAAAACCATTAGCAAATCAATCCAACACTGGTCAGGTCTCAGCCCATCCCTCGGACTTTCCTGACCCACAAATCATTTTCAAACATGGATTTATTCTCAAATAGCAGTAGACATGTGAGATAGGCAGTTCAACAACAGGTAATAACCTCAAGGCCTATGTACATAACCTGTGATACCAGCTACACAGATCAGGTGTGCGGGATATCACCACTATCTGCTTCCACACGGGAGAAGGGTCAAATCCTACCCGCCGGTCCATAGCATATCTCGTCCGAAGACGGTACATCACATCTTAACACAGTACAATGTACTCCATGCTACATGCACGGTACACGTACTCCGTGGACCCAATCAACACATCATATCACGCCACATCTCAAACGCACGTGTGAGCCTATTTAATCGATACGACCTCTTGTCTACCCGAAGCTCCTAACACGGCTAATTAATCATGTCAAAACAATGCACGTGTGAGCCTATTTAATCGATGTGACACCCAGTCTACTCGTAGCTCAAAACATGGCAACATGCAAGGTGGGCATCCAGTGCGAGACAAACTCCAAGCACAATGCCAAAACAATTATGAAATCCATGTGAAAACTAGTGCCTCTAGCACTCATGTGTATAAAACACGTCAAATCTCGTGCAAGTCATACTTTTGCACACTTCCATACTCACGAAATCATGTAGGTGGCTCAAAACTTTGCAAAATATGGTTAACAAAACCAAAACACACTCATTTCTATTGCAAATCATTTCAATGTTAGCCAACCTACCAATCATTTGCTAAAAAGCAATAAAACATTATTTTCAAAGCAATATGCTTTTGTTTTCATACACATTTTATCAAACTCCCGCTTTTTCCCTTCAATCACCTAACATCATTTCCTAATGTCTCTTGCATTCTAGCAAAGCATTTAATGCGCCCAAGTTGCACACATATATCTCTAAGAGTTCACACAATTCCCTTACCTCTATTTACTTGGTGTGACTCCTTTCCTTTTAACTTCTCACGCTCTCGGCTCAACTCGCCTCGGCGTATCCTCGAAAGCTGTAATTCATTTATTCAATCAATTGAGTTAATGTTTTTAACAAATAATTGACCTCACTAGTCAATATTAGTCACTTATGCATTTTACAAATGCCTTAATCCACATTTTACCTCTTTTAGGTAAATCTCACAATTTATCCACTAACCATATCTTAAAATCATACCACAACACTATTAATAACTTCTACATATCTCATTCATCATTAATCTCCATACATTCCACTTTCTCACTCTATACCATTTCTAGGTCATAATCATTCCAATGTATTTTAGATAGTTTCTAACCATCCATACTCATGCCAAATAACTCCAAAATCAATTATATAGACAATGTACCATAGTTGGAGTGTTAGAATCTTACCCAATTTGATTTCTCTTCTTGCTCCAAATAACAATGCCCTTAGCTCCTTCAATACCAACAATGGGAAAATGCCTTCCAACTATGTTGTTCTCCTCTTTGATAGGAACAAATTTGCCTCTAATGGTCTCTCTTCAAATCTTACTGAAAATGGTTGATTTTAGAGAGAGAAAGTTAGGTTTTTGGGTTGAAAGTGGAAGGTTAGTGTTTTTCCCGAAATTTTCAGATTTTCAACACTCCTTATATAGAAATAGCTTGAGGAGATCGATCTGGTGTAAGAGGAGATCGATCTGGTCCCCTTAAATCCCTATTTTTCACGGCATTTTAAGCATGAGATCGATCTGTCGAAGCATGAGATCGATCTGCTCCCAAACAGAGAGCTAAGGAGATCGATCTGGGTGCTTGAGGATCGATCTTTTCATTACAGAATGCTTAGGAGATCGATCTGGCTCCATTAGAGATCGATCTGCTCTATTTCATTGCCCAAATAAGAGCATTCTGGCTCTTCCAGATCGATCTCTCATCCTATGAGATCGATCTGCCCTTCACAATTTCCAGATTTTCTGCAGTTCTTTTGTAGCAACACTTACCAAACTTCATACATTTTGTTGCTATGATCATTTTCTCATCCAATCATCTTTGAGATTTGAAAATGGCATCCATTCACACTTCATACACCTTAAAACTTGTGTAGAACCTTTGTATGACCAAGGGTACTTAATATAAACCAAATGGAAGTGCATACTCATGCAAATCTTCATTTCATTTACCACATTACCCATAATCCATTCTATTCACACTCTTCACATGTTTAAGTCTATTTCTTTACATTCATACATAATGTAACTTGTATGTACAATCACAACTCTTATTACATGTGTGTACATTACTTATGGACTTACATCACATATACTTCACTCATGAATTCATAGTACAACTCTATTTACATTTCTATGTACATATATACCCTTATACATATATGGGGTCTCACATTCTCCCCCACTTCGAAAATTTGGTCCTCCAAATTAGAACCAATTATTCGGTGAACAACTCGAGATACTTCTCCCGCATCAAACTCTCCAATTCCCATGTGGCTTCTTCCACAATGTGATGTTGCCAAAGTATTTTCACCAAGGGAATTGTCTTTGTCCTCAACACTTTCTCTTTTCTTTCCAATACCGGAACTGGCTTCTCAACATATGTCATACCCTCGTTGAGCTCCAATGGCTCATACCTTATTACATGCGTTGGATCCGGATGATACTTCCTCAACATGGATACGTGGAAGATGTTATGCACACTTGCCAACTCTGGTGGCAATGCCAACCTATATGCCTTATCTCCCACTCTATCAAGTATCTCAAATGACCCTATATATCGAGGGCTCAACTTTCCCTTCTTCCCGAATCTTGTAATTCCCTTCGAAGGGGAAACTTTCAAAAACGCTGACTCACCCACATCAAACTCTAGTGGTCTCTGTCTCTTGTCAGCATAACTCTTTTGCCTGCTCTAAGCTGTCTATAACCTCTCACATATCAATTGGACGTCCACAGAGGCTTGTCTAACCAAGTCATGAGCAAAGATCTATCTGTCACCAACCTCTTCCCATCCAATAGGGGAACAATATCTACGCCCATACAATGCCTCATATGGTGCCATCCCGATACTCGCATGAAAACTGTTATTATATGCGAACTCTGCGAGTGGCAAATGGTCATCCCAGGAGCCTCCAAAATCCAATGCACACGCTCTCAACATATCCTCCAGGGTCTGTATAGTCCTCTCTGACTGACCATCTGTCTAAGGATGAAATGCGGTGCTAAAACTCAACTGGGTCCCCATCGCTTCCTGAAAACGTTACCAAAAGTGGGAAGTGAAGCGGGCATCCCTATCAAAAAGAATGCTCACTGGAATTCCATGTAGCCTCACTATCTCGCGCACATATAGGTTCGCTAACTGGCTCAGAGTATCGGTAGCTCTCATAGCTAGAAAATGGGCTAATTTTGTCAACCGATCCACAATCACCCATATGGCATCATGACCTCTACGGGTCCTCGGTAATCCCATCACAAAATCCATTGTGACATGCTCCCACTTCCATGTCGGTATCGGTAGAGGCTGCAATAACCCTACAGGCTTCTGATGCTCTACCTTCACCCGCTGACAAACGAGACACTTAGCAACATATTTAGCAATGTGCTTTTTCATTCTAGACCACCAATAAACCTTTTGAAGGTTTTGATACATCTTAGTACCCGCTGGATGTATCGTATACTTCGATGAGTGAGCCTCTGTCAGGATCAACCTTCTGATCTCTGTGTCATCAGGAACACATATCCTACCTCTGAACCTCAACAATCCATCCGAACTCAACCCAAAGTTCATCTCTATACCCCTCTGTATCTGCCTGACAATATCACTACACTGCTGATCAACTTGCTGAGCCTGTCAGATTCGATCTACCAGATCCGGTTCCAACTGCAGGCTAGCTATCATAAATCCACTATCAGCGTCAGGCGGGGTCATATCCAAACTGAGGTTCGTGAATTGTTCTAACAGCTCGTGTTCCCTGATCATCATAAATGATACCATCCCGAGATGCTTCCTACTCAAAACATCAGTAACCACATTTGCTTTACCCAGGTGATATAGGATTTCACAATCATAATCCTTTAATAGTTCAAGCCATCTCCTCTGTCTCATGTTCAACTCTTTCTGTGAGAATAGGTACTTAAGGCTCTTATGATCTGTATAAATCTGAAATCTCTCACCATAGAGGTAGTGGCGCCATATCTTTAGCGCAAACACCACCGCTGCCAACTCTAAGTCATGGGTCGGGTAGTTCCTCTCATGATCCTTTAACTGTCTTGATCCATAAGCTACTACCTTCCTATCCTGCATCAATACACAGCCCAGTCCCAGATGTGAAGCATCAGTATACACCGAGAAACCTCCTGAGCTGGTAGGAATGGTGAGGATCGGAGCTGTGGTTAATCTCCTTTTCAGCTTCTCAAAACTTTCTTCACACTTATCATCCCACACAAACTCCACATTCTTTCTTGTGAGGCATGTCAAAGGAGCAGCTAACCTCAAAAATCCATCTACAAACCTTCGATAATATCCAGCTAAACCCAGAAAACTCCTAATCTCTGTCACTGTCTGGGGTCTCTGTCACTGAACTACGGCCTCAATCTTAGATGGATCCACTGATACTCCATCCTTTGATACTATATGACCCAGAAAAGAGATCTGTTCCAACCAAAAGTCACACTTACTGAGTTTAGCGTACAACTTCTTCTCTCGGATGGTTTGCAGCACTATCCTTAGGTGCCGTTCATGCTCCTCTCTAGACCTTGAATACACCAGTATATCATCAATAAACATAATAACAAATCGATCCAAGTACTGGTGGAATACCTTATTCATCAAAGACATAAAAGCTGCGGGAGCATTCGTCAACCCGAATGGCATAACCATAAACTCATAATGTCCATACCGGGTGCGAAAAGCTGTCTTGGGTACATCTCCACCTCGTATCTTCAACTGTTGGTACCCTGATCTCAGATCTATCTTGGAAAATACCTGTGCTCCCTTAAGCTGATCCAATAAATCATCGATGCGTGGGAGGGGATACTTATTCTTGATGGTGGCCTTATTCAACAACCGGTAATCTATACACAGTCGGAGGCTTCCATCCTTCTTCCTTACAAACAGAACCGGTGCTCCCCAAGGTGAGGCGCTCGGTCTGATGAATCCCTTCTCCAGCAACTCTTATAATTGTTTCCTTAACTCTTCCAACTCGACTTGAGCCATTCTGTACGGTGGCTTGGATATCGGCTCTGTACCAGGTGCCAAGTCTATACCAAACTCCATCTCCCTATCTGGAGGTAACCCTGGTAACTCATCCGGAAAGACATCTGGAAATTCCCTAACCACTGGAATGTCTCCCAATTCCGGACGTGCCTTATCCGTCTCAATCACAAAAGCGATGAATCCTTCACATTATTCTTTCCACCATTAGTATCATAAATCATCACATCACATACATAAATGAAATCAAATTTATCTTTCATGCATCATGTATCAAGATTGTACTCATCACACTTATAATAATCATGTTCTTTAATTTCATTTCACAAAATTTACTACAAGATTGTCTATTTTTGGAAACATCAAAGTTTTTGCATGACAATCCATAACAACATGATTTGCAGCCAGCCAATCCATCCCTAGGATTACATCAAAATCACTCATATTTAATAAAATCAAATCGACTGCCATTTCTTTACCTCCTATCCTCATCTTACAATCTCTATATATATGCTCAGTCAACTGACTATCATTCATAGGGGTAGATATCAACATCTTATCAAGTAGTGTGGGTTTTACATGCTTCAACAATCTACATGCAAAGGATGGTGATACAAAAGAATGCGTGGCACTAGGATCAAACAGTACATAAGCTTCTAAATCAAAGATTTGGATGGTACCTTTTACCACATCCGATGACTGATCTGCAGTGTCCTGGTCCAGTGCGTGCACTCGTCCTCTGCTCATACCCACTGCTTGCTTCCCCTTTTCCTCAGCTGTAGCCCTCCTCCTCGGAGCAGCTGTACCAACTAGAGCTCTCTCTGGCTCCTTGCCCTTCTGTGGGGCTCTCTCTGTCATCTCTGGGCAATCTCTGTTTATGTGCCCTGGCTTCCCACATCTGAAGCATACTGCAGGAAATCCATAGCATGGTCAAGTTCCATGGTACCTACCACACTTGCCACACTGTTCCGTAGTAGGCCGTGGTCCTTCAATCACGATTCCCTTAGCTGGAGCAATGGCCGGATACATGGGAGTATTAATTATCCTCTCCCTAATCTCATCAATTCTCGGCCTCTTTCCAGAGAATCTCTTGCTTCCTTTATAACTGAAGCCTCTATCCATCATTGGACTTTTCTTATCTCTGTCCCTCATCTTACCAACCTTTCCAAACTCTGAGGCGATTCTATCAACATCTTGTTCACACAATTGCTCCCTACGCACTACCTCTTCATAGGTCGGTATATCCAGAGGAACTAATCTCGACCTGATGGTCGGTCTCAATCCATCCATAAACTTCTAGATTTTCTCGACCTCATTACCCATCGTGCGGGGATCATATCTGCCCAGGGATATAAAAGCAGTCTCATACTCATCCACAGTCCTGCTCCCTTGGGTCAGTCCCAAAAATGCAATCTTTATCTTCCGCTGTGCGGTATCCGGGACATACTGTCTCCGAAAGGCCTCTAAAAACACATCCCAACTGATCTCAGTATGCCGGGCTCTCAAAATAGGCCTGGTGGACTTCCACCAATGTTTTGCTGATCCCTTCAGCATAAAATCAACAAATGCTACCATCTCGGTAGTAGTGCACTCAAAGAACCTATATAATTTCTCGATCTCATTGATCCAATCCTCAGCCGCTACTGGCTCCTTTATTCCACTGAAAGACGACGGTCCAAACTTCTGGAACTGCCGCAGTCTATCCAAATCACATCCATATCCCCAACATCTTCTGCCTGGCGTAGCAACCGGCATAGGCACATCCTGTGTGGGTGGGGTATCTGTCGTCTGTGGCCTCTGGGCTTCCCTTGCCCATGCCTCAGGAGCTACCACCTGCTCGACATCACCCTGTGTAGCGAGACTCTGTCTACCGCCAACTCCAGATAAAGATTGGGTGACCAACTCCACAATCATCTCAATGCTCCGCTCAATCCTCGCGAAGCGAGCCTCAGTACTCTCGGGCTTCTCCTCTGGACCCTGTGGAGCGTGCTCAATATCGGCCTTCACCTCAACATCATCCTGAGACTCGTGTGTTTCTGGCTCAACACGACCCCCAAGCCTACCTCTACGGCCTCGAGCCTGTGCTCTCATCCCTCTACCGCGACTGGTATTAGGCATATTTACTCAATTCCCTACATTCACAACTAATTACTTAGTCAACCCATCGACACACACACAATTGTATCTAAACAAGCACAGTAACATGGGGATGTAATTTTTCCAACTTATTAAGTATTTTAGACACGACACATGTCAAACCAACTCGAGCTCTGATACCAACTTCTGTCACGACCCTCAACTTACCAAAATACGTACAAATTTTTCGTATTTTCATGCATCAATCTTTAATCATCCTTCCTCGATCGTGAACAACCACACTCTTAACAGTTGGGCTGTGTGTCGATGTCTAACTCACTCCACCATACCAATTCAATTTGAAACATTATTTATGAGTAAACGCTTGTATAAATGTATATATATCAGAGTTGTTACATGTGTTTACATTGTTTTACATCCCCAGTGGTTACATACAAATTGCTACTGTGCTATGTCTAGTTTAGATACAAAATAATCCAGGTGTGTATACCTTTAGCGATGGGATGCAGCGGATTACCAAAAGGGAACGCCTCCAGTCACGCTCAATCTATACTCAAATCTCTGTATAGAGGGGGAAAATAAGGGGGTGAGCAAACCACACGCTCAGTAAGGCAATCATGCGAACAGGTAGATACTGCACTATCTACGTGATCGTGATGCCATGCTCAAAAGCATTTAGTTCATTATTTATCTCAAAGCATGAGTGTTTGATTGTGTTAATGGTATGTAAAGCATTCATGCTATTAAAATTCAGTGCACATTTCAACTCAAAGCATGGTATAAATCATCATGTATAATTCACAGTAAAAGCATGGCATTACCCATCATGCATTTTCACAATAAAGCATGGCATTAAACATCATGCATTTTCAAAATAAAGCATGGCATTAAACATCATGCATCCGTGCACTTTAAAAACCATTAACAAATCAATCCAACACTGGTCAGGTCTCAGCCCATCCCTCGAACTTTCCTGACCCACAAATCATTTTCAAACATGGATTTATTCTCAAATAGCAGTAGACATGTGAGATAGGCAGTTCAACAATAGGTAATAACCTCAAAGCCTATGTACATAACCTGTGATACCGGCTACACGGATCAGGTGTGCGGGATATCACCACTATCTGCTTCCACACGGGAGGTGGGTCAAATTCTACCCGCCGGTCCATAGTAAATCTCGTCCGAAGACGGCACATCACATCTCAACACGGTACAATGTACTCCATGCTACATGCACGGTACATGTACTCCGTGGACCCAATCAACACATCATATCACGCCACATCTCAAACGCACGTGTGAGCCTATTTAATCGGTACGACCTCTTGTCTACATGAAGCTCCTAACACGGCTAATTAATCATGTCAAAACAATGCACGTGTGAGCCTATTTAATCGATGTGACACCCAGTCTACTCGAAGCTCCAAACACGGTAACATGCAAGGTGGGCATCCAGTGCGAGACAAACTCCAAGCACAATGCCAAAACAATTATGAAATCCATGTGAAAACTAGTGCCTCTAGCACTCATGTGTATAAAACACATCAAATCTCGTGCGAGTCATACTCTTGCACGTTTCCATACTCACGAAATCATGTAGGTGGCTCAAAACTTTGCAAAATATGGTTAACAAAACCAAAACACACTCATTTCTATTGCAAATCATTTCAATGTCAGCCAACCTACCAATCATTTGCTAAAAAGCAATAAAACATGATTTTCAAAGCAATATGCTTTTGTTTTCATGCACATTTTGTCAAACTCCCGCTTTTGCCCTTCAATCACCCAACATCATTTCCTAATGTCTCTTGCATTCTAGCAAAGAATTTAATGCGCCCAAGTTGCACACAGATATCTCTAAGAGTTCACACAATTCCTTTACCTCGATTTACTTGGTGCGACTCCTTTCCTTTTAGCTTCTCACGCTCTTGGCTCAACTCGCCTCGGCGTATCCTCGGAAGCTGTGATTCATTCATTCAATCAATTGAGTTAATGTTTTTAACCCATAATTGACCTCACTAGTCAATATTATTCACTTATGCATTTTACAAATGCCTTAATCCACATTTTACCTCTTTTAGGTAAATCTCACAATTTATCCACTAACCACATCTTAAAATCATACCACAACACTATTAATAACTTCTACATATCTCATTCATCATTAATCTCCATACATTCCACTTTCTCACTCTAGACCATTTCTAGGTCATAATCATTCCAATGTATTTTAGATAGTTTCTAACCATCCATACTCATGCCAAATAACTCCAAAATCAATTATATAGACAATGTACCATAGTTGGAGTGTTAGAATCTTACCCAATTTGATTTCTCTTCTTGCTCCAAATAACAATGCCCTTAGCTCCTTCAATACCAACAATGGGAAAATGCCTTCCAACTATGTTGTTCTCCTATTTGATTGGAACAAATTTGCCTCTAATGGTCTCTCTTCAAATCTTACTGAAAATGGCTGATTTTAGAGAGAGAAAGTTAGGTTTTTGGGTTGAAAGTGGAAGGTTAGTGTTTTTCCCAAAATTTTCAGATTTTCAACACTCCTTATATAGAAATAGCTTGAGGAGATCGATCTGGTCCAAGAGGTGATCGATCTGGTCCCCTTAAATCCCTTTTTTTCACGGCATTTTAAGCCTGAGATCGATCTGTCGAAGTATGAGATCGATCTGCTCCCAAACAGAGAGCTAATGAGATCGATCTGGGTGCTTGAGGATCGATCTTTTCATTACAGAATGCTTAGGAGATCGATCTGGCTCCATTAGAGATTGATCTGCTCTATTTCATTGCCCAAATAAGAGCATTCTGGCTCTTCCAAATCGATCTCTCATCCTATGAGATCGATCTGCCCTTCACAATTTCCAGATTTTTTGCAGTTCTTCTGCCGCAACACTTACCAAACTTCATACATTTTGTTGCCATGATCATTTTCTCATCCAATCATCTTTGAGATTTGAAAATGGCATCTATTCACACTTCATACACCTTAAAACTTGTGTAGAACCTTTGTTTGATGAAGGGTACTTAATATAAACCAAATGGAAGTGCATACTCATGTAAATCTTCATTTCATTTACCACATTACTCATAATCCATTCTATTCACACTCTCCACATGTTTAAGTCCATTTCTTTACATTCATACATAATGTAAGTTGTATGTACAATCACAACTCTTATTACATGTGTGTACATTACTTATGGACTTACATCACATATACTTCACTCATGAATTCATAGTACAACTCTATTTACATTTTTATGTACATATATACCCTTGTACATATATGGGGTCTCACAATGAGAGTATCTCATATGTCGAGAAGTCGATTCGGATGTTGGATAGAAAATAGAAAGTGCTACGGAATAAGACAATTCCTTTGGTGAAGGTTCTTTGGCAACATCACACGGTGGAAGAGGCCACATGGGAATTGGAGAACTTGATACGGGAGAAGTACCCCCAACTTTTTGAAGAGTGACTTGGTTCTAATTTGGAGGACCAAATTCCTTGAAGGAGGAGAGAATGTGAGACCCCGTATATGTATAGTTGTAATGTGTGTAATTAGATCAAATAAATGTGAATGGACTTGTAATGTAAAGTATGATTGATGTGAGTGCACAGATTTAATGTACATACGTGTAATATGATTTGTAATGTATATACAAGTTTCATTGTGTATGAATATGAAGAAATGAGTTCTTATAAGTGATGAATGTGATTGGAACTCAAAATGAGTAATGTGATGAATGGAAGGAAGTTGCATGAATATATTTGCTTCAATTTGGTTTTATATAGTAGACTTTTGGATATACAAGTAATGCACACAAGTTTCAATGTGTATAAGGTATGAATGGATGCCATTTTCAAGTCATAAAGGTGGATGGATGAGAAAATGACTATGGCAGCAAATTAAGGACATTTGGGTGTGAGTTGTAGTAGGAAAACTGTAGAAAATCTAGAAAATATGAAGGCTAGATCGATCTCATAGGATGAGAGATTGATCTGGAAGAGCCAGAATGCTCTTATTTAGGCAATGCAATAGAGCAGATCAATCTCCAATGGGGCCATATCGATCTCCTAACCATTCTGTAATGAAAAGATTGATCCTCAAGCATACAGATCGATCTCCTTAGCTCTCTATTTGGGAGCAGATTGATCTTAAGCTTCGAAAGATCGATCTCATGCTTAAAATGCCATGAAAAAGAGGGATTTAAAGGGGACCAGATCGATCTCCTCCTAGTGCAGATCGATCTCCTCAAGCTATTTCTATAAAAGGAGTGCTGAAAATCAAAAAATTTAAAGAAAAACATCACCATTCCATTTTCAACCCAAAAACCTAACTTTCTCTCTCAAAAATCAGCCATTTCCAATAAGAATTGAGGGGAGGCCATTAGACACTAAGTTGTTTATCTTGAGGAAGAGAATAACATAGTTGGAACCTAAAATCCCATTGTTGGTATTGAAGGAGCTAAGGGCATTGTCATTTGGAGCAAGAAGAGAAGTCAGATTTGGTAAGCTTCTAATACTATAGCCTAAGTACATTGTGTATTTAATTGATTTTGGAGTTGATTGGCATGTACATGGATGATAGAAATCATCTAGAAAGCAATGGGACACATATAACCTAAAAAATGAAATGCCTCTAGTGTGAGAAAGTGTGATTGAGTATGTTGATGATTTATGGATTATGATAAGCTGTTATAGAAGTAATATGAATGATGTGGAGTGGTTAAATGAAACCACATTGTGAGTTTGGAGGAATTGTGAAAATGAGTATGTAAATGCTTGATAAATGCCATAGTGAGGGAATTCATGAAATATGAACACTATGAGCTTAATATCGATTTGGAATAAGTTAATAGGCCTAAGAAGATCCATAGACTCGAGAAATGAAACGAGGCCTTATGAGCGTTAATAGAAACTATAGGTCGAATCGACTATAGTGAACACACGATGTCCTGTTATATGGATCGAATATAATGTGAAATATGATTGTGTGCAGTCCCGAAGAGTTCATTGAAGACGAATCAGACTGTACGAGTGAGCAGCGCTAAGGAAACAGAATCACACGTCAGGATTTCAGGTAAGGAAATTTTGTAAGTATATAGAGGTAGTTGCTCGTATTTTAAACTCGTGGGTATATAGGGCTTTGGAAATGTGCATGAGTTTGTGAAAATGTGGTTGAAAATGTATGGAAATTATTACGAGTAATTACGTGAGATTTGGTTGTTGAAATGGTATTGTAACGAAAAGGGATAGTAAGGCTAATAATTGTATAAATCACGTGTTTTGAAGGTTTTCACAAAACACAATGCTTTGATTTGAGCAAATAAAAGGATAGGCTGGCTAGTACTTGATTGATGTTATTGAATAGCCCATGTGAGGCGCTAAACATGTTTTGAGATGTTTTGAATGTATGTGAGCCGCCTATCGTGTGTATGTGAATTAAATCACGCTAGATTTCAATGTTTTCATTGGTATGAAACGTGCTGGAGCTTAGCTCGCACCTTGATTTGGAAACTATGATGATGTTTATAAACCGTACTGGAGCTTCTGCACGTACGCGGCTTTTGAGTGGTTTTTCTTTTAAGTATATTTTCTTTTAAGTATAAGCGTACTAGAGCTATGCTCATACGTAGTCTCTTTATGGTAGGATGCATGAGTCGTGCTAGAGCTTTGCTTGTACAAGTTGCACATTGTGAAACGTATGAGGTCGTGAAAGTTGGTAAGATCCTCAAGCCCTACATCCTTAAGCCAACATCTTTAAGCCCGAGGAGGCGGGGATGCTCTGTTCGGTAGGGAGGCTCTCTTATGGTAAGATCCTTAAGCCCTACATCCTTTAGCTAACATTCTTAAGCCCGAGGAGGCGGGGAGGCTCTGTTAGGCGGGGAGGCTCTCTTACAGAAAGATCCTTAAGCCAACATCCTTAAGCCCTGGAGGGGCGGGGAGGCTCTGTTCGGCAGGGAGGCTCTCCTACATGGGTATAGAAGGATCCTTAAGCCAACATCCTTAAGCCCTGGAGGGGCGGGGAGGCTCTGTTCGGCAGGGAGGCTCTCCTACATGGATATGAAAAATTCTTGGTATGGGGTAGGTAAGACCTAGGAATGGCACCCCCAATCATAATATGAGTCCGCAAAGTACGTTGTACCGTGTATATCACATGGAGTACGATGTACAACGTGATGGTTATGTGATGAGAAAGTCTGGCAAGGGATAATCCACCTTCATGCCAGCACGATACCCCACACACCTGGATGCGTATGGTCTGGGATGATTTATGATGTAGTTGGTCCATATAGTCACTTGTGATATAGTGACCTGGTTTTTATACATATGTGTGATTGTGATTGTTCAAGGTAGACCTGAAGGAGGGGTCGAGCCTTGTGAAATTGATTTGTGAAATGAAAATGAGGTTGTGATAGTGAATTGATTTGATGGAATTTACGTATTTGAGATAAAGATGTAATTTAAAAAGGAGGTTTCTTAAATGAATTGCCCTTTTTATGAGTTTAATGAGATGAGTATGAGATGCTTTCACATGTTGATATTCCATGTTTTATACGCCAATTTTACATGATTTTGATACATGATAAATATGTATACTCATATGGCATAGTTTTATTCCTCATGCTCCTATTATAAATGATTTATGCATAACACTATCAGCATGTAGATAGAGTAGTTATCTACCATGCTTGCATTATTGACTTACTCAACGTGCGGTTGCTCATCCCTCTCTATTTTCCCCCTCCTACAGAGCATGCGTAGTAGCCTAGTCAGGACTGAGGCATTGTGTTTTTGGAAATCCGCTGCTTCCATCGCCAAAAGGTATATACACAGGATTCTTTTTGTATCTAAACAATGTAATGGCACAGTAATGATTGAGTTGTAATTATGGGGGATGTTTGTCAGTGAACATAACTTGTGTAAGTTAATGATTAACTTTTAAATTTATGACATCGCTTTATTTAACTGAGAATGATTAGGATGCGATGTTTATTATTGACTCACAGCCCAACAGTGTGGTGGTAAGTTAGTTCACGATCGGGTAAGGTAACAGTAAAACACAAAAAATTTTAACTGATTTTCGATTAAAGAGAATGAAAAAGGGTCGTGACAACCTCTCCCACTCTCTCAAGAATCTCAAATGGTCCAATGTATCGAGGACTCAATTTCCCCTTCTTTCTAAATCTCATGATACCCTTACTCGATGATATCTATAGAAATACTGCATCACCAACATCAAACTCGAGTGGCCATCTACGCATATCCGTGTAGCTTTTCTGTCTACTCCGTGCAGCTTGTAATCTCTCACATATGAGTTTCACACTATGTACAGCCTGTTCAACAAGCTCGGGAGCATTTATCTTTTTGTCACCCACTTCTTCCCAAGCTACAGGGGATCTACACCTCCTACCATATAGAGCCTCAAAAGGTGCCATTCCAATACTCGCATGATAGTTATTATTGTATGCAAACTCTGCTAGGGGCAGGTGATCATCCCATGATCCCTTAAAATCCATCGTACATGCCCTCAACATATCCTACAAAGTCTGAATAGTCCTCTCTGACTGACCGTCTTTTTGAGGATGATAGGCGGCATTAAAACTCAATCGAGATCTCATGGACTCTTGAAACTGGGTCCAAAATCTGAAGATAAATTGAGAATCTCTGTCAGAAGTAATACTCACTGGAGCCCTATGTAATCTAGCTATCTCACTGACATACAACTCAGCTAAGGCATCCACAGTATTTCTGCTCAGTCTATCCACTATGACCCATATAGCGTCACGACCTCTTCAGGTCCTTGGTAAACCCATAATAAAATCCATGGTGACATGCTCCTATTTCCATATAGGCACAGGTAAAGGCTGTAATAATCCTTCAAGCTTCTGATGATCAACTTTCACTTGCTGGCACACTAATCATCTGGCCAAATAATCTGCCACGCTTCGCTTCATACCACTCCACCAGTACACCTTTCTCAAATCTCGGTACATCTTAGTACTTCCTGGGTGCATGGTTTATCATGAGCAGTGTGATTCTCTCAATATCTGTCTTTTCAGGGTATCATCGTTCGATACACAAAATCGTCCTCTAAATCTCATCAATCCATCCTCACTGACTATGAGATCCGACTGTGAAGTTTGCTCAGCTTGGCTAACCATATCAATCAACCTCTAATCATCACGCTGCCTAGTTCTAATCCGATCCATGATCCTGGGCTATATTCACAGGTAAGCCAAAAATCCAATATCTACCTCTTTAATTTGGATCCGGAGTTCGGTAAACTGCTATAATAAATCCCATTCCCTGATCATCATAACAGATATCATACTCTTCTTACTCAGGGCATCAGGAACCACGTTCGCTTTCCCCGGATGGTATAGAATCTCACAGTCATAATCCTTAAGGAGTTCCATCCATCTCTTTTGTCTCATATTTAACTCCTTTTGATCAAACAGATACCTCAAACTCTTATGGTCAGTGAAGACCTGGAATCTTTCCCCATATAAATAGTGTCGCCAGATCTTCAATGCAAATACCACAGTAGCTAACTCCAAATATGCGTGGGGTAATTCCGCTCATGATCTTTCAACTGTCGTGATCCATAGATGACCACTCTTCCATTCTACATGAGCATACACCCCAATCCTTAATGGGAAGCATCACTATACACTGAAAATCCTCCTGATCCCTCAGGGATAGTCAACACAGGTGCCGCTGTTAATCTCCACTTTAATTCCTGAAAGTTGAGCTCACAATGATCAGTCCATATGAACTGGGTCAAAGGAGCAGCAATCCTAGAAAATCCCTCCATAAATCTTCTGTAATACCCCGCCAAACCAAGAAAACTTCGTACCTCTGTAACTGTCCTCGGTCTTTCCCAATTAAGCATAGCCTCCATTTTAATTGGATCAACTGATACTCCCTCTGCTGAAACTATATAACCAAGGAAAGTTATTCGATCCAGCCAAAACTCACACTTACTAAGCTTTCCATATAATTACTTATCTCGGAGTATCTAAAGTACAAACCACAATTGCTGTACGTGCTCCTCATAAGACCGAGAGTACACCAAGATATCATCAATAAAGACTATCACAAACTTATCTAGATAGTATCTAAACACCTCATTCATTAACCTTGTAAAGGCTGCAGGGGTGTTTGTCAATCCAAAAGGTATCACTAGAAATTCATAGTGGCCATACCTTGTCCTCAAGGCTATTTTCAGAATATCTTCCTCCTTAATCCTCAATTGGTGATAACCCGATCTTAAATTAATCTTAGAAAAGACTTAGGCCCCTCTCAGCTGATCAAGTAGATCGTCAATCCTTGGTAATGGGTATTTATTCTTCATCGTGGCTTTATTCAATAGTCGGTAGTCTATGCATAATCTTAGACTACCATCCTTCTTTCTTACGAATAACATGGGTACTCCCCATGGTGAGACACTGGGTCTAAAGAATCCTTGATTCAATAACTCCTGTTGTTGTTTCTTCAGTTCCTCCAGTTCCACTAATGCTATCCTATACCTAGGTCTAGAGATAGGCTGAGTATCCGGTGCCAAATTAATGGTAAACTCCAGCTCTCTCTCTGTTAGTAAACTGGGCAACTCATCTGGGAAGACATCCAGAAATTCACACACCACAGGTATATCCTCAATCCTCGGATGTTCCCAGTTATCATCTAAAATGAGTGCTTCATAACCTTCACATTAGAAGCAATTTTTAATACTCTCAAAATGTAACATCATAAATTTCCAATTGCTTAGAAACATTTCACACATTTATTTCCTCAATATTTCAAATGTACATTGTAAGGTTCAGGTAGGGAGAAAGTTATTATCTTAGTGTAATAGTCTAAACTCACTCGATTGGTTACCAGCCAATCCATTTCCAAAATTACATCAAACCCATGTATATTTAACATCATTAGATCTGCTAGCATTACTCTATCTCCTACCTTTATTTCACATCCTCTACATATCATATCCATTCTCTGGGACTCACACATAGGGGTATTTACATGTAGGATATACTCTAGAGGTTCAAACTTCAAATTTACACTACATGCAAAATGCTCAGAAATAAACGAATGCATGGATCTCGAATCAATCAACACATAAGCCTTATGAATATAGATAGAGAGTGTACCTCTTATAGTTTCCGCAAAAGTGTTTGCTATTTCCTTATCTAGAGCAAACACACGTCCCACTGTGACGAGCTTTTTTCCTTTCTCTACAGCAATGGCCCGTCTCAGGGGATTCACTCTCTGAGGCTGCTGTCTGGTAGGCTCCGGAGCATGTGGTCTCTGAGGTTGAGGATAGTCTTTCACTCTGTAACCCATGTCTCCACATCTAAAACATCCACGGATCAACCCAGTATAATTTCTCTCATGCGGTCGGCCATAGTCTCTACAAACCCTTATCTCAGGTCTGACATCTCGAGGGGTCTCCCTATTGATGGGATAAGCTTTGGGTCTCTCCAATCTGCCCTTCTGTACCTTAATCCTTCCTTTTATGAAGGACCCTCTTTGAACATCTGTCTGGGAAATCACTAGCCTCTTGCCCTTATCTCTAGCCTCTTGCCCTTATCTCTAGCCACTGCTCTGAACTCATTCTGGGATTGTACCATTTCGATTCCCCTCTCAATTTCTTGTGCTCGTCTCAGAGCATCTCCAAACTCAGTAATACATAGCCCTATCAATCGATCTCTGATGATAGGTTTTAATCCATAGACAAATCTCTCAGTGTGGAGCTCTTCATCTTTAAAGGTCTCTAGATCATATTTCAATAGAGTGGTAAATCGACTCTTATAGTCATCCACAGACATATTGCCCTGTACCAGACTCAAAAACTCAGCCTGCATCCTTCTCTGGGCAGCTCGTGGTACATATTGGGCTTTAAAGACCTTTTAAAACTTGTCCCAACTAATCACACCCTAACAGGACATAAAAATACTCTGGGTAGTATCCCACCACTCTCGAGCTATCTCTTTCAACATATAAGTACCCATACTGACCCTCTCAGCATCTGTGCATCCCAAATAGTCATATATGACTCTCAACTCAGTCAGCCACTCCTCAGCCTCTACGGGATCCTTTCTCCCCTTGATTGCGGGTGGATTCATTTTCAAAAAGTCCCTCAGTCAGACCATACTTCTGTCATCGGGCTAAGTGGCAGGAGGCACTGAGTCCATTTGTACTAGGGGCGCGGGAGGTCCTTGTGGTGGTGCAAGAGTGGTACCCAAGGTATTAACTCCAAAATGTTGTGTGAATAGCGTTGCCATCTACTCAAAACCCTGCCGCACATCTTGCTCAATTTGATTAAATTGAGAGTTAGGACTCTCCAGTTGTGGGGCAAGTGGCAGGCTGGCTCTACCTGTCGCCTTGAACGACCTAGTCGTCCACTTATTTTTTCAACCACGATACGTTTCCTGTGCGTACACATCAAACTTAATTGAAATTTCAATCCCTAATTTCAGTTCATGACCAGACTTTATAGACATTTAGGATGTATTCTATTTCACTTAATCGAAACTAACAATACTAAACACCATAAGCACTGATACCAAATAAACTCTGTGACGCACTGAAAACGTAGAAAATAGGGCAAATTTAAAACTTATTTACATTAATACACCATTATGGATGCATTCCTGTGCAGTGTCATGCATCATCATATGTATACATTATAAAACTTTCACCTCAGGATTTCATCATCTAATATTTATATATCAGAGCGTATACAATCCTCAATACAGATTTAATTAATCTTAATACATCCCATATGTCACGCCCCGAAAACGCGAAAAATATGACTAATTTAAAACTTTTTATTCATTAATTCACAATTAAGAGTGCATTCCTGTGCAGTGTCATACATCATCACCTATATTATACCTCAGGATCTCATCATTGAATAATATATATTATATCATATACATTACTTGATCTCAAGTTAATTAATCCTAATACATCCCATACAATGTTATACATCAAGTGTCTGCAATTATGATAATTGTCTGGGTACATAAAAAGATAAAAGATACCTCAAAATACAATATATGGCCTGGAGCTCAAGTCCTCCACTAGCCACTACTCCGTACATCGCAGGAAAACCCTTTTCACTTGAAGAGATCTGGGGGGAAAGAAAACATGGTGAGCTTCTAAATCGCTCAGTAAAAGGGGTAAGGGACTCATTTCATAAACCAAAATGCACATCACAAAATATTTATTTGTATGTGAAACTCATTAATCTCATTTGAAAACCATAGCAAGAAAGTACTCAAAACGACATTCTCATGTCTCAAATCATGTGAAAACATGAAGTAAAAAGGCTCAGTCTAGAGCAATAACAAAGCATGTGAAAATAATGCGATAAACGTTTTCTCAATTAACGTGATAAAATCACTGTAATAACAATGCACATGGCACAGCCACTAAACACACGTGGCATAGCTACTGATTTAAATTCACACGTGGCATAGCCACTAAACACATGTGGCATAGCCACTAATTTAAATTCACATGTGGCACAGCCACAGAATAGGGTTTCTCACGTGGCAACGGCCACCAATTAGGGTTTCTCACGTGGCAACGGCCACCAAATAGGGTTCTCACGTGGCAACGGCCACCAAATGGGGTTCTCACGTGGCAACGACCACCAAGTATACGTGGCATAGCCACAGAATGGGTTATTCTCATGTTACCAGAACGGAGAAGAATCAAGCTTACATGCTACCAGAGCAATGCCCGGTGTGTACTCAGAATTACACACCTAAGTCTTAATCACATAAGACTAGTTTGCCTTCACGTAGAACTCATAGTGGTTTTTCTCTCATAAAACTCATTTGAAAACCGTTTTGTACTCAACACAAAACATATTGAAACCGAGTCCCAACCGGCAAAACACGCACACATTTCTCAAATCTCAATATTGCCTTACCGTAGAGCCCAGTTATAAACTCATAAAAACATTGGGCTCCAACCGGCTATAAAAATCGTGTGCAATTGTATCACAACACAACACTCAACATGCTTGTTTTATAAATCACAATTCATGCTATAATAGTTCGCAAATCACATACACAAATGGTTTAGTTTCCCTTACCTCTTTGCACCTTGTATAGTGCAATCGTTTCCCCCTTGACACGGACTAGTCCCGTATTCCACTCTGGAACTCCCGAGCTGTCCAAACGAGGTTAAAACATCAATATTCAACTATCACATCAACCTCAATTCTCAAAAATCGAGCATAATTGCTCATAACACCTCAAATCTCTTTATTCTCGTAACTCTACCCTAAACTACACTCTCATTCACAACATCTCAACGTTTTACATTTCTCATGCCAATTATCTATGCTAATTCACCCCATTGTCTAAATTTCTATTTATAGCTCAAATTCCCAAAATTGCTAAATATCATTATCACTCCAACCACATTGTAATTTCATCAATACCTAATCATTTTTCAGCTATTTCAACACAATGACAACAACCATTATCATCAAAATCATCTCAGAGATCAAGATCGAGGATTAGAAATTACCCAAAACTTGTGGAGAGCTTATCTCTTGCCTCGATTCGATCCGTCTTTCGATTTCCAAGTATGTTGTTCTCCCTTTGATGATGAACAACTTTCCTTCTTGCCACAACTTCTAATTTGGACGGAAATGGGTGCTTTGGATGAGTGAGAAAGCTAGGTTTTGGTGAAAATGGGGGTTGGAAGAGAGAGAAAGTGAGATTGCAGGAGAAAAACAGGAGTTCCTTATATAGGCTGAGGGTAGGAGATCGATCTGGCTCTTGATGAGATCGATCTGTATTTGAATTTTAGGGACGATTTGGGTAATTTTAAGCCTAGGAGATCGATCTGTCGAGGGGTAAGATCGATCTCTTTATGGCTTCATGAGATCGATCTGCTCCTTGAGGAGATCGATCTTCTCCCAAACAGAATCATTTGGAGATCGATCTCCTCCTCATGAGATCGATCTTCCCTCAAACAGAATCATAAGGAGATCAATCCTCTTCCATTGGAGATCGATCTGTTCCTCAAATTCCTCCTTCCTTGTCATTTTTAACTCACCAGATCGATCTCTCCTTCTCCCAGATCGATCTGTCCTCATAACTTCACACTTATTTTAAACACTTAACATATAAATCTCCAATTATCATTCCCCAATTCACTTAGCTCAATAAATTACACTTCAAGTTCATATTACATAATTCAAATATATCTAAAATTCTCAGATCTCACACCATACATCATTGTTCATCAAGTGTCTGTAAATACAACTTTAGTCTGGGTACATGAAATGTTAAGTTATACCTCAAATACAATATATGGCCTGGAGCTCAAGTCCTCCACTAGCCACTACTCCGTACGTCTTAGGAAAACTCTCTTCACTTGAAGAAATCTGAGGGGATATAAAAGTAGGGTGAGCTTCTAAATCACTCAGTAAAGGGGTAAGGGACTCGTTAACAAAATAATTAATCACACAACATAATCATTTTGTTTAGTAAGTGAAACTCAATAAACTCAGTAGAAAACGTAGCATGAAATCATTAAAACATCATTCTTATCTCATTTCTTAAAATCATCTAAAAACATTAGAGTAAATGGTTCAGTATGAAAATGTCACGCCCCGAAAATGCAGAAAATAGGGCAAATTTAAAACTTTTTACTCATTAATTCGCAATTAAAGGTGCATTCCTGTGCAGTGTCATACATCATCATAAGTATCATTCCTCAGGATCTCATCACGATATAATAAATATTGTATTATACCCATTACTCGATTACAAGTTAATTAATCCTAATACATCCCATACAATGATATACATCAAGTGTCTGCAATTACAATAATAGTCTGGGTACATGAAAAGATAAGATATACCTCAAGATACAATATATATGGCTTGGAGCTCGAATCCTCCACTAGCCACTACTCCGTACGTCGCAGGGAGATTCTTTTTCACTTGAAGAACTCTGGGGGGGGGGGGAAAGAAAACAGGGTGAGCTTCTAAATCGCTCAGTAAAGGGGGTAAGGAACTCATTTCATAAACCAAAATGCACATCACAAAAGGTTTATTTGTATGTGAAACTCATTTGAAAACCATAGCATGAAAGTACTCAAAACGACACTCTCATGTGTCAAGTCATGTGAAAACATGAAGTAAAAGGCTCACTCTAGAGCAATAACAAAGCATGTGAAAACAATGCGATAAACGCTTTCTCAAATACGTGATAAAATCACAGTAAAAATAATGCACGTGGCACAGCCACAAAACACACGTGGCGTAGCCACTGATTAATTTCTCACGTGGCATAGCCACAAAACACACGTGGCAAAGCCACTGATTTAATTTCTCATGTGGCATAGCCATAAAACACAGTGGCAAAGCCACTGATTTAATTTCTCACATGGCATAGCCACAGAATAGGGTTTCTCAACGTGGCACAGCCACCAATGGGGTATAACGTGGCACAGCCACCAATGGGGTTTCTCAACGTGGCACAGCCACCAATGGGGTATAACGTGGCACAGCCACCAATGGGGTTTCTCAACGTGGCATAGCCACCAAGTATACGTGGCATAGCCACAGAATAGGTTATTCTCACGTTACCAGAACGGAGAGGAAATCGGGCTTACATGCTACCAGAGCAATGCCCGGTGTGTACTCACAACTACACACCTAAGTCTTATCACATAAGACGGGTTTGCCTTCACGTAGAACTCATAATGGTTTTTCTCTCATAAAACTCATTTGAAAATCGTTTTGCACTCAACACAAAACGTAATAAAACCGAGTTCCAACCGGCAAAGCACACGCACACATTTCTCAAATCTCAATATTGCCTTAACGTAGAGCCCAGTTATAAACTCATAAAAACGTTGGGCTCCAACCGGCTATAAAATCGTGTGCAATTTAATCTCAACACAAAACACTCAACATGCTTGTTTTATAAACCACAAATCATGCTATAACAGTTCACAAATCACATACACAAATGGTTTAGATTTCCCTTACCTTTTTGCACCTCGTATAGTGCAATCGTTTCCCCCGTATCACGGACTAGCCTCGCATTCCACTCTGGAACTCCCGAGCTGTCCAAACGATGTTAAAACATCAATACTCAATTATCTCATAAACCTCAATTCTCAAAATCGAGCATAATTGCTCATAACTCCTCAAATCTCTTAATTCTCGTAACTTAACCCTAAACTACAACCTCATTCACAATATCTCAACGTTCTATATCTCTAATACCAATTATCTATGCTAATTCACCACATTGTCTATATTTCCATTTATAGCACAAATTCTCAAAATTACCAAAATCACCAAATATCTACATTACTCCAACTATATTGCAATTTCATCAATCCCTAATCCTTTCTCAACTATTTCAACGTAATGACAACCACTAATAACATCAAAATCAGCTCAAATATCAAGATCGAGGTTTAGAAATTACCCAAAGCTTGTGAGACGCACAACTCACGCCTCGATCCGATTCGTCCTTCGATTTCCATGTATGTTGTTCTCCCTTTGATGAGGAACAACTTTCCTTCTTACCACAACAGCTGATTCGGCCGGAAATGGGTGATTTGGATGAGTGAGAAAGTTAGGTTTTCGATAAAATGGGGGTTGGAAGAGAGAGAAAGTGAAATTGCAGGAGAAAACACGGGTTCCTTATATAGGCTGGAGGTAGGAGATCGATCTGCCTCTTGATGAGATCGATCTGCGTTTGAAATTTGGGGACGATCTGGGCAATTTTATGCCTAGGAGATCGATCTGTCGAGGGGTGAGATCGATCTCTTTATGGCTTTATGAGATCGATCTGCTCCTAAGGAGATCGATCTTCTCCCAAACAGAATCATTTGGAGATTGATCTCTTCCTCATGAGATCGATCTTCTATAAAACAGATTCATAAGGAGATCGATCCTCTTCCATTGGCGATCGATCTGCTCCTTAAATTCCTCCTTCCTCGTCATTTTTAACTCACCAGATCGATCTCTCCTTCTCCCAGATCGATCTGTCCTCATACTTCATGCTTATTTTATACACTTAACATATAAATCTCCAATTATAATTCCCACAATTCACTTAGCTCAGTAAATTACACTTCAAATTCTTATTACATCATTAAAATATGTCTGAAATTCTCAGATCTCACATCCTCCCCACCTTAAATAGAATTTGGTCCTCCAAATTCAACTCAACTAGTTAAATAGATGGGGGTATTTCTCCTTCATGAGACTCTCTAGTTCCCATGTTGCCTCTTCCCTTGAGTGATGTTTCCACAAAACTTTCACTAATGGGATGCTCTTGGTTCTCAGTACCTTCTCCTTTCTATCGAGAATCCGGACGGGTTCCTCAGTGTAGCTCATGTCCTCCTGTATGTCTATCTCATCATACTCTATAACATAAGAAGGGTCCGGGTGATACTTCCTCAACATAGACACATGAAAAACGTTGTGTATTCCGGACATCTGTGGGGGTAATGCCAATCTGTAGGCTACCTCTCCCACTCTCTCAAGAATCTCGAATGGTCCTATGTATCGAGGACTCAATTTCCCTTTCTTCCCAAATCGCATGATACCCTTACTCGGTGATATTTTCAAAAATACTGCATCACCAACGTTAAACTCGAGTGGCTATCTACGCACATCCGCGTAGCTTTTCTGTCTACTTTGTGCAGCCCGTAACCTCTCACATATGAGTTTCACACTCTGTACGGCTTGCTCAACAAGCTCGGGAGCATTTATCTTTCTGTCACCGACTTCTTCCCAAGCTACAGGGGATCTACACCTCCTACCATATAGAGCCTCAAAGGGTGCCATTCCAATACTCGCATGATAGCTGTTATTGTATGCAAACTCTGCTAGGGGCAGGTGATCATCCCATGATCCCTTAAAGTCCATCGTACACGCCCTCAACATATCCTCCAGGGTCTGAATAGTCCTCTTTGACTGACCATCTGTCTGAGGATGATAGGCGGTACTAAAACTCAATCGAGATCCCATGGACTCCTGAAACTGGGTCCAAAATCTGGAAGTAAACCGGGAATCTCTATCAGAAGTAATACTCACTGGAGCCCCATGTAATCTAGCTATCTCGCTGACATATAGCTCAGCTAAGGCATCCACAGTATCTGTGCTCTTGATGGCAAGGAAGTGGGCACTCTTGGTCAATCTATCCACAATGACCCATATCGCGTCATGACCTCTTCGGGTCCTCGGTAAACCCATAATAAAGTCCATAGTGACATGCTCTCATTTCCATGTAGGTATAGGTAAGGGCTGTAGTAGTCCTCCGGGCTTCCGATGCTCAGCTTTCACTTGCTGGCATACTAAACACCTGGCCACATACTCTGCCACATCTCGCTTCATACCACTCCACCAATACACCTTCCTCAAGTCTCGGTACATCTTAGTACTCCCTGGGTGCATGGTGTATCGCGAGCAGTGGGATTCTCTCAGTATCTGTCTCTTCAGGGTATCATCGTCCGGTACACAGATCCGTCCTCTGAATCTCAACAATCCATCCTCACTGATGGTGAGATCCGACTGCGAACTCTGCTCAGCTTGGCTAACCATATCTATCAATCCCTGATCACTGCGCTGCCCAGTTCTAATCTGATCCATGACCCTGGGTTCTATCCGCAGGCTAGCCAAAAATCCAGTCTCTACCTCTTTAACTCTGATCCGAAGTTCGGCGAACTGCTCTAACAAATCCCATTCCCTGATCATCATAGCAGATATCATACTTTTCTTGCTCAGGGCATCAGCAACCACATTCGCCTTACCCGGATGATAAAGAATCTCACAGTCATAATCTTTAAGGATTTCCATCCATCTCCTTTGTCTCATGTTTAACTCTTTCTGATCAAAGAGATATCTCAAACTCTTGTGATCAGTGAAGATCTGGAATCTTTCCCAATATAAGTAATGTCGCCAGATCTTCAAAGCGAATACCACAGTGGCTAACTCCAAATCATGCGTGGGGTAATTCCGCTCATGGTCTTTCAGCTGTCGCGATCCATATGCGACAACTCTTTCGTACTGCATCAGCACACATCCCAATCCTTGGTGAGATGCATCACTATACACCGAGAATCCTCCTGATCCCTCAGGGATAGTTAACACAGGTGCCGCTGTCAACCTCCTCTTTAATTCCTGAAAACTGAGCTCACATTGATCAGTCCATATAAATGGACTCTCTTTACGCGTGAGCTTAGTCAAAGGGGCGGCAATCCTGGAAAATCCTTCCACAAATCTTCTGTAATACCCTGCCAAACCAAGGAAGCTTCGCACCTCAGTGACTGTCCTCGGTCTCTCCCAATTAAGCACAGCCTCCACTTTGCTTGGGTCCACTGATACTCCTTCCTCTGAGACTATATGACCAAGGTAAGCTATCCGGTTCAGCCAAAACTCACACTTACTAAGCTTTCCGTACAATTGCTTATCTCGGAGTATCTGAAGTACTAACACAAAAATGCTGTGCATGCTCCTCATACGACCGAGAGTACACCAGGATATCATCAATAAAGACTATCACAAATTTATCCAGATAGTCTCTAAACACTTCATTCATCAACCTCATAAATGCTGCAGGGGCATTCGTCAATCCAAAGGACATCACCAGAAATTCGTAATGGCCATACCTCGTCCTGAAGGCCGTCTTTGGAATATCTTCTTCCTTGATCCTCAATTGGTGATAGCCCGATCTCAAATCAATCTTAGAAAAGACTGATGCCCCTCTCAGCTGATCAAGTAGATCATCAATCCTGGGTAGTGGGTATTTGTTCTTCACCGTGGCTTTATTCAACAACCGGTAGTCTACATATAATCTGAGACTACCATCCTTCTTCTTAACAAATAGTACTGGCGCTCCCCACGGCGAAACACTGGGTCTAATAAACCCTTGATCCAATAACTCCTGTAGTTGTCTCTTCAATTCCTCAAGTTCCACTAATGCCATTCTGTAGGGAGGTTTAGAGATCGGCTGAGTATCTGGTACCAAATCAATGATAAACTCCAGCTCTCTCTCTGGTGGTAAACCTGGCAATTCATCTGGGAAAACATCCAGAAATTCACACACCACAGGTATATCCTCAATTCTCGGATGTTCCCGCTCATCGTCTGAGATGAGTGTCTCATAACCTTCACATGAATAATCATATTTAATATTCTCCAAAATAATGTTAAAATTCTCAAATTACTTACTAGAATTCCACATATACATTTCCTCAACATCTCAACCGTACACTGTAAGGTTCAGGTAGGGAGAAAGTTACAATCTTAGTGTAGCAGTCTAAACTCACTCGATTGGTCGCCAACCAATCCATTCCCAGAATTACATCAAACCCATGTATATTCAACATGATTAGATCTGCTAACATCACTCTATCTCCCACCTTTATCTCACATCCTCTACAGATTAACTCAGTTCTCTGGGATTCACGCATAGGGGTATTTACATGTAGTATATATTCTAGAGGTTCAAACTTCAAGTTTAATCTACATGCAAAATGCTCAGAAATAAACGAATGCGTGGATCCTGTATCAATCAACACATGAGCCTTATGATTACAGACAGAGAGTGTACCTCTTATAGTTTCTGCCGAAGTGTCTGCGGTCTCCTTATCCAGGGCAAACACACGTCCCTGTGCCACAGGTTTCTTCCCTTTCTCCACCGCAGTGGCCCATCTCCGGGGATCCACTCTCTGAGGCTGTTGTCTAGTGGGCTCCGCAGCATGTGGTATCTGAGGTTGGGGACAGTCCTTCACTCTGTGACCCATGTCACCACATCTAAAACATCCATGGATCGACCCAGTACAACTTCCCTCATGCATTCAGCCACAATCTCTGCAAAACCTTGTCTCAGGCCTGACATCTCGAGGGGTCTCTCTAATGTTAGGGTAACCTCTGGGTCTCTCTAATCTGCCATTCTGTACCTCTATCCTTCCTCTTCTGAAGGAACCTCTCTGAGCCTCTGTTTGGAAAAGTGCTGGCCTCTTGCCCTTATCTCTATTCACCCCTCTGAGCTCATTCTGGGATTGTACCATCTCAATCCCTCTTTCAATCTCTTGTGCTCGTCTCAGAGCATCTCCAAACTCAGTAATACATAGCCCTATCAATCTATCTCTGATGACGGGCTTCAACCCATACACAAACTTCTCTGTGCGGAGCTCTTCACTCTTGAAGGTCTATGGGTCATATCTCAATAGCGCTGTGAATTGGCTCTCATAGTCATCCACAGACATGTCACCTTGTACCAAACTCAAAAACTCGGCTTGTTTCTTTCTCTGGGTGGCTCGTGGTACATATTGGGTCCTAAAGGCTGTTTGAAACTCTTCCCAACCAATCACATCATGGTGGGACATTAAAATACCTTGGGTAGTACCCCACCAATCTCGAGCTCTCCCCTTCAGCATATAGGCACTCATACTGACCCTCTCAGCATCGGTGCACCCCAGGAAATCAAATATAATTCTTAATTCCGTCAACCACTCCTCAGCCTCTGTAGGATCCTTCTTTCCCTTAAATGCGGGTGGATTCATCTTCAGAAAATCCCTTAGTCGGACCATACTTCTATCCTCAGGCTGGGTGACGGGAGGCACTGGGGGTATGGGAGGTCTTTGTGGTGGTGTAGGGGTAGTATCCGAGGCATTAACTCCAAAGTGTTGCACGAATAACGCTGCCATCTGCTCGAAACCTTGCCTCACATCGGTCTCAATCCGATTAAATCGAGAGTTAGGACTCTCTGGTGTTGGGACAGGTGGCGGAGGGGACTCTGCCTGCCTCCTCGAACGACCTCGTCGTTTACTCATTCTCTATCTCAACTCGTCTCCTGCGCGTACATATCACAATCGATTGAAATCTCAATCCTCAATTTCAGTTCATGACCAGACTATTACAGACACTTGGGATGTATTCTATTTCACTTAACCGACACTGACAGTACTAGACACCCTAAGCTCTGATACCAAGAAAACTCTGTCACGCCCCGAAAATGCGGAAAATATGGCAAATTTAAAACTTTTTACTCATTAATTCGCAATTAAAGGTGCATTCCTGTGCAGTGTCATACATCATCATAAGTATCATTCCTCAGGATCTCATCACGATATAATAAATATTGTATTATACCCATTACTCGATTACAAGTTAATTAATCCTAATACATCCCATACAATGATATACATCAAGTGTCTGCAATTACAATAATAGTCTGGGTACATGAAAAGATAAGATATACCTCAAGATACAATATATATGGCCTGGAGCTCGAATCCTCCACTAGCCATTACTCCGTACGTCGCAGGGAGATTCTTTTTCACTTGAAGAACTCTGGGGGGGGGGAAAGAAAACAGGGTGAGCTTCTAAATCGCTCAGTAAAGGGGGTAAGGAACTCATTTCATAAACCAAAATGCACATCACAAAAGGTTTATTTGTATGTGAAACTCATTTGAAAACCATAGCATGAAAGTACTCAAAACGACACTCTCATGTGTCAAGTCATGTGAAAACATGAAGTAAAAGGCTTACTCTAGAGCAATAACAAAGCATGTGAAAACAATGCGATAAACGCTTTCTCAAATACGTGATAAAATCACAGTAAAAATAATGCACGTGGCACAGCCACAAAACACACGTGGCGTAGCCACTGATTAATTTCTCACGTGGCATAGCCACAAAACACACGTGGCAAAGCCACTGATTTAATTTCTCATGTGGCATAGCCACAAAACACACGTGGCAAAGCCACTGATTTAATTTCTCACGTGGCATAGCCACAGAATAGGGTTTCTCAATGTGGCACAGCCACCAATGGGGTTTCTCAACATGGCACAGCCACCAATGGGGTTTCTCAACGTGGCACAGCCACCAATGGGGTATAACGTGGCACAGCCACCAATGGGGTTTCTCAACGTGGCACAGCCACCAAGTATACGTGGCATAGCCACAGAATAGGTTATTCTCACGTTACCAGAACGGAGAGGAAATCGGGCTTACATGCTACCAGAGCAATGCCCGGTGTGTACTCACAACTACACACCTAAGTTTTATCACATAAGACGGGTTTGCCTTCACGTAGAACTCATAATGGTTTTTCTCTCATAAAACTCATTTGAAAATCGTTTTGCACTCAACACAAAACGTAATAAAACAGAGTTCCAACCGGCAAAGCACACGCACACATTTCTCAAATCTTAATATTGCCTTAACGTAGAGCCCAGTTATAAACTCATAAAAACGTTGGGCTCCAACCGGCTATAAAATCGTGTGCAATTTAATCTCAACACAAAACACTCAACATGCTTGTTTTATAAACCACAAATCATGCTATAACAGTTCACAAATCACATACATAAATGGTTTAGATTTCCCTTACCTCTTTGCACCTCGTATAGTGCAATCGTTTCCCCCGTATCACGGACTAGCCTCGCATTCCACTCTGGAACTCCCGAGCTGTCCAAACGATGTTAAAACATCAATACTCAATTATCTCATAAACCTCAATTCTCAAAATCGAGCATAATTGCTCATAACTCCTCAAATCTCTTGATTCTCGTAACTCAACCCTAAACTACAACCTCATTCACAATATCTCAACGTTCTATATCTCTAATACCAATTATCTATGCTAATTCACCACATTGTCTATATTTCCATTTATAGCACAAATTCTCAAAATTACCAAAATCACCAAATATCTACATTACTCCAACTATATTGCAATTTCATCAATCCCTAATCCTTTCTCAACTATTTCAACGCAATGACAACCACTAATAACATCAAAATCAGCTCAAATATCAAGATCGAGGTTTAGAAATTACCCAAAGCTTGTGAGACGCACAACTCACTCCTCGATCCGATTCGTCCTTCGATTTCCAAGTATGTTGTTCTCCCTTTGATGAGGAACAACTTTCCTTCTTACCACAACAGCTGATTCGATCGGAAATGGGTGATTTGGATGAGTGAGAAAGTTAGGTTTTCGGTAAAATGGGGTTGAAAGAGAGAGAAAGTGAAATTGCAGGAGAAAACACGGGTTCCTTATATAGGCTGGAGGTAGGAGATCGATCTGCCTCTTGATGAGATCGATCTGCGTTTGAAATTTGGGGACGATCTGGGTAATTTTATGCCTAGGAGATCGATCTGTCGAGGGGTGAGATCGATCTCTTTATGGCTTTATGAGATCGATCTGCTCCTAAGGAGATCGATCTTCTCCCAAACAGAATCATTTGGAGATCGATCTCTTCCTCATGAGATCGATCTTCTCTCAAACAGATTCATAAGGAGATCGATCCTCTTCCATTGGAGATCGATCTGCTCCTTAAATTCCTCCTTCCTCGTCATTTTTAACTCACCAGATCGATCTCTCCTTCTCCTAGATCGATCTGTCCTCATACTTCATGCTTATTTTATACACTTAACATATAAATCTCCAATTATAATTCCCACAATTCACTTAGCTCAGTAAATTACACTTCAAATTCTTATTACATCATTAAAATATGTCTGAATTCTCAGATCTCACAAAAAACCATAGTTACAAGCATGAGGAAATCAGGATGCGATAATGGCTTTTCTCATAAAAACGTGATAGAAATCACCTCAGTAATAATGCACGTGGTGCAGCCATCAATACACAATCTCATGTGTAAAACCGAGACTAGGCAAATAAACTCAGATAAAAACATTCATCATGGCACATCAAAATAATCTCCTCTGTATGCGTATCCCAGGCATCCTTAAAAGAGGGAACGCCGATAATATGGTCGTGTACATGGTGTATTGGTATTACGTGTTACCAGAACAAGGCCCGGACTTACATGCTACCAGAGCATGGCCTCTCCTCATGCACACTATCGATCTTACATGCTACCGAAGGAAGGCCCAGACTTACATGCTACCAAAGCAAGGCCATCCAATGCTATGAAAGCGGGGCTCATCTCACGTTACCAGAACGGAGGCATTTCTCGTTACCAAAACGGAGGACTATCAGACTTACATGCTACCAGAGCAAGGCTCGAACTTATATGCTACCAGAGGAACGCCCGATGTGTTATCACATAACACGCCTAAGTCTCAATAACAACCATTATCATCTAAAACTGTTTTGCCTTCACGTAGAGCTCATAATGATTTTTCTCATAAAACTCATTTGAAAACCTTTTTGTACTCATTACAAAACATGTCAAAAATTGAGCTCAAACTGACAAAACCACGTACAAATTTCTCAAATCTCAGTATGCCTTAACGTAGAGCCCAAATCCCATTTCACATTTTTAACTCAAACGGTTTGTAAAATAATTTCACACTTTGTTTACAACTCATAAAAATTTGGCCCCAACCGGCTATAAAAACGTTTGCAATAACTCAATCAGAACTCGTAAAACATACTTGTTTCTCAAAATGTTTCATGCTACAATTATCATCATAGAATCACATACACAATTAGTTTAAGTTTTCCCTTACCTCGTTGCACCTCGTATAGTACAATCGTTTCCCCCTAACGACGGACTAGCCTCGCATTCCTCTCTAAAACTCCCAAGCAATCCAAATGATATAAAAACATCATCAATATACCATCGTATTGTCTTAAATCTCAACATTGAGCATAATTGCTCACATTCTCATTTAACATCTCAAAATCCTCACCAAACCAATTTCTCATAATTTCTCAATATTTCTATCAACCCTTATCATTTTCAGTCTATTTATCACAACATCTACAGCCACAATCGCAGAAACCTACTTCACAACCAAAGATCAAAGCTTAGAAATTTACTCAAAACTAGTGGAGTGCTCAATCCACGCCTCACTTCAAATTGTCCTTCGATTTCTAAGTATGTTGTTCTCTTTTTGATGAGGAATAACTTTCCTTTTTACCACAACTTTTGATTCGAATGAAAATGAGCATTTTGGAAGAGAGAGAAAATTAGGGATTTTAATTTTTTGGAGAGAGAAGATGAGTTTCAACCAAAAACACAGGGGTCCTTATATCGACTGAGAGCAGGAGATCGATCTGCTCCTGTAGGAGATCGATCTGCTCCTGTAGGAGATCGATCTGCATTTGAATTTGGGAACATTTTGGGCACTTTTATGCCTACCAGATCGATCTGTCATGGGGGCAAGATCGATCTCATAATCTTGAGGAGATCGATTTGCTCATAGTGAGGAGATTGATCTGCATTTTACAGAAACATTTGGAGATCAATCTGCTCTTGTAGGAGATCGATCCCTTTAAGGCAGAATCATAAGGAGATTGATCTGCCTTCCTTGCAGATCGATTTGCTCATTCAAATTTTTCATTTCTCATCACTTTGGCCTACCAGATCGATCCCCTCTTCTCCAAGATCGATCTGGCCTCATAGTTTCACACTATGGCTGCACATTTGGCATAAAATCTCCATATAGAATTGCCATGGTTTGTTCCAATGATTATTTATCATTCAATACTCATTCATCACTTCAATTTATGAGTACATCACATTTAACTCAATCAATTACACTTCATGTTCACATTACATAATTAGATGTGTACAAAATTCTCAGGTCTCACACCTGTGGTCTGGGATGATTTATGACATAGTTGGCCAACATAGTCTATTCAGATATAGTGACCTATCTCACCTAATATTACATAGTACCACATGGTTTTATACATGAGTGTGATTGTGATTATCTAGGGTAGACCCGAGGGAGGGGTCGAGCCTTGTGGGATTTTGATTGAGAAATGATAATGATATTTATGATAGAGAAATGATTGTGATGGGATTTTAACGTGGTTTGTGAAAGAGACGAATTTAAAAAGGATGTTTCTTAAATGAATTTCCCTTTTGTGATGAGTTTTAATGAGATTGAGCATGAGATGGTTTTACATGTCGATATTTCCATGTTTTATGCCTATTTACGTGATTTTCAATACATGATATATGTATATACATGTGGTGTAGTTTTATTTTCTCATCCTCCGATTATAAACGATTCATGTATAACACTATCAGCATGTAGATTGGGTAGTTATCTAACATGCTTGCATTATTACCTTACTGAGCATGTGGTGTAAGACCCGAAATTAAATCGTAAATTTTTATGAAGGATCAAAATGGTCAAAAATTTAACTAAATGGGATTCGGATTGGAAATAAGGATTTAAAATACGAAGTGAGTGAGTGTTCATGAAAGGAAGTTGGGTTAAATTAATCCCGAACACGTGTAAGGGCAAAACGGTCAAAAGATCGAAAGTCGAAATAAATTTGATAAGAAAATTTTAATTAAAAAAATAAGGATTTAGAATATCTTGATCAATAATGAGGAAATTATATAATTTTGAGTCCAATTGATCAAGATCCAAAATTTTTAGAAATACCGAAAAATTACCCGGAGCAATACCTCGAAAATACGAAGGAATAATATCGAAAATTGGAGAAAATTGTATTAAATAAATTAAATTAAATTAAATTAATTAAATTAAATTAGAATAAAATAATATAAGTTGTAGATATTTTGGATTATTGTAGATTATTTTAATGAATAGTGTAATAATTAAATAAATTATAATAATAATAATAATAATAAAAGAAAAGAGAATTAAAAAAAAAAAGGAATCAGAAATCGAGGAGAGAGAAGAAGATTGAAACGAAAACGAAGCCAAAAATCGAGGAGACCGACGAGCCATCACCGGCGACCGATGACCCCCGACGAGGAGCCGAGGAGGAAGAGGAGAGGTCGGCGATCCTTCAGCCACCAGTGACGCGCGTCGGAGAAGCCCGAATCTGGCGAATCGGGGAAGGAAAAATTGAGGGAGAAACGGCCCGATTCCCGGTGATCTACGGCGGCTGGGCATCAACGGAGGCCACTGATGAGTTCAGGAAGAGGAGCCGATCATTTTGAGACCGGTAGCAGCCGACGAAACGACCAAAATCATCGGCGACGACCAATACCCGAAATGGGTTCCAATGAATGAGAGAGAGGAGGCCGGACCAGCGACCTTCCGGCGGCCTTAGACGAAGTCGAGGCCAGATTCGAGCTGCGGACGACTTAGAGGAGCTGCTGCGATGGAAGCTGACGGAGAATCGACCAGCAAGGCCCTGAACCGGAGTGAACCGGGGTGAACCGGCGGTCTGAACCGGGTTGAACCGGACCGAACCGGTTCAGCCAAGAAAGAAGGAAAAAAAAAAGAGAAAAAGGGAAAAAGAAAAAGAGGAAAAAATTGGGGGAAAAATCTCGACGATGTAATCGAGCTACGGGTAAGTCAGTAGTGGTCGAAATTGACCCGATTTAAATTTGGAATATTTTATTTAATTAATTTTCGATCGAAAATTTACCCGAAAATTTATGAAATTGTGTAGCTCGACAATTGGCATCCAACGAGAGCTCGAGACAGTCTCGATTTGTGGACTAGCATGGAATCTCGGGTAAGTAACCATTATTTACGACAATTTACATCGTTATGCATGATATGAATTTAAATTCCGCATAAATTGAATTAGATTTTGGAAATTTAGATAAATTGTCGTAAATAATAAATTGAGCTATTCGAGAGTTAGAACGAGGCCCAATAAATTGTTGGTGGGCCCAATGAGCCCAATAGGCCTCGATAATGTAAAAATTAAGTGGAAAACGGGCTTAAGGTCGATTAAGGCCCATTAAGGTGCAATCGGGCCCAATAGGGATAAATGGGCCCAATGATTTAAATTAAGCCCAGAAAGTATTAAATACAATTAAGTTGTATAATATCTGACCTGAGGAATATTTATACACAGTTCCAGACATTTGATTGGGAGCATATCGGACTGCGCGACGAGACAACAGTGAAAAAAGGAAAGGTCAGACTCTACAGAAAAATAAGGTAAGGGAATTTTGCGGACTGCTAGAGGTAACTTTACGAAATTTTAAGTTCATTTGCAGTCCTTTAAAAATTATCTGAAGGGTCTAGAGGTCAAATAATAATTGTAGTGCCTCGAAGGGGTAAATTACCAAAATACCCTTGTTAAGCGTAAAATTTATAAATTTAGGAAAAAATTGGGAGGAGCAAGAACAAGAGGTTTCTGCTCGTTCTGGAGACATTTTAATGCATGTATGAGTAGGCTGGCTAACCTTGAAGGAAAATGCACAGCATTGCATACTTTCAACGATATAATTGTTTTGAAAACTGTTTTGAGGAAACATAGCCGCCTACGTGTTTTTATTGACATGTGACGTGCTAGAGCTCAGCTCGCACGATGTTTTTGATTTGTGTGATGCACGCATTAGTGCTGGAGTGAGAGCTCGCACTAGAGTTTTACATGCATTGGTGCTGGAGTTCAACTCGCACCAGATTATATATATATATGATTTTCGTGACAGGGTGCTAGAGTCTAACTCGCACCATATTTTTTTATGATTTTTGAGACAGGGTGTTGGAGCTTCGCTCGCACCAGATTTTTACATGGTTTACATACAGAGTGCTGAGCTTAGCTCGCACTAGTTTTACTTGATTTGATGAGAGTGCTGAGCATCGCTCGCACTGATTTTATGAGAACATGCGAGGAGCCGTGCTTGGAGCATCGGGTTGACTGTGTGTCACCGATTAAATAGGCTCGCACGTGCGTTTTGAGACATGGCATGAGTATTGAGATATGATATAAGAAACAAAATCTCTCTGTGGGAAGCAGGCCATTTAGGCTGGAGTACGTAGAGCGATATGGGTCCACGGAGTACGATGTACCGTGCAAGTAGCATGGAGTACGATGTACCATGTGGTATCTTCGGATACGGCATCTTCGGATGCATGGGATCGGATAAGACCGACGAGATGGAGTGACCCACCTCCCGGGCGGTACTCGATCATGGTGAGAACCCACACACTAGGATCCGTGTAGCAGAGGAACTCCCGAGGACACATGGCCATAGTCCTGGTTATTATCGATATACAGATGTTGCCTAGTCTCGCATGTTGACGACTTTGCTGAGATTAAAATTGGGTTTTTAAAATCAAACGTGCATGATGATTATTTCCATGCTTTTCAAACCCATGTGTGAATGTAAATCGATTTTTATGGTTTATGTGAGTCAGGACCACCCGAGGGATGGGTTGAGTCCTGCCCTTGTTGTGACATTTTAAACGAGAAAGAAATGATTTGAAATAATTGCATGTTGAATTTTTTCCATGCGAATGGATTTACATAACATCATAATTCATATCATCTATTTTAAAATGTATGGAGAAAGGGTGGTTTATGCATGGCACCACGTTCATGTAGGTAGTATGGTTACCTACTTGTTCGTAGGGTTGCCTTACTGAGCTTGATGTGCTCACCCCTTTCATTTTCTCCCACAGATAATCTCCAGTAGATGTTGAGGCGACTGAGTACTGCATTCCGGATATCCGCTGCTGCCCATCATTTAAGGTATATACACTTGTACGTATTGTATCTAAATAAGCATAGCACAGTAACATGTTTGTAAGTAACTTTAGGGGATGTATAAATATTGTAAACATTTATAAATGACTGAGAAAGAATTAAGTTATATGGTAAATGTATGGTGGGACTGGCATGACGCACAGCCTAATTTGTTAGTGGAGTGTGGTCACGATCAGAGGACAGGTAAGCATGAAAGAAAATAACAAAAAGCGAAAAATTAACTCTGATTTTTGGGTAGTTTGGGTCGTGACATGTGGTTGCTCATCCCTCTCTACAGAGCATACATAGCATCCCAGTGAGGATTAAGGCGTTGTATTTTGGACATTCGTTGCTTCCATCACTAAGAGGTATAACACAGGGATTCTTTTTGTATCTAAACATGTAAAGGCACAGTAGTCATTTTGTGTTGTAATGTGGGGGATGTAAAAGTTAGAAAACGTGTCATGTATAAGTGTATAACTTAACTTTCAAATGAATGACACCTTTTTTGATTAATTTGAGAATGAATGATAAGTGATGATTATTATTGACTCATAGCCCAACTGTGTGGTGGTGAGTTTATTCACGACCGGGTAAGGAATGGAAAATGCAAAAAAATTATAGTGATTTTCAGTTAAAAAGGATAAAATAGGTCATGACAGCAACTCTGTGAGCAGGACTATGAGAGGAATGCTTTTAAGTTTGTGAAGGTTGGTAGAGTCAGAGATAAAGATAGGAAGAGGCTGACGAGTGATAGAGGTTTCATTTATCGAGAAGGGATGAGACTCTTCGGTAAGAGACCACAGATCGAGAAGATATGGGAGAGGATTATTAGACCTCCTGCATATATGGCCATAGCTCTAGTGAATGGCATAGTGATTGGAAGACAGAGGCTTACAACCGAGCAGTGTGGTAGATACAGTCGATATCATGGAAGTAGACCTTGTCTGGTGACTCCTATAGTTAGTTACCTTTGTGGCACGACAGGGCATGTTACGAGGAATTGCCTGGAGATGATTGCGACTACCCCACAGAAGGGCAGAGAGCTAGAGAGAGTTGCTATTGATACCTCTACTCCAAGAAGGAGAGCGATAGCTGAAGAGGGGAAGCAGGTGATTGGTCGATGATGAGTACATGCTTTGAACTAGGGCACAACTGATGCTTCATCGAATGTGATTAAAGGTACCATCCTGATTTTTAACCTTGAAGCATATGTTTTATTTGATCCTAGTGCCACACATTCATTTGTATCGCCTTCATTTGCATGTAAGTTATCAAAATATGTGGAGCGTACATCGTTAAGTAGAATAATGTTGATTAGTACACCTATGAATAATAATCAGCTAGTTGAGTATATGTATAGTGACTGCAAGCTAAGAGTACGGAAAAATGATATGTCAACCGATCTCATCATGCTGAATATGAATGATTTTGAGGTAAACCAATCCATTCCCAAATTGGTCAGCTACAAACCATGTTGTTTTATATTGTTATTCTAAGATGATAATGTTTCCTACCCCTGTATAATATGTTGTAAAGTACACTGGAACGAAATGAAAGAAGTAGCTGTAATACTTTAAAGGTAAATTATTATGCTGACTAAATAATCAATATGTTGAAGGTTTTATTGCGTACGTGATTGATGTGGATAAGGCGTATCCTGAGTTGGCAGATATACCTGTGGTTAGGAAGTACCCAGATGTCTTTCCGGATGAGTTGTTAAGGTACCACCAGACAGAAAGATGGAGTTCTGTATAGATTTGGTGCCTGGTACCAAACCGATATCCAAACCACCATACATAATGGCTCTTATTGAGTTAGAGGAGCTAAAGAAGCAGTTGTAGGAACTATTGGATAAGGGTTTTATTAGACTGAGTGTTTCACTTTGGGGAGCACTGGTTTTGTCTGTGAAGAATAAGGATGGAAGCCTCCGATTGTATATTGATTACAGATTGTTAAATAAGGCTACCATCAAGAAAAAGTATCCCCTTCCGTGTATAGATGACTTGTTAGATCAGCTTCGGGGAGCGCAGGTCTTTTCTAAGATTGACCTGAGGTCTGGGTATCATCAGTTGAGAGTTTGAAGTGGAGATGTACCCAAGACAGCATTTCAGACCCGATATGGCCATTATGAGTTCTTGGTTATGCCATTTGGATTGACTAATGCTCCCACAACTTTTATGGCTTTGATTAATAATGTATTCATGCCATACTTGGATCAGTTTGTTATCATTTTATCATGACATCTTGGTGTATTCGAAGTCTGAGAAAGAACATGAGCAACATTTAAGGATTGTTTTATAGACCCTCCGAGAGAAGGAGTTGTATGCTAAACTCGGTAAGTGTGACTTTTAGCTAGAATAGACTTTCGTTTCTAGGCCTTGTTGTATCGAAGGATGGTGTGTCAGTAGATCCATCCAAGATAGAGGTTGTAGTTCAATGGGAACAGTCAAGGACAGTCACCGAGATCAGGAGTTTCTAGGTTTAGCTGGATATTACAAGAGGTTTATTGACCTATTTTTGAAGTTAGCTGCTCCGTTAACCCGTCTTATGAGGAAGAGTATTACATTTTTGTGGGACGATGATTATGAGAGAAGTTTTAGAGAATTGAAGCGTTGATTAACCATCGCTCTGATTCTCACTATTCCTACCAGCTCATGAGGTATTTTTGTGTGTACAGATGATTCGTATCAAGGGACTAGGCTATGTATTGATGCAGGATGGGCCGCTTATGGATCCAGATTGCTGAAGGATAAAAAAAGAACTATTCGACCCATGATTTGGAGTTGGCAGTAGTAGTGTTTACGTTGAAGATGTGGCGTCACTACTTATACGATGAGAAGTTTCATAATTTCACTAATCACAAGAGCCTCAAGTATCTATTCTCACAGAAAGAGCTGAATATAAGACAGAGAAAATGGCTAGAACTTTTGAAAGACTATGATTACAAGATACTTTATCATCCAGGTAAAGCTAATGTTGTAGCTGATGGCTTGAGCATGAAGAACCTTGGGATGGTATAGTATATGATGGTTAGGGAACACGAATTGCTAGAGTAGTTTGCTAGCCTCAATTTGGATGTTGTGCCTTACGATATGGATACAGACTGCGTGATAGCTAGCCTGAGGTTGGAACCAGATCTGTTGGACAGGATCAGATAGGCTCAGCAGAGTGATCCGTATTGCGTTGATATGACTAGTCAGATGCAGGTGGGTACGGTAACCAAGTATGAGTTGAGTTCTGATGGACTGCTGAGGTTCAGAGGTAGGGTGTGTGTTCCCAATGATCCAGAGCTCAAGAGACTGATTTTTTCGGAAGCTTATTCTTCGAGGTACACGTTACATCCGATGAGTAATAAGATGTATCAGAATCTTTAGAAGGTGTATTGGTGGTCAGGGATGAAGAAGGATGTGGCAGAGTATGTAGCGAGGTGCCTCATTTGTCAGCAGGTGAAGGTAGAGCATAAAAAAACTGCAGGGTTATTGCAGCCTCTAGCTATACCGACATGAAAATTGGAGCCTATCACCATGGATTTCGTGATGGGTTTACTGAGGACCTGTAGGAATCATGATGCTATATGGGTGATTGTGGATAGACTGACGAAGTCTGCCCACTTCCTAGCTATGAGATCTACCGATACTCTGAGTTCATTGGCAGAGTTGTATGTACGCGAGGTAGTGAGGTTTCATGGTGTTCCAGTGAGCATTGTTTCAGATAGGGATTCTCGTTTCACTTCCCACTTCTAGGAATATTTTTAGGAAGCCATGGGAAACCAATTAAGTTTGAGCACCGCTTTCCATCCTCAGATACATAGTTAGTCAGAGAGGACTATACAGACTCTAGAGGATATGTTGAGAGTATGTGTACTAGATTTTAGAGGCTCCTGGGATGACCATTTTTTACTAGCCGAATTCACCTACAATAACAGTTATCATTCGAGTATTGGGATGACACCATATGAGGCATTATCAGGGAGGACATGTCATATGTGGAGAAGCCGATTTGGATACTGGATAGGAAAGAGTAGGTACTGAGAATGAAGATAATTTTTGTTAAGGTTCTTTGGCAGCACCACACTTCTGAAGAAGCTACATGGGAATTAGAGAGCCTGATGAGAGAGAAGCATCCCCATTGATTTGAGGATTGACTTGGTTCTAATTTGGAGGACCAAATTTCTTGAGGTAGAGAGGATTGTAAGACCCGAAATTCGGTTTCATTTCTTAAGAAGTTGTCATTATAAATATGGATTCATATAATCTTGATCAATAAAGAAAAAATAATTGAATTCCAAGTCCAATTGATCAAGATACGAATTTATGGTGATAACCCAAAATTTTTCACATCGAAAATTTATCTTGGAAATATGAAAAAATATTTTCGAAAATTAATAATAATAAATAATAATATTTTTGAGGAAAAACAAATAAATAACAATGTCTATATATATATATATATATATATAGAAATAAATTAAATAATATAAAAATTAAGATATTTAGTATAAGATATTTGTTATGTATAATATATTATATTATAGTAAAATATATATAATATTATATATATATATATATATGAAACAAAAAATAAAAGAATTGAAAAAAATAAAGAAAACAAAAACTAAAACGCACGAACAGGGGAGGAAACCCGATCCTCCCTTGATTTCTCACTAGCGGCAACGGATGGCGAAGGAGGGCCCAAGGTGATTGGCGAAGGGACGACGGGCACCGGGAGAACCCTTGATCGCCACCACGCACCTGGATTCGCCGGTGACGAGGAGATCAAAGAAGGGAGAGGCCGCGGGAGAGAAATGGAAATTGGGCGAAATTTGACGCCGTTCTACCCCAGCCCAGGCCAAAAGAAGGCTTTAGAGATGAAGCCGAGCCGATTGGTGGTGGAATCGGCCAGAGAATCGGCCGACAGCGCTGGGAATGACGAAATTGGCACTGAATCGGGTCGAACTGGTTGAATGAAAATGGGGACTGAATCGGTCAAAACCTGTTCAGCCAAGAGAGAGAAAAAAAAGAGAAAATGGGAAAAACATTTAGTGATGCTTCGGGTTAAGGAGAAGCCGATAAGTGATCGAAATTGATCGATTTAATTTTCAAAAATTTTATTTGAATTTATTTTTGACCGAAATTGACCGGTTTAAATATATAAATGTATAGCGCAACAATAGGCGATGAGCATGAGTTCGATTGAGCCTCGATTTACGAGCCATCATGGAATCTCAAGCAAGTGAATCTCACTTGTTATAAATTGTATAGTTATACGAGTTAGAAATTAATCGCATAAGTTATGAATTTAGTTCCATATAAATTGCTTTATGTTTGGAATTGAAAATCGACTATTGTAAATAAGTCAAATGGGCCTCGGACCAAGCCCAACAAATGTTAATGGGCCTAATAAACCCAATAGGCCCAGATGAAATAAATAGTAAATTGAAAATGAGTTTAAGGCTGAGTAAGGCCCATTAAGATGCAATTGGGCCCAATAAGAGTATACGGGTCCAAAGCTTTAAATTAAGTCCAGTGAAAGTGAAATACAATTGAATATACTATAATTAACCTGATAAATGGTTATATGCAGCTCCAGAGATTATATTGGGAGCGAATTAGACTGAGTGATTCTACAGTGTTAGAAAAGGGAGAGCATTCCACTCGATTCGAGGTAAGGGAGTTTTACGAGTAGTTAGAGATATCTGCATGTAGTTTCGTCTGCTTTTACATTCACTTAAAAAGTCTAAGGGTCAGAGAAAGTGAATAATATTTATAGAGACCCGATATGGGTAAATTACTATTTTACCCTTGTTATGGGTAAATGAAAATTAGAAAAAGTCCTAAAAGCATGGAAAACCTGTTTTTGAGTGTTTTTACTGCTGTTTAGCAGAGGAATTGATAGATTGGCAAGTGCTTTCGTGAAATACACAAAATAGCCCAATTATGGTGCTGATTTTACTGATTTGAAATATCCCTGTTTAAATGAGCCATCTATCGAGTTGTGTGAAAACAAATTGTGCTAGAGCACTGCTCGCATTGGATTTTATATGTTTTCTGCATGAAAAGTGTTAGAGTGGTTACTCGCACATGATTTCACATGATATGCATGACATAGTACTGGAGCGTTGCTCGTACTTGATTTTAATGAGTTTTGTGTATGGCATAGTACTGACGCGTTGCTCGTATTTGATTTTAATGAGTTTTATGCATGGCATAATACTGGAGCGTTGCTCGTACTTGATTTGAAATATGAATTATGCATGACCTAGTGCTAGAGTGTTACTCCCACTAGTGTTTGATTTTGTGACGTGCATTAACAATGTTTGAGTGGGGTGTCGACTGTGAGTCGTACTCAAGGCGCGCACTGTAGTTTTAATGTGATATACATGACATGTTTAAAAACCGTGTTGATTGCCTCGTGTAGACAAAGTGACACACAGATGAGTTGCTCGCACGTGGATTTAGAGACATGGCATTGATTATCTATTGAGATCGAGCCCATAGGTGTACGTTGTACTGTGCATGTGTCACAGAGTACACTCCACCGTGTGATGTTTAGGGCGAATATGTGGAATTGTGGAGTTGTTAGCTGGCGGTTAGGATTTGACCCACCTTTCGTTGTAGCAGTGATGCCTCGTACACTAGGTACCGTGTAGCCTAATGACATGTATGCATTGTATAGAGTGAATGATATGGTAAACGATGATACTAATACCAAATTACAACCCAATTGATGTTTGGAATTGTCACAGAAGGAAAGGTAAGAAAAGTGAAAAATTTGTAGTGATTTTTTTGGTAAAGTCGATCGTGACAGGATTTTGTTAAGATGATTCTTGATTTTCTAGATTAATGATATAATCACTGAAATTCAAAAGATGGTTATCAATTTGAGCATTCAATTGTAGTGTAACAATAAGGTCTGTTACACCATCTTCCGTTACTTCATAGTTAACCATAATAAGCTCTGCAGCTAATCCTTAACTAATCCAATTACCCAAAACAAGTTCTCTAGATAAAATTCTTAGTAGCATTAGAATTTGTGAAAGATATGAGTTGAATTAAGCAATAATCAAACAAGCTCGATCCATTTAGCCTAAACAATATTTCCTTCTAGGTGTAGGTGATTTCAAACAAAAGCAATTACAGACTTAAGTTTTAATCAAGCAGTAGATGATTAATCTTAATTAGATAGCAGGTCATTCTATCAAACCAAATTAACAATCATATAAAGATGCTACAAAAAATCTCGATACTCAATCAATAATATATCATAAGCTCATGCTTCTCACAACATCATGTTATCAACAATTTATTAAGAAATCATACTAACCAAAGTAAAACCTTACTCATTAGACATCATGCTTAAATTAGACACAATTATCATGCAAAGAACAAAAGAAACATAAGGAAACCATAATGTAAAAAAAAATGTCAAATCTTTATAAACTAAGAAAATTTGACAAGCAATATAATATGAATAACCATACGACAATGTATGAAACTTTTATAGTAATGACACAATTGTAATATGCTACTAGATTATGCAATCAAACTAACCAAGATCTAAGAAAATAAAAATTTCAAGAAAGCATGTAAGATTTATGATTTATGTATAAACTATGCTAAAGATTAATTTAACATGTAAGAAGCAAATCTAAATGCTAAAAAACCTAAATATCACACAAAAAACCAAAACAAGAATTAAAATCACGTAAGAAACTACTTTATAAAACTTAAAGCATGCAATCAATTTTTATACTTATTAAAGAATTGAATTATGCAATTTAACTAATTTGTAACTAGATATTGACATAATATAAAAGTAAAAGTAAGATTATGCAATCGAAAGTTGAAAGAAAAAAAGAAGAAAGAATGAAGAAATCGAAACAAGAACAATATATAAAAAGAATTATACCAATCAGCCAAACTTTTATAAAACTAAAGAAAGCATTTTTAAAAAGTATAAAATAAGAAAATAAAATAAGACTAAAGCCAATTGATATGATTAATAGCTAGCCCTTGGTCCCTTTATATTGTAAGGGAATAATGTTAATTCTAGTTGAAGTAAGAAGTCTAATTATAATGTAACTAGAATTCTAATAACTAATATTAATCTAATAATAACTCTTAACTAGTTGTTTTGGTTTCCAATTCTTCTTTGCCAACTCATTAAGACAGCTCATTAAAGTCTTCTTTTCCAGTAAATATTCTTCTAAAATGGATTTAATTAATTTCTTCAATTATCTTTGTAGTTGTCAGGACCTAATTTACCTAAAATCACTATAAATTCTTCGCTCTTGTTGTACCTTTCCCTTTGTGACAATTCTAACAACCCGTTGGGTTGTGATTCAGTATTAGTACCACATTCCTTACTTACTAAGTCATCCATTCTAAATCATTCATAAATATCAATATAAACTATCTATTGACTGTAAATACTTTTATCTCATAAGTGAGCTCACGTGTATTAAATATAAATACATCCCCGACATTACATTCGTTTACGTCACTGTGCTGTTATATGTTCAGATAAAAAATCGTACGTGTGTATGTATACCTTTCACTCGATGGGAATGTGCGGACAAAAGGAATACAAGTCCTCATCCATACTCTATCTACTGCGAATGCTCTGTAGAGAGGAGGAAAATGAAAGGGGTGAGCTCACTAGCTCAGTAAGGAAATGAGGCAAGCAAGTAGATAACCACACTATCTACATGAATATAATGCTATGACTTAAAATATTCCTTTTCATTTCACATCTAAAGCATGTATCTTTCTTTGTAAGACTTATGTAAAGTATGTACACATTCATCCATGTATACTAAAATCATGCTTGTTTATAAACATCAGTAATTCATGCAAAAATGTTGCATTCTCATGAAAAGCTCATAAATCATATCATATCATGCCATTTCGATTAAATCATAAGAAAATATGGCATTTCATAATGTCAGAACATAGAAATCGGGGCTCAACCCATCCCTCAGATTTACCATGGTTCATAAACATTTGCATTTATATAAAACCACAAAGTCACATGTCGAGGGTCAACCCATCCCTTGGGTCTACCCAATTTGTATAAAATCATGTAACATATCAAGTAAGAAATATCAAGTGAGATTGGTGACTACTTGCATGGTTTCAAGGATTATGATCACATCCTAATTTCGGTGATCCCAGGCTACACGGTACTCGGTGCGCGGGGTATCACTGCTGTAACAGGAGGTGGGTTAAAATCCAAAACCGCCAGCTAACAACTCAACTACTCCACAACTCCATAACACCACAACACCATGTATACCCAGTACAGCGTACTCCGTGTCATATACACGGTACAAAATTCTCTATGGACCCAATTGCAGTTTCGATAGTCCTCTGCCATATCTCAAAATGCACGTGTGAGCATATCAAATCGGTACGACACACAGTCTGCACAGGGCTCCAACACGGCTGTTTCATGTCATTTTTTTCAAAACTGGTACATGTGAGTAAACTCCTACCCGACCTCATGCACAAATCAAAAAAAATCTAATGCGAACGAAACTCCAGCACTATATCAGGTGCAATCATGTAAAACTGAGTACGAGCAACGCTCTAGCACTCTATCATGCATAATGATATTAAAATCAAGTACGAGCAATGCTCCATTACTATGTTATGCATCTTGTCAGGACCTCCCCTACCGTGACCTACCAAAATCACCACAAATTTTTCATTTTCCACTTACCCCTTCTTCTGTCATCACTCCACACCAAATAGTTTGGCTGTGATTATATATTAGTCACCCATTCACATTTATTCATAATATAGATACAATTTAATATTCTTTTCTATAATGTAAACTCTTATACATTAATACAACTACTTGTACATATATATCCCCGACCGTAGAACTGTTGATATAACTATGCTTTTACATTGTTCAGTACAAAATGTTTCAAATGTGTATAGCTCTCATAAGATGGATATGCAATGGATCAAAATCTAACAGTCCTCAGCCGTGTCCACCTACTGTGAATGCTCTGGAAAGAGGGGAAATAAAAAGAGGCTGAGCTCATAGCTCAGTAAGGAAATCAAGTAAGCAAGTAGATAACCACACTATCTACAAAATACTATGCTCATGCCTTGAAATCATTACCTTATCTATTCGTATCAAAGCATACATCCTTCTTAAAGCTTTTATGCAATATATATAGATACAAATCATCAGTCATAAAACTGGAAATATGCTGGTTTAACAACCTCAGCAGTTTAAGCAAAATATTGCATTTCTCATGTAATTTCATAATTCTCACATATATCATGCCATACAATTAAATCAAAATAATATGGCATATCATCATGTTTAAAAACATGGAAATTTGGGCCTCACCCATCCCTCGGGTTACCCTTTTATCACACATAAATTCATATGTCCACATTATAAAAACCATGTGATAAGTTCATTCAAGAAATCTCAATTTACATTGCATGAAAACAAAATGAGATAGGCGACTACATGTTCCCAGATTATTATCATAACTCATTTTTCGTGATCCTAGGCTACACAGTACTCGGTGTGCGGGGTCTCACAATTAGCATAACGGTAAGTGGGTCAAATCCTTACCGTCAGCTCACCACTCACTCTCATCGTGTACTCACGGTACAACGTACTCCATGTGACATACACAGTACATAGTACTCCATTAACCCTATCTCAAGGTGGGATGCTCGCCATGAGTGTTAGTCCTCATACCTCGGATATACTTCATAGTCGGGATGCGTACCATAAGTCTTAGTCCTCATACTATGGGTTCTATTTTTGATAGCCCTTAGTCATATCTCCAAATAATGCACGTGTGAGCATATAATATCGGTACGACACACTGTCGGCACAGGCTCCCAACATGGCTGTTTCATGCTTACTTTCAAAACTGGTACGTGTGAGTAAACTCCTAACATGACCGTATCACAATGACACAACTCTAGTGCGAGCAATGCTCCTAGCACTATGTCATGTAAAAACTGAGCATGAGCAAAGTTCCCAATACTCTATAATGCATCAATAATGAAAACTGAGTACGAGCTAAGCTCCCAGTACTCTAACATGTAAAACTGAGTATGAACAAAGCTTTCAATACTCTAATGCATCAATCAATAAAACTGAATACGAGCAATGCTCCCAGTACTCTAACATGCATAAATCACATTTAAAATTTAGTACGAGAATAAACTCAAGTACTATGTGATGCATATCTCAAAATATAGTGCGAGTATTCTGTAACACTTATGGTTTTCACACAAACCCTGATAAATGGTTGTTCAAATCATAATTCACCCAACTCAAATCAAATAGGCACTCAAATGTGCTGTTTTCACATTAACATGAAAGTATTAGCCATTCTATAATGCAACTATGAAAATTTGTCACAACATGCTTCTAAGGCCTTTTTCACCATATTTTCTGGATAAAATCACACTTTATCTCATCAATCCCTATCACAACATTTCTATTTACGAGAATTCATATAGTATGTAGTATCGAAATTCTATTCGAAATACATGTCGCTATCTCTAGCTACTCACGAAATTCCCTTACCTCGGATCACGTCACGTGACCTCACTTCCTCGATACTGCTCACTCTTGCAGTCCAATAAGCTTCCACTATGATTTCTGGAGCTGTTATAATTTTTTACGTTAGTATACCATAATATACTTAATTCATTTGCATATTCCATCATTTAATCCATGCCAACACAACTTTCTCATCATTTTCTCACTTTCATGCCAAAAGCTAGGTCATGAACATTTTTCATGATCCTTTTGTTTTCAATAATTTATACATATGCTAATTTACTCACCAATACACCTAGATTAACATATATCAACTTGGTGCATTAAATCTTACCTAGCTGAAATTTTCCTCTTTTCCTCTAAAACTGGTAAAATCCTCCTTGCTCTTTCAATCTTTGATTCCAACTTCTTGTTTCCAAGTATATTGTTCTCCTTTTCACTGAGAACAACTTTGCTTAGCTGTATCTTACTCAAAACTACTTGCAAACTGAAGTTTTCTGGATTAGATTTGTTAGGTTTAGCTTTAGGTTTTGAATAGAATAGTGTTTCCCGGGAAAAATTGAAGTGTAGAGCCCTGTATTTATAGAATTGGCTCATAGAGATCAATCTGCTAACTACATGAGATCGATCTTCCCTGCACTTTTCTCATCAGAACCAACCTTTTAGGCCTAGTGAGATTGATCTTGTAAGACCTGTGTTTTTATGTAGCTTGTTCCTTATGATTTATTTATTTATAGATAATGTATTAAGTAAATTAAATCATAAGAAGTGTATTTACTAGATTTAAGTGTTAGTAAAATGCTATAACACTTCAATGCTACATAAAAGTTGAAAAAGGGCTGTAAGAGCCACATGACTAAACCGAGTGGATCTGAATCATTCTGACTGAAGAGAAGAACTTAAAATGAGAAAATATAGAGAACTCATGAAGGAAAGTCAGTTTGATTTAGTCCCGAACATGAAGAACAAGAGTAAAAGCCAAAAAGGGGTAAAACAGACCTTTTCAACGGTTTAAGGTATTTAAGGTATATTTAACTACCGAAAATGGTTAAAACGTAAAGAAGAGAGTGTAAACCATAAGATATGACACTTTTAAATTTTTGAGAAAAAGTCAATGTGGACAATGATTAAGGAAAAAGTCAACTCTATTTAGGAAAAGTGGACTTTTACCATAGTTGACTAACCATGGTTAAAAATTGACCTAAGTGTGGAGAAAAATTTGGGGAAAAATATTTTTAGTCATAATACAAGATAATCATCCCTAAAAGTAAGGAAAATTTATTCGGAAGAATTTCGGGTTAAATTTAATAGGTAAAAACGTAATGGGCCAAAGTGAAGATTTTAAAGCCCATTAAGGTATAATAAGTGTAGATCGAATTTCTTAGGTCCATTAGACCGAATTGTTAGACTGATTGGTAGGCAAAATATTTAAAAAATTAAAGGCTCGATGTATAGTAAAAATTTCAGCCCAGAAGCCCATTATGAAGGCCCAAACCGAGAAGCCCAAATGTTAGGCCCAAATAGGTAAAAATCAAGCCCATTAGTAAAGGTAACCATAACCAAATTGGTAACTATTACCTAAACCAATTCAAGTTGAATTTTGTTAGCTGAAAAGTAAGGCTTAATGACTAAGTAATGGACTTATAAATCAGCTAACACAACTACATCTTCTTCCTTAAGAGTTCGGCTAGAAGAAGGAAACCATTAAAACACATATAGCTAAGCTTTCTCTCACTAGAAATCACTAGGAAAAAGGCATATTTGGAACTTGCATTCTTCATGAAAGTTGTTCCAAATTGAGAGAGGATTAACATATGTTGGAATTGGCTATCAAGGAGCCATAGTGTGCAAACCGAGAGGGTTCAAAGATTCGGCCAAGTTTGAACGCATATACTAGGTATAATTTTAAGCTTTCAAATTCATATATGTTAATGTATGAATTATTCTAAGTATAATGGTATATGTTTTAAGCATTGAAACACATGAGCATGGATTGGCCGAGAATGGATAGTGATAAATTGATGAATGCCTATCTGATTTTAAGGCATGAATGAGTTAATATACATGTGTTCATGATTATGGTATAGTTAGAATTATTCAATTTTATCAATTGGTTGATGAATTGAGTTGGCAATCAAGGTGTTTGATAAAATGCCTAAATGAACTAAAAGAAGCTTAAGAACATTTCCAACCAAGTGTTTATGAAAATGCCTAAGTGAATTGGCTAGCAAATGGTTGATGGTGGCGTGGTGCTCGACATGGCTAGGCATGCGTGGTCTCGACCATGACATGTGGCCGAGAGGTTCAATGGGCCAAGCCCAAATGGTTTCAGCCCAATGTGATGTAATGGGTCTCGGATAAGCCCAATAAGAGTTGGGAGGCCCCACAAGCCCAATAGGCCCAATGAAAATGAATAATAAAGTGGAAATCGGCTTAAGGCAGAGTTAGGCCTATTAAGGTTTAGCAAAGCCCATTAACTAAAATAGACTGTATTAAATGTGTAATATAGTAAAAAAAGTAAAATTAACCTGATGAATGGTTATATGCAGCTTCAGAGATTATTGGAGGAGCTAATCGAACTGTTGGATCGAGCAGCGTTGAGAAAGTAAAATTTCTTGAGTGATTGCAGGTAAGGGACTTTTATGAGTAGTTAGAGATACCTGCATATATTTTCATCTGCTTTTATATTCACTTAAAAACTCTGAGGGTCAGAGAAAGTGAATAATAATTATAACGACCCTGTAATGGTAAATTACAATTTTACCCTTAGTTAGGAAAAAGGTCAACTTTTGGGAAAAGTTGTAAAAAGCATGGAAACCACATTTTGTTTAGCAGAAGAGTAGGTAGATGGGCTAATGTTTTCTTGGTTTATGAAAACTAGCACAATTTATAGTGCTGATTTCGATGTTTTGAGAATTATCCCATTTTAAAGAGCCATCTATCAAATTATGTGAGGATAAATCGTGCTAGAGCACTAGCTCGCACTTGATTTCATATACTTTCCACATATATGAGTGTCGATATGTGATTCGCACTAGATTTCCATGACATGCATGATAGAGTGCTGGAGTTATTACTCATACTCAAATTTTACATGAGATGCATGACAGAGTGCTAGAGCGTTGCTCGTACTCTATTTTTCATGATTTATACATGACATAGTACTTGAGCGATTTGCTCGTACTTGATTTGAAACATGAACGATGCATGACCTAGTGCTAGACGTTTACTCGCACTAGAGTACGAGTTTGCGATGTGAAACAGTGTTTGAGCGGAGTGTCAACTGTGAGTCGCGCTCAAAGGTGCGCATTGTAGTTTTATGTTATATATAAGACATGTTGAAGAACCATGTTGATTTCCTCATGTAGACTGAGTGTCACACTATGAGAGGTTCGCATGTGGATTTAAAGACGTGGTATTGATTATCCATTGAGATAAGGTCCATGGGTGTACGTTGTACCGTGCGAGTGCCATGGAGTACACTGTACCGTGTGTTGTTTTGGAGTTAAGGAGTTTATAGCTGGCGATTGTGATGGACTGACCCCCCTCTCGTTACAGCCGTGATGCCCCGCACACCGAGGCCTGTGTAGCCTAGGATCACCATTATAGGATATGGCCATAGTCCAATATATTATTACATTTCACCACAAAGTCTCACATGATATATCACTTGATTGATTTATTTATACGGATATACCTAAGGGATGGGTCAGAATCCGATTGTTGTGTTGTGAATGATTTTAATGCCATATTTTTTGTGATTTAAATATAAATGGCATGATTTCTCTAAAGGCATTATGAAATTATACAGATGCATTGTTTAGCATGAAATGCCTACATTTGAGAACTAAGCTTGATTTTTGTACATGAGATTTAATCTGTACAAGTATATATATATATATTTAAAGACATGCTTTTAAAGTGAGTTAAGGAAATAATATTTTTGAGGCATAGCATTATTTTGAGTAGATAGTGTAGATGTCAACTTGCTTGCCTGATTTCCTTACTGAGCTGTGAGCTCACCCCTTTTTTTTTACACATCTCTACAAAGTATTCGCAGTAGAGCAATTTCGAGAAAGGGATAGCGTTCCCGTTGTCTACTATCATTTCCTATCCCGTTGTCTACTATCATTTCCTATCGATCGATAGGTATACATATTTTGTATGGTTCTGTATCCAAACATATGAACAGCACAATGATGTAAATGATGTAAATTATGGGAAATGTATTTGTATTAGATTTTATACGAGCTCACTTATATTATAAAAGAAATTACAGTCAGTAGATAGTATATTGACATGTATGTATGATAATGAATGGTATGGTAAGCGTTAATGCTAACATCGAATCACAGCCCAACTGTTGAGAAGAAGAAAGGTAAGTAAAAAGCAAAAAATTTGTAGTGGCTTTGGTTAAGTCACGGAAGGTCGTCATAGATCAACATTACTCAGAACCTTAAAGAGATCAATCTGCACTGAATGAGGGATCGATCTACCCCTTGCAGATGTTGTGATATTGCATATTCACCATATGAGATCGATCTGTATTGCCAATAAGATAGATCTGCTCCTCTTCAGAAGCAGTTCTGCTGCACTTTTCTTTCCAAAATCATTATACATTGGTGTTTGATTTACTTAACCATCCATTTTACATTTCATACAGATTTAAAACTTCAAAACATCCATTCCTCATGATTTATATCAATTGTGACTTATCCATACATCACAAAATCATAAGGAGTACATATTAGATTACGGGTCTTACGGTCTTCCCCACCTTAAGAAATTTGGTCCTCCAAATTAGAACCAAGTTACTCTACAAATAACTGGGGGTATTTCTCTCGCATCAGACTTTCTAGCTCCCAAGTAGCTTCCTCTGAATTGTGAATGCTTCCAGAGAATCTTCACTAACTCGATAGTCTTGTTTCTCAAGACTTTCTCCTTTCTATCCAGTATCTGTATCAGTCTCTCTATATAATTCAAGTCATCTTTGAGCTCCAATGGCTCATACTAAATCACATGATTTGGATCTGGATAATACTTCCTTAGCATCGAAATGTGGAAGACATTGTGCATTCCAGATAATTTCGGTGGCAAAGCCAATCTATATGCCTTATCTCCCATTCTATCCAGTATCTCAAAGGGTCCAAGGTACCTCTCTTCCTAAATCTCGCTATACCCTTGGAAGGAGAAACTTTCAAAAATACTGACTCACCAACTGCGAACTCTAGTGGTCTCTGTCTCTTGTCAGCATAGCTTTTTTTGTCTACTCTAGGCTATCCTCAATCTCTAAATAATTAATCGGACATCCTCAGAGGCCTGTGTAACCATATCCGGAGCAAATATTTTCCTGTCACCCACTTCTTCCCATTCGATGGGGGAACGACATCTACAGCCATATAAAGCCTTATACGATGCCATCCCGATACTCGCATGATAACTGTTGTTATAGGCGAATTCGGCTAGTGGCAAATGATCATCCCAGGAGCCTTTAAAATCCAGTACACATGCTCTCAACATATCCTCCAGATTCTATATAGTCCTCTCTGACTGACCATCTGTCTGAGGATGAAAAGCGGTGCTCAAACTCAACTGGGTTCCTATGGATTCTTAAAAATGTTCCCAAAAGTGGGAAGTAAATCGGGAATCCATATCTGAAACAATGCTCACTGGAATACCATGTAACCTCACTACCTCGCATACATACAACTCTGCCAATGAACTCAGAGTATAGGTATCTCTCATAGCTAGAAAGTGGGCTGACTTCATTAGTCTATCAACAATCACCCATATCACATTGTGATTCCTCTAGGTCCTTGGTAACCCATCACAAAATCCATGGTGATATGCTCCCATTTCCATGTCGGAATAGGTAGAGGCTGCAATAACCATGCAGGTTACTAATGCTCTACCTTCACTTGCTGACATATGAGACATATAGCCATAAGATCCGCCACATCTCTCTTCATACCTGACCACCAGTACACCTTCCGAAGATTCTGATGCATCTTATTATTTATCGGATGTAACGTATACCTCGATGAATGAGCTTCCGTCAATATCTATCTCCTGAGCTCTGGGTCCTCGGGAACACATAATCTGCCTCTGAACTTCAGAAGTCCATTAGAACTTATCTCAAAATCAGTCACTGTACCTTTCTGTATCTGACCACTCATATAAATGTAATACAGATTAGTCTGTTGAGCCTGTCTGATCCTATCCAACAGATTTGGCTCTAAGAGTAGACTAGCAATCATATTGTCCATATTCATGTCAGAAGGCATGACTTCCAAACTGTGGTTACCAAACTGCTCTAGCAACTCATGTTCCCTGACAATTATATACGATACCATCGCTAGGCCCTTCATGCTCAAAGCATCAACTACAACATTAGCCTTACCGGAATGATATAGTATTTCACAATCGTAGTCCTTCAGAAGCTCTATCCATCTTCTCTTTCTCATGTTCAATTCTTTCTGTGAGAATAGATACTTGAGGCTCTTGTGGTCAGCAAAAATCTGAAACTTTTCACCATAAAAGTAGTGGCGCAATACATTCAACACAAACATTACTTCTACTAACTCCAAATCGTGGGTCTGATAGTTCTTCTTATGGTCATTCAGCTCTCTGGATCCATAAGCAACTACCTTCCCATACTGCATCAATACACAGTCCAGTCCCTGATTAGCAGCATCGGTATACACTGCAAATCCTCCGAAGCTGGTAGGGATAGTGAGAATCGGAGCAATGGTCAATCGACTCTTCAACTCCTGAAAACTCTTCTCACAATCCTCATTCCAAACAAACGATACACCCTTCTGAGTGAGACGTGTCAGCGGAGCAGCTAACTTAAAAAATCTCTCAACGAATCTCCGATAATACCCTACTAAACCTAGGAAACTCTTGATCTCAGTGACTGTCCTCGGCTGTTCCCACTGAACTACAGCCTCAATCTTGGTTGGATCTACTTATACACCATCCTTCGACACAACATGTCCCAAAAACGAGATATGTGACAACAAAAAATCACACTTATTGAGTTTAGCATACAACTCCTACTCTCGTAGAGTCTGCAATACAATCCTGAGATGCTTCTCATGCTCTTCCTCAGACTTCGAATATACTAATATGTCATCGATGAAGATGATAACAAATTGATCCATATATGGCTTGAGCACATTGTTCATCAAAGCCATGAAAGCAGCGGGAGCATTCGTCAATCCGAATGGCATAACTAAAAACTCATAGTGGCCATATCGGTTCATGAATGCTGTCTTGGGCACATCTCCACTCCGCATTTTCAATAGATGATACCTAGACCTCAGATCAATCATAGAAAAGACTTGCGCTCTCCGAAGCTGATCCAATAAGTCATCAATACGTGGAAGGGGATAACTATTCTTAATGCTAGCCTTATTCAACAATCTGTAATCTATACACAATTGGAGGCTTCCATCCTTTTTCTTCACAAACAAAACCGGTGCTACCCAAGGCGAAACACTTGGTTTGATAAAACCCTTATCCAATAACTCCTGTAACTGTCTCTTCAGCTCCTCCAGCTCAACTAAAGACATGTGGTACGGTGGTTTCGATATAGGTTCAGTACCAAGCACCAAGTCTATACAGAACTCCATCTCTGTGTCTAGTGGTAACCCTAGCAATTCATCCGAAAAGACATCTGGGAATTCACTAACCACAGGAATATTTATCAACTCCGGATGTACCTTATCTGTATCAACCACATACGCAATAAAACCTTCAACATATTCATTTCCCAGTTAGCATAGTACATTATCAATTACAACCATAACTACTACTTTTATTTCTTTTCATCAAACTTTACAACAGATTTTTCAGGGTTAGGAAACATAACTGTCTTAGCATAACAACCTAAAACTGTATGGTATGCAGATAATCAATCCATTCCTAAGATTACATTAAAATCACTCATACTTAACAATATTAGATTGGCTGTCATCTCCCTTTCCCCTACTATTAGCTTACAATCATCTAACACATACTCCACTAGCTGACTATTATCCATAGGCGTACTAATCAACATTATCTTACTTAAAGGTGTACGATTTACATGCTTTGCTAGCTTACATGAAAATAAAGGCGATACAAATGAATGAGTGGCACCAGGATCAATTAAAACATGTGCTTCTAAATCGTCTATCAAGATGTTACCTTTAATCACATTCGACGAAGCATCGGCTATCCCCTGGTCTAAGGCATGTACTCGCCCTCATCTAATGATCTGCTTCCCTTTCTCTTCCGTTGTCGCTCTCCTTCTTGGAGTAGGCATATCAATTAGAGCTCTCTCAGGCTCCTTGCCCTTCGTGGGTCAATATCTATAACCTCTTGGCAAACTCTGGCCATGTGTCCTGGCTTCCTACACCTGAAGCATAATCCACTAGAAACAGGACAAGGTCAACCTCCATGGAATCTAACACATCTACTGCACTGCTTAGTAGTAGGCCTCGGTCCTCCAATCATAATACCTCTAGGTAGAGCTATAGCCAGGTATGCAGGAGATATAACGGTCTTCTCCTGTACTTCCTCAATCTTTGGTCTCTTACCAAAGAGTCTCCTCCGTCCTCGATATCCAAAACCTTGATTACTGTCACTCACCAGCCTCTCCCTATCTCTGTCTCTACCCTTTCCAACTGTTCTGAACTCTAAGACATTCCTCTCATAATCTTGCTTGCAGCGTTGCTCCCTACGCACTCTCTCATCTTAAGTAGAGATGTCAAACGGAACCAGTTTAGACCGTGATACTGGTCTCAGTCCATCTATAAATCTGTGAACCTTCCTGGTCTCGCTAGTCATGGTGCCAGGGTCATACCTTCCTAGGGATAGAAATCTGGTCTTATACTCATCTACTGAATGACTCCCCTGGCTTAACCTCAAAACTTTAGCCTGTAGCCTCCGCTGAGCCGTATCTAGAACATACTCCCTCCTAAAGGCATCCAGAAATATCTCCCAATTGATCTCTATATGTCGGGCTCCCAATATGGGTCGAGTGGACTTCCACCAATGCTCTACCATCCCCTTCAGTAGGAGCACAGTAAATGTGACCATCTCTGAAGTCGTACCCTCAAAGAATCCGTACAACTTCTCTATCTCTCCTATCCACTCCTTTGCTAAAACTAGGTCTTTAATCCTACGAAAAGTTAGAGGTCCAAGCTTCTGGAATTGTCGCAATCTATCAAGATCACAACCATACCCCAAAACATTATCGCCCTATCGTGGAGTAACATGAGACGACGTATCTTAAATTGGTGGAGGTGTCGATGGATCTATAGGCTGTGGCACATGAGCTGGCTGTGCAGGTGTACCAGGTGCAACTACCTCTCCTGGCACAGTCTCTGTATCCTATCCCTGTCCTCTTGGCATAGTCTGTGCCAGTAACTCCACAATAGTCTCCATACGACGCTCTAATCTCGTAAAATGTGTCTCGATACTCTCTGGTACCTCAGTTGGACCTGTAGTCTCATCTCGGGTCTCTGGCCTACCTCTACGGCCTTGAGCCCTACCTCTAGCCCCTCCACCACGGTGAGTATTAGCCATAATAGCTAAATTCCTACATTTATAACCGTTAATTAGTCTGACTTCCATCTCGTATACATAATTGTAACTGAATAAAACACAGTACTAGGGGGATGTACATTTTCTTGATTACTAATACCGATTCACAGCAGACCAATCTGCTCTAATACCATTCTGCCATGACCTCCCCTACTGTGACCTACCAAAATCACCAGAAATTTTTTATTTTCCACTTACCTCTTATTCTGTCATCACTCCACACCAAATAGTTAGGTTGTGATTCGATATTAGTCACCCATTCACATTCATTCATAATATGCATACAATTTAATATTATTTTCTATAATGTAAACTCTTATACATTAATACAACCACTTGTACATATATATCCCCGATCGTACAGTCGTTTACATAACTGTGCTTTTACATTGTTCAGTACAAAATGTTTCAAATGTGTGTACCTCTCATTAGATTGATATGCAATGGATTAAAATCTACCTGTTCTCAACCTTGTCCACCTACTGTGAACGCTCTATAAAGAGGGAAAATAAAAAGGGGGTGAGCTCACAACTCAGTAAGGAAATCAAGCAAGCAAGTAGATAACCACTCTATCTACAAAATACTATGCTCATGCCTTGAAATCATTTCCTTATCTATTCATATTTAAAGGATGCATCATGCTTAAAGCTTTTATGCAATATATATAGATATAAATCATCAGTAATAAAACTGAAAATATGCTAGTTTAACAACCTCAGCAGTTTATGCAAAATATTGCATTTCTCATGTAATTTCATAATTCTCACATTTATCATGCCATACAATTAAATCAAAATAATATGGCATATCATCATATTTAAAAACATGGAAATCTGGGCCTCACCTATCCTTTGGGTGACCCTTTTATCACACAGAAATTCACATGTCCACATTATAATAACCATGTGATAAGTTCATTCAAGAAACCTCAATTTACATTGCATGAAAAGAAAACGAGATAGGTGACTACATGCCCCAAGATTATTATCATAACCCATTTTTCGTGATCCTAGACTATATAGTACTCGATGTGCGGGGTCTCACAATTATCGTAATGGTAGGTGGGTCAAATCCTTACCGTCAGCTCACCACTCACTCTCATCATGTACTCACGGTACAACGTACTCTATGTGACATACACGGTAGATAATACTCCATAGACCCTATCTCAAGGTGGGATGCTTGCCATGAGTCTTAGTCCTCATACTTTGGATATACCTCATAGTTGGGATGCTTGCTATTAGTCTTAGTCCTCAGAATATGGGTTCTATTTTTGATAGCCCTCGGCCATATCTCAAAATAATGCACGTGTGAGCATATAATATCGGTGCGACACACAATCAGCACAGGCTCCCAACATGACTATTTCATGCTTACTTTCAAACTGGTACGTGCGAGTAAACTCCCAACACAATCGTACCACAATGACACAACTCTAGTGCGAGCAATGCTCCCAGAACTATGTCATGTAAAAACTGAGTATGCGCAAAGCTCCCAATACTCTATAATGCATCAATCAATAAAACTGAGTACGAGCAATGCTCCCAGTACTCTAACATACATAAATCACATTTAAAATTTAGTAGGAGAATAAACTCAAGTACTATGTGATGCATATCTCAAAATATAGTGCGAGTATTCTTTAGCACTTATGGTTTTCACACAAACCCTGATAGATGGCTGTTCAAATCATAATTCACCAAACTCAAATCAACTGGGCACTCAAATGTGCTGTTTTCGTATTAACATGAAAACATTAGCCATTCTATCATACAACTATGAAAATTTGTCACAACATGCTTCTAAAGCCTTTTTCACCCAATTTTTTCTTTTATAAAATCACACTTTATCTCATCAATTCCTATCACAACATGTCTATTTACGAGAATTCCTATAAGATATAGTATTGAAATTCAATTAGAAATACGTGTAGCTATCTCTAGCTATTCATGAAATTCCCTTTCCTCAGATCACGTCACGTGACCTCACTTCCTCGATGCTGCTCACTCTTACAGTCTGATAAGCTTCCACTGTGATTTCTAGAGCTGTTATAGTTATCTACGTTAGTATACCGTAATATACTTTATTCATTTGCTTATTCCACCATTTAATCCATGTCAACACAACTTTCTCATCATTTTCTCACTTTCATGCCTATAGCTAGGTCAAATACATTTTTCATGATCCTTTTGTTTTCAACAATTCATACATATACCAATTTACTCACCAATACACCTAGATTAACATATTTCAACTTGGTGCATTAAATCTTACCTAGTTGAAATTTTCCTCTTTTCCTCCAAAATTGGTAAAATCCTCCTTGCTCTTTTAATCTTTGATTCCAACTTCTTGTTTCCAAGTATGTTGTTCTCCTTTTCAGTAAGAACAGCTTTTCTTAACTGTATCTCACTCAAAACTACTTGCAAACTAAAGTTTTATGGATTAGAAATGTTAGGTTTAGCTTTAGGTTTAGAATGGAATAGTGTTTCTCAGGAAAAACTGAAGTGCAGAGCCCTATATTTATAGAATTAGCTCATAAAGATCGATCTGCTAACTACATGAGATTGATCTTCCTTGCACTTTTCTCCTCAGAGTCGACATTTCAGGCCTAGTGAGATCGATCTGCCCCTAAGCGTGAGATCGATCTACATTACTCAAAACCTTAAGGAGATCGATTTAGCCTTTCAATAAGATCGATCTGTTTCAACCTGAGCCTCTTTAAGATCGCTCTGCATTGAATGAGCGATCAATCTGCCCCTTGCAGGTGTTGTGATATTGCATATTCAACCTATGAGATCGATCTGCTCCTCTTCAGAAGCAGTTCTGCTGCACTTTTCTTTCTAAAATCACTGTTACATTGGTGTTTGATTTACTTAACCGTCCATTTTACATTTCATACACATTTACAACTTCAAAACATCCATTCCTCATGATTTATATCAATTGTGACTTGTCCATACATCACAAAATCATAAGGAGTACATATTAGATTACGGGTCTTACAATCTTCCCCACCTTAAAAAATTTCATCCTCCAAATTAGAACCAAGTTACTCTACAAATAACTGGGGGTATTTCTCTTGTATGAGATTCTTTAGCTCCCAAGTAGCTTTCTCTGAAGTGTGATGCTGCGAGAGAATCTTCACTAACCGGATAGTCTTGTTTCTCAAGACTTTCTCATTTTTATCCAGTATCTATATCGATCTCTTTATATAAGTCAAGTTATCTTTGAGCTCCAATGGCTCATACTGAATCACATGATTTGGATCTGGATGATACTTCCTCTGCATCGAAATGTGGAAGACATTGTGCACTCCTGATAATTCCGGTGGCAAAGCCAATCTATTTACCTTATCTCCCACTCTGTCCAGTATCTCAAAAGGTCCAATGTAGCGAGGACTCAACTTACCTCTCTTCCCATATCTCGCTATATCCTTAGAAGGAGAAACTTTCAAAAATACTAACTCACCAACTACGAACTCTAGTGGTCTCCGTCACTGGTCAGTATAACTTTTTTATCTACTCTGGGCTATCCTCAATCTCTCAACAATTAATCAGACATCCTTAGAGGCCTATGTAACCATATCAGGAGAAAATATTTTCTTGTCACCTACTTTTTCCCATTCGATCGGGGATCGACATCTACAGCCATATAAAGCCTCATACGGTGCCATCTTGATACTCGCATGATAACTGTTGTTGTAGGCGAATTCGGCTAGTGGTAAATGATCATCCTAAGAGCCTCTAAAATTCAGCACACACACTCTCAACATATCCTCCAAAGTCTATATTGTCCTCTCTGACTGACCATCTGTCTGAGAATGAAAAATAGTGCTCAAACTCAACTGGATTCCCATGGCTTCTTGAAAATGTTCCCAAAAGTGGGAAGTAAAGCGATAATCCCTATCCGAAACAATGCTCACTAGAATACCATGTAACCTCACTACCTTGCGTACATACAAATATGCTAATGAACTCAGAGTATCGGTAGCTCTCATAACTACAAAGTGGACTGACTTCATCAGTCTATCAACAATCACCCATATCGCATCATGATTCCTCCGGGTCCTTGGTAAACCCATCATGAAATCTATGGTGATATGCTCCCATTTCCATGTCGTTATAGGTAGAGGCTGCAATAACCCTACAGGTTTCTGATGCTCTACCTTCACTTGCTGACATACGAGACATCTCGCCACAAAATTTGTAACATCTCTCTACATACCTGACCATCAGTACACCTTCCAAAAATTCTGATACATCTTATTACTCCCCAGATGTAACGTATAGCTCGATGACTGAGCTTTCGTTAATATCAATCTCCTGAGCTCTAGGTCATCGGGAACACATAATCTGCCTCTAAACCTCAGAAGTCCATCAGAACTTATCTCAAATCAGTCACTGTGTGTGAGACCCCATATATGTATAACCTCGTATATGTGTAAATGGTGATGTATTTGTAATGTGAAGCATAAATGATGTAGAGTCCATAAGTTCAATGTACACACTTGTAATAAGAGTTGTGATGTACGTACAAGTTTCATTATGTATGAATATGAAGAAATGGACTTTTGTATGTGATGAATGTGGGTGGAATGGAATAAGAGTAGTTTGGTAAAATGGAATGAAGATTGCATGAGTTATGCACTTCCTTTTGGTTTTGTATTGTATACGTTTGGTTATACAATGAATGCACACAAGTTTTAATGTGTATAAAGTATGAATGGATGCCATTTTCAAGACTTAAAGGTAACTGGATGAGAAAATGACCATGGCAGCAAATCAAGGATGTTTGGGTGTGAGTTGCTGTAGAAAAACTACAAAAAATTTAGAAAATATAAAGGTCAGATTGATCTCATAGGATGAGAGATCGATCTGGAAGAGCCAAAATACTCTTATTCGAGCAATATGAACAGTACAGATCGATCTCCAATAGAGCCAAATCGATCTCCTAAAGATTTTGTAAAATGAGGATCGATTCTTAAGGCAAACAAATTAATTTCCTTACCTCTTGGGTTCGAGCAGATCGATCTCCTTAAGCTACTGTCTGAGACAGATCGATCTCAAGGTTTCGACGGATCGATCTCATGCCTTCATATTATCGTGAAAAGAGGGATTTTAAGGGGACCAAATCGATCTCATGTCTCGACAGATCGATCTCATCAAGCTAAATCTATAAATAGGAGTAGTTGGATCTACAGATTTCGGGATAAAACCATTTCCTTCCATTTTTAATCCAAAACCCAATTTTCTCTCTCTGAAATCCACCCATTTTTAAGAAGATTTGAGGGAAGGCTATTAGATAAAAAGTTATTCACATCAAAGAGAAGAACAACATAGCTTGGAGGTACTTTCCCATTTGTTGTCTTGAAGGAGTTAAGAGCTTTTCATTTGGAGCAAGAAGGAAATCCAAAGAGGTGAGTTTCTAGTGCACCAATCCAAGTACATTTGTTTAACTATTGATGTGAAGTTAATTTGGTACGCATATTAATGGTAGAACTATCTAGAATGCCATGGAAGGATTATAACCTAGAAATGGGTTAGTGTGAGAAAGTCAAATGTAGTGGAATAAATGATGAATAGGACATCTTAAGATGATAATTGTATTGTGGGTATGGATTTAAGATGGTGTTATGGAATGAATTGTGAGACTTACCCAAAAAAGGTAAAATGAATAGTTAAGGCATCGGGTAAAATGCATAGTTGAATGAGAGTTAGCAACACTAACTCGAGCATTTGATGAATAAATTACAGCTCCCAAGGATACACTGGAGCAAGTTGAGTCAAGAGTGCGATAAGCGTAAAGGAAAAGAGTCGCACCCCGAGTAAATCGAGGTAAGGGAATTGTGTGGACTCTTAGAGATATCTGTGTGCAATTTGGGTGCTTAAATGTTTTGCTAGAGTGCATGTGACACTAGAAAATGAAATTGGGTGACTGAAGGGCAAAGAGTTGGGTTTTGAGAAATGTGCATGAAAAACAAAAGCATGATGCTTTGAAAACCTTGTTTTGTTGCTTTTTAGCAAATGATTGGCAGGTTGGCTAACATTTGAAATGATTTGTAAAACAAATGATTTAATTAGGTTGATAACCATGTTATGCAAAGAATTGAGCCATCTACATGGATTTCATGAGAATGAAAGCGTGCTGGAGTATGACTCGCACGAGATTTGATGTGTTTTCATACGCATGAGTGCTAGAGCGTAGCTCGCACTAGTTTTCACATGGATTTTCTATGATGTTGTGCTAGAGTTGAGCTCACACAGACTTTAAACTGGTTTTAGCATGGTGTTGGAGCATAGCTCGTATTAGTGCCCACCATACTTGTTGTCATGCTAGGAGCTTCGGGTAGACTGGGTGTCACACCGATTAAATAGACTCACACGTGCATTTTTTAGAATTGACATGTTGATAGCCGTGCTAGGAGCTTCGGGTAGACAAGAGGTCGTACCGATTAAATAGGCTCACACGTACATTTTTTAGATGTGGCGTGATATGATGTGTTGATATGGGTCCACGGTACGTTGTACCGTGCATGTAGCATGGAGTACGTTGTACCATGTTGAGATTGTGATATGTCGTCTTCGGATGAGATCTGCTATGGACTGACAGGCTGGACATGACCCACCTCCCGTGTGGAAGCAGATAATGATGATACCCCACACACCTAATCAGTGTAGCCTGGGATCACAGGATATGGCCATAGTCTTAGAGGAGATTTCCCTTATTATATTGCCTATCTCACATGTCTATTGTTTTATGAATGAAATCCATGTTTTGAAATGCTTTGTGAGTTAGGACAGTCCGAGGGAGGGGCTGATGTCCTGACGAGTGTTGATTTTGTTGAGATGAGAAAGCATGATTTGCTTGAGAAATGATGAAAATGGCTTCAAAGTGCACTGATGCATGATGATTTTCCATGCCCTATGAATTAAATATTCATGATGATTAATGCCATGCTTTGAATTTGAATTTGAATTGTGCACTGACTTTTAAATAGCATGAATTGCTTTACATGCCATTGACACAAGCATGAACTAATACTTTTGAGTTGTGAATGAGGAACTGTATGGTTTTGAGCATGGCATCACGATCACGTAGATAGTGCAGTATCTACCTGTTCGCATGATTGCCTTACTAAGTGTGTGGTTTACTCACCCCCTTATTTCCCCTTTCTACAGAGATTTGAGTGTAGCCTAAGAGTGCCTGAAGGCTTTCACTTTCGGTATCTGCTGCATCCCATCGCTTAAGGTATACACACTGATGCAATTTTATATCTAAACTTTCGATAGCACAGTAGTTATTGGCTCTATCGAGAAGGGGGGTGAATCGGTTTTCTAATGTTTATGACAAATTTAAACTAGAATAAGTCAAATTGCAAATAATGAATAATCAATAAAATGTAATTGAGTAAATTGAAAGGAGATAAAGGTAAGAAAAAACAAACTCAGTAGTTTATACAGGTTCGGCCAATCTCTTGCCTACGTCCTCTGTTCTTGACCTCATTGTCAAGAGCTTCCTTTCAATTTAACAATGAATGTTACACACTCCCTTTTTTAGGTTAAGGAATAACCTCTCTACCTTTTTTACACAAATAAATATTCACCCTTTTACAAAGTTTATCTCATTGAGGAACACTCCTCTTCTCTCTTGAAATAAGGATGAATACAAGATCAACCTTTCTTATATGGGTAGGATAGTAATAGCTGTTTACACAAGGGTTTTACACCAATATCAATAAATGAAGATTGAAGACAAAGAGAATGTTTGGATTAAATTCTTAAGAATTTACAGAGTTTGCAGCAATGGTCTCTATTCTCCAGTTCTTCAATTCTTGAATTTATACATCAGGATTGGTAGCTGGAGCATTTAATGCTGTTTTTCCCGTTGAAAGTTTTGCAGAAAGAGCCGTTGAAAACCTCCAGTAGAGTGCCAGATCGATCTCCTATTTTGACCAAATCGATCTCTTAGTTTGATTTCCTGCAAAAACAAAGCAACTTGAAGCATGGAGATCGATCTCATAATTGTAAAGATCGATCTTGTAATTTGAAAATGTTAGTGAAGATCGATCTGTCGAACCAGCAGATCGATCTTCCAATCTCTCTGTTTGAGGCAAGATCGATCTAGCAAGTTTTACCGTAGAGAAGAGATCGATCTCTAATCAACCAAGATCGATCTCCTTAGCTCTCTGACTTTGAGGAGATCGATCTCTTCGTATACCAAATCGATCTCATGAACTCTCTATTTGAGCATAGATCGATCTACAGATCGATCTACTGTCTTTACCCTTTGTTTTAGAGGAGATCGATCTCTTCATAGACTAGATCGATCTCATCAACATCATGTAATAGACAGATCGATCTTATAACCCTTATAGATCGATCTCTGCTTCCTCAATGCCTTGTACAAAACCTTTGAGAATTCAATCCTTTAGCAGATCGATCTCATATCCTCATGAGATCGATCTCTCATACTAGAAAACCCAGGAGATCGATCTCTCATTTCACCAAATCGATCTCTCATCCTTAAAGATTTAGTTTCTGGTACTGATAACCTCTAAACATGTTTTTTTAAATCATATCTATATTATTGAATTCACTGTTTTGTCATTTCAAAATATATTAACTCAACAATCTCCCCCTTTTTGATATGACAAAACTTATTAAATAACATGTTTAGTTACCCATTTGCATTATGCACAAATTATGTTTTGCTTTCACAAAGCTCCCCCTTTTTGTAAGCTCCCCCTTACTTTTAGCCCCTTAACTCCTTTAAACCATTTAAACATGTTTTCTTATTCTTTTTCTTTCTCCCCCTTTTTGTCATAGCAATGGTAATAACGATATAAAGGCAATTAACTTTGCCAAGAAATGTCATTGTCATTTCAAAATGGAACTCATTAGAACACATTTCATAAAGAACTATCATGTCATTTCATAACGTAAGCATTCAAGCAAAAGATGTTTTAATCAGTAAATAGTAAACATGAAAAACTATCTAATCATTCCTAACATTTAGGTCCTACGGCTGAGGAGGAAATCGCTCTAGAAGTTCTTCGACGCGAGTGCGAGTAACTTGCAGATCATCGAACATCGCCTGTTGTGTGGCATGAAGGTTTGCAAATCCTTCATCCATCTTTCGGTTAAGCTCCATGATCATCGTCATAATAGATTCCATCCTATCGGATGATGTACAGGGGCAGTGGGCTGAGTAGTCGATGAAGATGGACCCTCAATAGGTACAACAGGTGGATCAGTAGGCTCTGTTGATGGGTCTTCTTCCATGGCTGCCTCAGTCTATGGTTCTCGCTTCTTCCTCCATTGCCATTAGAAATCTTTATAGTATCCCATGTTGTGAAGTGTGCCAATGTTTAATACGCTCTTTGGGGAAGGCACTTCATCGGTTTCACATGAGCAATCAACCCCAACTTGTTGAAGCAAGTACGTAAGCGATTGTGGAAAGACTATCGTGGAGGCTTGGCCGTGTACGATCTTTAGACAATCTTCATAAATGAAGTGGACTAGATTGGGTTTTTGACATGAGGAGTGGAGGTGATGGAGCCAGAATCGATCTAATCGCCTAACTGTGCAGTGACATGTACCAAATGGTCTAAGATTCCACGAGATAATGAGGTGGAGTAGCCTCGGGTGCATCGGTAGGTCACTCGCCTTATCCCCGAGAAGGTCAAATTCTAAAGGGACTTCTTCCTCTTCATTGGTCAACCCCTCATCTTTTATTTTAAACACTTGGGCTAATATAGATGTGTCTATAGGGATTGATTTAGACATGACATACGTTTTAAACCCGAGAATTTTACAGGCATCATCAGGGTCGTAGATGAGTTTTGCATTAGAAAAGAAGACTCTAACGATATTTGGAGGTATGGGGGTATTGATTTTAAGAAATGGAAGCTAACCAAATTCTTCCATTTTTGACAAATACGGAAAGTCAATGCAATTTAAAAACGAGAAATCAATTGTTCGCCAATGTTTAATCAGCATGGTGGAGAAGTACTCTTCATATCTTTTCTTTTTTGCAGGTGTTTGAAAACACCTGTTAAAGGTAGTGACAAAAGAGGGAGGGGCTGTTTGGGAAGATGACCCTCTATCAACATTTAGTCTAGGGGGTTTTTGGCCAACTCTCTTAAGTCGAGGCATGATTAAGATTTCAACTAGACACACTCTAAATAGATTTAGAGTTCCTAGATGACAGTTCTCTAGAAACCTAGCCAATGGAACAGTTCTAGAATTTCCCTAATGGAGATTGCAGCAAAAACAGAGAAATTTTTAAAGAAAAATTCAGCAATGTAGGTTACTAGAGCAAGAATGATGAAGAGATTTGACAAAAAAACTTATCAAGATCGATTTGGGAGGGAGAATCGAAGGTTGAGGTGCGATAGGGGGTTAGGAATTTGAAAATTTGGGTTTTTGAGATTTTGGGATTTTGAAGCAGTTTTTATAGTCCAAGGCTAAGGAGATCGATCTGTCATGGCGACAGATCGATCTATTATTTCCAGAGACTTGAAGAGATCGATCAGCTGAATCAAATGATCGATCTTCGAAACACAGAAGCTCAAGGAGATCGATCTGCCAAAGGCATAGATCGATCTGCTGTTTTACAGAGGCTTAAGGAGATCAATCTTATAATGGAGAAGATTGATCTGCCTAGCTTAACCTTTCTGCTTTAGGCCAATTTGGAGTATGGAGATCGATCTATAGTGATTGAAGATCGATCTCTCATACTTTTTGCCCAGAAAAATCATTGAAAATTCATTTAAAATCACTTTGAAATCAAGGTTTTGAGGGAGAATATCTTAATGAACATTCATAAGTCCTAATTCACCTCTAAGGACACAAAACCTATCTCTATCAAGAGGTTTGGTGAAGATATCAGCTATTTGATGTAAAGTATCAATATACTCTAGAATTATATCTTCTTTTTGTACATGGTCTCTAAGAAAATGGTGCCTAATCTCAATATGCTTAGTTTTAGAGTGTTGAATACGATTCTTAGATAGATTAATGGCACTGGTATTATCACATTTGATTGAGACTTACTTCATGTCAATACCATAGTCTTTCATTTGTTATTTAATCCACAACACTTGAGCACTACAATTACCTGCTGCTATAAATTTAGCTTCAGTTGTGGATTGAGCTACATTATTCTATTTCTTAGAGAACCATGAAATTAATCTATTTCCTAAGAATTGACATGTGCCTGAAGTGCTCTTCCTATCAATTTTACAGCCCCCAAAATTTGCATCAGAAAATGCATGAAGAGCAAAAGTGGAGTCCTTGGGGTACAAAAGTCCTAGAGAGGGAGTGTTCTTAAGATATCTAAAGATTCTTTTAGTTGCTAATAAGTGTGATTCCCTAGGAGAGGATTGAAATCTAGCACAAAGGCATACACTAAACAGAATATTAGGTCTACTTGCAGTTAGATAAAGCAATGAACCAATCATAGACCTATAGAGTTTAGTGTCTACACACTTACCATCTTCATCAAGCTTGATGTTGGTGCCCATTGGAGTTGCTTGAGGTTTGCAATTATCCATTCCAAATCGTTTGAGCAGTTCCTTAGTATATTTTGCTTGATTGATGAAGGTTTCATCCTTAGTTTGCTTCACTTGAAGTCCCAAGAAGAAAGTAAGCTCTCCCATCATGCTCATTTCAAATTCACCTTGCATAATCTTAGCAAACTCTTGGCATAAAGATTAATTAGTTGATCCAAAAATAAAGTCATCTACATACACTTGAACAACTAGTAAATCTTTATTTTTATTTTTGATAAACAAAGTAGTATCTACTTTTCCTATTGAAAATCCTTTTTCTATTAAGAATTTTGACAATCTTTCATACCATGCTCTAGGAGCTTGTTTCAAACCATAAAGTGCCTTAGAGAGTTTGAATACATGTTCAAGAAATTCATGACTTTCAAAACCAAGAGGTTGCTTAACATATAAACTTCTTCATTAATGAAACCATTTAAGAATGTACTCTTCACATCCATTTGATATAATTTGAAGTTTTTATAACATGCAAAGGTAAGTAGCATTCTTATTGCTTCTAATCTAGCTACCGGTGTATAAGTTTCATCATAGTCTATTCCTTCTTCTTGTCTATAGCCTTGTGTAACTAGCCTAGCTTTATTTCTTATGATCACACTATTTTCATCCATCTTGTTCTTGAATATCCATTTAGTTCCAATTATAGAGTGATCACTAGGTCTAGGAACTAGTTTCCATACTTTGCTTCTCTCAAATTAATTTAATTCCTCTTACATAGCTAGAAACCAATTATTATCATCTAAGGCTTCATTGATATTTCTAGGTTCAATTTGAGATACAAAGGCTATATATTGACACACATTCCTTAGAGATGATCTAGTTCTAACTCCAAGAGTTGGATCTCCTACTATTTCACAATCTTTTACATATCCTAATTCTCTTGGTGCTCTAGCCTTTCTTTCTAATATTTCTAGTTCCTCTTCATCCTTTTTATTGATGTCAAGTTTCTCTAATAGATCATTCTTTATGTTTGATATTTTTTTCAAGTTTTCATCAAATATTTCAATATCCTCATCATTGGTTGAACTTTTAGACAAATCATTTGACTTATCAAATATTACATGTATTGATTCTTCAACCATCAATGTTCTTTTGTTCTATACTCTATATGCCTTTGAATTCAAAGAATAGCCTAGAAAGATTCCCTCATCACTCTTAGCATCAAATTTTCCTAAATTGTCTTTTCCATTATTTAAGACAAAGCATTTACAACCAAAGGGGTGAAAATAGCTAATATTAGGTTTCTTTCCCTTGTAAAGCTCATAAGGGGTTTTCTTTAAAATTGGTCTAATCATAGCTCTATTGATGATATAACAAGATGTATTTATAGCTTCAGCCCAAAAATATTTAGGTAAATTATTTTCACACAACATGGTTCTAGCCATTTCTTCCAATGTTCTATTTCTTCTCTCAACTACCCCATTTTGTTGTGGTGTCCTAGGGGCTGAAAAGTTATGACTAATTCCTGGATCATTGCAATATTCATCAAATCCAATATTTTCAAACTCCTTGCCATGATCACTTCTAACACTAGTTATAGTGTAACCTTTTTCATTTTGAGTCACTTTTGTATAGGCAATGAATTTTTCTAAAGCTTCATTTTTCATTCTCAAAAAGAACACCCAAGTGAACCTAGTGTAATCATCAACAATTACAAACCCATAATGTTTCCCACCTAGGCTTGTTGTTCTAGTTGGTCCAAATAGATCTAGGTGAAGTAATTGCAGAGGCCTAGTGGTAGATACACTATGTTTAGGCTTAAATGTTGTCCTTTTATGTTTTCCTTTAACACAAGCTTCACATATTTTGTCATAGTCAAAGGACAGCTTAGGTAAACCTATGACAAGGTCTTTTCTAGCTAACTTAGATAACACCTGCATGCTAGCATGACCTAGTCTTCTATGCCACAACCAAGGTTCTTTTTCCTTGTCTACCATTAGGCATATGTTTTCATTTTTAAGTTCATTTAGATAGACAATGTATATATTACCTTGCCTATGTCCTAGGAAAAGAACTTTATTAGATTTAGGATCTATAACATGACATTTCAAGCAATCAAAAATTACTTTGTAACCTTTGTCACAAAGTTGACTAATACTTAGTAAGTTATGTTTTAGACCCCTAACAAGCAACACTTTTTCTAATGAAAAGTAGTCATTACTTATTGAACCACTTCCTTCAACTTGGCCTTTAGAGTTGTCCCTAAATGTGACTTCTCCTCTAACTTTCGATTTAAATGAGTTGAAGTGCCTTCTATCACCGGTCATGTGTCTTGAGCATCCACTGTCCAAGTACCAAGCTTCCTTTATTTTAGCTTTGTGGTAATGCTCAATCACCTATAATCAAAATTCAAGCTCATGTCTTAGGTACCCAAATTCTCTTGGGTCCTTTGGAGTTAGTGAATACAATTCTTGATCCTTTTGGGATCCATTTTACTAAAGCATTAATATCTTTTGAATTAACTATTTCTTTTGGAACCCAAATTCTTTTTACAATTTTCCCTTAAATATGGTCATCTTCATATTACAACTATGTGGTACATGTCCCTTTTTATTACAATATGAACAGATAATTGAAGGTTTATGCATGCTCTTTCTAGCTATGAAGCTTTTGAGATGAGTCTCTCTACTTTTACTATATCCTAATCCATTCTTATCAAAGAAGGCTCTTTGAGTTTCTAGCATGTTATCTAATTTTTGTTGATCCATGTAAAATCTAGTAAGAGAATTATGTAAGTTACTATTTTTTTTCTTTTAGGTCACAAATTTTTAGACTTGTATTCTCTTGTTTCTTTTCACATTCTATCTTATCCTTTAATAGTATCTCATTTTCCTTCCTTAATTTAGAAATTAATTTTGTGTACTTCATACTCATGCTTTCATATTCTAATGCAAGATCATCAAAAGCATCTTGTAATTCATCAAACGAATATTCATTGAGATCTGAAGTTACCTTTTCATCTTCAATAACCATGAAGCATAGATTGGCAATGTCCTCATGTGAATCATCATCGGAGCTATCACTGTCGCTCCAAGTTGCCATCATTTCCTTCTTCTTTTGATACTTATCATTTGATCTTTTAAGAAGAGGGCAGTTAAATTTAATGTGTCCTGGTTTTTTACATTCATAACATACAATGGTATCTTTTCTACCTAACTCTTCTTGATCTTTCTTGTGGTTTCTCATACTATTACTACTTGCTCTCATTCTCATGAATTTGTTACATCTCTTGGCAAACATTGCCATCTCAAGATCTTCTTCACTACCACTCTCATTTTTATTCTCCTCTTAAGTAGTAGATTTCAGAGCTACTCCTACTTTCTTGGGTGGCTCTTCATTCCTTCTTAACTTCATTTCATAAGTGAGTAGTGATCCTATTAATTCATTTAGTGACAATGTGTGAGGGTCTTTAGATTCCTCAATTGCAGTCACTTTAGCTTCCCATGATTTTGGTAGACTATTTAAAATTTTTTTGACCATTTCTATATTAGAGCAGATTTTTCCTAAGGATTTTAACCCATTTATTACATCAGTGAATCTAGTGAACTTATCACTAATTGACTCTCCCTCTTTCATCCTAAATAGCTCATAGTCATGTGTGAGCATTCCTACCTTAGTCTCCTTTACTTGAGTTGTACCTTCATGAGTTATTGCCAATTTTTCCCAAATTTGTTTGGCATTATCACAACCGGAGACTCTATTGTATTCATTTGGCCCTAAAGCACAAAATAGGGTGTGCATGGCCTTAGCATTTAGCTGAGCACGTTTTACATCATTTGAATCCCACTCATCTTCTTCTTTAGGGATATCTCTTCCCTCTATTCTTTTAGTTGGGATTTGAGGTCCTTTAGTTATAATCCTCCATACCTCATAACCATTTGCTTGAATAAAAAGCATCATCCTAGATTTCCAATAAGCATAATGTTCACCATTGAACATAGGAGGCCTAACTGTAGAATGCCCCTCTCCTACTAGATTGGTTGATACATTGTTGCGAGGCATTGATCATTTCTAACTCTTAGGAAGTTGTTCCTCTATAATCAAAGAGTCCTAGCTTTGATACCAATTGTTGGCTCTACCGAGAGGGGAGGTGAATCGGTTTTCTAATGTTTATGACAAATTTAAACTAGAATAAGTCAAATTGCAAATAATGAATAATCAATAAAATGTAATTAAGTAAATTGAAAGGCGATAAGGGTAAGAAAAAACAAACTCAGTTGTTTATAGAGGTTCGGCCAATCTCTTGCCTACGTCCTCTCTTCTTGACCTCCTTGTCAAGAGCTTCCTTTCATTTTAACAATGAATGTTACACACTCCCTTTTTCAGGTTAAGGAATAACCTCTCTACCCTTTTTACACAAATAAATATTCACCCTTTTACAAAGTTTATCTCACTAAGGAACACTCTTCTTCTCTCTTGAAATAAGGATGAATATAAGATCAAGCTTTTCTTATGTGGGTAGGATAGTAATAGTTGTTTACATAAGGGTTTTACACCAATATCAATAAATGAAGATTGAAGACAAAGAGAATGTTTGGATTAAATTCTTGAGAATTTATAGAGTTTGTAGCAATGGTCTCTATTCTCCAATGTCTTCAATGCTTGAATTTATACATCAGGATTGGTAGTTGGAGCATTTAATACTGGTTTTCCCGTTGAAAGTTTTGCAGAAAGAGCCGTTGGAACCCTCTAGTAGAGTGCCAGATCGATCTCCTATTTTGACCAAATCGATCTCTTAGTTTGATTTCCTGTGAAAACAAAGCAACTTGAAGCATGGAGATCGATCTCATAATTGTAGAGATCGATCTTGTAATTTGAAAATGTTAGTGAAGATCGATCTGTCAAACCAGCAGATCGATCTTCCAATCTCTCTATTTGAGGCAAGATCGATCTAGCAAGTTTTACCGTAAAGAGGAGATCGATCTCTAATCAACCAAGATCGATCTCTTCGTATACCAAATCAATCTCATGAACTCTCTATTTGAGCATAGATCGATCTACAGATCGATCTACTGTCTTTACCCTTTGTTTTAGAGGAGATCAATCTCTTCATAGACCAGATCGATCTCATCAACATCCTATAATAGATAGATCGATCTTATAACCCTTATATATCGATCTCTGCTTCCTCAATGCCTTGTACAGAACCTTTGAGAATTCAATCCTTTAGCAGATCGATCTCATATCCTCATGAGATCGATCTCTCATACTAGAAAACCCAGGAGATCGATCTCTCATTTAACCAGATCGATCTCTCATCCTTAAAGACTTAGTTTCTGGTACTGATAACCTCTAAACATGTTTTTTTAAATCATTTCTATATTATTGAATTCACTTGTTTTGTCATTTCAAAATATATTAGCTCAACAGTAGCATTTTGTATGTAACTATTGGGGATGTAAAGCAATGTAAACACATGTAAACAACACTTTGATTTATTTATACAAGTGTTTACTTATAAATTATATTGTAAATTAAATTATTATGGTTGGATGAGGTAGACATTGACACACAGCCCAATGGTTTGAGAGTGTAGCTTTTCATGAACGAGGTAAGGTAAGGACGAATAATAAATAATGTATGAAAAGCTAAAAAAATTTGTGCTGCTTTTTGGTAAGCTGAGGGTCTTGACACTGTGCCCTTTTGTATCTGACCACTCACATCAATGCAATACGGACCAGTCTGCTGAGCCTGTCTGATTCAGTCTAACAGATCTGGCTCCATGCGTAGACTAGCACTCATACAATCCATATGTCAAAAGGCACGACTTCTAACTGAGGTTAGCAAATTGTTCTAGCGACTCATGTTCCCTAACCATCATATGTGATACCATCGCAAGGCCCTTCCTACTCAAAGCATCAGCTACAACATTAGCCTTATCCGGATAATAAAATATTTAACAATCATAGTCTTTTAGAAGCTCTAGCCATCTTCTTTGCCTCATGTTAAATTCTTTTTGTGAGAACAGAAACTTGAGGCTCTTGTGGTCAGTAAAAATATGAAACTTTTCACCATACAAGTAGTGGCGCCATACCTTAACGCAAACACTACTACTGATAACTCCAAAACATGGGTCGGATAGTTCTTCTCATGGTGCTTCAGCTCTCAAGATCCATAAGCAACTACCCTCCCATCCTGCATCAATACACAATCCAGTCCCTAATGCGAAGCATCGGTATACACTGTAAATCCTCTTGAGCTAGTAGGGATAGTGAGAATCGGAGCAGTGGTCAACCGACTCTTTACTCCGAAAAACTCTTCTCACAATCCTCATTCCAAACGAATGCTACACCCTTCCAAGTGAGACGTGTCAGGGAAGCAGCTAACTTCAAAAATCCCTCAACGAATCTCCGATAATACCCTACTAAACCCAGGAAACTCCTGATCTCGGTGACTGTCCTCGACTGTTCCCACTGAACTACAGCCTCAATCTTAGTTGGATCCATTAATACACCATCCTTCGACATAACATGTCCCAAAAAGGAGATCTGTGACAACAAAAAATCACACTTATTGAGTTTAGCATACAACTTCTGCTCTCATAAAGTCTGCAATACAATCCTGAGATGCTTCTCATCCTCTTCCACAGATTTCGAATATACTAATATGTCATCGATGATGATGATAACAAATTGATCCAAATATGGCTTGAACACATCGTTCATCAAAGCCATGGAAGCGACAGGAGCATTCGTCAATCCAAATGGCATAACCAAGAACTCATAGTGGCCATATCGAGTCGTAAATGTTGTCTTGGGCACATCTCCACTCCGCACATTCAACAGATGATACCCAGACCTCAGATCAATCTTATAAAAGACCTACGCTCCCTGGAGCTGATCCAATAAGTCATCTATATGTGGAAGGGGATACCTACTCTTGATGGTAGCCTTATTTAATAATCTGTAATCTATACAAAATTGGAGGCTTCCATCCTTTTTCTTCACAAACAAAACCGGTGCTCCCCAAGCCGAAACACTCGATGTGATAAAACCCCTGTCTAACAAATCATGTAATTGTCTCTTGAGCTCCTCCAGCTCAACTAAAGTCATGTGATATGGTGGTTTCGATATAGGTTCAGCACCAGGCACCAAGTCTATACAAAACTCCATCTCTGTGTCTGGTGATAACACTGGCAATTCATCCGAAAAGACATCTGGGAATTCACTAACAACAGGAATATCTATCAACTTCGGATGTACCTTATCCGTATCAACCACATACGTAATAAAACCTTCAACATATTCATTTCCCAGTTAGCATAGTACATTATCAATTACAACCATAACTACTACTTTTATTTCTTTTCATCAAACTTTACAACATTTTTCAGGGTTAGGAAACATAACTGTCTTAGCTTAACAATCTAAAATAGCATGGTTTGCAGATAACCAATCCATTCCTGAGATTACATCAAAATCACTCATACTTCACAGTTTTAGATTGGCTGTCATCTCCTTTTCCCCTACTATTAGCTTACAATCATTTAACACATACTCCACTAGCTGACTATTATCCATAGGCATACTAATCAACATCATCTTACTTAAAGGTGTACGCTTTACATCCTTTGCTAGCTTACATGCAAATGAAGGCGATACAAATGAATACGTGACACCAGGATCAATTAAAACATGTGTTTCTAAATCATATATCAGGATGTTACCTTTAATCACATCCGACGAAGCATCGATTGTCCCCTAGTCCAAGGTATGTACTCACCGTCGTCCAATGACCTGCTTCCCTTTCTCTTCCCCTGTCGCTCTCCTTCTTGGAGCAGACATATCAGCTGGAGCTCTCTCAGGCTCCTTGCCCTTCTATGAGTTAATATCTATAACCTCTTAGTAAACTCTGGCCATGTGTCTTGGCTTCCCACACCTGAAGCATAATTCACTAGAAACAGGACAAGGTCTACCTCTATGGAATCTACCACATCTACTGCACTGCTTAGTGGTAGGCCTCGGTACTCGAATCACAATACCTCTAGGTGGAGCTATAGCCGGGTATGTAGGAGATCTAATGGTCTTCTTATGTACTTCCTCAATCTTTCGTCTCTTACCAAAGAGTCTCCTCCCTCCTCAATATCCGAAACCTCGAGTACTGTCACTCACCGACCTCTTCCTATCTCTGTCTCTACCCTTTCCAACTATTCTGAACTCTAAGACATTCTTCTCATAATCTTGCTCGAAGAGTTACGCCCTGCGCACTGCCTCATCATAGGTAGAGATGTCAAATGGAACCAGTTTAGACCGTAATACTGGTCTCAGTCCATCCATAAATCTGTGAACCTTCATGGTCTCGTTAGTCATGGTGCCAGGGTCATACCTTCCCAGGGATAGAAATCTGGTCTTATACTCATCTACTGAATGACTCCCCTGGCTTAACCCTAAAAATTTGGCAAACAGCCTCCGCTGAGCCGGATCTGGAACAAACTGCCTCCTGAAGGCATCCAGAAATATCTCCCAACTGATCTCTATATGTCGGGCTCCCAATATGGGTCGGGTGGACTTCCACCAATGCTCTACTGTCCCCTTTAGTAAGAACGTAGCAAATGCGACCATCTATGAAGTCGTACACTCAAAGAATCCGTACAACATCTCCATCTCTCCTATCCACTCCTCTGTCAAAATCGGGTTCTTAATCCCACGAAAAGTTAGAGGTTTAAGCTTTTGGAATTGTCCCAATCTGTCAAGATCACAACCATACCCCCAAAACATTACCGCCCTATCGTGGAGTAACATAAGATGACGTATCTTGAACTGGTGGGGATGTAGGTGTATCTGTAGGCTGTGGCACATGAACTGGCTGTGCAGGCGTACCAGGTGCAACTGCCTCTCCAGGCGCAGTCTTTACATCCTGTCCTTGTCCTCCTGGCATAGTCTGCGCCAGTAACTCCACAATGGTCTTCATACGACGCTCTAATCTCACAAAATGTGCCTCAATACTCTCTGGTACCTCAGTGGGACATGTAGTCTCATCTCGAGCCTCTGGCCTACCTCTACGGCCTCGACCCCTACCTCTAGCCCCTCGACCACGGTGAGTATTAGCCATAATAGCTAAATTCCTACATTTATAACCATTAATTAGTCTGACTTCCATCTCGTATACACAATTGTAACTGAAAAAAGCACAGTACTAGGGGGATGTACATTTTCTTAATTACTAATACCGATTCACATCAGACCAACTCTACTTTGATCCCATTCTGACCTCCCCTACCGTGACCTACCAAAATCACCAAAATTTTTTCATTTTCCACTTACCTCTTCTTCTGTCATCACTCTATACCAAATAGTTAGGCTGTGATTCGATATTAGTCACACATTCACATTCATTCATAATATGCATACAATTTAATATTCTTTTCTATAATGTAAACTCTTATACATTAATACAACTACTTGTACATATATATCCCCGACCGTACAATCGTTTACATAACTGTGCTTTTACATTGTTCAGTACAAAATGTTTCAAATGTGTATACCTCTCGTTAGATTGATATGCATCATATCAAAATCTACCTGTCCTCAGCCTTGTCCACCTATTGTGAACGCTCTGTAAAGAGGGGAAATAAAAAGGGTGTGAGCTCACAGCTCAGTAAGGAAATCAGGTAGCAAGTAGATAACCACACTATCTACAAAATACTATGCTCAAACCTTGAAATCATTTCATTATCTATTCGAATCTAAAGTATGCATCATGCTTAAAGCTTTTATGCAATATATATATATACAAATCATCAGTCATAAAACTGGAAATATGCTGGTTTAACAACCTCAGCAGTTTATGCAAAATATTGCATTTCTCATGTAATTTCATAATTCTCACATTTATCATGCCATACAATTAAATCAAAATAATATGGCATATCATCATATTTAAATACATGGAAATCTGGGCCTCACCCATCCCTCGGGTTACCCTTTTATCACACACAAATTAACATGTCCACATTATAAAAACCATGTGATAAGTTCATTCAAGAAATCTCAATTTACATTGCATGAAAAGAAAACAAGATAGGTGACTACATGTTTCAAGATTATTATCATAACTCATTTTTCGTGATCCTACGCTACACAGTACTAGGTGTGCGGGGTCTCACAATTATCGTAACGGTAGGTGGGTCAAATCCTTACTATCAGCTCACCACTCAGTCTCATCATGTACTCACTGTACAACGTACTCCATGTGACATACACAGTACAACGTACTCCATGTGACATACACGATACATAGTACTCTATAGACCCTATCTCAAGGTGGGATGCTCGCCATGAGTCTTAGTCCTCATACTTTAGATATACCTCATAGTTGGGATGCTTGCTATTAGTTTTAGTCTTCATACTATGGGTTCTATTTTTGATAGCCCTCGACCATATCTCAAAATAATACACGTGTGAGCATATAATATCGGTGCGACACACAGTCAGCATAGGCTCCCAACACAGTTATTTCATGCTTACTTTCAAAACTGGTACGTGAAAGTAAACTCCCATCATGACCATATCACAATGACACAACTCTAGTGCGAGCAATGCTCCCAGCACTATGTCATGTAAAAACATAGTATGAGCAAAGCTCTCAATACTCTATAATGCATCAATAATGAAAACTGAGTACGAGCTAAGCTCCCAGTACTCTAACATGTAAAACTGAGTATGAGCAAAGCTCCCACTACTCTATATTACATCAATCAATAAAACTGAGTACGAGCAATGTTCCCAGTACTCTAACATGCATAAATCACATTTAAAATTTAGTATGAGAATAAACTCAAGTACTATGTGATGCATATCTCAAAATATAGTACGAGTATTCTCTAGCACTTATGGTTTTCACACAAACCCTGATAGATGGCTGTTCAAATCATAATTCACCCAACGTAAATCAAATAGGCACTCAAATGTGCTGTTTTCGTATTAACATGAAAACATTAGCCATTCTATCATGCAACTATGAAAGTTTGTCACAACATGCTTCTGAAGCCTTTTTCACCTTATTTTTTGGATAAAATCACACTTCATCTCATCAATCCCTATCACAACATGTCTATTTACGAGAATTCTTATAGGACATAGTATCAAAATTCTATTCAAAATACGTGTAGCTATCTCTAGCTACTCATGAATTTTCCTTACCTCGGATTACGTAACGTAACCTTACTTCCTTGATGCTACTCACTCTCGCAGTCCGATCAACTTCCACTGTGATTTTCGAAGCTGTTATAATTATCTACGTTAGTATACCGTAATATACTTAATTCATTTCATATTCCATCATTTAAACCATGCCAACATAACTTTCTCATCATTTTCTCACTTCATGCCAATAGCTAGGTCATGTACATTTTTCATGATCCTTTTGTTTTCAACAATTTATACATATACCAATTTACTCACCAATACACATATATTAACATATATCAACTTGGTGTATTAAATCTTACCTAGCTAAAATTTTCCTCTTTTCCTCCAAAATTGGTAAAATCCTCCTTGCTCTATTAATCTTTGATTCAAACTTCTTGTTTCCAAGTATGTTGTTCTCCTTTTCACTAAGAACAACTTTGCTTAACTGTATCTCACTCAAAACTACTTACAAACTGAAGTTTTCTGGATTAGAAATGTTTGGTTTAGCTTTAGGTTTTGAATGGAATAGTGTTTTTCGGGAAAAACTAAAGTGCAGAGCCCTGTATTTATAAAATTAGCTCATAGAGATCGATCTGTTAACTACATGAGATCGATCTTCCCTGCACTTTTCTCCTCAAAATTGACCTTTTAGGCCTAGTGAGATTGATCTGCCCCTAAGCATGAGATCGATCTACATTACTCAAAACCTTAAGGAGATCAATCTAGCCTTTCAATGAGATCGATCTGTTGCAACCCGAGCCGCTTCAAGATTGATATGCCTTGAATAAGGGATCGATCTGCCCCTTGTATATGTTGTGATATTACATATTCAACCTATGATATCAAACTGTATTGCCAATGAGATCGATTTGCTCCTCTTCAGAAGCAGTTCTGCTGCACTTTTCTTTCCAAAATCACTGTTACATTGGTGTTTGATTTACTTAACCATCCATTTTACATTCCATACACATTTACAACTTCAAAACATCCATTCCTCGTGATTTATATCAATTGTGACTTGTCCATACATCACAAAATCATAACGAGTACATATTAGATTACGGGTTTTACAATCCTACCTACCTTAAGAAATTTGGTCCTCCAAATTTAAACCAAGTTACTATACAAATAACTGGGGGTATTTCTCTCTCATCAGACTCTCTAGCTCTCAAGTAGCTTCCTCTGAAGTGTGATGCTGCTAGAGAATCTTCACTAACCCGATAATCTTATTTCTCAAGACTTTCTCCTTTCTATCTAGTATTCGTATCGGTCTCTTTATATAAGTCAAGTCATCTTTGAGCTCCAATGGCTCATACTAAATCACATGATTTGAATCTGGATGATACTTCCTCAGCATCGAAATATGGAAGACATTGTGCACTCTTGATAATTTCGGTGGCAAAGCCAATCTATATGCCTTATCTCCCACTCTGTCTAGTATCTCAAAAGGTCTAATGTAGCGAGGACTCAACTTACCTCTCTTCCCAAATCTCGCTATTGTAAGGTCCACAATTTTGTAATTTAACCTTATTACTTTGTGATGTGTATATAAGTTACAAATAATTAAAATCATGAGGAATGTATATTGGAAGTTGTAAATGTGTATGGAATGAATACATACAAGTTTTAAAGTATAGAACAAGTGTAAAAGGGATATTTCCACGAATGGAATGTGATATTATTGAGTTTTGAGTGGTTAAGTAAAATGGAATGAGTTTTATACTTCCAATTGGTGATATATTGTATACCTTTGACTATACAAAGGATACACACAAGTTTAAATGTGTATAAGGTATGAAAGGATGTCATTTTCAAGCCTTACGTGTGGATGGATGAGAAAATGACCATGGTAGCAAAATGTATGAAGTTTGGCATGTGTTACTGCAGAAAACTGCAGTAAAATCTGGAAATATGAATGAGAGATCGATCTCATGGGATGAGAGATCGATCTCAAAGAGTAAAAAATGCTCAAATTCGAGCAATAGAACAGGTCAGATCGATCTCATTGGAGAGCAGATCGATCTGCTGGGCATTCTGTGTTGAAGGAATCGATCTCTGAAGGACCAGATCGACTTCCTTAAGCTACTGACTTAGAGAAGATTGATCTCATGCAAGAGAAGATCGATCTCCTTAAGGTTCTGAGTTTAAACAGATCGATCTCATAAAGTCTGGAAGGTTGGTTTCAATAGGAAAAATGCAAAGCAGATCGATCTCCTAGGGTAGCAGATCGATCTCATCAAGATAATTCTATAAATACTGGACTTCTTCACTTCATTTTCCCTAGAGTTACCATTTCATTTGGAAACTAAACCTAAACCTAGCCAAGAAACACTAGAAAACTTCAGTTTGTGATCAGTTTTGAGTGAGGTATAAGAGAGTAAAGTTATTCTTAGCAAAGAGTAGAGCAACATACTTGAAAAACAAAGGATTGGAATCAAGAGCTAAGAAAGCAATGAGGATTTTACCATCTTGGTGAAAAAGGAAGGAAAGTTCAGCTAGGTAAGATTTGATGCACCAAGTTAATATATGTTAAACTAGATGTGTTAATGAGATTGTTGGTGTATATATGATTTGTTGGAAATGAAGGATCATGAAAATTGAGCATGACCTAGTTTTGGCATGAATGTGAGAAAGTGATGAGAAAATGGTATTAACATTGATTGAATGATGGAATATGCATGTAGGAAAAATTATGAGTTGATCTTACGAAATGCGTATATTGGAAATAAGGAGTGATGAATAAGATTATATGAAAATATGGTATGATGCCATATTGGGAGAAAATAGTGAGATTAATGAGTCTTATTGAGATTTGGCAAATGAAATGAGTATAGAGTGATATACTAATGCCAATATTTATAATAGCTTTGAAAATCACATTAGATGCTGATCGGACTGCAAGAGTGAGCAGAACCGAGGAAGAGAGGTCACTTGACGTGATTCGAGGTAAGAGAATTTCGTAAGTAGATAGAGATGGCTACACGTATTTTACATAGAGTTTTGATATTATACTCTATATTAATTCCCATGAATAGGCCTAATGTGTGATAGAGACAAATGAGATAAAGTGTGTTTTATCCAAAAATAGGATAAAAAAGCCTGAGAAGCATGTTGTGACCCATAATGCATGAGTTGCATGATAGAATGGCTAATGTTTTCATGTATATGTGAAAATAGCACCTTTAAGTGCTAATATGATTTGAAATGAAAAAGTTGTGATTTGAATAAGCCATCTATCTGGTTTTGTGCGAAAACCATAAGTGCTAGAGAATACTCGTACTATATTTTGAGATATACATCACATAGTACTAGAGGATATACTCGTACTATATTTTAATGCTATTTTATGCATGTTAGAGTACTGGGAGCATTGCTCGTACTCAGTTTGTGATTGATGCATATAGAGTATTGGGAGCTTTGCTCATACTCAGTTTTACATGATAGAGTACTGGGAGCATTGCTCATACTCGACTTTTCATGATTTATACATGATATCATACTAGAGCGATAGCTCGTACTTGATTTGAAATGAGAAATATGCATTAACCTAGTGCTAGAGGTTACTCGTGCTAGTGTTTGATATTTTGAGATGCATACACAGTGTTTAAGAGGCATAGTGTTGATCGAGAGTGAAAGACCCGATATTTTTTTTAACGTAAGAGCAAAAGGGAATAAATAGAAATTTTCGAGTGCATTTAAAAATGCAAAATGACTGAAATGGTATTCTCGAAAATGTGCAAGGGTAAAACGATCAAAAGATCGAAAGTCGGTATAAATTCGAGAAGGAAATTTAATTAAAAATAATGGCTTGAGAAATCTTAATAAAAAACGAAGAAATTATTAAATTTCGGGTTAAATTGATCAAGATATGAATTTATTGGAATAAACCGAAATTTTTGTATCGAAAAATAATCCCGAAAATAATTGAAAAATATACCGAAAAGTAAAATCGGACTGATAAATTCATTTATGGATTAAATGAATTTAATATGAATTTTTGAGATTTTTATTACTATTTTAAAGAATAAAATAATAATTTTTCAGATATTTTGGATTTTTAATAATAAATAATAATAAAATTTAATTATAAAAATAAAATAAAAAAATAAAATAAAAAAAAGAAATTTGAAAGAAACGCGAAACGAAACAGAGAAAATGAAGAGGAAAGAATGGAAGCCGAACCCGAGGAAAGAGGTTCATCACCGGCGAGGCCTCGGGGCCGACGAGGGCTGGCGAAGACAGCCCGACCCCGGGCGACATCACAGCGGCCAAGACGCGCCGTGGATCATGTCGAAAAATGCCAGAAACGGGGGGAGAAGCCGCGGAAGAGGAGCCCAGATTGGCCGCCATCGGCGCTGTTTTGACTCCAGCCGAGTGTCGATTTTGGAAGTCCAGGCTGTGGCGCACCAATTGGTGGCGGAATCGGTCGGTGAACCGGTCGGACGGTGATGAAATGACCAGATGATGGCTGAACCGACCGAACCGGACTGAACCGGCCAAATCGAATCGGATCGAACTGACGGTTTGAACCGGGTTGAACCGGACCGGACCGGTTCAGCCAAAAAGAAAAGAAAAAAAGAAAGAAAAAGGGAAAAAGAAAAAGAGAAAAATTGGAAAAAATTTTAGTGATGCAATCGAGTTTTGGGTAAGTCGGTAAGCGGTCGAATTGATCGATTTAAATTTTGAAATATTTAATTTGATTAATATCCGACTGGAAATTTACCCAAAAAATTATTTAAATTAGTAGCTCGACAATTGGCATCAACCGAGAGCTCGAGACAGCCTTGATTTGTGTACGATCATGGAATCACGGGTAAGTAATCCTTATTTACAACAATTTGCATAGTTATGCGTGTTAGAATTTACCGCATAAATTACGGATTTAATTTTCGCATTAAATGAAGTAAATTCTGGAAATTGGGATAAATTGTTGTAAATAATTCCTAAGCTGTCTGAGAGTTTAGAACGAGGCTAAATAAATACTGCTAGGCCCAATGAGCCCAATAGGCCTCGATAAAGTGTGGTAAACGGGCTTAAGGCCCATTATGGTATAATCGGGCCCAATATGGGTAAACGGGCCTAATGATTTAAATTAAGCCCAGAAAATATGAAATACAATTAAATTGTATTGTAATTGACCTGATGAATGTGTATCCGCAGTTTCGGAGATTGGATTGGGAGCAAATCGGACTGCGTGACGAGACATCGGTGTAAAGGTCAGACTGTATAGAAAAATGAGGTAAGGGAATTGTGTGAGTAGCTAGAGGTAGCTACGCGTATTTTAATAGTTTTTTTGTACACTGAATATGTATGTATGCCTTGATTATGTATAATTATCCTAAAAGTGGTTTAAATGATTTTAAGGATCGAAATAAGTGAAAAGACTATTTTACCCCTATTGAGGGAAGTTCACCTAAGGATGGTGAAAGCATGACATGCATGAAATGCATGATTTAAGGAAATTTATGGTTTAAGGATTTTACTGGTTTTACTCAAAGCAAATCGATAGATTGGCCAGTAATTGCATGAATTTCATATGATAACACTACGTAAGTGTTATTTGTATTTAAATGGAAATTTCTTTGGAAAATAGGTCAACTATCAAGTTTATATGGAAACAGATAGTGCCGACACGTAGTTCGCACTATATCTACGTTTGTGAATGTGCATAAATGTGCTTGAGCGGTTGCTCGCACTGACTTGTGTGACATCATATGCATGAAATGTGCTAGAGCGGTTGCTCGTACTGATTTTATTATTGTGAATTGCATAAGAGTTGTTGGAGCTTAGCTCGCACTCTGTTTTGACATGTTTTAACTTGTTTTGACATTATATGCATAAAAAGGAGCTGGAGTGTAACTCGCACGAGATTTGAATTAATTATACATAAATCCGTACTGGAGTGTAACTCGCACGAGATTTGATTTAATTATGCATAAAGCCATGCTGGAGTGTAACTCGCACGAGATTTGATTTACTTGAGCATTCATTTGTGCTGGAGCGTTGCTCGCACAAAGTTTTATATAGTTTTCATAATTCATTTGAATGTCGTACTAGAGATTTTCTCGTACGAGGTTTTCATTGAGTTTTTATACATATCCGTACTAGAGCATTGCTCGTACATGGATTTTACTTGAAATTATAATCAGTTTAAGTCGTACTGGAGCGCTGCTTGTATGCAGATTTTACTGATTTTCATGACACCATGCTAGAGCATAGCTCGCACGAGATTTTCTGATATCATGAATATGCATGGAGCCGTGCTTGAGCTTCACTCTCACAGGGATTTATATTACATGCATATAGTCGTGTTGGAGCCTCCTGTAGACTGTGTGTCACAGTGAGATGATATGCTCACACGTGCATACTGAGATAGAGATGATATGGGTGGATAAGACCTATTGCAGGCACCCCTGATTGAGCTTGGGTTCACAGAGTACGTTGTACCGTGTATATCACGCGGAGTACGCTGTACCGTGGGGATTGTTGGAGTGGAGTGGCATTAGCCAGGAGGCAGCAAGCTTTGCCCTCGCAATCCTGGTGTTATGCTGTTCTGGCGGGTAGGACGACCCACCTCCCGTTTCAGGTGTGATACCCCGTACACTAGGTACTGTGTTGCCAGGGATCACTAGGACATGGCCATAGTCCTCGATGTTACTGATATAATCAACTGCTTGTCTCACATGATATAACTATTGGTCGATAGACCAGGGTAGACCCGATGGAGGGGTCAGGCCCCCGATTTTATGATTTTCTACTGTGATGCTAGATTTCAGATGATTTTATGATCTATGACCCTAAAAGAAGGGTGGTTTTATAACCGAAGTTTTATAAAGAAGTTTAATGAATTGTTTTATGAAATCGAGATTTACTTATGAGATAATTGACCCGGATGGGGTTATTTTATTTCGCGTTTTAATGAATTGATTTAAATGCAGTAGCATGATGATGTTTTCCATGCTTTTATTCAAATTTATGATTTGTCTTACATGACATGAAAGAATTGCATGATCTTGTTTTAATTCATGCTAAGTATGATTTAATGATGCCACATGAAATGCCTTTGATGCATGAATTACATGATTTTTATATGCACGAATAGTTTTGATAAACTATGGCATTGAAATATGCATGAAATTTTAAATGAAAAGAAATGGATTTTAAGGGCATGGTATTAGAGCATGTAGATAGTGGAGCTATCTACTTACTTGCATAATTGCCTTACTGAGCGTGTGGTTTGCTCACCCCCCTTATTTTCCCATCTTTTCAGAGCACTTGCAATAGTTATTAAGCGGCTGAGGACTTGTATGCTTGGTATCCGCTGCTTTCCATCGAGAGACAGGTATACACATTGGTATGATTTTGTATCTAAATATGTAATGCACAGTACTGTAAACGGATATGATGTCATGGATGTAGAGTTATAAATACCATTGGGTATGTATTTATTTAAAGTCAAAGAATAGTAAACTCTGATATATGAATGTGAATATGGAAATGGAATGGTAAATAGTGTGAGGTGACTAACACTGAATCATAGCCTAACTATTTGTAGGATGGTCATGATGAGAGAAAGGTAAGAATTAAATAATAAATGAAAAAGTGAAAAAAATTTACTCTGATTTTTAGGTAATTTGGGTCGTGACAGAGTGTCACACTCAAGATGCGCACTGTTGTTTTACGTGATATATAACACATGTTAAAGAGAGAAAAATCGTGATGATTTCCTCTGTGTAGACTGAGTGTCACACAGTTCAGATGTTCGCACGTGGATTTGTAGACGTGGCATTATTTCCATAGTATGAGGGCTAAGACTCATTGCGAGAACCCCGACTATGATGTATTTCCATGGTGTAAGGACTAAGACCTATAGCAGGCATCCCGACCAAGAGGATAGGGTCCATGGGTGTACGTTGTACCGTGCGAGTGGCATAGAGTACATTGTACCGTGTGGTGGAGTTATGGAGTTGAGGAGTATATAGCTGGCAATTGTGATGGACTGATCCCCCTCCCGTTACAGCAGTGATACTCGAACACCGAGATCTGTGTTACCTGGTATATCACATTATAGGATATGGCTATAGTCTAGGAGGGTATTGCATTTAGCCACTGAGTCTCGCATGTTATATCACTTGTTTCATGATATGGTTAGACCTGAGAGAGAATGGTTGAAAATCGGCTTGTGTTGTGAACTGCCATATTTACTTGATTTAAATGTAAATGGCATGATTGAGATAAAGACATTCCTAATTTCATAAATATGCACTGTTTTGCATGAATGCCTATATTTGATAAATAAGCATGATTTCAAGTACATGGAATTTAGCCTGTACTATATTATATCATTTTGATACACGCTTTGAGATAAGAGAAGGAAAGGTAAGCCTTATTTTCAGTAGATAGTGCGGTTATCTACTTGCTTGCCTGATTTCCTTACTGAGCGCGTTGTATGCTCACCCCCTTATTTTCCATCCTTTACAAATCATCCGCAGTAGAATGAGTCTGACTGAGGTATAGCATTCATTGTATCTGCTGCCTATCCATCTTACTAGAGGTGTACACACTAGAACATTTTGTACTGAACAATGTATAAGCACAATTATGTAACCAAGTGTATGGTCGAGATGTATATGTACAAATACTGTATAACAGTTTATGTTATTGAAAAGAATACTAAATTCTATGTATATTGTGAATGGATGTGAGTGGATGACTAATATCGAATCACAGCCCAACAGTTGGAGAGAGAAAGGTAAGTAAAGTAAAAAGCGAAAAATTTGTAATGGCTTTTGGTAAGTCATAGAATGAGGTTGTGACAGCTATACTCTTGGAATGAGAAACTTTAAAAAATACTGACTCGCCAACTGCGAACTTTAGTGGTCTCTGTCTCTTGTTAACAAAGCTTTTCTGTCTACTCTGGGCTGTCCTCACTCTCTCAACAATTAATCAAACATCCTCAGAGGCCTGTGTAACCATATTAGGAGAAAATACTTTCTTGTTACCCACTTCTTCCCATCCGATCGGGAAACGATATCTACAACCATATAAAGTCTCAGATGGTACCATCCCGATACTCGCATGATAACTATTGTTGTAGGTGAATTCGGCTAGTGGCAAATGATCATCCTAGGAGCCTCTAAAATCCAGCACACACGCTCTCAACATATCCTCCAAAGTCCGTATAGTCCTCTCCAACAGACCATCTGTCTGAGGATGAAAAGCGGTGCTCAAATTCAACTGGGTTCCCATGGCTTCTTGAAAATGTTCCCAAAAGTGAGAAGTGAAGCGGGAATCCCTATCCCAAACAATACTCACTGGAATACCATGTAACCTCACTACCTCGCTTACATACAACTCTGCTAATGAACTTAGAGTATCGGTAGCTCTCATAGCTAGAAAGTGGGATGACTTCGTCAATCTATCAGCAATCACCCATATCGCATCGTGATTCCTCTGGGTCCTCGGTAAACCCATCACAAAATCCATGGTGATATGCTCTCATTTCCATGTCGATATAGGTAGAGGCTACAATAACCCTATAGGTTTCTGATGCTCTACCTTCACTTGTTTGACATACGAGACATCTCGCCCCAAAATCTGCCACATCTCTCTTCATACTTGAGTACCAGTACACCTTCTGGAGATTCTGATACATCTTATTACTCCCTGGATGTAACATATACCTCAACGAATGAGCTTTTGTCTATATCTATCTCCTGAGCTCTTGGTCCTCGAGAACACATAATCTGCCTCTAAACCTTAGAAGTCCATAAGAACTTATCTTAAAATCAGTCGTTGTGCTCTTCTGTATCTGACTACTCATATCAATGCAATACAGATCAATCTGCTAAGCTTGTCTGATCCTGTCCAACAGATCTGGCTCCAAGCGTAAACTACCAATCATACAGTCCATATTCATGTCAAAAGGCATGACTTCCAAACTGAGGTTAGCAAATTGCTCTAGCAACTCATGTTCCCTAACCATCATATACGATACCATCCCAATGCCCTTCCTACTCAAAGCATCAGTTACAACATTAGCCTTACCCAGATGATAAAGTACTTCATAATCATAGTCTTTAGAAGCTCTAGCCATCTTCTCTATCTCATGTTTAATTCTTTCTGTGAGAACAGATACTTGAGGCTCTTGTGGTCAGTAAAAATCTGAAACTTTTCACCATACAAGTAGTGGCACCATACCTTCAACGCAAACACTACTGCTGCTAACTCCAAATTGTGGGTCGGATAATTCTTCTCATGGTCCTTCAGCTCTCTGGATCCATAAGCAATTACCCTCCCATCCAGCATCAATACACAATCCCTGATGTGAAGCATCGGTATACACTGAAAATCCTCCTGAGCTGGTAGGGATAGTGAGAATCGGAGCAGTGGTCAATCGACTCTTCAACTTTTGAAACTCTTCTCACAATCCTCATTCCAAATAAATGCTACACCCTTCTGAGTGAGACGTGTCAGCGGAGCAGCTAACTTCGAAAATCCCTCAACGAATCTCCGATAATACCTTACTAAACCCAGGAAACTCCTGATCTTGGTGACTGTCCTCAGCTGTTCCCACTGAACTACAGCCTCAATCTTGGTTGGATCCACTAATACAACATCATTCCACACAACATGTCCCAAAAATGAGATCTGTGACAACAAAAAATCACACTTATTGAGTTTAGCATACAACTCCTGCTCTCGTAGAGTCTGCAATACAATCCTGAGATGCTTCTCATGCTCTTCCTCAGATTTTGAATATACTAATATGTCATTGATGAAGACGATAACAAATTGATCTAAATATGGCTTGAACACATCATTCATCAAAGCCATGAAAGCAGCAGGAGCATTTGTCAATCTGAATGGCATAACCAAAAACTCATAGTGGCCATATCGGGTCCTAAATGTTGTCTTGGGCACATCTCCACTCGCACTTTCAACTGATGATACCCAGACCTCAGATCAATCTTAGAAAAGACTTGCGTTCCCTGGAGCTGATCCAATAAGTCGTCAATACGTGGAAGGGGATACTTATTCTTGATGGTAGCCTTATTCAATAATCTGTAATCTATACACAATTGGAGGCTTCCATCCTTTTTCTTCATAAACAAAATTGGTTCTCCCCAAGGCAAAACACTCGGTCTAATAAAACCCCTATCCAACAACTCATGTAACTGTCTCTTGAGCTCCTTCAACTCAACTAAAGCCATACAATACGGTGGTTTTGATATAGGTTCAGTACCAAGCACCAAGTCTAATTTATGAAGAAAACATATAAAATTCAGTGCGACCAGTGCTCCAACATGATTTGTTTTCACACAACTCGATAGATGGCTCATTTAAAAGAGATTCGCTTAATTAAATCCAATCAGCACTATATTGTGTTGTTTTCGCATATAACATGAAAACATCGCCCAATCTATCAATGCATTTGCTAAATAGCAGTAAAAACATTCAAAAACATGTTTTCCATGCTTCTTACAACTTTTCCTAACTTTTCTAATTTTTCCCTTAATAGGGATAAAATTGTAATTTTTCCATATCGGGTTTCTATAAATTTTATTCACTTTCTTTTACCCTCAATCTTTTTAAGTGAATATAATAGCAAATGAAAATACATGTAGATATCTTTAACTACTCTCAAAATTCCCTTACTTGGAATCGCATCGAGTAATTCCACTTTCTCAGAGCTGTTCGATCACGTAGTCCAATTTCCTCTAATTATAATCTCTGGAGCTGCATATAACCATTCATCAGGTTAATTACAGTATATTTAACTATATCTCACTAAGCTTAATTTAAAGCTTTGGGCCTTTTTACTCTTATTGGACCTAATTGCATCTTAATGGGCCTTATTTAATCTTAGGTCCATTTCACTTTACTATTCATTTCATCTGGGTCTATTGGGCCTATTAACACTTATTGGGCTTATCCAAGGCCTATGACCTCTTATTGGGTCGAACCCATATCGACTTTGCCCATTTGGCCTCTCGACCATGGCATGTGGCCTAGAGCCATCATGCCACCCATGGCGTCGGTCGCGCCACCATCATGCCAAACTTGGCCTTACACTTAGCCATTCACTTAGGCATTTCATCAAACATATGGCATGCACCCCTTTAAGCCTTAGTTTATGTTCATTAAGGCACTTTTGCAAACACCTTATATACCAACATCATACAACCATCTAAATGAACAAATTGATTAAATCTAAGCATGCCATGATTATGTATACATGCTTACCAACCTATCCATGCCTTAAAATCCCATGCTTACCCATCAAAACACAAATACCAACTTTCGGCTATCACTTGTTCATGGTGATTTTGTGTGTTTTGATCCACAAAACAAATATCAATCAACTCCATATAATCCCTAGATAAACATATATGAAGTTGGAAGATTGAAAACTTACCTAGCTTATAGTTCTCACTTTGGCCAAAACTTTGAAGAATTTTGGGTTGCTTAATATGGCTCCTTCATGGCTGATTCCAAGATATGTTATTCCTCTCTCAATATGGAACAACTTTCATGAAGATCACTTGTTCCAAATATGTCTCTAGGTAGCTGATTTTTAGAGAGAGAAAGCTTAAGAGTTTATGTTTCCATGGTGGTTTCACTCTTGCTTAATGAAGAAGAAATTTCCTAGTTAGCCAATTCTATTTTTTCTTCCTAAATATCAGCCATAATATCTTTAAAAAAGATCAGCCCATGGATTGGGCTTATCAGCTGGTTTTGGGCTTAGTAACTTTGGGCTTAAGTTTTGGGCTTAACCATTTAACTAGTGGGCTTAATTTTGGGCTTTACATTTTGGGCTTCGATTTGGGCTTTTCTTTTAGGCTGGAAATTTTTCTACCAATTAGACCTTAAATTGGCTTAATATTGGGCCCACCAAATGGTCCAACAATTAGCCCAATGGGCCTACAAAATTCGACCCACACTTATTGCATCTTAATAGGATTTAAAATTTTCGTAGTTGGCCCATTGAGTTTTACCCATTTAATTTAATCTGGATTTCGATTAAATTAATTTTCCATACTTAAGGGGATGAAGATTGAGTGTTTTAACCAAAAATATTTCTTCCCCACTTTTTAACCTTACTTAGGTTAAAATTTAACCATGGTTAGTTCTTTATGGTCAAAGTCAACATTTCTTAACTGGCCTTGACTTTTCTTGACCATTGACCACGTTTGACTTTTTCTCAAAAATCCAAAAGTGTCCATTTCCATGGTTTACACTCTCATCTCTGCGTTTTGGCCACTTTCGGGAGGTGGATGTGTCAAAAACACCTCAAACGGACCATTTTGAGTTCAGTTAGCCCCTTTCTAGCCTTTCCTCTACTTCAATGTACTTAGAACCAAATCAAATCGACTTTCCTTCATGAACCCTCTATACTTTCACATTTTCAGTTCTTATCTTCAGTCAGAATGATTTAAATCCATTTGGTTTAGTCTGCGGCTCTTATAGCTGTTATTTGGCCTTTATTCGACTTGTATGCATTTTCATTCTAGTAAGTACTCTTCTTATGATTCAACTTACATAATAAAATGTTTACACATAGAAATCATAAGGTATGTAGTAGAATACGGGTCTTACAATTCTCACCAACTTAAGAAATTTGGTCCTCCAAATTAGAACTAAGTCACTCCTCAAATAACTGGGGGTGCTTCTCGTGCATAGAGCTTTCTAACTCCCACGTAGCTTCCTCTGAACTGTGGTGCTGCCAGAGAACCTTAACTAACCCAATCGTTTTCGATCTCAATACCTTCTCCTTCCTATTCAATACCCGAATCGGTTTCTCCACATATGAAATATCCTCCCTGAGCTCCAATGGCTCATACTAAATCACATGTGCTGGATCTGGGTGATACTTCCGAAGCATCGAAATGTGGAAGACATTATGGACGCCGATAAGTCTGGTGGCAATGCCAACCTATAGGCCTTATCTTTCACTCGATCCAGTATCTCAAAGGGTCCAATGTAGCGAGGACTCAACCTACCTTTCTTCCCGAATCTCACTATACCCTTAGAAGGAGAAACTTTCAGAAATATTGACTCACCAACTGTGAACTCTAGTGGCCTCCGTCACTTGTCAGCATAACTCTTCTGTCTACTCTGAGCTATTCTCAATCTCTCACATATCAATCGAACATCCTCAGAGGCTTTTGTTACCAAATCAGGAGCAACTATCTTTCGGTCACCCACTTCTTCCCATCCAATTGGGGAAGGACATATACGGCCATATAAAGCCTCATACGGTGCCATCCCGATACTCGAATGATAACTGTTGTAGGTGAATTCGGCTAGTGAAAACTTATAATCCCATGAGCCTTTAAAATTGATAATTCTATATTTTTAGAATTATTTGTGCTTAATTTCCTAATTAATTATTTAAATCCCCAATTTATTTTGTTAATTATCCCCTTTATTTAATTAAAATTCTCATATTTGCAGATAAATTAAATCCAGATGAATTTTGAATATTTCGATAGAAAATTGATCGAAATTTGGCAAAAATTGAGATTGGACACACAGACAACACGAGCCATGCCACCTAGCACATCTAATTGGACAAGAAGACAGATGACATGGAAATATCTTTTCAAGGAGCCAATGGTGTGAAGACAAGTGGCCAAACAATGCCAACTCATCTAGGATGTAGAAATTACAATTATACCCCTTTTGTGTGTATAAATAAGACATGGATGACAATTGAAACACTATGTAATTTAGGGTAGGAGTAGAAGTAAGTAGGAGCAGGAGTAAGTTAGGAGTAGTGTTAGAATAGTTTTAATTTATTTTTCCTTGTTTTCAAGCTTCACTTTTCCGTTTAGCTCCTATTTATTTTTATTGTTCACAAACAATTTCCATTGTTATTTTTACAAGCTTTTCAAGTTAGTTTTTCATTCTCTTGGCAGCCACCATTGTTAAACTTTTACATGCTTTCAATTTTTTTTAATACAAATTTCTCATTTTTAGTAGTTAGTATTTTGTTTTTATTCACATTTGTTTCTCATTTTTCGTTAGTGTTCATTCGGTTTGAGAGGAGAGCATCGTGACAGCTGCTTAACCTTAAATCATTTCAATGCTTTTCTTTACATTTCCCTTTGATTGCGATTTAAGTTCTGTTGCATCTTGAATTTTTGCCTTACCTGAGTCTCACTAGCTCCATTTACTCTTCGATTTTATTTCCTTGTTTTCATACTGCTTAGTCATTTATCACTTTGGATGCTTCAATCTTTATTGCTTTTATCTTATTTTGGTATTTTGATGAGTGTTGGATGTCGGGTATTGCTCTCGATTTGTTGGCATAGCAGAACAATGATGACTGCTTAGAGGTGCAAGCATTTCATGGTGTTAGAATCTTTGCATTTCCAATTTTCACAGTTCATTTTAACTACTGCATGTACATTTTTTTGTTTCGGTTTATTATCTTTCGATTAGATAGAAGCCTTTCTTCATTTCAGTGCTGATAATGTTGGCCAACTATTACCGTGTGGTACAAAACAGGAGCTGGAATACACCATAGCAGTGAACTGGGATCAACAGTCTTCCTCTGTTCTGCTCTGCTTTTAAATCCTTTTACTATTCATCATGAAGTTGCTATAATTTTGCACTAATCCCTTGTTTGTTGTTGCTGGTGAAGGAGATCAAAAGAGAAGCTAGTTACACAAGACCGAAAACAGCAAGACACGGAGGGAGGCAGTGCAGGACCTACTGTAGTACGCGGGAGTGAGCTGTGTAGGTCGAGGAACAGCAGCTGCAACAGGTCGAGGACTGTGACCTGTACAGTAACCTGGACAAATAGTGAGCACTGCCTAGAGTAGGACAAAACCGAGAGCAAAGCTGGAACCTGGAGCAGCAGTGGGTCAATATCGTTGGCAGCCAAGCAGGCCTGGAGCAGCAGCAAATTGTAGAACCGAGAAGCAGGGTGCAGCATGCCAGTAGCTGAACCCGTGAGCACCTGGAACCGAGATACACCAGGGCAGAAACAGCAGAAGCGAACCTTGCCTGGAGCAGCAGTCAATTGCAGGACTGGATGCAGCAAACCGAGAGTAGCTGGGACTGAGAATACTTAGAGCAGAGGGCAACCCGTGAACACAGCTTGGAAATAAACATGCATTTGGAAAGATAATGCACAGTACCACATGCTCGGGATCACTTTGTGCATTCTGAACAAGGCTGCATTTAGCAGCATCATTTTATCTCATTTAAACTTCATGTTTTTATGTTAATGGTTTAATGTTTTAATTGTTAGTTTAGGTATAGTTTTAAATCAAATTGTAGGCTAGTTTCTTTGTTTGGCACTTTAATTGTTAGTTTTAATTTTGATAATAGTTGATTTTTTTTTTTTTTTATAATATGATTTAGTAGTTAGTGTTAATGAATTTATAGGTTGCATTTAGGATTAATTTAGATTAAATGTGTTTCATTCATTTTTAATTTAGTCTTTAGTTTCATTAAATTTTAGTTTAGTTTAATTTGTAATTTTTAGTTTAATTACATGCATTTTTATTTTAGGCTTGTTTAATTTTAGTTTAACTAATCTTGTTTCTTTATTTTCATTTTTGCTTTTTATTTTAATTGCATTAATTAATCTTACTTGTTTAATTATTTTCGTACATATTTGCTTTTAATTGCGTGGAGCTCGGTAAGTAAATCTTAACTCGGTTTTATTTTCTTTATTTTATAGTTTTATTATTTTCAGTATTTTTAATTTCAAACTTAGTAGACCACCGATAATCAAAACTTCATAATTTGCTAGGATATATGTCAGGACCCCAGTTTCAATCCTTGACTTTAACCAAAAACCACAATAAATTTTTCGCATTTTAACATACCTTTCTCCTCTTCAATGGTTGGGCTGTGATTCGATGTCAGAGTCTTCACTTACCATAATATCCATTCTCATACATACATGTCAATATATTAATTCTGACTGTAGCTGCTTTTATTATACATGTAAGATTTTATAAAATCTAATACAATTACATTCCCCATAATATATAACGTATACATCACTGTGCTATTTCTATGTTTAGATACATGACTGTACATAATAAGTATACCTGATGAATCGATAGGAACTAGCAGTGGACTCTGGGACACTATCCCTCGATAGCTCTCGCTCTACTAACGCTCTGTAGAGAGATGTAAAGAAAGGGGGTGAGCATAACGCGCTCAGTAAGGAAACCAGGCAAGCAAGTAGATATCCACACTATCTACTCAAAATAGTGCTATGCCTTGAAAACATTTATTTCCTTACTCACTTTAAAAGCATGTCTTGAAATATAATATATATACTTGTACAGAATAAATCCCATGTACAGAAATCATGCTTTATTTCTCAAATGTAGGCATGTAGTGCAAAACAATGCATTGTATATAAATCATGCCTTTATGTAAATCATGCCATGTATATTTAAATCACAATAAATATGGCATCAAATGATTCACAACACAAATCGGAGTCCGACCCATCCCTCAGGTCTGTCCGCAGTTTAAATCAGTCAATCAATGTGATATATCATGTGAGACTCTGTGGTAAATGCAAATAGTATCCTGGATTATGATCATATCCGAAAAGTGATCCCATGCAACACAGTACTCGGTGTGCGGCAATCACTGCTGTAACGGGAGGATGGTCAGTCCAGTGTCAACCGCCAGCTACGTAACACACGGTACAGCGTACACCTCGTGTCCCAAACACGGTACAAAGTACACCCGTGGACCCTCACAGCCAGGGTGCCTCCCATAGGACTTAGCCCTCGAAACTATGGAAATATTTATACCACGTCTATATCAACCTCATGCGGATATCCTCTCTAGCTATGACACACAGTCACACAAAGATACAGGCATGGGTATTAACATGTATTACATATCACATACAGTGTGCGTCTTGAGTGCGACTCACAGTCGTAACTCCGCTCAAACACTGTTTCACATCACAAAACTCAACTCTAGTGCGAGCAATCTCTAGCAACTAGGTCAATGCATAGTTTATGTATTAAATCAAGCACGAGCAATAGCTCCCAGTACTATGCTATGCACAATATCAAAATCAAGTACGAGCAATAGCTCCCAGTACTATGTCATGTATAAACCATGAAGAATCGAGTACGAGCAACGCTCTAGCACTCTGTCATGAATATATCATTCAAAGCTGAGTACGAGTGAGAACTCCAGTACTCTATCATGCATGTCATGAAAATCTAGTACGTATCAAAACCCCGCACTAATATTATGTGGAAAACATATGAATCCCAGTGCGAGCTATGCTCTAGCACGATTCATTCTCACAAAATATGATAGATGGCTATTTAAAAGGGATTGTTTACAAAACATTAAAATCAGCACCATAAAGTGTGCTTAAGTCATATCAACCTTAAAATCATTAGCCCATCTATTTATTTTAATGCTAATAGCAATTAAACACTCACAATAGTATTTTCCATGCTTTTTGCAACTTCTCACAAAAGTTGACTTTTGACTAAATAGGGGCAAAATCGTAATTTGCCACTATCGGGTCACAATACTTATTATTCACTTTCTCTGACCCTCAGAGTTTCTAAGTGAATGCAGAAGCAGTTGAAAATACGTGCAGGTATCTCTAACTACTTGCAAAAGTCCCTTACCTCGGATCACGTCACGTGACCTCACTTCCTCGGTGCTGCTAATTCCCGCAGTCCGATCAGTTCTCGTTGTAAACTCCGGAGCTGTAAATAACCATTCCTCAGGTAATTATAATTTTCCTACTGTATTACACATTAATACAGTTTAATTTCCCTTAATGGGCCTTAAAATCCTTAATGGACCTAACTAGGCCTTAAGTCCATTTTCATTTTACTATTCACTTTTGTTGGACCTATTGGGTTTGTGGGGCCCACCAACTCTTATTGGGCTTGTCTTAGGCCCATTACACCCTATTGGGCCTAAAAATATTGGGCTTGGCCCATTGGGCCTTCGGCCACATGCCATGGCCGAGAGCTAGCCATTCTCGGTTTTTTGCACCATGGCATGCCATACATGCCTATTTCCTAGCCATTTTCACTTAGGTATTTTCACAAACACTTGGTAGGCAACATTACCAATCATCATATTGTTCATTTAGGCATTTTATCAAACACCTTGATTGCCAACAATTTACATGTATTAATTAATCAATTTGATTAATTCTAATTATACCATTAACATTAATACATGTGTACTAATCCATTTATGTCTTAAAATCAAATTGACATATTTCAATATCCCATTGATCACTCTCGGCCTAACCCTCTTCATGGTGATTTAATATGTTTCAATGCTTAAAACATATATCAACATACTTAAAATCATTCATACATTAACATATATGAAATTGGAAATTAGAAAATATACCAATTCTTGTGTTCACCCTTTGGCTGAAACTTTGGAGGCTCTCGGTTTGTACTCTATGGCTCCTTGATAGCCAATTCCAACATATGTTAATCTCCTTTCAATTTGGAACAACTTCCATGAAGAATGCAAGTTCCAAATATGTCTAATTCCTAGTGATTTCTAGTGAGAGAAAGCTTGGATGGTTATGGTTTCAATGGTTTCTTCTCTAGCCGAAATTGGTGTGGTGAAGATGACAATGGTGTTGCTGCATTTATAAGCCACTTACTTAGTCATTAAGCCTTACTTTTCAGCCATTTTGCTTGACTTTCCAATTCTGAACCCTGAGTCACCTTATGAGTCACCTTATGAGTCATAGTTAACTTTAACTATGGTTAGATATTTATCTCATGGGCTTTTCCAATTGGGCTTCTCGGTTTGGGCTTTCCTAATGGGCTTTCGGGCTGAAATTTTTACTATCCCTCAGGCCTTTTATTGTCTCAAAATTTGGCCCATCAATTGGTCCAACAATTTGGTCTAAAGGACCTAAAAATTTCGATATACGTTTAGTATACCTTAATGGGCTTTAAAATTTTCACCTTAGGCCCATTACGTTTTTAACCATTAAATTTATTCCGGAATCCTTCCGAATAAATTTTCCTTACTTTCGGGGATGATTATCTTGTATTCTGGCTAAGAATATTTTTTCCCAAATTTTTCTCCACACTTAGGTTAATTTTTAACCATGATTAGTCAACTATGGCAAAAGTCCACTTTCTTAACTATAGTTGACTTTTTTTCTTAACCATTGACTATGTTGACTTTTTCTCAAAATTTTGAAAGTGTCATATCTTATGTCTTACACTCTCGTCTTTATATTCCAACCGCTCCCGGTGGATAATTTCACCCGAAACTCCTTTTCTTGCCAAAAAGGTCCATTTTACCCTTTTTAGCTTTTACACTCATTTTGTATGTTCGGGTCTAAATCAAGCTGACTTTCCTTCATGAGTTCTCTACGCTCTCTTATTTTAAGTTCTTATTTTCAGTCAGAATGATTTAGAATGACTCGGTTTAGCCTGTGATACCCATCGTCCACATTAGGCATTTTATGTAGCTTTTGCGTGTTAATTCATTTCACTAACACTTTAAATCTAGTAAATACTCTTCTTATGATTCAACCATAATTACATAGTGTTCATACACATAGGAATCATAAGGAAATAAGCTACAAAAATTTGGGTCTGACAATCCTCTCCCACTCAGAAAATTTGGTCCTCCAAATTAGAACAAAGTCAGTCCTCAAATAGGTGAGGGTACTTCTCTCGCATCAGACTCTCTAGCTCCCAAGTAGCTTCCTCTGAAGTATGATGCTGCCAGAGAATCTTCACTAATCCGATGGTCTTCGATCTCAATACCTTCTCCTTCCTATCCAATATCTGAATTGGTCTCTCTACATATGACAAGTCCTCTCAGAGCTCCAAAGGCTCGTAACTAATCACATGTGACGGATCCGGGTGATACTTCTGAAGCATCGATATGTGGAAGACGTTGTGGACACCTGATAAGTCCGGTGGTAATGCCAACCTATACGCCTTATCTCCCACTCGATCAAGTATCTCAAAGGGTCCAATGTAGCGAGGATTTAGTTTCCCTCTCTTCCCAAATCTCGCTATGCCCTTGGAAGGAGAAACTCTCAAAAACACGGATCCACCAACTGCAAACTCTAGTGGCCTACGTCTCCTGTCAGCATAACTCTTCTGTCTGCTCTGAGCTGTCCTCAGTCTCTCTACTATCAAGGGACGTCCTCAGATGCTTGCGTAACCAAGTCAGGAGCAAAAATCTTACGGTCACCCACTTCTTCCCATCCAATAGGGGAACGACATCTACGGCCATACAAAGCCTCATACGGTGCCATCCCGATACTCGAATGATGACTGTTGTTGTAGGCGAACTCGGCTAGTGGCAGGTGGTCATCCCAGGAGCCTCGATAGTCTAGCACACATGCTCTCAACATGTCCTCCAGAGTCTGTATAGTCCTCTCTGACTGACCATCTGTCTGAGGATGGAAAGCGGTGCTCAAACTCAACTGGGTTCCCATGGCTTCCTGAAAATGTCCCCAAAAGTGGGATGTGAAGCGGGAATCCCTATCAGAGACTATGCTCACTAGTACATCGTGTAACCTCACTACCTCGCGTATGTACAGTTCTGCTAATGAACTCAGAGTATCGGTAGCTCTCATAGCTAGGAAGTGGGCTGACTTCGTCAGTCTATCAACGATCACCCATATAGCATCGTGATTCCTGAGGGTCCTCGGTAAACCCATCACGAAATCCATGGTGATATGCTCCCATTTCCATGTCGGTATAGGTAGAGGCTGCAATAACCCTGCAGGTTTCTGATGCTCTAACTTCACCTGCTGACATATGAGACACTTTGCCACGAAGTCTGCTACATCTCTCTTCATACCCGACCACCAGTATACCTTCCGGAGGTTCTGATACATCTTGTTACTCCCCGGATGCAACGTATACCTCGACGAATGAGCTTCCGCCAATATCAATCTCCTAAGTCCTGGATCCTCGAGAACACACAATCTACCTCTAAACCTCAGTAGTCCATCAGAACTCAACTCAAAGTTAGTCACGGTGCCCTTCTGCATCTGACTGCCCACATCCATACAAAATGGATCAGTCTGCTGAGCTACTCTGATCCTGTCCAACAGGTCCGGCTCCAAGCGTAGACTAGCTATCACATAGCCTATACCATGTCAGAAGGCACGACTCCCAAACTGAGGCTGGCAAACTGCTCTAGCAAATCATGCTCCCTAACCATCATGTACGATACCATCCCCAGGCTCTTCCTGCTCAAGGCATCGGCTACAACGTTAGCCTTACCCGAATGATAAAGTATCTCACAATCGTAGTCCTTCAGAAACTCTAGCCATCTTCTCTGTCTCATGTTCAGCTTCTTCTGTGAGAACAGGTACTTGAGGCTCTTGTGGTCAGTAAATATCTGGAACTTCTCGCCATACAAGTAGTGGCGCCAAACCTTCAACGCAAACACTACTGCTGCTAGTTCCAAATCATGGGTCGGATAGTTCTTCTCATGATCCTTCAGCTGTCTGGATCCATAAGCAACTACCTTCCCGTCCTGCATCAATACACAGCCCAGTCCCTGATGCGAAGCATCGGTATACACTGCAAATCCTCCTGAGCTGGTAGGGATAGTGAGAATCGGAGTGGTGGTCAATCGACGCTTCAACTCCTCAAAGCTCTTCTCACAATCCTCGTTCCATATGAACGGTGCACTCTTTCGAGTAAGACGTGTCAACGGAGCAGCCAACTTCGAAAATCCCTCAACGAATCTCCGATAGTATCCAGCTAAACCCAGAAAACTCCTGATCTCGGTGACTATCCTTGGTTGTTCCCACTGAACTACCGCCTCTATCTTAGATGGATCAACTGATACACCATCTCTCGATACGACATGTCCCAAAAACGAGATCTGTGACAACCAAAAGTGACACTTGCTAAGCTTAGCATATAACTCATGCTCCTGTAACGTCTGCAACACGATCCTGAGGTGCTCCTCATGCTCCTCCTTGGATCTCGAATACACCAATATGTCATCGATGAAGACGATAACAAACTGGTCCAAGTATGGCTTGAACACATCGTTCATAAAGCCATGAAAGCAGCTGGAGCATTCGTCAATCCGAATGGCATGACTAAGAACTCATAATGGCCATATCGGGTACAAAATGCTGTCTTGGGTACATCTCCACTCCGAACCTTCAGCTGATGATACCCAGACCTTAGGTCAAATCTTGGAAAAGACCTATGCTCCCTGTAGCTGATCTAACAAGTCGTCAATGCGTGGAAGGGGGTATCTATTCTTGATGGTGGCCTTATTTAACAATCGGTAGTCTATACACAATCGGAGGCTCCCATCCTTCTTCCTCACAAACAAAACCGGTGCTCCCCAAGGTGAAACACTCGGTCTTACAAAGCCCCTATCCAACAGCTCCTGTAACTGTCTCTTGAGCTCCTCCAGCTCGATTAAGGCCATGCGATAAGGTGGTCTCGAAATAGGTTCCGTACCAGGTACCAGATCTATACAGAACTCCATCTCTCTGTCTGGTGGTAACCCTGGCAATTCATCCGGGAAAACATCTGGGCACTCACTGACCACAGTGATATCTGCCATCTCCGGATGTGCCTTATCTATATCTACCACGTACGCAATGAAACCTTGATATGTTAAAGGTTTTCTAAATCAGAAATCATGTAATAATCATATATATTCCTTTCATTTATCTTTATTAAACTTTACAACATATCTTGTAGGGTTAGGAAATATAACTGTCTTAGCGTAACAATCTAAAACAGCATGGTTTGCAGATAGCCAATCCATTCCTAATATTATACCAAAGTCACTCATACTTAGTAATATTAGATTGGCTGTTATCTCCTTATCCCCTACTCTCAACTTGCAGTCATTATATACATATTCTACAACTTGACTACTATTCATAGGCATACTGATTAATATCATCATACATAAACGCGTACGCTCTACATGTCTTGCTAATTTACATGCAAATGAAGCCAATACAAAAGAATGCGTGGCACCAGGATCAATTAAAACATATGCTTCAATATCATAAATCAGGATGTTACCTCGAATCACATCCGATGAAGCATCAGCTGTTCCCTGGTCCAAAGCATGTACTCGCCCTTGACCCATCACTTGTTTCCCCTTCTCCTCTACCGTCGCTCTACCTCTCTGAGCAGACGTACCAGCTGGGGTTCTATCATACTCCATGCCCCTCTGTGGTACAGTCACATACGGCGCTGGGCACTCTCTAGCCATGTGCCCCTGTTTCCCACATCGAAAACATACCATAGCACCCTGTGGACATGGTCTATCTCCATGTGATCTGCCGCATCTTCTACACTGATTTGCAGCAGGTCGCGGTCCTCCCATGAGAATGCCCTTCGCTGGGGCTGCAGTCGGATAAGAAGAAGGTCTAGCATATCTATCTCGTGTCCCCTCTATCCGTGATCTCTTACCGAAGGATCTCTTTCCCCCTCGATAACTAAAATCTCTAGCGGGTCTCTTCTTCTGCAAGTCTAGGCTACGGCTAAACTTCCCAAACTCAAAAGCATTCCTCTCGTAGTTCTACTCACATAGTTGCGCCCTGCGCACTGCCTCCTCATAAGTCACTATGTCCAGTGGAACCAACTTAGACCGCAGCATTGGTCTTAACCCATCGATAAATCTGTGGACCTTCCTGGTCTCACTGTACATAGTATCCGGGTCGTATCTTCCTAGGGATAGAAATCGAGTCTCATACTCGTCCACCGATAAACTCCCCTGGTTGAGTCTCAAAAACTCTACCTGTAACTTTCGCTGTGCAATGTCGGGCATAAACTGCCTCCTGAAGGCCTCCCGGAATATATCCCAACTGATATCCGTGTGTCGAGATCTCAATATAGGTCGGGTGGACTTCCACCAATGCTCTACAGCTCCCTTCAGTAGGAACGCAACAAACGCGACCATCTCCGAGGTCGTACACTCGAAGAATCCATAGAGCTTCTCCAGCTCTGCTAACCACTCCTCGGCAGCCACGGGATTCTTGACCCCACTAAATGATGGAGGTCTAAACTTCTGGAACTCCCTCAACCGATGCAGGTCACATCCATATCCTAATCCACTACCACCCAAACCCGGTGGGGGTGTCGGAGTATCTACAGTCCTCTGTGCATCAGCTGTCTGCATAGGTGTATCAGGGGCAACTGCCTCTCCTGTAGCAGCTCCTGCCTCCTGTCTCTGCCTACCTGGCATCGTCTGTGCCAGTATCTCTATAATAGTCTCGAGACCACGCTCTAATCTCGTGAAGCGGGTCTCGACACACTCGGGTGCCTCAGTAGCACCTGGAGTCTCATGCGTAGGTAATGGTCCGGTAGCGGCTCGTCCCTCCAGTAGGAACGCAACAAACGCGACCATCTCCGAGGTCGTACACTCGAAGAATCCATAGAGCTTCTCCAGCTCTGCTAACCACTCCTCGGCAGCCACGGGATTCTTGACCCCACTAAATGATGGAGGTCTAAACTTCTGGAACTCCCTCAACCGATGCAGGTCACATCCATATCCTAATCCACTACCACCCAAACCCGGTGGGGGTGTAGGAGTATCTACAGTCCTCTATGCATCAGCTGTCTGCGTAGGTGTATCAGGGGCAACTGCCTCTCCTGTAGCAGCTCCTGCCTCCTGTTTCTGCCTACCTGGCATCGTCTGTGCCAGTATCTCTATAATAGTCTCGAGACCACGCTCTAATCTCGTGAAGCGGGTCTCGACACACTCGGGTGCCTCAGTAGCACCTGGAGTCTCATGCGTAGGTAATGGTCCGGTAGCGGCTCGTCCCTCGGGTCTCTCTCCTCGGCCTCGAGCCCTACCTCTCATACCTCTACCACTACGCTTATTTGCCATTTAGGCAAAGTTCCTGCATTCTTAATAGTGAATCAGTCCATTTCCTATCTGGTATACACAGTTATATCTAAACACAGCACAGTACTATGGGGATGTACACTTTCCTATTTTTCTAACACCGACTCACATCAGACCAACCTCTGCTCTGATACCATCCTGTCAGGACCCCAGTTTCAATCCTTGACTTTAACCAAAAACCACAATAAATTTTTCGCATTTTAACATACCTTTCTCCTCTTCAATGGTTGGGCTGTGATTCGATGTCAGAGTCTTCACTTACCATAATATCCATTCTCATACATACATGTCAATATATTAATTCTGACTGTAGATGCTTTTATTATACATGTAAGATTTTATAAAATCTAATACAATTACATTCCCCATAATATATAACGTATACATCACTGTGCTGTTTCTATGTTTAGATACATGACTGTACATAATAAGTATACCTGATGAATCGATAGGAACTAGCAGTGGACTATGGGACACTATCCCTCGATAGCTCTCGCTCTACTGACGCTCTGTAGAGCGATGTAAAGAAAGGGGGTGAGCATAACGCGCTCAGTAAGGAAATCAGGCAAGCAAGTAGATATCCACACTATCTACTCAAAATAGTGCTATGCCTTGAAAACATTTATTTCCTTACTCACTTTAAAAGCATGTCTTGAAATATAATATATATACTTGTACAAAATAAATCCCATGTACAGAAATCATGCTTTATTTCTCAAATGTAGGCATGTAGTGCAAAACAATGCATTATATATAAATCATGCCTTTATGTAAATCATGCCATGTATATTTAAATCACAATAAATATGGCATCAAATGATTCACAACACAAATCGGAGTCCGACCCATCCCTCAGGTCTGTCCGCAGTTTAAATCAGTCAATCAATGTGATATATCATGTGAGACTCTGTGGTAAATGTAAATAGTATCCTGGATTATGATCATATCCGAAAAGTGATCCCATGCAACACAGTACTCGGTGTGCGGCAATCACTGCTGTAACGGGAGGATGGTCAGTCCAATGTCAACCGCCAGCTACGTAACACACGGTACAGCGTACACCTCGTGTCCCAAACATGGTACAAAGTACACCCGTGGACCCTCACAGCCAGGGTGCCTCCCATAGGACTTAGCCCTCGAAACTATGCAAATATTTATACCACGTCTATATCAACCTCATGCAGATATCCTCTCTAGCTATGACACACAGTCACACAAAGATACAGGCATGGGTTTTAACATGTATTACATATCACATACAGTGTGCGTCTTGAGTGCGACTCACAGTCGTCACTCTGCTCAAACACTGTTTCACATCACAAAACTCAACTCTAGTGCGAGCAATCTCTAGCAACTAGGTCAATGCATAGTTTATGTATTAAATCAAGTACGAGCAATAGCTCCCAGTACTATGCTATGCACAATATCAAAATCAAGTACGAGCAATAGCTCCCAGTACTATGTCATGTATAAACCATGAAGAATCGAGTACGAGCAACGCTCTAGCACTCTGTCATGCATATATCATTCAAAGCTGAGTACGAGTGAGAACTCCAGTACTCTATCATGCATGTCATGAAAATCTAGTGCGTATCAAAACCCCGCACTAATATTATGTGGAAAACATACGAATCCCAGTGCGAGCTATGCTCTAGCACGATTCATTCTCACAAAATATGATAGATGGCTATTTAAAAGGGATTGTTTACAAAACATTAAAATCAGCACCATAAAGTGTGCTTAAGTCATATCAACCTTAAAATCATTAGCCCATCTATTTATTTTAATGCTAATAGCAATTAAACACTCACAATAGTATTTTCCATGCTTTTTGCAACTTCTCACAAAAGTTGACTTTTTGACTAACTAGGGGCAAAATCGTAATTTGCCACTATCGGGTCGCAATAATTATTATTCACTTTCTCTGACCCTCAGAGTTTTTAAGTGAATGCAGAAGCAGTTGAAAATACGTGCAGGTATCTCTAACTACTTGCAAAAGTCCCTTACCTCGGATCACGTCACGTGACCTCACTTCCTCGGTGCTGCTAATTCCCGCAGTCCGATCAACTCTCGATGTAAACTCCGGAGCTGTAAATAACCATTCCTCAGGTTAATTATAATTTTCCTACTGTATTACACATTAATACAGTTTAATGTCCCTTAATGAGCCTTAAAATCCTTAATGGGCCTAACTAGGCCTTAAGTCCATTTTCATTTTACTATTCACTTTTGTTGGGCCTATTGGGTTTGTGGGGCCCACCAACTCTTATTGGGCTTGTCTTAGGCCCATTACACCCTATTGGGCCTAAAAATATTGGGCTTGGCCCATTGGGCCTCTCGGCCACATGCCATGGCCGAGAGCTAGCCATTCTCGATTTTTTCCACCATGGCATGCCATACATGCCTATTTCCTAGCCATTTTCACTTAGGTATTTTCACAAACACTTGGTAGGCAACATTACCAATCATCATATTGTTCATTTAGGCATTTTATCAAACACCTTGATTGCTAACAATTTACATGTATTAATTAATCAATTTGATTAATTCTAATTATACCATTAACATTAATACATGTGTACTAATCCATTTATGTCTTAAAATCAAATTGACATATTTCAATATCCCATTGATCACTCTCGGCCTAACCCTCTTCATGGTGATTTAATATGTTTCAATGCTTAAAACATATATCAACATACTTAAAATCATTCATACATTAACATATATGAAATTGGAAATTAGAAAATATACCAATTGTTGTGTTCACCCTTTGGCCGAAACTTTGGAGGCTCTCGATTTGCACTCTATGGCTCCTTGATAGCCAATTCCAACATATGTTAATCTCCTTTCAATTTGGAACAACTTCCATGAAGAATGCAAGTTCCAAATATGTCTAATTCCTAGTGATTTCTAGTGAGAGAAAGCTTGGATGGTTATGGTTTCAATGGTTTCTTCTCTAGCCGGAATTGGTGTGGTGAAGATGACAATGGTGTGGCTGCATTTATAAGCCACTTACTTAGTCATTAAGCCTTACTTTTCAGCCATTTTGCTTGACTTTCCAATTCTGAACCATGAGTCACCTTATGAGTCATAGTTAACTTTAACTATGGTTAGATATTTATCTCATGGGCTTTTCCAATTGGGCTTCTCGGTTTGGGCTTTCCTAATGGGCTTTCGAGCTGAAATTTTTACTATACCTCGGGCCTTTTATTGTCTCAAAATTTGGCCGATCAATTGGTCCAACAATTCGGTCTAAAGGACCTAAAAATTTCGATATACGTTTAGTATACCTTAATGGGCTTTAAAATTTTCACCTTAGGCCCATTACGTTTTTAACCATTAAATTTATTCCGGAATCCTTCCGAATAAATTTTCCTTACTTTCGGGGATGATTATCTTGTATTCTGGCCAAGAATATTTTTCTCCAAATTTTTCTCTACACTTAGGTTAATTTTTAACCATGATTAGTCAACTATGGCAAAAGTCCACTTTCTTAACTATAGTTGACTTTTTTCTTAACCATTGACTATGTTGACTTTTTCTCAAAATTTTGAAAGTGTCATATCTTATGTCTTACACTCTCGTCTTTATATTCCAACCGCTCCCGGTGGATAATTTCACCCGAAACTCCTTTTCTTGCCAAAAAGGTCCATTTTACCCTTTTTAGCTTTTACACTCGTTTTGTATGTTCGGGTCTAAATCAAGCTGACTTTCCTTCATGAGTTCTCTACGCTCTCTTATTTTAAGTTCTTATTTTCAGTCAGAATGATTTAGAATGACTCGGTTTAGCCTGTGATACCCATCGTCCACATTAGGCATTTTATGTAGCTTTTGCGTGTTAATTCATTTCACTAACACTTTAAATCTAGTAAATACTCTTCTTATGATTCAACCATAATTACATAGTGTTCATACACATAGGAATCATAAGGAAATAAGCTACAAAAATTCGGGTCTGACAATATACTTAGGGTAAGATTAACTGGTAGTTATTTAGGCTAGTCAACTTCTCTATGGGACGATAACTAGGGACTCAATTCCCATTATTACTTGTACGACCCGTGCACTTGCGGACAATACCTTTTGGGCGTGTCAAAAATCCAGCACACATGCTCTGAGCATATCCTCCAGAGTATGTATAGTCTTTTCTGACTAACCATCTATCTGAGGATGGAAAGCTGTGCTCAATCTCAACTGTGTTCCCATGACTTCATGAAAATGTTCCCAAAAGTGGGAAGTGAATCAGGAATCCCTATCCGAAACAATGCTCACTGGAGCACCATGTGCTGACTTCGTCAATCTATCCACAATCACCCATATAGCATCATGATTCCTGTAGGTCCTTGGTAAACCCATCACGAAATCCATGGTGATATGCTCCCATTTCCATGTAGGTGTAGGTAGAGGCTGCAATAACCCTGCAGGTTTCTGATGCTCTACCTTCACCTGCTGATAAACGAGACATCTCACCACATACTATCACACCCCGACTCTGGGTGCCTTCCCTCCCTACATATAATACTTACGGTTGGGCTGTGAGCCGATGCTACTACTAATTTCATACATTTATAGTGGAAATATTTGAAACTTTAAATCACACACTCCCAGGCACGTTTGCAGATATACAAACTCTATTGTATAAATAAAATATCTTTACAGAACATCCCCATACAACTGTTCTCATTTTCAATGTATGACTGTGCGATACAATACGATAGATACAAAATGCTTTTGTATGTACAATTCTTATACCGTAGCAACTGGTAGGAGCTGACCAACATAAAAGGATCTGGAGACCACTGCACTGTTCTACTTCTCAGTATCTGGAGGGGGGAAATAGTGGGATGAGCAAACCACAGCTCACTAAGAAAAAGAATGCTAACAACTGTACTATCTACATAGCCCATGCATGATTAACAAAATCATCTTTCATTTTAAATGAAAATATCAATGGAAAAAAGGGCATTTAAACATTCTTCTCTCATAAGCATTTTCATAAAAACCAATGCTAAATGCTTCCATTTGAAAACATGTCATAAAACAGTGCTATCACAACACAAGCATTTAAATCAGGATATTTATCAAATCATAATATCTCTTTTCTTTTCACAATTCATTTCTTTTCATCAAATTTCTCTCTTTTCTGATTTTCTCAATTTCTCTTATCTCTAAGACAGGTAGGGAGTTTTAGGCAAACAAATATCCATGACATTGGCCATAGTCAGTGATCCCTGGCCTCACTGATTAGGTGTACTCAGGGCATCACTCACCTGAAGGGGGATGGGTCAGTCCTACCCTTCGACTCATCTCAGTCATCATTATCCTCTTCCTCATCATATCACATATACTCACGATACAACGTACTCCATGTGTCATCTACGCGATACTCGTACTCGCTTGCACACAACACGGTACATAGTATTCCCCGAACAACTACATGGTACAGTGTACACTTGTGGACCCAGTCCGTCCACCCTACAACAATGGACTCATCATCCTAAACCATATCTCATATACCAGGCAAGCATAATCAGCGTGACACATAGTCTACGCAAGGCTCCAGCGTGGTATCTCTTAGTGCGAGCAACTGCTTCTAGCACTATATCATCTAAAAAATCATTGTGTGAGCCAGGCTCTAGCACAGCATCAACATTATAAAATCACGTGCGAGCTAGGCTCCAGCATTGTTTATCAAATCATGAAAACATATGCGAGTAAAATCTCCAGTATAGTCAAATCATAAAGAGCAGGCGTGAGCTAAGGTTCCAACACCTTTTTATATTCAAATCAAATAGATGACTATTTTCTCAAAAGAAAACTCAAAACATGTTTATTGACATAGCATGCCGATCCATGCAAAACATGTAAAACTAGCCAACCTATCCTTCATCATTTCTCAGTCACAATAACAACATATAGTTGTAGAAACATTAAAAACATTAAAAACATTAAAAACATACATGTCATGTTGTTTTCCTTACCACATCCCATTTTCACAATATATACCATAATACATTTCATAATTTCATATCATTTCATGGTTCAATAACTAAACATAATATCACTAGCGTCATAACTACTGAGATCGCTATAAAATACGTACGACTATCTTTATTGCTAACATACAATCCCTTACCTAGAATCGCACTTGTTTCTCCTTCATCTCGTTTACTCTGTTCGCGATCCGAGCTAATCGTGTTTTCCCAACGTATTCCAATCTACACGTATAAGTCATTAAGTCATTTTCCTTCTTCTTCTTCTACACATTCACATTGTCATTTACTTACTTGCTCATGCTTCTCAAGCTCTTTATCATATTTCACATTAATATTTCTTTGTAAACTTATCTAAAATCATTCACTTAACACCACCAAATATCTTAGTACTCCAAGAGCATTACAATAGCAAACTCAATCTATCTCTTTTCTAGGTACATTTTAGATTAAATGAGTTCTACACATCTTAGCCATATTCTACTAACACCATATGCATCCATCGACCTCTAAAATCACTTAAAACATCATGCTTGGAGCTGGAGGTTTTGAAGACTTACCAAGCTTAGCTTTTTCCTTGGTCAAACTTGTGGTAGTCTATTCTCCTCCTCTTGATCAAACCAATATATGATTTTTGGGTATGTTGTTCTCCTTACTTCAAGAAACAACTTCTCATTCTTGAGCCTCTTCCAAATCTGGCTGGAATGTAGTGATGTTTAGATTGAGAAAACTTGATTCTTTGAGAGAAAAGGATAGGTGCGGGTTTGGTAGGAAAGAAAGTCTAATTTTCAGTCCAATCCTATGCTCTTTTTAGAGATGCAGAGACATGAGATCGATCTGGTCCCTTGTGGAGGTCGATCTCTACATGGTTTGGTAGTCCTTTTTCCTAACATAACTATTACCAGATCGATCTGCTCTTCATGATGAGATCGATCTGTCGCAAGCAGAATTCTTTTGGAGGATTGATCTATTAGTAAAAAGGGGGATCGATCTATTTAAACCCAAGAAATTAGGAGATTGATCTATTCCTTGTGAGAGATCGATCTCTTCCAGACCGAGGCTCAAGGAGATCGATCTGCCTTGTTATGAGATCAAGATGTCCTGATCCAATTGAACTGATAATTGACATTTCGTGTAAGGGGATCGATCTCCCTTTCATGGGAGATCGATCTGCTCTCCCCCTGCATCCTCATTACTGCAATTTTTTTATAGATTTCCAATGTGTAATTCATCCTTAATTGCCTAATACCTCATTTTACATTTCGTACATAACCAACGTATAATAGTATCCATTCCATATAATTCATAGGCAATAAAACTTATGCACACAACTTGAAATCATGGATTTTACATTAAATTTTCAGAATCCCTACATCCTTTATTGTCTATACACATGTAATAATGTGCCTATACATCATAGCTTCATAAGAAGTACATGTAAAACTACAGGCATTACACATACTCTGCCATATCCTTCTTCATACCCTGACCACCAATACACTTTCTAGAGATTCTGATACATCTTATTACTCCCCGAATGTAACGTGTACCTCGAAGAATGAACTTTTGAAAAAATCAATCTTCTGAGCTTTTAATCATCGGGAACACACACCCTACCTCTGAACCTCAATAGTCCATCAGAACTCAACTCATACTCGGTTACTGTGCCTGTCTACATCTGACTAATCATATCAATGTAATACGGATTACTCTACTAGACCTGTCTGATCCTGTCCAACAGATCTGGCTCCAACCTTAGGGTAGCTATCACACAGTCTATATCCATGTCAAAAGGCATAACATCCAAACTGAGGCTAGCAAATTGCTCTAGTAACTCGTGTTCCCTGACCATCATATATGATACCATCCCAAGGCTTTTTCTACTCAAGGCATCAGCTACAACATTAGCCTTATCCAGATGTAAAGTATATCACAATCGTAGTCCTTCAAAAGCTCTAGCCATCTTCTTTGTCTCATATTCAGCTTCCTCTACGAGAACAGAGACTTGAGGCTCTTCTAGTCAGTAAATATCTAAAACTTCTCACTATATAAGTAGTGGTGCCATATCTTTAATGCAAAGACTACTGCTACTAACTCCAAATCATGGGTCAGATAGTTCTTCTCATGGTCCTTCAGCTGTCTAGATCTATAAGCAACTACCTTCCCTTCCTGCATCAATACACATCCCAGTCCCTATGCGAAGCATCAGTATATACTGAGAAACCTCCTGAGCTGGTAGGAATAGTGAGAATCGGATTAATGGTCAATCGACCTTCAATTCTCCAAAACTCCTCTCACAATCATTGTCCCTCAGGAATGAAAAATTCTTTCAAGTGAGACATGTTACCGGAGCAGCTAACTTTGAAAATCCCTCAACAAACCTTCGATAATAACTAGATGAACCCAAAAAACTCCTGATCTCGATGACTGTCCTTGGATGTTCTCACTAAACTACAGCCTCTATCTTGGATGGGTCTACTGACACTCCATCCTTCCATACAACATGACCTAAAAACAAAATATGCTGTAGCCAAAAGTCACACTTACCGAATTTAGCATACAACTCCTTGTCTCGGAGGGTCTACAAAACAATCCTCAAGTAATGCTTATGCTCTTCTCGATACTTCGAGTACAATAAGATGTCATCAATAAAAATGATAACAAACTGATCTAAGTATGGCTTGAATACATCATTCATCAAAGCCGTAAAAGCTGCAGGTAAATTCGTCAATCGAATGGCATAACCAAGAACTTATAGTCACCATATCAGGTCTGAAATGCTGTCTTAGGTACATCTCCACTCCGAACTATCAACTGATGGTACCCAGACCTCAAATCAATCTTTTAAAAGACCTGTGCTCCTTGAAGTTGATCCTACAAATCATCTATACTCGAAAGAGGATACTTATTCTTGATGGTAGCCTTATTCAACAATCTGTAATCAATACACAATCGGAGGCTTTCATCCTTCTTCTTCACAAATAAAATTGGTGCTCCGTAAGGTAAAACACTCGGTCTGATGAACCCTTTATCTAGCAGTTCCTGCAACTGCTTCTTGAGCTCTTCCAACTCAACTAAGGCAATTCGGTATGGTGGTTTGGATATCAACTCGGTACCATGTACCAAATTTAAACAGAACTCCATCTCTCTGTCTAGTGGTAACCTTGGCAATTTATCCGGAAAGACATCGGGAACTCCATAACCACAAAGATATCTGCCAACTCTGGATACGCCTTATCCGTATCAACCACGTACGCAATGAAACCTTCAACTTATTGATTTCTTAGTCAGCAAAATGAGATTAACTGACATATCCTTTTCCCCTACTCTTAGCTTACAGTTTTTATACATATACTCGACTAGCTAAATGTTATTCATAGGTGTACTAATCAACATCATTTTAATTAACGATGTACGCTCCACATCTTTCAATAACTTACATGCAAATAAAAGCGATACAAATGAATGCGTGGCACCAGGATTAAATAAAACATATGCTTTAAGATCAAAAATTAGGATGATACCTTTAATCACATTCGATGAAGCATCATCTATGCCCTGGTCCAAAGCACGTGCTCGCCCTCGACCAATCACCTGTTTCCCCTTCTCTTCAGTTGTCACTCTCCTTCTCGAAGCAGAAGTATCAACTGGAGCTCTCTCTGGCTCCTTCCCCTCCTGTGGGGTAGTCTCAATCCATTATGGCTAATGCCTTACGATATGCCCTGGCTTCCCACACCTGAAGCATATTTCGATAGTCATTGGATAAGATCTATCATTATGGTATCTACCACATCTACCACATTGCTCGGTAGTAGGCCTCTGTCCTCCAATAACAATGCCTCTAGCTGGAGCTATGGTCGAATATACATGAGGTCCAACAGTCCTCTCTCGTATCTCTTCGATCTGTGGTCTCTTACCGAAGAGTCTCCTCCCTCCTCGATATACGAAACCTCTATCACTTGCTGACCTCTTCCTATCTCTATCTCTAACTCTGCTAACCTTTCCAAACTCAGAGGCATTCCTCTCGTAGTCTTACTCTTAGAGTTGCGCCATACACACTGCCTCCTCTTACGTAGAGATATCCAGTGGGACCAATCTAGACCGTAGCACCAGTCTCAAACCATCCATAAAACTTCGAGCCTTCTTGGTCTCACTGATCATATTATCGAGGTTGTACCTTCTTAGGGACATAAACCTTGTCTCGTACTCGTCAACTCATCTATTCCTTTGGATCAACCCCAAAAGTCCATCTGCAGCTTTCGTTACGCTGTGTTTGGAACATACTGTCTCCTTGAGGCATCGAGAAATATCTCCCAACTAATCTCAGAGTGTCGAGCTCTAAGTATCGGTCAGGTGGACTTCCACCAATGCTCTACCACTCATTTCAGCATGAACGTGACAAAAGGGACCATCTCAAATGCAGTACACTGAAAGAACTCGTACAACTTCTCTATCTCTACTATCCAATCCTCTGTAACTATAGGCTCCTTTATCCCGCTAAATGACGATGGTCTAAACTTTTGAAACTGCCATAATTGATCAAGCTCACAACCATACCCCAATCCACTACTAACCTGCTGTGGGTCAATGAGAGAAGACGTACCCTGCACTGGTGGGGGTGTAGGTGTATTTATAAGTTGTGGCATTTGTGCAAGTGTATCAGATGCAGTTGCTTGTCCAGTAGCAGTCCTTGCATCCGAACTCTGCCTCCCATGCAAAGCTTGTGTAAGCATCTCTATCATGGTCTCTAGGTTATGCTTTAACCTCGAAAAGTGTGCCTCGATACTCTCTGGTACCTCAGTGGGACCCTGTGACTCATGGTCAGATGAAGACTCGTCTAAGCTCTCAGGCCTACCACTATGGCCTCTAGCCCTACCTCTCGCCCCTCTACTACTGCTAGTATTAGCCATAATGGCTCGATTCCTACATTCAGAACCACTGCTTATTTTAACCCCATCTCGAAATACACATTTTGTATCTAAACAAAGTACTAACACTGACTCACATCAAACCAACTCTGCTCTGATACCATTCTGTCATGACCTAATTTACCTAAAATCAATACATATTTTTCGCTTTCGCTTTACCTTTCCCTTTGTGACAATTCTAACAATCCGTTGGGCTGTGATTCGGTATTAGTACCACTTTCCTTGCTTACTAAGTAATCCATTCTAAATCATTCATACATGTCAATATAAACTTTCTATTGACTGTAAATACTTTTAACTCATAAGTGAGCTCACGTGTATTAAATATAAATACATCCTCGACATTATATTCGTTTACATCAATGTGTTGTTATATGTTTAGATACAAAACTGTACGTGTGTATGTATACCTTTCGCTCGATTGGAATGCAGCAGACAAAAGGAATACAAGTCCTCAGTCGTACTCTATCTACTGCGGATGCTCTGTAGAGCGGGGGAAAATGAAAGGGGTGACCTCACTAGCTCAGTAAGGAAATCAAACAACCAAGTAGATAACCACACTATCTACATGAATATAATGCTATGCCTTAAATATTCCTTATCATTTCACATCTAAAGCATGTATCTTTCTTTGTAAAACTTATGTAAAGTATGTACACATTCATCCATGTATACTAAAAGCATGCTTGTTTATAAACATCGGCAATTCATGCAAAAATGTTATAGTCTCATGTAAAGCTTATAAATCATATCATATCATGCCATTTTGATTAAATCATAAGAAAATATGGCATTTCATTATGTCAAAACATGGAAATCGGGGCCCAACCCATCCCTCGAATTTACCCTCGTTTATAAACATTTGCATTCATATAAAACCAGAAAGTCACATGTCGAGGCTCAACCCATCCCTCGGGTATACCCAATTTGTATAAAATCATGTGACATATCAAGTGAGATTGGCAACTACTTGTATGGTTTCAAGGATTATGATCATATCCCAATTTCAGTGATCCCAAGCTACAGGGTACCCGATGTGCGAGGCATCACTGATGTAAGGGGAGGTGGGTCAAATCCTCAACTGCCAGCTAACAACTCCACAACACCATGTACACATGGTATAGCGTACTCCATGTCACATACACGGTACAAAGTACTCTATGGACCTAATTGCAGTTTTGAGAGTCCTCTACCATATCTCACAATGCACGTCCGAACATATTAAATCGGTGCAACACACAGTCTGCACAAGGCTCCAACACGACTATTTCATGTCATCTATTTCAAAACTGGTACGTGTAAGTAAACTCCAACATGACCTCATGCACAAATCATATAAAATCTAGTGCGAGCAATGCTCCAGTACTGTATCATGTGCAATCATGTAAAATTGAGTACAAGTAACACTCTAGCACTCTATCATACATAAATCACATTAAAATCAAGTACGAGAAACGCTCTAGTACTATGTTATGCATCTCATGAAAATCTAGTATGAGTAATGCTCTAACACTAATTTATGTAGAAAACATATAAAATCATGTGCGAGCAGTGCTCCAACATAATTTGTTTTCACACAACTCGATAGATGACTCATTTAAAAGAGATTCACTCAATTAAATCAAATCAGCTCTATATTATGTTGTTTTCTCATATAACATGAAAACATTAACTAATCTATCAATGCATCAGCTAAACAGCAGTAAAAACATTCAAAAACTGCTTTCCATGCTTTTTACAACTTTTCCTAACTTTCCTAATTTTACCCTTAATAGGGATAAAATCATAATTTTCCCAAATCGGGTCTCTATAAATTTTATTCACTTTCTCTGACCCTTAGACTTTTTAAGTGAATGTAAAAGTAGATGAAAATACATGCAGATATCTCTAACTACTCGTAAAATTTCCTTACTTGGAATCGCGTCGAGTAATTCCACTTTCTCAAAACTGCTTGATCGCGTAGTCTGATTTGCTCCTAATATAATCTTTAGAGTTGCATATAACGATTCATCAGGTTAATTACAGTATATTCAACTATATTTCACTCTCATTAGGCTTAATTTAAAGCTTTGGGCCTGTGTACTCTTATTGGGCCTAATTGCATCTGAATGAGCCTGCCTTACTCATTCTTAAGCCCATTTCACTTTACTATTCATTTCATCTGGGCCTACCGAGCTTATTGGGCCTATTAACACTTATTGGGCTTATTCGAGGCCCATGAACTCTTATTAGGTCGAACCCATATTGGCTTGGCCCATTTGGCCTCTCGACCATGGCATGTGGCCGAGAGCCATCATGCTACCCATGGCGTCGGTCACGCTACCATCATGCCAACCTTAACCTTATGTCTAGCCATTCACTTAGGCATTTCATCAAACATATGATATGCACCCCTTTAAGCCATAGTTTATGTTCATTAAGGCATTTTATCAAACACCTTATATGCCAACATTATACAACAATCCAAATGAACAAAATAATTAAATCTAAGCATGTCATGATTATGTATACATGTTTACCAGCCTATCCATGCCGTAAAATCACATGCTTACCCTTTAAAACAAAAATACCAACTTTCGACCATCACTTGTTTATGGTGATTTTGTGTGTTTTGATCCATAAAACATATACCAATCAAATCTATATAATCCCTATATAAACATATATATAGTTGGAAGATTGAAAACTTACCTACCTTACAATTCTCACTTTGGTTGAAACTTTGAAGAATTTCGGGTTGCTCAATATGGCTCCTTGATGACTGAATCCAAGATATGTTATTCCTCTCTCAATATGGAACAACTTTCATTAAGAGACCAAATATGTCTCTAGGTAAGAGATTTCTAGAGATAGCAAGCTTAAGAGTTTATGTTTTCATGGTGGTTTCACTCTTGCTAAATGAAGAAGAAATTTCCTACTTAGCCAATTCTGATTTTGCTTCCTAAATATCAGCCATAATATCTTAGAAAAGCAGCCCATGGATCGAGCTTATCAATTGGTTTTGGGCTTAACTATTTAACTAATGGGCTTAATTTTGGGCTTTCCATTTTGGGCTTCGATTTTGGCTTTTGGGCTAGAAATTTTTCTACTGATTGGGCCTTAAATTGGCTTAATATTGGGCCTAACAAATGGCCCAACAATTCGGCCCAATGGGCCTACAAAATTTAGCCCACACTTATTGCACCTTAATAGGCTTTCAAATTTTCATAGTTTGCCCATTGAGTTTAGCTATTTAATTTAATCTGAATTCTGATTAAATTAATTTTCCATACTTAAGCGGATGAAGATTGAGTGTTTTAACCAAAAATATATCTTCCCCACTTTTTAACCTTACTTAGGTTAAAATTTAACCATTTTTAGTTCTTTATGGTCAAAGTCAACATTTCTTAACTAGCCTTGACTTTTATTGACCATTGACCACATTTGACTTTTTCTCAAAAATCCAAAAGTGTCAATTTCCAGGGTTTACACTCTCATCTCTATGTTTTGACCGTTTCCGAGAGGTGAATGTGTCAAAAAGACCTCAAACAGACCATATCGAATTCATTTAGCCCCTTTTTGGCCTTTCCTCTACTTCAATGTGTTCATGACAAAATCAAACTGACTTTCCTTCATGAACCCTCTATATTTTCACATTTCAAGTTCTTATCTTCAGTCAAAATGATTTAAATCCATTTGGTTTAGCCTGTGGCTCTTATAGCCCTTATTTGGCCTTTATTTGATTTATATGCATTTTCTTACTTCATTTTCATTTTCATCCTAGTAAGTGCTCTTCTTATGATACAACTTACATAATAAAATGTTTACACATAGAATTCATAAGGTACTTAGTAAAATACGGGTCTTACAGTAGTAATCCCACTTTGACTAGGACTTTGACTATTCTAATTTAGTGCTGAATTTGTAAGGACTTTTGTCCCACCAAATAAACTCTGATTTGGATGATCTTAGACATTTTAAAAAACTTGAGAAGTCCTCTACAACTTTGAAGAAGGTCACCTTTTCCAAAAAAATTTGGACAAATGTGAAATTACCAAAATACCCTTATTGGTCTTAAAATACAAAAAGTTCAAAAAGTGTCATTTTAGTTTTATTTTCTCTCATAAGTCTATTTTCAATACGTATAACATCACAGGAATGTTACATAACACTTTTAAACTGTCAGGACCCCATTCTTAATCCATGACTTTATCCAAAATTCACTACAAATTTTTCACATTTTAAACTTACCTTCCTCTCATTAATGGTTGGGCTGTGATTCGATGTCAGAGTCCTCGCTTACCATAATATCCATTATCATACATACATGTCAATATATTGTTACTGACTGTAACTGAGATTATATAAAATCGAACACAAATACATTCCCCATAATATATATCGTATACATCACTGTGCTGTTTCTATGTTTAGATACATAACCGTACAAAATCTGTATACCTGACGGTTGATAGGAACTAGCAGTGGACTCAGGAATACTATCCCTCGATAGCTCTCGCTCTACTGATGCTCTGTAGAGAGATGTAAAGAAAGGGGTGAGCATACAACGCGTTCAATAAGGAAATCAAGCAAGCAAGTAGATATCTACACTATCTACTCAAAATAATGTTATGCCTTGAAAACATTATTTCCTTAACTCACTTTAAAAGTATGTCTTTAAATATATATGTATATTTGTACAGATTAAATCCCATGTACAGAAATCATGCTTTCTTCCTCAAATGTAGGCATGTAGTGCAAAACAATGCATCTTTATATAAATCATGCCTTTAGATAAATCATGCCATGTATATTTAAATCACAATAAATATGGCATTTAAATCATTCACATCACAAAATCGGAGTCCGACCCATCCCTCAGGTTTGTCCGCAATTTAAATCAGCCAATCAATGTGATATATCATGTGAGACTCTGTGGTGAAATGCAAATAGTATCCTGGACTATGATCATATCTGACATGTGATCCCAAGCAACACAATACTCGGTGTGTGGGGCATCACTGCTGCAACGAGAGGGTGGTCAGTCAATTACAACAGTCAGCTATACAACAACACACGGTACAGCGTACTCCCATGCCCTGGGCACGGTATAAAGTACACCCATGGACCCTACATCACAATCGTGGTGCCTGCCATAGGTCTTAGCCCTCAAACTATGGAATAGCATACCACGTCTATATTACCCTCATGCGGATATCCTCTCACAAAATGTGACACACAGTCACACAAAGACTCTGGCATGGGTTTTAACATGTATTATATATCACATACAGTGCGCGCCTTGAGTGCGACTCACAGTCGACACTCCGCTCAAACACTGTTTCACATCACAAACTCAACTCTAGTGCGAGTAAACCTCCAGCAACTAGGTCAATGCATAGTTCATGTATTAAATCAAGTACGAGCAATAGCTCCAGTACCATGCTATGCATAATATCATCAAATCAAGTACGAGCAATAGCTCCAGTACTATGTCATGTATAAACCATGAAGAATCGAGTACAAGCAACGCTCTAGTACTCTGTCATGTATCTCATGTAAAACTCGAGTACGAGCTAATCGATCCAGCACTCTCTCATGCATATATCATATAAAACTGAGTACGAGTAAGAACTCCAGTACTCTATCATGCATGTCATGGAAATCTAGTGCGAATCAAAATCCAGCACTAATGTATGTGGAAAATATATGAAATCCCGTGCGAGCTGTGCTCTAGCATAATTCATTCTCACATAATATGATAGATGACTCTTTAAAAAGGGATGGTTTACAAAATGTTAAAATCAGCACTATAAAGTGTGCTTAAGTCACATCAACCTTAAAATCATTAGCCCATCTATTTATTTTCATGCTAAACAGCAGTTAAACACTCACAATAGTAGTTTCCATGCTTTTTGCAACTTTTCACAAAAGTTGACTTTTTGACTAACTAGGGGAAAAATCGTAATTTGTCACTATCGGGTCGCAATAATTATTATTCACTTTCTCTGACCCTCAAAGTTTTTAAGTGAATGTAAAAGCAGACGAAAATACGTGCAGGTATCTCTAACTACTCACAAAAGTCCCTTACCTGCAATCACTCGAGAAATTTCACTTTTTCTGCGCTGCTCGTTTCAGCAGTCCGATTTGCTCCTCAAATACTCTCTAGAGCTGCATATAACCATTTATCAGGTTAATTACACTTTTCCTACTGTATTTCACATTAAATACAGTTTATTTCCCTTAATTGTGCCCGTTTACTCTAAATGGGCATAAATACTTTAATTGGGCCTTAATCCGTATTAAGCCCGTTTTCCACTTATTATTTCCCTTCATCAGGGTCTATCGACTTATTGGGCCTATCAATACCCATTGGGCTTTATTCCAAACTCTTTGGATAGCCCGTATTTCATTTACGACAGTTAATTCGAAATTTTGGATATAATTTACTAAATACAGAATTTAATCTGAAATGCGTAAAATAAATCTTAAATACGCAATAATCACATAAATTGTAGTAAATGAGCTTTACTTACCCGAGATTATGAGATGGTACGCAAATTGAAGTTCGATCGAGCTCCCGTTCGGAATTTATCATCGAACTGCACAATTTTGTATATTTAACTCCGGGTCAATTTTCGATTAAATTAATTTAAATAAATTTATCGAAAATCAAATCGGTCACTTTTGACCTCGTATCGACTTACTCGAAGTCTGATGAAATCTCAAAAATTTCCCTTTTCCTTTTTCTTTCTTTTTCTTCTTTTTCCCATTTTCTCCTTGGCTAAACCAGTCTGGTCCGGTTCAGTGCAGAACCTTCTTCACTGAACCGCCAACCAGTTCAGGCTTCCATTGGTCATGCCGGCGTCTTTCGACCGATTCCCGATGCATCACCACTGCCGTTCGGCGCGCCTCAGCCTGGGTAACACCCGGCTGGGCTCGATCGGGACCAAGCATCGCCGGTGGCCGTCGAATCTCTTCTTTTCCTCCGCGACAATTTCCCTTCGATTCGTCGACGTCCGGCGTCAGTGAAGGGCGTGACCGGTGCTGATGGGTGCGCACGGACCTCCTCTTCCTTTTTCGGCCGCTTGCCTGGCCGTGGGGTCGCCTGTGCTCGTCGTTCGGTGGTCTTCTTCTTCCTCGGGTTGCGTCGGTTTGCCTCTCTTTTCTCTCTCCCCGATTCCCCAATTTTCGTTTCTAATTTCATTTTTTTATAATATATTTTTATTATTATCTTATTCTTAAAATAATAATAAAAATCCTAAAATATCCCAAAAATATCCCAAAAATATCTAAAAAATCATATTAAATTCATTTAGTCCATAAATGAATTTTGTGAGTCCGATTTTACCTTTTCAGTATATTTTTCCACTATTTTTGGGCTCATTTTTCGAGGAAAAAATTATGATAAATTCTAATAAATTTATATCTTGATCAATTGGGCTCAAAATTAAATATTTTCCTCGATTTTGATCAAGATTCCTCAATTTCATATTTTTAATGAAATTGTCTTATCGAAATTATACCAAATTTCAGTCATTTGACTGTTTTAACCCTGCACTCGTTCGGGAATTAACTTAACCCTTATCTCGCTGTTATGTAGCTTACATTCATTTTTAATTTCTCAAATTGTCGATTGCATGTTAGTAAATACTCTTCTTATGATTCAACTATGTAATAAAGTGTTCATACACATAGGAATCATAAGGAATAAGCTACAAAAAATCCGGGTCTGACATAAACACAATAATAATGCTAAAAGAATGTTATTAGATAATATTAATATAGAAAATTAAGCAGTTATGAAATTCCCCACACTTAAACTTTGCTAGTCCTCTAGCAAATCTTAACTCTAAAGAACTAAACTCAATCCTAACTATCAAATCCTAGCACACTTTCGTAGTAGTCATGATTGCATTTAGCATATGCAACAAGCCTTTAGACCCTTAGGTTACCCTTAGTGGACAAGTTGTGTCTCGTGAGGGCTTTCAGGTGATATACCCATAAAATCTTTACTTTGACTCAATCCTAACAAGTTAGTAATTTTATTTAACAAAGATCATGAATACTTCTCAATCTTTCAATTTTCAATTTATAACTTGAAAAAATCAATGTAAGACCCAAAAATTTCCAATTGTATTACTTATGATCCATTAATGTAAACATTGAAACATGTTATTGGAATCGTAAGAAAAGTTGAATTTCAATTTCAAGTCCAATCGGAAGTAGAAAATGCCATGAATGCATGAAAGTGCCAATTATGAGCTATAGTGATCTCAAGCTAAACTGAATGGAATCCGACCAATCCAATGAAAGATATGAACTTAAAACATCATATTAAGGGTAGGTTAAGAAGGGAAGTTGGTTTGGTTTGGTTCCGATAATGTCGAAGTGGTGAAAATGCCTAAAAAAGCCTAAACGAGCTCAAAATCGATCGTTTGAGGTGTTTTTAACACTTTCACCTACTAAGGGTAGCAAAAATATCAAAATGGACTAACCAAGCATTGAAATGCATATATGTGGGTTTTTCAACTTTGGTCAAATGTGGTCAATGGTCAAAGCTAAGAGAAAAAGTTAGAATTGAAGAATAAGTTTTGATTGGTTAACCAAAGCATGGTTAACTTAACCCAACCATGATTAAGGCTTGAGAAAAATTATCTTGGGTTAAAACACCTAATTTCCAGCCAATCATACTTAGGAAATTTTTTAAATTTAATTAGGTTAAGATTATATGGGCTGAAAATGAAAAATACTAATGGGCCAACTAGTTAAATGGTTAAAGCCCATTAAGCATGGATGAAGTGGGCCGAATTTGGTGCAACCAATTGGGCCGAATTTGGTGCAACCAATTGGGCCGAACATTGGCCCAAATATTGGGCTGAAAATTAAGCTAAATAAGAGGCCCAATTACCAAGAAAGTTTCAGCCCAATTTCTAAAATTGGAAGGCCCAAACTGAAGCTCAATAGAAAAAATTAAGACAAGCCCAATTGAAATAGTTCAAGCCCAATTTCCAAGCGCAAACTTAACCAAGCCCAATTTCATGGACTGATTTTATGGTGTACTTGGCTGAAAATTTATAAGTGAAAAATCAGAATTTGTTAGCCAAAGCCAACGTCTTCTTCCTTGTGCAGTATTCGGCCACCATTAAACATAAAGCTTCCAAGCTTTCTCTCACTAGATTTCACCCATTTACAAGCATATTTGGAACAAGTGTTCTACATGAAAGTTGTTCCATATTGTGAGGAGAGTAACATACCTTGAAACCACCACCTAAGAAGCTAAATTGGAGAGGCACACCAACCCACAAGTTTCGGCCAAAGTGAGTTTGACAAGCTAGGTGAGTTTTCATTCCACCAATCTCATATATGTTAATCTAGGGAATTTATGGAGTTGATTGGTGTATGAATTGTATGAAAAAACATCACCTAAGGTGTAGAATAAGGATTGGCCAAAAATGGGTATGGAGTTTGATGAGTCATATGCATGATGTTTAATGGCATATATATGTTGGCTATGATGTATACATGATGATGGTATGAATTAGTGAAATCAATTTGTAAGATTGGATAGGTTTATGAAGCATGCATATAAGATGTTTGTGAAAATTCTTAAATGAACAAATGAAAGGCTTAAGGCATGAGCATTCACTTAAATAATCATAACAATTAAAATACTTTCAACTTTTTTTATTAAACTTTGTTTAAGTTAGAATTAAGCATAAAAAAAAAAAAAACATCATGATCTTTTTAACTCTACACTTAACTTTTGCTAACTTAAAATACTAAAATCGATTAGTCTTTAGCTTTATAGTATAAATCAACAATTATTTAAAAGAAACTAAGCATTGACTGATTATACATGAGCTAAATCGAACCTAGAACTTAATACTTTGTAAAAGTCGATTAAGTCAAAATCCAAAGCAACTAATTAAAAATGTACAAAGCATAAAAGTCGACAAAGCTAAGCAATATATAAAAGTCAACTAACTTATACAAAAATATAAAAGTCGACAAGTACTTTTAACACCGAACCTATTTGAAAGAAAATTCGACTAAAGCCTAAAGATTTCAAAAAATTTTGGCTAAATTTTTCTACCACACACTAAACCCTTCTCCCCTACCCTTAAATCTTACTTTGTCCCTAAAGTAAGTCAAGATTGCAAAGAAAGAAAAACGAAAACATTAAAAGAAAAAGTTAAAAATACTCCCTTAATTCATCCTTAGGTTACTTCCCAACCAGAGCATTTGTTTAATGTTGTTCTCTCAACTTTTATCTCTTGCTCTTCCAAGTTCAAGTTTCAATTTTTTTCCTTTCTTTCTCCCTTTTGGCCTTTTATTTCTTTTTCTTCTAGTCTTCCTTTTTCCTCTTTCCCTTTGCTTTTTTTTTTTTAATCTTTTTAGCTTTTTCTTTCTTTTTCTTGTCAACTTCCATGAAGAATAGACTGTTTGCTCAACAGTATTAATAAAATAAATAGCGAAAAAAGGTTTATTCTCACTATAAAATTTTGACTCCTCAAGCATTTTAGATTTTACAATCTTACAATAAAATTCCATAGTGATTAGTTCTTATCCACAACTATTTTTGTTTTTAATGTTTTTAAGAAAGGTCTTCCTAATAGTAAAGGCATAAGATTAGGAGAATTTTTATCCTCCATAGTGATAATTCTATATTTTTAGAATTATTTATGTTTAATTTCCTAATTAATTATTTCAAATCCCCAATTTATTTTGTTAATTATCCCCTTTATTTAATTAAAATTCTCATGTTTGCAAATAAATTAAATCCGGATGAATTTTGAATCTTTTGGTAGAAAATGGATCGGAATTAGGCTAAAATCGAGATTGAGCCACACGGACAACACGAGTCATGCCACCTAGCACATCCAATTGGACAAAAAGACCAATGACATGGAAATATCTTTTCAAGGAGCCAATGGTGTGAAGACAGGTGGCCAAAAAAATGCCAACTCATCTAGGATGTAGAAATTACAATTTTACCCCTACTGTGTTTATAAATAGGAAAGGATGACAATTGAACCAGGAGGTAATTTTAGGAGTAGAAGTAAAATGTAATTTAGGAGTAGGAGTAGTGTAGGTACAGTAGTTTTTAGAATTATTTTCCTTCCTAGTATTTTTATTATTTTCCCGTTTGTTTTATTATGCATTTCATGTTCTTCATTAGTCTTTGTTAAATTTCATTTTCAATGGATAATCACTTTCATTTTCATGTTTTCGGTTTGGTAAGCTTAGTTCTTTGATATTTTTTTTAGCACTTGAGTTCTCAAATTTCTTTTAATCCACGGTTTAGCCTTCATGTTGGATTTCATATTTTATTTTCCCACTCTCCATTCGGGTCTGTGAAGTGCTGAAGCTTGCTCACTGCCGAGCATTGCATAATAGCAGTAGAGGAAGGAGAAGCCGGTGACAGTGGCCATCTTCTTCAGCTATTTAACTGTTATGGTGCAAATTTGGAGAGGCAGCAGCTAGCATCCCGAAAGCAAGGCAGAAACAAGAGACTACTTTGTTCTCCTCTGTTTCATGAGCCTTGTATTGTTCATCATTGTTTTGTTTGTCTTTAACACGGCTCTAGGATAGCATTACTATAACCGAGCTTCTGTGGAGGGTGTAGGAGGAATAGAGCTGCAGTTGGGCATTGCTGGGCGTCTCCTGGTCGACTCGGGGTGTTAGCTTGTCGTGGTGTTGCCAAGGCTAGTTGCTCTCGGTTCTAGGGAGGTGTTGATGTGTGTGCTGTGTCTGTTGCGTGCTCAAGCTCTCAGTTTAACAGTACCTGAGCAGAACCTATACATGCCCTCAGTAACATCAGCTGGGAGCTTGATCAATATCAATTGCAAGACCGAGAGAGCAGGACCCGTGTAGCAAAATGGAGCTGGATGTAGGATAGGGAGCTCACTGATGCTACTGCAGAATAAAGCTGGTACATGCTGTAAATACAAAAGCTGTGCAGGAGTAGACAAAACCGAGAAGCAGAGTGCAGCATAGCGCCTGGAACCCAGTAGTAGCACAGAACAGTAGCCTAAAGCAGAACGAGAGTAGATCGAGAGCAAGATTGGAGTAGTAGGACAAAGCCGAGAATGCTAGCTAGTTATCGTTTGGAGCAGCAGACAGCAGGACACGCAACAGACCGAGAGCTAGCAGGGTGCAGTCTGCACCAAGCAAACAGCAGAAGCAGGACATGGGTTGGCACAAAACCGTGAGCACCTGGAATTAGGTTTCAAGAGCAGTAGCTGGCAGAGTATGCAGAAAGACAAATGGGGCTGGCGTGTGAAGCTTGGTTTGCTTGAAGAAGGAAACGTGTTGTGCTGGATTGTGCAAAGATGGAAGCTAAGCACGAAACCGAGCAGGGCAGTTGGCAGCCAGAAACCAAGGCAGAGAACAGCAGGCAAAAGCCTCGACCAGAGGATAAACCGTGCACAGCCTGGAAATGGAAAATAAACAAAAAAAGACACGTGAACAGTGAATAGAGGGATTTAGTTGATTTAAATTAGTTAAGGCTTGTTTAGCTAGTGCATTGTAGCAATTAATCCATTTTCATGCATTTGTTAGTTGTTAGTTAGTTAGTTTAGTCAATTATAATGGTAGGTTAGTTTTATTATTTTTGCATGTTAATTTGTAGTGTTAATTTTTAGTTAGTAATTAGTTTTATATTAAATGTTTTAGGATTTTATTTTAGTTCAGATGCATTTAGAGTTAATTTAGATTAAATATGTTTCATGCATTTTTAATTTAGTCTTGATTTTCATTAAGTTTTAGTTTAGTTTAAATTGCATTTTGATTAAGTAGTTTAAAATTGCATTTTAGGTTAGTTTAATTGTAGTTTAATTTTATTGCTTTATTTTCATAATTGCATTTTATTTTAATTGCGTTAATTAGTTTTAACTGTTTTAATTTCTTTTGTAGGTTTTTTATTTTAATTGCATGGAGCACTGTAAGTAATTTTGCTCGGTTTTAATTTCTTTATTTTATAGCTTTTATTATTTTATTGCTTTTAGTATTTTTAATTCTAGCTATGTAGATCACCCTCCTTAATTTTATAATTTGCTAGAATATACTTAGGGTAAGATTAACCGGTAGTTAATTAGGCTGATCAACTTCTCTGTGGGACGATAACTCGGGACTCAAATCCCATTATTATTTGTACAACCCGTGCACTTGCGGACAATACCCTTTGGGCGTGTCACATAGTCAATAGGAAAACAAGTTCTTTTACCTTCACTAGTACATTCTCTACCACCCCCTTAGGATAACAGCTAGATCTATTAGCCAATTGTAAAATTACGCTAGTTTCTTTTAATGTTCCAAGATACAAGAATTTATAAAGTGAAAGTGGCATAACATTAATTAAAGCTCCTAAGTCTATCATGGCTTTTTCAATCTTATTGTTACCTATCTTGTAAAAGATAGAAAACATACCAGGATCTCCAAATTTCGGGAGAACTTTTCTTTGAAGAATAGCATAGACATTTTCCCTCATACTTACCTTTTCGTTGCCCTTCAACTTCCTTGTGTTTATGCACAATTCTTTTAAGAACTTAGCATAACAAAGCACTTGCTTAATAGCATCAAATAAAGGAATATTTGTAAGACCCCTATTTTTATATGTAACCTTATGAATTCATAAGTATATACATGTACATGCTATGTGAAGCATAAGTGATGTAAAGTCCATAAATTCAATGTACACAATTGTAATATGAGCTGGGAATGTACACACAAGTTTCATTATGTATGAATATGAAGAAATGGAATTTTATAAGTGATGAATGTGATTGGAACTCAAAATAAGTAGTGTAGCAAATGGAATGAAGTTGCATGAGTTGTGTAAAGTCCTTGTACTTCCATTTGGTTTTTTATTGTATGTCTTTGGTTATACAATGAATGCACACAAGTTTTAATGTGTATAAAGTATGAATGGATGTCATTTTCATGTTTTAAAGGTGATTGGATGAGAAAATGACAACGGCAGAAAAATTAAGGATGTTTGTGTGAGTTACTGCAGAAAACTGTAGTAAAATCTGGAAAATCTGAATGCCAGATCGATCTCATAGAAGGAAAGATCGATCTGGAAGAGCCAAAAATGCCCTTATTTAAACAATGTAGCAGGGTAGATCGATCTCCAATAGGGCCAGACCGATCTGCTAAACATTCTGTATAGAAGGAATCGATCCCCAAAAGGGCCAGATCGATCTCCAAATGCTACTAACTTGGAGAGATCAATCTTACCCTTGTAGTAGATCGATCTCCTTAAACTATTGCCTGAAACAAATCGATCTCTTGCTTAGGGTCAGATCGATCTCATGAAATCCAATGCACTGAAAAGTAAGGCGACAAAGAAGGAGAGATCGATCCTCTCACCATGCAGATCGATCTCTTAGTGAAATTTCTATATAAGAAATGGGATTTTAGGCTGAAAGGCACAGTGACCTAAAACCTCTCAATTTTTTCTTAAGTGTTCAAACACTTTTCCTAGACAAACCACCCTTTCTAGCCAAAATTAAGAGACGGTTCCTCCTACGAAGTTGTTCATTAGCCAGAGGAGAGCAACATAGTTGGAAACGAGACCTCGATACAATAAATCGAAGGTGTTGGTCGATATTACAAGATTTTAGACCAAGTGGCAAGAAAAACAAACTAGGTAAGCTTTCAGGCTACCAAATTCTAGTATGTTAACCTAGCTACTGCTATGAACCTATTGATATACGGGAAGATAGCTAGAAATGACTATAACATGTAAAGTCACTAAGGACCTATGTTAGGTCAAAGAGGAAATAAGAGAATAAAATGGTGTTTTGATGATTAAAATTATAGAAATGATGAATGATACGTTTGATGTGTATCTGCAGCATCCGTGGAGATAGACGGAGCTGTTGACGTAAATGGTGACATGTGATGAAGTGTAAGATAAAGAGATACACTGCAAGATCATGGTAAGGGACTTATGTAAGCTATAGAGATAGTTATACGTATGGTTTCTTGCTTGCTGAATGCACATGTGTAAGACCCATATTTTTGGTATGTAAACCTTATGAATTCATAAGTATATACATGTAAATGCTATGTAAAGCATAAATGATGTAAAGTCCATAAATTCAATGTACACCCTTGTAATATGAGTTTAAGAATGTACACATAAGTTTCATTATCTATGAATATGAAAAAATGGACTTTTGTAAGTGATGAATGTGATTGGAACTTAAAATAAGTAGTGTAGTAAATTGAATGCAAGTATTTTGTTGAAAGTTGGGAAAAATGCAACTAATTATGCTGCAGAGCAAGAGGAGATCGATCTCAATGCAAGGGAGATCGATCTCATGGGCCAAAACGAAGAGAATGAAGCATCTTGAAATGAGGAGATTGATTCTCAATGCAAACAAATCGATTTCCTTAGCTCTTGGCCAAGTGCAGATCGATCTCATCCTTATGTCAGATCGATCTATTTAGCTCTCTGCCTCGAGAAGATCGATCTCATCCCATAGAGCAGATCGATCTCATAGCAATGAGCAGACCGATCTCATGCCTAGACAGATCGATCTCATAGGCTTAAAAATGGCATTTGAAAGGCTCAAAACAGGGGAAGATCGATCCCTAACCTAGGGAGATCGATCTCATCAAGGTAATTTCTATAAAACAGGACCTGCTGAATTGCATTTAATGGGAGAAACACAAACCTTTCCATTTTTGAAGCCAAGTGACTTAAACTTCCTCTCTAAACCATCTCTACTTTCCTAAGAGATTTGAAAAGAGTTCATATCATCAAAGTTGTTCATAGAGTGGAGAAGAACAACATAGTTGCAAAATAGAGGTTGGGTTGAGCCATTGAAGGAGAAAAAGAATTTTCCCCCAAATTGTGCAAAGTGGAGAAAAGTTGAGATTGGTGAGATTTCGATATTCCAATCTCATATACGTTAATCTATATACTTGTATGAGTATATTGGTATATAGATTTATGATTTAAACATCTTAGAAAATGCTAAATTCTCCATGACCTATAAAATGGTTAAATGTGCTAAAATTAGGATTTATTGAGTAGGCATGGATTTGAGGATGATTTGAGCATGCATAGATGTTAATAAGCATGTATAGATGCTTGTAAAATGGTTTGGTGAAATCCATAAGTTAGAATGCAAAATAGTGGAAATTTAGTATATGAGGTGTTTGATGAAATGCCTTAATGAAATGAAAATGATAAACTAATGGCATGGGGAGCTAAATGTCAGTTCAATATGGAATCAATGGACTCGAGGAGTCTAATGGATTCCCGAGAAATAAATGAAACAATTGAAAAGTCTGATATTTATATATCGAGGCCAATAAGATATAAATGGCCAAAATGCATTGATCTAAATATCATGCAAGTGGAATGAGATATATGAAAATATACTGATGAGAATTATGAACACTTGCAGCTACTAGAGATAAAGTCAGAGTTGACAAGATCGGATCACAAGCTATTGGAATCAAGGAAGATGATTCAAGCATGATTCGAGGTAAGGGACTTATGTAAGCTATAAAGATAGCTATACGTATGTTTTCTTGCCTGCTGAATGCACATGTATGAGATAAATACATAGATATTGATAAGGCTAGATAGAAAACTATGTATGAGAATAAGTCGATAGTATGAAATTGCATGACTTCTATGATTATTGTGAAAAGAGGTTTTTTGCAAATGGTTTGAGAAAGAATGATATTAGAATAGCTCCCGGTTTAATCAATTGTATGAAATGTTTATAAAGAGTGATTGAAGGGAGATTAGCCCTCTCACTCATAACTATACATGGAGCCCTTCTATTTCTTTTCTGTGTGAAATTGTGCTAGAGCATGAGAGGCAACGGTAGATTTACCAGCCCTGCTTGCACATTATTTTCAAAGGGATTTTGAGAAAATGAAAAGAGTGCTCGTGCCTCGGGCGATGCTATGTGCTCCACTTGAGCTACTCCCAGTAGATTTGGGAATCATGCTAGAACCTTCGAGTATTGATGTGTGTCTTGCTCTGCCTATGCTCGCATGTGAATTCCTATTATACCGTACTCGATGCCTCAGGTATGTTGTGTGTCTTACGCTGAGTTACTTGCACGAGGTTTTCATGATTGTGCTGTGTGTTGAGTAAAAATGTGTTAGAGTCGTCATGTATTATTGTGTGTCTTGCATTGACCTGCTTACACGAGGTTTGTGAATGTGATATAATGAGTATAAATCGTGCTTGAGCCGTTGTGTACTGCTGTGTGTCTGACACTGACCTGCTCCCACGAGATTTTGAGACAACAAAAATGGGTGATAAGGATCCACGGGAGCACGATGTATCGTGAGCGTTAGCCATGAGGTACGATGTGTCGTGAGTTGAGTATGAGCTAAAGGGATGGCTGATCTGCCTCCCCAAGCGTAGGGTTCACGTACACCTGATCAGTGTAGCATGGAATCCGACTATGGCCATAAGTCTTCTATATCAATGTGATATGATATTGTCACTACTGTGTGAGATGATAGATATCTTCCCTTGCTGTATGTCTAGGGAATGTGATAACCCATGATTATGTCTTATATGAACATTGACTTGGTGTGTGCAAAGTGATTTCGAAATGAACCTGTGTGGTTTTAAGTAAAGCATTTTCTATATGTGAACTATGTGAATGGATTATGCTGTGTAAAGTTGTGTGCTACTATGTGAATATGCATCTACCCATCTAGCGAATTAGTGGTTTCGCATTAATGGAAGTTTTTTTTAACGAAGATGCATATTGGTTATAAGGAAAATGAACATATATGTATTTTAACATGTAGATAATGTAGTTATCGACCTGCTTGCACACTTTCCTTACTGAGCGTGTTATGCTCACCCCCTTATTTCCTCCTCAACAGATTCTACGCTGTAGTGAGTACTGCAGTCGTCATTGCTAAGGCGTTCTCCAGTTATCTAGCAGTACCGGGAGGTATACACTTGTGACGAAAATAAAAAATTTGTATCCTGTAAATTAATGCACAGTCTAGTGATATTTTGTACGAAGGGGATGTATAGATAATGGAAACTGATGTAAACGCTTCCGCATATTTATAAAAGTCCAGTTTCTATTTTAAATTTGTTTATTTACAATGATTAAACTATAAATGTATGAGAAATGGATCGGATGTTGACTCACAGCCCAACTGTAAGTGGTAAGGTAAATGTCACGTACTGGTATAGAGGGTCGTGACAACATGTATGCGATAAATACATAGATATTAATATGGCTAGATAGAAAACTACGTATGAGAATAAGTCGATAGTATGAAATTTCATGACTTCTATGATTATTGTGAAATGAGGTTTTGCAAATGTTTTAAGAAAAAATGATAATAGACATGCTCTCGACTGAATCAATGGCATGAAATGTTTATAAAGAGTGATTGAAGGGAGAATTGCCCTCTCACTCATAACTATATAGGGAGCCCTTCTATTTCTTTTCTGTGTGAAATCGTGCTAGAGCATGAGAGGCAACTGTAGATTAACCAGCCCCGCTCGCACATTAATTTTAAAGTGTTTTTGAGAAAAGCTAAAGAGTGTTCAATGCCTCAGTTAATGAATTGTGTTCCACTCGAGCTGCTCGCGCTAGATTTTGGGAATCATGTTGGAGCCATAAAGTACTTCTTAGTGATCTTGCTCTGATTATGCTCGCATATGACCTTCTCAATTTAAAGTGAAGGGACAACCGTGCTCGATGCCTCAAATATGTTGTGTGCTTTATACTGAGTTGCTTGCACGTAGTCTTTTGAACTTCTGTATGGTGAGCAAAACCGTGCTTGATTCCTCGATGATATCGTATGTTCCACTCGAGAGCTCACACAAGAGTTTATGAAATTTTTGTGTGATGGATAAATCGTGCTCGAGCCGTTGTATACTGCTGTGTGTCTGGCACTGACCTGCTCGCACGTGATTTTGAGACAATGGAAATGGGTAATTAGGGATCCACGAGAGCATGATGTACCATGAGCGTTAGCCATGGGGTACGATGTGCAGGGAATTGAGTTGAGCTGACGGGATGGTTGATCCGCCTCCCTAAGCGTAGGGTTCCCGCACACCTGATCAGTATAGCCTGGAATATGACTATGGCCATAAGTATTCTATGTCTGTGTGATATGATATTGTCACTACTGTGTGAGGAGACAAATATCTTCCCTTGCTGTGTGTTGGGGGATAAGTGATAACCCATGATTATGTCTAATATGAACATTGACTTGTTGTGTGCAAAGTGATTTCAAAATGAACCTATATGGTTTTAAGTAAAGCATTTTCTATTTATGAACTGTGTGAATAGATTATGCTATGCGAAAGGTTGTGTGCTACTGTGTGAATATGCATATATCCATCTAGCGAATTAATGATTTCGCATTAATGGAAGTTGATTTAAAAAAATGCATAGTGTTTTATAAGGAAAATGAACATATATGCATTTTAGCATGTAGATAGTGTAGTTATCTACCTGCTTCCACATTTTCCTTACTGAGCGTGTTATGCTCACCCCCTTATTTCCTCATCCACAGATACTACGTAGTAGTGAGTACTGCAGTCGTCCCTGCTAAGGTGTTCTCCAGTAGTATAGAGAGGTATACACTTGTGATGAAAACAAAAATTTTGTATCCTATAAATTAATGCACTGTCTAGCGATATTTTGTACGAAAGGGATGTATAGTTAATAGAAATTGATGTAAACGCTTACGCAATATTTATAAAAGTCCAGTTTCTATTTCAAATTTGTTTAATTACAATTATTAAACTATAAATGGATGAGGTATTATGGATTGGATGTTGACTCACAGCCCAACTATTAGTGGTAAGTGGTAAGGTAAAGGTCACGGACCGGTCTTGAGTAGTGGTGGCCACGACAAAATGGTATCAGAGCTGAGTTGGTCTGATGTGAGTTAGTATCCATATCTAGGAAATTATACATCCCCAAAGTACTGTGCATTAATAGGATACAAATATGTATACCAAGCTAGAAAATATGACTGAGACACTTATTTTGAGTATGCAGGATGTCTGATAGACGACATACTCGTAGAGGAGAGAGTTCTCACTCTCAGGGGTATAGAGATGAGCCCGAGAGACGCAGTGGGTCTAGTTCTCGTAGAGATCCAACAGAGCTTAGTGAGGTCACTGAGGCCCATATAGCGCAGTTACGACGCAGTGTAGACACAGTGATAAAGATGTTTACATAGGTTATGGCCAGAATGGAGGGTAGATAGGCAAACCCTATTGGTCAGCTGCTGCACCTGAGAGAGATGAGCCAGCACAGCCTGCACCGAGACCTCAGGGTGCAGAGGTAGAGATACCTACACCTCCCCCAGTTTAGGATATTCCCCTACCTGTTCAGGATCCTATAGTCCCACAATAGGTTGGTGGAGAGGGAATTTATGATTGTGATCTGGGTAGGCTGAGAGAGTTCCGTAAGTTCGGACCACCTTCGTTTAATGGGGTGAAGAATCCAATGTCAGCTGAGCATTGGATACGCAGTATGGAAAAGCTCTACTGATTTTTCCATTGCTCTGACACCGAGAAGGTCACCTTTGTAGCATTTGTGTCAGAGGATGAAGCCGAGCATTCGTGGAAACCCGATTGTGACATGGGACATATTTTTGGATGCCTTCAGAAGGCAATACATTTCAGCTATTGCTCAGAGAAAGATGCAGTTGGAATTCATGACATTGACTTAGGGGAACCGAACAATGGATGAGTATGAGTCTGGATTCACATCCCTGGGCAGGTATGATATAGTGACCATGAGCCTTGAGGACTGAAAGGTTTAGAAGTTTCTTGAGGGACTGAGACCTTCCATCAAAGCTCGATTAGCTCCATTGGATATTACCACTTATGGCGAGACAGTACGCAAAGCTCAACTGTGTGAGCAAGATTATGAGTTACATGCCTCAAAATTGAGTAAGAGTAGTAAGGGCAGAGATAGAGACCGGAAGAGGTCAGCTGATGATAGAGGGTTCCGAAAGGGCGATAGGTTATTCGGTAAGGGGCCTAAGATTGAGGAGATGCGAGAGAGGCCTGTGAAGCCTCTAGTTCATCCAGCATCGAGGGGCATGGGCATTATCATTAGTGGACCTAGACTTACCACCGAACAATGCTGGATGTGTGGTAGATATCATGGGGGAAGACCATGCCTTATGACGAGATTATGTTATAGATGTGGAAAAGCGGGGCGCATAGCTCGTGAATGCCCAAAGTTGACTAATATAGGCCCACAGAAGGGCAAAGAGCTAGAGAAGGCTACGGTTGAAACACCTACACCTAAGAGGAAAGCCACAGCTGAAGAGAAAGGGAAACAAGTTGTTGGTTGTGGGCAAGTGTTTGCTTTGGACCAGGCTTCTGCAGAGACTTCCAAGGATGTGATAAATGGTACCATCCTAGTCTTTGATTTTAAAGCATTAGCATTGATTGATCCTGGTGCCACGCATTCATTCATATCGCCTACTTTTGCATGTAAATTGATTGAACATGTAATACCTGTACCTCTAGGTAGGACTTTGCTTATAAGCACTCCACATAAAGAGAATGTAATGACAGAGTATGTTTGTAATGGTTGTAAGCTAAAAGTAGGGGAAAAGGAGATGTTAGCCAATCTCATTCTATTAAACATGAAAGACTTTGATGTAATATTAGGGATGGATTGGTTAGCTACAAACCAAGCCATCTTAGACTGTTATGCTAAGACAGTAATGTTTCCTACCCCTAAAAAGTATGTTGTAAGCTTTGCAAAGTAATGAAAGAAGTAGTAAATTATGTCCAAGGACGAATGATTTTACTAATCAAATGTGATTGTGATATGTTGAAGGTTTTATAGCCTATGTGGTCAATTTGGATAAGGTGTATCCGGATATGGTTGACATCCCAATGGTTATAGAATTTCTAGATGTCTTTCCGAAAGAATTACCAGGGTTAACACCATATAGAGAGATAGAATTCTATATCGATTTGGTGCCTGGAATTGAATCGATATCCAAACCACCATATCGAATGGCTTTAATGGAATTAGAGGAGCTAAAGAAATAATTGTAAGAGTTGTTGGACAAGGGGTTCATCAGACCAAGTGTATCACCATGGGGAGCATCGGTTCTATTTGTAAAGAAGAAAAATAGGAGTCTCTAACTGTGTATAGACTATCGATTATTGAACAAGGCTACCATCAAGAATAAGTATCCCCTTCCACGAATTGATGATCTATTAGATCAGTTGCAGGGAGCAAAGGTCTTTTCAAAGATTGATCTGAGGTCTGGGGTATCATCAATTGAGGAGTGTTCCGGACCCGGTATGGCCATTATGAGTTTCTGGTTATGCCATTTGGGTTGACGAATGCTCCTACATTATTTATAGCTTTAATGAATGATGTATTCAAGCCATACCTGGACAGATTCGTGATCGTCTTTATAGATGTCATACTGGTGTACTCGAAATCCAGGGAAGAGCATGAGTAGCACTTGATAACAGTGTTATAGACCCTTAGAGATCAGGAGTTGTATGCTAAACTCAATAAATGTTATTTCTGACTGAATGAGATATTATTTTTGGGTCATGTAGTCTCGAGAGATAGAGTATCAGTAGATCCGTCCAAGATAGAGGCTGTGATACAGTGGGAAAACCCAAGACAATTTCAGAGATCCGCAGTTTCTTGGGTTTAGTAGGTTATTACCAACGATTTGTCAAGGGATTCTCTAAGCTGGCTACTCCATTGACACGTTTTACTCGAAAGAATGTGGTATTCGAGTGGGATGATAAATGTGAGAAATGTTTTTGTGAGTTAAAGCACATATTGACCACCGCGCCTATTCTCACCATACCCACCAGCTTAGGATGTTATACAGTGTATACAGATGCCTAGGGACAGGGACTGGACTGCGTGTTGATGCAGGACAGGAAGGTAGTAACCTATGGTTTCAGGCAGCTTAAGGACCATGAGAGAAACTACCTGACCCATGATTTAGAGCTGGCAACCGTGGTATTTGCATTGAAAATATGGCGCCACTACTTATACAGTAAGAAATTTCAGGTGTATAATGATCATAAGAGCCTCAAATATCTGTTTTCACAGAAAGAGGTAAATATGAGACAAAGACGACGGATAGAGCTTCTGAAAGATTATGAGTGCGAAATATTGTACTATCCAGGAAATGCTAATGTTGTAGCTGATGCCCTGAGTAGAAAGAGCCTCAGAATGGTATCGCACATGATGGTCAGGGAGTATGAGCTGCTCGAGCAGTTTGCTCACCTCAGGTTGGATATAGACCCTCTTGATATTGGCAGAGACTGTGTGATAGTTAGCCTGCAAGTGGAACCAGATTTGATTGACCGGATACGCCAGGCTCAACATGTCGATCTACTATGTGAGGATCATGCGAGTCAGTTTCAGAAGGGTGATATGGCCGATTTCTTTGTGAGTGATGATGGCCTACTGAGGTTTTGAGGTAGGATTTGTATTCTCGATAACCCAGAGTTAAAGAGATTGATTTTGAAAGAGGCTCATTCATCGAGATACACATTGCATCCGGGAGGTAATAAGATGTACCAAAACCTTTGGAAAGTGTATTAGTGGTCAAGAATGAAAAGAGATATCGCGGAGTTTGTGGCAAGATGTCTAATATGTCAGCAAGTGAAGGTAGAGCATCACAAGCCTGCAGGGTTATTACAGCCTCTACCAGTACTGACATGGAAATGAGAGCATATCACCATGGATTTCATCACAGGATTACCGAGGACTAAGAGGAACCATGATGCTATCTAGGTAGTGGTTGACAGATTGACGAAATCAGCCCACTTTCTAGCTATGAAAGCTATAGACACCTTGAGTATTTTGGCAGAGTTGTATGTACAGGAGATAGTGAGGCTACATGGTGTTCCAGTGAGCATCGTATCAGATAGGGATTCCCGCTTCACTTCTCACTTTTGAGAACAATTCCAGAAAGCTATGGGAACCCGATTGAGTTTTTGTACTACTTTTCATCCTCAGACCAATGGTTAATCAAAGAGAACCATCCAAACATTAGAGGATATGCTGAGAGCAAGTGTTATGGATTTTAAAGGCTCTTAGGATGATCACCTGCCGTTGCCAAATTTGCATATAACAATAGTTATCACTAAAGTATCAGGATAGCACCATATGAGGCCTTGTACGGTAGAAGGTGTTGATCCCCTATTGGTTGGGAAGAAGTGGGTAAGAGGAAAATGATTGCTCCTGACTTAGTACAATAAGCCTCTGAGGTTGTTCAATTGATATGTGAGAGATTGAGAAAAACTCAGAGTAGGCAGAAACGTTACGCTGACATCAGACGAAAGCCACTAGATTTCACCGTGGATGACTTAGTTTTCTTGAAAGTCTCTCCCTCAAAATGGATTATGAGGTTCGGTAAGAAGGGTAAGTTGAGCCCTCAGTATATCGGACCATTTGAGATATTGGAGCGAGTGAGAGATAAGGCTTACAGAATTGCGTTGCCACCGGAGTTGGCAAGCATTCATATTGTCTTCCACGTATCGATGCTTCAGAAGTACTATCCAGATCTGACCCATGTGATTCGATATGAGCCATTGGAGCTCAAAGATGATTTGAAATATGTAGAGAAACTGATCTAGATACTGGATAGGAAAGATAAAGTATTACAGAAGAAGACGATTCCGCTTGTTAAGGTTCTCTGGCAACACTACAATTCGGAAGAAGTGACTTAGGAGTTAGAGAACTTGATACGGGAGAAGTACCCCCAACATTTTAAAGAATAACTTGGTTCTAATTTGGAGGACTAAATTTCTTTAAGGAGGGGAGGAATGTAAGACCCGTATTTTTATATGTAACCTTATGAATTCATAAGTATATACATGTACATGCCATGTGAAGCATAAGTGATGTAAAGTCCATAACTTCAATGTACACACTTATAATATGAGTTGGGAATGTACACACAAGTTTCATTATGTATGAATATGAAGAAATGGACTTTTATAAGAGATTAATGTGATTAGAACTCAAAATGAGTAGTGCAGTAAATGGAATGAAGTTGCATGAGTTATGTAATGTCCTTGTACTTCCATTTGGTTTTGTATTGTATACCTTTGGTTATACAATGAATGCACACAAGTTTTAGTGTGTATAAAGTATGAATGGATGTCATTTTCAAGTCGTAAAGGTGATTGGATGAGAAAATGACTATGGTAGCAAAATTAAGGATGTTTGTTTGAGTTACTGTAGAAAACTGCAGTAAAATCTGGAAAATATGAATGCCAAATCGAACTCATAGAAGGAAAGATCGATATGGAAAAGCCAAAAATGCTCTTATTAGAGCAATGGAGCAGGGTAAATCGATCTCCAATGAGGTCAGATCGATCTGTTAAGCGTTCTGTATAGAAGGAATCGATCCCCAGAAGGGCAAGATCGATCTCCAAATACTACTGAATTGGAGAGATCGATCTCCTTAAGCTACTGCCTGGAACAGATCAATCTCCTGCTTATGGGAAGATCGATCTCATGAAATCCAATGCACTGAAAAGTAAGGCGAAAAAGAAGGAGAGATCGATCCGCTCACCATGCAGATCGATCTCATAGTGAAATTTCTATATAAGAAATGGGATTTTAGGCTGAAAGGCACAATGACCTAAAACCTCTCAATTTTTGCTTAAGTGTTCAAACACTTTTCCTAGACAAACTACTCTTTCTAGCCAGAATTAAGAGACGTTTCCTTCTACAAAGTTGTTCGTTAGCCAATGGAGAGCAACATAGTTTGAAACGGGACCTCGATATGATAAATCAAAGGTGTTGGTCGATATTACAATATTTTGGACCAAGTGGCAAGAAAAGCAAACTAGGTAAGCTTTCAGGCTATCAAATTCTAGTATGTTAACCTAGCTACTGCTATAAACCTATTGATATATGGGAAGATAGCTAAAAGTGACTATAACATGTAAAGTCACTAAGGACCTATGTTAGGTCAAAGAGGAAATAAGAGAATAAAATGGTGTTTTGATGATTCGAGATTATAGAAATGATGAATGATACATTTGATGTGTATCTGCAGCATCTAGAGAGATAGACGAACCTATAGACGTAAATGGTAACATGTGAAGCAGTGTAAGACAAAAATATACATTGGAAGATCAAGGTAAGGGACTTATGTAAGCTATAGAGATAGCTATACGTATATTTTCTTGCCTGCTGAATGCACATGTATGTGATAAATACATAGATATTGATATGGCTAGATAGAAAACTACGTATGAGAATAAGTCGATAGTATAAAATTGCATGACTTCTATGGTTATTGTGAAATGAGGTTTTGCAAACGTTTTCAGAAAAAATGATAATAAACAGTTTCTCGGCTGAATCAATGGCATGAAATGGTTATAAAGAGTGATTGAAGGGAGAATTCCCTCTCACTCATAACTATATAGGGAGCCCTTTTATTTCTTTTCTTTATGAAATCGTGCTAGAGCATGAGAGGCAACGGTAAATTGACCAGCCCCGCTCGTACATTAATTTCTAAGTGTTTTTTAGAAAAGCTAAAGAGTGCTCGATGCCTCGGGTGATGAGTTATGTTCCACTCGAGCTACTCACACTAGATTTTGGGAATCATGTCGGAGCCATAAAGTACTTCTTAGTGATCTTGCTCTGATTATGCTCGCATGTGACCCTCTCGATTTAAAGTGATGGGACAATAGTGCTCGATGCCTAAGATATGTTTTGTGCTTTACACTGAGTTACTTACACACAGTCTCTTAAACTTCTGTGTGGTGAGCAAAACCGTGCTTGATGCCTCAATGATACTGTGTGTTCCACTCGAGAGCTCGCACGAGAGTTTATGAAATTTCTGTGTGATGGATAAACCGTGCTCGAGCCGTCATGTACTGCTGGGTGTCTGGCACTGACCTACTCACACGTGATTTTGAGACAATGGAAATGGGTAATTAAGGATCCACGAGAGCACGATATACCGTGAGCATTAACCATGGGGTACGATGTGCCGTGAATTGAGTTGAGCTGACAGGATGGTTGATCCACCTCCCTAAGCATAGGGTTCTCGCACACCTGATCAGTGTAGCCTGGAATCCGACTATGGCCATAAGTATTCTATATCTGTGTGCTATGATATTGTCACTACTGTGTGAGGTGACAGATATCTTCCCTTGCTGTGTGTCTAGGGAATGTGATAACCCATGATTATGTCTCATATGAACATTGACTTGTTGTGTGCAAAGTGATTTCGAAATGAACCTATGTGGTTTTAAGTAAAGCATTTTCTATATATGAACTGTGTGAATACATTATGCTATGCGAAAAGCTGTGTGCTACTATGCGAATATGCATATATCCATCTAGCGAATTAATGATTTCGCATTGATGGAAGTTGATTTAAAAAAATGCATAGCTTATAAGGAAAATGAACATATGTGTATTTTAACATGTAGATAGTGTAGTTATCTACATGCTTGTACATTTTCCTTACTGAGCGTGTTATGCTCACCCTCTTATTTCCTTCTCCACAGATACTACGCTGTAGTGAGTACTGCAGTCGTCCTGCTAAGGTGTTCTCCAGTTCTCCAGCAGTATAGAAAGGTATACACTTGTGATGAAAACAAAAATTTTGTATCCTGTAAATTAATGCACTGTCTAGCGATACTTTGTACGAAAGGGATGTATAGTTAATAGAAACTGATGTAAACGCTTCCGCAATATTTATAGAAGTCCAGTTTCTATTTCAATTTTGTTTAATTACAATTATTAAACTATAAATGGATGAGGTATGGATTGGATGTTGACGTACAGCCTAACTATTAGTGGTAAGTGGTAAGGTAAAGGTCACGGACCGGTCCTAAGCAGTGGTGAACAGGACAATATTGACTTGAACTTCGTGAAAAGTCTGTAATATTTCTTTCTCTTTCTCTTCTTGGATGGTTCTTGAACCTAGAAGGAAAAGGAGAAGGGTCAGATTCGGTATTAATTGGAGTTTTACTTACTTAGTGTCGAAACATAGGTGGAAGTCTATAATGCATGATTTCCTACTTTTCTTTATCCTTGTCGACTTTCTCTTGTGGAGGTGGCCTTGCTTCTACTTCCTTCCTACTTCTACTTCCTTCCTACTTCTTAGCACAATAGCATCCATATTCTCCTTTTGGTTGACCACAACTTGGGAAGGTAGCTTACCGGAATTTATAGCTTCTAAGTTACTCATTCTTGCAGCCATTTGATTTACGTGATTTTCCAAGTGCTTGATGCTCATCCTTGTTTCTTATAAATTTAGCCTTGTTTGCATTGAAAACTAAGAGAAATTTCAGCAAGAGATTTAATCATATCATGAATAGTTATACCCTGGGATTAGGCTTGAGGACTTTCTTGGAATTGGCTCATCGGTTGTTGAAGATTGTTATTGGGCCTTTGTGGAGGTGGAACAAATAGGGCAGGTCTATTCCCTTACTGCATATTAAGATGATCCCTCTATCCTTGATTATATGTATTAGCATAGGGATTATAATTCCTTTGTGGCTGCCCAAGAAAGCCTCCAATAGCATTGATATGTTCATAGGTGTCCTCTTACAAAGTTAGACATATATCAGTAGGGTGTCCCATGTTTAAGCATATCTTACATGCCTTTGCTTATTGCTTTGTCCCTACATGTAAGACTCAAATTTTTATGTAGCTTATTCCTTATGATTCCTATATATACAAACATTTTATTATGTTGGTTGAATCATAAGAAGAGTATTTACTAGAATGAAATTGAAAGTGAAGTGGTTAAACACATATAAGCTACGTAAAGGCCAAATAAGGGCTATGAGAGCCACAGGCTAAACCGAATGGATATAAATCATCCTAACTAAAGATAAGAGCTTAAAATGGGAAAATACAGAGGGCTTATGAAGGAAAGTCGGTTTGATTTGGTCCCGAACACATTGAAGTAAAGGAAAAACCTAAACGAGTTCAAAATGGTCCGTTTGAGGTGTTTTAGACACATTTGCCTCACGAAAATGGCCAAAGCATAAAGATGAGAGTGTAAATCATGGAATATGACACATTCAAATTTTTTAGAAAAAGTTAAATGTGATCAATGGTCAAGAAAAGTCAATGTTAATTTAGAAAAGTTGACTTTGATCATAGTTGACTAACCATGGTTAAAATTTAACCTAAGTAAGGTTAAAAAGTGGGGAAGAAATATTTTTGGTTAAAACACTCAATATTCATTCCCTTAAGTATGGAAAATTTATTTAATCGAAATTCGGATTAAATTAAACTGGTAAAACTAGATGAGCCAACGATGGAATTTTTAAAGCCCATTGTCGAATTTCTTAGGCCCATTAGGTCAACTTGTTGGGCCATTTGGTGGGCCTACTATTAATTCAATTTTAAGGCTCAATTGATAGAAAAATTTTCAGCCTAAACCGAGAAGCCCAAAACTCAAGCCAATTAGTTAAATTTCAAGCCCATTAGTAAATGAATTAAAGCCCAAATGGTAAACTGGAACCCAAAACCCTTTAGCCCACATTAAGGGCTGAAATTTGTGACTTAATGACTAAGTGTGCTAGGTTATAAATCAGCTAACACACCATCATCTTCTCCATAGCTCTTGGCCAAGCAGGGAAAACCATTAAAACCATAGTTTAAAGCTTTATCTCACTAGAATTCATCAACCTACAAACCAAATTGGAAAAAGTTGTCTTCATGGAAGTTGTTACCCATGATGAGTAGACTAACATAGTCTAAAGACAACACCTAAAGAGCTGATTTCAACAATCCAAGGAGTCCTATAAGTCTCGACCAAGAAGGGAAAGTAAAGCTAGGTATAATTTCAAGCTTCCACCTTCATATATGTTTATCTATGGATTAATTCAAGTTGATTGCTGTATGTTTTATAGATCAAAACACATGGAAACACCATAAATTGATGATGGCCAAAAATAGGTATTTAGGTTTTCATGAAGAAGTATGTGATTTTAATACATGGTTAGGTTGGTAAACATGTATACATGATTATGGCATGCTTAAATTCAATTGATTTGATCAATTTGTTAATGAATTGAAGATGGCACATAAGGTGCTTGATGAACTGCTTAAGTGAACATAAACTAAGACTTAAGGCATGTGCATGTGGTGTTTGATGAAATGCCTAAGTGAATGGCTAGCTAGATGGCCATGGTTGCTGTAGTGATCGGCCATGGGCGGCGTGATGGCTCTCGGCCACATGCCATGGCTGAGATGCCAAATAAGCTTTACTGATGTGGTCTCGGCCCAATAATCATTCGTGGGCCTCGAACCAAGCCGAATAAATGTTGGTGGGCCCCACAAGCCTAATAGGCCCAGATGAAATAAATAGTAAAGTGAAATAGGCTTAAGACAGTGTTGGTTCATTAAGATGCATTAAGGCCCAATAAGAGTAAACGGGCCCATTAAGTGAAATAGACTTTATTAAATGTGAAATACAGTTAAAAAGTGTAATTAACCTGATAAATGGTTATATGCAGCTCCAGAGTTTATATTGGGAGCTAATCAAACTAGGTGATCGAGCAATATCGGGGAAGTGGAATTGCTCAACGTGATTTTAAGTAAGGGGATTTTGAAGGTAGTTAGAGATATCTTCACATAGTTTTGTCTACTTTTACATTCACTTAAAAGTCTGAGGTCAGAGAAAGTGAATAATATTTATAGAGACCCGATATAGGTAAATTATGATTTTACCCCTACTAAGGGTAAAAAGTCAAAGTTTAGGAAAAGCTCTTAAAAACATGGAAATCATGTTTTTGAATGTTTTTTCTACTGTTTAGCAGAAGAATAGATAGATTGGCCAATGTTTTTGTGAAATACACAAAATAGCCTAATTATGGTGCTGATTTTACGAATTTGAAATATCCCTATTTAAAGGAGTCATCTATCGAGTTGTGTGAAAACAAATCATGTTGGAGCACTGCTCGCACTTGATTTTATATGTTTTCTACATGAAAAGTGTTGGAGTGATTACTTGCACTTGATTTCTGATGACATGCATGGCATAGTAGTGGAGCGTTGCTCGTGCTTGATTTTAATAAGTTTTGTGCATGGCATAGTACTGGAGAATTATTTGTATTTGATTTTAATAAGTTTTGTGCATGGCATAGTACTGGAGTGATTGCTCATACCTAATTTGAAATATGACTTATGCATGACCTAGTGCTGGAGTGTTACTCGCATTAGTGCTCGAGTTTGTGATATGTGTGAAACAGTGATTGAGCGGGGTGTCGACTGTGAGTCGCACTCAAGGCTCTCACTATAACTTTGATGTGATATACATGATATGTTAAAACCATGCTGATTTCCTCGTGTAAATTAAGTGTCACACAGATGAGATATTCACATGTGGATTTAGAGACGTGGCATTGATTATCTATTGAGATAGGGTCCATAGGTGTAAGTTGTACTGTGTATGTGTCACGGAGTAAGCTATACCATGTGTTGTTTGGGAGTGATATGTGGAGTTGAGGAGTTGATATCTGACGGTTAACGATTTGAGCCACCTTCCGTTGCAGCAGTGATTCCCCGTACACTAGGATCCGTGTAGCCTGCGATCACAGTATAGGATATGGCCATAGTCTAGGATATTATTGCATATAGTCACTGAGTCTCACATGTTTATATCACATGATTTTATAACTTCAAGTAGACCTGAGGGATGGGTCGAAATCTGATTGATATGTTTTAATTGTTGAAATGCCATATTTAACATGTTTGAATTAAAATGGCATGATTTACTTTAAAGGCATTATGAGTTTACAAAGATGCAGTGTTTTGCATGAAATGCCTATATTTACCAACTCAGCATGATTTCAGTACATGTAACTAATTACGTACACACTTTATTAGTTTTCCAATTCATGCTTTAAATGTGAAACTAAGGAAAAACAATTTCAAGGAATGGCATTATTTTGCAGTAGATAGTGTAGGTATCTACTTGCTGGACTGATTTCCTTACTAAGCTAGTGAGCTCACCCTTTCATTTTTGACCTCTCTATAGAGCATCCGCAGTAGATAGAGTACAACTGAGGACTTGCATTCCTTTTGTCCGTTGCATTCCCATAGAGCGAAAGGTATACACATCACGTACGATTTTGTATCTGAACATCTAACAGCATAGTGATGTAAACAATGTAATAATGGGGGATGTATTTGTATTTAAATATATGTGAGCTCACTTATAGTACAAAAGTATTTACAATTAATAAATAGTTTATATTGACATGTATGCATCGTATTGAATAGATGGTATAGTAAGCAAAGGTGATTATACTAATACCGAATCACAACTCAACTGTTGGTGGTTAAATTATGACAGAAAAAAGTAAGAAAAAAATAAAAAATTTGTAGTGATTTTTGGTAAAAGTAAGTCGTGGCAGAATGGTATCAAAGTCGAGTTGGTTTGATGTGAATCGGTGTTAGTGGTTAGGAAAATTTACATCTCCACATTACTATGCTGTGTTTAGATACAAATGTGTATTCCAAGATGAGAATTGACTAAGTAATGGTTATGAATGCAGGAATCGAGCTATTATGGCTAATACCAGCCGTTGTAGAGGGACGAGATCGAGAGGAAGGGCTAGAGGTCGTAGAGGTAGACTTGAAAGTCGAGATGAGTCTTCGTCTGACCATGAGTCACAGGGTCCCTTTGAGGTACCAGAGAGTATCGAAGCACGCTTTACGAGGTTAGAATGTTGCTTAGAGACCATGATAGAGATGTTTACACAAACCAGGCATGAGAGGCAGGGCCCAGATGCAAGGATTGCTACTGGATAAGCAATTGCTCCTAATACCCAGCCTGCACAGATGCCACAGCCTATAGATACTCCTACACCTCCACCAGTTCAGGGTACATCATCTCATGTTGACCCATCGCATGTCAGTAGTGGATTGGGGTATGGTTGTGAGTTGGATCGATTACAGTAGTTTCAAAAGTCTAAACCGCTATCATTTAGTGAGGTAAAGGACCTTGTGGTTGCTAAGGATTCGATAGGAGAGATCGAGAAGTTGTAAGCGTTCTTTCAATGTACGACTTTAGAGAGGGTTACTTTTTCCACATTCATGCTAAAGGGAGCGGCAAAGCATTGGCGAAAATCCACCAAATCGTTACTGAGAGCCCGACATACTAAGATCAGTTGGGATATGTTTTTGGATGCCTTTAGGAGGCAGTACGTCCCAGATACAGTGCAGCGAAAGTTGTAGATGAACTTTTTGAGGTTGAGCAAGGGGAGTCAGTCGGTTGATGAGTATGAGACGAGATTTATGTCCCTAGGAAGGTACGACCCCGATACGATGATCAGTGAGACTAAGAAGGTCTGAAGATTTGTAGATGGACTGAGACCAGCGTTACGGTCTAGATTGGTTCCACTGGATATTTCTACACATGAGGAGGCAGTGCAAAGGGCGTAACTCTGTGAACATGATTATAAGAGGAATGCCTTTGAATTTGGGAGGTTAGCAGAAACAAAGAGGGAGATAGGAAGAGGCTGGTGAGAGATAGAGGTTTTGGATATCGAGAAGGGAGGAGACTCTTCGGTAAGATACCACAAATTAAGGATATATAGGAGAAGACTATGAGACCTCCTTTATATCTGGCCATAGCTCCAACTAAGGGCATTATTATTGGAGGACAAAGGCCTACTACTGAGCAGCGCAATAGATGCAGCAAATATCATGGCAGTAAACCTTGTCCGATGACTCCTATAGTTTATTTTTGATGTGAGAAACTAGGCAATATCACTAGAGCTTGCCTAGAGTTGATTGACCCTGGCCATAAAAGGGCAAAGAGCCAGAGAGAGCTCTAGTAGATACGTCTGCTTCGAGGATGAGAGCGAAAGTTGAGGATATAGAGAAGTAGGTGATTGGTCGAGACCGAGTACATGCTTTAGACTAGGGCACAATTGATACTTTATCTGATGTGATTAAAGGTAACATCATGATTTTTGATCTTGAAGCACATGTTTTATTTGATCTTGGTGCCACGCATTCATTTGAATCGCCTTCATTTACATGTAAGTTATCGAGACATGTAGAGCGTACACCTTTAAGTAGGATGATGTTGATTAGTATGCCTATGAATACCAGTAAGCTAGTTGAGTATGTGTTTAATGACTGCAAGCTAAGAGTAGGGGAAAAGGATATGATAGCTAATCTAATTTTGTTACGTATGAGTGATTTTAATGTAATCTTATGAATGGATTGGTTAGCTGCAAACCATGATGTTTTAGATTGTTATACTAAGACTGTAATGTTTCCTACCCCTGAAAAATATATTGTAAAGTTTACTAAAAGGAAATGAAAGAAATAGTTACAGTATTTAGTAGACAACATATTTTGTTGACTAAGAAATCGAAATGTTGAAGGTTTCATTGCGTACATGGTTGATACAGATAAGGTGCATCCAAAGTTGGCAGATATCACTATGGTTAGGGAGTTCCCAGATGTCTTTCTGGATAAATTGCCAAGGTTACCACCAGACAGAGAGATGAAGTTCTGTATAGATTTGATGCTTGGTACCGAGCCTATTTTGAAACCACTGTACCACATGACCTTAGTTGAGTTTGAGGAGCTCAAGAAGCAGTTGCAGGAACTGTTAGATAAGGGGTTCATCAGACCAAGTGTTTCACCTTGGGGAGCACCAATTTTGTTGTGAAGAAGAAAGATGGAAGCCTCCGATTGTGTATTGATTACAGATTGTTGAATAAGGCTACCATCAAGAATAGGTATCCCCATCCACGTATAGATGACTTATTGGATCAGCTTTAGGGAGTGCAGGTCTTTTCTAAGATTGATTTGAGGTTTGGGTATCATCAGTTGAGAGTTCGGAGTGGAGATGTACCCAAGACAACATTTCAGACCCGATATGGCCACTATAAGTTCTTAGTTATGCCATTCGGATTGACGAATGCTCCCATAACTTTTATGGCTTTGATGAATGATGTGTTCAAGCTATACTTGGATCAGGTTGTTATCATCTTTATTGATGACATCTTGGTGTATTCGAAGTCTCAGGTTAAGCATGAGCAGCACCTGACGATTATATTATAGACTCTCCCGGAGAAGGAGTTGTATGCTAAACTCAGTAAGTGTGACTTCTGGTTAGAGAAAATCTCATTTTTAGGACACGTTGTGTCAAAGGATGGAGTGTCAGTAGACCCATCTAAGATATAGGCTGTAGTTCAGTGGGAACAGTCAAGGACAATCACAGATATCAAGTTTTTTGGGTTAAGGTGGTTATTACCGAAGGTTTGTCGAGGGATTTTCGAAGTTAGCTGCTCCGTTGACCCGTCTAACTTAAAAGAATGTTGCATTCGTGTGGGACGATGATTGTGAGAGGAGTTTTCAGAAGTTGAAGCTTCAATTGACTCCGCTTTGATTCCACTATTCCTACCAGCTCATGAGGTTTTTCTATATATTCTAATGTTTCGTATCAGGGACTAGGCTATGTATTGATGCAGGAAGGGAAGTTAGTTGCTTATGGATCCAGACAGCTGAAGGACCATGAGAAGAACTATCCCACCCATGATTTGGAGTTAGAAGCAGAGTGTTTGCATTGAAGATATGACACCACTACTTATACGGTGAGAAGTTCTAGATTTTTACTGACCACAAGAGCCTAAGTATCTATTCTCGCAAAATGAGCTGAACATAAGATATAGAAGATGGCTAGAGCTTTTGAAGGACTATGATTGTGAGGTACTTTATCACATCGGTAAGGCTAATGTTGTAGCTGATGCTTTGAGCAGGAAGAGCCTTGGGATGGTATCGTATATGATAGTACGGGAACATAAGTTGTTGGAGCATTTTGCTAGCCTTAGTTTGGATGTTATGCCTTCTGACATGGATACTGACTGTGTGATAGCTAACCTGAGATTGGAACAAGATTTGGTAAACAAAATCTGACAGGCTCAGTATGCTGATTAGCAATGTATTGATATGACCAGTCAGATTCAGTGGGTACAAGTATAGATTATTAGTTGAGTTCTTATAGACAACTAAGGTTCAGAGGTAGGGTGTATGTTCCCGATGATCTAGAGCTCATGAGATTGATTTTGATGGAAGCTCATTCTTCGAAGTACACGTTACATCCGGGGAGTAACAAGATGTATCATAATCTCTGAAAAGTGTATTGGTAGTCAAGTATGAAGAAGAATGTGGCAGAGTTTGTGGCAAGATGTCTTATTTGTCAACAGGTGAAGGTATAGCATTAGAAGCCTACAAGATTATTGTAGCCTCTACCTATACTGACATGGAAATGAGAGCATATCAACATGGATTTTATGATAGGTTTACCAAGGACCCACAGGAATCATGATGCGATATGGGTGATCATTGATAGACTGACAAAGTTAGCCCACTTCTTAGCTATGAGAGCTACTAATACTCTGACTTCATTGGCAGAGTTGTATATACGTAAGGTAGTGAGGTTACATGGTGTTCTAGTAAGCATTATTTCGGATAGGGATTCCCACTTCACTTCCCACTTTTGGGAACATTTTCGGAAGCCATGGGAACCCAGTTGAGTTTGAGCACAGCTTTCCATCCTTAGAAAGATGGTTAGTCAGAGATGACTATACAGACTCTGAAGGATATGTTGAGAGCGTGTGTGTTGGATTTTAGATGCTCCTGGGATGATCATTTGCCACTAGCCGAATTCACCTACAACAACAGTTATCATTCGAGTATCGAGATGGCACCATATGAGGCTTTGTATGGCCGTAGATGTCGTTCCCCTATTGGATGGGAAGAAATGGGTGACCGAAAGATATTTGCTCTTGATTTGGTCATGAAAGCTTCTGAGGATGTTCGGTTGATATGTGATAGATTCCAGACAGCTCAGAGCAGACAAAAGAGCTATGCTGACAAGAGACGGAGGCCACTAGAGTTTACAACTGGGGAGTCAGTGTTCTTGAAGGTTTCTCCTTCCAAGGGTATAATGAGATTCAGGAAGAGAATAAGCTGAGTCCTCACTACATTGGACCCTTTAAGATACTTGATCGAGTGGGAGATAAGGCCTATAGTTTGGTGTTGCCGTCGGACTTATCAGGTGTACATAACGTCTTCTGCATTTCAATGCTTCGGAAGTATGACCCGGACCTGGCACATGTGATTCAGTATGAGCCGTTGGAGCTCATATAAGACATGTCATATGTAGAGAAACCGATTCAGATACTGGATAGGAATGAGAAGGTATTGAGATCGAAGACGATCGGGTTAGTGATGGTTCTCTGGCAGCATCCCACGTCGAAGGAAACTATTTGGGAGTTAGAGAGCCTGATGCGCGAGAAACACCCCCAACTATTTGATGACTGACTTGGTCTTAAGGAATGATGGAAGGGAGTAAAAAAAAAAAACAAAAAAAGAGGGGGGAAAAATAAAATAATAAATAAGTAAATAAAAAAGAAGTAGAGGAACCCAAAATCCAAATGAACAAATTCAAACTTGAAAATGATCTTTTTGATTCTCGAAGAATGAGGGGCAAAGGGATTGATCGAGAAAGATCTCTTATTCTTATTATAAAAGTATCTACTCTACAAATTAATTGATATGGATCAACATAATACATACTTATCTAGCTTGGTATCTAGAAGTAAACCCTCTTTTTTTTGTATTTCTTTTATATTTTTTAAATGAGCAAAGAGTATATTATTATTATTATTATAATGTAGTAAAAATTTGATTATCTGTCCTTTTCTTTTTTACTTGTTCATGTCGTGGCTCCTCACATTCAAAAAGAATGTTAATACTTCATACATATTTAATTAAAAGATTAAAATAGTTGGCTGAAAGGCCCAACTAAAAGTCTGGTCTAGAGGAGTTCAGGGATAGAAATAACCAAGACTCATCTCAGCTACAATACAACTAGAATCTGATCCCTTTTCATTTATTTCTTTGTATTCCCTTTCATATTCCATTGCTATTTTTATTGTAATTTAATATTTAATTCTAATATTAAAATTCTAAGATTAAATATTATATATATTTCTTTTTGTAAAGACGAAGTTTGGAGGACCAAATTTCTTAAGTTAGGGAGCATTATAAGACTCGAATTTTTATGTAGCTTATTCCTTATGATTCCTATATGTACAAACATTCTATTATGTTGGTTGAATCATAAGAAGAGTATTTACTTGAATGAAATTGAAAGTAAAGTGGTTAAACGCACATAAGCTACGTAAAGGCCAAATAAGGGCTATAAGAGCCACAGGCCAACTCGAATAGATATAAAATCATCATGACTAAAGATAAGAACTTAAAATGGGAAAATACAGAGGGCTCATGAAGGAAAGTCGGTTTAATTTGGTCATGAACACATTGAAGTAAAGGAAAGACGAAAAAGGAGCTAAATGAGTTCGAAATGGTCTGTTTGAGGTGTTTTTGACACATTCGCCTCCCAAAAACAATCAAAACATAAAGATGAGAGTGTAAACCATGGAATATGACACTTTCGGATTTTTGAGAAAAAGTCAAACGTGGTCAATGGTCAAGAAAATTCAAGGTTAGTTAAGAAATGTTGACTTTGACCATAGTTGATAACCATGGTTAAAATTTAACCTAAGTAAGGTTTAAAAGTGGGGAAGAAATATGTTTTTGTTAAAGCACTCAATATTCATCCCCATAAGTATGAAAAATTTATTTAATCGAAATCCGGATTAAATTAAATGGGTAAAACTTGATGGGCCAACGATGGAATTTTTAAAGCCTATTAAGGTGTAACAAGTGTGGACCGAATTTCTTAGGCCCATTAGGTCGAATTATTGGGCCATTTGGTGGGCCCAATATTAAGTCGATTTAAGGCCCTATTGTCACAATCGACTTTTACTAAAAATCACTACAAATTTTTCATTTTTTCTTACATTTCTTTCTGTCATAATTCAACCACCAACAGTTGGGCTGTGATTCGGCATTAGTATCATCACCTTTACTTACCATATCATCCATTCAATACAATGCATACATGTCAATATAAACTATTTATTGACTGTAAATACTTTTGTACCATAAGTGAACTCACATATATTTAAATACAAATACATCCCCCATTATTACATTGTTTACATCACTATGCTGTTATTTGTTCAGATACAAAATCGTATGTGATGTGTATACCTTTCGCTCGATGGGAATGCAGTAGACAAAAGGAATGCAAGTCCTCAGTCATACTCTATCTACTAAGGATGCTCAGTAGAGAGGGGAAAATGGAAGAGGTAAGCTCACTAGTTCAGTAAAGAAATCAGGTAAGCAAGTAGATAACCATACTATCTATATGAATATAATGTTGTGCCTTGAAAATATTCCTTTTCACTTCACATCTAAAGCATGTATCTTTCTTTGAAACATTTATGCAAGTATATAAACACATTCATCCGTGTATAATGAAATCATGATTATTTTTAAACATCAGTAATTCATGCAAAATGTTACATTCTCATACAAATCATATAAATCATATCACAGCATGCCATTTCGATTAAATTAAAGTAAATGTGGCATTTCATCATGTCAAAACATGAAAATCGAGGCTTAACCCCTCACTGGAGTTTGCCCTTGTTATAAACTTTTACAGTTACATAAAACATAGAGTCACATGTCGAGGCTCAACCCATCCCTCAAGTCTACCAAATTTCATAAAAATCATGTGACAATTCAAAGAAGAAATATCAGGTGAGATTAACGACTACTTGTATGGCTTCAAAGATTATGATCATATCCCAATTTTGGTGATCCCAGGCTATACAGATCCTAGTGTGCGGGGCATCACTGCTATAACGAGAGTGGGTCAAATCCTCAATCGCCAGCTAACAACTCCACAACACCATGTACTCACGGAACAGCGTACTCCGTGTTCTAAAAACGGTACAAAGTACTCCATGGACCCAATTATAATTTCGATAGCCCTTTTCTATATCTCAAAATGCCTCCAGTACGACTGTTTCATGTCATCTCTTTCAAAATTTGTATGTGCAAGTAAACTCCAGCATGACCTCATGCATAAATCATGTAAAACTGAGTACGAGTATCACTCTAGTACTCCATCATGCATAAATCACATTATAATCAAGTACGAGCAACGCTCCAGTACTATGTTATGCATCTCATGAAAATCTAGTGCGAGTAACACTCTAGCACTAATTTATGTAGAAACATATAAAATCCAATACGACCGGTGCTCCAGCATGATTTGTTTTCACACAACTCGATAGATGGCTTAGTTAAAAGAGTTTCACTCAATTAAATCAAATCGACACTATATTATGTTGTTTTTGCATTTAACATGAAAACATCAGCCAATCTATCTATGCATTTGCTAAACAGCATTAAAAACATTCAAAAACATGCTTTCCATGCTTTTTAGGACTTTTCCTAACTTTTGACTTTTTTACCATTAATAAAGGTAAAATCGTAATTTACCCTTTCTATGTCTCTATAATTTTTATTCACTTTCTTTGACACTTAGACTTTTTAGTGAATGTAAAACTAGATGAAAATATGTGCAGATATCTCTAACTACCCGCAAAATCCCCTTACCTAGAATCATGTCGAGAAATTTCACTTTCTCATAACTACCCGATCTCGCAGTCCGATTCGCTCCTACTATGTCACGACCCTCTATACCAGTATGTGACCTTTCCCTTACCTCTTACAGTTGGACTGTGAGTCAACAGCCGATCCATTTCTCATACATTTATAGTTTAATAATTGTAATTAAATAAATTTGAAATAGAATAGAAACTGGACTTTTATAAATAGGCGGAAGCGTTTACATCAGCTTCTATTAACTATACATCCCTTTCATACAAAATATCACTAGACTGTGCATTAATTTACAGGATACAAAATTTTTCTTTTCATCACAAGTGTATACCTCTCTGTACTACTGCAGAACTGGAAAACACCTTAGCAGGGATGATTGCAGTACTCACTACAGCGTAGTATCTGTGGAGGAGGAAAAAAGGGGGTGAACATAATACACTCAGTAAGGAAAATGTGCAAGCAGGTAGATAACTACATTATCTACATGCTAAAATACATATATATTCATTTTCCTTATAAACCAATATGCATGTTCGTTAAAACAACTTCCATCAATGCGAAACTATTAATTTGCTAGATAGGTATATGCATATTCACACAGCATCACACATCAGATTTTTTTCACACAGATCATTTTTCAATACCACACGGTTCACATAGCATAATCTATTCACACAGTTATTTATAGAAAATGCTTTACTTAAAACCACAGAGGTTCATTTCAAAATCACTTTGCACACAACAAGTCAATGTTCATATGAGACATAATCATAGATTATCACGTTCCCCAGACACAGCAAGGGAAGATATATGTCACCTCACACAGTAGTGACAATATCATATCACACAGATATAAAAGACTTATGGCCATAGTCGAATTCCAGGCTACATTGATCAGGTGTGCGGGAACCCTACGCTTGGGGAGGTGGATCAACCATCCATTCAGCTCATACTCAAATCACGGCACATCGTACCCCATGGCTAACACTCACGGTAAATCGTGCTCTCGTGGATCCTTATCACCCATTTCTGTTGTCTCAAAATCATGTGCGAGCAGGTCAGTGCCAGACACACAGCAATACATGACGGCTCAAGCATGGTTTATACTTATTACATCACATTCACAAACCTCGTGTGAGTAGGTTAATGCAAGACACACAATAATACATGACGGCTCCAACACGGTTTTACTCAACACACAACACAATTATGAAAACCTCATGTGAGCAACTCAGCGTAAGACACACAGCATACCCGAGGCATCGAGCAAGGTATAATAGGAATTCACATGCGAGCATAGGTAGAGCAAGGCACAAAGCAATACTCGAAGGCTTCAGCATGATTCCCAAAAATCTAGTGCGAGCAGCTCGAGTAGAGCACCCAGCATCACTCGAGGCATCGAGCACTCTTTTCGTTTTTTCTTAAAAATCCCTTTGAAAACAATGTGCGAGCAAGGCAAGTCAATCTACCGTTGCCTCTCATGCTCTAGCTCAATTTCACACAGAAAAGAAGTAGAAGGGCTCCATGTATAGTTATGAGTGAGAGGGCAAGTCTCCCTTTCAATCACTCTTTATAAACATTTCATACAATTGATTAAACCGGGAGCTATTCTAATATCATTCTTTCTCAAACTGTTTGCAAAAATCTCTTTTCACAACAATCATAGAAGTCATGCAAGTTTCATAGTATCGACTTAATCTCATACGTAGTTTTCTATCTAGCCATATCAATATCTATGTATTTATCGCATACATGTACATTCAGCAGGCAAGAAAACATACGTATAGCTATCTTTATAGCTCACATAAGTCTTTTACCTCGAATCACGCTTGAATCGTTTTCCTTGATTCCAATAGCTTGTGATCCGATCTTGTCAACTTCGACTTTATATCCAGGAGCTTGCAAGTGTTCACAGTTCTCATCAGTATATTCTCATATACTTCATTCCACTTGCATGATATTTAGATCAATGTATATTGGTCATTTATATCTCATTGGCCTTCTTATATAAATATCAGACTTTTCTTTCTTAAGTCCCTTTTCAATTGTTTCATTTGTTTTCTTGAGAGTCCATTAGACTCCTCGAGTCCATTGATTCCATATTGAACCGGCATTTAGCTCTCCATGCCATTCGTTCATCATTTCATTTCATTAAGGCATTTCATCGAACACCTTATATACTCCAATTTCAACCTTTATCCATTCTAACTTATGGATTTCACCAAACCATTTTACAAGCATCTATACATGCTTAATAATATCTATGCAAGCTCAAATCATCCTCAAATCATGCCTACTCAACAAATCCTCATTTTGGCATATTTAACTATTTCATAGGCCATGGAGAGTTTCGCATTTTCTAAGATGTTTCCATCATAAATCTATATACCAATCTACTCACACAAGTATATATTTTAACATATATGAGATTAGAGTATTGAAATCTTTACCAATCTCAACTTTTCTCCATTTTGCACAATTTGGGAGAAAACTCCTTTTCTCCTTCAATGGCTTAACTCAACCTCTAATTTCCAACTATGTTGTTCTTCTCCACTCTATGAACAACTTTGATGATATGAACTCCTTTCAAATCTCTAAGGAATGTATAGATGGTTTAGAGAGGAAGTTAGGTCACTTGGTTAACAAAAATGGAAAGGTTTTGATGTTTTCCCGAAATCTACTGCCAGCAGCCTTATTTTATAGAAATTACCGTGATGAGATCGATCTCCTTAGGTTAGGGATCAATCTTCCCCTATTTTAAGCCTTTCAGAATGCCATTTTTAAGCCTATGAGATCGATCTGCCGAGGCATGAGATCGATCTGCTCTTTGCTATGAGATCGATCTGCTCTGAGTGATGAGATCGATCTTCTTCGGGCAAAGAGCTAAACATATCGATCTGGCACAAGGATGAGATCGATCTGCTCTTGACCAAGAGCTAAGGAAATCAATCTGCTTGAGGTGAGATCGATCTCCCCTTACTGAATACCTCTTTTCTCTTCATTTTGGGGCAATAAGATCGATCTCCTCTTGTTTAGCCGCACACTTATCTGCATTTTTCCCAACTTTTAAAAGGATTACTTGCATTCAATTTGTTGCACTACTAATTTTGATTTCTAATCACATTCATCACTTACAAAAGTCCATTACTTCACTTTCATATGTAATGAAACTTGTGTGTACATCACAAACTCATATTACAAGTGTGTACATTGGATTTATGGACTTTACATCATTTATGATTTACATAGCATGTACATGTATATACTTATGAATTCATAAGGTTTACATACAAAAACACGAGTCTTACATTCCTCCCCTCCTTAAAAGAATTTGGTCCTCCAAATTAGAACCAAGTTACTCTTCAAAAAGTTAGGGGTATTTCTCCCGTATCAGGTTCACTAACTCCCAGGTAGCTTCCTCTGAGTTATGGTGCTGCCAGAGAACCTTAACAAGCGAAATCGTCTTGTTCCATAGCACCTTCTCTTTCTTATCCAGTATCCGAGTTAGTTTCTCTACATATTTCAAGTCATCTTTGAGCTCCAATGGCTCATATCGAATCACATGACTTGGATCTGGATGGTACTTCCAAATCATCGATACATGGAAGATGTTATGAATGCTTGCCAACTCCAGTGGCAACGCAACTTTGTAAGCCTTATCTCCTACTCGTTCCAGTATCTCAAATGGTCCGATATACAAAGGGCTCAACTTACCCTTCTTATTAAACCTCATAATCCCTTTCGAGGGAGAAACTTTCAAGAAAACTGAGTCACCCACAGTGAACTCTAGTGACCTACGTCTTATGTCAGCATAACTTTTCTATCTGCTCTGAGCTGTTCTCAATCTCCCACATATCAACTGAACAACCTCATAGGCTTACTGTACTAAGTCAGGAGCAAACATTTTCCTTTCACCCACTTCTTCCCAACCAATTGGGGATCGACACCTTCTACCATACAATGCCTCATATGGTGCCATCTTGATACTTGAGTGATAACTATTGTTGTATGCAAATTCGGATAACGGTAGGTGATCATCCTAAGAGCCTTTAAAATCCATAACACTTGCTCTTAGCATATCCTCTAACATTTGGATGGTTCTCTCTGATTGACCATCTGTCTGAGGATATAAAGCAGTATTGAAACTCAATCAGGTTCCCATAGCTTCTTGAAATTGTTCCCAAAAGTAAGAAGTGAAGCGGGAATCCCTATCTGATACGATGATCACTAAAACACCATGTAGCCTCATTATCTCCCGTACATACAACTTTACTAAACTACTCAAAGTATCTGTAGCTTTCATAGCTAGAAAGTGGGCTAATTTCGTCAATTTGTCAACCACTACCCAGATAGCATCATGTTTCCTCTTAGTCCTCGGTAATCCTATGATGAAATCCATGGTGACATGCTCTCATTTCCAAGTTGGTACTGGTAGAGGCTGCAATAACCCTACAGGCTTCTGATGCTCTACCTTTACTTACTGATAAACTAGACATCTTACCATAAATTTTACGGTATCATTTTTCATCCCTAACCACCAATACACTTTTCAGAGATTCTAGTACATTTTTTTACCTCTCGAATGTAATGTGTATCTCGATGAATGAGCTTCTATCAAAATCAATCTCTTTAACTCTGGGTCATTTGGAACACAAATCTTGCCTTTAAACCTCAGTAGGCCATCAGCACTCACAAAGAAATCGACCACATCACCCCTCTGAATCTGACTCGTACGATCCTCACACAGTAGATCGGCATGCTAAGTCTGGCGTATCCGGTAAATCAAATTCGGTTCCACTCTCATGCTAGCTATCACACAGTCTCTGTCAATATCAAGAGGGTCTATATCCAACCAAAGGTGAGCAAACTGATCGAGCAGCTCATATTCCCCAACCATTATGTGTGATAGCATTCCGAGGCTATTTCTGCTTAGGGCATCAGCCACAACATTAGCTTTTCCTAGATGGTACAATATCTCACACTCATAATCTTTTAAAAGCTCTATCTATCATCTCTGCCTCATATTTAACTCATTCTGTGAAAACCGATATCTGAGGCTCTTATGGTCTGTATACACCTAAAATTTCTCACCGTATAAGTAGTGGCGTCATATCTTTAATACAAATACCACGACTGCCAACTCTAAATCATGGGTTGGGTAGTTCCTCTCATGGTCCTTAAGCTGTCTGGATCCATAGGCTACTACCTTCCCGTCTTGCATTAACACACAGCCCAGTCCATGTCTTGAGGCATCTATATACACTATGTAACCTCCTGAGCTGGTGGGTATGGTGAGAAGAGATGTGGTGGTCAGTCAATGCTTAAGCTCACAGAAACTTTTCTCACATTTATCATCCCACTCGAATACCATATTCTTTTGAGTAAGATGAGTTAATGGAGTAGCCAACTTAGAGAATCCCTCAACAAATCATCAGTAATAACCTACTAAACCCAGGAAACTACGAATTTTTGTAATCGTCTTAAGTCTTTCCCACTGTATCACAGCCTCTATCTTAGACAGATCCATTGATACACCGTCTCTCGAGACTACATAACCCAAAAATGATATCTCACTCAGCTAGAAATCACATTTATTGAGTTCAGCATACAACTCCTGATCTTGAAGGGTCTGCAATACAGTTCTCAAATGTTGTGCATGCTCTTCCCTGGACTTTGAATACACCAATATGTCATCTATAAAGACGATTACGAATCTGTCCAGGTATGGCTTGAATACATCAATCATTAATGCCATAAATGTTGTAGGAGCATTCGTCAACCCAAATGGCATAACCAGAAACTCATAATGGCTATACCAGGTCCTGAACGCTGTCTTGGGCACATCTCCACTCCAAATTCTCAACTGATGATACCCATACCTCATATCAATCTTTGAAAAGATTTGTACTCCCTACAACTGATCCAGTAGATCATCTATCTGTGGAAGGGGATATTTATTCTTGATGGTAGCCTTATTCAACAACTGGTAGTCTATACACAGTCGGAGACTCCCATCTTTCTTCTTTACAAGCAGAACCGATGCTCCCTATGGTGATACACTCGGTCTGATGAACCCCTTATCCTACAGCTCTTTCAACTATTTCTTTAGCTCCTCTAATTCCACTAGAGCCATTCGATACAGTACTTTGGCTATCGGTTCAAGTTGAGGTACCAAATCAATACAGAATTCCATATCTCTGTCTAGTGATAATCCTGGTAATTCTTTCGAAAAGTTATTGGGGAATTCTCTAACCATTGGGATGTCAACCATATCTGGATGCACCTATCCAAATCAACCACATAGGCTATAAAACCTTCAACATATCACAATCACATTTGATTAGTAAAATCATTCATCCTTGGACATAATTTACTACTTCTTTCATTACTTTGCAAAGCTTACAACATGCTTTTCAGGGGTAGGAAACATTACTGTCTTAGCATAACAATCTAAGACGGCTTGGTTTGCAGCTAACCAATCCATCCCTAATATTACATCAAAGTCTTTCATGTTTAATACAATAAGATTGACTAACATCTCTTTTTCCCCTACTTTTAGCTTACAACCATTACAGACATACTCTGTCATTACATTCTCTCTAAATGGAGTGCTTATAAGCAAAGTCCTACCTAGAGGTACAAGTATTACATGTTCAATCAATTTACATGCAAAAGTAGGCGATATGAACGAATGCATGGCACCAAGATCAATCAATGCTAATGCTTCAAAATTAAAGACAAGGATGGTACATTTTATCACATTTGTAGAAGTCTCTGCTGAAGCCTGGTGTAAAGCAAACACTCACCCATAACCAACAGCTTATTTTCCCTCCTCTTCAGCTGTGGCTTTCCTCTTAGGTGCAGGTGTCTCAATTGTAGCCTTCTCTAGCACTTTACCCTTCTGTGGGGCTGTATCAATCAACTCTAAGCACTCTCGAGCTATGTGCACTGGTTTACCACACCTATAGCAAGATCTCATAGATAATGGACACGGTCTAGCCCCATGATATCTACCACATGTCCGGCACTGCTCTGTGGTAGGTCGAGGTCCACCAATAACTATGCCCCTTGAAGCTGGATGAATTGGAGGCTTGGCTGGCCTTTCTCGCATCTCTTCAATCTACCCTTACCACTCTTACCTAATTCTGAGGCATGCAACTCATAGTCTTGCTCAAACAACTGAGCTCTGCGTACTGCCTCATCATAGGTGGTAATATCAAGTGGAGCTAGTCAAGCTCTGATGGAAGGTCTCAGTCCTTTGAGAAACTTCTGAACCTTTCTATCCTTAAGGCTCATTGTGACTATATCATATCTGCCCAAGGATGTGAATTTAGACTCATACTCATCCAATGTTTGGTTCCCTTGAGTCAATGTCTTGAATTCCAACTTCATCTTCTTTTGAGTAGTAGCTGGAATATATTACCTCCTGAAGGTAGCCAAAAATATGTCCCATGTCACAACTGGGTGTCGTGCACTCAACATCGACTATGTGACCATCCACCAATGCTCGGCTTTATTCTCTAACACAAAAGCGGCAAAGGTGACCTTCTCTGTGTCGAAGCAATGGAAGAATCAATATAGCTTCTCCATACTGCGTATCCAATGCTTAGCTGACACTAGGTTCTTCACCCCATTAAATGAAGGTGGTTCAAACTTTCGAAACTCTCTCAATCTACCCATATCACAATCATAAACTCCATCGTCACCAACCTATTGTGGGACTACAAGATCCTGAACCCGTGGGTGAATGTCTTGAACTAGGGGAGGTGCAGGTATCTCTGTGTGAGACCTCATATAGGTTTAACCTTGAACATATGTAAATGAATTCATAAGTATGATGATGTACTAGTAATGTGAAGCATATGTGATATAAAGTCCATAAGTTAAATGTACACACTTGTAATGAGAGATGGTGATTGTACGTATAAGTTACATTAAGTATGAATATGAAGAAATTGACTTAAACATATGATGAATGTGAGTGGAATGGGAAATGAGTAGTGTAGTAAATGGAATGAAGATTTGCATAAGTTATGCACTTCCATTTAGTTATATATTGTATATATATGGTCATGCAAGAATTACACACAAGTTTTAGTGTGTATAAAGTGTGATTGGATGCCATTTTTAAGTCTCGAGGATGGATGAATGAGGAAATGACTATGGCAACAAATTAAGGATGTTTTGAGTGAAGTTGCTGCAGAAAAACTGTAGGAAAACTGGAAAATATGAAGGTCAGATCGATCTCATGGAATGAGAGATCGATCTGGAAGAGCCAAAATGACCTTATTTTGAGCTATGGGGCAAGACAGATCGATCTCCACTGGAGCCAGATCGATTTTAAGGCAAGAAGATCGATCTCCTTAACTCTCTATTTGATAACAAATCAATCTCAAGACTCAACAGATCGATCTCCTTAAGGGTTCTGTAAGGAGCAGATTGATGTCCTACAATAGGCAGATCGATCTCCTACAAGAGGCAGATCGATCTCATCAAGGGAGAAGATCGATCTGGTAGTGGTTGCGTTAGGTGAAAATGACTACCAAACATGCAGAGATCGATCTCTATAAGGACCAGATCGATCTCATAAGTCAGTATCTATATAAAGAGCACGAGATTGAGATGAAAACTCAAAACTCTTCCTCAGCAAACCTCACCTGCCATTTTCTCACAAAATCCAAGTTTTCTCACTCTAGAAATCACCACATTCCGTCCAGTTTTGGAAGAAGCTCAAGAAGGGAAAGTTGTTCCTTGAAGCAAGGAGAACAACATACCCAAAAATCACACATTGGTGTGACCAAGAGAAGGAGTTGTGGCTACCACAAGATTGACTAAGTAAAAGGGTAAGCTCTTCAACCTTCAAGCTTTAAATATGGGTTTCTAAGTATTTAATGGGTTGAATGAGATGTGAAATATGGTTAGAAATGATGAGTGTAGTGATGAGTGAGTAATATTGAAAAGGGTTTATGGAGAGAAAATCCATGAGAAATGGTGGAAAGCTCAAGAGAAGTATAATGAGATTTGTGAGAAAGATGAAATGTGATTTAATGGGTTGAGGAGTATGAATAAATAAATAAATGATAATGTGGAGGTTTAGAAGAGGGAAAAGAAAATGACTTAACGGTTATGTGTGTAGATTAGAAGAACGTGGAACACGGCTAGCCCGGATCGCGAACGGAGCCTACGTGACAAAGGAAATACGCTTACGATTCGAAGTAAAGGACTGTGTGTTAGCTATAAAGATGTTCGTACGTATTTTATGGTAATTTCGTAGATATATTGCTAGAATTAGTACGATACTACGATTCTATGAAATGATATGGAGCATGAAATGTACTATGATATATACGTATTGAGAAATGGGATGGGGTAAGGAAATAGCATGATATGCATGTTTTCAATGTTTTTCTCAATTTTGTATTCATATTGGTGATTAGAAATGATGATGATAGGTTAGCTAATTTTTACATGTTTTAGCGTGGAGAGGCATGCTGCATTAGTAAACATGTTTTGAGTTTTAAAAAGAGAAAATAGTCATCTATCGGATTTTAGATGAGATTGGTGTTGGAGCTCTAGCTCACACCCATTTTAATGACTTAACTATGTGCTGGAGTGTTAGCTCGCACATGTTTCTATGCTTTTGATGTGCCGTGCTGGAGTTTAACTCGCACGATGGTTTTGAGAAAGTGCTGGAGCTTGCTCGCACCTGTTTTTACTGAGTTGAGGTAAACCTGGGGGTTCAGGACCCAAGGGGATGCCAGCCAACGGCCTTTGAATGGCTGGGCCTTAACGATAAATCGTACCGCGTTGAAGCCTTGCGATGACTGTGTGTCACGCTGCTTGCTCGTCTGGTATATAAGACATGGTTCAGGATGAAAAGTCCATCAGAGTTGGAGTATGGACTTGGGTCCACGGTCGTACGTAGTACTGTGTAGTTGTCTGTTGGTATACTATGTCATGTGCTGGGTGCATGTGAGTACGAGTATAGCATAGATGACACATGGCGTACCTTATACCGTGAGTATATGAGGAGAAGAGGTTGATTGAGATGAGCCGGAGGGTATGACTGACCCATCCCCCTTCAGGCGAAGTGATGCCATGTGCACACCTGATCAGTGAGGCCTGGGATCACTGACTATGGCCATATGTCATGGATATTAGATTGTCAAAAATTCCATGCCTGTCTCAAAGATTCGAGAAAACAGAGATAACTCAGAAAAGAAAGAGATTTGAGGAAAAGAAATGATTGAGAAAGTAAAGAGATTTTGTAAACACTTTTGTCGTGAGGGCATTGTTTTATGAATCATGTTTTAAAATGGAAGCATGACATATATGATTTACATGAAAGTGCAAATGAGAAATTGTATGTTTAAATGCATTTTCATATAATATTTCCATTTATATCGAAAACATGGTTTCTGGTTTATACATGCATGGGCTATGTAGGTAGTACGATATCTACCTGCTAGCATTCATTTCCTTACTGAGCTATGGTTTGCTCACCCCACTATTTTCCCCCTCCAGATACTGAGAAGTAGGAGAGCAGTGGTCTCTGGATCTCTTTTTACGTTGGATAGCTCCCATCAATTGAAAAGGTATAAGAACAGTATAGACAAGAGCATTTTGTATCTATTATCTTGTATCGCACATTTATACCTAAGAAATGTAATAGTTTTATGGAGATGTTATGTAAAGATATGATTATACAATTAATTTTGTATATTTACACACTTGGAAGTGTGAATTAAATTTTAATATTTCCGCTCTAAATTCAAGGAACTTTAGTAATTGCATCGCCTCACAGCCCAACCGTAGTAGCGTAAGTATGGATAAAGGGCACCCAAAAGTGGGACACTCTACCCCTACATCTCGAGGCCTTGGTGCAGGCTGTGCTGGCTCCTCTCTCTCAGGTGCAGCAGCTTGACCAGCAGGGTTTCCCTATCTACCCTCTAACCTAGCCATTGCATGTGTAAACATCTCCATAACTGTGTCTACACTGCGTTGTAACTGCGCTATAAGCTCCTCAACGGCCTCACTAAGACCAGGTGGATCTCTACTAGAACTAGACCCACTGCGTCTCTCGGGCTCATCTCTATGCCCTTGAGAGCACGAACTCTCTCCTCTACGAGTACATCGTCTATCAGACATCCTGTATACTTAAAATAAGTGTCTCAGCCACATTTCCCAGCGTGGTATACACAGTTGTATCCTAATAATACATAGTACTTTAGGAATGTATAATTTCCTAACTGTGGATATGACTCACAAAAGACCAACTCTACTCTGATACCATTAATTTTGTCACGACCCTCTATACCAGTACGTGACCTTTCCCTTACATTTTACAGTTGGGCTGTGAGTCAACATCCGATCCATTTCTCATACATTTATAGTTTAATAATTGTAATTAAACAAATTTGAAATAGAATAGAAACTAGACTTTTATAAATAGGCGGAAGCGTTTACATCAGTTTCTATTAACTATACATTTCTTTCATACAAAATATCACTAGACTGTGCATTCATTTACAGGATATAAAATTTTTCTTTTCATCACAAGTGTATACCTCTCTGTACTGCTAGAGAACTGGAGAACACCTTAGCAGGGACGACTGCAATACTCACTACTGCGTAGTATCTGTGGAGGAGGAAATAAGGTGGTGAGCATAACACGCTCAGTAAGAAAAATGTGCAAACAGGTAGATAACTACACTAGCTACATGCTAAAATACATATATATTCATTTTCCTTATAAACCAATATGTATGTTCATTAAAACAACTTCCATCAATGCAAAACTATTAATTCGCTAGATGGGTATATGCATATTCACACACACAGCAGATCATCTTTCAATACCACACAGGTTCACATAGCATAATCTATTCACACAGTTATTTATAGAAAATGCTTTACTTAAAACCACACAGGTTCATTTCGAAATCACTTTGCACACAGCAAGTCAATGTTCATATGAGACATAATCATGGGTTATCTCGTTCCCCAGACACACAGCAAGGGAAGATATCTATCACCTCACACAGAAGTGACAATATCATATCACACAGATATAAAAGACTTATGGCTATAGCCGGATTCCAGGCTACACTGATCAAGTGTACGGGAACCCTACGCTTGGGGAGGCAGATCAACCATCCCTTCAGCTCATATTCAAATCACGGCACATCGTACCCTATGGCTAACGTTCACGGTACATCGTGCTCCCATGGATCCTTATCACCCATTTTCGTTGTCTCAAAATCACGTGCGAGCAGGTCAGTGCCAGACACATAGTAATACACGATGGCTCAACCACGGTTTATACTTATTACATCATATTCACAGACCTCATGTGAGCAGATCAATGCAAGACACACAACAATACGTTACAGCTCCAACACGGGTTTACTCAACACACAGCATAATTATGAAAACCTCGTGTGAGCAACTCAGCGTAAGACACACAGCATACCTGAGGCATCACATGCGAGCATAGGCAGAGCAAGGCAAACAACAATACTCGAAGGCTCCATTATGATTCCCAAAAATCTAGTGCGAGCAACTCGAGTGGAGCACCCAGAATCACCCAAGGCATCGAGCACTCTTTTCGTTTTTCTCAAAAATCCCTTTGAAAATAATGTGCAAGCAAGGCGGGTCAATCTACCGTTACCTCTCATGCTCTAGCACAATTTCACACAGAAAAGAAGTAGAAGGGCTCCATGTATAGTTATGAGTGAGGGGGCAAATCTCCCGTCAATCACTCTTTATAAACATTTCATATAATTGATTAAACCGAGAGCCATTCTAATATCATTCTTTCTCAAATCGTTTGCAAAAACCTCATTTCACAACCATCATAGAAGTCATGCAAGTTTCATATTATTGACTTAATCTCATACGTAGTTTTCTATCTAGCCATATCAGTATCTATGTATTTATCGCATACATGTGCATTCAGCAAGCAAGAAAACATACGTATAGTTATCTCTATAGCTCACATAGGTCCCTTACCTCGAATCACTCTTGAATCGTTTTACTTGATTCCAATAGCTTGTGATCTGATCTTGTCAACTTCTGACTTTATCTCCAGGAGCTGCAAGTGTTCACAGTTCTCATCAGTATTGATAATTCTATATATTTAGAATTATTTGTGCTTAATTTCCTAATTAATTATTTAAATTCCCAATTTATTTTGTTAATTATCCCCTTTATTTAATTAAAATTCTCATGTTTGCAGATAAATTAAATCTGAATGAATTTTGAATATTTCGATAGAAAATGGACCGAAATTGAGCTAAAATCGAGATTGGACCACACGGACAATACGAGCCTAGCACATCCAATTGGACAAAAAGACAGATGACATGGAAATATTATTTTTCAAGGAGCCAATGGTGTGAAGACAAGTGGCCAAACAATGCCAACTCATCTAGGATGAAAAAATTATAATTGTACCCCTAAATGTGTATATAAATAGAAAATGATGACAATTGTAAGGGTGGAAAAAAATAGGGTAGAATAGTTTTTTTTTTTTTAGGTTAACTTTAAAAAGCTTTTTTTTTTCTTTTGCTTTGGAGTATTCTGCCGATTAGTCTTTTTCTTCTAGCTTCCATTTTCTTTTCTCCATAGCTACTGTTTTATTCAACTGAGTTTATTATGAAAAATTCTTGTTTTTAGTTTGTCAGTATCGTTGCTTAGAGATATTTCTTTATCATTTTAGTTTACTTCTCCCGTTACCATCATGTTTTTGCTATAAGTTTTATTTAATCCATTTTTGGTTGTAGTCTAAAGCATTTGTAATGCTTTGATCATCAATGCCAGTAATATGTTCTGATGCAGTATTGCCGGTCTAATACAATAGTCTTGCAATACTGAAATGGTGGAGGAATATTGGTTTGATCGGAGAATGCAATTGCAAACCGAGACCACTAGGATTTTGCTTTTGTGTTAAAACCTTCTCCAGCCTCTGCTTAATTTTCAGTTACTGCATTTACCTATATTCTCTTTTTACTAGTTTTAACCTTTAGCATTTTCTAATCTTCTTGGTTTCGATATTTTTTTGCTGGGTTTCTCCTTATTCGGTGCTTGCTTGTAGTTAGAATATGACTTCCATGTTTACTGCATTTATTTACTTTTCCTGCATCTAGTTCATTTAATGCATTCTATGTCATCTTCATTGTAGTTTGTTACTTGCTAGATTGTGAAAACATTGTGGTTGATTGTCCGGTATAAAGACTAAAGAAGCAATTCATAATATCATCGCTTAATTCATGGCAGCAAGTTAACGTCACATTGATTTCTCTATTTAGCTCTGTTTCTCTTTTATCTTACTATTGCTCATCACAGTGTATTGGTTGTATTGTGTGCAAAATTTTTAGGAAGTTTTCGGTATCAAGAATAGGTAAAGATGATGTTGGAGCATGAATAGCAGTAGGCAGATAATTTAGCTTGATGTTGCAGAACTGAGAGTGAGGATAATACAGTGGGCAATATCTGGAGCAGGACAGAACCGAGAGCAATGAATGATCATGCTCGGGACCGTATTGCTAGTACTGCAGTAGAGGACAGATAGTGAGGCAGCACCTGAAGCAGTCGAAGGACAAGCAGCTGGACAAAAACTCGCTTGGAAGAGAGGCAGTACAATAGCTGGGTGAAGGACCTGTACAGCACCAGGACATTCTTTGTCTGGAAATGACTTGTTGAAGAAACAAGCACAGTACCAGCAGCATCTCGGGACCACTTTGGTGGTTATTTAAATTACCTAAGGCAATGTTTGGCATATGTCTATTGTAGTGGTTTAATTCATTTTACATGCATTTCTAGATAGATTAATTTCAAGTTAGCTTAGTTAGTTGATTTTTAAAGTGCATGTTAGGCATAGTTGCTTTGTTTAATTAGTTTAACTTAGATTTAATTAGTTCACTAATTAATTTTTATTCTAGTATTAAGGGTTGTGCTTAAATTAATATAGAGTAACTGATTTTAGGCATTTTAAGTTTTCATTTTAAAGTGAAAAAAATCCAAAAATTATTTTTCATGCATTAGTTAATTTTTATTGTTAAGTTAGTAATTAGTGATAATTAGGATTAATTTAGATTTAATATTTTAGACTTTTAGATTTGTAGTTAATTTCTTAATCAATTTACATTTTTATTAGTTAGTTTAATTACATGCATTTTTATTTTAAGTTTGTTTAAATTTTAGTTTAATTAATTTTATTGCTTTATTTTCATATTTGCATTTTACTTGCGTTAATTAGTTTTAGCTGTTTTAATTTCTTTTGTAGGTTTTTTATTTTAATTGCGTGGAGCACTGTAAGCAATTTTACTCAATTTTATTTAGTTCTTTTTATTTTATTGCTTTCGAGTAATTTTAATTTTAGACTTAGTAGATTACCCATCAAAATTTCATAATTTGCTAGAATACACTTAGGGTAAGATTAACCGGTAGTTAATTAGGCTAACCAACTTCTCTAAGGGACGATAACTCGGGACTCAAATCCTATTATTACTTGTACGACCCGTGCACTTGCGGACAATACCTTTTGGGCATGTCAAGTTTTTGGCGCTGTTGCTGGGGAAGTTTTAATTAGTCGTTAATTGATATCAGTAAAATTATGCTTAGGTGTAATTCTAGCTTGTAAATATTTGGGTTTTAAATATTTAGATCCTTAGTTTAGTTTAGTTAACTTTCTTATAATTTAAAAAAAAAATCTAAGGACTTTCTGATGTTTGCATGCGTAGAGCCAGGAGTTTTGATTGCTTTCCTCTAGATCCTGAAATTGAACGAACTCTTAGGAAAATTCGAAAGGATTCTAGGAAATTTATAGCTCCGCAGCAAAACACGATGGCAGAAAATAGGGAGAGTAGGACCGTTGGAGATTATGCGATGCCAACAATTGAAGGATATTATACCGGCATTAGGCCACCAGCTGTCCCTGCTAATAATTTTGAAATTAAGCCTTCTATCCTTCAGATGATCCAAACTTCTTTACAGTTCAGTGGGCTTCCACACGATGACCCACATGCTCACCTTGGACAATTCTTGGACTTGTGCAATATGTTCAAACACAATGGATTATCTGATGATGCACTTAGACTCAGACTATTCCCCTTTTCACTTAGGGAATTGACCTCCCTGCCTCCAGGATCCATTTCTACATGGGACGAGTTAGCCCACCAATTTCTAGCCAAATTTTTCCCTCCCTCTAAAATGGCCAGACTCCGTAGCGATATATCCTCCTTTGCCCAGGACGACTCTGAATCCCTTTACGAGGCATGGGAACGATATAAGGACCTTCTTAGGAAGTGCCCTCACCACGGCCTACCTCTATGGCTACAAGTCCAAACCTTCTACAATGGACTTACAAGCCAAAATAGGACCATAGTGGACGCTGCTTCAGGAGGAGCCTTGATGTGCAAAACAGAGGAGGAGGCTTATGAGCTACTAGATAAGATGGCGGCTAACAACTATCAATGGTCTTTGGAAAGGCAATTGCCAAAGAAATCTGTGGGTATATATGAGCTCGACACTCTTTCCACCTTGACCTCTTAAATCGCCAATCTTACAAAGAAGGTGGAGTCGCTCAGTACCCAATCTAATTCTTCCAACAATCCTAACCCTGTGTTTTCTATTCAAAGTCCATTTCTCTCTTGTGATCTGTGTAGTGGTACCCATGTTGTAGATAGGTGTCCACTTAACTTAGAATTGGTTCAGTACGTTGCCCCTAAGCAACAGAACAACCCTTTTTCAAACACCTATAATCCAGGGTTGAGGAACCATCCTAACTTTTCTTGGAGCCAAAACCAAGGGCAAGCTTCTAATTCTAGACCAGTAGGACCCCAAGTTTTCAAGTTCCACAGGTTCAGGTACCACCACAGCATCAATTTCCTCACCACCCACCACCACAGTATCCACATCATCCACCTAACCATTCCCATCCATCCCACGTCCATCAACCACCACCACAACCCCAGTACTTACCAGCAGCTGATAAGAAACCCTCGCTTGAGGAAATGTTCACAACAATCTTGCAAAATCAAGCAGCTTCAATTAAGAACCTAGAGGTTCAGGTAGGACAAATAGCAAACGCTCTTAGTCAACGTCCTCAGGGGACCCTTCATAGTAACACTGAAGCCAATCCTGTTAGGCAAAGGGAAGGGAAGGAACATGTGACAGCCATCACCCTTAGGAGTGGCAGAGAGCTAGTAACTCCCCTTGTTAAGTCCAGACCTGACCAACCCATAGTTGAAAAACCCATAGGTTCTAGTGAAGCAGCTCAAAAGGAGCAAGAATCAAAAGATCAAGCTGCAAAGGAAACAAAGACAGGCAATTCTTCACCTTTACCTGTTTCTTTGTCATAACCTTCTTTATCCTCTGATGCTACAAAAGTTTCCACTACATCTCCTCCTGTTAGACCACCAGTCCCTTTTCCTTAGAGATTTCAAAATCAAGAACTGGACTAACAATTTGCAAAATTCCTTGAGGTTTTTTATAATTCTATATTTTTAGAATTATTTGTGCTTAATTTCTTAATTAATTACTTAAATCCCGAATTTATTTTGTTAATTATCCCCTTTATTTAAATAAAATTCTCATGTTTGCAGATAAATTAAATCCGAATGAATTTTGAATATTTCGATAGAAAATGGACCAAAATTGGGCTAAAATCAAGATTGAGCCACGCAGACAATACGAGTCATGCCACCTAGCACATCCAATTGGACAAGAAAACCGATGACATGGAAATATCTTTTCAAGGAGCCAATGGTGTGAAGAAAAATGGCCAAAAAAATGCCAACTCATCAAGGATGTAGAAATTACAATTTTACCCCTAGTGTGTTTATAAATAGGAAAGGATGACAATTGAAAGAGAAGGTAAATTTAGGAGTAGAAGTAGATGTAAGATATGAGTAGGAGTAGTGTAATGTAATGTAAGTTAGGAGTAGTATGGTGTTAGAATTAATCTTAGGATTTATTTTTCTGTGATTTCAAGCTTTACTTTTTCGTTTAGCTCCCATTTAATTTTACTGTTCACAAACAATTTCCATTGATATTTTTACAAGCTTTTCAAGTTAGATTTTTTTTCCCTCTTGGAAGCCACCATGGTTCATTGAGCTCTCGATTTTGTTAACTACAGTTCTTATACTTTTCAGTTTTATTACATAGCTTTATTTCCTAGTTGTTAGTCTCAGGTTGGCATCTTTCTCCTTTCTATTTTCCTTGTTCATGCTACTGGGATGATCAGATGTGTGAGCTGGCACAAAACCATAATGCAAACTTGAACCAGTAGATGGGTGCAGGGAATGGAGCCGAGGATGTATAAGATTGGACTGAGCAATGGCTGATCGGGCAAGATGCAACAGTGGACAGGGAGCAATTTTTACCTCTGTTCTGCTCTGTTTTAAGAGCTTCTCTCGATGATTGCAGAAGCTGATAGCAAGAAACTCGGTGCTTTCATGCTCTCAGTTACTCTCGGTTGCAATAAGTTGATGGACACGACAAGTTTCAGCTTAAGCAAGAGCTGGCATGAAGGTGTGGCAATACAGAGCAGACCGAGAACCTTACTTGGAGCCTAGAACAGCAGCAAGGCAGGAGCATAAGCTAGCAGTTGGAGCAGAATGGGGGGCTTTTGTTGTTGGAGTTGGAAGCAAATGCAGGGGCAGAAGTCGTGACCTGAAGAAGGAGCAGGTCTTGCCAGAAAACGTAGCTTGAAGCAGGTGGTAACGTGATGTGTTCTTGCAGGTAAGGATGTTGTACACGGAACTGAGAATGGGAGTTACTCACGCCTAGCAGATGTAGAAAACGCAGCTTGAAGCAGGTGGAAACGTGCAGGCTGAACCCGAGAGGCATGGAGCAGAAGCATTGAACCAAGAGGCATGGATAGGACACGCCTTGCTGGAACCGAGAGCAAGTAAGTGTTGGGGCAATTGGCAGCCAGAAACCGAGGCAGAGTTAGTAGCAAACAGCAGCACGCCTGGACAGACCGAAGCACTTGGAAATGAAAATATGCAAATTGAAGATATGAATAGTGAATGGAGGGATTTTGTTGATTTAAATTGGTTAAGGCTTGTTTGGCTAGTGCATTTTAGCAATTAATCCATTTTCATGCATTTGTTAGTTGTTAGTTAGTTAGTTTAGTCAATTATAATGGTAGGTTAGTTTTATTATTTTTACATGTTAATTTGTAGTGTTAATTTTTAGTTAGTAGTTAATTTTATATTAAATGTTTTAGGATTTTATTTTAGTTTAGATGCATTTAGAGTTAATTTAGATTAAATGTGTTTCATGCATTTTTAATTTAGTCTTCATTTTCATTAAGTTTTAGTTTAGTTTAAATTGCATTTTGATTAAGTAGTTTAAAATTGCATTTTAGGTTAGTTTAATTGTAGTTTAATTTTATTGCTTTATTTTCATAATTGCATTTTATTTTAATTGCGTTAATTTGTTTTAACTGGTTTAATTTCTTTTATAGGTTTTTTATTTTAATTGCGTTGAGCACTGTAAGTACTTTTGCTCGATTTTAATTTCTTTATTTTATAGCTTTTATTATTTTATTGCTTTCAGTATTTTTAATTCTAGCTATGTAGATCACCCACCTTAATTTTATAATTTGCTAGAATATACTTAGGGTAAGATTAATCGGTAGTTAATTAGGCTAGTCAACTTCTCTGTGGGATGAAAACTCGGGACTCAAATCCCATTATTACTAGTACGACCCGTGCACTTGCGGACAATACCCTTTGGGCGTATCAGTTTTTAAGAAATTTCACATCAACATTTCATTCACAGATGCCTTAGAGCAAATGCCAAGCTATGTGAAGTTTATGAAGGACATCCTCTCTAGGAAAAGAAGATTGGAAGATTACGAGACGGTGACCTTAACTGAGGAATGTAGCGCTATTATCCAGAGGAGATTGCCCCCCAAGCTCAAGGATCCAGGGAGCTTTACCATACCATGCACTATTGGAAATTTATTCTTTGGTAGAGCCCTGTGCGATTAAAGAGCTAGTATAAATTTGATGCCATTGTCTATCTATCAGAAGTTAGGAATAGGGGATGCCAAGCCCACCACAGTGACTCTCCAGTTGGCTAATCAATCAATTAAATATCCGAAGGGCGTCATTGAGGATGTCTTAGTAAAAGTGGACAAGTTTATTTTCCCTGCGGATTTTATTGTGTTGGACATGGAGGAAGACAGGGAAGTCCCAATTATACTAGGCAGGCCATTCCTAGCAACTGGTAGAACTTTAATAGATGTACAAAAGGGGGAGTTAACAATGAGAGTTCAAGATCAGGAAGTCAAGTTTAATGTGTTCAAATCTCTAAGGTTCCCTGATGACTCTCATGATTGTTTTGGGATGGATTTAGTGGATAAGGAAATCACTGAGGAGTTTTCCAAGACACATCCTTTAAACCCTTTAGAAGCCTCCTTAGTGAAATCTGTTGATCTTAGAGAGTATAATGAAGATGGTGATGAGGTCTATGAGACTTTACAGTTATTAGAGGTCACTCTTTTTGAGGAAATTGCCCAATTTGAGACACTAGACTCTTTATCTATTCCAGTTTCAAATATCTTTCTATCCACCAGTGATCCTCCAGCATTAGAACTCAAACCTTTACCCTTACACCTTAGGTATGCTTACTTAGGTGAATCCTCCACATGACCGATAATAGTATCTGCTGCTCTCTCCAGTGATCAGGAAGCAAAATTACTACAAGTGTTAAGAGAGCATCAGAAGGCTATAGGTTGGTCTATCTCTGACCTTAAGGGTATTAGTCCCTCTATCTGTATGCATAAGATACTATTGGAGGATGGGTATAGGTTATCCATAGAGCACCAGCGTCGATTGAACCCTGTAATGAAAGACGTTGTCAAGAAGGAGATCATTAAGTGGTTAGATGCAGGGATTATCTATCCCATTTTTGACAGTGCCTGGGTAAGCCCAGTATAATGTGTCCCTAAAAAGGGAGGGATGACAGTGATCGAGAATGAAAATAATGAGCTCATCCCCACTAGGACTGTCACTGGTTGGCGAGTATGTATGGATTATAGGAAACTCAACAAGGCCACTAGGAAAAACCACTTCCCTTTACCCTTCATTAACCAAATGTTAGATCGATTAGCTGGTCATGAATTCTACTGTTTACTGGACAGATACTCTGGGTACAATCAAATAGCTATAGCCCCAAAAGACCAAGAAAAGACAACCTTCACCTATCCCTATGGGACCTTTGCTTTTAGAAGAATGTCTTTTGGCCTATGCAATGCACCTACTACATTTCAGCATTGCATGATGGCCATATTCCATGATATGGTGGAAGATTTTCTTGAGGTTTTCATGGATGATTTCTCAGTTTTTGGGGATAACTTTAATTTATGTTTGCAGAATTTAGCACTAGTGCTGAGGAGGTGTGAAGAAACAAACTTAGTACTTAATTGAGAGAAATGCCACTTTATGGTGAAAGAAGGCATAGTGCTAGGGCACAAAATCTCTGCTAGGGGGATAAAAGTGGATAAGGCTAAGGTAGAAATTATTAAGAAGTTACCTGCCCCAACCACTGTAAAAGGAATTCAAAGTTTCCTAGGCCATGCGGGATTTTACAGAAGGTTTATTAAGGATTTTTCTCAGATAACTAAGCCTTTATGTAATCTCCTTGAGAAAGACATTGTGTTTTGCTTTGATGAGAAATGCTTAGAAGCATTTAAGACTTTGAAGGAAAAATTAGTGACAACCCCTGTAATTATAGCTCCAGATTGGAGTTTACCTTTTGAGCTTATGTATGATGCAAGTGATTATGCTATCCGGGCTGTACTAGGACAAAGAAAAGGAAGCGTCTTTTATGCTATTTACTACGCAAGCAAAACACTTAATGAGGCCCAGATGAACTATGCTACTACCGAGAATGAGCTGTTAGCTGTGGTATTTGCTTTTGATAAGTTTCGCTCCTATCTCATAGGTACTAAGGTAGTAGTATATACTGATCATGCTGCCATTAAGTACTTAGTCTCCAAGACGGATGCAAAGTCGAGGCTGATTCGATGGATCCTCCTACTACAGGAGTTTGACTTGGAGATTAGGGACAGGAAAGGTACGAAGAATCAGGTTCCTGACCATTTATCTAGATTAGAGAGTGGACATAAAGAAGATGGTACAACTATTAATGAGTCTTTTCCTGATGAGCAGCTATTTACTTTAGGGCATTCCAGATTGCCTTGGTACACTGATTTTGTAAATTATCTAGGGAGCAATGTGATGCCACCTGATTTGACTGCCCAGCAAAGGAAAAAGTTTTTTAGTGATGTCAAGTATTATGTTTGGGATGAACCCTTCCTATACAAGCAATGTAAAGATCAGGTTTGAGAAGGTGTGTTCCCATGGAAGAAGTAAAGTATATACTTAAACATTGCCATTCTTCTGATTATGGAGGGAATTTTGGAGGAGAGAGGACAGCAGCCAAGGTTTTACAATCTGGATATTACTGGCCCACGTTATTTAAGGATGCCCACTACTTTATGCTGAAATGTGATAGATGTCAAAGGGTAAGAAATCTTTCCAAAAGAAATGAGATGCCTCTGACTAATATTTTAGAAGTAGAACTCTTTGATGTCTGGGGCATTGATTTCATGGGACCATTTGTTCCTTCATATGGCAATCTCTATATTCTATTGGTTATAGACTATGTATCGAAATGGGTTGAAACGATGGCTTCACCGACTAATGATGCCAATGTGGTAGTAAGGTTTTTAAAGAAGAACATTTTCACACGATTTGGCACACCTATGGCTATCATTAGTGATGGAGGATCCCACTTTTGCAATCGAAGTTTTGATGGGCTGTTAAAGAAATATGGGGTCAAACATAAGGTAGCCACTGCTTATCACCCTCAGACGAGTGGCCAAGTAGAGTTGTCCAATAGGGAAATTAAGGGGATATTAGAGAAAACAGTGAACCCAAGTAGGAAGGACTGGTCCATTAGGTTAGAGGATGCACTTTGGGCCTATAGGATAGCCTTCAAAATACCTTTAGGAATGTCCCCTTATCAGCTTATTTATGGTAAAGCCTGTCATCTACCAGTAGAGCTAGAAACAAGGCCTATTGGGCCCTTAAGAACCTGAATTTCAATTTAGAGGCAGCAGGGGAGAAGAGGCTGCTACAGCTTAATCAGTTAGATGAGTTCAGGTTGCAGTCATATGAGAATGCCAAGCTCTACAAGGAAAAGACTAAGCTGTCACGACCCAAATTACCTAAAAATCAGAATAAATTTTTTGCTTTTTCATTTATTATTTAATTCTTACCTTTCTCTCATCGTGACCATCCTACAAAACAGTTGGGCTATGATTCGGTGTTAGTCACCTCTCACTATTTACCAACCACTTCCATATTCACATTCATATATCAGAGTTTACTATCTTTTGATTTTTTTTATAAATACATACCCAATGGTATTTATAACTCTACATCCCCGACATCATATCCGTTTACAGTACTGTGCATTACATATTTAGATACAAAACTATACAAATGTGTATACCTGTCTCTCGATGGGAAGCAGCGAATACCAAGCCTGCAAGTCCTCAGCCGCTAATAACTATTGCGAGTGCTCTGAAAAGATGGGAAAATAAGGGGGGTGAGCAAACCACACGCTCAGTAAGGCAATTATGCAAGTAAGTAGATAGCTCCACTATCTACATGTTCATAATGCCAAGCCCTTAAATCCATTTCTTTTCATTTAAAATTTCACGCACAAAGTCATGCATATTCAATGCCATAGTTTATCCAAAACTATTTGTGCATATATAAATCATGTAATTCATGCATTCATAGCATTTTATGTGACATCATTAAATCATACTTAGCATGAATTAAAACAAGATCATGCATTCTTTCATATCATGTAAGACAAATCATGGATTTCAAATGAAAGCATGAAAAACATCATCATGCTACTGCATTTAAATCAATTCATTAAAACTGCAGTAAAAACTAAGCCTTCCGGGTCAATCATCTCATAAAACAATTCAGTAAAGTTCATTATAAAACTCCGGTTATAAAACCACCCTTCTTTCAGGGTCACATATCATAAAATCATCTGAAATCTCATATCACAGTATAAAATCATAAAATCGGGGGCCTGACCCCTCCCTCGGGTCTACCCTGGTCTATCGACCAATAGTTATATCATGTGAGACATGTAATTGATTATTTCAGTAACATCGAGGACTATGGCCATATCCTAGTGATCCCTAGCAACACGGTACCTAGTGTGCGGGGTATCACACCTGAAACGGGAGGTCGGTCGTCCTACCCGCCAGAACAGCATAACACCAAGATTGTGAGGGCAAGGCTTGCTGCCTCGTGGCTAATGCCACTCCACTCCAACAATCCCCACGGTACAGCGTACTCCGCATGATATACACGATACAACGTACTCCATGAACCCAAGCTCAATCAGGGGTGCCTGTAATAGGTCTTATCCACCCATATCATCTCTGTCTCAGAATGCACGTGTGAGCATATCATCTCACTGTGACACACAGTCTACAGGAGGCTCCAACACGGCTATATGCATGTAATACAATTCCCTGTGCGAGCGAAGCTTAAGCACGGCTCAATGCATATTCATGATATCAGAAAACCTCGTGCGAGCAAAGCTCTAGCACGGTTTCATAAAAATCAGTAAAATCTGCGTACGAGCAGCGCTCCAGTACGACTTAAACTGATTATAATTTCAAGTAAAATCCACGTACGAGCAATTCTCTAGTACGGATATGTATAGAAACTCAGTGAAAACCTCGTACGAGAAAAACTCCAGTACGACATTCAAATGAATTATAAAAACCATATAAAACTTTGTGCGAGCAAGCTCCAGCACAAATAAATGCTCAAGGAAATCAAATCTTGTGCGAGTTACACTCCAGCACAGTTTTATGCATAATTAAATCAAATCTCATGCGAGTTACACTCCAGCATGGCTTTATGCAATATCAAATCAAAACAGGATGCGAGCTAAGCTCCAACATCTCTCATGCATGTCAAATCATTAAAACTAGTGCGAGCAATCACTCCAGCACCATTTTATGCATACCACCTCAAAACAAATCAAAACATGTCAAAACAGAGTGCGAGCTAGGCTCCAGCACTTCTCATGCATTTCATAGGAATAAAAATCAGTGCGAGCAACCGCTCTAGCACATGTCATGCATATGATGTCACAAGTCGATGCGAGCAACCGCTCAAGCACATTTATGCACATTCACAAACGCAGATATAGTGAGAACTACGTGTCGGCACTATCTGTTTCCATATAAACTTGATAGTTGGTTTGTTTTCCAAAGAAATTCCATTTAAATATGAATAACACCTACGTATTGTTATCTTGTGAAATTCATGCAATTACTGGCCAATCTATCGATTTGCTTTGATTAAAACAAATAAAATTCCTTAAACCATAAATTACCTTAAATCATGCAGTTCATGCATGTCATGCTTTCACCATCCTTAGGTGAACTTCCCTCGATAGGGGTAAAATAAACTTTTCACCTAATTCGATCATTAAAATCATTTAAACCACTTTTAGTACCTTTATACAATATCAGTGTATACATACATATTCAGTGTACAGAAAAGCTATTAAAATACGCGTAGCTACCTCTAGCTACTCACATAATTCCCTTACCTCATTTTCTGTACAGTCTGACCTTTCCTACTGATGTCTCGTCACGCAGTTCGATTTGCTTCAAATCCAATCTCCGAAACTGCGGATAAATATTCACCAGGTCAAATACAATACAATTAATTGTATTTCACAATTTTCTGGGCTTAATTTAAATCATTGGGCCCGTTTACCCATATTGGGCCGGATTGCACCATAATGGACCTTAATCGGCCTTAAGCCCGTTTACTACACTTTATCGAGGCCTATTGGGCTCATTGGGCCCATCAGTATTTATTTAGTCTCATTCTAAATTCTCAGATATCTCAATTTAATATTTACGACAATTTATCTCAATTTTCATAATTTAATTCATTTAATCTGAAAATTAAATACGTAATTCATTAACACGCATAACGATGTAAATTGTCATAAATAAGGGTTACTTACCCGTGATTCCATGATCGTACACAAATCGAGGCTGTCTCGAGCTCTCGGTTGATGCCAATTGTCGAGCTACACAATTAAATATATTTTCGGGTAAACTTCCAGTCGATTATTTATCAAATTAAATATTTCGAAAATTAAATCGATCAATTCGACTTCTTACCGACTTACCCGAAACTCGATTGCATCACTGGAATTTTTCTCAATTTTTCCTCTTTTTTTTTTTCCCATTTTCTTCTTTTTTTTCCTCTTCTTTTTTGCCTGAACCAGTCCGGTTCAGACCGTCGATTCAGTCCAATTCGGTTCGGTCGATTCAGTCCGGTTCGGCCGGTTCATTCATCCTCTGGTCGTTTCGACGCCGTCCGGCCGGTTCTCCGGTCGATTTCACCGCCGTTCGGATCGACTGCACCTGGGCATCTAAAATCGGCCTTCAGGTGGTGTCAAAACGCAGCCATCGCTGGCGAAACCAGGTTTCTCTCCCGCGGCTTTCACTCTGTCGATCTGTCGATTTCGGCCACCTCGTCGCGCGTCGCGGCTGCCGGGGGGTTGCGCGGGTGTCGGGCCTGTTTCGCCGGCCCTCGCCTGGGTCCCTGGTCGCCGGTAGTGGCTCTGCCGGCGATCTCTTCCTCGGTCTGCATTTCGCGTTTTCCTTCGCGTTTTGGGTTTCCTGTTTCGACATTTCAGATTCGTTTTCCTTCTTTTTTTTACTTATTTTATTTATTTATAATTTATTTTTAATATTATTTTATTCAATAAAATAATATTAAAATACACAAATATCTTTGAAAATTTATATTTTATTCATTTAATCACTAAATGAATTTATCGGTATTATTTCGTCTTTCCGGTATAATTTTTGATTTTTTTCAAGATTATTTTTTGATACAAAAATTTTGATTTATTCCAATAAATTCATATCTTGATCAATTTAACCCGGAATTTAATTATTTTCTCGTTATTGATCAAGATTTCTCAATCCCATATTTTTAATTAAATTTTCTTGTCCTGATTAATACCGAATTTCGGTCTTTTAACCGTTTTGCCCTTGCACATGTTCGGGAATACCCTTTCAGTCCCTTTGCATTATTAAATGCACTCGAAAATTTCTATTCATTCCATTTTTGCTCTTACGATAAAATCGGGTCTTACATAAGCGATGGCATGATAAGAAAATTAAGGAGAGACATTTCGAGCCAGGCCAGCAGGTTCTGTTGTTTAATTCATGCTTGAAGCTGTTTCCAGGAAAGCTTAAGTCTAGGTGGTCAGGTCCCTTTACCATTACACAAGTATTCCCTCATGGAGCCATTGAAATTATGGATGAGACCCTGAATCAACCCTTTAAGGTTAATGGGGGCAGACTGAAACACTATTTTGGGGGAGGGTTTGATCGTCAGCATTCTGTGACCACTTCAGCTGGCCCTCCTACTTCTGATCCTGCTACTTAGCTTCATTTTTCTCTCCACTTTGTATATAGTTCTTTTTCTTTTTTCCTTTTTTGTTGTTTCTGTAAGACCCGAATTTAATTAAAATATGAAATGAATGAGTATTCGTGAAGAGAAGTCGGGTTAAATTAATCCCGAACACGTGCAAGGGCAGAATGGTCAAAAGATCGAAAGTTGGAATAATTTCGATAAGGAAAAATTAATTAAAAATAATGGATTTGAGAAATCTTGGTCAATAAAGGAGAAATAAATTTATTTTGGGTTAAATTGATCAAGATATTAATTTATGGGAATTAATCGAAATTAATCGGGATTTTTAGTTCTGAAAAATAATCCCGAAAATAATCAAAAAATATACTGAAAAGTCATTCGGGACAATATCCCGAAAATACAGAGAAATTATACCCGAAAAAGGATTAAAATATAATAAATAAATTAAATAAAATAAAATTAATTAATTTAGAATTAAATAATAATTTTAAGGATATTTTAAGGGATATTTTGGATTTTTATAGAGTATTTTAAGGAATAATGTAATAATTAAAATAAATAATAAAAATAAAAATAATTAATAAAAGAAATGAAAAAAAAGAATCAGAAACGCGAAAATGGAAACCCGAAAATGGAGCCGAGCAACCGAGGAAGCCGAGGACGCACCGGCGACCGACGACCCCCGACGAGGCCACGAGGAGGTAGAGGAGAGACCGGCGAGCACGTGGGCAGCAGAATCGCGCCGTGCAGTGGCCGGAGGAAGCCGATCGGAGGAGGGAAAGAACCAAGGAGAAACGGCCCGATTTTCGGCGATCCACGGCGGCTGGGCATCAACGGAGGCCACCGATGAGTTCAGGAGGAGGAGCCGGTCATTTTGAGACCGGTAGCAGCCGGCGAAACGGTCGAAATTGCCGGCGACGGCCAAGAGGAGGAAAATGGGTCCGACGACCGAGGGAGAAGAGCCGAACCGGCGGCGTTCCGGCGAGCTTGACCCAAACCGAGAGCTGATCTGTGATGCGGACGACCCAGCGAAGCTACTGGCGGTGGAAGCCGACAGAGAACCGGCAGACAAGGCGGTGAATCGGAGTGAACCGGGGTGAACTGGCGGTCTGAATCGGTCCGAACCGGACTGAACCGGTTCAGCCAAAAAGAGGAGAAGAAAGGAGAAAAATGGGAAAAAGAAAAAGAGAAAAAAATTGAAGAAAATTCCTGTGATGCAATCGAGCTTCGGGTAAGTCAGTAGTGGTCGAAATTGACCCGATTTAAATTTCGGAGTATTTAATTTAATTAATTTTGGGCTGAAAACTTACCCGGAAAAATTATGAAATTATGTAGCTCGACGATTGGCATCCACCGAGAGCTTGAGATAGCCTCGATTTGCGGACTAGCATGGAATCTCGGGTAAGTGACCCTTATTTACGACAATTTATATCGTTATGCGTGTTTCGAATTTAAATTCCACATAAATTGAATTAAATTATGGAAATTTAGATAAATTATCGTAAATAATCGATTTAGTTATTCAAGAATTAGAACGAGGCCTAATAAATTATTAGTGGGTCCAATGAGCCCAATAGGCCTCGATAAAGTGAAAATTAAGTGGAAAACGGGCTTAAGGCCAATAGGGGTAAAAGGGCCCAATGATTTAAATTAAGCCCAGAAAATAGGAATTACAATTAAATTGTATGTTATCTGACCTGAGGAATATTGATACGCAGTTCCGGGCATTTGATTGGGAGCATAACGGACTGCGCGACGAGACAACAGTGGAAAAGAAAAGGTCAGACTCGACAAGAAAATAAGGTAAGGGAATTCTACGGACTGCTAGAGGTAACTTTACGCAATTTTAAGTTCATTTGCAGTCTTTAAAAGTTACCTGAAGGGTCTAGAGGTCAATTAATAATTTTAGTGCCTCGAATGGGCAAATTACCAAAATACCCTTGTTAAGGGTAAAATTTACAAATTTAGGAAAAGTTTGGAGGAGCAAGAACAAGAGGTTCTTGCTCATTCTGGAGGTGTTTTGATGCATGCATTAGTAGGCTGGCTAACCTTGAAAGAAAATGCACAGCATTGCATACTTTCAACGTGAAATTGTTTTGAAAACTGTTTTGAGGAAACAGAGCCGCCTACGCGTTTTATTGACATGTGACGTGCTAGAGCTCAGCTCGCACGATATTTTCGATTTGTGTGATGCACGCATTAGTGCTGGAGCGAGAGCTCGCACTAGAGTTTTACATGCATAGGTGCTGGAGTCCAACTCGCACCAGATTTTTATACATATATATATGATTTTCGTGACAGGGTGCTAGAGTCTAACCCGCACCATATTTTTATGTGATTTTTGAGACAGGGTGTTGGAGCTTCGCTCGCACCAGCTTTTCATATGGTTTGCATACAGAGTGCTAGAGCTTAGCTCGCACTAGTTTTATTTGATTTACTGACAGTGTTAGAGCACCGCTCGCACTACTTTTCAGAGATCATACGATAAGCCGTGCTTGGATCATCGGGTAGACTGTGTGTCACCGATTAAATAGGCCCGCACGTGCGTTTTGAGACATGGCATGTTAAAATAACCTGATGAGCCCGAACGAGGGATAAGGGTTAGAGAAACAACCTGATGAGCCCGAACGAGGGATAAGGGTTGGAGATCCACCTGATGAGCCCGAACGAGGGATAAGGGTTGGAGGACCAGCTGATGAGCCCGAACGAGGGATAAGGCTGGGGGGTCCATGGAGTACGATGTACCGTGCAAGTAGCATGGAGTACGATGTACCGTGTGTTATCTTTGCATACGTTGGTATCTTTGTGATACTTGGTATCTTTGTGATACGTTAGCATCTTCGGATGCAAGGGATCGGATAAGACTGACGGGTTGGATTGACCCACCTCCTGGGCGGTTCCCGATCAGGGTGAGACCTCGCACACTAGGATCCGTGTAGCTGGAGGGACTCACGAGGACACATATGGCCATAGTCCTGGTTATTGTCGATATATAGACGTTGCCTCGTCTCGCATATTGATGATTTTGACGATGATTTAAACTGGGTTTTTAAATTAAAATTGCATGATGGTATTTCCATGCTTTTCGAACCCATGTGTGAATGTAAATCGATTTTCATGATTTTGTGTGAGTCAGGATCACCCGAAGGAGGGGTCGAGTCCTGACTTTATTGTGAAATTTTTAAATGAGAAAGATATGATTTTGAATATAATTGCATGTTGAATTTTTCGTGCAAATGCGTTTTACATAACATCATAATTCATATCATCTGTTTTAAAATGTGTGGAGAAAGGGTGGTTTATGCATGGCACCACGTTCATGTAGGTAGTATGGTTACCTACTTGTTCGTAGGATTGCCTTACTGAGCTTGATGTGCTCACCCCTTTCATTTCTCCCACATATAATCTCCAGTTGAAGTTGAGGCGACTCAGTACTGCATTTCGGATATCCGCTGCTGCCCATCATTTAAGGTATATACACTTGTACATATTGTATCTACATAAGCATAGCACAGTAACATGTTTGTAAGTAACTTTAGGGGATGTATAAATAATGTAAACAATTATAAATGACTGGAGAAGAAATAAGTTAGATGGTAATTGAATGGTGGGATTGGCATTGACGCACAGCCCAATTTGTTAGTGGAGTGTGGTCACGATCAGAAGACATGTAAGAATTTAAGTAATAAAAATAACAAAACGCGAAAAATTAACTCTGATTTTTGGGTAGTTTGGGTCGTGACAGTTTCATTCTTTGTTTATTTTGCAAGTTTATTTTCTAAGTTTTACGCTTTCAATAAAAGCTTCAGTTGTTCATCAACATCAGATAGGGGAGTACTCTGTTATTGAGTTTAATTGTTTATATTATCTGCACACTGAGGACACTGTGCATTTTAAGTTTGGGGGAGGGGATTACTTGAGCATTTTTAGAAAATTTGGGCAAAACTAAAAAAAAATTCAAAATTTTTTCTAAAATTTGAGCTTAAACTGTTTGATTTTGGGATGATTTAGCACTCAGCATGTAGTTTTCCCATATTCCGATGATATGACCCCATGATTAAGTTTAACTTTGATTGACTAAGAAGCATGATTATAGGAAAAGCATGAAGTTGAATTCTTGAATTTGTCTTAATTCTGATTGTGATTGCCTCATCTTATGCACATGTCATGTCATGAATCTGTATATTTATTTAGAGAAAGCTTATGTGGACATAGGATTGCATTTGTTCAATTGATTTTGTGCATCATATTCTAGAATTTGTTTGATCTAATCTCGAGGCAAAATATTAGATCACACTTAATTAGGGAGATGATTTAAGCCATCTTTGGATCGTTTGAGCCTTTCGAGCCATCCCTGTACATACTTTATCCCTAGTCACCCATCTGGGCCAAATAAGTTTTCTCTGTAAATACACCTGCCTATAATTTTCCTTAGCTTAAATACTTTGTTCTTATCCCCTACCCCGAAAGCATGAAAGTCATTGGGATATATTTTGAGCTTTGTACATATGGGTATCTGGTGATAGTGAATGTTCAAAAAAAATGAAAGAAAAAGAAGAAAAAGAAGAAAGAAGAAAAATACAAAAATAGAAAAAAATGTTTAGTGAAATAAATAAGTTTGGGGGAATAAATTTGAGCTCTTACATTAAGATCCGGAAAGTAATGCATGTTAAGGGGTAATTAAACCTAAATCGACTTTATCATACCTTAACCCCGAACTTATGGGAATGATCACATGTCATTGACTTTGTATTCACTATGTTTGCATAATCTAATCCGAATAATGTACTGTGAAGTGACTTTGACATTTTTCACACACTCACGAGGAGTCCAATTTGGGTTAGGACTTATGATTGAATGATTCTGAGTGTTGGACTTATAATTGTGATTCTTTGATTTCATAGTCTGTACTTTATCTTTGAGGATAATATTGGAGAAATTATTATGTTTTGTACTTATCATTCCTAAAATTATTTTGTTTTGCTTGACGACAACCAAAAGCTCAAGTTTGGGAGTGTGATAATTCTATATTTTTAGAATTATTTGTGCTTAATTTCCTAATTAATTAATTAAATTCCCAATTTATTTTGTTAATTATCCCTTTTATTTAATTAAAATTCTCATGTTTGCAGATAAATTAAATCTGGATGAATTTTGAATATTTCGGTAGAAAATGGACCGAAATTGAGCTAAAATCGAGATTGGACCACGTGGACAACACGAGCCTAGCACATCCAATTGGACAAAAACACAGATGACATGGAAATATTATTTTTCAAGGAGCCAATGGTGTGAAGAAAAGTGGCCAAACAATGCCAACTCATCTAGGATGAAAAAATTACAATTGTACCCCTAAATCTGTATATAAATAGAAAATGATGACAATTGTAAGGGTGGAAAAAATAGGGTAGAATAGTTTTTTTTTTTTTTAGGTTAACTTTAAAAAGCCTTTTTTTTCTTTTTCTTTGGAGTATTCTGTCGATTAGTCTTTTTCTTCTAGCTTCCATTTTCTTTTCTCCATAGCTACTGTTTTATTCAATTGAGTTTATTATGAAAAATTCCTGTTTTTAGTTTATCAGTATCATTGCTTAGAGATATTTCTTTATCATTTTAGTTTACTTCTCCCGTTACCATCATGTTTTTGCTATAAGTTTTATTCAATCCATTTTCAGTTGTAGTCTAAAGAATTTGTAATGCTTTGATCATCAATGCCAGTAATATGTTCTGATGCAGTATTGCTGGTCTAATACAATAGTCTTGCAATACTGAAATAGTGGAGCAATATTGGTTTGATCGGAGAATGCAATTGCAAATCGAGACCCCTGGGATTCTGCTTTTGTGTTAAAACCTTCTCCAGCCTCTGTTTAATTTTCAGTTACTGCCTTTACCTATATTTATATATTCTCTTTTTACTAGTTTTAACCTTCTGCATTTTCTACTCTTCTTGGTTTCGATATTTTTTTGCTGGGTTTTTCCTTATTCGGTGCTTGCTTGTAGTTAGAATATGACTTCCATGTTTACTGCATTTATTTACTTTTCTTGCATCTAGTTCATTTACTGCAATCTATTTCATCTTCATTGTAGTTTGTTACTTGCTGGATTGTGAAAAGATTATGGTTGATTGACCGATATAAAGACTAAAGATGCAATTCATAAGATCATCATTTAATTCATGGCAGCAAGTTAACGCCACATTGATTTCTCTGTTTAGCTCTGTTCTTCTTTTATCTCACTATTGCTTATCACAGTGTATTGGTTGTATTGTGTGCAAAATTTTTAGGAAGTTTTTGATATCAAGAATAGGTAAAGATGATGTTGGAGCATGAATAGCAATAGGCAGATAATTTAGCTTGATGTTGCAGAATTGAGAGTGAGGATAATACAGTGGGCAATATCTGGAGTAGGACAGAACCGAGAGCAATGAATGATCGTGCTCAGGATCGTATTGCTGGTACTGCAGTAGAGGACAGACGGTGAGGCAGCACCTGAAGCAGTCCAAGGACAAGCAGCTGGACAGAAACTCGCCTGGAAGAGAGGCAGTACAATAGCTGGGTGAAGGACCTGTACAGCACCAGGACATTCTTTTCCTGGAAATGAATTGTTGAAGAAACAAGCACAGTACAAGCAGCATCTCGAGACCACTCTGGTGGTTATTTAAATTGCCTAAGGCCATGTTTGGCATATGTCTATTATAGTGGTTTAATTCATTTTACATGCATTTCTAGATAGATTAATTTCAAGTTAGCTTAGTTAGTTGATTTTTAATGTGCATGTTAGGCATAGTTGCTTTGTTTAATTAGTTTAACTTAGATTTAATTAGGTCACTAATTAATTTGTATTCTAGTATTAGGGGTTGTGCTTAAATTAATTTAGAGTAACTCATTTTAGGCATTTTAAGTTTTCATTTTAAAGTGAAAAAAATCCAAAAATTATTTTTCATGCATTAGTTAATTTTTATTGTTAAGTTAGTAATTAGTGATAATTAGGATTAATTTAGATTTATATTTTAGACTTTTAGATTTGTAGTTAATTTCTTAATCAATTTACATTTTTATTAGTTAATTTAATTACATGCATTTTTATTTTAAGTTTGTTTAAATTTTAGTTTAATTAATTTTATTGCTTTATTTTCATATTTGCATTTTACTTGCGTTAATTAGTTTTAACTGTTTTAATTTCTTTTGTAGGTTTTTTATTTTAATTACGTGGAGCACTGTAAGCAATTTTACTCGATTTTATTTAGTTCTTTTTATTTTATTGCTTTCCAGTAATTTTAATTTTGCTTTCCATCAAAATTTCATAATTTGCTAGAATACACTTAGGGTAAGATTAACCGGTAGTTAATTAGGCTAACCAACTTCTCTGAGGGACGATAACTCGGGACTCAAATCCCATTATTACTTGTACGACCCGTGCACTTGCGGACAATACCTTTGGGGCATGCCAAGTATACTCTCATATACTTCATTCCACTTGCATGATATTTAGATCAATGCATTTTGGCCATTTATATCTTATTGGCCTCATTATATAAATGCGCGAGGTAAGCCACGAATAAAAAGTGCAAGGGCTTGAATCGAAAAATGCGCGAGGTAAGCCAAGCACCCAAATAAAGGGCTTGAAGCGAAAAATGCGCGAGGTAAGCCTCGAAGAAAAGGTGTAAGGGCTTGAAGGGAAAAATGAACGGGGTAAGCCACGAAGAAAATGTGCAAGGGCTTGAAGCAAAAAATACGCGAGGTAAGACACACACCAAAATAAAGGGCTTGAAGCGAAAAATGCACGAGGTAAGCCATGAAGAAAATGTGTAAGGGCTTGAAACAAAAAATGCGCAAGGTAAGCCACGCACCCAAATGTGCAAGGGCTTGAAGCGAAAAATACGCGAGGTAAGCCACGAAGAAAAAGTGCAAGAGCTTGAAGCGAAATGTGTGCAAGGTAAGCTATGCACTCAAATAAAAGGCTCGAAGCGAAAAATGCGTGAGGTAAGACATAAAGAAAAAGTGCAAGAGCTTGAAGCGAAAAGTGAATGAGGTAAGCTATGCACTCAAAATAAGGGTTTAAAGCGAAAAATGTGTGAGGTAAGCTACGTTCTCAAACAAGGGCTTGAGAATTTGACGATTTGAGAATTTGATGTCAAAGTCTAGCTTGAGAATTTAACTTCAGAGTCTAACGTGAGAACTTGACCTGAGGCTACGATGTGAATATATGTACTCTTCCACAAGATTATACTTAGCAAAAGAGTGGGGAGCAATTGTTGTGAATGATAATAATAATAAATTAAAAAAAAAACAAAAAAGAGTAATTGGAGTTTGATTCAAACTCAATCTCATTTAAATGGTTGTAATATTATCAAGGTAAAAATCAGAATATATATAAATAAAGGAAGAGAGCTTCAATCAGGTACAAACTCATATCTTTAAAAGCACAATCACCATCAACAAGTAAAGGGGGACATGTATGATTCATGAAGCGAAGTCTCTATTTTCTTTATCAAAACTCTGCCAAACTCCCTTTCTGACTTAAGCATCGGAGTGCTTATGCAGGGAAAAATCCCTGCGTCTCTTTAATTATTATTTTTCTTACAGAGCCTTTAGTAGCAGGTGACACAAAGATTAAAACAAAGAAGTCAGCAATTCCTCACCGTTGAAACTGAGCAACAACAATTGCCTAACACTGTCCTAACACTGTCTTAAGCCCATTTCATTTTACTATTCATTTATCTAGGCATATTGGGCTTGTAGGGCCTATCAACACTTATTGGGCTTGGTCTAAGGCCCATGAATGCTTATTGGGCCGAGACCACATCGACAAGGCCCATTTGGCCTCTTGGCCATGACATGTGGCCGAGAGCCATCATACCGCTCCATGGCCAAGCTCTATGCCAACCATGGCCATTTGCTAGCCATTCTCTTAGGCATTTCATCAAACACCACATGTGCATGCCTTAGGCCTTAGTTTATGTTCACTTAACCATTTTATGAAACACCTTTTGTGTCAGCTTCAATTCATTAACCAATTGATTAAATCAATTGAAATTAAGCATTTCATAACCATGTATACATGTTTACCAACCTAACCATGCATGAAAATCACATGCTTCTTCATACAAACCTAAATACCCAATTTCGGCTATCATTGATTTATGGTGTTTTCATGTGTTTTGATCCATAAAACATACACCAATCAACTTAGAATAATCCATAGATTAACATATATGAAGTTGGAAGCTTGAAATTATACCTAGCTTGGTGTTCCCACTTTGGTCGAAACTTTGAAGAAATTCCTCTCTCTCAATATGGCTCCTTGATAGCCAATTCCAAGGTATGTTAATCCTCTCTTAATTTGGAACAACTTCCATGAAGATTGCAAGTTCCAAATATGTCTCTAGGTTAGTGATTTCTAGTGAGATAAAGCTTAAAACTATGGTTTTAATGGTTTCTTCCTTGTTGCCAAGAATGAAAGGATGAAGAAGACAACGAGTTTTTCACTTAGTAGACTTAACCATTAAGTCTTAAATTTCAGCCCTTAAGTTGGGCTTTAGGGTTTTGGGTTTTAGTTTACCATTTGGGCTTTAATTCATTTACTAATGGGCTTAAGTTTTGGGCTTCTTAGTTTGGGCATTTTTTTGGGCCGAAAAATTTTCTATCAATTGGGCCTTAAATTGACTTAATATTAGGCCCACCAAATGGCCCAACAATTTGGCCCAATGGGCCTAAGAAATTTGGCTCACACTTGTTACACCTTAATGGGCTTTAAAAAATTCACCTTTAGCCCATCGAGTTTTACCCATTTAATTTAATCTGAATTTTGATTAAATTAATTTTCCATATTTAAAGGGATGAATATTGAGTGTTTTGACCAAAAATATTTCTTCTCCACTTTTTAACCTTACTTAGGTTAAATTTTAACTATGGTTAGTCAACTATGGTCAAAGTCAACCTTTCTTAACTACCATTGACTTTTCTTGACCACTGACCACGCTTGGCTTTTTCTTAAAAATTTGAAAGTGTCATTTTTCATGGTTTACACTCTTATCTTTATGTTTTGGTCATTTTCGGGAGGCGATTTTGTCAAAAACACCTCAAACGGACCATTTTGAACCCTTTTGACCCCTTTTTAGTCTTTCCTCTATTTCAATGTGTTCCGGTCTAAATCAAATAGACTTTCCTTTATGAGCCCTCTATTTGTTTTTCCATTTTAAGTTCTTATTTTTTTATCTTTAGTCAGAATGATTTAGATCCATTCAGTTTAGCTTGTGGCTATCTTGCCCATCATTTACCCTTTACTTGACTTTTATGCATTTTCTTACTTCATTTGCATTTTTCATTTAGTAAATACTCTTCTTATGATTCAACTAACATAATAGAATGTTTGTACATATAGGAATCATAAGGAATAAGCTACATAAAAACTTGAGTCTTACAATCCTCCCCAACTTAAGAAATTTGGTCCTCCAAATTAGAACTAAGTCAGTTATCAAATAGTTGGGGGTACTTTTCGTGCATCAAGCTCTCTGACTCCCAAGTATTTTCCTCTAAAGTGTGGTACTACCAGAGAACCTTCACTAACTCAATCGTCTTCGATCTCAATACCTTCTCCTTCCTATCCAGTATTCGAATTGACTTCTCTACATATAACATATCCCCTCTGAGCTTCAATGGCTCATACTGAATCACATGTGTCGGATCTGGGTCATACTTCGAAAGCATCGAAATGTGGAAGACGTTATGGACTCTTGATAAGTATGGTGGCAACGCCAACCTATAGGCCTTATCTCCCACTCGATCCATTATTTCAAAGGATCCAATGTAGCGAGGACTTAGCTTACCTCTCTTCCCAAATCTTGCTATACCCTTGGAAGGAGAACCCTTCATGAACACTGACTCACAAACTATAAACTCTAGTGGCCTCCGTCTCTTGTCAGCATAGCTCTTCTGTCTGCTCTGAGCTGATCGCAATCTATCACATATCAACCGAACATCCTTAGAGGCTTTCCTGACCAAATCAGGAGTAAATATATTTCGGTCACCCACTTCTTCCCATCCAATAGGGGAACGACATCTACGGCCATATAATGCCTTGTATGGTGCCATCCCAATACTCGAACGATAACTGTTATTGTAGGCGAATTCGGCTAGTGGCAAATGATCATCCCAGGATGTCACACCCGTGACCTAACTTCTAACATAGACGCACAGTGTTAAGCGGAATTGCGATATAAGATATCGTAAGTATCTCTATGGATCGTTTTACTTGCTGTTTGTGTCCGATGTAGGAACCATGCTACTCTTTTTAATATTTTCATAAATGATAAATTCCTAGAAGTGACCTATAATACCAGTGATTATCGAGTTTCTTTCACAAGAATGGCAGCATAACCATAATATAGAATTACGTCCTTCCTACCATTTTCGGCATAATCATCACAAGTACTCAACAACAGAAATATTAAATCTGTGTTAATAACACTAATACTCATGCATCGTATAACCATAAATCCGACAAGTTGGTCAACCCATATAGCATGCCATGTTGTTCATCCATTTTAAACCAAAAAGAAGAAACCCAAGGTAATCCATGGTAACTTATATTACCATATCAACACATAACCACAATATGACAAATCAATAGCTTACAACATGTTGCCAAATCTATTGTTTAAACCAAAAGAAGAAACCTAAGAGTAATACTTAGTAATCATACTTAAACATCTTCTAACTAAATATACGTCTCACAAAATACAACCGTGCGTACATATCTGAAAATAAAATGCATATATATACATATATATCTTCCATCGCATATACCTCGAAAATACCAAAATTAGCTCGCTAGGCTGAAGGAGTCAGCTAGAAGTTTACATAACCGAAGCTAGTAAAACACCATGCAGTGATAAATCACGAGAGTTAAAGACGTCATGCACAATTCGATAAAATAATGTTATTTATACTTCAGTTAAGACATGCTTACATAACTAAAAATCATGCATCGTTAGACAAAATCAGATTTCCAAAGAACATTTATAAATTCTCAAAGTCGACACCATTGTCAAAAGAGCAATTCAATCGAAATACAAGCATGGGCATACTTAAATTATTTGATACAACAAATAAGAATGTGGCAATTACCCAAACCAGTCATGAAATCCAAATACTCAATTAACATCACCAATATCAATGGAAAATAAACACCTATGGCCATAGTGACTACCGCCATATCCTAACTGAGCAAGTTCCAGACTGTCACGCCCCGAAAATTACGAAAAATAGGGCAATTTAAAACTTTTTACTCATTAATTCACAGTTAAAGGTGCATTCCTGTGCAGTGTCACACATCATCATAAGTATCATTCCTCAGGATCTCATCATGGCATAATAAATATTATATTATACCCATTACTCGATTACAAGTTAATTAATCCTAATACATCCCATACAATGATATACATCAAGTGTCTGCAATTACAATAATAGTCTGGGTACATGAAAAGATAAAATATACCTCAAGATACAATATATATGGCATGGAGCTCGAATCCTCCACTAGCCACTACTCCGTACGTCACAGGGAGATCCTTTTTCACTTGAAAAACTCTGGGGGGAAAGAAAACAGGGTGAGCTTCTAAATCGCTCAGTAAGGGGGGGTAAGGAACTCATTTCATAAACCAAAATGCACATCACAAAATATTTATTTGTATGTGAAACTCATTTGAAAATCATAGCATGAAAGTACTCAAAACGACATTCTCATGTCTCAAGTCATGTGAAAACATGAAGTAAAAAGGCTCACTCTAGAGCAATAACAAAGCATGTGAAAATATGCGATAAACGCTTTCTCAAATACGTGATAAAATCACTGAAATAGTAATGCACGTGGCGCAGCCACTAAACACATGTGGCATAGCCACTGATTTAATTTCACACGTGGCATAGCCACTAAACACACGTGGCATAGCCACTGATTTAATTTCACACGTGGCATAGCCACTGGATAGGGTTTCACGTGGCAACGGCCACTAATTAGGGGTTCTCACGTGGCAACGGCCACCAATAGGGTTTCTCACGTGGCAACGGCCACCAAATGGGGTATCACGTGGCAACGGCCACCAATGGGGTATCACGTGGCAACGGCCACCAATGGGGTTTCTCACGTGGCAATGGCCACCAATGGGGTTTCTCACGTGGCAACGGCCACCAAATAGGGTTTCACACGTGGCACCGGCCACTAAGTATACGTGGCACAGCCACAGAATGGGTTATTCTCACGTTACCAGAACGGAGAAGAATCGGGCTTACATCTACCAGAGCAATGCCCGGTGTGTACTCAAAATTACACACCTAAGTCTTATCACACAAGACTGGTTTGCCTTCACGTAGAACTCATAATGGTTTTTCTCTCATAAATCTCATTTGAAAATCGTTTTGTACTCAACACAAAACAAAATAAAACCGAGTTTCAACCGGCAAAGCACTCACACATTTCTCAAATCTCGATATTGCCTTAACGTAGAGCCCAGTTATAAACTCATAAAAACATTGGGCTCCAACCGGCTATAAAAATCGTGTGCAGTTGTATCTCAACACAACACTCAACATGCTTGTTTTATAAACCACAAATCATGCTAAAATAGTTTACAAATCACATACACAAATGGTTTAGATTTCCCTTACCTCTTTGCACCTCGTATAGTGCAATCGTTTCCCCCGTATCACGGACTAGCCTCGCATTCCACTCTGGAACTCCCGAGCTGTCCAAACGATGTTAAAACATCAATACTCAATTATCTCATAAACCTCCATTCTCAAAAATCGAGCATAATTGCTCATAACACCTCAAATCTCTTGATTCTCGTAACTCTACCCCAAACTACACTCTCATTCACAACATCTCAACGTTCTACGTTTCTCATGTTAAATCATCTACGCTAATTCACCACATTGTCTATATTTCCATTTATAGCACAAATTCTCAAAATTACCAAAATTACCAAATATCAACATTACTCCAACTACATTGCAATTTCATCAATCCCTAATCATTTCTCAGCTATTTCAACGCAATGACAACCACCAATATCATCAAAATCATCTCAAATATCAAGATCGAGGTTTAGAAATTACCCAAAGATTGTGGAGAGCTTATATCTTGCCTCGATTCGATCCGTCTTTCGATTTCCAAGTATGTTGTTCTCCTTTTGATGAGGAACTTCCCTTCTTGCCACAACCTCTGATTTGGCCGGAAATGGGTGTTTTGGATGAGTGAGAAAGTTAGGTTTTCGGTGGAAATGGGGTTGGAAGAGAGAGAAAGTGAGTTTGCAGGAGAAAAACAGGGGTTCCTTATATAGGCTGAGGGTAGGAGATCGATCTGTCGAGGGGTGAGATCGATCTCTTTATGGCTTTATGAGATCGATCTGCTCCTTGAGGAGATCGATCTTCTCCCAAATAGAATCATTTGGAGATCGATCTCTTCCTCATGAGATCGATCTTCTCTCAAACAGATTCATAAGGAGATCGATCCTCTTCCATTGGAGATCGATCTGCTCCTTAAATTTCTCCTTCTTTGTCGTTTATAACTCACCAGATCGATCTCTCCTTCTCCCAGATCGATCTGTCCTCATAGTTTCACATTTATTTTAAACACTTAACATTTATATCTCCAATTATCATTCCCCAATTCACTTAGCTCAATAAATTACACTTCAAATTATTATTACATCAATAAATATGTCTGAAATTCTCAGATCTCACATCCTTCCCACCTTAAAAGAATTTGGTCCTCCAAATTCAACTCAACTAGTTAAAGAGATGGGGGTATTTCTCCTTCATGAGACTCTCTAGTTCCCACGTTGCCTCTTCCCTTGAGTGATGTTTCCACAAAACTTTCACTAATAGGATGCTCTTGGTTCTCAGTACCTTCTCCTTTCTATCGAGAATCCGGACGGGTTCCTCAGTGTAGCTCATGTCCTCCTGTATGTCCATCTCATCATACTCTATAACATGAGAAGGGTCCGGGTGGTACTTCCTCAACATAGACACATGAAAAACATTGTGTATTCCGGACATCTGTGGGGGTAATGCTAATCTGTAAGCTACCTCTCCCACTCTCTCAAGAATCTCGAATGGTCCTACGTATCGAGGACTCAACTTTCCTTTCTTCCCAAATCGCAAGATACCCTTACTCGGTGATATTTTTAGAAATACTGCATCACCAACCTCAAACTCGAGTGGCCGTCTACGCACATCCGCGTAGCTTTTCTGTCTACTTTGTGCAGCCCGTAACCTCTCACATATGAGTTTCACACTCTGTACGGCTTGCTCAACAAGCTCAGGAGCATTTATCTTTCTGTCACCGACTTCTTCCCAAGCTACAGGGATCTACACCTCCTACCATATAGAGCCTCAAAGGGTGCCATTTCAATACTCGCATGATAGCTGTTATTGTATGCAAACTCTGCTAAGGGCAGGTGATCATCCCATGATCCCTTAAAATCCATCGTACACGCCCTCAACATATCCTCCAGGGTCTGAATAGTCCTCTCTGACTGACCATCTGTCTGAGGATGAAAGGCGCTACTAAAACTCAATCGAGATCCCATGGAATCCTGAAACTGGGTTCAAAACCTGGAAGTAAATCGGGAATCTCTATCAGAAGTAATACTCACTAGAGCCCCATGTAATCTAGCTATCTCGCTGACATATAGCTCAGCTAAGGCATCCACCGTATCTGTGCTCTTGATGGTAAGGAAGTGGGCACTCTTGGTCAATCTATCCACTATAACCCATATAGCGTCATGACCTCTTCGGGTCCTCGATAAACCCATAATAAAGTCCATAGTGACATGCTCCCATTTCCATGTAGGTACAGGTAAGGACTGTAGTAGTCCTCCGAGCTTCCGATGCTCAGCTTTCACTTGCTGGCATACTAAACACCTGGCCACGTACTCTGCCACGTCTCGCTTCATACCACTCCACCAATACACCTTTCTCAAGTCTCGGTACATCTTAGTACTCCCTGGGTGCATGGTGTATCGCGAGCAGTGGGATTCTCTCAGTATCTGTCTCTTCAGGGTATCCTTGTCCGGTACACAAATCCGTCCTCTGAATCTCAACAATCCATCCTCACTGATGGTGAGATCCGACTGCGAACTCTACTCAGCTTGGCTAACCATATCTATCAATCTCGGATCACTGCGCTGCCCAGTTCTAATCTGATCCATGATCCTGGGCTCTATCCGCAGGCTAGCCAAAAATCCAGTCTCTACCTCTTTAACTCTGATCCGAAGTTCGGCGAACTACTCTAACAAATCCCATTCCCTGATCATCATAGTAGATATCATACTCTTCCTGCTCAGGGCATAAGCAACTACATTCGCCTTACCCGGATGATAAAGAATCTCACAGTCATAATCCTTAAGGAGTTCCATCCATCTCCTTTGTCTCATGTTTAACTCTTTCTGATCAAAAAGATATATCAAACTCTTGTGATCAGTGAAGATCTGGAATCTTTCCCCATATAAGTAGTGTCGCCAGATCTTCAAAGCAAATACCATAGCGGCTAACTCCAAATCATGCATGGGGTAATTCCGCTCATGGTCTTTCAGCTGTCGCGATCCATATGCGACCACTCTTCTGTGCTGCATAAGCACACACCCCAATCCTTGATGAGATGCATCACTATACACCGAAAATCCTCCTGATCCCTCAGGAATAGTTAGCATAGGTGCCGCTGTCAACCTCCTCTTTAATTCCTGAAAACTGAGCTCACATTAATCAGTCCATATAAATGGAGTCTCTTTGCGCGTGAGCTTAGTCAAAGGGGCGGCAATCCTGGAAAATCCTTCCACCAATCTTCTGTAATACCCTGCCAAACCAAGGAAGCTTCGTACCTCAGTAACTGTCCTCGGTCTCTCCCAATTAAGCACAGCCTCCACCTTGCTTGGGTCCACTGATACTCCTTCCTCTGAGACTATATGACCAAGGAAAGCTATCCGGTTCAGCCAAAACTCACACTTACTAAGCTTTCCGTATAATTGCTTACTTGGAGTATCTGAAGTACTAACCACAAATGCTGTGCATGCTCCTCATACGACCGAGAGTACACCAGGATATCATCAATAAAGACTATCACAAATTTATCCAGATAGTCTCTGAACACCTCGTTCATCAATCTCATAAATGCTGCAGGGGCGTTCGTCAATCCAAAGGACATCACCAGAAATTCGTAATGGCCATACCTTGTCCTGAAGGCCGTCTTTGGAATATCTTCTTCCTTGATCCTCAATTGGTGATAGCCCGATCTCAAATCAATCTTAGAAAAGACTGATGCCCCTCTCAGCTGATCAAGTAGATCATCAATCCTGGGTAGTGGGTATTTGTTCTTCACCGTGGCTTTATTCAACAATCGATAGTCTACGCATAATTTGAGACTACCATCCTTCTTCTTGACAAATAAAACTGGTGCTCCCCACGGTGAAACTGTCACGACCCAATTCCATTCTCTTTAACCGAAATCACTGAAAATTTTTCGCGTTTTACTGTTACCTTACCCGGTCGTGAACTAAACTCACCACACATTGTTGGGCTGTGAGTCAATAATAAACACCACATCTCATTCATTCTCAATTAATTAAAACGATGTCATACATGTGCATTTAATCGTGTACTTATACGAATACATGTTTTACTGACATCTACATCCCCCATAAGTACAACTCAAAAGAATACTGTGCTTTTACATTGTTTAGATACAAAAAGAATCACTGTGTATATACCTCTTAGCGATGGAGATGCAGCGGAGTCCAAAATAATATGCCTCAGTCCTCTCTGGGCTACTATGCACGCTCTGTAGGGGGAAAATAGAGTGGGATGAGCAACCACACGCTCAGTAAGGTAATAATGCAAGCATGGTAGATAACTACTCTATCTACATGCTGATAGTGTTATGCATAAATTATTTATAGTAGGAGCATGAGGAATAAAACTATGCCATATGAGTATACATATATATCATGTATCAAAGTCATGTAAAATTGGCATATAAAACATGGTAAAACATCATGTATAAATCATCTCATGCTCGACCTCATTTAAATTCATAAAAAGGGCAATTCATTTAGAAACCTCCTTTTTTAAACCCACGTCATAAAACTCTTTCTCATCACATACAATCACATCACATCAATTCACAATCACAACCTTATCTTCATTTCATAATTCAAATCCACGAGGCTCGACCCCTCCTTCGGGTCTACCTTAAACAATCACAATCACACTTAGAGATTTAAAATCATGTGGCAGTAAGTAAATCAAGCAAGGAGACAGGTTACTATATCTCAAGTGACTACGTTGGCCAATCGTCACATATCATCCCAGACCACACAGATTCCGGTGTGCGGGGTATCATGCTGGCACGAAGGTGGGTTAGTTCTCCGCCAGACTTTCTCAAATCAAGTAACCACCACGCGGTACATCGTACTCCATGTGATATACACGGTACGTCGTACTCCGCGGACCCATAACATGGTTGGGGGTGCCTATCATAGGTCTTATCTACCCCATACCAAATGTAACCTTCATAGTCTTAAGAGCGCGTGGGAGTAACCTCAATACCAGGTCCTAGCCCCTCATGGCCTTGCTCGCCCCTGTTGGGTTCCCTGATCCAGGTCCTAGCCCCTCACCCTCACCCCACCTAAGAGGTCTGTCAGGCCTGTTGGGTTCCCTGGACGGATTATGTCAGGTCCTAGCCCCTCACCCTCACCCCACCTAAGAGGTCTGTCAGGACTGTTGGGTTCCCTGAGTTAATCCGTATCTCTCACCACGGCCTCATACGTACCACAGTGTGAAAACCAGCGCGAGCTACGCTCTAGCGTGAATTCATGCATCAAAACCATTCACTTCGTAGGAGCAACGCTCTGGTACGACATTTATGCATAAAATATGAAGAAACCATGTACAAGCATAGCTCCAGTACAGTTATATGCATAAGAAAAACCACTCAAATCCACATACGAGCGTAAGCTCCAGTACGGTTTATAAACATCATCACAATTCAATTTCAAAGTGCGAGTTAAGCTCAAGCACGTTTCACACAAGTGAAAACATAGAAATCCAGCGCGAGCGAGGCTCTAGCGCGATTTATGTCATACAAATATGATAGGCGGCTCATGTATAATTTATCAATCCCGACAATTCGGGTTTAGCACTCACAAGTGCTTTTCCACAACAACAATACAATACTAGCCGACCTATCTACAAGCTTGCTTAAAACCAAGCAATTCGTTTTGAAAAGCATCAAAACATTAGATTTATGCAATTATTAGCCTTACTATCCCATTTCATAAAATCCACTTCAAATCCAAAACCACGCACATACTCATCATCATTCACGAATACCATCAACATTTATTTGAGCAATCATGCATTTCATAAAACACCCGATATTCACCCACAAGTTCAAAGTACGAGCAGCTACCTCTATATACTCACAAAATTCCCTTACCTGGAATCGCGATGCGTGATTCCACTTCCTTAAGCTGCTTACTCGTACGGTTCGATTCGTCTTCAACGAACTCTTCGGGACTGCACAAAATCGTATCCCGCATTATATTCGATCCATATTATGCAACCCTTGTGCTTGCTATAGTCAATTTAACCTATAGCCTCTATTAATGGCCTCGTTTCATTACTTTACCCATAGCTCGAGTCTATGGATCTTCTTAGGCCTATTATCTTATTCAAAATCGATATCAAATCGATATTAAGCTCATAGTGTTCATACTTCATGAATTCCCTCACTATGGCATTTATCAAGCATATTCATACCCATTTCCACAATTCCTCCAAACTCACAATGTAATCTCATTTAACCATTTAAAATCATAAACATTACCCCAATAACAACTTTAGCATGCCATAAATCATAGGCTCATTCAATCCCACATATCCTCACATTATACTCATTTTAGATTTCTAGGTCACACCAATTCCACTACATTCCTAAGTAGTTTATCCATCAATACTCATACCAATCAACTCCAAAATCAATTAAATAGCTAATGCATTTGGATTGGAGTGTTAGAATCTTACCAATATGATTTCTCTTCTTGCTCTAATTGGTAATGCCCTTAACTCCTTCAATTCCGAGAATGGGAAAATGCCCTCTCACTATGTTGTTCTTCTCTTTGATAGGAACAACTTTGCCTCTAATGATCTCTCTCTAAATCTCACTGAAAATGGCTGATTTTTAGAGAGGGAAGTTAGGTTTTTGGGGTTAAGATTGTAAGGTTAAGTGTTTTTCCGAGATTTTCAGATTTTTAGCTTTCCTTATATAGAAATGACTTGAGGAGATCGATCTGGTCCAAGAGGACATCGATCTGGTCCCTTAAAATCCCTCTTTTTCACGGCATTTGTAAGCCTGAGATCGATCTGTCGAAGCAATCAGATCGATCTGTTGAAGCATGAGATCGATCTGTCGAAGCATGAGATCGATCTGGTCCCAAACAGAGAGCTAAGGAGATCGATCTGGCTCCATTGGAGATCGATCTGCTCTATTCTTTCGCCCAAATAAGAGCATTCTGGCTCTCCCAGATCGATCTCTCATCCTATGAGATCGATCTGGCCCTCATGTTTTCCAGATTTCCTGCAGTTTTCTTGCTGCAACTCATACCAACATACCCTTAATCTATTGCCATGGCCATTTTCTCATTCACCCACCTTTATAACTTGAAAATGACATCCATTCATACCTTATGCACATTGAAACTTGTGTGCATTCATTGTATGTCCAAAGGTATGCTACATAAAACCAAATGGAAGCATAACTCCCTTCCATTTTACCACACAACCCATTTTGAGTCTCAGTCACATCTATCACTTGCTAGAACTCATTTCTTCGTATTCATACTCAATGAAACTTGTATGTACGTTACAATTCATATCACACATACATACATTGAATCCATTGACTTACATCAATCCTACTTTACATTACAAGTCCATTCATATTATTTGATCCAATTATACATATTACCATTATACATATACGGGGTCTTACATTCTCCCCTCCTTCAAGGAATTTGGTCCTCCAAATTAGAACCAAGTCACTCTTCAAAAAGTTGGGGGTACTTCTCCCGTATCAAGTTCTCCAATTCCCACGTGGCCTCTTCCACCATGTGGTGTTGCCAAAGAACTTTCACCAAGGGAATTGTCTTATTCCGCAACACTTTCTCTTTTCTGTCCAATATCCGAACCGACTTCTCAATATACGTCATACTCTCATGGAGCTCCAACAGCTCATATCTTATCACGTGTGTCGGGTCCGGGTGATACTTCCGAAGCATCGAGCGTGGAAGACGTTGTGGACATTTGCCAAGTCCGGTGGCAATGCCAACCTATACGCCTTATCTCCCACTCTCTCCAAAATCTCGAAGGGTCCGATATATCTAGGGCTCAGCTGCCCTTCTTACCAAATCTCATAATACCCTTCGATGGTGATACCCTCAGAAACACCGACTCACCCTCATCAAACTCCAGTGGTCTTCGTCTCTTGCCAGCATAACTCTTTTGTCGGCTCTGAGCTGTCCGTAATCTCTCACATATCAACTGGACGTCCTCAGATGCCTGCTGCACTAAGTCCGGAGCAAAAATCTGTCTATCACCAACCTCTTCCCATCCAATGGGGGAACGGCATCTAAGTTCGTACAATGCCTCATAGGGTGCCATCCCGATACTAGCATGATAGCTATTATTATAAGCGAACTCGGCTAACTGCAGGTGGTCATCCCAGGAGCCTCTATAATCCAGCACACACGCTCTCAACATATCCTCGAGGGTCTGTATAGTCCTCTCTGACTGCCCATCTGTCTGAGGATGAAAAGCGGTGCTAAAGCTCAGTCGGGTCCCCAGCGCTTCCTGAAAATGTTCCCAGAAATGAGAAGTGAAGCGGGCATCCCTATCAGAAACAACGCTCACTGGTACACCATGTAGCCTTAATATCTCTCGAATATACAGGTTTGCCAACTGACTCAGTGTATCGGTAGCTCTCATAGCCAAGAAATGGGCGGACTTAGTCAACCGGTCCACAATAACCCATATGGCATCATGACCTCTACGGGTCCTCGGCAACCCCATCACAAAATCCATGGTGACATGCTTCCACTTCCATGTCGGTATCGGTAGAGGCTGCAAAAATCCTGCAGGCTTCTGATGCTCTACCTTCACTTGCTGAAAAACGAGACACTTAGCGACATATTCAGCAATGTCTCTTTTCATTCTAGACCACCAATAAACCTTCCGAAGGTTTTGATACATCTTTGTACTTCCCGGATGTATCGTATTCTTCGATGAGTGAGCCTCTGATAAAATCGTTCTCCTGATCTCAGGATCCCTGGGAACGCATACTCTGCCTCTGAACCTCAATAAGCCATCAGCACTCTGCTCAAAATCGATACCCACACCTGTCTGTATCTGCCTCATCCAATCGATACACCGTCGATCGCTCTGCTGGGCTTGCCAAATACGGCCAATCAACTCTGGCTCTAGTCTCAAACTAGCTATGATCTCAAGTCTCTCAGATCCAGGTGGGGTTACATCCAAACTGAGGTTCGCAAAGTGTTCTAACAATTCATGTTCCCGTATCATCATATAAGACACCAACCCAAGGCTCTTTCTACTCAAAGCATCGACAACTACATTTGCCTTACCCGGGTGGTACATGATTTCACAATCATAGTCTTTCAGGAGTTTGAGCCATCTCCTCTGTCTCATATTCAGCTTTTTCTGCGAGAACAGGTACTTAAGGCTCTTATGATCTGTGAACACCTGAAATTTCTCACCATAGAGATAGTGGCGCCATATTTTCAAAGCAAATACTACAGCCGCCAACTCCAAATCATGTGTCGGGTAGTTCCTCTCATGATCTTTCAACTGTCTAGATCCATAGGCAACTACCTTCCCATCCTGCATAAGCACACAGCCCAGTCCCTGGTGTGATGCATCCGTATATACCGAGAATCCTCCTGAGCTGGTAGGAATGGTGAGAACTGGAGCAGTCGTCAATCGACGCTTGAGCTCCTCAAAACTCCTCTCACATGCCTCATCCCATGTAAACTTAACATCTTTACGCGTGAGGCGTGTCAACGGAGCAGCTAGTCTGGGGAAACCCTCTACAAATCTCCGATAATATCCTGCCAATCCCAGGAAACTTCTGATCTCAGTTACTGTCTTGGGCTGTTCCCACTGCACAACTGCCTCTATCTTGGATGGATCCACTGATACCCCATCCTTTGACACAACATGCCCCAGAAATGAGATCTGTTCCAACCAAAAGTTACACTTGCTGAGTTTGGCATACAATTCTCTCTCTCGGAGGGTCTGCAGAACTATCCTCAAGTGCTCCTCATGATCTTCCCTGGACTTGGAGTACACCAAAACATCATCTATGAAAACAATCACAAACTTGTCCAGGTATGGCTTGAATATATCATTCATCAATGCCATAAATGCTGCGGGAGCATTCGTCAATCCGAATGGCATCACCAAAAACTCGTAGTGGCCATAACAGGTACGAAATGCTGTCTTGGGTACATCTCCACTCCTGATCCTCAACTGATGATACCCTGACCGCAGATCTATCTTAGAAAATACTTCGGCTCCCTGGAGCTGATCCAACAAATCATCGATTCTCGGAAGGGGGTACTTGTTCTTAATGGTGGCCTTATTCAACAACCGGTAATCTATACACAGTCGGAGGCTTCCATCCTTCTTCCTTACAAATAGAACCGGTGCTCCCCAAGGTGAGACACTCGGTCTAATAAACCCTTTCTCCAGCAACTCTTGCAGCTGTTTCTTCAGCTCTTCCAACTCTATCGGAGCCATTCTATAGGGTGGCTTAGATATCGGCTCTGTACCAGGCACTAACTCAATGTAAAATTCCATTTCCCTTTCAGGTGGTAGTCCTGGTAATTCATCCGGAAAGACATCAGGGTAATCCGTAATTACAGGTATGTCTTTCAATTCCGGGTGTGTCTCATCCATATCGACCACATAGGCGATGAACCCTTCACATTATCCTCTCCATCGTTAGTAACATAAACCATCACTCCACATTCAATATTTATCAAAAACGAATAATTTATCTCTCAAGCAATATGCATTTAAAATCATACTCCTTTATTTACAACAAACATGGTATTTTCATATCATTTCTTTTCATCAAAGTTTACAATAAGATTGTCTAATCCTGAAAACATCAATGTTTTGGCATGACAATCCATCACAACACGATTGGTAGCCAACCAATCCATTCCCAAAATTACATCAAAATCATTCACATTCAATAAAATCAGATTGGCTATCATTTCCTTCCCCTCTATCTTTAACTTACAATCCCTACATACATGCTCAGTCAATTGACTATCATTCATGGGTGTGGAATCATCAACATTTTATCCAACAATGTTGGTTTCACATATTTCAACAATTTGTGTGCAAAGGAAGGTGATATGAAAGAATGCGTGGCACCAGGATCAAATAATACCAATGCTTCTAAATCAAAGATTCGGATGGTACCTTTAATCACATCCGTCGATGCGTTTGCAGTGTCCTGGTCCAGTGCGTGCACCCTTCCTCTGCTCACACCCACAGCCTGTTTCCCTTTTTCCTCAGCTGTAGCCCTCCTCCTCGGGGCTGCTGTCTCAACTGGAGTTCCCTCAGGCTCCTTGCCCTTCTGTGGGGCAACCTCAATTATCTCAGTGCAGTACCTCGATATATGTCCTGGCCTCCCACACCTAAAGCACGAAACAGGGGGCACCTGACATGGCCTAGTCCCATGGTATCTCCCACATCTCCTACACTGATCCGTGGTAGGTCGTGGTCCTCCAATAGTTATACCCCTCGATGCAGTCAAAGCTGGGTATACGGGAGGTCTAGCAGCTCTCTCCTGCACCTCCTCGATCTTAGGCCTCTTCTCAAAAAACCTTTGGCCGTCTCTCTTGGCCACTCTTCCAAACCCGGATCTCTTCCGGTCCCTGTCCTTTCTAACACTGACTCTCCCCAGCTCGGAGGCATTTCGCTCAAAGTCTTGCTCACATAACTGAGCCTTATGTACAGCCTCCTCATAAGTCACAATATGGAAGGGAGCTAGCTTAGTCCGGATGGCCAATCTCAATCCATCCATGAACTTCTGAATCTTTCGGGTCTCACTACCCATCGTGTCCGGGTCATATCTCCCCAAGGACATAAACTTGGACTCATACTCGTCCACAGTATGGTTCCCCTGAACCAAATTCATAAATTCCATCCGCAGTTTCCTCTGTGTGGTAGCTGGGATGTACTGTCTCCTGAAGGCCTCTAGAAATATCTCCCACGAGATCTCGGAGTGTCTGGCCCTCAAAATAGCCTCGGTGGACCTCCACCAGTGCTCTGCCTCGCCTTTCAACATAAATACGGCAAAGGCTACCTTCTCAACTGAAGTGCATCGGAAAAACCTATATAGTTTCTCCATCTCATACACCCAATCCTCCGTAACCACTGGGTCCTTCACCCCTCTAAACACTGTGGGTTTCAGCGCTTGAAACTCTCGCAACCTGCTCAAGTCGCAGTCATATCCCACATCACTACCGCTCTGCTGTGGAGCGATAGGAGAATCTGTATCCTGGGCTGGAGGTGGTGTAACTGTAGCTGTCTCAGCAGCATGAGGTCTCTCCGCCTCTGCAACTGCCTGTTCCGTAGTAGGCTGTGCTGCAGGACCTCGTCTGTCACCGGCGCCCAAGGCCTGCGTGACTATCTCCACCAGACTCTCAATACTCCGCTCTAATCTAGCGAAGCGAGCCTCAGTATCACCTGCTCTCTCAGCAGGGTTCTGTGGAGCCTGCTCAGTCTGTGGCTCAGTACGGCTCTCAGGCCTACCTCTACGGCCTCTAGCACATGCCCTCAGGCCTACCTTGGCGTGTAACTGGCATAGTACCTAACCTCCTGTATTATAATAATTCATTAAGCTCAATCTATCACCGTATACACAGTTATATCTAAACAAAAGCACAGTACTATAGGGATGTACTTTCCTACGTTTTATTAATGACTCACATCAGGCCAACACAGCTCTGATACCAATCTCTGTCACGACCCAATTCCATTCTCTTTAACCGAAATCACTGAAAATTTTTCGCATTTTACTGTTACCTTACCCGGTCGTGAACTAAACTCACCACACACTGTTGGGCTGTGAGTCAATAATAAACACCACATCTCATTCATTCTCAATTAATTAAAACGATGTCATACATGTGCATTTAATCGTGTACTTATACGAATACATGTTTTACTGACATCTACATCCCCCATAAGTACAACTCAAAAGAATACTGTGCTTTTACATTGTTTAGATACAAAAAGAATCACTGTGTATATACCTCTTAGCGATGGAGATGCAGCGGAGTCCAAAATAATACGCCTCAGTCCTCACTGGGCTACTATGCACGCTCTGTAGGGGGAAAATAGAGTGGGATGAGCAACCACACGCTCAGTAAGGCAATAATGCAAGCATGGTAGATAACTACTCTATCTACATGCTGATAGTGTTATGCATAAATTATTTATAGTAGGAGCATGAGGAATAAAACTATGCCATATGAGTATACATATATATCATGTATCAAAGTCATGTAAAATTGGCATATAAAACATGGTAAAACATCATGTATAAATCATCTCATGCTCGACCTCATTTAAATTCATAAAAAGGGCAATTCATTTAGAAACCTCCTTTTTTAAACCCACGTCATAAAACTCTTTCTCATCACATATAATCACATCACATCAATTCACAATCACAACCTCATCTTCATTTCATAATTCAAATCCACGAGGCTCGACCCCTCCTTCGGGTCTACCTTAAACAATCACAATCACACTTAGAGATTTAAAATCATGTGGCAGTAAATAAATCAAGCAAGGAGACAGGTTACTATAACTCAAGTGACTACGTTGGCCAATCGTCACATATCATCCCAGACCACACAGATTCCAGTGTGCGGGGTATCATGCTGGCACGAAGGTGGGTTAGTTCTCCGCCAGACTTTCTCAAATCAAGTAACCACCACGCGGTACATCGTACTCCATGTGATATACACGGTACGTCGTACTCCGCGGACCCATAACATGGTTGGGGTGCCTATCATAGGTCTTATCTACCCCATACCAAATGTAACCTTCATAGTCTCAAGAGCGCGTGGGAGTAACCTCAATACCAGGTCCTAGCCCCTCATGGCCTTGCTCGCCCCTGTTGGGTTCCCTGATCCAGGTCCTAGCCCCTCACCCTCACCCCACCTAAGAGGTCTGTCAGGCCTGTTGGGTTCCCTGGACGGATTATGTCAGGTCCTAGCCCCTCACCCTCACCCCACCTAAGAGGTCTGTCAGGACTGTTGGGTTCCCTGAGTTAATCCGTATCTCTCACCACGGCCTCATACGTACCACAGTGTGAAAACCAGCGCGAGCTACGCTCTAGCGCGAATTCATGCATCAAAACCATTCACTTCGTACGAGCAACGCTCTGGTACGACATTTATGCATAAAATATGAAGAAACCATGTACGAGCATAGCTCCAGTACAGTTATATGCATAAGAAAAACCACTCAAATCCACATACGAGCGTAAGCTCCAGTACGGTTTATAAACATCATCACAATTCAATTTCAAAGTGCGAGTTAAGCTCAAGCACGTTTCACACAAGTGAAAACATAGAAATCCAGCGCGAGCGAGGCTCTAGCGCGATTTATGTCATACAAATATGATAGGCGGCTCATATACAATTTATCAATCCCGACAATTCGGGTTTAGCACTCACAAGTGCTTTTCCACAACAACAATACAATACTAGCCGACCTATCTACAAGCTTGCTTAAAACCAAGCAATTCCTTTTGAAAAGCATCAAAACATTAGATTTATGCAATTATTAGCCTTACTATCCCATTTCATAAAATCCACTTCAAATCCAAAACCACACACATACTCATCATCATTCACGAATACCATCAACATTTATTTGAGCAATCATGCATTTCATAAAACACCCGATATTCACCCACAAGTTCAAAGTATGAGCAGCTACCTCTATATACTCACAAAATTCCCTTACCTGGAATCGCGATGCGTGATTCCACTTCCTTAAGCTGCTTACTCGTACGGTTTGATTCGTCTTCAACGAACTCTTCGGGACTGTACAAAATCGTATCCCGCATTATATTCGATCCATATTATGCAACCCTTGTGCTTGCTATAGTCAATTTAACCTATAGCCTCTATTAATGGCCTCGTTTCATTACTTTACCCATAGCTCGAGTCTATGGATCTTCTTAGGCCTATTATCTTATTCAAAATCGATATCAAATCGATATTAAGCTCATAGTGTTCATACTTCATGAATTCCCTCACTATGGCATTTATCAAGCATATTCATACCCATTTCCACAATTCCTCCAAACTCACAATGTAATCTCATTTAACCATTTAAAATCATAAACATTACCCCAATAACAACTTTAGCATGCCATAAATCATAGGCTCATTCAATCCCACATATCCTCACATTATACTCATTTTAGATTTCTAGGTCACACCAATTCCACTACATTCCTAAGTAGTTTATCCATCAATACTCATACCAATCAACTCCAAAATCAATTAAATAGCTAATGCATTTGGATTGGAGTGTTAGAATCTTACCAATATTATTTCTCTTCTTGCTCCAATTGGTAATGCCCTTAACTCCTTCAATTCCGAGAATGGGAAAATGCCCTCTCACTATGTTGTTCTTCTCTTTGATAGGAACAACTTTGCCTCTAATGATCTCTCTCCAAATCTCACTGAAAATGGCTGATTTTTAGAGAGGGAAGTTAGGTTTTTGGGGTTAAGATTGTAAGGTTAAGTGTTTTTCTGAGATTTTCAGATTTTCAGCTTTCCTTATATAGAAATGACTTGAGGAGATCGATCTGGTCCAAGAGGAGATCGATCTGGTCCCTTAAAATCCCTCTTTTTCACGGCATTTTTAAGCCTGAGATCGATCTGTCAAAGCAATCAGATCGATCTGTTGAAGCATGAGATCGATCTGTCGAAGCATGAGATCGATCTGGTCCCAAACAGAGAGCTAAGGAGATCGATCTGGCTCCATTGGAGATCGATCTGCTCTATTCTTTCGCCCAAATAAGAGCATTCTGGCTCTCCAGATCGATCTCTCATCCTATGAGATCGATCTGGCCCTCATGTTTTCCAGATTTCCTGCAGTTTTCTTGCTGCAACTCATACCAACATACCCTTAATCTATTGCCATGGCCATTTTCTCATTCACCCACCTTTATAACTTGAAAATGACATCCATTCATACCTTATGCACATTGAAACTTGTGTGCATTCATTGTATGTCCAAAGGTATGCTACATAAAACCAAATGGAAGCATAACTCCCTTCCATTTTACCACACAACCCATTTTGAGTCTCAATCACATCTATCACTTGCTAGAACTCATTTCTTCGTATTCATACTCAATGAAACTTGTATGTACGTTACAATTCATATCACACATACATACATTGAATCCATGGACTTACATCAATCATACTTTACATTACAAGTCCATTCATATTATTTGATCCAATTATACATATTACCATTATACATATACGGGGTCTTACAGAAACATTGGGCCTAATGAACCCTTGATCCAATAACTCCTGTAGTTGTCTCTTCAATTCCTCAAGTTCCACTAATGCCATCCTGTAAGGATGTTTAGAGATCGGCTGAGTATCTGGTACCAAATCAATGGTAAACTCCAGCTCTCTCTCTGGTGGTAAACCTGGCAATTCATCTGGGAAAACATCCAAAAATTCACAAACCACAGGTATATCCTCAATCCTCGGATGTTCCCGCTCATCGTCTGAGATGAGTGTCTCATAACCTTCACATGAATAATCATATTTAATATTTTCCAAAATAATATCAAAATTCTCAAATTACTTACTAGAAATCCACATAATCATTTCCTCAATATCTCAATCGTACACTGTAAGGTTCAGGTAGGGAGAAAGTTACAATCTTAGTGTAGCAGTCTAAACTCACTCAATTGGTCGCCAACCAATCCATTCCCAGAATTACATCAAACCCATGAATATTCAACAGGATTAGATCTGCTAACATCACTCTATCTCCCACCTTTATTTCACATCCTTTACAGATTAACTCAGTTCTCTGGGATTCACGCATAGGGGTATTCACATGTAGTATGTATTCTAGAGGTTCAAACTTCAAGTTTAATCTACATGCAAAATGCTCAGAAATAAACGAATGCGTGGATCCTGAATCAATCAACACATGAGCCTTATGATTACAGACAGAGAGTGTACCTCTTATAGTTTCTGTCGAAGTGTCTGCGATCTCCTTATCCAGGGCAAACACACGTCCCTGTGCCACAGGTTTCTTCCCTTTCTCTGCCGCAGTGGCCCGTCTCCGGGGGTCCACTCTCTGAGTCTGTTGTCTAGTGGGCTCCAAGACATGTGGTTTCTGAGGCTGAGGGTAATCCTTCATCATGTGACCCATGTCTCTACATCTAAAACATCCATGGATCGACCCAGTACAACTTCCCTCATACAATATAATAAATATTGTATTATACCCATTACTCGATTACAAGTTAATTAATCCTAATACATCCCATACAATGATATACATCAAGTGTCTGCAATTACAATAATAGTCTGGGTACATGAAAAGATAAAATATACCTCAAGATACAATATATATGGCCTAGAGCTCGAATCCTCCACTAGCCACTACTCCGTACGTCGCAGGGAGATCCTTTTTCACTTGAAGAACTCTGGGGGGAAAGAAAACAGGGCGAGCTTCTAAATCGCTCAGTAATGGGGGGAGGGGTAAGGAACTCATTTCATAAACCAAAATGCACATCACAAAATATTTATTTGTATGTGAAACTCATTTGAAAACCATAGCATGAAAGTACTCAAAACGACATTCTCATGTCTCAAGTCATGTGAAAACATGAAGTAAAAAGGCTCACTCTAGAGCAATAACAAAGCATGTGAAAATATGCGATAAATGCTTTCTCAAATACGTGATAAAATCACTGAAATAGTAATGCACGTGGCGCAGCCACTAAACACACGTGGCATAGCCACTGATTTAATTTCACACGTGGCATAGCCACTAAACACACGTGGCATAGCCACTGATTTAATTTCACACGTGGCATAGCCACTGGATAGGGTTTCACGTGGCAACGGCCACTAATTAGGGGTTCTCACGTGGCATGGGCCACCAATAGGGTTTCTCACGTGGCAACGGCCACCAAATGGGGTATCACGTGGCAATGGCCACCAATGGGGTATCACGTGGCAACGGCCACCAATGGGGTTTCTCACGTGGCAACGGCCACCAATGGGGTTTCTCACGTGGCAACGGCCACCAAATAGGGTTTCACACGTGGCAACGGCCACTAAGTATACGTGGCACAGCCACAGAATGGGTTATTCTCACGTTACCAGAACGGAGAAGAATCGGGCTTACATGCTACCAGAGCAATGCCCTGTGTGTACTCAAAATTACACACCTAAGTCTTATCACACAAGACTGGTTTGCCTTCACGTAGAACTCATAATGGTTTTTCTCTCATAAATCTCATTTGAAAATCGTTTTGTACTCAACACAAAACATAATAAAACCGAGTTCCAACCGGCAAAGCACGCACACATTTCTCAAATCTCGATATTGCCTTAACGTAGAGCCCAGTTATAAACTCATAAAAACATTGGGCTCCAACCGGCTATAAAAATCGTGTGCAGTTGTATCTCAACACAACACTTAACATGCTTGTTTTATAAACCACAAATCATGCTAAAATAGTTTACAAATCACATACACAAATGGTTTAGATTTCCCTTACCTCTTTGCACCTCGTATAGTGCAATCGTTTCCCCCGTATCACGGACTAGCCTCGCATTCCACTCTGAAACTCCCGAGCTGTCCAAACGATGTTAAAACATCAATACTCAATTATCTCATAAACCTCCATTCTCAAAAATCGAGCATAATTGCTCATAACACCTCAAATCTCTTGATTCTCGTAACTCTACCCCAAACTACACTCTCATTCACAACATCTCAACGTTCTACGTTTCTCATGTTAAATCATCTACGCTAATTCACCACATTATCTATATTTCTATTTATAGCACAAATTCTCAAAATTACCAAAATTACCAAATATCAACATTACTCTAACTACATTGCAATTTCATCAATCCCTAATCATTTCTCAGCTATTTCAATGCAATGACAACCACCAATATCATCAAAATCATCTCAAATATCAAGATCGAGGTTTAGAAATTACCCAAAGCTTGTGGAGAGCTTATCTCTTGCCTCGATTCGATCCGTCTTTCGATTTCTAAGTATGTTGTTCTCCTTTTGATGAGGAACAACTTCCCTTCTTGCCACAACCTCTGATTTGGCCAGAAATGGGTGTTTTAGATGAGTGAGAAAGTTAGGTTTTCGGTGGAAATGGGGTTGGAAGAGAGAGAAAGTGAGTTTGCAGGAGAAAAACAGGGGTTCCTTATATAGGCTGAGGGTAGGAGATCGATCTGTCGAGGGGTGAGATCGATCTGCGTTTGAATTTTGGGGACGATCTGGGTAATTTTATGCCTAGAAGATCGATCTGTCGAGGGGTGAGATCGATCTCTTTATGGCTTTATAAGATCGATCTACTCCTTGAGGAGATCGATCTTCTCCCAAACAGAATCATTTGGAGATCGATCTTCTCTCAAACAGATTCATAAGGAGATCGATCCTCTTCCATTAGAGATCGATCTGCTCCTTAAATTTCTCCTTCTTTGTTGTTTATAACTCACCAGATCGATCTCTCCTTCTCCCAGATCGATCTGTCCTCATGGTTTCACATTTATTTTAAACACTTAACATATATATCTCCAATTATCATTCCCCAATTCACTTAGCTCAATAAATTACACTTCAAATTATTATTAAATCAATAAATATGTCTGAAATTCTCAGATCTCACACAGATTAGGGTACTGAAGACGGGCTCAAGGTCTAACAGTAGTAGGTAGCAATATGTAAGATCGCAAATTCCCTGTACCAATGTTTCGTTATTTATTTGTTAAGTCGGGATTAGTTTACGGATATGAAAATATAATCTAATTAAGAGATAGGATAAATAGAATTAGAAGAGAGATTATTTCGGTTTACACCACTTAGTATAATAAATATTGGTGTATTTTAGTTTAAGTAATGTAGGAATAGGTATAATTAAAAGTTGAATCCGAAAATTAAAATCCAATACAAATTAAATATAGTAATGATAAATTATATAGAGAGAATATAATTTAATTGCATAATGTATAATGTAAGTTTAGGATTATGTCATGAACACAACATATTTAGTTGAAATATATTCATGTGACTAAATTAGAATAGATTAAGGTCATTTACCATTAGACATTAGGCTAAATGTACATGAATGTAGAAATAAATTTAATTCATGTAAGTAAATTCATGTAGTGACCGAAATCGATAAGAAGTAAAGTTAAATTCAGTGAAATAAAATTTCATGATAATTAAGTAGTGATAATTTTAAATTTAAGTAAGTTAACTTAGCTAATTAGGAAGCAAATTAATTTAATATTGTAATGTAATAAAATCATAAATATTTAGACTATTAACATTAATATAAGAAATATACTTATGTCTAGTTATAAAATCTGAAATATATAGATGTAAACCTTGTGTAAAGATTATTTTTGGAACATATATGTATAATTATCATAGATATAAAGTTAGATTTCAGAAATTAGCATGAACATAAATCTAAAAAATGAAATTACACATACATTAGAATTAGAAAACCAAAATTCGTGTAGATTAAATATTAAATCTGTAATTTAATTTTATTATGTTAAAACCATATATATTAGAGCATGGAAACCAGATTACCTTTAGATTAATTTACTAAATCTGAAACTTAATTATCAAATAATTAAAACTAAATAAAACTGAAATAAGCAGAAAATATAAATAGGAATTAAACATTTCTGGTCCCCTCTTCCATCCCCTTTTCACGATTTTGCAAGAGGAACCAGCAAAGTTTCCCCCTATTTCACCTCTCTTCACTCCACCACCCAAACCAGCACCTGAAATCCGGCAGCCACCTCACCAACCACGCCACCAGCCACCCCAAAACACCCTTCTAAGCTTGCATGCAACATCCATTCTCCTTTCCATATCCTTCCACGCATAACAGCCCCCATTTCCAAAAAAGTTTCTGTTCAGCCAACCAAATCTGAAAATCCCTTGTTGCATGTTAGTATAAATTGTTTAGAAACTAGTTTTAGACTTAAATTACTTACCTTCTGTAACGACCCGAATTTACTGATATTTCGGTTGGGCTATAAGTTGATATTAGGTCAGAACAGTGTTCAGTGTGATTATTTTTTTCTCAGTAACAAATTTAAATAAAATATGTTCACATTCCCCAGACACATCTTGTATTGCATTACTGTACTTACATAATTTTAGATACAAAAGAATTTCTTACAACTGGGTATACCTTCGATGCAAAAATACGTTCTGCAAAATCTTAACTATGCGGAATGCCTTACTAATGGAAGCGATCCCAGCTACAGAGGAACTCTGTGGAGGAAAGTAAGGGGGTGAGCTCAACATGCTCGGTAAGAAAAAGCCCATAGCAGGTAGATAAATACACTACCTATGAAAACTATATATTTTTATATTTACCAAATCCAGAATATTTTTAGAAAGTATACAGATGATTTGGTAATTTCTCGGATACCAGATTTCAGAATTCGAAAAACATATTTAGTGTCGGCAAAAGCACAAATACCATAAACAGATTTTTCAGAAACAGAATATGTATCAGTAATACATTTAACTACTGTTATAAATCTAGAGAGTTCAGAGATTTTCGGTAACAAAACCAACATATTCCTAGATAATTCAATTCAAGTAGACAAATTCAAATAATTATTTTCAAATAGACGAGACAAGGCATGCATGCTATATCAGATATCAAAAATGACTATTGGCCAATGTCGGTGACTCCGGGCAAATCACAGGCCAGGTGTACCGGGATGTCAATCGTCGTGGGAGTGGTCAGCTACCCAAACGGCTCACAGATCAGAGTGTCCGAAGACCAGAAACAGAATCAGAAACATGGTACATTGTACTCGTGGACCACAAATACAGATACAGATATAGATATAGATACAGAAGTGCAGCATGATCTCACCAATGCCTTTGTCTCAAAATTAGTGCGAGACGGACCATACGACACACAATCAGTACGCGCTCAAGCACATTTCATCAGATTAATTTTATAACAGATCATTTTTCTTAAATCACATATAAATTTATTTGTTTTATGAAATCGTTCAAAACAAACTGACTAACCATTTTTCGAAGAAATCTCGAAAAACAATCTATGAAAATTCAAAATTTAGAATTTTCGATATTTAAAACAGAATTCAAGTCATATAATAATTTATGCAAACCATTTAAATTCAATTCGTAAAATTTAATTGTTCAACTAAGCTAAAATCGCTAATTTTCAGAGTCATAAAATTCGACCTAGTCTTTTCGATAATTTCGGTACTGCGAAATTTAACCTAAATTTTATATCTACAAATATACGAAAATTACGCATATTTATCTCTAGCAGCGATGAGAATTTTTCTTACCTCGGTGTCTGTTCGCGATTTCTCAATTGCCTCAACGTAGCGAGTCGACGGATCCAGTCCACTCGATTAATTTTCAGGGGATCTATCCCCGGATTTCCCATTTTTTTCCTTATACCTCTCGTCTTTTTCTAAATATGTCCATTTTATATGTATATATGAATTTATATTCATATATATATATATAATATACTTTTTTTCCGAATTTGGCTTCCTACCAAATTCCTCTTCTTTCTTCTTTCTTTTTCTTTTCGTTCTTCTCCAGTTTTTAGTTTGGCCACTGTTCATTCATTTTTTCTTTCTCTGTTTTCTTACCTCTCGACCTCACCTTCTTCTCCTATCGTTTCCGTTGTTTTCTCGACACCCCGTCATCATCCTCACATCGTCGGCCATCTTCGCCGCCACCTTGACAGCCCCGATAGCAGGCTTCCAGTTTTCCAGCCAACCATTTCCCGCCTCCTTGCCTATGCTCTGTTCCAATTTCCAAACGTTGGACTCCTGTTTCCAGTCCACCACAGCACTCTCAGCTCTCCACCATTTTCGCTGGTCCTCAGAAGGAGACCTCTGGCGTCGTCTCTTCTCTGTTTCAGCCATTATCTTCACTCAGTTCTCTTCTTCGCCATCTTCCTCCATCGTCATCTCCATTTCGTTTCCTGCCATCTACCTCACAACGCTACCAATTGGCCAGTATCCCACAAGGCCAAGAGTTACTAGCTACTAGCTTCTATTTTCCAGCTTCCTCCTCCTATGTGTTCGTCCCCTGCATCTCTAGATATTTATCTTCCTACATCTTATGCTCGCACCCAGTCTCGGTCCCAGGTTTTTCTTACTTTAATAACGTCATCCCATGCCACTGCTTCAGCTAGTTTATGCCTTAAGCCTTACTGTGTATAGCCCTCCACATTACAACTTGTTTTTACGTCCGACTTTCTCGATTCAGTAACGAAACAGGGGTGGAAGCGGACCACTGCTTAGTTACTCCTCTCCCCTCTCTTTCCAGCTGAGTTTCTGCCGCGTCACGCTCCTCCATTCTGTTCAGCATCGAGGAAGAGAAATGAAGGCAGGATTTGCCTTACTACACCCTGCTCTACCTCTCTCATGTCCCTTTTTCTATTGTTTCAATTTTGGTTTCTGAATCTTTCATCTATCTCTCTTCTTTACTGCCCTTAGTTTTCAGTTTTGGTTTCCAGATGTTGTACCTCTCGATTCTCTCTTCCCTTCCTATTTTTGGTGCCAGGAAATGGATTAATAAATCATGAAGTGTTACATGTTGCAGGCTGATGGCGTGGTGCTCTATCTGTGGCAGAGCAGGTAGGGTGAAATGAAAAGGTTGGATGGCGTGAAAAGGTAAGGAAATGTTAGTGTTTTCAATAGCCGTTCTTTTACGTTTTCGAGTGGCAGTTCAGTGCTTCTGTTTCCTACTCTTCCACTGCTGCTAATACCTTCAGTTCCTCTACTGGTCAATATCACTTCAATTTACCTTCTCTCCTCCATTTTCTCATATATATATTGTTTTCCACTGACTTCTCCCTTTCCTAGGCAGGTTAGGTTCCCATCTCCTCAAATTATTATGTGAGATCTCGTGTATGTATAATGGTATATATGTACAAAGAAATGTAAATGAAATTGTATTGTGAAGTCATAAGTTTGATGATACAATTGTAATGTGGAGTATATGTGATGTAAGTCCATAAAGTAAATGTACACACATGTAATAAGAGTTGAGATTATACCTACAAGTTACATTATGTGTGAATGTAAAGAAATGGACTTAAACATGTGGAGAATGTGAGTAGAATGGATTATGAGTAGTGTGGTAAAATGGAAGTAGAATTGCATAAGCTGTGCACTTCCATTTGGTTTATATCATGTAATTTTGGATATAAAAAGATTCCACACAAGTTTTAATAGGTATGAAGTATTATGGGATATCATATCTAAGTCTCCAAGATGATTGGATGAGAAAATGATCATGGCAACAAAATGTATGAAGTTTGGTAAGTGTTGCTGCAGAAGAATTGCAGAAAATCTTGAAATTGTGAAGGGCAGATTGATCTCATAGGATGAGAGATTGATCTAGAAGAGCTAGAATGCTCTTATTTGGGCAATGGAATAGAGCAGATCGATCTCCTAAGCATTCTGTAATGAAAAGATCGATCCTCAAGCACCCAGATCGATCTCCTTAGCTCTCTGTTTGGGAGCAGATCGATCTCATGCTTCGACAGATCGATCTCATGCTTAAAATACTGTGAAAAAGAGGGATTTAAGGGGACAAGATCGATCTCCTCTTGGTGCAGATCGATCTCCTCAAGCTATATTTCTATAAAAGGAGTGCTGAAAATCAAAAAATTTCGGGAAAAACACTATCCTTCCATTTTTCAACCCAAAAACCCTACTTTCTCTCTCTAAAATCAGCCATTTTCAGTAAGATTTGAAGAGAAACCATTAGAGGCAAAGTTGTTCCTATCAAAGAGAAGAACAACATAGTTGGAAGGCATTTTCCCATTGTTGGTATTGAAGGAGCTAAGGGCATTGTCATTTGGAGTAAGAAGAGAAATCAAACTTGGTAAGATTCTAACACTCCAACTATGGTACATTATCTATTTAATTGATTTTAGAGTTGTTTGGCATGAGCATGGATGGTTAGAAACTATCTAAAATGCATTGGAATGATTATGACCTAGAAATGGTCTAGTGTGAGAAAGTGGAATGTATGGAGATTAATGAGAAATGGGATATCTAGAGGTGATAATAGTGTTATGGGTATGATTTTAAGATGTTGTTAGTGAATAAATTGTAAGATTTACCTAAAAAGGGTAAAATGTGGATTAAGGCATTGGTAGAATGCATAAGTGAATTACATTGACTAGTGAGGTCAAATATGGGTTAACGACATTAACTCAATTGATTTGGATGAATGAATCACAGCTTCCGAGGATACGTCGGAGCGAGTTGAGCCAAGAGCGTGAGAAGCTAAGAGGAAAAGAGTCGCACCAAGTAAATCAAGGTAAGGGAATTCTGTTGACTCTTAGAGATATTTGTGCGCAATTTGGGTGCATTAAATGATTTGCTAGATTGCATGTGATATAGGAAATGATGTTGGGTGATTGAAGGGTAAAAGTTGGGAGTTTAAGAAATGTGCATGAAAACAAAAGCATATTGCTTGAAAATAATGTTTTATTGCTTTTTAGAAAATCATTTGGTAGGTTGGCTAATATTTGAAATGATTTGCAAAAGAGTTGAGTTGTTTTGGTTTGTTAACCACATTTTGCAAAGAAATGAGCCACCTACGTCGTTTTCGTGAGTATGAAAGCGTGCTAGAGTACTACTCGCACGGGATTTGACATGTTTTATACACGAGTGCTAGAGGCACTAGTTTTCACATGGATTTCATAATTGTTTTGGCATTGTGCTTGAAGTTTGTCTCGCACTAGATGCCCACCTAACTTGTTACCGTGTTTGGAGCTTCGAGTAGACTGGGTGTCACATCGATTAAATAGGCTCACACGTGCGTTGTTTTGACATGATTAATTAGCCGTGTTAGGAGCTTCGGGTAGATAAGAGGTCGTACCAATTAAATAGGCTCACACGTGTGTGTGAGATGTGGCTTGATATGATGTGTTGATTGGGTCCATGGAGTACGTGTACCGTGCATGTAGCATGGAGTACATTGTACCGTGTTGAGATGTGACATATCATCTTCGAATGAGATCTGCTATGGACCGGCAGGTAGGATTTAACCCACCTCCCGTGTGGAAGCAGATAGTGGTGATATCCCGCACACCTGATCTATGTAGCCGGTATCACAGGTTATGTACTTAGGCCTTGAGGTTATTACCTGTTGTTGAACTGCCTATCTGTAAGACCCCGTATATGTATAAGGGTAATGTGTGTACTTGGATCAAATAATATGAATGGACTTGTAATGTAAAGTATGATTGATGTAAGTCCATGGATTCAATGTATGTATGTGTAATATAAATTGTAACGTACATACAAGTTTCATTGAGTATGAATACGAAGAAATGAGTTCTAGCAAGTGATGGATGTGATTGAGACTCAAGATGAGTAGTGTGGTAAAATGGAATGGAGTTATGCTTCCATTTGGTTTTATGTAGCATGCCTTTGAACATACAATGAATGCACACAAGTTTCAATGTGCATAAGGTATGATTGGATGCCATTTTCTAGTTATAAAGGTGGATGGATGAGAAAATGGCCATGGCAATAGATTAAGGATGTGTTGGTATGAGTTGCAGCAAAGAAACTACAGGAAATATGGAAAACATGAGGTCCAGATCGATCTCATAGGATGAGAGATCGATCTGGAAGAGCCAGAATGCTCTTATTTGGGTGAAAGAATAGAGCAGATCGATCTCCAATGGAGCCAGATCGATCTGCCAAGCATTCTGTAAGTGAAAAGATCGATCCTCAAGCACCCAGATCGATCTCCTTAGCTCTCTGTTTGGGACCAAATCGATCTCATCCTTCGACAGATCGATCTCATGCTTCAACAGATCGATCTCATTGCTTCGACAGATCGATCTCAGGCTTAAAAATGCCATGAAAAAAGAGGGATTTTAAGGGACCAGATCGATCTCCTCTTGGGCCAGATCGATCTTCTCAAGCCATTTCTATATAAGGAGAGCTGAAAATCTAGAAATCTCAGAAAAACATATTAACCTCCCATTTTCAACCCAAAAACCTAACTTTCCCTCTCTAAAATCAGCCATTTTCAGTGAGATTTGGAGAGAGATCATTAGAGGTAAAGTTGTTCCTATCAAAGAGAAGAACAACATAGTGAGAGGGCATTTTCCCATCTTTGGAATTGAAGGAGTTAAGGGCATTACCATTTGGAGCAAGAAGAGAAATCATATTGGTAAGATTCTAACACTCCAATCCAAATGCATTAGCTATTTAATTGATTTTGGAGTTGATTGATATGAGTATTGATGGATAAACTACCTAGGAATGTAGTGGAATTGGTGTGACCCAGAAATCTAAAATGGGTATAATGAAAGGATATGTGGGATTGAATGAGCCTATGATTTATGGCATGCTAAAGTTGTTATTGGGGTAATATTTATGATTTTAAATGGTTAAATGAGACTACAGTGTGAGTTTGGAGAAATTGTGGAAATGAGTATGAATATGCTTGATAGATGCCACAGTGAGGGAATTCATGAAATATGAACGCTATGAGCTTTATGTCGATTTGATATCGATTTTGAATAAGTTAATAGGCCTAAGAAGATCCATAGACTCGAATTATGGATAAAGTAATGAAACGAGGCCAAATAAGCTTTAATAGAGGCTATAGATTAAATTGACTATAGCAAGCACAAGGATTGCAATATATGGATCGAATATAATGCGGGATATGATTTTGTGCAGTCCCGAAGAGCTCGTTGAAGGCGAACCTAACCGCACGAGTAAGCAGCTTAAGGAAGTGGAATCACGCATCGCGATTCCAGGTAAGGGAATTTTGTAAGTATATAGAGGTAGCTGCTCGTATTTTGAACTCGTGGGTATATATAGGGCTTTGGAAATGTGCATGGACTTTATAGAAATGTGTTTTGATGGTGTATGAGTATTTGTATGAGATTTGGTTGTTTGAAATGGTTATTGAAAAAGGGATAGTAAGGCTAATAATTGCATAAATCATGTGTTTTGAATGCTTTTACAAAACACAATGCTTGATTTGAGCAAATAAAAGGATAGGCTGGCTAGTGCTTGAATGATGTTGTGAAATAGCCCATATGAGGCACTAAGCATATTATGAGATGTTTTGAATTCATATGAGCCGCCTATCGCGTGTATGTGATATAATTCGCGTTAGAGCCTCGCTCGCGCGAGATCTCTATGTTTTCAGTTGTGTGAAACGTGCTTGAGCTTAGCTCGTACTTTGAATTTGAATTGTGATGATGTTATAAACCGTACTAGAGCTTACGCTCGTACGTAGATTTGAGTGGTTTTTCTTATGCATATAACTGTACTGGAGCTATGCTCGTACATGGTTTCTTCATATTTTATGCATAAATGTCGTACCAGAGCGTTGCTCGTACGAAGTGATTGGTTTGATGCATGAATTCGTGCTAGAACGTGGCTCACGCTGGTTTTCACACTGTGGTATGTATGAGGCCGTGGTGAGAGATACGGATTAACTCAGGGAACCCAACAGTCCTGACAGACCTCTTAGGTGGGGTGAGGGTGAGGGGCTAGGACCTGACATAATCCATCCAGGGAACCCAACAGGCCTGACAGACCTCTTAGGTGGGGTGAGGGTGAGGGGCTAGGACCTGGATCAGGGAACCCAACAGGGGCGAGCAAGGCCATGAGGGGCTAGGACCTGGTATTGAGGTTACTCCCACGCGCTCTTGAGACTATAAAGGTTACACTTGGCAGGGGGTAGATAAGACCTATGGCAGGCACCCCCAACCACGTTATGGGTCCGCGGAGTACGATGTACCATGTATATCACATGGAGTACGATGTACCGCGTGGTGGTTACTTGATTTGAGAAAGTCTGGCGGAGAACTAACCCACCTTCGTGCCAGCAGGATACCCCGCACACCGGAATCCGTGTGGTCTGGAATGATATGTGACGATTGGCCATCATAGTCACTTGAGATATAGTAACCTATCTCCTTGCTTGATTTACTTACTACCACATGATTTTAAATCTCTAAGTGTGATTGTGATTGTTTAAGGTAGACCCGAAGGAGGGGTCGAGCCTCGTGGATTTGAATTGTGAAATGAAAATGAGGTTGTGATTGTGAATTGATGTGATTTGATGTATGTGATGAGAAAGAGTTTATGACGTGGGTTTTAAAAAAGGAGGTTTCTTAATGAATTGCCCTTTTTATGAATTGAAATAAGATCGAGCATGAGATGATTTATACATGATGTTTTACCATGTTTATATGCCAATTTTACATGACTTTGATACATGATATATATGTATACTCATATGGCATAGTTTTATTCCTCATGCTCCTACTATAAATGATTTATGCATAACACTATCAGCATGTAGATAGAGTAGTTATCTACCATGCTTGCATTATTGCCTTACTGAGCGTGTGGTTGCTCATCCCACTCTATTTTCCCCCTACAGAGCGTGCATAGTAGCCCAGTGAAGACTGAGGCGTATTATTTTGGACTCCGTTGCATCTCCATTGCTAAAAGGTATATACACAGTGATTCTTTTTGTATCTAAACAATGTAAAAGCACAGTATTCTTTTGAGTTGTACTTATGGGGGATGTAGATGTCAGTAAAACATGTATTTCGTATAAGTACACGATTAAATGCACATGTATGACATCGTTTTTAATTAATTGAGAATGAATGAGATGTGGTGTTTATTATTGGCTCACAGCCCAACAGTGTGTGGTGAGTTTAGTTCACGACCGGGTAAGATAACAGTAAAACGCGAAAAATTTTCAGTGATTTTCGGTTAAAGAGAATGGAAATGGGTCGTGACACTATCTCACATGTCTACTGCTATTTGAGAATAAATTCATGTTTGAAATGATTTGTGGGTCAGGAAAATCTGAGGGATGGGCTGAGACCTGACCAGTGTTAGATTGATTTGTTAATAATTTTTAAAGTGCACGGATGCATGATGTTTAATGCCATGCTTTATTGTGAAAATGCATGATGGTTATGCCATGCTATTTGAGAAAAATGCATGATGTTTAATGCCATGCTTTATTGTGAAAATGCATGATGGTTAATGCCATGCTATTTGAGAAAAATTCATGATGGGTAATGCCATGCTTTTATTGTGAATTATGCATGATGATTTATACCATGCTTTGCGTTGAAATGTGCACTGGATTTTAATAGCATGAATGCTTTACATACCATTAACACAATCATACACTCATGTTTTGAAATAAATGATGAATTAAATGCTTTTGAGCATGGCATCACGATCACGTAGATAGTGCAGTATCTACCTGTTCGCATGATTGCCTTACTGAGCATGTGGTTTGCTCACCCCCTTATTTTCCCCCTCTCTACAGAGTGTTGAGTATAGATTGAGTGTGACTGGAGGCGTTTCCCTTTTGGTAATCCGCTGCATCCCATCACTAAAGGTATACACACTTGGATTATTTTGTATCTAAACTAGACATAGCACAGTAGCATTTTGTATGTAACTATTGGGGATGTAAAACAATGTAAACACATGTAACGACTCTGATATATATATATACATTTATACAAGTGTTTACTCATAAATAATGTTCAAATTGAATGGGCATGGTGGAATGAGTTAGACGTCGACACACAGCCCAACTGTTAAGAGTGTGGTTATTCACAATCGAGGAAGGATGATTAACAATTGATGCATGAAAATGCGAAAAATTTGTACATATTTTGGTAAGTTGAGGGTCGTGACATATTATTATTATTTTTTTAACACTATATTCTAGTGTACTCGTTGTCGTCTCTAGCAACCATTTGCCCATCTTTTCCATTCACTAATTTAGATATATTTTACTCCTTCCTCCACTACCATCACAAGGCCTATGTATCTGATACATATATATATGTTTTTATTTATTCGTTTACCCATATGCATTATTTAAATACGGTATTATCCACTCACATATATATTTATATATATGTATCTCTGTATTATTATTATTATTATTATTATTATTATTATTATTATTATTATTTCCATCGATATTCACTAAGATAAATCTAATATAATTTAATTAGATTAATTATTTTGAGTCCCTCACATGCCACGATTATAGTTCCAATTAATTCTTCTCCAATGTACTCATTCTCAACTCCGTTGATCTAATTACTATACATAATCAAATCTGAGTATCAAATTTCAAGGGTTTACATTCTTTTCACCTTAAAAAATTTGGTCCCCAAATTTAAAATTATATTAGTCTTCAAACAAATGTGGGTATTTTTCCCGTGTTAAACTTTCTAATTCCCACGTGGCCTCCTCTAAGGCGTGATATGCCACAAAAATTTAGCCAAAGAATCGATCTTGGACCGCACTGCCTTCTCCTTCTTGTCCAAGTTCCGTATTCTTCACATATGTCATATCCTCTTTCCATTCCAGTAGTTCATACTTTAATCATATGCGTCAGATCTGGTGATACTTGCGTAGCACCGAAACATGGATGACACTATGAATACTTGATAATTTCGACAGTAACGCAAATCTGTAAGCTTTGTCTCTCACTCAGTCTAAGATCTCAAAAGGTCTCATATAACGGGGACTTAATCTTCCTTTCTTTCCAAATCTTCATGTGCTATTGGGAGGAGAAAATTCCAAAAATCTAAATCTCCTACTAAAAATTCCCAAGGGCCTTTGTCTTTGTTCAACATATATCTTTTGTCTGTCTTGAGCTGTTCTCGGTTTCCCACAACTTAATTGTACTTCCTCAAAAGCTTGCTTAATCAAATCGGTAGTAAACATCTTTCTTTCACCCACTGCTTCTATCTAATCGGTGTATGACATTTTCGACCATACTACACCTCATACGTATCATCTCGATACTTGAGTGTTATTTGATATTATGCGTAACTTTGCAAATTGGCAATTTGTCGTTCTAGGAGTCTTTAAGATCCTGACACATGCTTTCAATCCCACACAGGCATGGGTAATAATCTTATAGGCTTTTGGTACTCTACCTTAACCTGCTAACCTATGAGACATTTAATCTCAATTTTAGTTATTTCTCTTATTATATTTGATTGCCAATATACTTTCAAGAGATTTGATAAATCCTATTATTCTCTGAATGTGGGGTATACCTCTGTAAATAAGTCTCTGACGACATCGATTCCTTTAACTAAATATCATTTGGTACCCAATTTTGTTTTTAAATCTTAATTAATTACCAGTACCAACATTCAATCTAGTTGCAGCACCCATCCGATCTGATTAGCTACATCAATACGGTACTTATCAATACACTGAGCCAGCTCGATTCGATCAATCAAGTTCCAGTTTTTTTTTTTAACTCTTAGGCTCGCTACCACGATATAATTATCAGTATCAGAAAGGAACATATCCAAGTTGTAGCTCACAAATTATTTCAATAACTCATGTCCCTGACCAATATACATGAGGTCATCTTGAAATCGCTTCTCCTCAAAGTGTTAACCCCAGTCATTTCTTTTTTCTTGTATCAAACTGCTTTTGTGGAATTTAATATTTAAACCTTCATGATCAATAGAATTCAGCAATTCTTCGCCGCATAAGTAATGGCATCCTGACTTCAAACACGAATATTACCACTGTTAATTCCAGTTTATGGGTTAAGGAGCAGGCACTTCTAGACGCTGTCAAGTCTCTCAGGCAGGGAGGTATTTTGAAATACCTTCATTAGCCATCAGACTTGACCACATAAACTGGTCATAGATATAAGGTTCAAGGTTCAGTCCAAATAGAAAGTAGGATACCAGAACTTATCAATATTCTCATTTATCCTCGGTCGCAATTCATTTTCAGTACATATCACTTGATCCGAATCACTTCACATATCAGAGATATTCTTACCTTGTACGCACCTCTTGTTCCATTATAACTTGCATTCATAATTGTCATACCCAGATTTATGTAGCTTATTCCTTATGATTCCTATGTATATGAATACTATGTAATTATAGTTGAATCATAAGAAGAGTATTTACTAGACTTAAAGTGTTAGTGAAATGATTTAACACGCAATAGCTACATAAAGAGCCTAATGGGAACTATAAGTGTCACAGGCTAAACCAAGTAAATCTAAATCATTCTGACTGAAAATAAGAACTTAAAATGAGAGAGCATAGAGAGCTCATGAAGGAAAGTCAGCTTGATTTAGTCCCGAACATAGAAAACGAGAGTAAAAGCTAAAAAGGGTAAAATGGACCTTTTTGGCGAGAAAAGGTGTTTCGGGTGAAATTATCCACCGGGAACGGTTGAAACATAAAGACGAGAGTGTAAGACATAAGATATGACACTTTCAAAATTTGGAAAAAAAGTCAACTTGGTCAATGGTTAAGGAAAAAGTCAACTATAGTAAAGAAAGTGGACTTTTAACATAGTTGACTAATCATGGTTAAAAATTAACCTAAGTGTGGAGAAAAAATTGGAGAAAAATATTCTTGGCCAGAATACAAGATAATCATCCCCGGAAGTAAGGAAAATTTATTCGGAAGGATTTCGGATTTAATTTAATGGTTAAAAACGCAATGGACCAAAGTTGGAAATTTTAAAGCCCATTAAGGTATCATAAGTGTGGGCCGAATTTGGAAAGCCCAATGGGCCAAATTGTTGGGCCAAGTTGTGGGCCAAATATTGAGACAATTAAAGGCCCAATAGGTAGAAAAAATTTCAGCCCAAAAGCCCAAAGGAAAAGCCTAAACCGAGAAGCCCAATTGAAAGCCCATGTGAATAAGTTAAAAGCCATTAATGAAAGGTAACAAAGTTTAAAATGATAACCATTACCTAAACTTTTTGGAAGTCAATTAAGGTGGCTGGATTTTTAGCTTAATGACTAAGCAATGGACTTATAAATACCAGCCAACACATAATCATCTTCATCCTTTCATTTTCGGCAAAGTGAAGAAACCATAATCGAAAAGTTTTCTAAGCTTTCTCTCACTAGAAATCACTAGGAAAAAGGCATATTTGGAACTTACAATCTTCATAAAAGTTGTTCCAAATTGAGAGGAGAGTGACATATGTTGGAATTGGCTATCAAGGAGCCATAGTGTGCAAACCGTGAGGCTTCAAAGTTTCGGCCAAGTGTGAACACAAATACTAGATATAATTTCAAGCTTCCAACTTCATATATGTTAATCTATGAGTTATATGGAGTTGATTGGTATATATGTTATGGATTGAAACACATGAAAACACTATGAACATGTGATGACCGAAAGTTGGTATATGAGTTTTGATAAATACCCTTGTGACTTTAAGACATGTATAGGTTGATATGCATGTAGACATGATTATGGCATGGTTAGTTATAATCAATTTGTTCATATGGATGGTTGTATAATATGGCACATAAGGTATTTGATAAAATGCCAACATGAACTATAGGAAAGGCTTAAGATATGCCAACCAAGTGTTTGTGAAAATGCCTAAGTGAATTGGCTAAGAAATAGGCATGGATGGCATCCCATGGCATAACCGATGGCATGGGTAGCTCTCGGCCATGGCATGTGGCCGAGAGGCCCAATGGGCCAAGTGATAATTCTATTTTTTATAGAATTATTTGTGCTTAAATTCCTAATTATTTATTTAATCCTCATATTATTTTATTAATAATTCCCTTTATTTAATTAAAATTATTTAATGTGCAGATAAATTAAATTCGGATGAAACTCAGTCGTTTTAAACCAAATTGGGCTGAAAACGAGCTAAAAGAGACTAGACCACTTTCAATTTGTAGACTGAGTCATCAGTCGACTGGACACGCGTGATGCTAGGTGTATGATAATTCTATATTTTTAGAATCATTTGTGCTTAATTTCTTAATTAATTATTTAAATCCCCGATTTATTTTGTTAATTATCCCCTTTTATTTAATTAAAATTCTCATGTTTGCAGATAAATTAAATCCGGATGAATTTTGAATATTTCGGTAGAAAATGAACCGAAATTGAGCTAAAATCGAGATTGGACCACGCAGACAACATAAGCCTAGCACATCCAATTGGACAAAAAGACAGATGACATGGAAATATTATTTTTTAAGGAGCCAATGGTGTCAAGACAAGTGGCCAAATAATGTCAACTCATTTAAGATGGAAATATTACAATTGTACCCCTAAGTGTGTGTATAAATAGAAAAAGATGTCAATTGAAAAAGGGGTAGCTTTTAGTTTTTAGTTTTTAGGTTAAACATTTATTTTAGGTTTTATTTTTCTTTAAGCTTTTTATGTTTTTCGGATGGTGACAGCAGCCACCATTGTCTATTTTCTTCTAAGATTTATTCAGTTCCGATTCATTGTTATTTTACTGTTTAAGTTTTAATTTACAGTTATTATTTTTATTTTGTTTGCTCTCGGTTCCTCATTTACATTACAAGCTCTCGGTTTCTTCTCTTTTCCATCTTCTCGGTTTCCTTCGATAAGTTTTATTTTTGTATTTTCAGTACTTATTTTCTTAGTTCATGTCTCGGTTTCTTTTCCAAATTCATTTTCTTATGTTTTGTTTTCCTTATTTGTTAAACCATTAAACTTTCCTTAGCTGTTGGTTTGTAGTCTCGGTTTTCAGTATTTGTTTCACTTATCATTTTTCTGCTATCTTTTTATGTTGCTCACTCGGGTGGCAAGGTTCTTCTACTGCTGCTATTGTTGTTCGGATGCCTTGGTGTAGATTTAATGCCGAGCATTCTTTTTACATCCAAAGCATGGTGGAATCACAAAGGTAGCAAGCATTGAAGTCACCCGAGGTTGTTGTAGACTCCATTTTCTGTTGATGCACGGTTGTTTTTGGTCTTGGTTCCACTTCTTCCAATTGATTTTATTTGTTCCTTTTCAGCTTTAAGCTTTGAACATAGCAGAGATGATGCCTTGCGGGTACAGTGGATAAAGGACCACCTACCTCCACTCTGTTCTGCTATGTTTCTTTTTACGTTTACTGTACCGTTAGTTGTTTTTATTTTACTCTACTGGTCTTTGGTTGGTAGGTTGCTGCTGGGCATGGTTGTTTTGTTTGAGGAACTTAGAAGTAGCAAAACAACGGGAGAACGAAGCAGAGGCAGTAGCGACAACCAGAGGCAGCAGCAGCACACCAGGACGCAGCAGGACAAACCGCAGTAGACCAGACAAAGCAGAGCCGTGACCTGGAAATGGAAATGCAAAATGACATGTGAACAGTAAAGGGAGGGAATGTTTAAATTCCTAAGGCCACGTTTGGCTAGTCTAGTTTAGTGGTTTAATTCATTTTGCATGCATAGATTAATTTCAAGTCATTAGTTAGCTTAGTAGTGATTTCAAATGTGCATGTTAGGCTTAGTTGCTTTGTTTACTTAGTTTAACTTAGATTTAATTTAGTTGCATTTTATTTTAAACTTGTTTAATTTTAGTTTAATTAGTTTGATTGCTTTATGTTTATATTTGCATTTTATTTTAATTGCGTTAATTAATTTTAATTGTTTTTATTTTCTTTTGTAGACTTTTGATTTTAATTGCTTGGAGTATTGTAAGTGCTTTTTACTCGATTTTATTTAATTTTTATTATTTTATTATTTTCAGTAGTTTTAATTTAGACTTAGTAGATCACCCACTTAAACTTCATAATTTGCTAGGATATACTTAGGGTAAGATTAACCGGTAGTTAATTAGGCTAACAACTTCTCTGTGGGACGATAATCTCGGGACTCAAATCTCATTATTACTTGGACGACCCGTGCACTTGCGGATAAGATATCTTAGGGCTCATCAATGTCCGTATTTTATTTGCTCCAAAGCGATAAGATCGAAAGACACCGTGCCAACCCTTTGGAAAATACACGTCGGGCCACATCGCACAGCTAATTGGACAAAAAGACTGATGATCTGAAAATATCTACTATGCAGCAAATCAAATGAAGACAAGTGGCCAAACAATGCCAACTCATCTAGGATGACAATTTACCATTGTACCCCTATGTTTGTGTATAAATAGAACATGATGGCAATTAAAAAAAGAAAGTAATTTTAGGTTAGTTTAGGAGTAGGAGTAGGGTAGATTAGGGTAGAATAGCCTTAGATTAATTTTCAAAGCTTTTCTTTAATTTTCGCATAGTTTTTCTTTTACAAGTTATTTACTATTCATTTCATGTTCTTCATTACAATTTGTTAAGCTTTTATTTTCAATAGAAATTTAATCTCTTTGTTACATGCTCTCAGTTTCTTCTTCATTATTGTTCATCGATTTTTCTTCCATTAGTTTCCATGTTCTCGGGTTCCTCATTTACATTCCAAGCTCTCGGTTTCATATATATATATTTTTTTTATCTTCTCGGTTTCCTTCCATAAGTTTTATTTTTGTATTTTCAAAGCTTATTTTCCTAGTTCATGTCTCGGTTGTGATTTTAAGTGCATTTGGGTAACACTTTAAGCATTTGGGTTCAGACATCTTCACACGGTATCCTGCTTGTTGATTCTGTTGCTGTGATGTGGGATGACGCACAGCATTTGCCCACATCAACAGCATAGTGGAATTCGACAGGGAAGGCAGTGAAGGGAACCACGCATCGGGAGTTTCCTGTTTTCCTGTTTTAGATTTCGTTTGCATTATTGACTTACCATTTTAGTTTTCTATGTTGTCATTATTGCTTCTGTATTTGTAGAGAGTTTCAAGTTCAGTACCAGGAGATGAGGTTTGACAGGTAGCTGGAGGGATTAATGAAGCAATCCAGCAAGCCGAATGACCCTCTGCTCTCCCCTGTTTTCTCACTGCTTGTTGTTCATATCTTATTCTGCTTTAACATTTCGTTTCAGTTCCTTTAAGCTGTTCTTTATGGATTAAAATGCACATTACATATTTTCTTGTTAATGATCTCTTTCATGCCATGGTCTATTTCGCTGTTCATAGCCTGAACCAGAGTTGAGGTGCTGTTCGGCAAGAAATGGTGACAGAAGCTGCTTAGTAGCCAATGTCCAGCTGATGCCGAGATACATGTTGTAATACTGTTGGTTGCAAGGAGGGTGTACTGGTCAGTAGTTTGGACTGAAGCAAACGTTAGCTGGGCAGGGGAGGAATGTGCTTGATCTGTTGCAGAGAGAGACATAGACCAGCTGGAACAGGTTAAGTACATTCACCAGGAGCAGGATCGGTCATCAACCGCAGCACCTATGACAGACTGCTGAGACGTGCAGTGTACTGTGTGCAGCTAGAAATAGCAGCACCTGGAGGAGAAGCCACGGGTGGTACCTGGACAACCCAGAGCAGAGACCTCGGCGCAGAGGACATGGGCAGCACTGGAAAGAAGACAGTGAACAGTGTCCCAGTCGGGACCACTTGGTTGGAAAACAGCTTAAGGCCATGTTTGGCCACCTCCCATTTTTATAATTTAATTGTTTAATGCATTTTTATTTTGATTTTTTTTATTCCTTTTATTAGTAGTTAATTTAGGTAATCTGTTAAATGATAATTGTAGGTTAATTCTAATGTTTTAGTTGTTAATTTAATTTTTAGTGTTAATTTTTAGTTAGTAATTAATTTTATATTTTATGTTTTGGGATTTCATTTTAGTTTAGTTGCACTTAGAGTTAGTTTAGATTAATTATGTTTCATGCATTTTAGGTTAGTTTAATTTGCAATAATTTAAATTCATGCATTTTTATTTTAAGTTTGTTTAAAGTTTAGTTTAATTAAATTTTATTGCTTTATTTTCATATTTTCATTTTATTTTAGTTGCGTTAATTCTTTTTAACTATTTTAATTTTCTTTTGTAGGTTGTTGTTTTTAATTGCTTGGAGTATTGTAAGTACTTTGAGCTCGGTTTTATTTTATTTAGCTTTTATTATTTTACTGTTTTGCAGTGATTTTAATATTAGATTTTGTAGATCACCCACTTTGATTTCATAATTTGCTAGGATATACTTAGGGTAAGATTAACCGGTACTTAATTAGGCTAGTCAACTTCTCTGTGGGACGATAATCCGGGATTCAAATCCCATTTTTACTTGTACGACCTGTGCACTTGCGGATAATACCCTTAGAGCGTGTCAAGTTTTTGGCGCCGTTGTCGGGGAAGTTTTAATTAGTCATTAATTAATATCAGTGAAATTATGCTTAGGTGTAATTCTAGCTTGTAAATATTTAGGTTGTAAATATTTAGAGCCTCAGCTTAGGTTAGTTAAATTTTCTCTTAATTAAAATAAAAAAATTGAAAAATTGAAAAACTTAAAAAAAAAAACTTAAAAAAATTTTAAGGACTTTTAAGTGTTTGCATGCGTAGAGACAGGAGTTAAGATAGCTTTCCTCTAGATCCTGAAATCGAACGTACTCTTAGAAAAATTCGAAAGAATTCTAGAAAATTTATAGCTCCGCTGCAAAACATCATGGCAGAAAATAAGGAAATTAGGACAGTCGAAGATTATGCAATGCCGACTATTGGAGGGTATTATTCCGGCATTAGGCCACTAGCTGTCCATGAAAATAATTTTGAAATTAAGCCCGCAATCCTCCAGATGATCCAGACTTCATTGCAGTTCAGTGGTCTCTCTCATGACGACACACATGCTCACCTTGGGCAATTCCTGGACTTGTGCAACACCTTCAAACATAATGGATTATCTGATGATGCGCTTAGGCTTAGATTATTCCCCTTCTCACTCAGGGATAGGGCGAGACACTGGTCAACCTCCCTACCTCTAGGATCCATTTCTACATAGGACGAGTTAACCCATTAATTTCTACTAAGTTTTTCCCTCCCTCTAAAATAGCCCATCTCCGTAGTAATATATCTTCCTTTGCCCAGTACGACTCTGAATCTCTTTACGAAGCATGGGAACGATATAAGGAGCTTCTTAGGAAGTGCCCTCATCATGGTCTACCTTTGTGGCTACAAGTCCAGACCTTCTACAACGGACTTACAAGCCAAAATAGGACCATTGTTGACGCTGCGGCGGGTGGAGCACTAATGTGCAAAACAGAGGAGGAAGCTTACGAGCTTTTAGACAAGATAGCGGCTAACAACTATTTATGATCCTCGGAGAGGCAATTTTCAAAGAAGTCGGCGGGTATTTATGAGCTCGACACACTGTCTACCTTGAACTCTTAAATCGCTAATCTTACGAAGATGGTAGAGTCACTCAGTACCAAACATAATCCTCCCATTAGTCCTAACCTTGTGTATTCTGTCCAAAGTCATTTTCTTTCCTGCGAGCTATGTAGTGGTACCCACTCTGTAGATAGGTGTCCGCTCAACTTAGAATCGGTTCAGTATGTTGCCTCTTCTCAAACGCAACAGAACAACCCTTTTTCAAACACCTACAATTCAGGGTGGAGGAACCATCCTAACTTCTCCTAGAGCCAAAACCAAGGGCAAACTTCTAGCTCTAGACCTGTAGGACTCCCTGGTTTTCAAGCTCTACCGGTTCAGGTACCACCACAGTCGCAATTTCCATACCATCCACCACATCATCCATCCCCACCTCAATTTCAATATCATCCATCACCACCACCACCACCACAACCTCTACAGCCCCAATATTACCACACACCAGCAGCTGAGAAGAAGCCTACATTAGAAGAGATGTTCTCAACGATCCTGCAAAATCAAGCTGCTTCAAATAAGAACTTAGAGGTTCAGGTGGGACAAATAGCTAGTGCTCTTAGCCAACGTCCTCAAGGGACCCTTCCTAGTAATATTTGAAGTTAATCCTGTTAAGCAAAGGAAGGGTAAGGAACATGTTAGATCTATCACCCTTAGGAGTGGCAGAGAGCTAGATGAGCCACAAGTCAAGTCCCAACCTGAACAGCACATAGTTGAAGAATCCTTAGGTTCTAACGAAGTAGCTCAGAAAGAGCAGGAACCTAAAGATCAGGCTGCCAAGGAAACAAAGCTAAGCGCTTCTTCATCTATACCTTCTTCTTATTCATTGCCTTCCTCGCCCTCTGATTCTACAAAGTTGACTATGAGAGTGTAAGATCAGGAAGTGAAGTTTAATGTTTTCAAACCTTTGAAGCTCCATGATGACTCTCAAGAGTGTTTTAAGATGGAGATTAATGAGGATATAAGGCTTGAGCACAAGAATTCTCAAAGAATGAGGGAAGTAGCGAGAGCTCAAGAGGAGTTAACTGTCAACATTTGGTCACCACTATGGCTAATCCTCCTACTCTTCGCCCTGCTGCTAAGTGTTATTTTCTTCAGCTGCATTTGAAGTGGTTGTGTTTTCATTTTCACTTTGTATATAGTTCTTTTTCTTTTTCTTTTCTGTTGTTTCTTTCTTTGTTTGTGTTACAGGTTTCTTTTCTAGTATTATGCTTTCAATCAAGCTTCAATTGTTCATCATCATCAGAAAGGGGAGTACATTGTTCCTGAACTTCAATTCTTATATTATCTGCACACTGAGGACATGTGCACTTCAAGTTTGGGGGAGGGGATATCACTTGAGTATTTTTCAAAAATTTGAGTAAAATTGAAAAAGTTTTCAAATTTTTTTCGAAAATCTGAGCTTAATTTGTTTGATTTGGGATGATTTAGTGCTTAGCATGTAGTTTTCCCATATTCTGATGATATGACCCCATGATTTAGTCTGACTTTGATTGACTGAGAAGCATGATTATAGGAAAAGCATGAAGTTGAATTCTTAATTTGTCTTGATTTCGATTGTGATTTCCTCATCTTATGCACATGTCATGTCATGAATCTGTATACTTATTTAGAGAAAGCTTATGTGGACCTAGGATTGCATTTGCTCAATTGATTTTGTGTATCATATTCTAGAATTTGTTTGATCTAATCTCAAGGCGAAATATTAGATCACACTGAATTAGGGAGATGATTTAGGCCATCTTTGGATCGTTTGAGCCTTTCGAGCCATCCCTGTACATACTTTACCCCTAGTCACCCATTTGGGCCAAATAAGTTTTTCTCTGTAAATACACCTGCGTTATTTTTCTTAGCCTAAAGTACTTTTTTTTCATATCCCTTACCCCGAAAGCACGAAAAGTCATTGGGATATATTGTGAGCTTTGTACATATGGGTATTTGGTGATAGTGAAAGTTCAAAAAAAAATTCAAAAGAAAGAAAAAGAAAAAGAAGAAGAAAGAAGAAAAATACAAAAATAGAATAAAATGTCTAGTGAAAGAAATAAGTTTGGGGGAAATAAATATGAGCACTTACATTAAAGATCCTAGAAAGTAATGCATGTTAAGGGGTAATTAAACCTAAATCGACTTTATCATACCTTAACCCCAACCTGACATTACAAGCTTAATGAAGTCCTACTGATCTTTGGTTAAGTGTGACTACATTAGTGGAGAGATTAGTGAAAAGCAAACTTATGAGAATGATCACATGTCATTGACTTTGCATTCACTGTGTTTGCATAATCTGATCCGGGTAATGTACTGAGTAGTGGCTTTGACATTTTCACACACACACGAGGGATCCAATTTGGGTTAGGACTTATGATTGAATAATTCTAAGTGCTAGACTTGTAATTGTGAGTCTTTGATTTCATAGTCTATACTTTTTCTTTGAGGATAATGTTGGGGAAATTATTATGTTTTGTACTTATCATTCCTACAATTATTTTGTTTTGCTTGAGGACAAGCCAAAGCTCAAGTTTGGGGGTCTGATAATTCGATTTTTTGTAGAATTATTTGTGCTTAAATTTCTAATTATTTATTTAATCCCCATATTATTTTATTAATAATCCCCTTTATTTAATTAAAATTCTTTAATGTGCAGATAAATTAAATTCGGATGAAACTCAGTCGTTTTAGACCAAATTGGGCTGAAAATGAGCTAAAGGAGACTGGACCACTTCCAATTTGCAGACTGAGTCATCAGTCGACTGGACACGGGTGATGCTATGTGTCCATATTTTATTTGCTCCGGAACGATAAGATCGAAGGACACCGTGCCAACCCTCTGGAAACACACGCGCGGGCCACATTACACAGCTAATTGGACAAAAAGACTGATGACGTGGAAATATCTACTCTGCAGCAAATCAAAAGAAGACAAGTGGCCAAACAATGCCAACTCATCTAGGATGACAATTTACCATTGTACCCCTATGTTTGTGTATAAATAGAACATGATGGCAATTGAAAAAAGAAAGTAATTTTAGGTTAGTTTAGGAGTAGGAGTAGGAGTAGGAATAGGGTAGATTAGGGTAGAATAGCCTTAGATTAATTTTCAAAGCTTTTCTTTAATTTTCGCATAGTTTTTCTTTTACAAGTTATTTACTATTCATTTCATGTTCTTCATTACAATTTGTTAAGCTTTTATTTTCAATAGAAATTTAATCTCTTTGTTACATGCTCTCGGTTTCTTCTTCATTATTGTTCATTGGTTTTTCTTCCATTAGTTTCCATGTTCTCGGGTTCCTCATTTACATTCCAAGCTCTCGATTTCGTATATTTTTTTTTTTTACTTTCTCGGTTTCCTTCCATAAGTTTTATTTTTGTATTTTCAAAGCTTATTTTCCTAGTTCATGTCTCGGTTGTGATTTTAAGTGCATTCGGGTAACACTTTGAGCATTTGGGTTCAGACATCTTCACACGATCTCCTGCTTGTTGATTTTATTGCTGTGATGTGGGATGATGCACAGCATTTGCCCACATCAACGACATAGTGGAATTCGACAGGGAAGGCAGTGAAGGGAACCACGCATCGGGAATTTCATGTTTTCCTATTTTAGATTTCTTTTGCATTATTGACTTACCATTTTAGTTTTCTGTGCTGTCATCGTTGCTTCTGTATTTGTGGAGAGGATAGTTCAGTACCAGGAGATGAGGTTCGGCAGGTAGCTGGAGGGATTAATGAAGCAATCCAGCAAGCAGAATGACCCTCTGCTCTGCCCTGTTTTCTCACTGCTTGCTGTTCATATCTTATTCTGCTTTAACATTTCGTTTCAGTTCCTTTAACCTGTTCTTTATGGATTAAAATGCACATTACATATTTTCTTGTTAATGATCTCTTTCATGCCATGGTCTGTTTCGCTGTTCATAGCCTGAACCAGAGTTGAGGTGCTGTTCAGCAAGAAATGGTGACAGCAGCTGCTTAGTAGCCAATGTCCAGCTGATGCCAAGATACATGCTGTAATACTGTTGGTTGCAAGGACGGTGTATTGGTCAGTAGTTTGGACTGAAGCAAACGTTAGCTGGGCAGGGGAGGAATGTGCTTGATCTGTTGCAGAGAGGGACATACACCAGCTAGAACAGGTTAAGTATATTCACCAAAAGCAGGATCGGTCATCAACCGCAGCACCTATGACAGACTGCTGAGACATGCAGTGTACTGTGTGCAGCTAGAAATAGCAGCACCTAGAAGAGAATCCACGGGTGGTACCTGGACAACCCAGAGCAGAGACCTCGGTGCAGAGGACGTGGGCAGCACTGGAAAGAAGACAGTGAACAGTGTCCCAATCGGGACCACTTGGTTGGAAAACAGCTTAAGGCCATGTTTGGACACCTCCCATTTTTATAATTTAATTGTTTAATGCATTTTTATTTTGATTGTTTTTATTCCTTTTATTAGTAGTTAATTTAGGTAATCTGTTAAATGATAATTGTAGGTTAATTCTAATGTTTTAGTTGTTAATTTAATTTTTAGTGTTAATTTTTAGTTAGTAGTTAATTTTATATTTTATGTTTTGGGATTTGATTTTAGTTTAGTTGCACTTAGAGTTAGTTTAGATTAATTATGTTTCATGCATTTTTGGTTAGTTTAATTTGCAATAATTTAAATTCATGCATTTTTATTTTAAGTTTGTTTAAAGTTTAGTTTAATTAAATTTTATTGCTTTATTCTCATATTTTCATTTTATTTTAGTTGCGTTAATTCTTTTTAACTATTTTAATTTTCATTTGTAGGTTGTTATTTTTAATTGCTTGGAGTATTGTAAGTACTTTGAGCTCGGTTTTATTTTATTTAGTTTTTATTATTTTACTGTTTTGCAGTGATCTTAATATTAGACTTTGTAGATCACCCACTTTGATTTCATAATTTGCTAGGATATACTTAGGGTAAGATTAACCGGTACTTAATTAGCCTAGTCAACTTCTCTGTGGGACGATAACTCGGGACTCAAATCTCATTATTACTTGGACGACCTGTGCACTTAAGGATAGATACCCTTAGGGCCTCGTCACCAAGCCTAAATATTGTAGGCCCAATATGATGTAATGGGTCTAGAACAAGCCCAATAAGAGTTGGTGGACCCCACAAGCCCAATAGGCCCAACGAAAATGAATAGTAAAATGAAAATGTGCTTAAGGTATAGTTAGGCCCATTAAGGATTATTAAGGCCCATTAAGGGAAATGGACTGTATTTAATGTGAAATACTGTAGAAAAAGTGTAATTAACCTGATAAATGGTTATATGCAGCTCCAGAGAGTATTGGAAGAGCAAACCGGTCTGCTGAAACGAGCAGCGCGGAGAAAGTGAAATTTCTCGAGTGATTGCAGGTAAGGGACTTTTGTGAGTAGTTAGAGATACCTGCACGTATTTTCGTCTGCTTTTACATTCACTTAAAAACTCTGAGGGTCAGAGAAAGTGAATAATAATTATTGCAACTCGATAGTGACAAATTACGATTTTGCCCCTAGTTAGTCAAAAAGTCAACTTTTGTGAAAAGTTGCAAAAAGCATGAAAACTACTATTGTGAGTGTTTAACTGCTGTTTAACATGAAAATAAATAGATGGGCTAATGATTTTAAGGTTGATGTGACTTAAGCACACTTTATAGTGCTGATTTTAATATTTTGTAAACAATCCCTTTTTAAAAAGCCATCTATCATATTATGTGAGAATGAATCGTGCTAGAGCACAGCTCGCACGGGATTTCATATATTTTCCACATACATTAGTGCTGGATTTTGATTCGCACTAGATTTCCATGACATGCATGATAGAGTACTGGAGTTCTTACTCGTACTCAGTTTTATATGATATATGCATGACAGAGTGCTGGAGCGATTAGCTCGTACTCGATTCTTTATGGTTTATACATGACATAGTACTAGAGCTATTGCTCATACTTGATTTGATGATATTATGCATAGCATGGTACTGGAGCTACTGCTCGTACTTGATTTAATACATGAACTATGTATTGACCTAGTTGCTGGTGGTTTACTCACACTAGAGTTGAGTTTGTGATGTGAAACAGTGCTCGAGCGTAGTGTCGACTGTGTGTCGTACTTAAAAGCGCGCACTGTATGTGATATATAATACATGTTACCAAGCCATGCCGCATCCTTGTGTGATTGAGTGTCACACCATGAGAGGATGGCCAGCATGAGGGTATTAGAGATGTGGTATGATATTCCATGGTTTGAGGGGTAAGACCTATGGCAGAGACCATGACTGTGATGTAGGGTCCACGGGTGTACTTTGTACAGTGCCCGAGGTATGGGAGTATGTTGTACCGTGTGTTGTTGTATAGCTGACGGTTGTAATGGACTGACCATCCTCCCGTTGCAGCAGTGATACCCCGTGCATCGAGATCTGTGTGGCTTGGGTTCACATGTCGGATATGATCATAGTCCAAGATACTGTTTGCATTTCACCACAGAGTCTCACATGATATATCACATTGATTGACTGATTTAAATTGCGGACAGACCTGAGGGATGGGTCGGACTCCGATTTTATGTTGTGAATTATTTAATGCCATATTTATTGTGATTTAAATATACATGGCATGATTTACATAAAGGCATGATTTATATACGATACATTGTTTTACAGTACATGCCTACATTTGAGAAAGAAAGCATGATTTCTGTACATGGGATTTGATCTGTACAAGTATATATATTATATTTAAAGACATGCTTTTAAAGTGAGTAAAGGAAATAATGTTTTCAAGGCATAGCATTATTTTGAGTAGATAGTGCAGATATCTATTTGCTTGCCTGATTTCCTTACTGAGCGCGTTGTATGCTCACCCCCCTTTTCTTTACATCTCTCTACAGAGCATCAGCAGTAGAGCGAGAGTTATCGAGGGATAGTGTTCCTGAGTCCACTGCTAGTTCCTATCGATCGTCAGGTATACAGACTTTGTACGATTATATATCTAAACATAGAAACAACACAATGATGTATACGATATATATTATAGGGAATGTATTTATATTTGATTTTATATAATCTTACATATATTATAAAAGCAGTTACAGTCAGTAATAGTATATTGACATGTATGTATGATAATGGATAATGTGGTAAGCGAGGACTCTGACATCAAATCATAGCCCAACCAGTGAAGAGAGGAAAGGTAAGTTAAAAATGCAAAAAATTTGTAGTGATTTTAGTTAAAGTCATGGATTAAGAATGGGGTCCTGACAGAATGGTATCAGAGTAGAGGTTGGTCTGATGTGAGTCGGTGTTAGGAAATAGGAAAGTATACATCCCCATAGTACTATGTTGTGTTTAGATATAACTGTGTATACCAGATAGGAGACGGACTAATTCATTATTATGAATGCAGGGACTTTGCCTATATGGCAAATACGCGTAGTGGTAGGAGTATGAGAGGTAGGGCTCGAGGCCAGGGAGATAGACCCAAGGGATGAGCTACTATCGAACCATTACCCACGCCTGAGACTCCAGGTGCTACTGAGGCACCCGAGTGTACTGAGATGCGCTTTACGAGATTAGAGCATAGTCTTGAGACGATTTAGAGATGTTGGCACAGACGATGCCAGGTAGGCAGAGACAGGAGGCAGGAGCTGCAACAGGAGAGGCAGTTGCCACTGATACACCTACGCAGACAGCTGATGCACAGAGGACTGTAGATACTCCTACACCCCCACCGGTTTCGGGTGGCATTAGATTAGGGTATAGATGTGATCTGCATCGGTTTAGAGAATTTCAGAAGTTTAGATCTCCATCCTTTAGTGGGGTCAAAGACCTCGTAGCTGCTGAGGAGTGGTTAGCAGAGCTGGAGAAGTTTTATGGATTCTTTGAGTGTACGACCTCGGTGATGGTCGCATTTTCTGCGTTCCTACTGAAGGGAGCTGCAAAGCATTGGTGGAAGTCTACCCGACCTATATTGAGATCCCGACACACAGACATTAGTTGAGATATATTTTGGGAGGCCTTCAGGAGGCAGTTTGTTCCCGACACCGCACAGTGAAAACTACAGGCAGAATTTTTGGGACTAAACCAAGGGAGTTTATCTGTGGACGAGTATGAGACTCGATTCCTATCCCTAGGGAGATATGACCCGGATACCATGTATAGTGAGACCAGGAAGGTCCATAGGTTTATCGACGGGTTGAGACCAGTTTTGCGGTCCAGGTTGGTTCCATTAGACATAGTGACCTATGAGGAGGCAGTGTGCAGGGCGCAACTGTGTGAGCAAGATTACGAGAGAAATGCTTTCGAGTTTGGGAAGTTTAGCCGTAGCCGAGAGATACAAAAGAAGAGGCCAGTTAGAGATTTCGGTTATCGGGGATGGAAGAAACACTTCGGTAAGAGGTCACGAGTAGAGGAGGCAAGAGAGAGATATGCTAGACCTCCTGCTTATCCAACTGCAGCCCCAGTGAAGGGCATTGTCATGGGAGGACAGAGGCCTACTGCCGATCAGTGCAGAAGATGCGGTAGACCACATGGAGATAGACCATGTCCACGGAGTACTATAGTATATTTTCGATATGGGAAACAGGGGCATATGGCTAAAGAGTGCCCGAAGACATTTTTTACTGCACCACTGGGGGGCAGGGAGCCTGATAGAACTCCAGCTGGTACGTCTACTCAGAGAGGTAGAGCGATGACAGAGGAGAAGGGGAAACAAGTGATGGGTCAAGGGCGAGTACATGCTTTGGACCAGGGGACAGCTGATGCTTCATCGGATGTGATTCGAGGTAACATCCTAATTTATGATATTGAAGCATATGTTTTAATTGATCCTGGTACCACGCATTCTTTTGTATCGCCTTCATTTGTATGTAAATTAGCATGACATGTAGAGCGTACACATTTATGTATGATGATGTTGATTAGTACGCCTATAAATAGTAGTCAAGTTGTAGAATATGTATTTAATGACTGCAAGTTAAGAGTAGGGGATAAGGAGATGACAACCAATCTAATATTACTAAGTATGAGTGACTTTGATATAATATTAGGAATGGATTGGCTATCTGCAAACCATGCTGTTTTAGATTGTTATGCTAAGACAGTTATGTTTCCTAACCCTACTAGATATGTTGTAAAGTTTAATAAGAATAAATGAAAGGAGTAGTTATGATTATTAAATGATTACTGACTTAGAAAAACCTTCAACATATCAAGGTTTCATTGCGTACGTGGTAGATATGGATAAGGCACATCCGGAGTTGTCAGATATTACTGTGGTCAGTGAGTACCCAGATGTTTTTTCGGATGAATTACCAGGGTTACCACCAGACAAAGAGATGGAGTTCTGTATAGATTTGGTGCCTGGTACGAAGCCTATTTCGAGACCACCATATCGCATGGCCTTGGTTGAGCTGGAAGAGCTCAAGAGACAGTTACAGGAGCTGTTGGATAGGGGTTTTGTACAACCGAGTGTTTAACCGTGGGGAGCACCGGTTCTATTTGTGAGAAAGAAGGATGGGAGCCTCCGATTGTGTATAGACTACCAATTGTTGAATAAGGCTACCATCAAGAATAGATACCCCCTTCCACGCATTGACGACTTATTAGATCAGCTTCAGGGAGTACAGGTCTTTTCTAAGATTGATCTGAGGTCTGGGTATCATCAGCTGAAGGTTCAGAGTAGAGATGTACCCGATATGGCCATTATGAGTTCTTGGTCATGCCATTCGGATTGACGAATGCTCCAGCTGCTTTCATGGCTTTGATGAACGATGTGTTCAAGCCATATTTGGACCAGTTTGTTATCGTCTTTATCGATGACATATTGATATACTCGAGATCCAAGGAGGAACATGAGGAGCACCTCATGATCGTGTTGCAGACTCTACGAGAGCATGAGTTATATGCTAAGGTAAGTAAGTGTGACTTTTGGTTGTCACATATCTCATTTTTGGGACATGTTGTATCGAGAGATGGTGTATCAGTTGATCCATCTAAGATAGAGGTTGTAGTTCAGTGGGAACAGCCGAGGACAGTCACCGAGATCAGGAGTTTTTTGGGTTTAGTTGGATACTATCGGAGATTCGTTGAGGGATTTTCGAAGTTGGCTACTCCGTTGACACATCTTACACGAAAGAGTGTACCGTTCGTATGGAACGAGGATTGTGAGAAGAGTTTTGAGGAGTTGAAGCGTCGACTGACCACCACTCCTATTCTCACTATCCCTACCAGCTCAAGAGGATTTGCAGTGTATACCGATGCTTCGCATCAGGGACTGGGCTGTGTATTGATGCAGGATGGGAAGGTAGTTGCTTATGGATCCAAACAGCTGAAGGATCATGAAAAGAACTATCCGACCCATGACTTGGAGTTAGCTGCAGTAGTGTTTGCATTGAAGGTATGGCGCCACTACTTATATGGCGAGAAGTTCCAGATATTTACCGACCACAAGAGCCTCAAGTATCTGTTCTCACAGAAAGAGCTAAACATGAGACAGAGAAGATGGCTAGAGCTTCTGAAGGACTACGATTGTGAGATACTTTATCATCCAGGTAAGGCTAACGTTGTAGTCGATGCCTTGAGTAGGAAGAGCCTAGGGATGGTATCATACATGATGGTTAAGGAACATGATTTGCTAGAGCAGTTTGCTAGCCTCAGTTTGGGAGTCGTGCCTTCTGACATGGATACAGGCTATGTGATAGCTAGTCTGCGCTTGGAGCCGGACCTGTTGGACAGGATCAGAGTGGCTCAGCAGATTGATCCATTTTGTATGGATATGAGTAGTCAGATGCAGAAGGGCACCGTGACTGACTTTGAGTTGAGTTCAGACGGACTACTGAAGTTCAGAGGTAGAATATGTGTTCCTGAGGATTTAGGACTCAGGAGATTGATATTGGCGAAAGCTCATTCGTCGAGGTATAAGTTATATCCGGGGAGTAACAAGATGTATCAGAACCTCCGGAAGGTATACTGGTGGTCGGGTATGAAGAGAGATGTAGCAGACTTTGTGGTAAATTGTCTCGTATGTCAGCAAGTGAAGGTAGAGCATCAGAAACCAGCAGGGTTATTGCAGCCTCTACCTAACCGACATGGAAATGGGAGCATATCACCATGGATTTCGTGATGGGTTTACCGAGAACCTGCAAGAATCACGATGCTATATGGGTGATCATCGACAGACTGACGAAGTCAGCCCACTTCCTAGCTATGAGAGCGACCGATACTCTGAGTTCATTAGCAGAACTGTATGTACGCGAGATAGTGAGGTTACACGGTGTACCAGTGAGCATAGTCTCTGATAGGGATTCCCGCTTCACATCCCACTTTTGGGGATATTTTCAAGAAGCCATGGGAACCCAGTTGAGTTTGAGCATCGCTTTTCATCCTCAGACAGATGGTCAGTCAAAGAGGACTATACAGACTCTGGAGGATATGTTGAGAGCATGTGTGCTAGATTTTAGAGTCTCCTGGGATGACCACCTGCCACTAGCCGAGTTCGCCTACAATAACAGTTATCATTCGAGTATCGGGATGGCACCGTATGAGGCTTTGTATGGCCGTAGATGTCGTTCCCCTATTGGATGGAAAGAAGTGGGTGACTGTAAGATTTTCGCTCCTGACATGGTTACACAAGCATCTGAGGACATCCACTTGATTGTAGAGAGACTGAAGACAGCTCAGAGCAGACAGAAGAGTTACACTGACAGGAGACGTAGGCCACTAGAGTTTGCAGTTGGTGAATCCGTGTTTTTGAGAGTTTCTCCTTCCAAGGGAATAGCGAGATTTGGGAAGAGAGGGAAACTAAATCCTCGCTATATTGGACCCTTTGAGATACTTAATCGAGTGGGAGATAAGGCGTATAGGTTGGCATTGTCACCGGACTTATCAGGTGTCCATAACGTCTTTCACATATCGATGCTTCGGAAGTATCACCCGGATCCGGCACATGTGATTAGTTACGAGCCTTTGGAGCTCCGAGAGGACATGTCATATGTTGAGAGACCGATTTGGATATTGGATAGGAAGGAGAAGGTATTGAGATCGAAGACCATCGGATTAGTGAGATTCTCTGGCAGCATCATACTTCAGAGGAAGCTACCTGGGAGCTAGAGAGTATGATGCGAGAGAAGTACCCTCACCTATTTGACGACTGACTTGGTTCTAATTTGGAGGATAAAATTTTTTGAGTGGGGGAGGATTGTCAGACCCAGATTTATGTAGCTTATTCCTTATGATTCCTATGCGTATGAACACTATGTAATTATAGTTGAATCATAAGAAGAGTATTTACTAGACTTAAAGTGTTAGTGAAATGATTTAACACGTAAAAGCTACATAAAGAGCCTAATGTGAACTATAAGTGTCACAGGCTAAACCAAGTAAATCTAAATCATTCTGACTAAAAATAAGAACTTAAAATGAGAGAGCATAGAGAGCTCATGAAGGAAAGTCAGCTTGATTTAGCCCCGAACATAGAAAACGAGAGTAAAAGCTAAAAAGGGTAAAATGGACCTTTTTGGCGAGAAAAGGTGTTTCGGGTGAAATTATCCATCGAGAACGGTTGAAACATAAAGACGAGAGTGTAAGACATAAGATATGACACTTTCAAAATTTGAAGAAAAAGTAAACTTGGTCAATGGTTAAGGAAAAAGTCAACTATAGTTAAGAAAGTGGACTTTTACCATAGTTGATTAATCATGGTTAAAAATTAACCTAAGTGTGGAGAAAAAATTAGAGAAAAATATTCATAGCTAGAATACAAGATAATCATCCCCGGAAGTAAGGAAAATTTATTCGAAAGGATTCCGGATTTAATTTAATGGTTAAAAACGCAATGGGCCAAAGTTGGAAATTTTAAAGCCCATTAAGGTATCATAAGTGTGGGCCGAATTTGGAAAGCCCAATGGGCCAAATTGTTGGGCCAAGTTGTGGGCCAAATATTGAGACAATTAAAGGCCCAATAGGTAGAAAAAATTTCAGCTCAAAGGAAAAACCCAAACCGAGAAGCCCAATTGAAAGCCCATGTGAATAAGTTAAAAGCCATTAATGAAAGGTAACAAAGTTTAAAATGATAACCATTACCTAAACTTTTTGGAAGTCAATTAAGGTGGCTGGATTTTTACCTTAATGACTAAGCAATGGACTTATAAATACCAGCCAACACATAATCATCTTCATCCTTTCATTTTCGGTAAAGTGAAGAAACCATAACCGAAAAGTTTTCTAAGCTTTCTCTTACTAGAAATCACTAGGAAAAAGGCATATTTGGAACTTGCAATCTTCATGAAAATTGTTCCAAATTGAGAGGAGAGTGACATATGTTGGAATTGGCTATCAAGGAGCCATAGTGTGCAAACCGTGAGGCTTCAAAGTGTCGGCCAAGTGTGAACACAAATACTAGGTATAATTTCAAGCTTCCAACTTCATATATGTTAATCTATGAGTTATATGGAGTTGATTGGTATATGTGTTATGGATTGAAACACATGAAAACACTATGAACATGTGATGACCGAAAGTTGGTTTATGAGGTTTGATAAATACCCATGTGATTTTAAGACATGTATAGGTTGATATGCATGTAGACATGATTATGGCTTGGTTAGTTATAATCAATTTATTCATATGGATGGTTGTATGATATGGCACATAAGGTATTTGATAAAATGCCAACATGAACTATAGGAAAGGCTTAAGACATGCCAACCAAGTGTTTGTGAAAATGCCTAAGTGAATTGGCTAAGAAATAGGCATGGATGGCATGCCATGGCATAACCGATGGCATGGGTAGCTCTCGGCCATGTCATGTGGCCGAGAGGCCTAATGGGCCAAGCTCAAATATTGTAGGCCCAATATGATGTAATGGGTCTAGAACAAGCCCAATAAGAGTTGGTGGACCCCACAATCCCAATAGGCCCAACGAAAATGAATAGTAAAATGAAAATGGGCTTAAGGTATAGTTAGACCCATTAAGGATTATTAAGGCCCATTAAGGGAAATGGACTGTATTTAATGTGAAATACAGTAGGAAAAGTGTAATTAACCTGATAAATGGTTATATGCAGCTCCAGAGAGTATTGAAGAAGCAAACCGGACTGCTGAAACGAGCAGCGCAGAGAAAGTGAAATTTCTCGAGTGATTGCAGGTAAGGGACTTTTGTGAGTAGTTAGAGATACCTGCACGTATTTTCGTCTCTTTTACATTCACTTAAAAACTCTGAGGGTCAGAGAAAGTGAATAATAATTATTGTGACCCGATAGTGGTAAATTACGATTTTGCCCCTAGTTAGTCAAAAAGTCAACTTTTGTGAAAAGTTGCAAAAAGCATGAAAACTACTATTGTGTGTGTTTAACTACTGTTTAACATGAAAATAAATAGATAGGCTAATGATTTTAAGGTTGATATGACTTAAGCACACTTTATAGTGCTGATTTTAATATTTTGTAAATAATCCCTTTTTAAATAGCCATCTATCATATTATATGAGAATGAATCGTGCTAAAGCATAGCTCGCACGGGATTTCATATATTTTCCACATACATTAGTGCTGGATTTTCATTCGCACTAGATTTCCATGACATGCATGATAGAGTACTGGAGTTCTTACTCGTACTCAGTTTTATATGATATATGCATGACAGAGTGCTGGAGCGATTAGCTTGTACTCAAGTTTTACAAGAGATACATGACAGAGTACTAGAGCGTTGCTCTACTCGATTCTTCATGGTTTATACATGACATAGTACTGGAGCTATTGCTAGTACTTGATTTGATGATATTATGCATAGCATGGTACTGGAGCTACTGCTCGTACTTGATTTCATACATGAACTATGCATTGACCTAGTTGCTGGAGGTTTACTCGCACTAGAGTTGAGTTTGTGATGTGAAACAGTGTTCGAGCGTAGTGTCGACTATGTGTCGCACTTAAAGGCGTGCACTGTATGTGATATATAATACATGTTACCAACCCATGCCGCATCCTTGTGTGATCGAGTGTCACATCATGAGAGGATGGCCAGCATGAGGGTATTAGAGATGTGGTATGATATTTCATGGTTTGAGGGCTAAGACCTATGGCAGGCACCCTGACTGTAATGTAGGGTCCACGGGTGTACTTTGTACCGTGCCCGGGGCATGGGAGTACGCTGCACCATGTGTTGTTGTATAGCTGACAGTTGTAATGGACTGACCATCCTCCCGTTGCAGCAGTGATACCCCGCGCATCGAGATTTGTGTGGCTTGGGTTCACATGTCGGATATGATCATAGTCCAGGATACTATTTGCATTTCACCACAGAGTCTCACATGATATATCACATTGATTGACTGATTTAAATTGCGGACAGACCTGAGGGATTGGTCGAACTCCGATTTTGTGTTGTGAATTATTTAATGCCATATTTATTGTGATTTAAATATACGTGGCATGATTTACATAAAGGCATGATTTATATACGATGCATTGTTTTGCACTACATGCCTACATTTGAGAAAGAAAGCATGATTTTTGTACATGGGATTTAATCTGTACAAGTATATATATTATATTTAAAGACATGCTTTTAAAGTGAGTAAAGGAAATAATGTTTTCAAGGCATAGCTTTATTTTGAGTAGATAGTGTAGATATCTACTTGCTTGCCTGATTTCCTTACTGAGCGCGTTGTATGCTCACCCCCCTTTTCTTTACATCTCTCTACAGAGCATCAGCAGTAGAGCGAGAGTTATCGAGGGATAGTGTTCTTGAGTCCACTGCTAGTTCCTATCGATCGCCAGGTATATAGACTTTGTACGGTTATATATCTAAACATAGAAACAACACAGTGATGTATACGATATATTATGGGGAATGTATTTGTATTAGATTTTATATAATCTTACATATATTATAAAAGTAGTTACAGTCAGTAATAGTATATTGACATGTATGTATGATAATGGATAATGTGGTAAGCGAGGACTCTGACATCGAATCACAGCCCAACCAGTGAAGAGAGGAAAAGTAAGTTAAAAATGCGAAAAATTTGTAGTGATTTTGGTTAAAGTCATGGATTGAGAATGGGGTCCTGACAATAATTTATCATAGTTCAACGCTTGTCTCATTCCATTTATCAATTATAACAACATCATTTTCTTACTCAAATTGAGTCTTGTATTCGAAACGTAAGCATATACAAATTTCAATTCTTAGATTCGAAACGTATCATATGTTCCAAAGTCTCTTTATATTCTTACAATTCTGAATCATCTTAATAACTTGGGTCTTTCCCGCTGGTCTATAACCTCTGCTTTGGAAATTCCAATTGACACCCATTCTTAATACAACGTGACCCAGAAGACTCTTAGTCTCCTTAAAAATTAACAACAGTACACTTCAGAGAAGATCACCTGTCCGATAATTTCCTTTTCGTGTAATCCTTGTAATTGCCTCTTCGGTATTTCTAATTTAATCAAAGCCATTTAGTATAGTGATCTGAATAATTAATTTGATACCACTGCTAAATCAATTTCAAACTTCATCTTTCAATTTAGTGGTAATTCTGATAGATCATCCAAATACGTGTCGAAAATCCCTCTGTCTACTGGGGTGTCTTTTCACTCCGAACACGCCATAACTTTATCAATCATATAAACAGTGTGACCTTCGCCTATACTTTTGTTTATGTAATTCATCTTTTCAATTACAGTGACTTTACTCTATCACTCTCACTGATTCCTTAGTACATCATTTTATCTGTCACTCTCTTTACGTTTTTATTTTCTTAGTAACCTCAAAATATACAAATCATATCATCACAGTTGCACTTTGCACAATGCTTCCTTAAAATAACATCCAATGGAGCTAACTTAGCTCGACGAAGGATCTTAGTACCTCTTACAAGTTTCCTAGATTTCTTCCGTTTTACATCTCTACTTATTCGGATTTATACTCTTTTAATTTCATATTCATTCTCGGACTCATTTTCTCATGTCTGATTCAGTCATTTCAATTATAATTTCCAATATGCTTCATCCAAAATGTGTTGTCGTCTAAAAGTCTCCAAAAACATTTCTCATGTATTTCTCTAATTTTTGGCTCTCGGGTTAAATCGAGAAACTTCCCTCCGAGTTCGATTTTCCATTTCAGTACTGATGCTACAAGGGTTACTTTCTTTATAGTAGCGCAGTTTAAAAATCCATGTAACTTTCCCAATTCTTTACCAAAAAATTGCAAAGAAACTTTCTCTGTAGAGTTACTATAAAATTGTAAGACCCGAATTTAATTAAAAATATGAAATGAAGGAGCATTCGTGAAGAGAAGTCGGGTTAAATTAATCCCGAACACGTGTAAGGGCAAAATGGTCAAAAGACCAAAGGTCGGTATAAATTCGAGAAGAAAAATTTAATTAAAAATAACGCATTGAGAAATCTTGGTCAATAAAGATGAAATAAATTTATTTTGGGTTAAACTGATCAAGATATTAATTTATTGGAATTAATCGGGATTAATCGAAATTTTTAGTTCAGAAAAATAATCTCGAAAATAATCGAAAAATATACCGAAAAGTCACCCGGGACAATATCCCAAAAATACGGAGAAATTATACCCGAAAAAGAGGTTAAAATTTAATAAATAAATTAAATAAAAATTAAATTAATTGAATAAGAATAAAATAATAATTTTAAGAGATATTTTGGGTATTTATAGTATTTTAAGGAATAGTGTAATAATTAAAATAAATAATAATAATAAAAATAATTAATAAAAGAAATGAAAAAAAAAAGGAAACTGGAAAGAAAACAATCGGGGAGAGAGAAACCAAACGGAAGCCGAGAAAAGAGAAGATGGCCGGCGAGCCGTCCGGCAGCCAGGGACCCCAGGCGAGGGCCGGAGAAGACGGCCCGACCTCAGGCGACCTATCAGCGGCGACGACGCGTCGTGGGAACGTCGAAATCCGGCGAAAAACGGAAGAGAAGCCGCGGGAGAAGAGATGGCCACCGGCGGCGAACGGCGGCGATTCGAGCCCCACCAAGGCTCGATTTCGGAAGCCCAGGTGACGGTGAGCAGATTGGCGGTGGTGGCAGCCACCGAAACCGACGGACGACTCCGAAAACAGAAAGAGAGGAAAGTGGGTACCGACGGAGGAGGAGAACGGCCGGACCGGCGACTTTTCGGCGGCCTTAGGCGAAGCCGAGCCCAGATCTGAGATACGGACGACCCAGCGGAGCGACTGGAGGTGGAAGCCGGCAGAGAACCGGCAGGCAAGGCAGTGAACCGGCCAAACCGGGGTGAACCAGCGGTCTGAACCGATCCGAACCGGACTGAACCGGTTCAGCCAAAAAGAGGAGGAAAAAAGGAAGAAAAAAGGGAAAAAGAAAAAGAGGAAAAATTGGAGAAAATTCATGTGATGCAATCGAGCTTCGGGTAAGTCAGTAGTGGTCGAAATTGACCCGATTTAAATTTCGGAGTATTTAATTTAATTAATTTTGGGCTGAAAACTTACCCGAAAAAAATTATGAAATTGTGTAGCTCGACGATTGGCATCCACCGAGGGCTCGAGACAGCCTCGATTTACGGACTAGCATGGAATCTCGGGTAAGTGACCCCTATTTACGACAATTACCTCGTTATGCGTGATATTGATTTAATTTCCGCATAAATTGAATTAAATTATGGAAATTTAGATAAATTGTCGTAAATAATGAATTTAGCTATTCGAGAGCTAGAACGAGGCCCAATAAATTATTGGTGGTCCCAATGAGCCCAATAGGCCTCGATAAAGTGAAAATTAAGTGGTAAATGGGCTTAAGGCCGATTAAGGCCCATTAAGGTGCAATCGGGCCCAATAGGGGTAAACGAGCCCAATGATTTAAATTAAGCCCAGAAAGTATTAAATACGATTAAATTGTATGTTATCTGACCTGAGGAATATTAATACGCAGTTCCGGGCATTTGATTGGGAGCATAACGGACTGCGCGACGAGACAACAGTGGAAAAGAAAAAGGTCAGACTCTACGGAAAAATAAGGTAAGGGAATTCTACGGATTGCTAGAGGTAAACTCTACGAAATTTTAAATTCATATGCAGTCTTTAAAATTTATCTGAAGGGTCTAGAGGTCGAATAATAATTTTAGTGCCCCGAATGGGCAAATCACTAAAATACCCTTGTTAAGGGTAAAAATCTAAAAATTTAGGAAAAATTGGGAGGAGCAAGGACAAGAGGTTCCTGCTCGTTCTGGAGGTATTTCAACACATACATGAGTAGGCTGGCTCACTTTTAAAGAAAAATGCATAGCATTGCATATCTTAAACGATGTGATTTCTGTGAAAACTATTTTGAGATAACTGAGCCGCCTACGTGTTTTATTTACATGTGACGTGCTAGAGCTCAGCTCGCACGATGTTTGATTTGTGTGATGCATGCATTAGTGCTGGAGCGAGAGCTCGCACTAGAGTTTTACATGCATAGGTGCTGGAGTCCAACTCGCACCAGATTTGTATACATATATATATGATTTTCGTGACAGGGTGCTAGAGTCTAACTCGCACCATATTTTTATATGATTTTGAGACAGGGTGTTAGAGCTTCGCTCGCACCAGATTTTTATACGATTTGCATACAGAGTGCTAGAGCTTAGCTCGCACTAGATTTACTTGATTGATGAGAGTGCTGAGCATTGCTCGCACTGATTTTTATGAGAACATGTGATGAGCCGTGCTTGGAGCATCGGGTAGACTGTGTGTCACCGATTAAATAGGCTCGCACGTGCGTTTTGAGACATGGCATGAGTATTGAGAAACAAAACCTCTGTGGGAAGCAGGTCAATTGGGCTGGAGTACCTAGAGATATTATATGGGTTCACGGAGTACGATGTACCGTGCAAGTAGCATGGAGTACGATGTACCGTGTGGTATCTTCGGATACGGCATCTCCGGATGCAGCATCTTCGGATGCCGGGGATCGGATAAGACTGACGGGATGGACTGACCCACCTCCCGGGCGGTTCCCGATCATGGTGAGAACCCGCACACTAGGATCCGTGTAGCTGAGGAACTCCCGAGGACAGATATGGCCAAAGTCCTAGTTATTTACCTATATACAGACGCCTAGTCTCGCATGTTGATGACTTTTATGATGATTTAAACTGGGTTTTTAAACAAAATTTGCATGATGGTATTTCCATGCTTTTCAAACCCACGTGTGATGTAAACCGTTTTCATGGTTTTGTGTGAGTCAGGATCACCCGCAGGAGGGGTCGAGTCCTGACTTTATTGTGAAAATTTTAATTGAGAAAGAAATGATTTGTAATAATTGTATGTTGATTTTCCGTGCAAATGTGTTTTACATAACATCATAACGCATATCATTGTTTTAAAATGTGTGGAGAAAGGGTGGTTTATGCATGGCACCACGTTCATGTAGGTAGTATGGTTACCTACTTGTTCGTAGGATTGCCTTACTGAGCTTGATGTGCTCACCCCTTTCATTTTCTCCCACAGATAATCTCCAGTTGAAGTTGAGGCGACTCAGTACTGCATTCTGGATATCCGCTGCTGCCCATCAACATAAGGTATATACACTTGTACATATTGTATCTACATAAGTATAGCACAGTAACATGTTTGTAAGTAACTTTAGGGGATGTATAATTATTGTAAACAATTATAAATGACTGGAGAAGAAATAAGTTAGATGGTAATTGAATGGTGGGACTGGCATTGACGCACAGCCCAATTATTAGTGGAGTGTTGGTCACGATTCGATGACAGGTAAGAATTTAAGTAAGAAAATAATAAAACGCGAAAAATTAACTCTGATATTTGGGTAGTTTGGGTCGTGACAATTATGGTGGTATCAGAGCACAATTGGTCTGATGTGTGTCAGTGTCAGTAATTAGGAAATTACATCCCCGTGTTACTGTGCTTAGTTAGATACAATAGTGTATATCGAGATGGGCTTGACTAAGAAATGGTTGAGAATGCAGGAATGCTTAATATGAGTCGCGTTAGATGAGATAGTGCACGAGGCAGAGGTCATAGAGATAGACCTGAGTTTGCTAAGTCGTGCTGAGTTTGACTATGAGAATCAGTATGAGATTGGAATAGAGGCTAATGTTAAGCATGCCTCACAGAGTCAGACAGAGAGATCGGACAGTATTGAGACACGCTTCGCGATGTTGGAGCGGAGTGTGGAGATTATTTTAAGGAGCTAATTGCTCAGATTATGTATGAGATCAGAGGGCGCAGCGGAGCATTGGTGGAAACCCGCTCGACCCATCTTAAGAGTTGAGATGAGAAATATCTTAGATATATTCCGGTGACAGGATATCCCGGACACTATTTAAAGGGGATGATAGATAAAAGTCCTTACTCTGACCCAGAGGATTTAATTTATTGACGAGTATGGAGACTCGGTTATATTCTTGGATCGATATTACCTCGACACTATGAACAAGTGACTGTCGAGATGTCTAAAAGTTTATGAAAATGACTCAACTTTTCAATTAGAGTCCGATTGGCCCGTGAGATATTACTTGTACCGAGGCAGTGCTCAGATTTACAATTGGGTAAATAAGAACATGGATTGCACGCCTCTGAGATTGGGAAAGGTAGTGAGGGCCGAAATAGAGACAGAAAAGAGAATCGAGAAATGACAGAGATGTCAAAATGGGAAAATGCAAATTGGTAAAAAGATTTAATTTGACGAGTCATGGAGTAAGATAATTGGTAAGGCCCCAGTGTATCCAATTTTGGCACTCTTGGGGGGGCATTGTGATTGGAGGACCCCGACCTGCTACGAAGCAGAGTAGCAGTGTGATCACTGTAAGCAGTGCGGGATGTGTGGTGGATACCACGGAAAGAGGGTTTATATCACTGTATTGATGGAAAATGGCCGTTAAATGTGGTATGACGGACCATTGATTTTGATTGCATAGAATTGGGCGAAATCGTCCCACAGAAAAGTAAAGAGACAGAGAAAAACTTCGTTGGTATAGCTGCAACGAAAAAGGAGGCAATAGCCGAAAAGAAAAAGGGAAAGTAGACGTTGGACGAAGGCGAGCGGATGTCTTGGACCAGGACACTATTGATGTTTCATGGATGTGGTGTAAGATACCACACTTGTTATGAATAATGAAGTATATATGTTCATTGATCCTGGTGCCACATATTTATTCATACCGCCTTCATTCCCATATAAGTGAGTAAAAGGCATGAATGCCTACATCATTGGATACAATACTGATAAATGAGTACCCTAATAGAGGAGGATTAATTAACGGAATATGGATATAGAGATTTTAAGTTGAAAACAGGGGTGCAACAGTTGAAATTAAAGGAGTAAAGAATTGTACTCACGGAATGAATAATGACAAGAGTTTTGTCATGATTGATATACGAAGGAGATAATCTTTAAGATAAGATAGATTCTAAATACAAGATGTATTGGAGTAAGAGTGCATATGTGAAGTAATTGGGATTAAGTGATATGTAGAGAATATAAATTATAACCAAGGATAAAGATGGGTATAACCATAACCAGTAATTGTGGTTAAGTCTGAAGGTTAATAAAGGTATTTCAAAATACCTCCCCGCCTGAAGACTTGACAGCGTCTAAAAGTATATATATATATATAACCTATAACGTGAAATCGATCGTCGTAATAGATAACTTTAGCGTTAGGATACCTTTACTAAGACGATGAGAATATTAAAATTCGGCAAATCATAAGGTTAACATAGTAAAATTTAATAAGAGCCGTTAAGATAAGAAAAGGAAATGACGCAGGTTAGTACCTGAAAACGTAAGCGATTTTGAAGGATCTTATACGCTTATGAGTAAATAAGTCAAGGATATAGGCGATTGAATTATGCAGTGGAGCTCAATTATGATGAGTTATTTAAACTTTACTTGGACCGACTTGTAATCATCATTATTGATGATATATTGGGTTTAGTTAAAGTCCAGGACAAATTTATAAGCAACAATTGGGAAATTGCTTTTGCAGATGGTTGCTGCGAGTTCTAAAAGGATATACCCTGACGACACGTTTAACTAAGAAAACGTGGTCTTTGAATAAGACGATAAATAAGATGATGGATGTGATATAAATTTCGATGAAGTGAAGTATGAACTGACCACTGTGATTAATTTCACCATACCCAACAGCTCAAGAGGTTTTCAGTGAGTATGGATACCTCAAAATTATGATTGAGCTGTGTATTGATGTATAATGGGAAGATACCCGTGATTTAAAGTTGGCAACAGTATTTGTACCGAGGATATGGTACTATTATGTACACGGTGAGAAATTATGGATATGCACTGATCATAAAGCCCGAGTATCTGTTTTCACAGAAAGAGACGAATATGAGAATGCATAGTGGGTTAGAGCTTCTGAGAGATTGTGATTGTGAAAATTGTACCACCCAGGAAAGGCTAATGTGATGACTGATGTCTTGAGTAGAAAGAGCCTCGGGATGGTATTACATATGATGGTCAGGGAGCGTGAGCTGCTAGAGCAGTTGTGAACCTCGGTAGTGATGTGATCCCTTCTGATGATGACAGTGATTGGTATGATTATGTGATAGCTAGCCTGAGATTAGAACCGGATGAGAGTGCCCGGATTTGACAGGCTTAGCGTGATGATCGGCACGATGTCGATAGTTTGGGTCAGATTCAGAAGGGTACAGTGACAGAGTTCACAGAATACGATAATGATTTACAGAGGTTCCGAGATAGTATGAGTGCTCCCCAGGACCACAGTTGATGAGATAGTAATGTTGTCAGAAGCTCACTTTTCGGGATATACAGTGCATACGGAAAGTAATGATTATATATTGAAATCTCGAAAAGGGTATTGGTGGTCAGATGTGAAAAGAGATATTGTAGAGGTTGTGAAAAAGTGCCTAGTGTGTCAGCAGAGTAAGGTAGAGTATTAAAAGTCTGCAGAGTTATTGCAGCACCTACCTATATCGACACGGCACGAAAAATGAGAGCAAGTCTCCATGAATGTCGTGATGGGTTACAGAGAACTCAGGTGAATTACGAGGCTATTTGGATAATAGCCGACAGATTGCCTAAGTCTACCCACCCTCTGGTTATGAAATCCCCAAATACTCAGAGTATGTATGAGGATTTATGTGTAAGGCAGTTTGTGGAGCATTTAGTAGCGTTCCAGTGAGCATGGTATTATATAGGGATTCCCGCTTCACTTCCTACCTCGGAGGATATTTTCAGGAAGCTATGGGAACCCGACTGAGTATTAGCACAGTTTTCCATCCTCAGACAGATGGTCAGTCAGAGAGGACTGTACAAGTTCTGGAGGATCCGATGAAAGCGTGTGCCCTTGATTTTATAAGCTCCTGGAATGATCAGTTGATTTCTAATTAAAGTTGCCAATAACGACAGTTGCCACTTGAGTATCGGGATAACAAGATATGAGGCAGTGTATGGCTGTAGGGGTTGTTCCCCAAATTGGATAAGAAAGAGTGGGTGACAGGTAGAAATTATTTCTGACTTTGGGTAATAAGTCTCTGAGGATGTTTAGTTAAGGATGAGAGATTAAGAACACCTCAGAGCAGATAGATAAGTATTGAAATTCACCCTTGGTGAATTAATATGATTGAAATGTTTATTGTCCTAAGAGAATAAGGACATAACGAACTTTTGGAAGAAAGTAAATTGAGTTGCGCTGGATGAAATATTTTGAGAGATTGGACAAGTGGGAGATAAAACCTGTAGGTTGGTGTTATCACCTGAATTAACAGGCACCCACAATGTGTCTCAGCTTTTGATGCTTCGAAAATACTATACAGATCCAGCATAGGTGATCGAATATGAACTCCAAAAGTTCAGTTTAATGAAAATATAAGTATATTGAAGAAGTTGATTCGGGCCTTAAATAGGAAAGAGGAAGTATTGAGGTTAAAGAGGATCTCCCTAATTAAAGCCCTTTGGTAGTAATACACTCCGGATAGGTCACATAAGAATTAAAGAAGTATGATACGATTGATGTACCCGGAGTAGTTTATGGACTCATATGAATTGGTTCTAATTTGGAGGACCAAATTCCTTAAGTGGGGGAGAGTTGTAAGACCCGAATTTAATTAAAAATATGAAATGAAGGAGCATTCGTGAAGAGAAGTCGGGTTAAATTAATCCCGAACACGTGTAAGGGTAAAATGGTCAAAAGACCAAAGGTCGGTATAAATTCGAGAAGAAAAATTTAATTAAAAATAACGCATTGAGAAATCTTGGTCAATAAAGATGAAATAAATTTATTTTGGGTTAAACTGATCAAGATATTAATTTATTGGAATTAATCGGGATTAATCGAAATTTTTAGTTCGGAAAAATAATCTCGAAAATAATCGAAAAATATACCGAAAAGTCACCCGGGACAATATCCCGAAAATACGGAGAAATTATACCCGAAAAAGAGGTTAAAATTTAATAAATAAATTAAATAAAAATTAAATTAATTGAATAAGAATAAAATAATAATTTTAAGAGATATTTTGGGTATTTATAGTATTTTAAGGAATAGTGTAATAATTAAAATAAATAATAATAATAAAAATAATTAATAAAAGAAATGAAAAAAAAAAAAAGGAAACTGGAAAGAAAACAATCGGGGAGAGAGAAACCAAACGGAAGCCGAGAAAAGAGAAGATGGCCGGCGAGCCGTCCGGCAGCCAGGGACCCCAGGCGAGGGCCGGAGAAGACGGCCCGACCTCAGGCGACCTATCAGCGGCGACGACGCACCGTGGGAACGCCGGAATCCGACGAAAAACGGAAGAGAAGCCGCGGGAGAAGAGATGGCCACCGGCGGCGAACGGCGGCGATTCGAGCCCCACCAAGGCTCGATTTCAGAAGCCCAGGTGACGGTGAGCAGATTGGCGGTGGTGGCAGCCATCGAAACCGGCGGACGGCGCTGAAAACAGAAAGAGAGGAAAGTGGGTACCGACGGAGGAGGAGAACGGCCGGACCGGCGACTTTCCGGCGGCCTTGGGCGAAGCCGAGCCCAGATCTGAGATACGGACGACCCAGCGGAGCGACTGGCGGTGGAAGCCGGCAGAGAACCGGCCGGCAAGGCAGTGAACCGACGGTGAACCGGCCAAACCGGGGTGAACCGGCGGTCTGAACCGGTCCGAACCGGACTGAACCGGCTCAGCCAAAAAGAGGAGGAAAAAAGGAAGAAAAAAGGGAAAAAGAAAAAGAGGAAAAATTGGAGAAAATTCATGTGATGCAATCGAGCTTCGGGTAAGTCAGTAGTGGTCGAAATTGACCCGATTTAAATTTCGGAGTATTTAATTTAATTAATTTTGGGCTGAAAACTTACCCGGAAAAAATTATGAAATTGTGTAGCTCGACGATTGGCATCCACCGAGGGCTCGAGACAGCCTCGATTTACGGACTAGCATGGAATCTCGGGTAAGTGACCCCTATTTACGACAATTACCTCGTTATGCGTGATATTGATTTAATTTCCGTATAAATTGAATTAAATTATGAAAATTTAGATAAATTGTCGTAAATAATGAATTTAGCTATTCGAGAGCTAGAACGAGGCCCAATAAATTATTGGTGGGCCCAATGAGCCCAATAGGCCTCGATAAAGTGAAAATTAAGTGGTAAATGGGCTTAAGGCCGATTAAGGCCCATTAAGGTGCAATCGGGCCCAATAGGGGTAAACGGGCCCAATGATTTAAATTAAGCCCAGAAAGTATTAAATACGATTAAATTGTATGTTATCTGACCTGAGGAATATTAATACGCAGTTCCGGGCATTTGATTGGGAGCATAACGGACTGCGCGACGAGACAACAGTGGAAAAGAAAAAGGTCAGACTCTACGGAAAAATAAGGTAAGGGAATTCTACGGACTGCTAGAGGTAAACTCTACGAAATTTTAAATTCATATGCAGTCTTTAAAATTTATCTGAAGGGTCTAGAGGTCGAATAATAATTTTAGTGCCCCGAATGGGCAAATCACTAAAATACCCTTGTTAAGGGTAAAAATCTAAAAATTTAGGAAAAATTGGGAGGAGCAAGGACAAGAGGTTCTTGCTCGTTCTGGAGGTATTTCAACACATACATGAGTAGGCTGGCTCACTTTTAAAGAAAAATGCATAGCATTGCATATCTTAAACGATGTGATTTCTGTGAAAACTATTTTGAGATAACTGAGCCGTCTACGTGTTTTATTTACATGTGGCGTGCTAGAGCTCAGCTCGCACGATGTTTGATTTGTGTGATGCATGCATTAGTGCTGGAGCGAGAGCTCGCACTAGAGTTTTACATGCATAGGTGCTGGAGTCCAACTCGCACCAGATTTGTATACATATATATATGATTTTCGTGACAGGGTGCTAGAGTCTAACTCGCACCATATTTTTATATGATTTTGAGACAGGGTGTTAGAGCTTCGCTCGCACCAGATTTTTATACGATTTGCATACAGAGTGCTAGAGCTTAGCTCGCACTAGATTTACTTGATTGATGAGAGTGCTGAGCATTGCTCGCACTGATTTTTATGAGAACATGCGATGAGCCGTGCTTGGAGCATCGGGTAGACTGTGTGTCACCGATTAAATAGGCTCGCACGTGCGTTTTGAGACATGGCATGAGTATTGAGAAACAAAACCTCTGTGGGAAGCAGGCCAATTGGGCTGGAGTACCTAGAGATATTATATGGGTTCACGGAGTACGATGTACCGTGCAAGTAGCATGGAGTACGATGTACCGTGTGGTATCTTCGGATACGGCATCTCCGGATGCAGCATCTTCGGATGCCGGGGATCGGATAAGACTGACGGGATGGACTGACCCACCTCCCGGGCGGTTCCCGATCATGGTGAGAACCCGCACACTAGGATCCGTGTAGCTGAGGAACTCCCGAGGACAGATATGGCCATAGTCCTAGTTATTTACCTATATACAGACGTTGCCTAGTCTCGCATGTTGATGACTTTTATGATGATTTAAACTGGGTTTTTAAACAAAATTTGCATGATGGTATTTTCATGCTTTTCAAACCCACGTGTGATGTAAACCGTTTTCATGGTTTTATGTGAGTCAGGATCACCCGCAGGAGGGGTCGAGTCCTGACTTTATTGTGAAAATTTTAATTGAGAAAGAAATGATTTGTAATAATTGCATGTTGATTTTCCGTGCAAATGTGTTTTACATAACATCATAACGCATATCATTGTTTTAAAATGTGTGGAGAAAGGGTGGTTTATGCATGGCACCACGTTCATGTAGGTAGTATGGTTACCTACTTGTTCGTAGGATTGCCTTACTGAGCTTGATGTGCTCACCCCTTTCATTTTCTCCCACAGATAATCTCCAGTTGAAGTTGAGGCGACTCAGTACTGCATTCTGGATATCCGCTGCTGCCCATCAACATAAGGTATATACACTTGTACATATTGTATCTACATAAGTATAGCACAGTAACATGTTTGTAAGTAACTTTAGGGGATGTATAATTATTGTAAACAATTATAAATGACTGGAGAAGAAATAAGTTAGATGGTAATTGAATGGTGGGACTGGCATTGACGCACAGCCCAATTATTAGTGGAGTGTTGGTCACGATTCGATGACAGGTAAGAATTTAAGTAAGAAAATAATAAAACGCGAAAAATTAACTCTGATATTTGGGTAGTTTGGGTCGTGACAAAAATTCCATAGGATTTCTTTGTCTCACTTATCCAATCTTCCACAATCATTGGATTTCTTAACGCCACTGAAAAACAGAGGCTTAAACTTCTGAAGTTGCCTCTATTAGGTTTATAATCGTACCCAACGAATCCATATAAATTCTTCGAATACATTTATTCCAGTTTTCCATCACATTTGAATTTTGACTCCAGTATATAATAGTATACCTTTCAAAATTAACTTGGTCGTTCTCTTAGTCACACCTTAATCATTATCATTATCACAGGGCCACTATCACTTGACCCGACATCATCATCATTGTTTTCATGTTCCCCTTAAATCGCATGAAGCTGACTTCAGAAATTTTCAGTGAAACTATAAGATGTACACTAAGACGAGGGTTCATTACACCCCTCGAGCCTATCTCTACAGCCTCGAGGAATGGTTCATTTACATTTGCCAACATGGCTATAATACTAATCAGCTATATCTATCAGTTTCCCTTCATTCACTAACACAATTTTTCATAAAACACAGTCATGTATATCCATTTGTATCTAAATAATGTACAGTAATGCCGGGGATGTGAACTTTCTAAGTCTTTTTCACTTTTAATATCGACTCGTATCAGACCAACCTTGCTCTGATACCACTTATGTAACGACCCGAATTTACTGATATTTCGGTTGGGCTACAAGTCGATATTATGTCAGAACAGTGTTCAGTGTGATTAAATTTTTTTTCCCAGTAACAAATTTAAATAAAATATGTTCACATTCTCCAGACATATCTTGTATTACATTATTATACTTACATAATTTTAGATACAAAAGAATTTCCTACAACTGGGTATACCTTCGATACAGAAATACGTTCCGCAAAATCTTAACTATGCGGAATGCCTTACTAACGGAAGCGATCCTAGCTACAGAGGAACTCTGTGGAGGAAAGTAAGGGGGTGAGCTCAACATGCTCGGTAAGAAAAACTCCATAGCAGGTAGATAAATAAACTACCTATGAAAAATATATATATATATATATATATTTATATTTACCAAATCCGGAATATTTTCACAAAGTATACAAATGATTTGGTAATTTCTCGGATACCAGATTTCAGAATTCGAAAAACAGATTTAGTGTCGGCAAAAGCACAAATACTAAAAACAGATTTTTCAGAAACAGAATATGTATCAGTAATACATTTAACTACTGTTATAAATCTAAAGAGTTCAGAGATTTTCAGTAACAAAACCAACATATTCCCAGATAATTCAATTCAAGTAGACAAATTCAAATAATTATTTTCAAATAGACGAGACAAGGCATGCATGCTATATCAGATATCAGAAATGACTATTGACCAATGTCGGTGACTCCAGGCAATTTACGGGCCAGGTGTGCCGGGATGTCAATCGCCGTGGGAGTGGTCAGCTACCCAAACGGCTCACAGATCAGAGTGTCCGAAGACCAGAAACAGAATCAGAAACACGGTACATCGTACTCGTGGACCACAGATATAGATACAAATACAGATACAGAACAGAAGGGCAGCATGATCTCACCAACGCCTTTGTCTCAAAATTAGTACGAGACGGACCGTACGACACACAGTCAGTACGCGCTCAAGCACATTTCATCAGAATAATTTTATAACAGATCGTTTTTCCTTAAATCACATATAAATTCATTTGTTTTATGAAATCGTTCAAAACAGGCTGACTAGCCCTTTTTCGAAAAATCTCAGAAAACGATCTATGAAAATTCAAAATTTTTTAATAATTAAAACTAAATTCAAGTCATACCGTAATTTCTGCAAATCATAAAATTTAGTCCGTAAAATTTGATTACTTCAACTAAGCTAAAATCTCTAATTTTTTTTAGTCATAAAATTCGACCTAATCTTTTTGGTAATTTCGGTAATGCAAAATTCAACCTAAATTTCATATCTACAAATATACGAAAATTACGCATATTTATCTCTAGCAGCGACGAGAATTTTTCTTACCTCGATGTCTGTTCGCGGTTTCTCAGTTGCCTCAACGTAGCAAGTCGACGGATCCAGTCCACTCGATTAATTTTCAGGGGCTCTGTCCCCGAATTTCCCATTTTTTTTCCTTGTGCCTCTCTTCTTTTTCTAAATATGTCCATTTTATATGTATATATGAATTTATATTCATATATATATAATATACTTTTTTTTCGAATTTGGCTTCCTGCCAAATTCCTCTTCTTTCTTTTTCTTTTCTTTCTTCTCCAGTTTTCGGTTTGGCCACTGTTCATTCATTTTTTCTTTCTCTGTTTTCTTACCTCTCGGCCTCACCTTCTTCTCTTATCGTTTCCGTTGTTTTCCCGACACCCCGTCATCATCCTCACGTCGTCGGCCATCTTCGCCGCCACCTTGACAGCCCCGATAGCAAGCTTCCAGTTTTCCAGCCAACCATTTCCTGCCTCCTTGCCTATGCTCTGTTCCAATTTCCAAAGTTGGACACCTATTTCCAGTCCACCACAGCACTCTCGGCTCTCCACCGTTTCCGCTGGTCCTCGGAAGGAGACCTCTGGCGTCGTCTCTTCTCTGTTTCGCCATTGTCTTCACTCGGTTCTCTTCTTCGCCATCTTCCTCCATCGTCATCTCCCTTTCGTTTCCTGCCATCTACCTCACAACGCTACCAATTGCCCAGCATCCCACAAGGCCGAGAGTTACCAACTACTAGCTTCTATTTTCCAGCTTCCTCTTGCTATGTGTTTGTCCCCTGCATCTCTAGATATTTGTCTTCCTACATCTCATGCTCGCACCCAGTCTCGGTCCCAGGTTTTTCTTACTTCAATAACGTCATCCCATGCCACTGCTTCAACTGGTTTATGCCTTAAGCCTTACTGTGTATAGCCCTCCACATTACAACTTATTTTTACATCCGACTTTCTCGGTTCAGTAACAAAACAGGGGTGGAAGAGGACCACTGCTTAGTTACTCCTCTCCCCTCTCTTTCCAGCTGAGTTTCTGCCGCGTCACGCTCCTCCATTCTGTTCAGCATCAAGGAAGAGAAATGAAGGCAGGATTTGCCTTACTACACCCTGCTCTACCCTCTCTCATGTCCTTTTTTCTATTGTTTCAATTTTGGTTTCTCAATCTTTCATCTATCTCTCTTCCTTACTACCCTTATTTTTCAGTTTTGGTTTCCAGATGTTGTACCTCTCGATTCTCTCTTCCCTTCCTATTTCTGGTGCTAGGAAATGGGTTAATAAATCATGAAGTGTTGCATGTTGCAAGTTGATGGCGTGGTGCTTTATCTTTGGCAGAGCAAGTAGGGTGAAATGAAAAGGTTGGATGGCGTGAAAAGGTAAGGAAATGTTAGTGTTTTCAGCAGCCGTTCCTTTACGTTTTCGAGTGGCAGTTCAGTGCTTCTGTTTCCTACTCATCCACTGCTGCTAATAGCTTCAGTTCCTCTACTGGTCAATATCACTTCAATTTACCTTCTCTCCTCCATTTCTCATATATATATTGTTTTCCACTGACTTCTCCCTTTCCTAGGCAGGTTAGGTTCCCATCTCCTCAAATTATTATTATTATTTTTTTAACACTATATTCTAGTGTACTCGTTGTCGTCTCTAGCAACCATTTGCCCATCTTTTCCATTCACTAATTTACATATATTTTACTCCTTCCTCCACTACCATCACAAGGCCTATGTATCTGATACATATATATGTTTTTATTTATTCATTTACCTCTATGCATTATTTAAATACGGTATTATCCACTCACATATATATTTATATATATATATATATCTTTGTATTATTATTATTATTATTATTATTATTATTATTATTATTTCCATAGATATTCACTAAGATAAATCTAATATAATTTAATTAGATTAATTATTTTGAGTCTCTCTCATGCCACGATTATAGTTCTAATTAATTCTTCTTCAATGTACTCATTCTCAACTCCGTTGATGTAATTACTGTACATAATCAAATCTGAGTATCAAATTTCAAGGGTTTACACCTTCCAACCCCACAGACACGTTTTGCACCTCCCACACACCAGAAAACTTCCAAACAGCCATGAAAAACCTGCACTGCATCTGGAACCGAGAGTTGCATGGTTGAGCTTAGTGCTTCGGTGATTCGATTAAGTGAAGAACAACTCCAATTTAGTTGCAAACGGGTAGGACAGTAGGTAATCACCAGAAATTTCAGAATTGGTTAGAGCGAATTTGGGGAAATTGGCTAGGAGTCTCGGCATTGTGTAATTGGGGTAAGGTTGTTGTTAAATTCTGGTGAATTGTTGTTGTTGACTGTTATGTGAATGTGTGTGTGTATTAACTTTGATTAAATTCAAAAAATTATACATGCATATGAATTAAAGTTATTAGTTAAATGAAATTGTAAGTTTCATTAAAATTACAAATGTATGAACTGGTTTGATAATTAAAAAGGGCAAATGGTATGTATGAAGTTACTGCAGCAATTGATAAAATTATAAACATTGAAGAAAAAAATAATTCAGTAGGCATATAGAGGTGTATTCGGTCACATGTAGCTAAATTAGGGGGATTGAATTTGCTGGAAATTAAAGATTAATGCAGTAATTTACAATGTCAATAAGTTGGTCTATGGTTGCATGATTGAAAAAATTTAGGATATGATAGTAGGGAATTAAGTTGTGATTTCGGCTACATAGGGAATGTAGGGCAAATTTTTAAATTGGTCAAGGCTGAAATTAAATCATGTAATCTGAAATGGATACAATGTGAATTTCTAGGGCTTAAAATTTAACAAGAAATTGGAATGTAAGAACATAGGCATTCGGCTATATGGGGAAATGTAGGAAAGAAATTTCTATATGTAAAGGAATTAATTAAATTGACTAATCTGAAAAATTGTAATACAAATATAGGTAAATGTGATGTAAAATTTATAAGAAAATTTCAATGTATAGGGTATGTGCTCGGCTGCAATGAGAAGTAGCAAAAATAGAATTTTCAACATGCATGAAAATAATAAGTAAGCTAAAATCTGGAAATTTCATGGGGTTATGTTTAATTAGGGATGTAGAAAATTGATGCTAGTTAGTGTAAGTTCATGTAATCCAAGGAAAATAAAATCAGAATTGATGGCTGGAAATATTCAATAAATTTGGTAGACTTAAAAGCTTAGAAAATAATGCATTATCTCAATTAACAATTATCAAAGAATTGCTGGAAAATTTGATAAAGAGAAAAGGAGATGAAATGCTCAGCTAAGTAGGAAATCTAAGGAAATTGATGTATGATTTCGGTTAGAGGAGTAGATTACTTTCATAGCAAGAAATAGATATATACATGAATGCATGTAGGAAATGAAAAGAAATGCAGAAAATTTAATTCATTGGCTGGAAATTATAAGAAATTGTTGGCTAATAAAATAATGTCAAACAAATATTGAAATAATTGGATGAGTATAAAAGCTTAGGTTCGGCCAAATGAGAAGTTTAGTGGTGATATTGCTTGCTGGAAATTAGGAAATTAATTAGCCAATGTGTGTAGAAACAATAGAGTCCCATAATGGTAAAATCAGGATAAAGGCTATGATTTAAGATTATTATGGGAGTTTGGATTAATAAAAACAATTGGTAATTTGGTGTTAGAAATTGTAGAAATTAAAATAAATTATAAGTGAGGAATATTATATAAAAATAGGAATTGCGTGAATTTAGTATGAAATTAAGACATGCTCAAGGCATTCGGCCACTTTGATTAAGATTGAAAATAATTAACAAGTGGAATTGTAGGAATTTTTTGCCATGAAAGCATGATTGGAAATGAATAAGGCTAGTCTGGTTATGACTAAATAAAAAGGCGAACTTTCCAAGTACTAATAAATATGAGGCTTAAAACCGGTAAGCTGCGTTAATAGTAATTACTCTCGAATTGTTTTTGTGAGTGTGTGTGAGCTGAAATTTTAATTCGTTATTGTATGAATGGTTATTAACATATGCTCGTAAATATGCTTTCGCAGCAACTACGTCAGAAGGCGCCAAGGAAGCTTAGATGCATATATGCGCCTCTAAGGCGAAAAATGGTACATCGGGCACGTGGCTTGTGTGCTAAGGGGTTTTATATGGCTGATTGTTAGTGAAATACTTTAGGATATGTTAGATTCCATCTTTAAAGTAAGGTTATAGGTTAGCTGAAATGCTAGGATAGCTTAGATTAAAATTTCCTTACTGATATTTTACCAATTTGAAATCCGATCGTTCTTATAAATCGCCTTGATTTGAATTTTGTCATAATTTGGAGTTACCGTTTTATAAGCTATGATTTTTACATGATAGTAACATGTGCGTGTGAGCATTTCACTATTTTTGTAACTCCATTGAGATTGCTGATTTTTGAAGCTATTGCATAGGCATTTTTAACTGTATTTTTTAAATTGCATGAAGTTGCATGATTTATATACATGCTGATTTTATACAGTTGATACATGTTTTATTATCGATGGGTTGTTTTTCCCCAACTTTGGAAATTATTTCTTAGGACGAATTGCTGAAATTTTATTGTGAACCCATCGTGGAATTTTTGAGTTTGTTGGCAACCAGGTTTATGCCTGTGTGGCAGTCATGTCCCGTGAGAGCCATCTCTAGCACCCGGTAGGAGGTTCTGTGTGATTGTCCTACGGTGTCAAGTTGTGAGACCCCGTATATGTATAATGGTATATATGTACATAGAAATGAAAATAGAGTTGTACTATGAATTCATAAGTGAAGTATATGTGATGTAAGTCCATAAGTTAATGTACACACTTGTAATAAGAGTTGTGATTGTACATACAAGTTACATTATGTATGAATGTAAGGAAATGGACTTAAACATGTGGAGAATATGAATAGAATGGATTATGAGTAATGTGGTAAATGGAATGAAGATTTGCATGAGTATGCACTTCCATTGTTTATACTAAGTACCATTGGTCATACAAAGATTCTACACAAGTTTTAATGTGTATGAAGTGAGGATGGATGTCATTTTCAAGTCTCAAAGATGAATGGAAGAGAAAAGGATCATGGTAGCAAATTAAGGATGTTTGGTAAGTGTTGCTGCAAAAGAACTGCAGAAAATCTGGAAATTGTGAAGGTCAGATCGATCTCATGGGATGAGAGATCGATCTGGAAGAGCCAGAATGCTCTTATTTGGGCAAAGGAATAGAGCAGATCGATCTCCAATGGAGCCAGATCGATCTCCTAAGCATTCTGTAGTGAAAAGATCGATCCCCACGCACCCAGATCGATCTCCTTAGCTCTCTGTTTGGGAGCAGATCGATCTCATGCTTCGACAGATCGATCTCATGCTTAAAATGCCGTGAAAAAAGAGGGATTTAAGGGGACCAGATCGATCTCCTCTTGGATCAGATCGATCTCCTCAAGCTATTTCTATATAAGGAGTGCTGAAAATCAGAAAATTTCGAGAAAAACACTAACCTTTCACTTTCAACCCCAAAACCTAACTTTCTCTCTCTAAAATCAGCCATTTTCATTGAGGTTTGAAGAGAAACCATTAGAGGCAAAGTTGTTCCTATCAAAGAGAAGAACAACATAGTTGGAAAGCATTTTCCCATTGTTGGTATTGAAAGAGTTAAGGGCATTGCCATTTGGAGCAAGAAGAGAAATCAAATTTGGTAAGATTCTAACACTCCAACTATGGTACATTGTTTATTTAAGTGATTTTGGAGTTGTTTGGCATGAGTATGGATGGTTAGAAACTATCTAAAATGCATTGGAAAGATTATGACCTAGAAATGGTCTAGAGTGAGAAAGTGGAATTGTATAGAGATTAATGATGAATGAGATATGTAGAAGTTATTAATAGTGTTGTGGTATGATTTTAAGATGTGGTTAGTGGATAAATTGTAAGATTTACCTAAAAGAGGTAAAATGTGGAATAAGGCATTGGTAAAATGCATAAGTGAATAATATTGACTAGTGAGGTCAATTATGAGTTAAATACGTTAACTCAATTGATTTAATGAATGAATCGCAGCTTCCGAGGATACGCCGAGGCGAGTTGAGCCAAGAGCGTGAGAAGCTAAAAGGAAAGGAGTCACACCAAGTAAATCGAGGTAAGGGAATTGTGTGGACTCTTAAAGATATTTGTGCGCAATTTGGGCGCTTAAATATTTTGCTAGAATGCATGAGATTAGGAAATGATGTTGGGTGATTTAAGGGCAAAAGTTGGGAGTTTGAGAAATGTGCATGAAAACAAAAGCATATTGCTTTGAAAATAATGTTTTATTGCTTTTTAGCAAATGATTGGTAGGTTGGCTAACATTGAAATGATTTGCAAAAGAAATGAGTGTGTTTTGGTTTTGTTAACCATACTTTGCAAAGTTTTGAGCCACCTACATGATTTCGTGAGTATGAAAGCGTGCTAGAGTATAACTAGCATGAGATTTGACGTGTTTTATACACATGAGTGCAAGAGGCACTAGTTTTCACATGGATTTCATAATTGTTTTGGCATTGTGCTTCGAGTTTGTCTCGCACTGGATGCCCACCTTGCATGTTGCCGTGTTTGGAGCTTCGAGTAGACTGGGTGTCACATCGATTAAATAGGCTCACACGTGCATTGTTTTGACATGATTAATTAGCCGTGTTAGGAGCTTCGGGTAGATAAGAGGTCGTACCGATTAAATAGGCTCACACGTGGGTTTGAGATGTGGTGTGATATGATGTGTTGATTGGGTCCACGGAATACGTTGTACCGTGCATGTAGCATGGAGTACATTGTACCGTGTTGAGATGTGATGTGCCGTCTTCGGACGAGATCTGCTATGGACCGGCGGGTAGGATTTGACCCACCTCCCGTGTGGAAGCAGATAGTGGTGATATCCCGTACACCTGATCCGTGTAGCCGGTATCACAAGTTATGTACATAGGCCTTGAGGTTATTACCTATTATTGAACTGCCTATCTCACATGTCTACTGCAATTTGAGAATAAATCCATGTTTGAAATGATTTGTAGGTCAGGAAAGCCCGAGGGATAGGCCGAGACCTGACCAATGTTGAAATTGATTTGTTAATGGTTTTTAAAGTGCACGGATGCATGATGTTTAATGCCATGCTTTATTGTGAAAATGCATGATGGGTAATGCCATGCTTTTATTGTGAATTATGCATGATGATTTATACCATGCTTTGAGTTGAAATGTGCACTTGATTTTAATAGCATGAATGCTTTACATACCATTAACACAATCATACACTCATGTTTGAGATAAATAATGAATAAAATGCTTTTGAGCATGGCATCACGATCACGTAGATAGTGCAGTATCTACCTGTTCGCATGATTGCCTTACTGAGCGTGTGGTTTGCTCACCCCCCTTATTTCCCCCTCTCTACAGAGATTTGAGTATAGATTGAGCGTGACTGTAGGCGTTTCTCTTTTGGTAATCCGCTGCATCCCATCGCTAAAGGTATACACACTTGGATTATTTTGTATCTAAACTAGACATAGCACAATAGCATTTTGTATGTAACTACTGGGGATGTAAAACAATGTAAATACATGTAACAACTCTGATATATATACATTTATACAAGTGTTTACTCATAAATAATGTTTCAAATTGAATTGGTATGGTGGAGTGAGTTAGACGTCGACACACAGCCCAACTGTTATGAGTGTGGTTGTTCACGATCGAGGAAGGATGATTAAAGATTGATGCATGAAAATGTGAAAAATTTGTACGTATTTTGGTAAGTTGAGGGTTGTGACAGAAGTTGGTATCAGAGCTCGAGTTGGTTTGACGTGTGTCGTGTCTAAAATACTTAATAAGTTGAAAAAAATTTCATCCCCAAGTTACTGTGCTTGTTTAGATACAAATTGTGTGTGTCGATGGGTTGACTAAGTAATTGGTTGTGAGTGTAGGGAATTGAGTAAGTATGCCTAATACCAGTCGCGGTAGAGGGATAAGAGCACAGGCTCGAGGCCGTAGAGGTAGGCCTAGGGGTCGTGTTGAGCAGGAAACACACGAGGCTCAGGAGGATGTTGAGGTGGAGGCCGATGTTGAGCACGCTCCACAGGGTCCAGAGGAGAGACCCGAGAGTACTGAGGCTCGCTTCACGAGGATTGAGCGGAGCATTGAGATGATTGTGGAGTTGGTCACCCAATCTTTATCTGGAGTTGGCGGTAGACAGAGTCCCGCTACATAGGGTGATGCCGAGCAGGCAGCAGCTCCCGAGGCGCGGGCAAGGGAAGCCCAGAGGCCACAGACGACAGATACCCCACCCACACAGGATGTACCTACGCCGGTTGCTATGCCAGGCAGTAGAGGTTGGGGATATGGATGTGATTTGGATAGACTGCGGCAGTTCCAGAAGTTTGGACCGCCGTCTTTTAGTGGAATAAAGGACCCAGTAGCGGCTGAGGATTGGATCAATGAGATCTAGAAATTATATGGGTTCTTTGAGTGCACCACTACCGAGATGGTAGCATTTGCCGCTTTTATGCTGAAGGGGTCAGCAGAACATTGGTGGAAGTCCACCAGGCCTATTTTGAGAGCCCGGCATACTGAGATCAGCTGGGATGTGTTTCTAGAGGCCTTCCGGAGACAGTATATCCCGGATACCGCATAGCGGAAGTTAAAGATGGCATTTTTGGGACTGACCTAAGGAGCAGGATTGTGGATGAGTATGAGACTGCTTTTATATCCCTGGGCAGATATGATCCCAACATGATGAGTAATGAGGTCGAGAAAATCCAAAAGTTTGTGGATAGATTGAGACCGACCATCAGGTATAGACTGGTTCCCCTAGATATACCGACCTATGAGGAGGCAGTGCGCAGGGCGCAACTATGTGAGCAAGATGTTGATAGGATTGCCTCAGAGTTTGGAAAGGTTGGTAAGATGAGGGATAGAGATAAGAAAAGACCAGTGATGGATAGAGGCTTCAGCTATAAAGGAAGCAAGAGATTCTCTGGAAAGAGGCCGAGAATTGATGAGATCCGGGAGAGGACAGTTGATACTCCCATGTATCCGGCCATTGCTCTAGCTAAGGGAATCATGATTGGAGGACCACGGCCTACTACGGAACAGTGTGGCAAGTGTGGTAGGTACCATGGTACTCGACCATGCTATGGATCTCCTGTAGTATGCTTCAGATGTGGGAAGCCAGGGCACGTAATCAGAGATTGCCCAGAGATGATAGAGAGAGCCCCACAGAAGGGCAAGGAGCCAGAGAGAGCTCCAATTGGTACAGCTGCTCCGAGGATGAGGGCTACAGCTGAGGAAAAGGGGAAGCAAGCAGTGGGTGTAAGCAGAGGACGAGTGCACGCACTGGACTAGGACACTGCAGATCAGTCATCGGATGTGGTAAAAGGTACCATCCAAATCTTTGATTTAGAAGCTTATGTACTGTTTGATCCTGGAGCCACGCATTCCTTTATTTCGCCATCCTTTGCATGTAAATTGTTGAAGCATGTAAAACCCACGCTGCTTGATAAGATGTTGTTGATATCTACCCCTATGAATGATAGTCAGTTGACTGAGCATATATATATAGATTGTAAGATGAGGATAGGAGGTAAAGAAACGGCAGCCGATTTGATTTTATTAAATATGAGTGATTTTGATGTAATCCTAGGGATGGATTGGCTGGCTGCAAATCATGTTGTTATGGATTGTCATGCTAAAACTTTGATGTTTTCAAAGATAGACAATCTTGTAGTAAATTTTGTGAAATGAAATTAAAGAACATGATTATTATAAGTGTGATTAGTACAATCTTGATATATGATGTATGAAAGATAAATTTGATTTCATGTATGCATGTGATGTGATGAATTTATGATACTAATGGTGGAAAGAATAATGTGAAGGATTCATCGCTTTTGTGATTGAGACGGATAAGGCACGTCCGAAATTGGAAGACATACCAGTGGTTAGGGAATTTCCAGATGTCTTTCCGAATGAGTTACCAGGGTTACCTCCAGATAGGGAGATGGAGTTTGGTATAGAATTGGCACCTGGTATAGAGCCGATGTCCAAGCCACCATACAGAATGGCTCAAGTTGAGTTAGAGGAGTTAAGGAAACAGTTACAGGAGTTGCTGGAGAAGGGGTTCATCAGGCCGAGCGTCTCACCTTGGGGAGCACCGGTTCTGTTTGTAAGGAAGAAGGATGGAAGCCTCCGACTGTGTATAGACTATCGGTTGTTGAATAAGGCTACCATCAAGAATAAGTATCCCCTCCCACGCATCGATGATTTGTTGGATCAGCTTAAGGGAGCGCAGTTCTTTTCCAAGATAGATCTAAGATCAGGGTACCATCAGTTGAAGATACGAGGTGGAGATGTACCCAAGACAGCTTTTCGCACCCGGTATGGACATTATGAGTTTATGGTTAGGCCATTCGGGTTGACGAATGCTCCCGCAGCTTTTATGTCGTTGATGAATGAGGTATTTCACCAGTATTTGGATCGGTTTGTGATTGTGTTTATTGATGCTATACTGGTGTATTCAAGGTCTAGAGAAGAGCATGAGAGGCATCTAAAGATAGTGCTACAGACCCTTCGAGAGAAGAAGTTGTATGCTAAACTCAGTAAGTGTGACTTTTGGTTGGAACAGATCTCTTTTCTGGGTCATATAGTATCAAAGGATGGAGTATCAGTGGATCCATCTAAGATTGAGGTCGTAGTTCAGTGGTAGAGACCCCAGACAGTGACAGAGATCAGGAGTTTTCTGGGTTTAGCTGGATATTATCGAAGGTTTGTGAGGGATTTTTGAGGTTAGCTGCTCCTTTGACACACCTCACAAGAAAGAATGTGGAGTTTGTGTCGGACGATAAGTGTGAAGAAAGCTTTGAGGAGCTAAAAAGGAGATTAACCACAGCTCCGATCCTCACCATTCCTACCAGCTCAAGAGGTTTCTCGGTGTATGCGGATGCTTCACATCTGGGACTGGGCTGTGTATTGATGCAGAATGGGAAGGTAGTAGCCTATGGATTAAAGGAGTTAAAGGATCATGAGAGGAACTACCCGACCCATGACTTGGAGTTGGCAGCGGTGGTGTTTGCGCTGAAGATATGGCGCCACTACCTCTATGGTGAGAGATTTCAGATTTATACAGACCATAAGAGCCTTAAGTACCTATTCTCACAGAAAGAGTTGAACATGAGACAGAGGAAATGGCTCGAGCTGTTAAAGGATTATGATTGTGAAATCCTATACCACCCGGGTAAAGTAAATGTGGTTGCTGATGCTTTGAGTAGGAAGTATCTCGGGATGGTATCATTTATGATGGTCAGGGAACACGAGCTGTTGGAACAGTTCACGAACCTCAGTTTGGATATGACCCCGCCTGACGCTAATAGTGGATTTATGATAGCTAGCCTGCAGTTGGAACCGGATCTGGTAGATCGAATCCGACAGGCTCAGCGAGTTGATCAGCAGTGTAGTGATATTGTCGGGCAGATACAGAGGGGTATAGAGACGGACTTTGGGTTGAGTTCGGATGGATTGTTGAGGTTCAGAGGCAGGATATGTGTTCCTGATGATGCAGAGATCAGAAGGTTGATCTTGACAGAGGCTCACTCATCGAGGTATACGATACATCCAGGGAGTACCAAGATGTATCAAAACCTTCGAAAGGTTTATTGGTGGTCTGGAATGAAAAAGCACATTGCTGAATATGTTGCTAAGTGTCTCGTTTGTCAGCAGGTGAAGGTAGAGCATCAAAAGCCTGCAGGGTTATTGCAGCCTCTACCGATACCGACATGGAAGTGGGAGCATGTCACCATGAATTTTGTGATGGGATTGCCGAGGACCCGGAGAGGTCATGATGCCATATGGGTGATTGTGGATCGGTTGACGAAATCAGCCCATTTTCTAGCTATGAGAGCTACCGATACTCTGAGCCAGTTAGCGAACCTATATGTGCGCGAGATAGTGAGGCTACATGGAATTCCAGTGAGCGTTGTTTCTGATAGGGATGCCCGCTTCACTTCCCACTTCTGGGAACGTTTTCAGGAAGCGATGGGGACCCAGTTGAATTTTAGCACCGCGTTTCATCCTCAGACAGATGGTCAGTCAGAGAGGACTATACAGACCCTAGAGGATATGTTGAGAGCGTGTGCATTGGATTTTGGAGGCTCCTGGGATGACCATTTGCCACTCGCAGAGTTCGCGTATAATAACAGTTTTCATGCGAGTATCGGGATGGCACCATATGAGGCATTGTATGGGCGTAGATGTCGTTCCCCTATTGGATGGGAAGAGGTTGGTGACAGACAGCTTTTTGCTCCCGACTTGGTTAGACAAGCCTCTGAGGACGTCCAATTGATATGTGAGAGGTTACGGACAGCTCAGAGCAGGCAAAAGAGTTATGCTGACAAGAGACGTAGACCACTAGAGTTTGATGTGGGTGAGTCAGTGTTTTTGAAAGTTTCCCCTTCGAAGGGAATTAAGAGATTTGGGAAGAAAGGAAAGTTGAGCCCTCGATATATAAGGCCATTTGAGATACTTGATAAGGTGGGAGATAAGGCTTATAGATTGGCATTGCCACCAGAGTTGGCAAGTGTGCATAATGTCTTCCACGTATCCATGTTGAGGAAGTATCACCCGGACCCGGCACATGTAATAAGGTATGAGCCATTGGAGCTCAACGAGGGTATGACATATGTTGAGAAGCTAGTTTGGGTATTGGACAGAAAAGAGAAAGTGTTGAGGACAAAGACAATTCCCTTGGTAAAAATACTTTGGCAACATCACACAGTGGAAGAAGCCACATGGGAATTGGAGAGTTTGATGCGGGAGAAGTATCCCGAGTTGTTTACAGAATAATTGGTTCTAATTTGGAGGACCAAATTTTCTAAGTGGGGGAGAATGTGAGACCCCGTATATGTATAATGGTATATATGTACATAGAAATAAAAATAGAGTTGTACTATGAATTCATAAGTGAAGTATATGTGATGTAAGTCCATAAGTTAATGTACACACTTGTAATAAGAGTTGTGATTGTACATACAAGTTACATTATGTATGAATGTAAGGAAATGGACTTAAACATGTGGAGAATATGAATAGAATGGATTATGAGTAATGTGGTAAATGGAATGAAGATTTGCATGAGTATGCACTTCCATTGTTTATACTAAGTACCATTGGTCATACAAAGATTCTACACAAGTTTTAATGTGTATGAAGTGAGGATGGATGCCATTTTCAAGTCTCAAAGATGAATGGATGAGAAAAGGATCATGGTAGCAAATTAAGGATGTTTGGTAAGTGTTGCTGCAGAAGAACTGCAGAAAATCTGGAAATTGTGAAGGTCAGATCGATCTCATGGGATGAGAGATCGATCTGGAAGAGCCAGAATGCTCTTATTTGGGCAAAGGAATAGAGCAGATCGATCTCCAATGGAGCCAGATCGATCTCCTAAGCATTCTGTAGTGAAAAGATCGATCCCCAAGCACCCAGATCGATCTCCTTAGCTCTCTGTTTGGGAGCAGATCGATCTCATGCTTAAAATGCCGAGAAAAAAGAGGGATTTAAGGGGACCAGATCGATCTCCTCTTGGACCAGATCGATCTCCTCAAGCTATTTCTATATAAGGAGTGCTGAAAATCAGAAAATTTCGAGAAAAACACTAACCTTCCACTTTCAACCCAAAAACCTAACTTTCTCTCTCTAAAATCAGCCATTTTCAGTGAGGTTTGAAGAGAAACCAATAGAGGCAAAGTTGTTCCTATCAAAGGGAAGAACAACATAGTTGGAAAGCATTTTCCCATTATTGGTATTGAAGGAGTTAAGGGCATTGCCATTTGGAGCAAGAAGAGAAATCAAATTTGGTAAGAGTCTAACACTCCAACTATGGTACATTGTTTATTTAAGTGATTTTGGAGTTGTTTGGCATGAGTATGGATGGTTAGAAACTATCTAAAATGCATTGGAAAGATTATGACCTAGAAATGGTCAAGAGTGAGAAAGTGGAATTGTATAGAGATTAATGATGAGTGAGATATGTAGAAGTTATTAATAGTGTTGTGGTATGATTTTAAGATGTGGTTAGTGGATAAATTGTGAGATTTACCTAAAAGAGGTAAAATGTGGAATAAGGCATTGGTAAAATGCATAAGTGAATAATATTGACTAGTGAGGTCAATTATGGGTTAAATACGTTAACTCAATTGATTTAATGAATGAATCGCAGCTTCCGAGGATACGCCGAGGCGAGTTGAGCCAAGAGCGTGAGAAGCTAAAAGGAAAGGAGTCACACCAAGTAAATCGAGGTAAGGGAATTGTATGGACTCTTAGAGATATTTGTGCGCAATTTGGGCGCTTAAATGTTTTGCTAGAATGCATGAGATTAGGAAATGATGTTGGGTGATTGAAGGGCAAAAGTTGGGAGTTTGAGAAATGTGCATGAAAACAAAAGCATATTGCTTTGAAAATCATGTTTTATTGCTTTTTAGCAAATGATTGGTAGGTTGGCTAACATTGAAATGATTTGCAAAAGAAATGAGTGTGTTTTGGTTTTGTTAACCATACTTTGCAAAGTTTTGAGCCACCTACATGATTTCGTGAGTATGAAAGCGTGCTAGAGTATGACTAGCATGAGATTTGATGTGTTTTATACACATGAGTGCAAGAGGCACTAGTTTTCACATGGATTTCATAATTGTTTTGGCATTGTGCTTCGACTTTGTCTCGCACTGGATGCCCACCTTGCATGTTACCGTGTTTGGAGCTTCGAGTAGACTGGGTGTCACATCGATTAAATAGGCTCACACGTGCATTGTTTTGACATGATTAATTAGCCGTGTTAGGAGCTTCGGGTAGACAAGAGGTCGTACCGATTAAATAGGTTCACACGTGCGTTTGAGATGTGGCGTGATATGATGTGTTGATTGGGTCCACGAATATGTTGTACCGTGCATGTAGCATGGAGTACATTGTATCGTGTTGAGATGTGATGTGCCGTCTTCGGACGAGATCTGCTATGGACCGGCGGGTAGTATTTGACCCACCTCCCGTGTGGAAGCAGATAGTGGTGATATCCCGCACACCTGATCCGTGTAGCCGGTATCACAGGTTATGTACATAGGCCTTGAGGTTATTACCTATTATTGAACTGCCTATCTCACATGTCGCTATTTGAGAATAAATCCATGTTTGAAATGATTTGTGGGTCAGGAAAGCCTGAGGGATGGGCCGAGACCTGACCAATGTTGAAATTGATTTGTTAATGGTTTTTAAAGTGCACGGATGCATGATGTTTAATGCCATGCTTTATTGTGAAAATGCATGATGGGTAATGCCATGCTTTTATTGTGAATTATGCATGATGATTTATACCATGCTTTGAGTTGAAATGTGCACTTGATTTTAATAGCATGAATGCTTTACATACCATTAACACAATCATACACTCATGTTTGAGATAAATAATGAATAAAATGCTTTTGAGCATGGCATCACGATCACGTAGATAGTGCAGTATCTACATGTTCGCATGATTGCCTTACTGAGCGTGTGGTTTGCTCACCCCCCTTATTTCCCCCTCTCTACAGAGATTTGAGTATAGATTGAGCGTGACTGGAGGCGTTTCCCTTTTGGTAATCCGCTGCATCCCATCGCTAAAGGTATACACACTTGGATTATTTTATTTCTAAACTAGACATAGCACAGTAGCATTTTGTATGTAACTACTGGGAATGTAAAACAATGTAAACACATGTAACAACTCTGATATATATACATTTATACAAGTGTTTACTCATAAATAATGTTTCAAATTGAATTGGTATGGTGGAGTGAGTTAGACGTCGACACACAGCCCAACTGTTATGAGTGTGGTTGTTCACGATCGAGGAAGGATGATTAAAGATTGATGCATGAAAATGCGAAAAATTTGTACGTATTTTGGTAAGTTGAGGGTCGTGACACAAGTGCTTCACGGGGATGCCTTTGTGGCATCGAGTTGTTATTGCTACCTACTACTCTTAGACCTTGAGCCCGTCTTTAGTACCCTAGTCTGAAACTTGCTCAATTAGGATAGGACGGTAGTCACTATGGCCATAGGTGCATTGATTTACATTGATATTGGTGAGGTTATTGAGTATTGGATCCATGACTGGTTTGGGTCATTGCCACATTCTCATGTTGTTGTATCGAATGAATTAAGTATGCCCATGCATGTATTTGAATGAATTGCTCTTTGACAATGGTGTCAATTTTGAGAATATATAAATGTGCTTGGAAATCCGATTTTGTCTAACAATGCATTGATTTTCAGTTATGCAAGGTTGTCTTAATCAAAGTATAAATAGCATTGTTTTATTGAATAGTGCATGATGTTTTACATGATTTTCATGGTTTACCATTGCATGGCGTGTTGCATGGTGTTTTGCTAGCTTCGGTTATGTAGACTTCTTACAGAGCGAGTGGTTGCTCACCCCTCTCTTTCCAACACTTTTTAGATTAGATTCGCGGGGAGAGCTCCACATTTTGCTGACTCTTTCGGATATTTAGCTGCTTTTTGGTATTCCAAGGTATATGCAGTGGACAGTTTATATGTATATATATGCATTTCATTTTCAGATATGTATGCACGGTTGTATTTGTGAGATGTATTAGTTGGTTGATGTGTAAGCATGATTAGTAAGTATCGTACTTAGGTTTCTTCTTTTTGGTTTAAAACTATAGAAATGGGCAATATGTTGTAAGTTGTTAAATCGAGTGGCTATGATCATTGATATGGTAGATTCGGTTACATGATTTACTTTAGGTTTCTTCTTTTTGGTATAAAATGGATGAACGACATGCTAGATGGTAGTGACTCTTATGTCGGGTTTGTGGATTATGTGATGTAGATGGATAACCCGGATAAATGTGGTCTTGATAGTTGATTTTAAATGATGAAGGTTTTATAGCTTTCGTGGAATGTAATGAGAAGCCGAAGCCCAGCCTTCAGGATATCCCGGTAGTAAAGGAATTCCCTGATGTAATTCCCGAAGAGTTGTCAGGATTACCTCCCGATAGAGAGTTGGAATTTGCCATTGATTTGGTGCTTGGAACCGAACCTTTGTCTAAACCCCTGTATAGGTTGGCACTTATTGAGTTGGAAGAATTGAACAAACAACTCCAAGAGCTACTAGATAAGGGATTCATAAGCCCGAGCGTGTCACCTTGGAGCGCACACGTGCTCTTTGTGAAGAAAAAGGATGGTAACTTGAGGCTGTGCATTGATTACCGGATGCTCAATAAGGCTACTGTCAAGAATTGGTACTCATTGCCAAGGATCGATGACTTGTTCGTTCAGTTGAAGGGTGCCAAAGTTTTCTCGAAGATATACCTAAGGTTGGGATATCAGCAGCTGAAAGTTAGAGGTGAGGACATTCCCAAGACAGCCTTTCGAACTCGTTATGGGCATTAGAATTCCTAGTCATGCCATTTGGCTTGACAAATGCCCCAGCCGCATTCATGAACTTGATGAAGGAAGTCTTCAAGGAGTATCTGGATAAGTTCATGATTGTTTTTATAGACGACATCTTGGTATATTTGTCAGGACCCAAATTACCAAAAAATCATTACAATTTTTTTTCTTTTTTCGTTTGTTATTTAATTCTTACATTCCTCTCATCATGACCATCTTGCCAATAGTTGGGCTATGATTCGGTGTTAGTCCCCTCACACTACTTACCATTCCATTTCCATGTTACATTTATACATTAGCATTTTTTCTATCCTTTGACTTTAACTAATACATTCACAATTGCATTTACATAACCTTACACCCCGAGGTCATATACGTTTACAGTAATGTGCATTTACATATTTAGATACAAAATCATACAAGTATGTATACCTTTTCTCAATGGGAAACAGTAGATAACAGGAATGCACGATCATTGCCGTTTTCTATCCACTGAAAGTACTTTGTAGAGGGGGAAAAAAAGGGGATGAGCAACCACACGCTCAGTAAGGCAATTATGCAAGTAAGTAGATAGTTTCACTATCTACATGCTCATAAAGCCATGCCCTTAAATCCATTTCTGTTCGTTTAAATCTCACGCACGAAATCATGCACACATCAATGCCATAGTTTATAAAAGCTGTTCGTGCTTATGAAAATCATGCAACTCATGCCTCAATGGTATCTCATGTAAAATCATAAAACGCATGAATTAAATCAAAATCATGCATTTTGCAATTAAAGCATGGATAACCTCCTCATGCTAGAACATTTCATTGCATGAATTATAAACAATTATGAAAAATAAATCATGCCGAGTTTTCACAAAACCTTAGAAAACACTTAATTCATTTCAAAAATCCACATCCATCACACTCATCAGGACTTAACCCCTCCCTCGGGTGATCCTGATCCACATAAAATCATTTATTTCCAAGCATTTCCAAAAACATCAAAATTTTCATTTATTCACAACAAAACCAATATCATCAATTAGAATCCAACCCCTCCCTCGGGTGGTCCAGACCCACACAAAATCCATGCATTCTCAAGCTTTCAAAACATCAGATAGTAACATGCGAGACTAGGCAATGTATCATGGAAATAACTAGGACTATGGCCATATCCTCGTGATCCTAGGCTACACAGATCAGGTGTGCAGGGTATCACCACTATCGGGAACCGTCGCCGGAGGTGAGTCAAATCCAACCCGTCGGTCCAACCCAATCACTCGCATCCGAAGACGCCACATAAATATAATATATCATAACACGGTACAGCGTACTCCATGCGATTTACATGGTACAACGTACTCTTTAGACTCATATCTCATATCAATACTCATGTCATGTCTCAAAACGCACGTGCGAGCATGTTTAATCGGTGTGACACATAGTCTACCCGAAACTCCAAGCACAACTCATAGCATATCTCAAATTAAAATGCATGTGCGAGCCTATTTAATCGGTGTAACACACAATATACCTGAAGCTCCAAGCACGACGTTATTTCCTCATAAAACCTGTGCGAGCTATGCTCCTGTACTCTATCATAAAATCAAGTAAAACTAGTGCGAGCTAAGCTCCAGCACTCTGTCACAAAAATCATGTGAAAATCGGGTGCGAGCTAATCTCCAACACCCTGTCACGAAAATCATGTGAAAATCTAGTGTGAGCTAGGCTCCAGCACCCATGCATGTAAAACTCTAGTGCGAGCCCCTGCTCCAGCACAATGCATTCGTCACACAGATCAAAACTCGTGCGAGCTAATCTCTAGCACCTCTCATGCATGTCAAATCATAAAAACTAGTATGAGCAATCGCTCCAGCACCTTTTTATGCGTATCAAGTCAAAACAGGGTGCAAGCTAGGTTTCAGCACCTCTCTTGCATGTCAAATCATTAAAACTAGTGCGAGCAATCACTCCAGCACCTTTTTATGCATATCATGTCACACAAATCGGTGCGAGCAACCGCTCCAGCACCATTATGCACACTCATAAACTCAATTGCGAGCAAGGCTCCCGCACCATCTGTTTCCATATACACTTAATTGTTGGCCCATTTTTCAAAGAATTTCATTTAAATCTAAATAACACTTACGTAGTGTTATCTTGTGAAATTTATACAAACACTGGCAATCTACCAATTTGCTTTGCTTAAAAACCACGAAAATTTCCTAAATCATGCATTTCATGCATGTCATGCTTTCACCATCCTTAAGTGAATTTTCCCTCAGTAGGGGTAAAATAGTCTTTTACTCATCCCGGGTCCTTAAAATTTTTAATCCATTTTTAGGACCTTTATACATTTTCTGTGTATGTAAAAGCTGTTAAAAATACACGTAGCTACCTCTAGCTAATCGCAAAATTCCCTTACCTCATTTTTCTATACAGTCTGACCTTTTCACTGATGTCTCGTCACGCAGTCCGATTTGCTCCCAGTCCAATCTTTGAAACTACGTATAAATATTCATCAAGTCAAATACAATATAATTAATTGTATTTCGTATTTTTTGGGCTCAATTTAAATCATTGAGCCCGTTTATCCATATTGGGCCCAATTGTACCATAATGGGCCTTAACCGGCCTAAGTCCATTTTTCACTTACTATTCACATTATCGAGACCTATTGGGCTCATTGGGCCCTTTAGTATTTATTGGGCCTCATTCTAAACTCTCGGATAACTCAATTAATTATTTACGACAATTTATCTTAAATTCCTGAATTTAATTCATTTTATACGGAATTAATCCGTAATTTATGCGGTAAATTTCTAACAAGCATACTATGCAAATTATCGTAAATAAGGGTTACTTACCCGAGATTCCATGATGGTACGTAAATCGAGACTGACTCGAGCTCTCGTTTGACGACAATTATCGAGCTACACAATTACATATTTTTTTGGGTAAATTTTCAGTCGAATATTAATCAAATTAAATATTTTGAAATTTAAATCGGTCAATTTCGATCGCTTACCGGCTTACTCTTAGCTCGATTGCATCACCAAAATTTTTCCCCAATTTTTCCGCTTTTGTCTTTTTCTTTTTCCCTTTTTCTTTTTCTTTTCTTTTCTTTCTTTTCTTTTTGGTTGAACCGCTCCAGTCCGGTTTAGCATACCCTCACTGCAATGAACCGATCCGTACCGGTTTAGGCTCATCTTCGCCATTTCCGTGTCGTCCGACAGATTCTCCGACATTTTTCGACACCAATCAGCGCGCCATCGCGAGGGGGACCTTCGACTGGCCTTGGGGTGGGTCAAATCGGCGCCATCGCCGGCGAATCTCCCCTTCTCTCCCGCGGCACTCTCCTCTTCTGATCTCCTCCGTCAGGCATCACCGGTGCGCGTGGGGTCTGCCGGTGGCTCCCACGGTATTGGGCTCCTCTCGTCGGCCTGCGGCTGCCCTTCTGTCAATCGATGGCTCATCGGATGGAGGGAACTGACTCCCTCGGTTTTGTCTTCTCCCTTTCGCCCTTTTGCAGAATCGTAATTTCACGATTCTGTGTTTCTTTTTTTTATTATTATATTTTTTATATTTTATTTTAATCAAATAAAATATACTAAAACCTAAAATATCCCAATTAAATAATATTTTATTCATTTAATCCATTAAATGTATTTATCTATTTTATTTTATCTTTTCGGTGTATTTTTTTGTATTTTCGGAATAATTTCTCGAGGTGAAAATTTTGGCTAATTCTGATAAATTCATATCTTGATCAATTTAACCTGAAATTTAGTTATTGCTCATTTATTGATCAAGATTCCCTGAATCCATGTTTACAGTGTCACTTTCTTACTGAATTGACATCGAATTTCGGGTCTTTTGATCGTTTTACCCTTCAACGTGTTCGGGATCAAACCAATCCAACTTCCCTTCTTGAACCCTTTCTCATTTCATGTCTTAAATCCTTATCTCCAATTCAAATGGTCCGAATCCCATTCATTTAATCTGTGGCCATTTCAATCCTTCATTTGATCTTTAAAAGCATTCAAGAATTTTTATTCATTCCATTTGCATTTTTCATTCACGTACAACTCTTCTTATGATTCAATTTACATCCAACCATGTTTACATCATATGAATAATAAGGAATTTCGATAAAAAATTGGGTCTTTCAATATTCCCGTTCTCCAAAAGAACATGAACAACACATGTACATAGTCCTTCAAACACTTAGAGAAAGGAGATTGTATGCTAAGTTGGACAAATGTGGGTTCTGGATGAATCAACTTGGTTTTTTAGGCCATGTGGTGAACGAGGATAGAGTATCTGTTGACCCGTCCAAAGTGGAAGCTATAGTGAACTGGGAGAGGCCAAAGACAGTGACAGAGATATGAAGCTTTCTTGGATTAGCCGGGTACTACAGAAGATTCGTAGAGGGATTTTCAAAAATTACAGCTCCTTTGACTCGACTCACCTGTAAGGATGTCAAGTTTGAGTAGAGCGATGCCTGTGACCGCAACTTTCAAGAGCTCAAGCATCGATTAACTTTTGCACCAATCCTCACCATACTAGATGGACCTGAAGGATTTACAGTGTATAGTGATGCTTTATTAAATGCATTGGGGTGTGTGCTTATACAGAATGACAAAGTAGTAGCATATGGATCTCGTCAACTGAAGGAGCATGAAAGGAATTACCCCACGCATGATCTCGAGCTTGCAGCAATAGTCTTTGCCTTGAAAATATGGAGGCATTACCTTTACGGAGAAAAGTTTCAGATCTATACTGATCACAAGAGTCTCAAATACCTATTCTCTTAGAAAGAGCTAAACATGAGGTAGCGTAGATGGATGGAATTGTTGAAAGACTACGACTGTGAAATTTTATATCACTCGGGGAAAGCAAATGTGGTAGCGGACATATTGAGTAGAAAGAACATGAGTATGGTGTCCGGTATGATGGTGAAGGAGTGGGAATTGTTATGACAGTTTGCAAGCTTGGCTATTAATGTAGTACCATCGGATCAGAGTCCTTTAGTTGCTAGTCTTAGGATTAAGCTGACATTACTTAAACAAATTAGACAGGCATAGAAGCTAGATCAGAAGTTGCTTGAGGTGTCCGGGCAGATTCAAGAGAGTAAAGATTTCGAGTTTGAGATTAGTTCAGACAGATTACTCAGATTCAGAAGCTGGATATGTGTGTCGAGGGATGAGGACCTCAAGAGACTGATTTTGGCCGAAGCTCACTCTAGTAGATACACATTACATCCCAGGAGCACCAAAATGTACCACAACGTACGCATGATGTATTGGTGGCCTGGGATGAAATGTGATGTTGCCGAGTTTGTAGCAAGGTGTTTGGTGTGTCAACAAGTGAAGGTGGAACACCAGAAACCGGTAGGTTTACTCAAACCCTTACCTATACCAACTTGGAAGTGGGAACACATAACTATAGACCTTGTTACGGATCTACCTAGAACTCGGAGGAAGCATGAGGCCATTTGGGTAATCGTGGATAGACTCACCAAGTCGGCACATTTCTTAGCCATTAGTTCGACTACTCCTTTGAATGCATTGGCTGAATTGTTTGTTGAGGAGATAGTGAGACTCCATGAAACTCCAGTAAGTATCACTTCAGATAGGGACTCTAGGTTCACATCTTGGTTTTGGAAGCAGATTCAGGAGTCCTTAGGTTCTCGAATATAGTTTAGCATGACATATCATCCGCAGACTGATGGACAGTCAAAACAGACGATACAAAGTTTGGAGGACATGTTGCGTGCTTGTGTTATTGATTTCGAAGGTTCATGAGAAGAACATTTACCATTGGCGGAATTTGCTTACAACAATAGTTACCATGTTAGTATAGGAATGGCTCCGTACGAAGCTCTTTATGGATGAAGATGCAGATCACCAATCGATTGGGAAGAGGTTGGTGACAGGATGATCTATGCTCCGGATTTGGTCGAACAAGCTTCAGAGAAGGTCCGCATGATTTGTAAAAGGCTCCAAATAGCCCATGACAGATAGAAAAGTTATGCAGACCATCAAATAAGAGATTTGGAGTTTGCAGTGAGAGATCATGTGTTCTTGAAGGTTTCCCCGATGAAAGGTATGATGAGGTTTGGAAAAAGGAGCAAATTGAGTCCTCGATACATAGGACCATTTAAGGTATTGGAATGTGTTGGCGAAGTAGCATACCAACTAGTTTTACCTCACCAGCTAGCTGAGGTACACAACGTGTTTCATGTATTTATGCTTCGCAAGTATCAGCTCGATCCATCTCACATCTTAGCTTATAAGCCGTTGGAGTTGAGAAAGGATTTGAGTTACGAGGAGAAACCAGTCCAAATTCTTGACAGGAAGGACAAAGTATTAAGATCCAAAGCCATTCCTCTCGTTAAAGTTTTATGGCAACACCATTCTGTTGAGGAAGCGACGTGGGAATTGGAGAGCTTGATGCGGGAGAGATACTCGTAACTGTTTGACCTGGCTTGGAATTCGAAGGATCAAATTCTTTAAGGAGGGGAGAAATGTAAGACCGCAAATTCCCTATACCAATGATTCGTTATTTATATGTTAAGTCGGGATTAGTTTACGGTAAGAGGATATAATCTAATTAAGAGATAGGATACATAGAATTAGAATAGGATTATTTCGGTTTACACCAATAATTTTGGTATAATTTTAGTTTAAGTAATGTAGAAATAGGTAAGCATAAATATTGAAACCGAAAATTATAGTCTAATATAAACAAAAATATAACAATGATAAATTGTAGAGAGTGAATATAAATTAAATGCATAATGTATAATGTATGTTTAGGATTATGTCATGAACACAATTTATTTAGAACAAATATATTCATGGTGGTAAATTAGGATAGATTAAGATAATTTACCATTTAGCATTAGGCTAAATGTACGTGAGTGTAGAAATAAATTAATTTTATATAAGTAAATTCAATGTGGTGACCGAAATTGACCAGAAATAATGTTAAATCCGGTTAAATAAAATTTCATGATAATTGGGTAGTGACATTATATATATATATAGACACACACACACTAGAGGTATGAAAAACCGGAAAATTCATGTTGATTAAATTGCAAAAAAATCTGCACTTAGTATTCAATTGTTAAAACCATAGTAAAAGCTGAATTATATACATGTATAATTAAATTGCAAAATCTGTAACTAAATTTTAGATTAACTAAACTAAATTAAATAAAAATGAATTAAAGCAGAAAATATAAATAAGGCTTTACATTTGTTTTCAAATTTCTTTCTTTCTTTCCCCCCTCTTTGACGTTTCCTTTTATTTTTCTGCTAAGGAAAACCAGAATAGCCCTTCTTCCCCCCCTCTTCTTCACGCCACCATCACCTTACCTGAACTGAAAACCAGTAGCAGCCACCATTTCCCACGCCACCAGCCACCCTAAAACACCCCTTTAAACTTGCATGCAACATCCATGTCCTTCTCCATTGTCTTCCACACATAACAGCCCCCATCACCAGGAAATTTTTCTGTTCAACCAAAAATCCTGCAAATTTTCAGTTGCATGTTAGTTTAAGTTGGTTAGAAATTAGTTTTAGACTTAGATTACTTACCTTCCAATCCCACAAACACGTTTTCACCCTCCACCATACCAGAAAACTTCCAAACAGCCATGAATTTTGCACTGCTAGTTGGAACCGAGGACTTCATGGCTGAAAGGAGTGCTTAGGTGTTCAGCTAGTGAAGAACATCTTCAATTAAGCTCCAAACCGTGTACGATAGTAAGTAACCAACCGAAATTCCAGAAATTGATTTGAGCGAATTGGGGAAAATTGGCTAGGAGGTTATGATAGTGCAATTGGGGTAAGATTGTTGTTAATTTTTGGAAATCTAATGTTGTTACTGTTATGTTAATGTATATGTGTATTAACTTTGATTTAAATTCCAGAAATTATACATGCCTATGAAATAGGGTTGTTAGCTAGTTGAAATTGAAAATTCTGAAATTATAAATTGTGTAAACTGGTTTGATAATTAAAATGGAAAAAATAGTGAAGAAAAAAATAAATTCAGCAGGTACATGTGGGTATATTCGGCCATAGGTAGCAGAAATTAGGAAGATTGATTTGCTGGAATTTAAGAATTAATGTAGCAATTTGTAATATAAATGATGTTGATTCAAGTTGCATGAATAAAATTTTAGCTAAGGCTAGTAGGAAAATTGAGTAGGATTCGGTTACATAGAGGAATGTGAGGAAATTGTCAAATTGTCAATGTGGAAATTAGATTATGTAATCTGAAATGGTAATATACAATGTGAATTTCTATAGATTAAAATTCAACAAGGAAAATTGGAAGGTTAGAATAAGGCATTCGGCTATATGGGAAATGTAGGAAAGAAATTCTGCATGTAATGAAATTTATTTAAATTGACTAATCTGAATTGAGATAATACATTTGTAGATGTATATGATTGAAATTAGATAAGGAATTTGCAATGTTGTAACAGCTCAGCCCAGTCGGACCAGCCCAGCCAGCCATAGCCACCCCTCTTGGGCCCACAACATCGACTGCTGTGACATCGTTACTCATCCGTATTGTCCACTTTGAAAGCCCCACAGGCCTCTCACAGTTTTATCGAAGTAAATACCTCAATTCGTGTCTCACATGGTTCGAACCCAAGACCTTAAAGTCTTTGTTCTTACACACATGATACCAATTATGATAAGGCTTGGATACCTAAGGGTTCCAAGGTTCGAACCCACGGGGACTCATCCTGAGGGAACAAAACCTTGAGGTTTCCGCTGCGCAGCCAAAGAGGACAATACGTTGAGTGAGACTGTGGAGGCCACCTCTTGAATCCTACGGGAATAAAGTGTCACACAGTCGTCACAAATGTATAGGGGTATAGCTTGGCTACAATAAGAAAGAATTAAAACAGAATTTACAATCCATGTAAATGAGGAGTAAGCTAAATCTGAAAATTTTCATAATGCCATGATGAATTAGAATGCAGAAAATTTATGTAGGATGGCTTAAATTCATGCAATTCAAGTAAATTAAAAACAAAATTTAAAGGCTGGAAATATTGAATACATTTGGTAGATTTAAAGCTTGAAAATAATGCATTAACTTAATTGTGTAACTAAGTAAAGTGCTAGAAAATTATAAGGAAACAATGATGATGAAGTGCTCGGTTTAGGTGAAAAACTAAGGGAATCTATGCATGCATTCGGTTAAGGGAGCTAAATTACACATTTAGTATGAAAATAATGCATAAATGGATGCACGTAGGAAATGAAACGAAATGCAAAAAATTTAATTACCTTGGCTGAAAATTATAAGAAGTTATTAGATGATATAATTTGTTGAACAAATGGTGAAATAATTGGATGAGTATAGAAGATAAGTTCGGTTAATTTAGAAGTTAAGTAGGGATAATGTTTGCTGGAAATCAGGAATTAAATTAACCGATATGTGTAGGAACAACGTAGTTCCATTAAGAAGAACTTAGAAATTTGCCAAGGAATAAGAATGATTAAAGTAAGTTTTGATCTAATAAATATTGGCAAATTGGATGATTGAAATCGCAGAAATTAAATAGAATATAAGTGAAGTATATTATATAAAAATAGGTATTGCGTGAATTTAGTATGAAATTAAAACATGCTCAAGGTATTTGGCCACTTTGATTAAGATCGAAAATAATTAACAAGTAGAATTGTAGAAATTATAGCCATGAGAGCATGATTGGAAATGGTACAAATTCATGGTAGGAAGAACCAAAATTTGTGTTAACAAATGGAAATGAATAAGGTAAGGTTAGGCTAAGACCAAACATAAGGTAATTTCTAAGTCCGAATAAACATAAGGCTTAAAACTGATAAACTGCGTTAATGGTAGTTAGTCTCGAATTGTCTTGGTGAGTGTGCATGTGCTGAAATTTTAATTCGTTGTTGTACGAATGGTAAATAACGTATGCTTTAATGATATTTCGCAGCAACTACGTCAGAAGGCGCCAAGGAAGCTTAGACGCATATATGAGCGTCTAAGGCGAAAAATGGTAAATCGGGCACGTAACTTGTGTGGTAAGGGGTTTTATGTAACTGTTGTTAGTAAAATACTTAGGATAGGTTAGATTCTATCTTTAAAGTTATGGTAAAGGTTAGCTGAAATGCTAGGGTAGCCTAGATTAAAATTCCCTTACCGATATTTTTACCGATTTGGAAATCGATCATTTTTATAAATTGCCTTGATTTGAATTCTGTCATAATTTGGAGTTATTGTTTATAAGCTATGATTTTTACATGATAGTAGCATGTGCGTGTGAGCATTTCACTATTTTCGTAACTCCATTGAGATTGCTGATGTTTGAAACTGTTGCGTGGGCATTTTTAACTGTATTTTTGAAATAGCATGAAGTTGCATGATTTATATACATGCTAATTTTATACAGTTGATACATGATTTATTATCGATAGGTTGTTTTTCCCCAATGTTGGAAATTATGAATTTGGAAATTATTTTCTTGGGATGAATTGCTGGATTTTTATTGTGAACCAATCATGGGATTTTTGAGTTTGTTGGCAACCCGGTTTATGCCTGTGTGGAAGTCATGTCCCATGAGAGCTATCTCTAGCACCCAGTAGGAGATTCTGTGTGATTGCCCTATGGTGTCAAGTGCTTCACGGGGATGCCTTCGTGGCATCGAGTTGTTATTGCTACCTAATATTATGAGACCCAGAGCCCGTCTACAGTACTCTAGTTAGGAACATGCTCAGTTAGGATAGGGCGGTAGTCACTATGGCCATAGGTGTATTGATTTTGCATTGATATTGGTGAGGTTATCTGAATATTGGATCCATGACCGGTTTGGGTTATTGCCAAATTCTCATGTTGATGTATAGAATGCTTTAAGTATGCCCATGCATGTATTTCGAATAAATTGTTCCTTGACAATGGTGTCGGTTTTGAGATTTGCTAAGTAGTGCTTAAATTGCAAATTGCTTAATGATGCATGATTTTTACATTGCAAACTTGTCTAAATCGAAGCAGGAAAAGCATTTTTTTATCGAATTGTGCAACTCGTTTTAACATGATTTTCACGATTTACCATGCATGGCGTGTTGCATGGTGTTTTGCTAGCTTCGGTTATGTAGACTTCTTACTGAGCGTGTGGTTGCTCACCCCTCTCTTTCCAACATTTTTCAGATTAGTATTTCGGAGAGAGCTCCACGCTTTGCTGACTCCATTTGTTCTATTTAGCTGCTTTTGGTATTTCGAGGTATTATGCGATAGACGGTGTATATATATGCAGTTTCATTTTCAGATATGTACGTACGGTTGTATTTTGTGATATTTATTTAGCTGAATGATGTGTAAGCATGATTACTAAGTATCGTACTTAGGTTTCTTCTTTTCAGTTTAAAACTATAGAATTGGGTAATATGTTGTAAGCTGATAAACTGATTAGACATGACTGTGGTTATGTGCTGTTATGGTAGAATCGGTTACATGATATACCTTCGATTTATTCTTTTTGGTAGAAATGGATGAACGGCGTGTTGATAGTAGTAACTCTAATGTTGGGTTCATGGATTATGTGATGTATGATGGATAACCTGGATTTAATTTATTTGATGTTGAGAAACTTGTGATAATTATGCCATAATTGAGTAGAAAGGACTGAATTATAAATTGTAGTCATGCAGCTTAAATAGAAAAATAAATCGAAATCCTTGATAATATAAGTTAAGTTAAGAAACTGATCCTGCATGAAAATATTTTAAAAGAGTAGAATCGTACCTACATCGGACACGAACAACAAGTAAAACGATCAGTAGAAATATTTGCGGTATTTCATAACGCAATTTCGCTAATCATTGCGCATTTATTGTCATGACCCCTTTTTATCCTTTTTAACCAAAAATCACTATAAATTTTTCGCATTTTTATTTTCCTTACCCGGTCGTGAACGAACTCACCACTACACAGTTGGGCTGTGAGGAAGTAATAATCATTCTTTACCATTCATTTTTCAAATAAATCAAAAGTATTGTTATATATCCAAATATTAAGTGGTATGTTCATACACACTAAGTGTTATGACATTTACATCCCCCATATTACAAATTCGAATGATCACTGTGCTTTTACAATTGTTTAGATACAAAAAGAATCTTTGTGTATATACCTCTGGGTGATGGAGATGCAGCGGATGTCTCAACAAAATGCCTTAGTCCTCACTAGGCCACTATCTACTCTCTGTAGAGGGGGAAACTAGAGAGGAATAAGCAACCACACGCTCAGTAAGGCAATAATGCAAGCATGGTAGATAACTACTCTATCTACATGTTGATAGTGTTATGCATAAATCATTTATAATAGGAGCATGAGGAATTAAAACTATGCCATATGAGTATACATATATCAAGTATTTAAATCATGGAAATTGGCATATAAAACATGGTAAAATCATCATGTAAATCATCTCATGCTAATCAATCATCAAATCTCATAAAAAATGCAATTCATTTAAGAAACATCATTTGATTTCACATCTCTTTATCAAATACATACAATCCCATCACAAATCATTTTTTCATTCATAAATATCATTACCATTTCACAAATCAAATCCCATAAGGCTCGACCCCTCCCTCGAGTCTACCCTGGACAGTCAAAATCCCACTCAAGTATCAAACCATGTGGTATTATGCAATAAACAAGGAGACAGGTCACTATATTTCGAATGACTATGTTGGCTAACTATGTCGTAAATCATCTCAAACCACACGGATCCCGATGTGTAGGGTATCATGCTGGAACAAAAATGGGTTAGTTCTCCGCCAGACTTTCTCATCAGTATCTCAACCACGCGGTACAACGTACTCCATGTGATATACATGGTACAACGTACTCCGCGTACCCATAACATGGTTGGGGGTGCCTGCAGTAGGTTTTATCTACCCCATACCGAGTGAAACCTCTAGTCTCACGTGCATGTGGGAGTACTCTTAATACCAAGTCCTAGCCCCTCATGGCCTTGCTCGCCCCTGTTGGGTTCCCTGATTTAGGTCCTAGCCCCTTACCCCACCCAAGAAGTCTGTTAAGCCTGTTGGGTTCCCTGAATGGATTAGTGCCAGGTCCTAGCCCTTCACCCTCACCCCACTCAAGAGGTCTGTTAGGCCTGTTGGGTTCCCTGAACACCGACCCGTATTACCCTCACCACGGCATCATACATACCACAGTGTGAAAAACCAACGCGAGCTACGCTCTAGCGCGAATTCATGCATCATCATCAAATCACTTCATACAAGCAATGCTCTAGTACGACATTTACGCATAAAACATGAAGAAAACCACGTACGAGCATAGCTCCAGTTAGGTTATATGCATAAGAAATCCACTCGAAATCCATGTACGAGCCAAAACTCCAGTACGGTTTATAAAACATCACCACAATTCATATTCAAGTGCAAGCTAAGCTCCAGCACGTTTCAAACATGTGAAAAACATCAATATACAGAGCGAGCTAGGCTCCAGCACGGTTTCATTCACTTAAAACGGGATAGGCAGCCCATAAAACAACCAAAACATGCACAACCCATGCTTAGGACCTCACATGTGCTATTTTGCAGAACGCTCAAACATTTTCCAGCCTATCAGTCAATTTGCTTAAAACTAAGCAAGGTGTTTTGTGAAAACATTCAAAACACGTGATTTATGCAATTATTAGCCTTATTATCCCACTTCTTTACAATACCATTTCAAACAACTAAATCTCATACGAATACTCAAAACAATTTCCATACATTGTCAAACATATTTCTATAAACTCATGTACATTTCCAAAGCCCTATATGTGAAACCCCGTACATGTATAGTTGTAACGTGTGTAATTGGATCAATGAATGATAATGGACTTGTAATGTAAAGTGTAATTGATGAAAGTCCATGGATTCAATGTACATATGTGTAATATGATTTGTAATGTACATACAAGTTTCATTGTGTATGAATATGAAGAAATGAGTTCTTATAAGTGATAAATGTGATTAAAACTCAAAATGAGTAGTGTGGCAAATGGAAGGAAGTTACATGAATATAAATACTTCCATTTGGTTTTATATAGTATACCTTTGGATATACAAGGAATGCACACAAGTTTCAATGTGAATAAGGTATGAATGGATGTCATTTTCACGTGATAAAGGTGGATGGATGAGAAAATGGCCATGGCAGTAGATTAAGGATGTTTTAGTGTAAGTTGTAGTAAGAAAACTGCAGAAAATCTGAAAAATATGAAGACCAGATCGATCTCATGGGATGAGAGATCGATCTGGAAGAGCCAAAATGCTCTTACTTGAGCAATGGAATAGAGCAGATCGATCTCCAATGGGGCCAAATCGATCTCTTAACCATTCTGTAATGAAAAGATTGATCCTTAAGCATACAGATCGATCTCCTTAGCTCTCTATTTGGGAGCAGATCAATCTCAAGTTTCAACAAATCGATCTCATGCTTAAGATGTCATGAAAAATAGGGCTTTAAGGGGACCAGATCGATCTCCTCCTAGTGCAGATCGATCTCCTCAAGCTATTTCTATAAAAGAAGCGCTGATATCTGAAAATTTTGGGAAAACAACATCACCCTTCCATTTTTCACCCAAAACCTAAGTTTGTCTCTCTAAAATCAACCATTTCCCATAAGAATTGAGGGCCATTAGACACTAAGTTATTCATCTTGAGGAAGAGAGCAACATAGTTGGAACCTAAAATCCCATTATTGGTATTGAAGAAGCTAAGGGCATTGTCATTTGGATCAAGAAGAGAAATTAGATTTGGTAAGCTTCTAATACTCCAGCCTAAGTACATTATGCATATAATTGATTTTGGAGTTGATTGGCATGTATATGGATGATAGAAATCATCTAGAAAGCAATGGAACACATATAACCTAGAAAATGGAATGAGTCTAGAGTGAGAAAGTGTGATTGAGTATGTTGATGATTTATGGATTATGATAAGCTGTTATAGAAGTAATATGAATGATGTGGAGTGGTTAAATGAAGCCACATTGTGAATTTGGATGAGTTGGTGATTTATGGGAATTGCTAAGTTGTCAATTGAGTAATATGGATGATTTGTAATGGGTAAATGAAACTACATTGTGGGTTGAGTGGAATTAGGAAAATGAGCACATGTAGTGTTGATGGAAAAGCCATAGTGAGGAAATATATAGGCCTAAAGGAACACTATGAGCTTAATATCGGTTCACTACCGATTCATTATGAATAAATAGGCCTAAAGGAATCCATAGACTCGAGATATGAATAGAGAAATGAAATGGGGCCTTATATGAGATGATAAGCTATAGAGTGAATTGACTATAGCAAAACCCAAAGGTTGCGTGTAATAGATTGAAATAATGTGGAATATGAATTTGTGCAGTTTCAGAGAGTCGTTAGAGACGCAATCGAACTACGCACACGTACGCTACTTTAAGGAAGTGGAATCACACGTCGCGATTCCAGGTAAGGGAATTTTGTGAGTATATAGAGGTAGCTACTCGTATTTTGTGGGTATATAGGGTGTTGTAAATTTGCATGATGGTGTGGAAAAGTGGTTGATGATGTATGTGAACAATTATGAGTACGTATATGATTTGGTTTATATGAATGTATAAAAAGGGATAGTAATGCTAATAATTGCATAAATCACGTGTTTTGAATGTTTTCACAAAACACAATGCTTTGATTTGAGCAAATAAAAGGATAGGCTGGATAGTACTTGAATGATGTTGTGAAATAGCCCATGTGAGGCGCTAAACATGTTTTCAGATGTTTTGAATGTATGTGAGCCGCCTATCGTGTGTATGTGATTTAATTCGCGCTGTAGCCTCGCTCACGCTAGATTTTGATGTTTTCATTTGTATGAAACGTGCTGGAGCTTAGCTCGTACCTTGATTTGGAAACTATGATGATGTTTATAAATCGTACTGGAGCTTCTGCTCGTACGTGGCTTTTGAGTGGTTTTTCTTATGAGTATAACCGTACTAGAGCTATGCTCGTACGTGGTCTCTTTATGGTAGGATGCATGAGTCGTGCTAGAGCTTTGCTCACACAAGTTTGCACATTATGATACGTATGAGGTCGTGAAAGTTGGTAAGATCCTCAAGCCTTACATCTTTAAGCCAACATCCTTAAGCCCGAGGAGGCAGGGTGGTTCTGTTCGGTGGGGAGGCTCTCTTACGGTAAGATCCTTAAGCCCTACATCCTTAAGCTAACATCCTTAAGCTCGAGGAGGCGGGGAGGCTCTGTTAGGTGGGGAGGCTCTATTCAGTGGGGAGGCTCTCTTACGGAAGGATCCTTCTGGCAACATCCTTAAGCCCTAGAGGGGCGGGGAGGCTCTCCAACATGGATATGGAAAATTCTTGGTATAGGGTAGGTAAGACCTAGGAATGGCACCCCCAATCATGATATGAGTCCGCAGAGTACGTTGTACCGTGTATATCACATGGAGTACAATGTACCGCGCGATGGTTATGTGATGAGAAAGTCTGGTGAGGGATAATCCACCTTCGTACCAGCACGATACCCCGCACACCTAGATGCGTGTGGTCTGGGATGATTTACGATGTAGTTGGTCCAGATAGGCCCTTTTGATATAGTGACCTAGTTTTTATTACATATGTGTGATTGTGATTGTCCAAGGTAGACCCGAGGCAGAGGTCGAGCCTTATGGGATTTGATTTGTGAAATGGTAATGATGTTTGTGATTGAGAAAATGGTTTGTGATGGGATTCTATGTGTTTAAGAAAGAGCTTTATGATGTGATTTAAAAAGGATGTTTCAAGTGAATTCCTTTTTTATGATGTGATTTGACAATTGAGCATAAGATGGCTTGTACATGATGATTTACCATGTTTTATTATGCCAATTTACATGATTTAAATACATGATATATGTATATGCATATGGCATAGTTTTGTTTTCCTCATGCTCTGAACTATAAACGATTTATGCATTCACTATCAGCATGTAGATAGAGTAGTTATCTACCATGCTTGCATTATTGACTTACTGAGCGTGTGGTTTGCTCATCCCTCTCTATTTTCCCCCTCTACAGAGCGTACATAGTGGCCCAGTGAGGATTGAGGCATTTTGGTTAAGACATCCGCTGCATCTCCATCACTTAGAGGTATATACACAGTGATTCCTTTTTGTATCTAAATGATGTAAAAGCACAGTAGCCAATTGAAATGTAATTATGGGGGATGTAGATGTCAGTAAAACATGTTTTGTACAAGTAAATGATTAACTTCGAATGTATGACATCATTTTATTAAATTCTGAATGAATGGTAAGTGGTGATTATTATTGACTCACAGCTCAACTATGTTATGGTGAGTTTGTTCACGACCGGGTAAGGTAACAGTAAAACGCGAAAAATTTATTGAGATTTTCGGTTAAAAAGAATGAAAAGGGTTGTGACATAGATTTGTATCAGAGCTGAGTTGGCCTGATATGAGTCAGTAATAAAACGTAGAAATAGGACATCCTCATGTTACTGTGCTTTTGTTTAGATATCACTGTGTATACCGTGATGGATTGAGCTTAATAAATTATTATAATACAGGAAGTTAGGCATTATGCCAATTACGCGCCAAGGTAGAGGGGCGAGAGCATGTGCTAGGCCATAGAGGTAGGCCTGAGAGCCCTGCGGTGCCACAGACTGATCAGGCTCCACAAGACCCTGCTGGGAGAGCAAAAGATATTGAGGCTCGCTTCGCTAGGATATAGCGGAGTATTGAGAACCTGGTGGAGATAGTCACGCAGGCCTTGGGTGTCGGTGATAGACTAGATCCCACAGCACAGCCTAGGACTGGATAGGCAGCTGCAGAGGCGGAGAGACCTCAGGTCACTGAGACGATGACACCTCCAGTACCGGATACAGATTCTCCTATCGCTCCACAGAAAGCAGTAGTGATTTGGGGTATGACTGCGACTTGAGCAGACTGCGAGGGTTCCAAGCATTGAAATCGCTAATGTTCAGAGGGGTGAAGGACCCGGTTGTCACGGAGGACTGGGTGTATAAGATGGAGAAATTGTATAGGTTTTTTCGATGCACTTCAGTAGAGAAGGTTATTTTTGCCGTGTTTATGTTGAAAGGTGAGGTAGAGCACTGGTGGAGATCCACTGAAGCTATTTTGAGGGTTAGACACTCCGAGATTACATGGGAGATATTCTTGGAGGCCTTCAGGAGATAGTACATTCCAGCTACCGCAAAGAGGAAACTGCGGACGAAATTCATGAATCTGATTTAGGGGAACCGTACTGTGGATAAGTATGAGTCCAAGTTTATGTCTTTGGGGAGATCGACCCGGACACGATGGGTAGTGAGACCCAGAAGATTCAGAAGTTCGTTGATGGACTGGGATTAGCCATCTGAACTAAGCTAGCCCTATTTGATATTCAAACTTATGAGGAAGCAGTACATAAGGCTCAGTTGTGTGAGCAAGACTTTGAGCGGAATGCCTCCGAGCTTGGGAGGATTAGTGTCAGGAAGGATGGAGATCGAAAGAGATCCGGGTTTGATAGAGTGGCCGAGAGAGGAGGTCAAGGGTTTTTCGAGAAAAGGCCTAAGATTGAGGAGGTGCAGGAGAGAGCTGCTAGACCTCCCGTATACCCGACCTTGACTGCACCGAGAGGTATGGTTATTAGAGGACCATGGCCTACTACTGAGCGATGTAGGAGATGTGATAGATTTCATGGGACTAGGCCCTGTCCGGTATGGTATGTTTCAAATGCGAGAGACCAGGACATATAGCTAAGTATTATCCCGAGAAGATGGAGATTGCCTCACAGAAGGGCAAGGAGCCAGAGAGAGCTCCAATTGAGATAGCTGCCCCGAGGAGGAGGGCCACACCTGAAGAGAAGGGGAAACAGGTTGTGGGTGTAAGCAGGGGAAGAGTGCACGCGTTGGACTAGGACACTGCGGACGCATCGACGGATGTGATTAAAGGTACTATCTGAATCTTTGATTTAGAAGCATTAGTATTATTTGATCCTGGTGCCACACATTCTTTCATATCACCTTCCTTTGCACATAAATTGTTGAAGCATGTGAAACCTACATTGATGGATAAAATGTTGATGATTTCCACACCCATGAATGATAGTCAATTGACTAAGCATGTATGTAGAGATTGTAAGTTAAAGATAGAGGGAAAGGAAATGACAACCAATTTAATTTTATTGAATATGAATGATTTTTATGTAATATTGGGAATGAATTGGTTGGCTACCAATCGTGTTGTCATGAATTGCCATGCTAAGACATTGATGTTTTCAGGATTAGACAATCTTATTGTAAACTTTGATGAAAAGAAATGATATGAAAAGAGTATGTTTGTTTTAAATGAAAGAGTATAATCCTAATATATGATATTTGAGAGATAAATTTGTTTGTTTATTTTGAATATTGATGTAATGACTTGTGATACTAACGGTAGAAAGAATGATTTGAAGGGTTCATTACCTACGTGGTCGATATAGATGAGGCACACCCGGAATTGAGGGACATACCCGTAATTGCGGATTACCCTGATGTCTTTTCGGACGAATTATCAGGACTACCACCAGAAAGGGAAATAGAATTTTGCATAGAATTAGTGCTTGGTACCGAGTCGATATCGAAACCACCATATAGAATGGCTCTAATTGAGTTAGAAGAGCTGAAGAAACAGCTGCAAGAGTCACTGGAGAAGGGGTTTATTAGACCGAGTGTCTCACCTTGGGGAGCACCGATTTTATTTGTAAGGAAGAATGATGGAAGCCTCCGACTGTGTATAGACTACCGGTTATTGAATAAGGTCACCATTAAGAACAAGTACCCCCTTTCACGTATAGATGATTTGTTGGATCAGCTCCGAGAAGCCCAAGTATTTTCTAAGGTAGATCTGTGATCAAGGTACCATCAATTGAGGATCAGGAGTGCAGATGTACCCAGGACAGCATTTCATGCCCGTTATGGCCACTACGAGTATATGGTGATGCCATTTGGATTGATGAATGCCCCCACAGCATTTATGGCACTGATGAATGATATATTCAAGCTATACCTGGACAAGTTTGTGATTGTGTTCATTGATGACATATTGGTATATTCCAAGTCCAGGGAAGATCATAAGGAGCACTTAAGGATAGTTCTGCAGACCCTCCGAGAGGAAGAGTTATATGCCAAACTCAGGAAGTCTAACTTTTGGTTAGAGCAGATCTCATTTCTGGGTCATGTTGTGTCGAAGGATAGGGTATCGGTGGATCCATCTAAGATAGAGGTAGTTGTACAGTGGGAACAACCCAAGACAGTTACTGAGATCAGAAGTTTTCTGGGATTGGCAGGATATTATCAGAGATTTGTAGAAGGTTTCTCCATACTAGCTACTCTATTGACACGCCTCACGCGTAAGAATGTTAAGTTTGTATGGGATGAGGAATATGAGAGGAGTTTTGAGGAGCTTAAGTGTCGATTGACCACTGCTCCAGTTCTCACCATTCCTACCAGCTCAAGAGGATTCTCGGTGTATACGGATGCATCACACCAGGGATTGGGCTGCGTACTTATGCAGGATGGGAAGGTAGTTGCCTATGGATCTAGACAGTTGAAAGATCATGAGAGGAACTACTCGACCCATGATTTAGAGTTGGCGGCCTTGATATTTGCTTTGAAAGTATGGCGCCACTATCTCTATGGTGAGAAATTTCAGGTGTTCATAGATCATAAAAGCCTTAAGTACATGTTCTCATAGAAAGAGCTGAATATGAGATAGAGGAGATGGCTTGAACTTTTAAAGGACAATGATTGTGAAATCATGTACCACCCAGGTAAGGAAAATGTAGTTGTCGATGCTTTGAGTAGAAAGAACCTTAGGTTGGTGTCTTAATGATGGTACAGGAGCCTGAATTGTTGGAACACTTTGTGAACCTCAGTTTGGATGTAACCCCACCTGGATCGGAGAGATTGGATATCATGGCTAGTTTGAGACTAGAGCCAGAATTAATTGGCCGTATTCGGCAAGCCCAACAGAGTGATCGACGGTGCATCGATGGGCTGAGGCAGATACAGACAGGTGTGGGTACTGATATTGAGCTGAGTGCTGATGGGACATTGAGGTTCAGAGGCAGAGTATGTGTTCCTGAGGATCCTGAGATCAGGAGGCTGATTTTATCAGAGGTTCACTCATTGAAGTATACGATACATTCGGGGAGTACCAAGATGTATCAAAACCTTCAGAAGGTTTATTAGTGGTCTGGAATGAAGAGAGACATTGTTAAATATGTCGCTAAGTGTCTCGTATGTCAGCAGGTGAAGGTAGAGCATCAGAAGCCTGCAGGATTATTGCAGCCTCTACTAATACCGACTTAAAAGTGGGAGCATGTCACCATAGATTTTGTGATGGGATTATCGAGGACCCATAGAGGTCATGATGCCATATGGGTTATTGTGGACCGGTTGACTAAGTCTGCCCATTTCTTAGCTACATGGTATACCAGTGAGCGTTGTTTCTGATAGGAATGCCCACTTCACTTCCCATTTTTGGGAACATTTTCAGGAAGCGCTAGGGACCCGACTGAGTTTTAGCACCATTTTTCATCCTCAGACAGATGGGTAGTCAGAGAGGACTATACAGACCCTCGAGGATATGTTGAGAGCATGTGTGCTGGATTTTAGAGGCTCTTGGGTTGACCACCTGTAGTTAGCCGAGTTCGCCTATAATAATAGCTATCATGCGAGTATCGGGATGGCACCTTATGAGGTACTGCATGGACGCAGATGTCGATCCCTTATTTGATGGGAAAAGGTTAGTGACAGATAGATTTTTGCTCCGGACTTAGTGCAGCAGGCATCTGAGGACGTCCAGTTGATATGTGAGAGATTACGGTCAACTTAGAGCCGACAAAAGAGTTATGCTGATAAGAGACGGAGACCACTAGAGTTTGATGTGGGTGAGTCGGTATTTCTGAGAGTTTCACCATCGAAGGGTATTATGAGATTTGGTAAGAAGGGCAAGCTGAGCCCTAGATATATTGGACCCTTTGAGATTTTGGAGAGAGTGGGAGATAAGGTGTATAGGTTGGCATTGCCACTGGACTTGGCAAATGTCCACAACGTCTTCCACGTCTCTATGCTTCGGAAGTATCACACGAACCCGGCACACAGGATAAGATATGAGACGTTGGAGCTCAATGAGAGTATGACGTATGTTGAGAAGTCGATTCGGATATTAGACAGAAAAGAGAAGGTGCTATGGAATAAGACAATTCCCTTGGTGAAAGTTCTTTGACAACATCACACGACGGAAAAGGCCACATGGGACTTGGAGAACTTCATATGAGATAAGTACCCCCAACTTTTTGAAGAGTGACTTGGTTCTAATTTGGAAGACTAAATTCCTTGAATGGGGGGAGAATGTGAGACCCCGTAAATGTATAGTTGTAACGTGTGTAATTGGATCAATGAATGCTAATGGACTTGTAATGTAATGTGTAATTGATGTAAGTCCATGGATTCAATGTACATATGTGTAATATGATTTGTAATGTACATACAAGTTTCATTGTGTATGAATATGAAGAAATGAGTTCTTATAAGTGATGAATGTGATTGGAACTCAAAATGAGTAGTGTGGTAAATGGAAGGAAGTTATATGAATATAAATGCTTCCATTTGGTTTTATATAGTATACCTTTGGATATACAAGAAATACACACAAGTTTCAATGTGAATAAGGTATGAATGGATGCCATTTTCAAGTCATAAAGGTAGATGGATGAGAAAATGGTCATGGCAGCAGATTAAGGATGTTTTGGTGTAAGTTGCAGTAAGAAAACTGTAGAAAATCTGGAAAATATGAAGGCCAGATCGATCTCATAGGATGAGAGATCCACCTCGAAGAGCCAGAATGCTCTTATTTGAGCAATGGAATAGAGCAGATCAATCTCCAATGGGGCCTAATTGATCTCCTAACCATTTTGTAATGAAAAGATTGATCCTTAAGCATACAGATCGATCTCCTTAGCTCTCTGTTTGGGAGTAGATCGATCTCAAGCTTCGACAGATCGATCTCATGCTTAAAATGTCGTGAAAAACAGGGATTTAAGGGGACCAGATCGATCTCCTCCTAGTGCAGATTGATCTCCTCAAGCTATTTCTATAAAAGGAGTGCTGAAATCTGAAAATTTTGGGAAAACAACATCACCCTTCCATTTTTCACCCAAAACCTAAGTTTATCTCTCTAAAATCAGCCATTTTCAGTAAGAATTGATGGGAGGCCATTAGACACTAAGTTGTTCATCTTGAGGAAGAGAACAACATAGTTGGAACCCAAAATCTCATTATTGGTATTGAAGGAGCTAAGGGAATTGTCATTTGAAGCAAGAAGAGAAATCAAATTTGGTAAGCATCTAATACTCCAGCCTAAGTACATTGTGTATTTAATTGATTTTAGAGTTGATTGGCATGTATATGGATGATAGAAATCATCTAGAAAGCAACGGAACACATATAACCTAGAAAATGGAATGAGTCTAGAGTGAGAAAGTGTGATTGAGTATGTTGATGATTTATGGATTATGATAAGCTGTTATAGAAGTAATATGAATGATGTGGAGTGGTTAAATGAAGCCACATTGTGAATTTGGATGAGTTGGTGATTTGTGAGAATTGCTAAGTTGTCAATTGAGTAATGTGGATGATTTGTAATGGGTAAATGAAACTACATTGTGGGTTAAGTGGAATTAGGAAAATGAGCACATGTAGTGTTGATGGAAAAGCCATAGTGAGGAAATATATAAGCCTAAAGGAACACTATGAGCTTAATATCGATTTAATACCGATTTATTATGAATAAATAGGCCTAAAGGAATCCATAAACTCGAGATATGAATAGAGAAATGAAATGGGGCCTTATATGAGATGATAGAAGCTATAGAGTGAATTGACTATAGCAAAACCCAAAGGTTGTGTGTAATAGATTGAAATAATGTGGAATATGAATTTGTGCAGTTTCGGAGAGTTGTTGGAGATGCAATCGAACTACGAACACGTAAGCAGCTTTAAGGAAGTGGAATCACACGTCGCGATTCCAAGTAAGGGAATTTTGTGAGTATATAGAGGTAGCTGCTCGTATTTTGTGGGTATATAGGGTGTTGTAAATTTGCATGATGGTTTGGAAAAGTGGTTGATGATGTATGTGAACAATTATGAGTACATATATGATTTGGTTTATATGGATGTATAAAAAGGGATAGTAAGGCTAATAATTGCATAAATCACGTGTTTTGAATGTTTTCTCAAAACACAATACTTTGATTTGAGCAAATAAAAGGATAGGCTGGCTAGTACTTGAATGATGTTGTGAAATAGCCCATGTGAGGCGCTAAACATATTTTGAGATGTTTTGAATGTATGTGAGCCGTCTATCGTGTGTATGTGATTTAATTCGCGCTGGAGCCTCGCTCGCGCTAGATTTCGATGTTTTCATTTGTATGAAATGTGCTGGAGCTTAGCTCGTACCTTAATTTGGAAACTATGATGATGTTTATAAACCATACTGGAGCTTCTGCTTGTACTTGGCTTTTGAGTGGTTTTTCTTATGAGTATAACCGTACTAGAGCTATGCTTGTACGTGGTCTTTTTATGGTTGGATGCATGAGTCGTTCTAGAGCTTTACTCGCACAAGTTTGCACATTGTGATACGTATGAGGTCATGAAAGTTGGTAAGATCCTCAAGCCCTACATCCTTAAGCCCGAGGAGGCGGGGAGGCTCGGTTTGGTGGGGAGGCTCTCTTACGATAAGATCCTTAAGCCCTACATCCTTAAGCTAACATCCTTAAGCTTGAGGAGGCGGGGAGGCTCTGTTAGGTGAGGAGCTCTGTTCAGTGGGGAGGCTCTCTTACGGAAGGATCCTTAAGCCAACATCCTTAAGCCCTGGAGGGGCGGGGAGGCTCTGTTCGGCAAGGAGGCTCTCCTACATGGATATGGAAAATTCTTGGTATGGGGTGGTAAGACCTAGGAATGGCACCCCCAATCACGATATGAGTCCGGGGAGTACGTTGTACCATGTATATCACATGGAGTATGATGTACTGCGCGATGGTTATGTGATGAGAAAGTCTGGCGAGGGGTAATCCACCTTCATGCCAGCACGATACCCCGCACACCTAGATGCGTGTGGTCTAGGATGATTTATGATGTAGTTGGTCCATATAGGCACTTTTGATATAGTGACCTGGTTTTTATTACATATGTGTGATTGTGATTATCCAAGGTAGACCCAAGGGAGGGGTCGAGCCTTATGGGATTTGATTTGTGAAATGGTAATGATGTTTGTGATTGAGAAAATGGTTTGTGATGGGATTCTATGTGTTTGAGAAAGAGCTTTATGATGTGATTTAAAAAGGATGTTTCAAGTGAATTTCCTTTTTTTATTATGTGATTTGACAATTGAGCATGAGATGGCTTGTACATGATGATTTACCATTTTTTATTATGCCAATTTACATGATTTAAATACATGATATATGTATACGCATATGGCATAGTTTTGTTTTCTTCATGCTCTGAACTATAAACGATTTATGCATTCACTATCAGCATGTAGATAGAGTAGTTATCTATCATACTTGCATTATTGACTTACTGAGCTGTGGTTTGCTCATCCCTCTCTATTTTCACCCTCTACAGAGCGTACATAGTGGCCCAGTAAGGACTGAGGCATTTTGGTTAAGACATCCGCTGCATCTCCATCACTCAGAGGTATATACACAGTGATTCCTTTTTGTATCTAAATAATGTAAAAGCACAGTAGCCAATTGAAATGTAATTATGGGGGATGTAGATGTCAGTAAAACATGTTTTGTACAAGTAAATGATTAACTCCGAATGTATGACATCGTTTTATTAAATTCTGAATGAATGGTAAGTGGTGATTATTATTGACTCACAGCCCAACTGTGTTATGGTGAGTTTGTTACGACCGGGTAAGGTAACAGTAAAACGCGAAAAATTTATTGAGATTTTCAGTTAAAAAGAATGAAAAAGGGTCATGACACTATATACCCACAAAATACGAGCAGCTACCTCTATATACTTACAAAATTCCCTTACCTGAAATCACGACGCATGATTCCACTTCCTTAAAGCTACTTACTCGTGCGGTCTGATTCGTCTCCAATGATCTCTCCGAAATTGCACATAAATGTATTTCACAATATTTTAGCCCATCACAATCTAACACTTGTGTTTACTATAGTCGATTCGACCTATAGTCTTTATTAACGCTTTTGAGGCCTCGTTTCATTACTCTACCCATAACTCAAGTCTTTGGATCCTTTTAGGCCTATTAACTCATTCCAAATCGATATTAGATCGATACTAAGTCCATAGTGTTCATATTTCATTGATTTCTTCACTATGGCATTTATACATACTCATTTTCCATAATTTTCCCCAAACTCACAATGCAACTCCATTTAACTATCTCAAATCATCCACATTACTCCAATAACAACTTAACATAATCCATAAATCATCAACACACCCAAATCACACTTTCTCACACTAGACTCATTCCATTTTCTAGGTTACATTAGTTCCATTTGATCCTAGGTGGTTTCAACCATCAATATACATACCAATCAACTCCCAAAATCAATAAATAGACCAATGTACTTGGGCTAGAGTATTAGAAACTTACCAATCTAGTTTCTCTTCTTGCTCTAAAGGGAAATGTTCCTTGCTCCTTCAATACCAACAATGAGGTTTTGATTCCCAACTATGTCGTTCTCTTCTTTAAGATGAACAACTTTGCATCTAATAGCTCCCCTTTAATTCTTACTAGAAATGGCTGATTTTAGAGAGACAAAATCTAGGTTTTGATTGGAAAATGGAAAGGATGGTTCTATCTCGGAAAAATGCAGATTTCACCGCTCCTTTTTATTGAAATCACTTGATAAGATCGATCTGTTGAAGCATGAGATCGATCTGGTCCCCTTAAATGCCTCATCTTCACACCAATATGAGTGCATGAGATCGATCTATTGAAAGCTTGAGATCGATCTGTCTTAGGCAGTAGCTTAAGGAGCTCGATCTACTCCAACCTGAGAGCTAAGGAAATCAATCTGTTTGCCTTAAGAATTAATCCTCATTTTACAGAATGTTTAGCAGATCGATCTGTCTCCATTGGAGATCGATCTGCACTGTTCTTATTACTCGAATAAGAGCATTTTGGCTCTTCCAGATCGATCTGGTTTTCATATTTTCCAAATTTTCTGTAGTTTTTCCGCAGCAACACACACCCAACCTCCTTAATTTGCTGCCATGGTCATTTTCTCATCCCGTTATCTTTAAGACTTGAAAATGGCATCAATTCATACCTTATATAGCTTGCATAAATCCCTTACCTCGAATCACGCTTGAATCGGTTTCCTTGGTTTCCAATGCTTGTGATCCAGTCTTATTAGCTCTAATTATGTTTGCAGGAGCTACAATGATTTACAATTCACATCAGTATACTTCAATATGCTTCATTTTCACTTGCATGAAGTTCAATTCAATGCATTGGGCCATTTTACACCAATTTGCCCTCGTTACATCTTATTGGACTTTACTCTCTCTTAAGTCCATTTCGATCGTTCTATTTGTTTCTCGAGAATCCATTAGACTCCTCGAGTCTATTGATTCATATTGAACCGGCATTTTATCAAACACCTCTTATACCCATTTTCAATCATCATCCATTCCAACATATGGATTTCACAAAGTTATCTTAGAATCATCTATTCATGCTTACTAGCATCTCTACATGCTTAAATCATTATCAACTCCATACCATTTCAACTTTCTCTCACTAAGCCCATTCTAGGTCTTGGTTATTTAAGCATGTAAATGAACATTTCAATCAACATTATATACACCAATCAACTCATCAAAATGTCTAGATCAACATACTATAAGATGGTTTATTGAAACCTTACCTAGCTTGACTTTTTCCTCTTTTTGCCAAATTGGGGGAAAACCTCTTTTCTCCTTCAATCCAAGGTTTCATCCAATCTTTAACTGTGTTGTTCTCTTCCTCACTAGGAACAACTTTGCTAAAAGGAACTTCTCTCAAAAGTGATTGGAAAGTCATGATTTTAGAGTGAGAAAGCTAGGTCACTTGTTAAAAATGGAGGAAATGAGTTGTTTTTCGTGAAATGCAAATTCAGTTGTCAGGTTTTATAGAAATGGCCTAATGAGATCAATCTCCAAGGGTGGGAGATCGATCTGCCCTTGTTTAAACTCCCTCAAAATTTGACTTGCAGGCAGGAGATTGATCTACCTATTTGCATGAGATCGATCTGCTTATTTGCATGAGATCGATCTGCTCAAAGGGATATGATCGATCTTTGTTCATAGGATGGGATCGATCTTAGCCTAGCAGAAGGCTTCAGAGATCGATCTGGCCTTAAGAAGAGGTCGATCTGGCCTATCCAAAGGTAAGTAAAGATCGATCTACCTTATGGGAGGAGATCGATTTGGTCCAAACAGAAGCAACTTGAGATCAATCTGCTTGAGTTAGGGATCAATCTCCCACTTACAGAATGCTTGGCATTGTGTATCCAGGCCATGAGATCAATCTCCCCTTGCAATGAGATCGATCTCCTCTTGCAATGAGATCGATCTGCCCTATCCCTGTAGCATTTCAGCTACAATCTTTCCCAGATTTCCAAAGTTAAACTCATACTCAATTACTTCAACCCTCCTTTTGCAATTCATTCACACTTAGAACTTATAAACATCCATTTCTTATGATTCATATATATCGTAACTTGTCTGTACATTCCAGAATCATAAACATTACATAGAAATTTATGGGTCTTACAATTATGCATCTCATGAAAATCTAGTGTGAGTAATACTCCAGCACTAATTTATGTAGAAACATATAAATCCAGTACGAGCAGTGCTCCAGCACGATTTTTTTCACACAACTCGATAGATGGCTCGTTTAAAAGAGATTCACTCAATTAAATCAAATCGATACTATATTATGTTGTTTTCGCATATATCATGAAAACATTCACCAATCTATCAATGTATCTGCTAAATAGCAATAAAAACATTTAAAAACATGCTTTCTATGTTTTTTACAACTTTTCTTAACTTTACAAAATTTTACCCTTAATAGGGGTAAAATTGTAATTTTCCCATATCGAGTCTCTATAAATTTAATTCGCTTTCTCTGACCTTCAGATTTTTTAAGTGATTGTAAAAACAGACGAAACTATGTGCAGATATCTATAACAACCCGCAAAATTCCCTTACATGGAATCACGTCGAGAATTTTCACTTTCTCAAAGCTACCCGATCTCGCAGTCTGATTCGCTCTTACTACAATCTCTGGAGCTGCATATAACCATTTATTTGGTTAATTACACTTTTTCATTCGTATTTCATCTTAAATACAATCTAGTTCACTTAATGGGCCCGTTTACTCTTGTTGGGCCTTAATGGGTCTAATACTGTCTTAAGCCCATTTCATTTTACTATTCATTTTATTTTAGCCTATTAGGCTTGTGGGGCCCCCCAACACTTATTGGGCTTGGTCTGAGGCCCATGAATGCTTATTTGGTTGAGACCACATTGGCAAGGCCCATTTGGGCTCTCGGTCATGGCATGTGGCCGAAAGCCATCATGCCGCCCCATGGCCGAGCACCACGCCAACCATAGCCATTTGCTAGCCATTCTCTTAGGCATTTCATCAAACACCACATGTGCATACCTTAAGCCTTATTTTATGTTCACTTAAGCATTTTATCAAACACCTTATGTGTCATCTTCAATTCATTAACCAATTGATCAAATCAATTGAAATTAAGCATGCCATAATCATGTATACATGTTTACCAACCTAACCATGCATTAAAATCACATGCTTCTTCATGAAAACCTAAATACCCAATTTCGATCATCATTGATTTATGGTGTTGTCATGTGTTTTGATCCATAAAACATACACCAATCAACTTAGAATAATCCATAGATTAACATATATGAAGTTAGAAGCTTGAAATTATACCTAGCTTAGTGTTCCCACTTTTGCCAAAACTTTGAAGAAATTCCTCTCTCTCAATAGTGCTCCTTGATAGCCAATTCCAAGGTATGATAATTCTCTCTCAATTTGGAACAACTTCCATGAAGATTGCAAGTTCCAAATATGTCTCTAGGTTAGTGATTTCTAGTGAGATAAAACTTGAAACTATGGTTTTAATGGTTTCTTCCTTGTTGGCGAGAATGAAAGTATGAAGAAGACAATGAGTTGGCTGATTTTTCACTTAGTAGACTTAACCATTAAGTCTTAAATTTTAGCCCTTAATATGGGCTTTAGGGTTTTGGGTTTTAGTTTACCATTTTGGCTTTAATTCATTTACTAATGGGTTTGAAATTTAACTAATAGGCTTGAGTTTTGGGCTTCTCGATTTAGGCTTCTCTTTTGGGCTTTTAGGCTGAAAATTTTTCTATCAATTGGGCCTTAAATTGACTTAATATTGGGCCCGTCAAATGGCCCAACAATTTGGCCCAATGGGCCTAAGATATTTGTCCCACACTTGTTACACCTTAATAGGCTTTAAAATTTTCATCTTTGGCCCATCGAGTTTTACCCGTTTAATTTAATCCAAATTTCGATTAAATTAATTTTCTATACTTAAGGGGATGAATATCGAGTGTTTTGACCAAAAATATTTCTTTCCCACTTTTTAACCTTACATAGGTTAAATTTTAACCATGGTTAGTCAACTATGGTCAAAGTCAATCTTTCTTAACTACCCTTGACTTTCTTAACCATTGATCAAGTTTGACTTTTTCTAAAAAAATCAAAAGTGTCATTTTCCATGGTTTGCACTCTCGTCTTTATGTTTTGGCCGTTTCTAGGAGGCGATTTTGTCAAAAACACCTCAAACGGACTATTTTGAACTCGTTTAGCCCTTTTTTAATCTTTCCTCTATTTCAATGTGTTCGAGACCAAATCAAATTGACTTTCCTTCATGAGCCCTCTATATTTTTCCATTTTAAGTTCTTATCTTTAGTTAGAATGATTTAGATCCATTCAGTTTAGCCTATTGCTATCTCGCCTTTCATTTACCCTTTACTTGGCTTATATGCATTTTTTTACTTCATTTGCATTTTTCATTTAGTAAATACTCTTCTTATGATTCAACTACCATAATAGAATGTTCGTACATATAGGAATCATAAGGAATAAACTACACAAAAATTTGGCTCTTACAGTTGAGGAGTTGATAGTTGGCGGTTAAGGATTTGACCCACCTTTCGTTGCAGCAGTGATGCCCCGCACACTAGGATCCGTGTAGCCTGGAGTCACAGTATAGGATATAGCCATAGTCTAGGATATTATTGCATATAGCCACCAAGTCTCACATGATTATATCACATGATTTTTTGACTTTGGGTAGACCTGAGGGATGGGTCAAAACCTAATTAATATGTTTTAATTACTGAAATGTCATATTTAACATGTTTGAATTTAAATGGCATGATTTACTTTAAAGGCATTATGAGTTTATAAAGATGTAGTGTTTTGCATGAAATGCCTATAGTTACGAACTCGGCATGATTTCAGTACATGTAACTAATTACGTATACACTATACTAGTTTTCCAATTCATGTTTTAAATGTGAAACTAAGGAAAGGCTATTTCAAGGCATGACATTATTTTCAGTAGATAGTGTAGTTATCCACTTGCTGGCTTGATTTTCTTACTGAGCTAGTGAGCTCACCCATTTCATTTTTCACCTCTCTACAGACCATCTGCAGTATATAGAGTATGGATGAAGACTTACATTCCTTTTATCCGCTGCATTGCCATGAGCGAAAGGTATACACATCACGTTCGATTTTATATCTGAACATATAACAACACAGTGATGTAAACAATGTAATAATGGGGATGTATTTGTATTTAAATATATGTGAGCTCACTTAAATTACAAAAGTATTTACAGTCAATAAATAGTTTATATTGACATGTATGCATATGGTAAGCAAAGATGATGATACTAATACCAAATCACAGCCCAACTGTTAGTGGTTGAATTATGACAGAAAGAAATATAAAAAAATGAAAAATTTATAGTGATTTTTGATAAAAATCGATCGTGACATGATCGGATCTATATAATAAAGCCAAATATCAAATAAAATAAAATAAAAATTCATATAGATAAGAATTGCTTAAGGGATTCAATCCCTAAAAAGCTCATAAATTCAACACACACATAAAAAATGAAAGAGGGAAGGATCCCCAAAATTTAGATTCCAAGCCAAACAGAATACAAAATACACAATATGGTCATAATCCCAGCAAAACAAAAAATTATCTCCATCGAGCCACACCAAACCTAGAATTCATCAACACAATTCAACCATCTCAAACCCAAAAATGCATTCACCCAAAGAAAACACAACAAGACAATTAACCACAATCAACCCTATCAGCTTAGCTCATATTCAACCACAATAAAACCATCCAAGAAAGAAAAATTGATCACTAAAACCTAGAAAATGTAAATCACATCCACGACATAATAAACCTAGTCCAAAACACAAATTAAACCAAGAAAACATAGTTCAATAGCTAAAAACTATTATTCGGAGGTAAAGGATCTTTTACTAAATTTTGGGTTTTAGAGTTGTTTTTGGTTCTAGGCAAACAAAAATGAGAAAAAACTCATTAATTCAATGGTTGTTGTTGCTCAGTTACAATAGTTACGAATTGCTTACATCATCGCCTTGATTTTTTGTGTCACATGCTACCAAAAGTTCTACGAGAAAAAGAATGATCAGAGGGACACAGGGATTGTTCCCTGCGTAAGCACTCCGATGCTTAAGTCAGCCAGAGAATTTGACAAAGTTTTTGTAAACAAAATAGAGTTTTAGTTTCATGATGGTGATTGTGCTTTTAAAGACATGAGTTTGTACCTGATTGAAACTCTCTTTCTTTATCTATATATATTCTGATTTTTACCTTGATAATGTTACAACCATGTAGATGAGGTTGAGTTTGAATCCAATGCCAATTACTCTTTTTTGTTTTCTTATTATTATTATTATTATTATTATTATTATTATTATTATTATTATTATTATTATTATTATTATTATTCATAACAATTGCTCCACACTCTTTCGCTAGGTATAATCTTGCGGAAGAGTACATATATTCACATCGTAGCCTCAGGTCAAGTCTTCATGTTAGACTCCAAAGTCGAATTCTCAAGTCAAACTCTGACATCAAATTCTCAAGCTGTCCAATTCTCAAGCCCTTGTTTGAGTACGTGGCTTACCTTGCGCATTTTCTCTTCAAGCCCTTTATTTGAGTGCATAGCTTACCTTGCGCACTTTTCGCTTCAAGCTCTTACACTTTTTCTTCGTAGCTTACCTCGAGCATTTTTCGCTTCAAGCCTTTTATTTGGGTGCATAACTTACCTTACGCACTTTTCGCTTCAAGCTCTTGCATTTTTTTCTTCGTGACTTACGTCGCGCATTTTTTGCTTCAAGCCCTTTATTTGGATGCGTGGCTTACCTCGCATATTATTCTCTTCAAGCCCTTGCACATTTTCTTCGTAGCTTAACTCGCACACTTTTCGCTTCAAGCCCTCTGTTTAGGTGCATGGCATTTTTCACTTCAAGTCCTTGCACATTTTCCTGCGCACTTTTCGCTTCAAGCCCTTGTTTGGGTGTGTGGCTTACCTCGCTCATCTTTCACTTCAAGCCTTTGTACAGTTTCTCTGTGGCTTACCTATGGCATTTTTCACTTTAAGTCCTTTGTTTAGGTGCATGGCTTACCTCGCGCAATTTTTGCTTCAAGCTCTTTCACATTTTCTTCGTAGATTACCTTGCACACTTTTCGCTTCAAGTCCTTGTTTGGGTGCGTGGCTTATCTCGCGCATTTTTCGCTTCAAGCTCTTGCACATTTTCTTCATGGCTTACCTCGCAAACTTTTCACTTAAAGCCCTTGTTTGGGTGCGTGGCTTACCTTGCGCATTTTTCGCTTCAAGCCCTTGTACAATTTCTTCGTGGCTTACCTTGCGCATTTTTCGCTTCAAGTCCTTTCTTTCTGTGCGTGGCTTACCTCGCATATTTTTCGCTTCAAGCCCTTGCACAGTTTCTTCGTGGCTTACCTCGCGTATTTTTCGCTTTAAGCCCATTTGTTTGGGTGTGTGGCTTACCTCTCGCATTTTTCGCTTCAAGCCCTTACACATTTTCTTCGTAGCTTACCTCACGCACTTTTCACTTCAAGCCCTTGTTTGGGTGCGTGGCTTATCTCGGGCATTTTTTCGCTTCAAGCCCTTGTACATTTTCTTCGTGGCTTACCTCGTACATTTTTTGCTTCAAGCCCTTGCACAGTTTCTTCGTGGCTTACCTCGCACATTTTTCTCTTCAAGCCCTTGTCTGGGTGTGTGGCTTACCTCGCACATTTTTCGCTTCAAGTCCTTTGTTTGGGTGTGTGGCTTATCTCGTGCATTTTTCGCTTCAAGCCCTTGCACAGTTTCTTCGTGGCTTACCTCGCGCATTTTTCGCTTCAAGCCCTTGAACATTTTCTTCGTAGCTTACCTCGCGTATTTTTCTCTTCAAGCCCTTTGTTTAAGTACATGGTTTACCTCGCGCATTTTTCGCTTCAAACCCTTGCACATTTTTTTCGTAGCTTACCTCGTGCACTTTTTGCTTCAAGCCCTTGTTTGGGTGTGTGTCTTACCTCACGCATTTTTCGCTTCAAGCCGTTTCACTGTTTCTTCGTGGCTTACCTCGCGCATTTTTTGCTTCAAGTCCTTTGTTTGGGTGCGTGGCTTACCTCGCGTATTTTTTGCTTCAAGCCCTTGCATAGTTTCTTCGTGACTTACCTCAAGCATTTTTTTCTTCAAGCCCTTTGTTTGGGTGTGTGGCTTACCTCACGCATTTTTCGCTTCAAGTCCTTGCACATTTTCTTCATAGCTTACCTCGCACACGTTTCGCTTTAAGCCTTTTGTTTAGGTGTGTGGCTTACCTCGTGCATTTTTCGCTCCAAGCCCTTGCACATTTTCTTCGTAGCTTACCTCGTGCACCTTTTTCGCTTCAAGCCCTTGTTTGGGTGCATGGCTTACCTCGTGCATTTTTCGCTTCAAGCCTTTGCACATTTTCTTTGTGGCTTACTTCGTGCACTTTTCGCTTCAAGCCCTTATTTGGGTGTGTGGCTTACCTCGCATATTTTTCGCTTCAAGCCGTTGCACAGTTTCTTCATGGCTTACCTTGCGCATTTTTTGCTTCAAGTCCTTTCTTTCGTTGCGTGGCTTACTTCGCGCATTTTTCGCTTCAAGTCCTTGCACAGTTTCTTCGTGGCTTACCTTGCGCATTTTTCGCTTCAAGCCCTTGTTTGAACAACCACTTGGCATATTTTCCAACCAACAAAATACATTGTACTGCAACAATTACCAGCACCTTCCCCCTCAAACCAAATTCTATACCCCAAAATCCCAGATCATATACACGAAAACCCAAAAAGAGCGACAAATCAGAATGCTTTTGTCTTGGAAACATTCCAACTTGTTTACCCCACATCTGAAAAAGATACTCTGTTGTCACAAGAAATCCTATATAAACTAAGAATGATTTGGATGGGATCTAAGAGGCTTTAGGTAAAGTTGAACTTATAACAAGGTCAAGTAGATACAAGAATCCAAAAGCACAAATTGGAGACAAAGACGCATAAAATAATGAGACAAACAAGACCTTCTGGCTGTGCCAAATCAGAAATCGCTTGGTAAAGCCAAGTACCCCAGAATCTAAAGGATTGGGATAATCAGTCCTGTTGTACTTACTCTGCCTCCTTTCATAGCTGTAAAGTTGCATCACAATTAGAACTACTAGAGATTGCCAAATGTTATCCAACAATGAAGCATAAGGCTCATAACCAAAATAAAATAAAATAAAAGATCCATAAACCCAGACAACCAAATCTTAAAGCTGGTAAAACTGCTTAAGCTATAGAAAAAAATGAACACCATGATTGCATATGCTTTTAGTGGAAACCATAAGCTCCTTTTTGTTCTCTCAACAAGTTGTCTTCTAATAATCCAAAAAAGGAGAAGGAAGATGTATCCAAATGATATATAGTTGGGTGTCACCAAGTATACTGTAAGAAGAATAGTCATCAAAGCAATGTAGGTTCCACATGATCGATATATTGATAAAAACTTCTGCCCAATTTCACTAAGGAATGATGTTATCCTTCTCTCATAAGAAGGATTATCATGGGAATGGGATGCCTTTGAGGATGCATATACTGACAAGAGGACAAATTTGTTCAGACCAGTTCTCAAGATGCTAAAACCAACAAGAGGGCTAGGGGTGTGTTGCACAATTGCTCAGAATGAAAAATAGCATCTCAAACCCATGGTTATGAATATGCCCAGAAGCAAGCAAGCAAAGCTATTTCCAGAAAGTTCCATAAACTGTGATGTTTAAGAAGACCTGATTGCGACATGATTTCCATAATTAATGAGCCTTTTTGCTCCAAAGCATTAGAGATCAAATCAATTTGAAGAAGGTACAATAATGCAAAGTGAGCTTCATAAAGAAGAATCAAAGACTGGCGTATCTTTCTGCTGATGTTGTGGCTCAAAAGATAGATCAAAAAGAAAATCATATACGCAGCATGGATAAATCCAAGTTTCATTACTATGATAAATATCAACGCAAGCATGATAGCTCGAGAAGATTTGCGCAGTCCCCATGCGCATCCTCATCAGATAAGTACAGGAAAATAAAATTATTTACAAGATTACCCAAAGCAACCAAAATTCCAAGACAAAATTGTGCAAGCAGAAAAAATCCAAGTATGGGGTAATGCCAAAATCCAACCATCTCCCAAATTTCCATACCCTTCCCAAAATTCCTATTCAAGAATGCATATGCCACATTGAATATATATGTGCTAATTGCCCAAAAAAGAATGAAGATAAGAAGGAGCCCATTTAACCGATGCAAACGAAACAGGGAAGGAAAGGCATACACAATGTAGCCAACTATGCAAGTAGCCCAAAAGCACATATACTTGCAAAATGGAAACTCCAAAAGGAAAATGCAAACAAAGATACTAGAAAACCATAAGTAAAAAAGTTGATGGTGAAAGTCCGAAAAGTTGCCCGTCGTAGTAAAACATTGGTATGCCTTACACCAGATCTTGATTCACGAATGAAGAATGAATACTTTGAGGGAAGTAGTTGCTCTGTCAAGTTATTTTCTTGTATGGACATGATGAAATCCATTTCCTCCAAATCACATTTGACATAGGATAGCATGATGTAAAAAAGTATAAGAGAAACAGCAGAGCAAATTTCAGGCCACTCAGACATTGAAGATATTTTGAATAGGCCAACAAAATCAGCTATCCTCTGTCACATATTTGAGAACTCAATAAAGAGCTGATACGCATAAAGCAATGCAATGTTGAAGCCTGCATAAAGTTGGAGAGCCTTCCACAACCTGAATAGTCCTAGAAAATTGCTTGTCAAAGACCAATCCACTAGCCCAACAGCTACAAATGACATATGGCAAAGAAACCCACGAAGGATGGCTAATTCTGACAACCAACTGAATAGCAGGTACCAGTAAACAAGAAGCAACTCTAAGATGGGAACCTAAACGTTCAATAGCCGTTAAGAAATGACCCCAACAAGAATGCTACCATGGAACAAGACCAAATTCGTTCCCGTGTATATCAAGCAAAGCAACAAATACCACTAGCAGTAGTGCAACCAAGAAATAAATCACATTGGGAGATTTCCAAGACTGGATTATCATAAAACCAATTAGCTTTATCCACCAAGCCTCTCCCACACTCTGTTTATAACCTTCAACGACCCATATAACTAGATATACTGCCTATGAAAGAAAAACGAGTAGGGAAAAGATGATAATAGACCACAGTAACAAAAATTTCCTCCGAAAACAAAATCCTATTTTAGGTGCAGTATACTGAATGAGAAGGAAAGCTATCAAATTAACAAGAGAGATCAAACTCCAATTGATCAATGTTGTCGTCAGAAGCAGCAGAGGCAAAGCAAACCCAGCAGGAAAAGCGAAGATGAGTCTATTATAAGCCAAATTGAGTTGTTGCAGATGCCCATCCCAAGAACAGCAATCCGCATAAAGCTTTTTTTTGTTTCCCACAGACGGCGTCAATTGTTGTTGCTCAGTTACAACAGTTACGAATTGCTTACGTTATCACCTTGATTTTTTGTGTCACGTGCTACCGAAAGCTCTGCAAGAAAAAGAATTATCAGAGGAACGCAGGGGTTGTTCCCTGCGTAAGCACTCTGATTCTTAAGTCAGCCAGAGAATTTAACAGAGTTTCTGTAAACAAAATAGAGTCTTAGTTTCATGAATCATACCTGTCTCCCATTTTCTTATTGATGATGATTGTGCTTTTAAAGACATGAGTTTGTACCTAATTGAAACTCTCTTTCTTTATCTATATATATTTTCTGATTTTTACCTTGATAATATTACAACCATGTAGATGAGGTTGAGTTTGAATCCAACGCCAATTACTCTTTTTTGCTTTATTATTATTATTATTATTATTATTATTATTATTATTATTATTATTATTATTATTATTATTATTATTATTATTATTATTATTATTATTATTATTATTATTCACAACAATGGCAAAAGAAGGAAGATCAAAAAGGAGAAAACCAAAGCTTCTGGTTTTAGATCTATGGAGACAGACAAGATTTTTTTTTAAACCTATCTGCAAAACGAAGTTGTCACGACCCATTTTTATTCCCTTTAACCGAAAATCACTATAAATTTTTCGCGTTTTATCGTTACCTTACCCGATCGTGAACAAACTTACTACCACACTGTTAGGCTGTGAGTCAATAATAAACACCACATCTCATTCATTCTCAGTTAAATAAAATGATGTCATACATTCACATTTAATCGTATACTTATACAAAACATGGTTTACTGACATCTACATCCCCCATAATTACATTTCAATTGACTACTGTACTTTTACATTGTTTAGATACAAAAAGAAATCACTGTGTATATACCTCTCGTCGATGGAAGTAGCGGATATCCAAAAACACAATGCCTCAATCCTCACTGGGCTACTATGCACGCTCTGTAGGAGGGGAAAAATAGAGAGGGATGAGCAACCACACGCTCAGTAAGGCAATAATGCAAGCATGGTAGATAACTACTCTATCTACATGCTGATAGTGTTATGCATAAATCATTTATGGTAGGAGCATGAGGAATAAAACTATGCCATATGAGTATACATATATATCATGTGTCAAAATCATGTACATTGGCATATCAAATATGGTAAAAAGAACATCATGTATAAATCATCTCATGCTCAATCTCATTTAAATTCATAAAAAAGGCAATTCATTAAGAAACCTCCTTTTTAAACCAACATCATAAACCTCTTTCTCAACACATAAATACCACCAAATCAATTCATAATCACAACCACATTTTCATTTCAAAATTCACACATGTGTATAAAAACTAGGTCACTATATCAAAAGTGCCTATGTGGACCAACTACATCATAAATCATCTGTCAGACCCGGATTTTTTGTAGCTTATTTCCTTATGATTCCTATGTGTATGAACACTATGTAATTATGGTTGAATCATAAGAAGAGTATTTACTATCATGCAATCGACTATTTGAGAAATTAAAAATGCATGTAAGCTACATAACAGCGAGATAAGGGTTAAGTTAATTCCCGAAACGAGTGCAGGGGTAAAACGGTCAAATGACTGAAATTCGGTATAATTTGGATAAGACAATTTCATTAAAAATATGAAATTGAGGAATCTTGATCAAAATCGAGGAAAATATTTAATTTGGAGCCCAATTGATCAAGATATAAATTTATTAGAATTTATCGGAATTTTTGCCTCGAAAAATGAGCCCAAAAATATACCGAAAAGGTAAAATCGGACTGATAAATTCATTTACGGATTAAATGAATTTAATATAATTTTTTGAGATATTTTTAGATATTTATGGGATATTTATGGGATTTTTATGGGATTTTTATTATTATTTTATAATAAAAATATATTATAAAAAAAAAAAAAAGGGAAACGAAATCTGGAGAGGAAATCGGGGAGAGAGAAACGCGTGGAAGCCGACCGAGGGAGAAGGCCACCGGACGGCCACCACCGGCCACCCCATGGCCAGCCCAGCTGCGGAAAAGGAAGCCCGGACCCGTGCGAACCGATCGGCACCGGTCACGCCATCCACCGACGCCGGACGCCGGCGAATCGAAGAGGAGAAGCCGCGGCGGAAAAGAAGAGATTCGGCGGCCACCGGCGGTGCTTGGTCCCGATCAAGCCCAGCCAAGTGTTGCCCAGGCTTAGGCGCGCCGAACTGCGGTGGTGCTGCGTCAGGAACCGGCCGGAATACGCCGGCACGGCCAACTGATGCCTGAACCGGTCGGCGGTTCAGTGGAGAAGGTTCTGTGCTGAACCGGACCGGACCGGTTCAGCCAAGGAGAAAAGAGGAAAAAGAGGAAAAAGAGGAAAAAAGGAAAGAAAAAGGAAAAGGAAAATTTTCGGGATTTCACCGGACTTCGGGTAAGTCGATACGAGGTCAAAAGTGACCGATTTAATTTCCGATGAATTTATTTAAATTATATTTAATCGGAAATTGACCCGGAGTTAAATATAATAAATTGTGTAGTTCGACGATTAATTCCGAACGGAAGCCCAATCAAACTTCGATTTGCGTACCATCGCATATTCTCGGGTAAGTAAAGTTCATTTACGATAAATTATGTGATTATTGCGTATTTAAGATTTAATTTACGCATTTCGGATTAAATTCCGTATTAGTGAATTATATTCGGAATTTTGAATTAAATATCGTAAATGATATACGGGCTATCCAAAGAGCTTGGAATAAAGCCCAATGGGTATTGATAGGCCCAATGAGTCGATAGACCCTGATGAAGGGAAATAATAAGTGGAAAACGGGCTTAATACGGTTAAGGCCCATTAAGGATTTTTAAGGCCCATTAAGGGAAATTAAACTGTATTAATGTGTAATACAGTAGGAAAATGATAATTAGCCTGAGGAATGGTTATTTACAGCTCCGGAGATTACATCGAGAGCTGATCGGACTGCGGGATTGAGCAGCACCGAGGAAGTGAGGTCACTTGACGTGATCCGAGGTAAGGGACTTTTGCGAGTAGTTAGAGATACCTGCACGTATTTTCAACTGCTTCTGCATTCACTTAAAAACTCTGAGGGTCAGAGAAAGTAAATAATAATTATTGCGACCCGATAGTGGCAAATTACGATTTTGCCCCTAGTTAGTCAAAAAGTCAACTTTTGTTAGAAGTTGCAAAAAGCATGGAAAATGCTATTGTGAGTGTTTAATTGTTATTAGCATGAAAATAAATAGATGGGCTAATGATTTTAAGGTTGATATGACTTAAGCACACTTTGAGTGCTGATTTTGATGTTTTATAAACAATCCCTTTTTAAATAGCCATCTATTATATTATGTGAGAATGAATCGTGCTAGAGCATAGCTCGCACTGGGATTCATGTGTTTTTCCACATAATATTAGTGCTGGATTTGATACGCACTAAATTTTCATGACATGCATGATAGAGTACTGGAGTTTTACTCGTACTCAGCTTTGAATGATATATGCATGACAGAGTGCTAGAGCGTGGCTCGTACTCGATTCTTCATGGTTTATACATGACATAGTACTGGGAGCTATTGCTCGTACTTGATTTTGATATTGTGCATAGCATAGTACTGGGAGCTATTGCTCGTACTTGATTTAATACATAAACTATGCATTGACCTAGTTGCTTGAGAGTGCTCGCACTAGAGTTGAGTTTTATGATGTGAAACAGTGTTTGAGCGGAGTAACGACTGTGAGTCGTACTCAAAACGCACACTGTATGTGATATGTAATACATGTTGAAACCCATGCCTGAGACCTTGCGTGACTGTGTGTCATAGCTAGAGAGGATATCCGCATGAGGTTGGTATAGACGTGGTATGATATTTCCACAGGCGCGAGGGCTAAGACCTCTGTTAGGCACCCTGACTGTGATGTTGATATGTTCCACGGGAGTGAGAGCTAAGTCCTATGGTAGGCACTCTGGCCGTGAGAACGGGTCCACGGGTGTACTTTGTACCGTGTCTGAGTGGCACGAGGTGTACGCTGTACCGTGTGTTGTTATGGAGTTGAGGAGGATATAGCTGGCGGTTGTGATGGACTGACCCCCCTCCCGTTACAGCGGTGATGCCCCGCACACCTAGTACTGTGTTGCTTGGGATCACATCGGATATGATCATAATCCAGGATACTATTTACATGTACCACAGAGTCTTACATGATATATCACATTGGTTGATTTACTGATTTATACTACGGACAGACCTGAGGGATGGATCGGACTCCGATTTGTGTTGTGAATCATTTGATGCCATATTTATATGTGATTTAAATATACATGGCATGATTTACATAAAGGCATGATTTATATATAAATGCATTGTGTTGCACTACATGCCTACTTTTGAGAAATAAAGCATGATTTCTGTACATGGGATTTATTCTGTACAAGTATATATATTATATTTCAAGACATGCTTTTAAAGTGAGTTAAGGAAATAATGTTTTCAAGGCATAGCACTATTTTGAGTAGATAGTGTGGATATCTACTTGCTTGCCTGATTTCCTTACTGAGCGCGTTATGCTCACCCCCTTTTCTTTACATCTCTCTACAGAGCGTCAGTAGATCGAGAGTTATCGTGGGAGAGTGTCCCAGAGTCCACTGCTAGTTCCTATCGTTTTATCAGGTATACTTATTATGTACAGTTGTGTATCTAAACATAGAAACAGCACAGTGATGTATACGTTATATATTATGGGGAATGTATTTATATTAGATTTTATATAATCTTACATGTATAATAAAAGCACCTACAGTCAGAATTAATATATTGACATGTATGTATGAGAATGGATATTATGGTAAGTGAAGACTCTGACATCGAATCACAGCCCAACCAGTGAAGAGAGGAAAGGTAAGTTAAAATGCGAAAAATTTATTGTGGTTTTTGGTTAAAGTCAAGGATTGAAACTGGGGTCCTGACATCATCCCAGACCACACGCATCCAGGTGTGCAGGGTATCATGCTGGCACGAAGATGGATTATCCCTCGCCAGACTTTCTCATCACATAACCATCACGCGGTACATCGTACTCCATGTGATATACACGGTACAGCGTACTCCGCAGACTCATATCGTGATTGGGGGTGCCATTCCTAGGTCTTACCTACCCCATACCAAGAGTTTTCCATATCCATGAAGGAGAGCCTCCCTGCCGAACAGAGCCTCCCCGCCTAACAGAGCCTCCCTGCCTCCTCGGGCTTAAGGATGTTAGCTTAAGGATGTAGGGCTTAAGGATCCTTCCGTAAGAGAGCCTCCCTACCGAACAAAGCCTCCCCGCCTAACAGAGCCTCCCCGCCTCCTCGGGCTTAAGGATGTTGGCTTAAGGATGTAGGGCTTAAGGATCTTACCGTACCCATGTAGGAGAGCCTCCCTGCCTAACAGAGCCTCCCCGCCCCTCCAGGGCTTAAGGATGTTGGCTTAAGGATCCCACCGTAAGAGAGCCTCCCCACCGAACAGAGCCTCCCCGCCTCCTCGGGCTTAAGGATGTTGGCTTAAGGATGTAGGACTTAAGGATCTTACCAACTTTCACAACCTTATACGTATCACAATGTGCAAACTTGTGCGAGCAAAGCTCTAGCACGACTCATGCATCCTATCATAAAGAGACGCGTACGAGCATAGCTCTAGTACGGTTATACTCATAAGACAAACCACTCAAAAGCCACGTAGAGCAGAAGCTCCAGTACAGTTTATAAACATCATCATAGTTTCCAAATCAAGGTGCGAGCTAAGCTCCAGCACGTTTCATACAAATGAAAACATCAATACCCGATGCGAGCTAGGCTCCAGCACGGTTTAATTCACATAAACATGATAGGCGGCTCATAAGCTTTCAAAACTATCTCAAAACATATTTGGCACTTCACATGTGCTACACACATCAAACCACAATAGCCAACCTATTTATCAATTCGTTTAAAATCAAACACATGTTTTGTGAAAGCATTCAAAACACTTGATTTATGAAATTATTAGCCTTACTATCCCTTTTTATACATCCATGTAAAACCAAATCATCCAATATTCACAACTATTTTCGCATACCAAACAACCAATTTCTCAAACGTTCATGCATTTCATAAACACCCTATAATCCCGCAAATTACGAGCAGCTACCTCTATATACTTACAGAATTCCCTTACCTGGAATCGCAATGCGTGATTCCACTTCCTTAAGCTGCTTACTCGTACAGTTCGATTCATCTTCAACAACTCTTCGGGACTGCACACAATCATATTTTACATTATATTCGATCCATATAATGCAACCCTTGTGCTTACTATAGTCAATTTAATCTATAGCCTCTATTAACGCTTATATGGCCTCTTTTCATTACTTTACCCATAACTCGAGTCTATGGATCTTCTTAGGCCTATTAACTTATTCCAAATCGATATTAAATCGACATTAAGCTCATAGTGTTCATATTTCATGAATTCCCTCACTATGGCATTTTATCAAGCATATACATACTCATTTTCACAATTTCACTTAAACCCATATTATAACTCCACATAACCATTCCAAATCACCCACATTACTCATTTAACAACTTATCATAACCCATAAACCACCAACTCCCCAAATCATAATTTCTCACACTAGAGGCATTCCATTTTCTAGGTTACATTAGTTTCTAACACAACCTAGGTGTTTCCATCCATACATACTCATGCCAAACAACTCCAAAATCAATTAAATAGACAATGTACTTGGATTGGAGTGTTAGAATCTTACCAAATATGATTTTTCTTCTTGCTCCAAATGTCAATGCCCTTATCTCCTTCAATACCCACAATGGGATTTTGGGTTCCAACTATGTTGTTCTCTTCCTCAAGATGAACAACTTAATGTCTAATGGTCTCCCCTTGATTTTAGAGAGAGAAAGTTAAGTTTTTGGGTTAGAAATGGAAGATTGGTGTTTTTCCCGAAATTTTCAGATTTTTAGCCCTCCTTTTATAGAAATAGCTTGAGGAGATCGATCTGGTCCAAGAGGAGATCGATCTGGTCCCTTTAAATCTCTCATTTTCATGAAATTGTAAGCATGAGATCGATCTGTCGAAGCATGAGATCGATCTGGTCCCAAACAGAGAGCTAAGGAGATCGATCTGGGTGCTTGAGGATCGATCTTTTCATTACAGAATGCTTAGGAGATCGATCTGGCCCCATTGGAGATCGATCTGCTCTATTCCATTGCCTAAATAAGAGCATTCTTGCTCTTCCAGATCGATCTCTCATCTTATGAGATCGATCTGGCCTTCATACTTTCCAGATTTTCTGCAGTTTTCTTGCTGCAACTCACACCAACACATCCTTAATCTACTGCCTGGCCATTTTCTCATCTATCCACCTTTATAACTTGAAAATGGCATCCATTCATACCTTATGCACATTGAAACTTGTGTGCATTCATTGTATGTCCAAAGGTATACTATATATAACCAAATGGAAGCATTTATATTCATGCAGCTTCCATTCATTTACCACACAACTCATTTTGAGTTTCAATCACATTCATCACTCAGAAGAACCCATTTCTTCATATTCATACTCAATGGAACTTGTATGTACGTTACAAATCATATTACACATACATACAATGAATCCATGGACTTACATCGATCATACTTTACATTACAAGTCCATTCACATTCATTACACATTACAACTTTACATATACGGGGTCTCACAGAAGTTGTGAAGGTCAAGAGGAAATCATAAAGGTTTTTTTGTACAATTTTGACCATCAGCAGTGGCAGTCACCAGCGACAAGACGACGATGGCAGCGACGAAACCATCGTTGATTTATGGGTTCAAGACCCCTAAAGAGAAGTTAGAGAAAATGAAGCTAGAGAGAGAGGAGAATGGTAGACTTGAGAAATACGTAACTTTAGGCATATTTATAGTTGGTTAAAACAATGTAGTATTGTGAACGAGTAATTTACAATAAAACGACGTGGTTTTGAGCATGATAAAATTGTTTGCCAGACTCGACTCCGAAGGTTCTTGCAATCAATCTGTGACCCATTTAACTAGTAGCTAATCCGATTAGACCCGTTGATGACAAAACTAGCTTTAAAAATTGGTATTTCCTTATCACCAATAAAAATGGTATTTTGCTTTTTATTTATTTATTTTGAGGTTATTTGATTCCGTTTATTTATTTCTTTCTTTCTTTTATTGGTCTATGTACATGTTTTGGAATATTTTAGGAAAATAGAAAATAAAGTGATAATAAAATATAAAAAATAAGAAATCATAAAGGAACAATAAAAAAGAAAGAGAAATTTTGAATAAAATTAGATAATAAATAATATAAAAAAATAAAGCACAAAACAAGAAACAATAAAGTTAGGCAAAGACTAAATAAAAATCATAAAGAAAAATACTTTAGACTAAGATGAATACGTACAATTGTGTAAAACCCAAAAAGAATATAGTAAAAAATGTTGGTAAATAATAAATAAGAAAATGTAATTGATCATATCATAATAAAATTTGGGTAAGTGTAAACCATCTCGATAATGAAATCTTCCAGCAATGGAGAATGACTAACATCCAAAAAATTTGTAAGTGACAAAATTGCTTTAAATTTATCCAGAATGATGAAAAATTTAGAAAGACTTTTTAAGAAATAATGGTTGATATTATTTTAAATAAAAAACAAAAATAATATAAAAGATAATAAAATTGTAAAACTAAGAATGATAGTAATAAAATAAAAGAAAATAATAAGAATGATGAAGAGTTAAAATAAATTATATACCAAATATATCCATCAATAGAACCTATTTAAAAAAGTGGAATGATACTCTTTAAATACTTTAGAGGCAAGAACATTATTTTAAAAATTCATTGGAATTAAGGAGAAGACTTACTAGATTTTTCAGCATTTAAATTATAAAATTTAATAAAAGACCACTCAATTAAAATAATTTTAGAATAATATAAAATTAAACGTTACTAAATTAAATAAGAAGGATGTTAGAATATTTTTTATGCATCAATAAACTCTTAAAATCTAATTTTGAAGACATAAACCAAAACTTTTTATTCTTAGGAGAACCTAACTCAATTTTAGGTAACCAATTACATTTAGAAAAAAATTAATGGTGAATCTTAAATTAAAGTCTAGAGCTCTACCTCCAAACAAAAAAAAAAACATGACGATGAAGATATGGCTTCCTTTTTTCAAACATAAAATAGTACAAAGTGCTGGAATTTGGATAAAGATGTTAGAAAACAATTAACAAGTTTACTTTTGGTGGAAAAACGCTGAAAAATAAGTTAAGATCACTCTGATGTTGCCGCGCGAACAGCAACAGGAATTTGCCTTCCACGTAGTCTGATTGCGCTAACGACAAAGAAGTGACGTCGGTGCGATTTCTTCCACGTGTTCTTCGTATGTTCTGCAAAAACAACAGGAATCAGAGGGCGCAGGGATCTGTCCCTGCACGCGCAGTCCGATGATTAAGTAAGTAATCGGGAGTTGTGTATGTAAGAAGAAGAGAATGTGTTTCTTAATTCAAAGAGTTGAAGTATTTCTCCCTACTTTTTTGTTCTTTTTTTTATTCTGAGAGCTCATCGGCATATTTATAGGTTTCTTCTAAGTCGGTTCGAGCTGAGGCCCAGGCGCGTGTCTGGGCCGCGACAGAGTCATGGAGCACTCTGTCGCGCTTCGGGTCAAGTAGCTTGCGGGGGAGTCTGCAGGTGGCAGAGTATCCATGGACCTCTGCCGCAGACTATGCGGAAGACCTCTACCGCGGCTGTGCGGGAGATCTCTGCCACGAGGGCAATGCGGGAGACCTATGTCGCAATGGAGGCGAAGGAGGTCTGTCGCGCCTACTGTGCGGCACACATACCTGGCGACAGAGTGCCTATTGCCCCGAACACGCTGTCGTTTAACAAGCAACTGTGTCGCGTGGCAACTCTGTCGCCCCATTAGCCATGTGGCTCATTCTTTTTCTGACATGTGGCAATCTCTGGTTGGCGGTTGGTTGTACACGTGGATTCTGGTGACACAACCACCATCAATTGCTCCCCACTCTTTGGTAGGAATTTTTCCTGCGAATGAGGATTCTTAATAGAAAGATATATTTTCGGAAGGAATTTTACATACCTTTCTGAGGCCTGACTATCACGACACGAGCGCGTCTTTAGTTCTTACGGCCTTTATGTTTCCATTGCCTGGCCACAGTGACGCATAGCGCCTCAGGCTCTTATGGCTAGTCGGATCTTTCACACCTGGCCACAGTGACGCATAGCGCTTCAGGCTCTTACGGCTCGTCTGAGTATACGCCTGGCCACAGTGACGCATAGCGCCTCAGGCTCTTACGGCTCGGCTGAATGTACGCCTGGCCACAGTGACGCATAGCGCCTCAGGCTCTTATGGCTCGGCTGAATATACGCCTGGCCACAGTGACGCATAGCGCCTCAGGCTCTTACGGCTCGGCTGTATGTACGCCTGGCCACAGTTACGCATAGCGCCTTAGGCTCTTACGGCTCGGCTGTATGTACGCCTGGCCACAGTGACGCATAGCGCCTCAGGCTCTTATGGCTCGTCTGATTTTCACGCCTGGCCACAGTGACGCATAGCGCCTCAGGCTCTTACGGCTCGTCTAAGTATACGCCTGGCCACAGTGACGCATAGCGCCTCAGGCTCTTACGGCTCTTCTGAGTATACGCCTGGCCACAGTGACGCATAGCGCCTCAGGCTCTTACGGCTCGGCTGATTTTCACGCCTGGCCACAGTGACGCATAGCGCCTCAGGCTCTTACGGCTCTTCTGAGTATACGCCTGGCCACAGTGACGCATAGCGCCTCAGGCTCTTACGGCTCTTCTGAGTATACGCCTGGCCACAGTGACGCATAGCGCCTCAGGCTCTTACGGCTCGTCTGACTGTACTCCTGGCCATAATGACGCATAGCGCCTCAGGCTCTTACGGCTCTTCTGAATGTACGCCTGGCCACAGTGACGCATAGCGCCTCAGGCTCTTACGGCTCGGCTGATTTTCACGCCTGGCCACAGTGACGCATAGCGCCTCAGGCTCTTACGGCTCGTCTGAATGTACGCCTGGCCACAGTGACGCATAGCGCCTCAGGCTCTTACGGCTCTTCTGAATGTACGCCTGGCCACAGTGACGCATAGCGCCTCAGGCTCTTACGGCTCGGCTGAATGTACGCCTGGCCACAGTGACGCATAGCGCCTCAGGCTCTTACGGCTCTTCTGAATGTACGCCTGGCCACAGTGACGCATAGCGCCTCAGGCTCTTACAGCTCCATATGGACGGGAGGCCCACTCAACCGTATTGTCCGCTTTGGGTCTGGCCCATTGGCAGCCTGCGTTCGCAGGGCCCGAACCAAGGGTTCCCCTCACGGTTTTCTTTCGCGTCCCTTCGGGTTTGGAAGAGTCTGACTGATAAGCACCCCTTCCAGCACCTCCCGTTCTGGGACTTGACATTTCGAGACCTTCTTGTGGGTCAGAACCCCTCTGTCTTCGTTGCTCCCCAGCCTTATATTCTTCTAACTCCTGTACAAACTCCATGGGAGATGAGCTGCGGCACGTGGAGAAACTCTGCCGCCTACGGGCCGCGGGGGAACTCTGCCGCATATGAGCGGCGGGGGAACTCTGCCGCCTATCGGCCAGAGGGGAACTCTGCCGCCTATAAGTGGCGAGAGAGTACCGTCGCGTACGTGTTGCGGGATTCTTCTGCCGCATGTAGCCCACGGGAGAGCTCTGTCGTACGGGTTCTGCTAGAGAACACTGTCGCCTGAAGTCTGCGGGTGAGCTCTGCCGCTGTTGAGCCGCGGGTGAGCTCTGTGGTCTATCTGCTGGGTGAGACCTCTGCAGCGCGAGGTCTGTGGGTGAGCGCTGCCGCACAGGTGTTGTGGGCGAACTCTGTCTTGCTGGATCTGCAGTGGCATTAATTTGTGTCCCTGCCTCTTGTCCAGCGTTTACCAGGGTGGAGGGCTGACCTCTCTCGTAGGTCTGCCTAGGCGTGCTTTCCCCCACTAATTGCTGCACTTCATGGGGTAAGCTAAATTGGGGGAGAGCGTCTCTGAAGAAGCTCACCATAGCTTTCAATGCTGTCGTAGTCTCTTCATTTTTGCGTTTCAGGGTCTCAAATTCTTCTAGAGAAACCAAGGCTTCTCTGTCACCCCTTCCACTAGGTCTTCGTCTCTGCTCTGGTCTGACAGGGGGACTCACAGAATTCTGCCCTCCTGTCAACTCTGCTGTAGAGCGTGTCCTCACCATTTTGATAGAGAACTTGACTTTTTGTCAGCTTCCCACAGACGGCGCCAATTGATGTTGCCGCGCGAACAGCAACAGGAATTTGCCTTCCACGTAGTCTGATTGCGCTAACGACAAAGAAGTGACGTCGGTGCGATTTGTTCCACGTGTTCTTCGTATGTTCTGCAAAAACAACAGGAATCATAGGGCGCAGGGATCTGTCCCTGCACGCGCACTCCGATGATTAAGTAAGTAATCGGGAGTTGTGTATGTAAGAAGAAGAGAATGTGTTTCTTAATTCAAAGAGTTGAAGTATTTCTCCCTGCTTTTTTGTTCTTTTTTTTTTCTTTTTTTTTCTGAGAGCTCATCGGCATATTTATAGGTTTCTTCTAAGTCGGTTCGAGCTGAGGCCCGGGCGCGTGTCTGGACCGCGACAGAGTCATGGAGCACTCTGTCGCGCTTCGGGTCAAGCAGCTTGCGGGGGAGTCTGCAGGCGGCACAGTATCCATGGACCTCTGCCGCAGACTATGCGGAAGACCTCTACCGCGGCTGTGCGGGAGATCTCTGCCACGGGGGCAATGCGGGAGACCTATGTCGCAATAGAGGCGAAGGAGGTCTGTCGCGCCTACTGTGCGGCACACATACCTGGCGACAGAGTGCCTATTGCCCCGAACACGCTGTCGTTTAACAAGCAACTATGTCGCGTGGCAACTCTGTCGCCCCATCAGCCACGTGGCTCATTCTTTTTCTGACACGTGGTAGTCTCTGATTGGCGGTTGGTTATACACGTGAATTCTGGTGACACAACCACCATCACAGTCAAATATTAAAGCAAAGCAACAACCAAAGGATGACAAACGCAAATGTGCCAACTGGTGATGGGTATCCCAGGAGGAGCAGGTAAGGTATATATAACATCTTAATTAATTTGAACGGCGGGCAAAACCTGTCCCTTTATACGGATCTCTCCTTTGGCAGTCTCTGCATTGTCCTTTTTAATTTGTCTGTAACTCGTTTGGTCACATTAATTACCAGTCACAACTAATTCTTACTGACAAAACATAAACGTGAAACAGTTTTCGAAGATCTATCAACTCTAAAGGTGCAATTCCAATAGCTCAGAGTACTTTGACTTCGATCTTTTGACTTCAAGATATATATGCTTAAAATGCAGAGAATGGCTATCAATGCTCGAGTAATCTAAAGAAACCATTGAGCGTTCGCAAGAATTTCAACTACTTCGTCACATACAGGACAAACAGACCCAACTTATAATGTCTATTTTATTGATAGATGATCTTAACAAATATGATTTGATAAAAAGATGTTGCTATCAAAGAATTCTAATTCCAATTTAATTTTCAAGGCGGACCATGGTTTTCGATCGTGGTTGGTATGGAATTTCTTCTTCTTTTTGTTTGCTAGTCCAGTCTCCCCTCCTCATCTGAGCATATATTATCAACTGCTTCTTAGCATAGGTCTGTACCAAGTCCTGCTAAACATGTCAAACTTTGACCAGGATTTTGAAGAAGATGATCAGTTTCAAAGCACTATCATCGTACAGTCGTCTAATGAGAGTCCCAATCCTGTAGAACATGGTGCTGATGGCTCAACTCCCACTACAAGTTCAAAGAAGAAAAGAAATCTTCCAGGGAATCCAGGCAAGTACACCTATCTTATCTCTTGTTCGACCAAATAGTTGCAATTCTTTTTGGATCATCTTTTAGTTGAATAATAGTTACAGAGCATAACTACACGAGAAAAGCGCTGGCAAGTTTGTTCATGATTTTCGTATTTGTCAATCTTTTCTATTACTTATGTGATACTCACTAGTTCCTTCTTTCTTTCTTACTTTTTTTTTTAAATAAATAAATAAATAAATAAAACAGATTTTGCTTAATGAATGCTAATCAAATCAAGAGTCAATACCGTCTTCTTTTCCGTCTAATTGTTACTTGACATTTTCTTGTGGAATCTTAAAGGATTCTCTGGCATCCTTTTCTCGTATCTGTGGAATCCCTCTATGTACAGAAGCAAATTGTTACGACAATAATTTATGTTGAAATAAGATGCATGGACCTTGATTCAGATTCTTGCAGGAATATTGATCACCAAAATGTATTTAAATTGTCAAAGCACCAACTTATCTCCTCCGGTAATTTTTCAGATCCAGATGCGGAGGTTGTGGCATTGTCTCCGAGGACTCTAATGGCAAACAACAGGTACATATGTGAAATCTGTCATAAAGGATTTCAAAGGGATCAGAACCTTCAGCTCCATAGGAGAGGACATAACTTGCCTTGGAAGCTGAAGCAGAGAACAAATACACAGGTTAAGAAAAGGGTTTATGTATGTCCTGAACCAAATTGCGTGCATCATGATCCAAGCCGGGCTCTAGGCGACTTGACTGGCATCAAGAAACACTACTGCAGGAAGCATGGAGAAAAGAAATGGAAGTGTGATAAGTGCTCCAAACGATATGCTGTTCAATCAGATTGGAAGGCACATACAAAAATCTGTGGCACCCGAGAATATCGTTGTGATTGTGGCACAATTTTTTCGAGGTAGAGCTTTTTTTTTTTTTAGACTAAACCGTAGGATTATATTACTTAGCAAAATTTAAAAGTTATCCAATGGTACAGTCCATTCATATTAGAAGAGTTATGTAACATGTGAAGGGTGATATAAGTATTTTTAAATCCATTTGCCTTGTACAGGAAGGATAGCTTCGTCACACACACGGCCTTTTGTGATGCATTAACAGGTGAAAATTACAAGGTGAACCACAACCTCACCGCCACAGGAGGAATTTTGCAAAGGAAAGCACAAGAGTTGTTCACTTCATCGATGCCCAGTTCTGATTCATGCTCCGACGCCAACACGAACACAATGATGAATCTGTCGATCTCTAATGAGAACATGAACAATTCATCGAGGCCTTTATCTTTGAACTCGGTTGGAGTCATGATGCCCAGCAGCTTAGATCAAATTTTCAATCCAAGAACATCACTGGCATCTACTCTTGCTATTGGGTCTGCTTATACATCTGCCACAGCCTTGTTACAAAAAGCTGCAGAAATGGGTTCTAATATCAGTGATAATATAATCGCCCCAATACTACTACGAGGTTTTACCGGATATTCTACCAGCATCATGAACTCGTCTGGGTTGGTCCACGATGGCTCTTCCATGCTTGGTAGTAACATAGGAACGAATGCTGCTTGCACCAATGGTTTGTACGTAGGAGAAGAAACCTATGACAAAAATTCGGAGACAGGGGATCCAAGATCTCACCATACTCTTGCTCCAACTGTGTTGTCCCATTCTCATTTTCTGCACTCAGAGAATGGGAACGCCGCAAATCTGTTCGGGGAAGAGTACATGGAAGGAGTCGAAAAATTGACAGTTGATTTCTTAGGTGTGGAACCAGCTGCAGGGCATCGGTGTGCCGACAAGAAAGGAAGCTATGACAGAAACAAAATGCACTTGGGGTACTCCAATGCGCAGCAAAGCAACAATTTGTGTTCAAACTGGTAAACTACTGAACTGATTCCACTTTCAAGTTATTAGTGATGTACTATTTAGACTGCTTTTCCCAAAAAGAGTGAACTGTTCTCATTTCAGTTTTGATTAACATAATCGGAGAGGAACCATGCTAATCAGATTTAGCAGTGGAGCGAAATGATGTAATCTATGGTTGCTGCTAATTCGCTTTGACCAGTGATCGGTTTCAGTGTTTGAAATCCCTAGGAGTGCAAAATTTTCCACAGTACCTCCATAATCACAAGATTTACCATCATTCAAAGTAAAGTGTTGGAATAGATTCCCTTGTGCTTAATAATAATAATAATAATAATAATAATAATAATAATAATAATAAACTTATTCATATTAGCATCCTGATCGAGAGCACTTTCAAATTCCTCATCTTGAAACATGAATTTCAGTAGTTCATGGAAAAGAAATATTATCCCTCCTAAGACCAAGCTTCCAACGTACATAAATACATAGGGGAACTGTGCCAAAAGTAAAAACCACATCCCCACCCTCTGCAAAGTACTTATCACAGAAAAACAACCAGCAAGACTTATAATGAAGTCAGTCCCACCCTTGCCATGGTCCATGACCATTGCACTCCAAAGAGAAATCTTAACTAAAAACTCATTATTAGGAAACTCTTCAAACAATTACTGATATCACCACCATGAGAGTTTAAGCAAGTTTCTGCAAGGGTGGACTTAGGCCAAAAAGGTACAAGTAGGGAAACAGACTCAAGCTCTATCTACAATTAAAGAAACCTTCCAGCACTATGATTTAATTTAACCTTCACATATCCAATCAATTATAAACACCCACCCAAATCCTAACAAATGAACAAATTATAGCACAAAACTTACGCCAAGCATCAATCAAAGCAGTATATATATATACAACAGAACCCTGCATACCTTAGCCAGACGAGAACCTTCCTTGCACAGACAAATAAAGCGTAAAAATAACGTTCTGATGAATTAATATCTCAGTGGCATTATCGGTTGCCAATTTAGATCAGTGGGGTTGGCAAATTTCAAGTAGACTCTAAGATCATTAATATGCTTTCCAACTATAATTTAGGAGAAGCCAGCTTCAGTGGCCTCTACGAGCTTTCTCTCTATCCTTGAACCCATGCTCCATTCCAAACTCGGCAGCCAACATACTTATATCAGGTGAGATCTCCCAGTTGGCTTTGTCACCCTGGTTTGTGTGCCTTGGTTGTGTTCCACACCTCTCCAACCCACCAACGCTATCGATCTGGCTGTGTATTTCTTCAAAATCCTCAGCAGCAACAGCTTGCCGCTTTCCCATCTCTATGTCAAAGCTGGTTTTTGGCATCTCTGGGCTCATGGTTCGAGTCAAGGACATTGAGCCAGCAAAGAGAGAAGATGAGTCCAACTTGACCTTAGCCCTTAAGTTATTTTTAGACTTGGGAATTTTGGAGAAGAAAATCTCAAAAATGTTGCGAACACAACCACGATTATAAGGATTCATTTTTGAATCATAACGATACCGAAAATTCTCATATGTAGTCTGAAAAAAAAAGAGGCAAGGCAGAGTGAGTGAGTGAGAGGACAGACAGTAACGGGGAAGATATGAAGGTAAAGAAGAGATCAGAACCTGGTTGGTAAAAATCAAATAGAGATGAAACACAGTGAGGCCTCCAACAAACCAAGCAGTCACAAAGGTATATAGTATAAGAATCCCTGAAACAGGGGACTTCAAGAATGCAATCCAGAGATTACAATGATATCCATCCATTATTTTCTTAATATTTACCCAGCAGAAGGCAAAAACATACAGGCATAGTATGGTTGTGGAGGACACGAACATGAAGAAGAATCTATAATTTCTCTGTCAAGAAAAAATTGTACATGTTAGCCTTTAGGATTAAAAAGTGTCCTGCAATGAAAGCCAGCAAAGTTTCAGATGAAAAAGGGAAGCATCAGCGTACTGGACATTTTGATTGTCTAAGCAAGCTGCAAGGCAATGTTTTCTATTTAAAGGACCAAAGCTCATTTCACAAGAACAGCTTAGTAGATATTTCAATAATTAAATATACAGGTCCCATTTGAAGAAGTCTACAACTTCTCTTTACAAAAATAAATAAATAAATGGAGAAATCTATCTTAAATACTTTCTCTTAAATTGATTCTTAGAAACCTGAACTGGAAGTTTACAATAGAAAAGTTCTAGAGCAGCATATTTGGCCACAAATGGAAAAGTTCAAATAGACCAAAGACTGAAGATTTGTGTGATTCTGTGAATGACAGATAGCATCATCACATCATTAAGCGGAACTGTGAGATAATGAATCCAATTATTTGGTTATTTTGCTAAGATATGCAAGAAAAGCAACTTGGAATGCAAATTTTTACTACTTCAGTACTAAGCAATACATCGGTTGACTTACATGCAGATTTAGAAGAAGATTGGTACATCTTGTCATAAGTTAGTCACTTGTGGATTGTTATACGGAAAAGTTCATCTCTTTTATCATGCCTTATGCCATTATTTCAATAAATGCAAGTTTTCAAAATGAAAGCATTTGCTTCTATAACCCCAATTTCCAAGCACCTCGTATTCATTTCCCAGTAGGTAGGGAGACTTCAACAGGGATTAAATCAACCCAAAATTTCATCAGCTTAAGAACTAAATACAGAAGCATATACCTTCCCAATACATTGCCCCACCCATGGACAATGGTGATCGAAACGCTCCACACAGTTGTTGCATATAGAGCAATGTGAGCAACGTGGAGGGCGGTATAACATACATGTTTGGCAGTATTTAACCTTGACGACTACCCCATTAACCACAACATCTTTTGTAGGTGGTAAACTTGGAACACCAACACCACTCTGACTCCCTGCCCAATCCGTAGACATAGTGGAACCATCTTCCTCCGGTTCTGGAGGATGCGGGTTTGGAGGAATAATGCCAGGATCTCTTCCAGAAGTGAGGAGCAGAATAATAAGATCCTGAAGTAGTTTGACAGGAAAAACAATGTTAATTACTGAATAAACCCAGAAACAAAGACGTTTTATTCGTTTTCAATCGATGGAAGAAGAGAACTTACATATAAGGTGAAGATAATTAGAATAGCTACAATGAGATTGCCGAGATGGTGGTCGAATTCGTGAATGAGTCTTTGAGAAACAAAAGCGCAAAATAAAATGACAGGGATCACAATTAGAGATATTGTAAGGAAGATTGACCTTACATCTGGACCAAATATAAGTCTACCTCCAAGGCAAAATCTCTGAACAAATAAATTAACCTTCAAGTTAGCTATTTGGGAACTGCAAGAACAAGGAAAATGGGAAATAATAGATACTAGTAAATTACATTGCTTCCTTTCCAAACTTGATAGACTCGAAGGGTAGAGGCATTGTTGTCGATGATACGGCGGTTGGAATCAGAGAGCTGACCAGGCAACGGCGTTCTGTACATCTTGTTAAACCACAATCGGATCTCTCTCTCTCTAGCTCTTTCTTTCTTTCCTTCTCCTTTTCGCTGCTACAACATTTCTCCCTCGGCAACTCTGCAAGCCAAATAACATTTTTTTGACATCATTTAAATTATAGGGTTTTCTTTGTTTTGGACAATGGAGAAGAAACCTAAAAAAACGTTTTTTCTTTTTTAATTTTTGTTTATTTTACCTGAAAAATGAAGGGAATGAGGAAAGCAAAGTTTCCAGAGTTGCAGAGAAGGGGCGTGGCAAGCGGTAAAAAGGATCGGAGGCTTCGGAGCTCAGCAGGGAAATTGGAATCTCTCTCCAAAAAGCTCAAAAGCCAGAAAGATGGAGGAAAGGCCAGCAAAGATGGTTACAGACAGAGAGAGAGAGTGCGTGGGATTGCACATTTCGCTCGCGTGGCGATTTTCCACCAGACGAGTCGGATCGCCGATTTTGACAACTATTTGATGCCGCCCTTTTTACTTTTTTTTTTTAAATGATTTTATAAAAGTAGGATTTTATAATGAAAGACCATGGACGACGACGTGGTCGTTGCAGGAGCTCCTCACTCAGTCCTTTTTCCATGCTCCCCACCTCTCTACTTTATTAATTATTTACTATGGTAATAATTATTACATTACATGCAATAGTACATTTATAATCTCAAATATTTTATATAAATTTTATTTTAATTTTTAATTTTTAATTTTTAAATTATTTTATAATAATTTTAAATTTTTAAAATTGTTGTTACCTGAAATAATGATGATGAATGGCTGACGTAGACCTCTTCGGGTTCTCTGCCACATGTTACCGAGAGTTTTTGCAGAAAAGAAGAAGATCAGAGGAACGCAGGAGTTGTTCCCTGCGTTTGCACTCCGATACTTAAGTCAGACAGGGAGTTTGGCAGAGTTTTTGTATGCAGTTCTCAGATCCTGTTTATGAATAATGCATGACCCTTATTTATAGGGATTTCTCTTTGTCACTAATTACGCATATGTCCTTTTCATTAAATGCCACGCCACGTGACGCATTTTTTTTATTCTTAATATCATGCACAACAATTGCTCCCCACTCTTTCGCAAGGTATAACCTTGCAGAAGAGTACATATGTTCGCATTGTAACCTCACGCCAAGTTCTTACGTTAGATTCTGAAGTCGAATTTTCATCGGAGTGTTTATCTTAACTTGCGCATTTTTTGCTTCAAGCCCTTATTTGAGTGCTTAGCTTACCTCACGCATTTTTCGCTTCAAGTTTTTGCACTTTTTCTTCGTGACTTAGTTCGCACATTTTTTTGTTTCAAGCTCTTTTATATAAATCTTCTCTTGACGTCGGGCCGTCGTGACGCCTTTGCGCCTTTGGCTCTTACGGCAAGTCCTTTAAGATGTCTGGTCGTCGTGACGCTATCGCGCCTCTGACTCCTATGGCTTATTTATCTTCAACGCCTGGCCACCGTGACGCTATCGTGCCTCAGGCTCTTACGACTTATTTGTCTTCAACGCCTGACCACAGTGACGCTATCGCGCCTCAAGCTCTTACGGCTTATAAGTTTCCAACGCTTGGCCACAGTGACGCTATTGCGCCTCAGGCTCTTACGGCTCGTCTGTTTTTCACGCCTAGTCATAGTGACGCTATCGCGCCTCAGGCTCTTACGGCTTGTCTGTCTTTCACGCCTAGCCACAGTGACGCTGTCGCGCCTCAGGCTCTTACGGCTCGTCTGTCTTTCACACCTTGCCACAGTGACGCTGTCGCGCCTCAAGCTCTTACGGCTCGTCTGTCTTTCACTCGCGCCTCAGGCTCTTACGGCTCGTCTGTTTTCACGCCTAACCATAATGACGCTATTGCGCCTCAGGCTTTTACGGCTCGTCTATCTTTCACTCGCGCCTCAGGCTCTTACGGCTCGTCTGTTTTTCACGCCTAACCACAATGACACTATTGCGCCTCAGGTTTTTACGGCTCGTCTGTCTTTCACGCGTGGCCATAGTGACGCTGTCGCGCCTCAAGCTCTTATGACTCATCTTTTTTTTCACGCCTGGCTACAGTGACGCTATTGCTCCTCAGGCTCTTACGACTCGTCTGTCTTTCACACCTGGCCACAGTGACGCTATTGCGCATCAGGCTCTTACGGCTCGTTTGTCTTTCACGCCTGGCCACAGTGACGCTATCGCTCCTCAGGCTCTTACGGCTCGTCTTTTTTTTCACACCTGGCCACAGTGACGCTGTTGCGCCTCAGGCTCTTACAACTCGTCTGTCTTTCACGCCTGGCCACAGTGACGCTGTCGCGCCTCAGACTCTTACGGCTCATCTGTTTTCAACGCCTGGCCACAGTGACGCTATTACGCCTCAGGCTCTTACCGCTCGTCTGTCTTCAACGCCTGGCCATAGTGACGCTATTACGCCTCAGGCTCTTACGGCTTATTTGTATACTTCTGTTTTACCCGTATGTTTATTTATCTGTGTATGCTCCCCAAATTCCTGATAGAAAGACTTATACTTTTAGAAAGAATTACATATGTAAACATACCTTTTTCTGATGTCTCCCATTCCAAGATTTGGCCTTGAATCTTCGAAATAGACTAAGGAGTTCAGACTGTTCTGACCACTAGCCTGCTGCCTTCTATTTGCTAAGGGCCTCTCCCCTGCTCCCCAGACCGATGAACTTTGAATTAATTTCGACCAAACCCTGCGGCAGAGGTTTGACTCCCGAACTCTACAGCGGGGTTTATCTCCCTCACCCTAACGACAGGGTCCTGAGTACTAGTCCCTACGACAGGTTTCTGAAAATGTGTCGCAAGGTAGTGCTCCCTCAGCCTTGTGGTAGGAATCTGAAACAGCGCGGCAGGGTCTCGCGTGACAGGATGCGTGGCAGAGTGCGCGGTAGAGTCTTGCGCCTTACGAGATAAGGTGCACCACAGAGTCTCGCGCTGCAAGGGTGTGCGGCAGAGTCTCACGCGACAGGGTGTGCAGCAGAGTCTCACGTGTAGGTGTGCGCGATAGAGTGTGCGCAGGGTGTGCGGCAGAGTGTCGCGTGGCAGGGTCTCGCGTCAGAGTGTGCGGCAGATCTCCTGCGCAGTGTGCACGACAAAGTGTGCGCAGAGTCTGTGGCAGAGTCTAGCGTGGCAGGGTCTTGTGCCTCAGAGTGTGTGACAGACTCTCGCGCGACAGGGTGCGCGACAGGAGTCTCACGCGTCAAAGTGTGCGGCAGACTCTTTATGCGACAATGTGTGCGACAAAGTGTGCGCAGAGTGTGCGGCAGAGTCTCGTGGCAGAGTGTCGCGCGGTTGGTTCTCGCGTTAGAGTGTGTTGTAAACTCTCGTGCGGCAGTGTGCGCTACAGAGTGTGCGTAGAGTCTACGGCAGAGTCTAGCGAGGCAAGGTCTCGCACGTCAGAGTGCACGACAGAGTGTGCGCAAAGTGTGCGGTAGAGTGTGCAGTAGAATCTAGCACGACAGGGTCTCGCGCCTCAGAGTGTGCGGCAGACTCTCGCGCGACAGGGTGCGCTGCAGAGGTCTCGCCCGTCAGAGTGTGCGGTAGACTCTTTGCGCAGCAGTGTGTGTGACAGAGTGTGCGCAGTGTCTTCGACAGAGTGTGTGGCAGAGTCTCGTGGCAGAGTGTTGCGCGGCCGGGTCTCGCGTCAGAGTGTGCGGCAGACTCTCATGCGGTAGTGTACGCGACAGAATGTGCGCAGAGTCTGTGACAGAGTATAGCGCTACAGGGTCTCGCGCGTCAGAGTCTGTGGCAGAGTATGCGGCAGAATCTCGCTCGGCAGGGTATGCAGCAGGGTCTCCCCCTGTACTTGAAACTTCGAAAGGTCATAACTTTTTGCTCTTTAGTCCAATTGAGGTGATTTTTTTTTTGAATTCGCGTAACTTTTCGAGATCTACGCAATGGAAAATAGCCAAAGACGATTTTTCCAGGATTTCATAAAAAAAAACGTCATTTTAGCCTCGAATTTTGATTTTTTTTGTATTATCCATCGGTTCTCGTCCCTCCTGAACGTGTCCCTACCATAGCTTTTCTTTCGTTTCCCACAGACGGCGCCAATTGTTGTTACCTGAAACAATGGTGACGAATCGCTGATGTCTTCTCTTCAGGTTCCCTGCCACGTGTTGCCGAGAGCTTCTGCAGAAAAGAAGAATATCAGAGGAACGCAGGGGTTGTTCCCTGCGTTTGCACTCCGATACTTAAGTCAGACAGGGAGTTTGGCAGAATTTTTGTATGGAGTTCTCAGATCCTGTTTATGAATAATACCTGGCCCCTATTTATAGGGGTTTCTCTCTGTCACTAATTACGCATATGTCATTTTCATTAAATGCCAGATTTTTTCATTCCTATACTCGTTTTCTTCATGCGCCACGTGACACACTTTTTTTTATTCTTATTATCATGCACAACAAAAATATTATTTTATTTTAATTTTAGTAATAAAAATAAAAATTATAAATTAAGAGAATAAATTTAAACTTAATATTCATTATTAGTTAAATAAAAATTTATTTTTTAGAAAAAGAAATTTATAAGGAAATGAAAATATATTTACTTATAATTTTAAAAATTCAACATAAAATAAAAAAAGGTACTTTATTTTTCTTTTTAATAATTTTAAAATTTTTATTTCCGTTCTAATATATATTCTTATGATAATATATTTTCTTAAGATAATAAAGAATAATAATTTTGAATTCATTTTCTGATTTTATATTTTTTATTTATTTTTATTTTATTAAATTTTATTTTTTGAATATTTACAAATTTTGGTAAGACTACGTAACTAAACCATATTAAATATAAAAGAAAATTTTCACCAAAAAATAGAATATACTTAAATAATTTCTATTTTTAAGTGATTAATATTTATTTTTCTAAAAAAATTAAAAACATATTTATAATAAAGAACTTAATTAATAATATTTATGTCTAACTTACGCTTCTTCAAAGACCTAGTTACTCATCCAAACCCGAAGGTCTATTGAATTTTTAGGTAGATTTAGACAAAATATTAAACTCATTAAAGATGTTTGGGCTTGAAAATTGAGCCAAATAAAAAACAAATCGGGCTTGGGTTCATCATTTAAATTCCAAGCTCGATTCGACACAACTTCATAATTATAATTTTTTTTATTATTTTTTATACGAATACATTTTAATGACTAGATTTTTTGTATAATATAATTTGAGCTTGATACTTTGGATTTTAATTTTTAATTTTCATATTTCTTGTAGTCTTTTTATAAGAATTCTTTTGAAATTATTCTGTCATACTTGTTAACAATGATGTGTTTTAATATTTAATTTTTATAACATAGTTTTCAAAAATTTAATTGTATTTGAGTGGGCTTGGAGGGATTCAGGTTTCACATTATGTGTAAAAAACTAGCTTGGACAAAAAATAGGGTTAGGTAGAGTTTAATCATTTTAATACTAAACCTAGGCCCAACAAGAATCCAGCCTAACCTAGTCTATGAACATCTCTATTATAGTCATAGTCCTAAACATAGCTATAAAGAGAATTAAATTAATTTGATAAGTGATTTTGAATAAATTAATTCTAATAAATTATTCTCTCAAAAGATTATAGTAGTAAATAAGTTAGTTGTGCTAGGTTGAAATAAATTTAAAAAGTTTCAAATTATATTAGTAATAATTTATAGAAAGCATTTTTTAGATTTGTTTATTTACTTCTATTTAGACATATTTTAAGAAATTATTTAAGTATGTTTCATTTCTTTTTTTTTTTTGTTAAAAAAAATTATACTTTAGTTTTAATAAGATTTAATTTATATTTTTATCAAAATTTATAAATTTAGATTTTTATTATTTAGAAGAAAACTAAAGTGGTCCTTTTTCTCTTAATTTTAAATATAATTATTAAAATCAAACACAAATGATACTACTATTTTATGGTTAATTTTTTTTTTTAAATTTGACTTTCTTTTTAATAAATTCTTTTTAATATGATAATAAAAAGTAATAAATTTATACTCATTGTCTTAATTTATAATTTTATTTTATTTTTATGTAAGAAATGATGCTTTTAAAAAGGTTAGAGATTATTATCAAACAATTTAAATATTAGAGATCAAAATAAAACCTATATAAAGGCTTTGGAATTGCACATGCACTTTACCCTATCTTAATAATATAATTTTTATTCTTTTGTCTTGTTGTATTCATATTTTGTTATTCATTATATAATATATTATTAATAAAGTTTTTCGACATTACAAATAAAATTAAAATAATACATATATTCTCTTAAGAATATTAAATAAATAAATAAAACATGAGATATGTGTCATTATTTTAGTTATATTTGTAAGTCAAAATTTTTTATTTATAATGTATTAGAAAATAATATTTTTTTATTAGTTTTTTATTTTTATTTTTGTATTCTATTATTTATAATTATTTATTTTTTTGGTAAAAAAATAATTTTTTTTTTACTTTTTATTTAATGTTTTCTGTGTTGATCCGTGTATTAAATAGAAATAAAAATTATATTTAAATGGACGTAGAACAAATTTTACGGCCATATAACTAGTCAACGAACTTCTTTGATTAAGGATTTATTTCTCATCCATTAAATACGAGATTTACCTTCCTCAATTATTTCTTGACCTATGACGATCAAAAGTCTAGTGCCAGATACTACTACAACAAAGAAGTATCATGGCAAAAAAAATAACACTTCTTTTATTATCAACGGTTAGTACTTAATAATATATTATCAACTGATTTAATTTCAGCAATGTTAATTTTTAGTAAGTTTAAATATAAAAATGTTATATTTAATATAAATATAATATAACGTTTAACAAATAAAAAAATAGAGATAGAAAAGTTTATTTGGTAATACGGAGAAAAGGATTGTCAAAACTCAGAAGCAGCTCCATGACAACTATAAAGGGACAAAGGACGCATTGCAACTCCCAACGTGTCTCGGGGAATCTTTGCTCCTCATAATGACACGTTTTACCTTCTTTTTCTTTGACGAAAATTACAAAAACATTCAATGGATTAGTAATATTTTTTTAGATACGCTAACGCATTTGTATTTATTGAAAAAGAAATAAAACTTCTAAATTTAATAAGAAAGGAATACAAATAACCATTTAATCTTTAATGAATAGTGAAAAAGAAAACCAGATTTTCTCGTTTTGAAAAATAAATTTAGATATTCAAATACTTAAATGTAAATTTTTTTATAAAATTTATATATTTTGTGATAAATAAATATATATATATATATATATATATATATATATATATATATATATATCATGATATCACAACCGTGACTTAACCAAAAACTACTACTAATTTTTCGTTTTTTACTTACATTTTTTTATCAACAGTTGGATTGTGATTCGGTATTAGTATCATCAACTTTACTTACCGTGCTATTCATTCCACACATTTGCATACATGCCAATAAAATTATCTATTGACTATAAATACTTGTATATCATAAGTGAGTTCACATAAAATCTAATACAAATACATCCCTTATAATTTACATCGTTTACATCACTATGTTGTTATATGTTCAGATACAAAACCATACATGATTTGTGTATACTTTTCGCTCGATGGGAAATGTGTCACGACCCAAACTACCCAAAAATCAGAGTTAATTTTTCGCGTTTTCTTTATTTACTTAAATTCTTACCTGTCCTCAAATCGTGACCACACTCCACTAATAAATTGGGCTGTGCGTCAATGCCAGTCCCACCATTCAATTACCATCTAACTTATTTCTTCTCCAGTCATTTATAATTGTTTACATTAATTATACATCCCCTAAAGTTACTTACAAACATGTTACTGTGCTATGCTTATGTAGATACAATATGTACAAGTGTATATACCTTATGTCGATGGGCAGCAGCGGATATCCAGAATGTAGTACTGAGTCGCCTCAACTTCAACTGCAGATTATCTGTGGGAGAAAATGAAAGGGGGTGAGCACATCAAGCTCAGTAAGGCAATCCTACGAACAAGTAGGTAACCATACTACCTACATGAACGTGGTGCCATGTATAAACCACCCTTTCTCCACACATTTTAAAACAAATTATATGAGTTATGATGTTATGTAAATCAAGTTTGCACGAAAAATTCAACATGCAATTATATTCAAAATCATATCTTCCTCGTTTAAAATTTCACAGTAAAGTCAGGACTCGACCCCTCCTTCGGGTGATCCTGACTCACACAAAATCATGAAAATTCGTTTACATCACATATGGGTTTAAAAGCATGGAAATAACCATCATGCACATTTAGTTTAAAAACCCAGTTTGATTTCATCAAAATCGTCGACATGCGAGACGAGACAATATCTGTATAACGGCAATAACCAGGACTGGCCATATGTGTCCTCGTGAGTCCCTCTAGCTTCACGGATCCCAGTGTGCGAGGTCTCACCCTGATCGGGAACCGCCCGGGAGGTGGGTCAATCCAACCCGTCAGTCTTATCCGATCTCACGCATCCGAAGATGCCGTATCCGAAGATACCCCGTATCACAAAGATACCGTATCCGAAGATACCCCATATCACAAAGATACCGTATCCGAAGATACCCCATGGTACATCGTACTCCATGCTACTTGCACGGTACATCGTACTCCATGGACCCATATCACTCTAGGTACTCCAGCCCAAATGGCCTGCTTCCCACAGAGAGATTTGTTTCTCAATACTCATGCCATGTCTCAAAATGCACGTGCGAGCCTATTAAATCGGTGACACGCAGTCTACCCAATGCTCCAAGCACGGCTCATCGCATGTTCTCATAAAATCAGTGCGAGCGATGCTCAGCACTCTCATCAAATCAAGTAAAATCGGCAGAGCCTGCTTTACATCCCCACAAGGCCGCCAACCTCATCCCTCACTCTCACCCCACTTACGAGGTCTTTTGAGCCTGTTGGGCCTTTTGGCTGACTCCAAGGGCAGACAGCGCTACTCCACAAATCCAATAAAACTAGTGCGAGCTGGGCTCTAGCACTCTATATGTGAATCACATGAAAATCTTATAAAATCTGGTGCGAGCTAAACTCCAGCACCTTGTCTCGAAAATCATGTAAAATTATGGTGCGAGTTAAACTCTAGCACCCTGTCACGAAAATCATGTAAAATCTGGTGCGAGTTAGACTCTAGCACCCATGCATGTAAAACTCTACTGCGAGCTCTCGCTCCAGCACTAATGCATGCATCACACAAATCAAACATCGTGCGATCTGAGCTCTAGCACGTCACATGTAAATAAAAACACGTAGGCGGCTCGGTTATCTCCAAATAGTTTTCACAGAAATTACATCGTTTAAGGTATGCAATGCTATGCATTTTCTTTAAAAGTGAGCCAGCCTACTCATGCATGTGTTAAAATACCTCCAGAACGAGCAGGAACCTCTTGTCCTTACTCCTCCCAATTTTTCCTAAAGTTGGAAATATTTACCCTTAACAAGGGTATTTCGGTAATTTTGCCCATACGGGGCACTAAAATTATTCTTCGACCTCTAGACCCTCCAGAACATTTTTAAAAGACTGTATATGAATTCAAAATTGCGTAAAGCTACCTCTAGTAGCCCGTAAAATTCCCTTACCTTATTTTCCTGTCGAGTCTGACCTTTCCTTTTCCACTGTTGTCTCGTCGCGCAGTCCGATATGCTCCCAATCAAACCTCCGGAACTGCGTATAAATATTCCTCAGGTCAGATATTATACAACTTAATTGTATTTCCTATTTTCTGGGTTTAATTTAAATCATTGGGCCCGTTTACCCCATTGGGCCCGATTGCACCTTAATGGGCCTTAATCGGCCTTAAGCCCGTTTTCCATTTAATTTTCACTTTATCGAGGCCTATTGGGCTCATTGGGCCCTCCAAAAATTTATTGGGCCTCGTTCTAACTCCCGAATAGCTAAATTTAATATTTACGACAATTTATCTAAATTTTCATAATTTAATTCAATTTATGCGGAATTTAAATTCATATCACGCATAACGATGTAAATTGTCGTAAATAAGGGTCACTTACTCGAGATTTCATGCTAGTACGCAAATCGAGCCTATCTCGAGCTCTCGTTGGATGCCAATCGTCGAGCTACATAATTTCATAATTTTTCGGGTAAGTTTCCAGTCGAAAATTAATTAAATAAAATATTCCAAAATTTAAATCGATCAATTTGACCGCTTATCGACTTACCCGAAGCTCGATTGCATCACTGGAATTTTTCTCAATTTTTTCTCTTTTTCTTTTTCCCTTTTTTTTCCTTTTTTCTCTCTTTTTTGGCTGAACCGGTTCAGTCCGGTTCAGACCAGTTCAGACCACCGGTTCACTCCGGTTCGACCGGGTCACCACCGGTTCACCACCTTGCCGACTGGTTCTCCGCCGGTTCTCGCCACCAATCGCTCCGCTGGGTCGTCTGCATCTCAGATCTGCCCTCGGTTTGGGTCAAGCTCGCCGGAACGCCGCCGGTTCGGCTCTTCTCCCTCGGTCGTCGGACTCATTTTCCTCCTCTTGGCCGTCGCCGGTAATTCCCGCCATCTCGTCGGCATCCAATGGCCCCAATAGAACCGTCTCGGCCGGGGGATCGTTTTGCGGGGTCGGATTGGAGCCAAGACGCCGCCGTTCGCCGGGACCGAGCCCCTCAATCCCGTCGGCCTTTCTCTCCCCGATTCGCCGGAATCCGGCGTCGGTTGGTCGTGCTGCCGGTGCCAGGGAGATCGCCTGAAGCTCCTCTTCCTTTTTCGGCCCTTGGCCTGGCCGTTGGCCGCCGGACGGCTCGCCAGTCTCCCTCGGGTTCGTCGGGCTCCGTTTTCGTCTCCGCTTCTCTTTCTCTCTCTCCGACCCGTTTCTCTCTTTTTTTTTTTAATCATTCAAATACCTTAAAAATACCCAAATATCCCTTAAAATTATTATTTTATTCCAAATTAATTTATTTAATTTTATTTAATTAATTTATTATATTTTAACCATTTTTCGGGTATAATTTCTTCGTATTTTCGGGATATTGTCCCGAATGACTTTTCGGTATATTTTTCGATAATTTTTGAAATTATTTTTCCAAACTAAAAATTTCGATTAATCCCGATTAATTTCAATAAATTAATATCCTGGTCAATTTAACCCGAAATAAATTTATTTCACTTTTATTGACCAAGATTTCTTAAATCCATGTTTTTAAATTAATTTTTTTTTCTTCTCGAATTTATTTCGACTTTCGATCTTTTGACCATTTTGCCCTTGCATGTGTTCGGGATTAATTTAACCCGACTTCCCTTCACGAATACTCATTCATTTCATATTTTAAATAAATTCGGGTCTTACAACTCTCCCTCACTTAAGGAATTTGGTCCTCAAAATTAGAACCAATTCATGAGTCCATAGACTACTCCGGGTACTTCAATCGTAGCATACTTTTTAATTCTCATGTGACCTTTTTCCGGAGTGTAATCACTATCAAAGGACTTTAATTAGGGAGATCAACTTAAACCTCAATACTTTCTCTTTCCTGTTTAATGCCCGAATCAACTTTTTCAATATACTTATATTGCACTGAGCTGAACTGTTGGATCTCATATCCTATCACCTATGCTGGATCTAGATAGTATTTCCGAAGCATCAAAAGATGGGACACATTGTGGGTGCCTGTTAATTCAGGTGATAACACCAACCTACAGGTCTTATCTCCCACTTGTTCAATCTCTCAAAATATTCCATCCAGCGCAACTCAATTTACCTTCTTCCAAAAGTTCGCTATGTCCTTATTCTCTTAGGACAAGAAACATTTTCAACCATACTAATTCACCAAGGGTGAATTCCAATACTTTTCTATCTGCTTTGAGGTATTCTTAATTTCTCATCCTTAACTAAACATCCTCAGAGACTTATTATCCAAAGTCGAAAATGATTCTATCTGTCACCCACTTTTTCTTATCCAATTTGGGGAACAACCCCTACAGCCATACACTGCCTCGTATCTTGTTATCCCAATGCTCAAGTGGCAACTGTCACTATTGGCGAATTCAATTAGAAATCAACTGATCATTCCAGGAGCTTATAAAAATCAATGCACACACTCTCATCATATCCTCCAGAACTTGTACAGTCCTCTTTGACTGACCATCGGTTTGAGGACGGAAAGCTGTGCTAATACTCAGTCGGGTTCCCATAGCTTCCTGAAAAATATCCTCAAAAGTGGGAAGTGGAGCGGGAATCCCTATATGATACCATGCTCACTGGAACGCTACTTAATGTTCCACAATCTTTCTTATACATAAATTCTCATACACACTCTGAGTATCTGGAGAGTTTATGACCAGAAGTGGGTAAACTTAGTCACTTTATCGACTATCATCTAAATAGCCTCATAATTCACCTGGGTTCTCTGTAACCCATCACGACATTCATGGAGACTTGCTCTCATTTTTCATGCCGTGTCTATATAGGTAGAGGCTGCAATAACTCTGCAGACTTTTAATACTCTACCCTATTTCTTTTCACATCTGACCACCAATACCCTTTTCGAGATTTCAATATATATTCTTTACTTTCCATATGCACTATATATCCCGAAGAGTGAGCTTCTGACAATATTACTATCTCATCAACTGTGGTCCTGGGGAGCACTCATACTGTCTCGAAATCCTCAGTAACTCATCATCACTCACTGTGAACTCTGTCACTGTCTCCTTCTGAATCTGACCCACACCATCGACACCATGCCGATCATCACGCTAAGCCTGTCAAATCCGGGCACTCTCATCCGGTTCTAGTCTCAGGCTAGCTGTCACACAATCACTATCATCATCAGAAAGGATCACATCAATATTGAGGCTCATAACTGCTCTAGCAGCTCACGCTCCCTGACCATCATATGCGGTACCATCCCAAAGCTCTTTCTGATCGAGGCATCAGTCATCACATTAGCCTTTCCTGGGTGGTAAAAATTTTCACAAATCAACATCTCTCAGAAGCTCTAACCCACTATGTATTCTCATAGTCGCCTCTTTCTATGAAAACAGATACTTGGGACTTTTATAATCAGTGCATACCCACAATTCCTCATCGTGTACATAATAGTACCATATTCTCAGTACAAATACTACCGCTGCCAACTTAAATCATGGGTCAGATAGTTTATTTCATGATCCTTGAGTTGTCTAACTCCAAAAATTGACTATCTTCCCATTATACATCAATACACAGCTCCTTCATAATTTTGAGGTATCCATACTCACTAAGAACCTCTTGAGCTGTTGGGTATGGTGAAATTAATCACGGTGGTCAGTTCATACTTCATTACACCGAAATTCACGTCATATCTATCATCTCACTCAAAGACCACGTTTTCATAGTTAAACGTGTCAACAAGGTATACCCTTTTTAGAAGTCGCAACAACCCATTTGTAAAAGCAATTTCCAATTATTGCTTATAATTTTCTCCAGACTTTAACTACACCCAACATATCGTCGATAATGATGATTACAAATCGATCCAATCCTTGACTTATCCACGCATAAGCATATAAGATCCTTCAAAATCGCTTACGTTTCCAGGTACTAACCTGCGTCATTTCCTTTTCTTATCTTAACGGCTCTTATTAAATTTTACTATGTTAACCTTTATGATTTTGTCGAATTTTAATATTCTTATCATCTTAGTAAGAGTATCCTAATGCTAAAGGTATTTATTACGACGATCGATTTCACGTTATAGGTTATATATATATATATACTTTTAGACGCTGTCAAGACTTCAGGCGGGGAGGTATTTTGAAATACCTTTATTAACCCTTAGACTTAACCACAATTACTTTACATATATGTCCTTGTGGTCACAATTTATATTCGCTACTAATTGCTTTAATCCTAATGACTTCATATCGTAAGGATGTTCTCACCTTGCATACGCCTCTTACTCCAATACATTTTGTATTCAGAATTAAGCATATCTCATCTTAAAGATTATCTCCTTAGTGTATCTATTTTAATGAAACTCTGTCATTATTGATTCCGTGAGTACAATCCTTTACTCCTTTAATTTCAACTGTTACACCCCTTTTTGTCACTTAAAATCTCTATATCCATATTCCGTTAATTAATCCTCCTCTATTGGGGTATTCATTTATCAGTATTGTGCCCAATGATGTAGGCATTCATGCCTTTTACTCACTTATATACGAATGAAGGCGGTATGAATAAATGTGTGGTACCAGTATCAATGAACATATGTACTTCATTATTCATAACAAGTGTGGTATCTTACACCACATCCATGAAACATCAATAGTGTCCTGGTCCAAGACATCCTCTCGCCTTCGTCCAACAGCCTACTTTCCTTTTTCTTTTCGGCTATGGCCTCCCTTTCCGTTGCAGCTATACCAACGAAGTTTTTCTCCGTCTCTTTACTTTTCTGTAGGGCGATCTCGCCCAACTCTGTACAATCAAAATCAATGGTCCGTCTTACCACACTTAACGGCCATTTTCATCAATACAGTGTAGATATAGACCCTCCTTCCGTGGTATCCACCACACATTCCACACTACTTACAGTGCTTACACTGCTACATTGCTTCGTAGCAGGTCGGGGTCCTCCAATCACATGCCCCCAAGAGTGCCAAAATTGGTTGCACTAGGGCCTTACCAATTATCTTAGCCCATAACTCGTCAAATTAAATCTTTTACCAATTACCATTTTCCCATTTTAACATCTTTGTCATTTCTCGATTCTCTTTTCTGTCTCTATTTTCGCCCTCACTACCTTTCTCAATCTCAGAGGCGTGTAATTCATGTTCTTATTTACCCAACTGTAAATCTGCGCACTGCCTCGGTATAGGTAATATCTCACGGGCCGATCGGACTCTAATTGAAAGGTTGAGCCATTCCATGAACTTTTAGACATCTCGACTGTCACTTGTTCATAGTGTCGAGGTAATATCTGTCCAAGAATATAACTGAGTCACCATACTCATAAATCATACTCATCAATAAATCAATTCCTTTTAAATAGTGTCCGGGATATTCTGTCACCGGAATACATCCATAAACATTTCTCATCTTAGCTTTGGATGTTTAACACTTAAGATGGGTCGAGTGGGTTTCCACCAATGCTCCGCTGCACCCTCTGATCTTATGTATACTCTGAGCAATTTGCTCCTCAAAATAATCTCCACACTCCGCTCCAATCTCGCGACGCGTGTCTCAATACTGTCCGATCTCTCTGTCGGACTCTGTGGGGCATGCTCAACATTAGCCTCCATTTCAATTTCATCCTGGTTCTCACAGGTCAACTCAGCACGACTTAGCAGACTCAGGTCTACCTCTAAGACCTCTGCCTCGTGCACTATCTCATCTAACGCGACTCATATTAGGCATTCCTGCATTCTCAACCATTTCTTAGTCAAAACCCATCTCGATATACACTATTGTATCTAACTAAGCACAGTAACACGGGGATGTAATTTTCCTAATTACTGACACTGACACACATCAGACCAATTTCTGCTCTGATACCATACATGTCACGACCAAAACTACCCAAAAATCAGAGTTAATTTTTCGCGTTTTATTTATTTACTTAAATTCTTACCTGTCATCAAATCGTGACCACACTCCACTAACAAATTGGGCTGTGCGTCAATGCCAGTCCCACCATTCAATTACCATCTAACTTATTTCTTCTCCAGTCATTTATAATTGTTTACATTAATTATACATCCCCTAAAGTTACTTACAAACATGTTACTGTGCTATGCTTATGTAGATACAATATGTACAAGTGTATATACCTTATGTCAATGGGCAGCAGCGGATATCCAGAATGCAGTACTGAGTCGCCTCAACTTCAACTGGAGATTATCTGTGGGAGAAAATGAAAGGGGTGAGCACATCAAGCTCAGTAAGGCAATCCTACGAACAAGTAGGTAACCATACTACCTACATGAACGTGGTGCCATGTATAAACCACCCTTTCTCCACACATTTTAAAACAAATTATATGAGTTATGATGTTATGTAAATCAAGTTTGCACGAAAAATTCAACATGCAATTATATTCAAAATCATATCTTCCTCGTTTAAAATTTCACAGTAAAGTCAGGACTCGACCCCTCCTTCGGGTGATCCTGACTCACACAAAATCATGAAAATTCGTTTACATCACATATGGGTTTAAAAGCATGAAGATAACCATCATGCACATTTAGTTTAAAAACCCAGTTTGATTTCATCAAAATCGTCGACATGCGAGACGAGGCAATATCTGTATAACGGCAATAACCAGGACTGGCCATATGTGTCCTCGTGAGTCCCTCTAGCTTCACGGATCCCAGTGTGCGAGGTCTCACCCTAATCGGGAACCACCCGGGAGGTGGGTCAATCCAACCCGTCAGTCTTATCCGATCTCACGCATCCGAAGATGCCGTATCCGAAGATACCCTGTATCATAAAGATACCGTATCCGAAGATACCCCACGGTACATCGTACTCCAAGCTACTTGCACGGTACATCGTACTCCATGGACCCATATCACTCTAGGTACTCCAGCCCAAATGGCCTGCTTCCCACAGAGAGATTTGTTTCTCAATACTCATGCCATGTCTCAAAATGCACGTGCGAGCCTATTAAATCGGTGACACGCAGTCTACCCAATGCTCCAAGCACGGCTCATCGCATGTTCTCATAAAATCAGTGCGAGCGATGCTCAGCACTCTCATCAAATCAAGTAAAATCGGCAGAGCCCGCTTTACATCCCCACAAGGCCGCCAACCTCATCCCTCACTCTCACCCCACTTACGAGGTCTTTTGAGCCTGTTGGGCCTTTTGGCTGACTCCAAGGGCAGACAGTGCTACTCCACAAATCCAATAAAATTAGTGCGAGCTGGGCTCTAGCACTCTATATGTGAATCACATGAAAATCTTATAAAATCTGGTGCGAGCTAAACTCCGGCACCCTGTCTCAAAAATCATGTAAAATTATGGTGCGAGTTAAACTCAGCACCCTGTCACGAAAATAATGTAAAATCTGGTGCGAGTTAGACTCTAGCACCCATGCATGTAAAACTCTACTGCGAGCTCTCGCTCCAGCACTAATGCATGCATCACACAAATCAAACATCGTGCGAGCTGAGCTCTAGCACGTCACATGTAAATAAAAACACGTAGGCGGCTCGGTTATCTCCAAATAGTTTTCACAGAAATTACATCGTTCAAGGTATGCAATGCTATGCATTTTTCTTTAAAAGTGAGCCAGCCTACTCATGCATGTGTTAAAATACCTCCAGAACGAGCAGGAACCTCTTGTCCTTGCTCCTCCCAATTTTTCCTAAAGTTGGAAACATTTACCCTTAACAAGGGTATTTCGGTAATTTTGCCCATACGGGGCACTAAAATTATTTTTCGACCTCTAGACCCTCCAGAACATTTTTAAAAGACTGTATATGAATTCAAAATTGTGTAAAGCTACCTCTAGTAGCTCGTAAAATTCCCTTACCTTATTTTCCTGTCGAGTCTGACCTTTCCTTTTCCACTGTTGTCTCGTCGCGCAGTCCGATATGCTCCCAATCAAACCTCTGGAACTGCGTATAAATATTCCTCAGGTCAGATATTATACAACTTAATTGTATTTTCTATTTTCTGGGTTTAATTTAAATCATTGGGCCCGTTTACCCCATTGGGCCCGATTGCACCTTAATGGGCCTTAATCGGCCTTAAGCCCGTTTTCCATTTAATTTTCACTTTATCGAGGCCTATTGGGCTCATTGGGCCCTCCAACAATTTATTGGGCCTCGTTCTAACTCCCGAATAGCTAAATTTAATATTTACGACAATTTATCTAAATTTCCATAATTTAATTCAATTTATGCGGAATTTAAATTTATATCACGCATAACGATGTAAATTATCGTAAATAAGGGTCACTTACTCGAGATTCCATGCTAGTACGTAAATCAAGGCTATCTCGAGCTCTCGTTGGATGCCAATCGTCGAGCTACATAATTTCATAATTTTTCGGGTAAGTTTCCAGTCAAAAATTAATTAAATAAAATATTCCAAAATTTAAATCGATCAATTTGACTGCTTATCGACTTACCCGAAACTCGATTGCATCACTGGAATTTTTCTCAATTTTTTCTCTTTTTCTTTTTCCCTATTTTTTTTCCTTTTTTCCTCTCTTTTTTGGCTGAACCGGTTCAGTCCGGTTCGACCGGTTCACCGCCGGTTCACCACCTTGTCGGCCGATTCTCCGCCGGTTCTCGCCACCAATCGCTCCGCTGGGTCGTCCGCATCTCAGATCTGCCCTCGGTTTGGGTCAAGCTAGCCGGAACGCCGCCGGTTCGGCTCTTCTCCCTCGGCCGTCGGACCCATTTTCCTCCTCTTGGCCGTCGCCGGCGATTCCCGCCGTCTCGTCGGCATCCAATGGCCCCAACAGAATCGTCTCGGCCGGGGGATCGTTTTGCGGGGTCGGATCGGAGCCAAGACGCCGCCGTTCGCCGGGACCGAGCCCCTCAATCCCGTCGACCTTTCTCTCCCCGATTCGTCGGACTCCGGCGTCGGTTGGTCGTGCTGCCGGTGCCAGGGAGATCGCCTGAAGCTCCTCTTCCTTTTTCGGCCCTTGGCCTGGCCGTTGGCCGCCGGACGGCTCGCCGGTCTCCCTCGGGTTCGTCGGGCTCCATTTTCGTCTCCGCTTCTCTTTCTCTCTCCCCGACCCGTTTCTCTCTCTTTTTTTTTCTTTTTTTTTAATCATTCAAATACCTTAAAAATACCCAAATATCCCTTAAAATTATTATTTTATTCCAAATTAATTTATTTAATTTTATTTAATTTATTTATTATATTTTAACCATTTTTCGGGTATAATTTCTCCGTATTTTCGGGATATTGTCCCGAATGACTGTTCGGTATATTTTTCGATAATTTTTGAAATTATTTTTCCAAACTTAAAATTTCGATTAATCCCGATTAATTCCAATAAATTAATATCCTGGTCAATTTAACCCGAAATAAATTTATTTCACTTTTATTGACCAAGATTTCTTAAATCCATGTTTTTAAATTAAATTTTTTCTTCTCGAATTTATTTTGACTTTCGATCTTTTGATCATTTTGCCCTTGCACGTGTTCGGGATTAATTTAACCCGACTTCCCTTCACGAATACTCATTCATTTCATATTTTAAATAAATTTCGGTCTTACAAAATGGCAGCGGACAAAAGGAATGCTAACCCTCAGTCGTACTCGCTCTACCGCAGATACTCTGTAGAGAGGTGGAAAATGAAAGGGATGAGCTCATTAGCTCAGAAAGAAAATCATGCAAGCAAGTAAACATCCACATTATCTACTGAAAATAATGTTATGCCTTGAAAATATTATTTCCTTAACTCACATTGAAAGCATGAATTTGAAAACTGATATAATTGGATAGATTAAATCTCATGTACTGAAATCATACTGAGTTCTCAAATATAGGCATTTCATGCAAAACAGTGCACCTGTATAATTTCATAATACCTTTAAATAAATCATGTCATTTATATTCAAATCATAGTAAATATGACATTTCAATCATTCACAACACAACAATTGGGTTTCGACCCATCCCTCAGGTCTACCTGTATCATAAAATCATGTGATATATCATGTGAGACTCGGTGGCTATATGCAATAATATCCTGGACTATGGCCATATCTTATAATGGTGATCCCAGGCTACACGGTACCTAGTGTGCAGGGTATCATTGCTGCAATGGGAGGTGGGTCAAATCCTCACAACCGCCAGCTATCAACTCATCAACTCCACAAATCACAACAACATAACAACACACGGTACAACGTACTCTGTGACACATACACGGTACAACGTACACCCTGTGGACCATATCTCAAAGGATAATCAATGCCACGTCTCTAAATCCACGTGTAAACATCTTAACCGTGTGACACTCAGTCTACACGAGGAAATCGTCACGGTTTTAAACATGTCTTATATATCATAGTAAAACTACAGTGCGCACCTTGAGTGTGACTCACAGTTAACACCCTGCTCAAACACTGTTTATGCATCTCAAAATATCGAACACTAGTGTGAGTAACCCTCCAATATCTAGGTCATGCATAGTTCATGTTTCAAATCAAGTACGAGCAATCGCTTCAGTACCATGCTATGCACAAAACTCATCAAATCAAGTATGAGCAATTGCTCCAGTACTATGTCATGTGTAAACCATGTAAAAATGAGTATGAGAAATGTTCCAGTACTCTATCATGCATATTTCATATAAAACTAAGTACGAGCAATACTCCAGCACTCTATCATGCATGTCATGAAAATCTAGTGTGAATCATACTCCAACACTAATTTATGTGGAAAACATATGAAATCAAGAGCTGTACTCCAGCACGATTTGTTCTCACATAATTCGATAGATGGTGTAACGCCCCAGAAGCGCGGAAATATAGGCTAACTTTTTCCTTTAAATCTTATTTTTCTACTTAGGTTACATTCTTGTACAATGTAGGTTACTTCGTTTCTTTCTTTACTTATTCTTTTAACCATTTAATTTTACCAAAAATTTCGGCAGCATAACCTTTTATAATATATCCTATCCCTCTACAGGTAAACGCAGTTTATATTTGCAAGACAGTTGATTTTATTTCTTAAACTTATTACTTTCAACTCTACATTTTTTACTACTACAACTTTCATATCCATACTCAGTATCAACGACATTTCATTCACTTCTCAAAACGGTTACATAATAATCCATAAAACAACTGATTACATCCCAAAAGCATTTATATACAATCCAGTATCTGTACAATATACATGTCTGGGAATAAATATCCGATGATAAACCTGAGTGAGTACTGAAAGTAGTCTGGGAGGCACTGAATCCACCAGCTACTCACGTACTTGTAAATAGCTGAATAATCTCATTGCAGGTACTCTGAAATGAGAGATGAGACCCTATGAGCTTTTGGGAAAAGCTCAGTAAGGGATGCATTTAAAATAATTCTAATTATTTAAAAACAATTAGAAAATCAGAATAAACATACTTCCGTATACTTAGGAAACCATTTTACATGCTTACTTTAAAATACGTCACACTTCATCAAAACGTTGTACGTACTTTCATGTACTAAAACAACATACATATTTTATTTGTTAAAACATTATACATCAAAACATGGAGACTAGGCTGTTTCAACATAGTTATCATGCAACATATCATATCCTCCGTAGAGGTAATAATACCTATGGCCATGGTAAGGGCTGTAAACTGGATCAGGATCGTACAGCGGTTCTAATATAGTATCTCAATCACACTAGCACACAGGCACCGGTGGCACACACCGTGCAATCACAAGATACTTCAGAAATAGACACCACGTATAGTGAAAAACAACACCACTAAGGCGGAATAGGCACTACACTGGTGAATCTAAACTAATACTACATGTGACGGAGCCAGGACACCACAAGTAGCAGGCACGATTATGCACTCAACATATACTAAGAGTAGTCTGTCGTCTCAAATTCCTTACTTTCATACTTACTTACTTTCATATGGAAACTTTAATCATCAAATCATGTCATAATTCATACAAAATATGTATATCTATTTTATTTATACAAAATAAGTGAAAACCGTGATTTCTGTATCTAAAAATGGTTTATTATTCCTTTCGGACTTAAATCGAGAAAGTATGATTTTCAAACAAATTTCTTTCTACGATTTTCAAGTTATTTATGAACAATAAATAGATATAGGAGGTTAGTACTATTTTAAATTGCATCCCTTACCTCAACGGAGCTAAAACAGCGTTACTCTGTCGGGGTCTGAGTTTGTCTCGTTTTATGTGTCGAATTCTCGAGCTGCCCAAAATGATACCAAATTATCAAATATTGTTTGATTTCATCTCAACATATCCAAATATGTATTTATCTTCTTAAGAGTTGACCAATTTTGACCTTTTTGTTAACTTTTTCTATTTTTTTGATTTTACCGATTTAAGTGTCGATTTAAGCTATTTTATCCAATTTAATTATTCTAACTTCACATTCACTATCTTAATAACCTACATACCCATTCACATCTATAATCCACACTTTATCAATTCAATTCTTACCAATTCTTATACCATTCGGTTTTTCACTAAACTAAGCTATAAACCAGACTTTTTCTATATAAATTTAACTGTTGATAACCTTGAATTTATCCAAAATTCATCATTTTTACAACTTAAGTATGTTGATCAGAACTACACACTTCCATATAAATTATTTCTTTAAATTATACTTAACTAAAAATCCTTAAAAATCATCAAACATAAACATATCTCATCATCTTCATCATCCATCAAGTTTCTCTCACCTTTAACCAAAGTTGACCAAGTTTTTGATGTTCCAAACAAATTCTCAGCTGTAATTAAACATGTATATAGCTTAGAATCATAAAATACTACAAGAAAAACTAACTAAAAACTTTCAAAAATCAAACTTTCTCTCACATTGAAATAGGGTAGATTCTATTCCTGTTCTTCTCTCTAAGTTTTCACCTAGTAAATGAACTCTTTTATGACTGGATTTGTTATATGTTATAGAGGACTTAAAGTGGAAGATTTCATCCATATTGTCCGGAGTCCAATTCAGCTTGGAAAGGGGTCGAACAAATTCAAGAAGGGGAGAGGTATAGTAACGCCTGTGGAACTTTCAGGAGGGAGGTGAGGGTGTGTGGGAGACTATTTTGGGGTGTTTTTAGAGACATCTTAAAGTTATATAAGTCTAGTTTCATGGTCCAGAAGGCTGGGCCTAAATCAGATTTGTAGATGGGTCTAAATTGGCTTTTACTAATGGGTATCCAGTTCACTGGGTTGGGGTAGCCCACTTGTTAGTTTTAGAAAATCCATGAAAAATAGTTCTGGCCCATTTTCTTCCAAATTTACACTTCTCAAGTGTGCTAATATGTCTCTAGTATCTCTCATAAAAATTTGGAGCATACTTGTTTAAGAAAATTTTCCCGATTAGGCCCATTTTGTACAACTTGGTCATTACCGAACAATGTAACTTAAGGTTTTCGGTTTACTTTAAAAATTCATTTGATCATCGAAACCTCCACATCTCCACTCAATTTCATTCCTCATGTAAATTATGCCTTATACTAATTTCCTATAGCCTCAGAATAATTTTTATGAATTTTTAGAATTTATTTCGAATTTATTTCTATTTCTAGGCTCATTTGCTCGGTTTAGTGTAAACCCGAGTTTTACTAACTTTTCAACTTCTAATGTATTAGTTTCACATTCTAATCATCATAACATACTTACAAACATACTTTATTAAAAAGTACTTAAATTTGAGATCTTACCTCGAAACACGTGCCTTGAGCTTCGTGCCACTATCCCGAGGGTGTCGGTCTTTCTGAACCCTACATAACATTTACATGAGTCTTAAACTTCTCGATCTGTCTTAAAATGAACAATAGCATGAAAATTCGAGTCTCACATTCCTCCCAACCTTTTTAAGAATTTGGTCCTCCAAATTCAGCTCGATCCGTCAAACAATCGAGGGTATTTCTCCCTTATAAGACTCTCTAGTTCCCACATTGCTTCTTCCATAGAGTCGTACTGCCAGAGAACCTTTACCAATGGGATCTTCTTCGTCCAAAGTACCATTTCCTTTCTGTCGAGTATCCGGATAGGTTCTTCTACATAGCTCATATCTCCCTAGATGTCCAAAGCTTCATATTCAATGACATGGGAGGGATCCGGATTATATCTCCTTAACGTTGAGACGTGGAAGACGTTATGTATCTCAGAAAGCTATGGAGGTAAAGCTAACCGGTAAGCAACATCTCTCACTCTCTCAAGTATCTCAAACGGACCGATGAAGTGAGGACTTAACTTCCCTTTCTTTCCAAAACGCATGATGCCCTTGCTCGGAGAGACCTTAAGAAACACAAAGTCCCCAACCTGAAACTCCAGTGGCCGTCTACGCACATCAGCGTAACTCTTCTGTCGACTCTGAGCAGCCCAGAGTCTGTCACGAATAATCTAAACACCCTTTGCTGCCCGTTCCACTAAATCAGGAGCCATAATCTTCCGATCACCCACTTCTTCCCAAGCAATTGAGAACCTACATCTCCTGCCATAAAGAGCTTCATAAGGTGCCATCATAATACTAGTATGGTAGCTGTTATTATATGCAAACTCTGCAAGAGGCAAATGGTCGTCCTCTGAACCCTTAAAATCCATTACACACGCCCTCAACATATCCTCCAGGGTCTGAATAGTCTGCTCGGATTGACCGTTAGTCTGAGGATGATAGGCGGTGCTGAATTTAACTGAGATCCCATAGCTTCCTGAAAATGTGTCCAAAATCTAGAGGTAAACCTGGAATCCCTATCAGACGTAATGCTCACGGGAGCCCCATGTAAACGAGCTACCTCTCTAACATACAGTTCTGCCAGGGCACTCAAAGAATTTGTACTCTTAATGGCGAGGAAATGAGCACTCTTAATTAATCTGTCAACATGACCCAAATTGCGTCATGACCTCTTCGGGTTCGGGGTAACCCCATAATAAAATCCATCGTAATATGCTCTCATTTCCACGTAGGCACTGGCAAGGGCTTAAGAAATCCTACGGGCTTCTGATGCTCAATCTTAACCTGCTGACATACCAAGCATCTGGCCACAAATTCTACTACATCCCGCTTCATACCAACCCACCAATACACCTTTCACAGATCATGATACATCTTGGTACTGTCTGGGTGCATGGTGTAGCGGGAGCAGTGAGACTCTCTCAAAATCTGCTGTCTTAGGGCATCATCATTCGGAACACAGATTCAGCCCTTAAACCTCAACAGCCCATTATCACTGACATTAAATCTGACTGCGAAGCTTGCTCTGCTTGGCTAACCATATCAAGTAACCTCTGATCATTTCTTTGCCCCATTCTGATTTGATCTAAGATGCTGGGCTCAATCCGCAGGATAGCAATAAATCCAACCTCCGCTTCTTCAACAATAATCTGGAGTCCGACGAACTGTTCCAATAGCTCTCATTCTCTGACCATCATATGCGACACTATACCCTTCTTACTGAGAGCATCTTCCACCATGTTCGCCTTACCCGGATGATACACAATCTCGCAGTCATAATCCTTAAGGAGCTCTAACCACCGTCTCGTCTCATGTAAAGCTCCTTATGATCAAATATATACTTCAAGCTCTTGTGGTCAGTAAAGATCTGAAATTTCTCACCATACAGGTAGTGCCGCCAAATCTTCAAAGCAAATACCACAGCGGCTAACTCCAGATCATGGGTGGGATGTTTCGCTCATGGTCTTTTAATTGTCTAGAACCATAAGCTATAACTCGACCATTCTGCATCAGTACACATCCCAAACCCTGGTGAGAAGCATAATAATATACCGTGAATCCTCCCAAACCACTCGAATAGTCAGGACGGGCGCCATAGTTAATCTCCGTTTGAGCTCTTGAAAACTTTGCTCGCATGCTTCTGACCAAATAAAAGGAACTCCTTTACGCGTGAGCTTAGTTAGTGGAGTTGCTATTCTGGAGAATCCCTCTACAAATCTCTGGTAGTACCCCGCTAGTCTTAGAAAACTCTGAATCTCTGTTATAGTCCTCGGTTGTTCCCATTTGAGTACTGTCTCAACCTAAGACGGATCAACTGACACCTTGTCTTTGGATATAATGTGACCGAGGAAAGCTATCTGCTCCAGCCAAAATTCACATTTACTTAGTTTCCCATACAATTGTTTCTCCCGAAGAGTCTGGAGTATTGTCCTCAAATGCTACTCATGTTCCTCCTGGGACTTAGAGTAAACCAATATATCATCAATAAAGACAATCACAAATCGGTCTAGATAATCCCAAAATACTTCATTCATCAGACTTATAAAAGCAGTAGAGGTATTGGTCAGGTTAAAGGGCATCACCAAAAACTCATAGTGACCATATCTGGTTCTAAAAGCTGTTTTGGCTAATCTTCCTTTTTGATCCTCAATTGGTGATAACCGGACCTTAGATCAATCTTTGAGAATAATGAAGTCCCTCTCAACTAATCAAATAAATCATCGATTCTGGGCAAGGGGTACTTGTTCTTTACCGTAACCTTATTCAACAATCGGTAATCTATACATAACCGAAGGCTACCATCCTTCTTTCGCACAAACAAAACTGGAGCTCCCCAAGGTGACACACTGGGTCTAATAAAACCCTTGTTTAATAATTCCTGCAACTATTTTTTCAGCTCCTCTAATTCGACTAGTGCCATTCTATAAGGAGTCTTAGAGATTGGTTGGGTATTCTATAAGACCCGATTTTAGTTAAAACACGAAATTAAAAATGCTAAAGGATTGAAATGAAATTCTTGAACATGTGCAAGGGTAAAATGGTTAAAAGATTGAAATTTGATATAAATTCGACAAGAAAATTTCATTAAAATTATGGATTTTAGAAATCTTGATCAATAAAGGAGAAATAATAAAATTTCGGGTTAAATTGATCAAGATATAAATTTATTGGAATAAATCAAAATTTTTACCTCGAAAAAAATTATCCCGAAAATAATCGAAAAATATATCGAAAAGTTGAAATAATACTGATAAATTCAATTAGGGATTAATTGAATAAATTAATAAATTTTTTAGATATTTTGACAAAATAATAGTATTTTAATGATTAAAATAATAATAAAAATAATAAATAATAAATAAAAATAAAATTTATTATAAAAAAAAGAAAACTGGAAAACTGGGTTGTGTGATCGCGTGAAACCCATCGCGCAACCCGTGCCGTTACTTCCCGAACGACGACCGTCGGCGGTGAACCAGGTGAGCTGGTCGAAAGGGGAGAGCCTCACGCCGACGCCGACCCCGACCCAGGCGAAATCCGACAAGGAAACGCTGCCGACAAGGGAGGAAAAGGAAGAGAGAAAATCGAGAAGAGAAAATGAGATTCCCGACCACCGGCGCCGATCTGGCCTACCCTGCCCCGAGCCGAACGTTCCCCAGGCGCAGGCGAGATGATTGGTGGCGGCCACGACCAGCGAAACCCAAGGACGGCGCCAAAAACGGTGGAAAGAGGAAATTGGTACTGACGGTAGAGAGAACAGGTCGGATCGATGACTTTTCGACCGCTTTGGACGAAACCGAAGGAAGATTCATGCTGCGGACGACCCAGCGGAGCCACTCGCAGCGGAAGCCGACGAAGAACCAGTCGGTAAGGCACTGAATCGGCTGAACCAGAGTGAACCGGTGGTCCAAACCGGGTTGAACCGGACCGAACCGGTTCAGCCAATGAGGAAAGAGAAAAAAAGAGAAAAAGGGGAAAAAAAAGAAAAAGAGGAAAAATTGAGGAAAAATCCCGGTGATGTAATCGAGCTACGGGTAAATCAGTAGCGGTCGAAATTGACCGATTTAAATTTTGAAATATTTTATTTAATTAATTTTCGACTGGAAATTTACCCGAAAATTTATGAAATTGTGTAGCTCGACAATTGGCATCCAACGAGAGCTCGAGACAACCTTGATTTACGTACTAGCATGGAATTTCGGGTAAGTAACCCTTATTTACGATAATTTACATCGTTATGTGTGCTTCGAATTTAATTATCGCATAAAATAAATTAAATTATGGAAATTTAGATAAATTGTCGTAAATAATAAATTGAACTTTTCGAGAGTTAGAACGAGGCCCAAGAAATTGTTAGTGGGCCCAATGAGCCCAATAGGCCTCGATAATGTAAAAATTAAGTGGAAAACGGGTTTAAAGCCGATTAAGGCCCATTAAGGTGGAATCGGGGCCCAATAGGGGTAAATGGGCCCAATGATTTAAATTAAGCCCAGAAAATAGGAAATACAATTAAATTGTATGATATCTGACCTGAGAAATATTTATACGTAGTTTCAGACATTGGATTGGGAGCAGATCGGACTGCGTGACGAGACAGCAATGGAAAAGGAAAGGTCAGACTCTACAGAAAAATAAGGTGAGAAAATTCTACGGACTGCTAGAGATAACTTTACGAAACTTCAAAGTTCATATGCAGTCTTTTAAAGTATCTGAAGGGTCTAGAAGTAAGTTAATAATTTTAGTGCCCCGAATGAGCAAATTACTAAAATACCCTTGTTAAGGGTAAAATTTTTAATTTTAGGAAAAATTGGGAGGAGCAAGAACAAGAGGTTCCTACTCGTTCTGGAGATGTTTTGACGCATGCATGAGTAGGCTAGCTAACCTTGAAAGAAAAATGCACAACATTGCATATTTTCAACGAGGAAATTGTTTTGAAAACTGTTTTGAGGAAACAGAGCCGCCTACGTGTTTTTATTGACATGTGACGTGCTAGAGCTCAGCTTGCACAATATTTTGATTTGGGTGATGCATGCATTAGTGCTGGAGCGAGAGCTCGCACTAGAGTTTTACATGCATTGGTGTTGGAGTCTAACTTGCACCTGATTTTACATGATTTTCGTGATACGGTGCTAGAGTCTAACTCGCACCAGGTTTTACATGATTTTCGTGATAGGGTGTTAGAGTCTAACTCGCACCATATATTTATATGATTTTTGAGACAGGGTGTTGGAGCTTCGCTCGCACCAGATTTTCACATGGTTTGCATACAGAGTGCTAGAGCTTAGCTCGCACTAGTTTTACTTGATTTAATGAGAGTGCTGAGCATCGCTCACACTGATTTTATGAGAACATGCAATGAGCCGTGCTTGGAGCGTCGGGTAGACTGTGTGTCACCGATTAAATAGGCTCGCACGTGCGTTCTGAGACAGGGTATGATATATGGTTCCACGGAGTACGATGTACCATGCAAGTAGCATGGAGTACGATGTACCGTGTGGCATCTTCGGATACATGGTATCTTCGGATACGTGTGGCATCTTCGGATGCGTGGGATCGGATAAGACCGACGAGATGGACTGACCCACCTCCCAGACGGTTCCCGATTGTGGTGAGACCCCACACACTAGGATCCGTGTAGGCAGAGGGACTCCAAAGGACACATGGCCATAGTCCTGGTTATTACCGATATACAGATGTTGCCTAGTCTCGCATGTATGATTTTGACGAGATTGAAACTGGGTTTTTAAATCAAATGTGCATGATGATTATTTTCATGCTTTTTTTTAAACCCATGTGTGATGTAAACTGATTTTCATGGTTTTGTGTGAGTCAGGACCACCCGAGGGAGGGGTTGAGTCTTGACTTTATTGTGAAGTTTTTAAATGAGAAAGAAATGATTTAAAAAGAGTTGCATGTTGAATTTTCCATGCGAACGTGTTTTACATGACATCATGAATCATAGCATTAGTTTTAAAATGTGTGGAGAAAGGGTGGTTTATGCATGGTACCACGTTCATGTAGGTAGTATGGTTACCTACTTGTTCGTAGGATTGCCTTACTGAGTTTGATGTGCTCACCCCTTTCATTTTCTCACACAGATAATCTCCAGTAGATGTTGAGGCGACTGAGTACTGCATTCCGGATATCCGCTGCTGCCCATCATTTAAGGTATATACACTTGTACATATTGTATCTAAATAAGCATAGCACAGTAACATGTTTGTAAGTAACTTTAGGGGATGTATAAATATTGTAAACATTTATAAATGACTGAGAAAGAATTAATTTGGTGGGACTGACATTGACGCACAACCCAATTATTAGCGGAGTGTGGTCACGATTAGAGGACAGGTAAGAATCTAAGAATAAACAAAAAGCGAAAAATTTACTCTGATTTTTGGGTAGTTTTAGGCTGTGACATATTCGATACTAAGTAAATAGAAAACTCTAGCTCTCTCTCCGGTGGTAACCCTGGTAGCTCATCAGGAAATACATCTAGAAACTCACAAACAACTGGTATATCCTGTATACTTGGATGTTCCCAGTTCGTATCCGAAGCAGAGGCTATATAACCTTCATCAACAATAAAACATAAGAAAAGTTCATGGAATTTCATATTTTAAAGCATCATATGTTTCATTTCTTAACTGCAAAACATATTTCAAATTTATCAGGTAGGGAGAAGGTTACAGTTTTAATATAGTAGTCTAAACTTACTCTATTAGCAGCTAACCAGTCCATTCCTAATATTACATCAAAACCAAACATATTTAGTAAGATTAGATCTGCATTCATTACCCTATCTCCCACCTTGATTTCACAGTTCCAACACACTCTATCAGTTATTGTGTCTCTTGCATGAGAGTACTAATATGACATACAAAATCTAGGGGTTCAGATTTTACATGCAGACATTTTACAAATTGAGGTGTAATGAACGAGTGTGTGGATCCAAGATCAAACAAAACATTAGCTCGATGATTATAGACAAGAAGATTACCTCTGATAACATCGGATGAGCTATCCGTTGTCTCCTGATCAACTGCGAAGACTCGCCCTCGGGTGACAGGCTTGTTACCTTTCTCTTTTGCTGTAGCCTGCTGATAATTCTATATTTTTAGAATTATTTGTGCTTAATTTCCTAATTAATTATTTAAATCCCCAATTTATTTTGTTAATTATCCCCTTTATTTAATTAAAATTCTCATGTTTGCAGATAAATCAAATCCGGATGAATTTTGAATATTTCGATAGAAAATGGATCGGAATTGGGCTAAAATCGAGATTGAGCCACGCGAACAACACGAGTCATGCCACCGAGCACATCCAATTGGACAAGAAGACCGATGACATGGAAATATCTTTTCAATGAGCCAATGGTGTGAAGACAAGTGACCAAAAAAATGCCAACTCATCACTTATGCTTTGTTTTGTTCATTTGTTAAACCATCACTTTAGTTGTTCTCGGTTAAATTTCAAGAGGTTGCATTCGGGTTCAAACATCTTCACACGGTCTCCTGCTTGCTGATTCTGTTGCTTTGATGTGGGATAATGCACAGCATTTGCACACATCAACAGCATAGTGGAACTCGGTAGGAAAGGCAGTGAAGGAAACCATAGCTCGGGAGCCCTCCTCTGTTCTCTGTTTTGTGTTTTCCATTACTGTTCATCTCCATTCTTTGTAGTATTGCCGAGAGCTAAGGAAGTGTGCAGCACCCGAGCAGCAGGGAGAGCAGCACTGTCCAGATCGATAGCCGAGGATGTGGAGTAGCAGTGCAGGACATAGCAGACCCCGTGTAGCTGGAACCGAGAGCAGGAGCATGGCTGTGCAGAACAAAGCTGGCATCGTGGTGACCTGCTGGTGTGCGTGAAGGAATGGAACAAGTGCAGAAGGCTGGTGATGACAGCAGCATGGGCAGAGGAGGAAGCACAGCCTGGAACCGAGGGGATCCCGTGACCTGCAACCAACACAGAGCCTGGGACAACATGAAACAGCAGTCGAGAACAAACTTGGCAACTGGAACCGAGAGTAGCTGGCAACCAGAAACCAAGGCAGAGTTGGTGGACAGCAGACTAGCACTGAACCGAGAGGCATGGACAAGCCTCACTCGTGAGCATGCAGTGGACAGCACCTTACCAACCCGAGCCGTGACCTGGAAAACAAAATGCAAAATGACAGATGAATACTATTTTGGAGGGAGTTGTTGGATGATTTAAATTCTTAAGGCTTTGTTTGGCTATTGCATTCTAGTGATTAATTCATTTTTGCATGCATTTTAGTTAGTTAATTTCAATGTTTTTAGTTAGCTTAGTTAGATTAATTTCAATGCATTAGTTTAACTTAGATTTAATTTGGGTACTAAGTAATTTTTATTCTAGTATTAGGGGTAGTGCTTAAAATTAATTTAGATAAGCTCATGCATTTTGATTAAGTAGTTTAAAATTGCATTTTAGGTTAGTTTAATTGTAGTTTAATTTTATTGCTTTATTTTCATAATTGCATTTTAGTTTAATTGCGTTAATTAGTTTTAACTGTTTTAATTTCTTTTGTAGGTTTTTTATTTTAATTGCGTTGAGCACTGTAAGTAATTTTGCTCGGTTTTAATTTCTTTATTTTATAGTTTCATTATTTTATTGCTTTCAGTATTTTCAATTCTAGATTAGTAGATCACCCACCTTAATTTCATAATTTGCTAGAATATACTTAGAGTAAGATTAACCGGTAGTTAATTAGGCTAACCAACTTATCTGAGGGACGATAACTTGGGACTCAAATCTCATTATTACTTGTACGACCCGTGCACTTGCAGTAATACCCTTAGGGCCCATCAAGTTTTTGGCGCCGTTGCCGTGGAAGTCTTAATTAGCCATTAGTTAATATCGGTGAAACTATGCTTAGGTATAATTCTAGCTTGTGAATATTTAGGGTGTAAGTATTTAGAGCCATAGCTTAGGTTAGTTAAATTTTCTGTTAATTAAAATCAAAAAATAATTGAAAAATTGAAAAACTTAAAAAAAAAAAAATTCTAAGGACTTTTCGATGATTGCATGCGTAGAGTCAGGAGTTAAGATAACTTTCCTCTAGATCCTGAAATTGAACGAACTCTTCGAAAAATTTGAAAGGATTCTAGGAAATTATTAGCTCCGCTGCAATTCACCATGGCAGAAAATAGGAAAATTAAGACCATTGGAGATTATGCAATACCGACTATTGGAGGTTATTATACCGGCATTAGGCCACCAGCTGTCCATGCAAACAATTTTGAAATTAAGCCTGCAATGCTCTAGATGATCCAGACCTCTTTACAGTTCAATGGGCTTCCTCACGATGACCCACATGCTCACCTTGGGCAATTCTTGGACTTGTGCAACACCTTCAAACATAATGGATTATCTGATGATGCGCTTAGGCTTAGATTATTCCCCTTCTCACTTAGGGATAGGGCGAGAAACTGGTTAACCTCCCTGCCTCTAGGATCCATTTCTACATGGGACGAGTTAGCCCATCAATTTCTATCTAAGTTTTCCCTCCCTCTAAAATAGCCCAACTACGTAGTAATATATCTTCCTTTGCTCAGTACGACTCTGAATCTCTTTACGAGGCATGGGAACGATATAAAGAGCTTCTTAGGAAGTACCCTCACCATGGCCTACCTTTGTGGTTGCAAGTCCAGACCTTCTACAATGGACTTACAAGCCCAAATAGGACCATTGTTGACGCTGCGGCAGGTGGAGCCCTGATGTGCAAAAGAGAGGAGGAAGCTTACGAGCTTTTAGACAAGATGACAGCTAACAACTATTTATGGTCCTCAAAGAGGCAAATGCCAAAGAAGTCGGCGGGTATTTATGAGCTCGACACACTGTCTACCTTGACCTCTCAAATCGCTAACCTTACGAAGAAGGTAGAGTCGCTCAGTACCCAACATAATCCTCCCTTGAGTCCTAACCCTATGTATTCTGCCCAAAGTCCTTTCCTTTACTGTGAGCTGTGCAGTGGTACCCACTCTGTAGATAGATGTCCACTTAACCTAGAACGGTTCAATATGTTGCTCCACTTCAGAAGCAACAGAACAACCCCTTGTCAAACACCTACAACCCAGGGTGGAGGAACCATCCTAACTTCTCCTGGAGCCAAAACCAAGAGCAAACTTCTAACTCTAGACCTGCAGAACCCCCTAGTTTTCAAGCTCCACCGATTCATGTACCACCACAGTCGCAATTTCCATTTCCATACCATCAACCATCCCCACCTCATTTTCAACATCATCCACCTCAATATCATCCATCACCACCACCACCACCACAACTTATGCAGCCCCAATTCTACCATGCACCAGCAGCTGAGAAGAAGCCTACATTAGAGGAGATGTTCTCAACGAACCTGCAAAATCAAGCTGCTTCAATTAAGAACGTAGATGTTCATGTGGGACAAATAGCTAGTGCTCTTAGCCAACGTCCTCAAGGGACCCTTCCTAGTAATACTGAAGTTAATCCTGTTAAGCAAAGGGAGGGTAAGGAACATGTTAGATCTATCACCCTTAGGAGTGGCAGAAAGCTAGATGAGCCACAAGTCAAGTCCCAACCTGAACAGCACATAGTTGAAGAATCCTTAAGTTCTAACGAAGCAGCTCAGAAAGAGCAGGAACCTAAAGATTGGGCTGCCAAGGAAACAAAGCTAAGCGCTTCTTCATCTATACCTTCTTCTTATTCATTGCCTTCCTCACCCTCTGATTCTACAAAGTTGACTATGAGAGTGCAAGATCAAGAAGTGAAGTTTAATGTTTTCAAACCTTTGAAGCTCCCTGATGACTCTCAAGAGTGTTTTAAGATAGAGATTGAGGAGAACATAAGGCTTGACCATATAAAATCTGAAAGAAGGAGGGAAGTAGATAGGGCTCAAGAGGATTTAATTGTTAACATTCTGTCACCATTTTGGCTAATCCTCTTACTCTTCGTCCTGCTGCTGAGTGTTGTCTTCCTCAGCTGCATTTGAAATGGTTGTGTTTTTCTTTTCACCTTGTATATAGTTCTTTTTCTTTTTCTTTTCTGTTGCTTCTTTCTTTGTTTATTTTGCAGGTTTAATTTCTAGTTTTACGCTTTCAATCAAAGCTTCAGTTGTTCATCATCATCAGAAAGGGGAGTATTCTGTTCTTGAGCTTAAATTCTTATATTATCTGCACACTGAGGACACTGTTCACTTTAAGTTTGGGGGAGGGGATATCACTTGAGCTATTTTGTGAAAAATTGGATAAATTTTCAAATTTTTTTTGAAAATCTGAGAAAGAATTTTCAAAATTTTTTTCGATAATATGAGCTTAAATTGTTTGATTTTGGGATGATTTAGGGCTTAGCATGTAGTTTTCCCATATTCCGATGATATGACCCCATGATTAAGTATGATTTTGATTGACTGAGAAGCATGATTATAGGAAAAACATGAAGTTGAGTTCTTGAATTTGTCTTGATTCTGATTGCGATTGCCTCATCTTATGCACATGTCATGTCATGAATCTGTATATTTATTTAGAGAAAGCTTATGTGGACAGAGGATTGCATTTGTTCAGTTGATTTTGTGCATCATATTCTAGAATTTGCTTGATCTAATCTCGAGGTGAAATATTAGATCACACTTGATTAGGGAGATGATTTAGGCCATCTTTGGATTGTTTGAGCCTTTCTAGCCTTCCTTGTACATATTCTACCCCTAGTCACCCATCTGGGCCAAATAAGTTTTTCTCTGTAAATATACCTACGTTATTTTCCTTAGCTTAAATACTTTATTCCTATCCCTTACCCCAAAAGCATGAAAAGTCATTGGGATATATTTTGAGCTATATGGGTATTAAGTGATAGTGAAAGAGTATGTATAAAAAAAAAGAAGAAAGAAAAAGAACAAGAAAAGAAGAAAGAAAAAAAATTCAAAAAAAAAAATTGTTTAGCAAAAGAAATAAGTTTGGGGGAAATAAATTAGAGCTCTTACATTATAGATCCTAGAAGTAATGCATGTTAAGGGGTATTTAAACCTAAATCGACTTTATCATACCTTAGCCCCAGCCTTACATTACAAGCTTAATGAAGTCCTATTAATCTTTGATTAAGTGTGACTACATTAGTGGAGAGATTAGTGAAAAGCAAACTTATGAGAATGATCACATGTCTCTGACTTTGCATTCACTGTGTTTGCATAAATTGATCCGGATAAGGTACTGAGAAGTGACTTAGACATTTTTCACACACTCACGAGGAGTCCAATTTGGGTTAGGACTTATGATTGAATAATTCTAAGTGTTGGACTTGTAATTGTGAGTCTTTAATTTCATAGTCTGTACTTTTTCTTTGAGGATGATATTGGGAAAATTATTATGTTTTGTACTTGTCATTCCTACAATCATTTTGTTTTGCTTGAGGACAAGCAAAAGCTCAAGTTTAGGGGTGTGATAATTCTATATTTTTAGAATTCCCTTGGTGAAAATACTTTAGCAACATCACACTGTGGAAGAAGCCACATGGGAATTGGAGAATTCGATGCGGGAGAGGTATCCCGAGTTGTTCACAGAATAATTGATTCTAATTTGGAGGACCAAATTTTCTAAGTGGGGGAGAATGTGAGACCCCGTATATGTATAATGGTATATATGTTCATAGAAATGTAAATAGAGTTGTACTATGAATTCATGAGTGAATATATGTGATGTAAGTCCATAAGTAATGTACACACTTGTAATGAGAGTGGTAATTGTACATACAAGTTACATTAAGTATGAATGTGAAGAAATGGACTTAAACATGTGGAGAATGTGTGTAGAATGGATTATGAGTAGTTTGGTAAAATGGAAGTAGAATTGTATAAGATGTGCACTTCCATTTTTGTTTATATTAAGTACCATTGGTCATACAAATATTCTACACAAGTTTTAATGTGTATGAAGTAAGGATGGATGCCATTTTCAAGTCTCAAAGATGAATGGATGAGAAAAGGATCATGGTAGCAAATTAAGGATGTTTGGTAACTGTTGCTGCAGAAGAACTGCAGAAAATCTGGAAATTGTGAAGGGCAGATCGATCTCATGGGATGAGAGATCGATCTGGAAGAGCCAGAATGTTCTTATTTGGGCAAAGGAATAGAGCAGATCGATCTCCAATGGAGCCAGATCGATCTCCTAAGCATTCTGTAGTGAAAAGATCGATCCCCAAGCACCTAGATCGATCTCCTTAGCTCTCTGTTTGGGAGCAGATCGATCTCATGCTTCGACAGATCGATCTCATGCTTCGACAGATCGATCTCATGCTTAAAATGTCGTGAAAAAAGAGGGATTTAAGGGGACCAGATCGATCTCCTCTTGGACTAGATCGATCTCCTTAAGCTATTTCTATATAAGGAGTGCTGAAAATCAGAAAATTTCGAGAAAAACACTAACCTTCCACTTTCAACCCAAAAACCTAACTTTCTCTCTCTAAAATCAACCATTTTCAGTGAGGTTTGAAGAGAGACCATTAGAGGGAAAGTTGTTCCTATCAAAGAGAAGAACAACATAGTTGGAAGGCATTTTCCCATTGTTGGTATTGAAGGAGTTAAGGGCATTGCCATTTGGAGCAAGAAGAGAAATTGAATTGGGTAAGATTCTAACACTCCAACTATGGTACATTGTTTATATAATTGATTTTGGAGTTGTTTGGCATGAGTATGGATGGTTAGAAACTATCTAAAATGCATTGGAATGATTATGACCTAGAAATGGTCTAGAGTGAGAAAGTGGAATGTATGGAGATTAATGATGAATGAGATATGTAGAAGTTATTAATAGTGTTGTGGTATGATTTTAAGGTGTGGTTAGTGGATAAATTGTGAGATTTACCTAAAAGAGGTAAAATGTGGATTAAGGCATTTGTAAAATGCATAAGTGAATAATATTGACTAGTGAGGTCAATTATGGGTTAAATACATTAACTCAATTGATTTAATGAATGAATCGCAGCTTCCGAGGATACGCCGAGGCGAGTTGAGCCAAGAGCGTGAGAAGCTAAAAGGAAAGGAGTCACACCAAGTAAATCGAGGTAAGGGAATTGTGTGGACTCTTAGAGATATCTGTGTGCAATTTGGGCGCTTAAATGTTTTGCTAGAATGCATGAGATTAGGAAATGATGTTGGGTGATTGAAGGGTAAAAGTTGGGAGTTTGAGAAATGTGCATGAAAACAAAAGCATATTGCTTTGAAAATCATGTTTTATTGCTTTTTAGCAAATGATTGGTAGGCTGGCTAACATTGAAATGATTTGCAAAAGAAATGAGTGTGTTTTGGTTTTGTTAACCATACTTTGCAAAGTTTTGAGCCACCTACATGATTTCGTGAGTATGAAAGCGTGCTAGAGTATGACTAGCATGAGATTTGACGTGTTTTATACACATGAGTACAAGAGGCACTAGTTTTCACATGGATTTCATAATTGTTTTGGCATTGTGCTTGGAGTTTGTCTCGCACTGGATGCCCACCTTGCATGTTGCCGTGTTTGGAGCTTCGAGTAGACTGGGTGTCACATGGATTAAATAGGCTCACACGTGCATTATTTTGACATGATTAATTAGTCGTGTTAGGAGCTTCGGGTAGACAAGAGGTCGTACCGATTAAATAGGCTCACACGTGCGTTTGAGATGTGGCGTGATATGATGTGTTGATTGGGTCCACGGAGTACGTTGTACCGTGCATGTAGCATGGGGTACATTGTACCGTGTTGAGTTGTGATGTGCCGTCTTCGGACGAGATCTGCTATGGACCGACGGGTAGGATTTGACCCACCTCCCGTGTGGAAGCAGATAGTGATGATATGCCGCACACCTGATCCGTGTAGCCGGTATCACAGGTTATGTACATAGGCCTTGAGGTTATTACCTATTGTTGAACTGCCTATCTCACATGTCTACTGCTATTTGAGAATAAATCCATGTTTGAAATGATTTGTGGGTCAGGAAAGCCCGAGGGATGGGCTGAGACCTGACCAGTGTTGAATTGATTTGTTAATGGTTTTAAAGTGCATGGATGCATGATGTTTAATGCCATGTTTTATTGTGAAAATGCATGATGGGTAATGCCATGCTTTTATTGTGAATTATGCATGATGAATTATACCATGCTTTGTGTTGAAATGTGCACTTGATTTTAATAGCATGAATGCTTTACATACCATTAACACAATCATACACTCATGTTTTGAGATAAATGATGAATTAAATGCTTTTGAGCATGGCATCACGATCACGTAGATAGTGCAGTATCTACCTGTTCGCATGATTGCCTTACTGAGCGTGTGGTTTGCTCACCCCCTTACTTTCCCCTTCTCTACAGAGATTTGAGTATAGAGTGAGCGTGACTGGAGGCGTTTCCCTTTTTGGTAATCCGCTACATCCCATCGCTAAAGGTATACACACTTGGATTATTTTGTATCTAAACTAGACATAGCACAGTAGCATTTTGTATGTAACTACTGGGGATGTAAAACAATGTAAACACATGTAACAACTCTGATATATATATACATTTATACAAGTGTTTACTCATAAATAATGTTTCAAATTGAATTAGTATGGTGGAGTGAGTTAGACGTCGACACACAGCCCAACTGTTATGAGTGTGGTTGTCCACGATGGAGGAAGGATGATTAAAGATTGATGCATGAAAATGCGAAAAATTTGTACGTATTTTGGTAAGTTGAGGGTCATGACAGAACATGTTAGATCTATCACCCTTAGGAGTGGCAGAAAGCTAGATGAGCCACAAGTCAAGTCCCAACCTGAACAGCACATAGTTGAAGAATCCTTAAGTTCTAACGAAGCAGCTCAGAAAGAGCAGGAACCTAAAGATCGGGCTGCCAAGGAAACAAAGCTAAGCGCTTCTTCATCTATACCTTCTTCTTATTCATTGCCTTCCTCACGCTCTGATTCTACAAAGTTGACTATGAGAGTGCAAGATCAGGAAGTGAAGTTTAATGTTTTCAAACCTTTGAAGCTCCCTGATGACTCTCAAGAGTGTTTTAAGATAGAGATTGAGGAGAACATAAGGCTTGACCATATAAAATCTGAAAGAAGGAGGGAAGTAGATAGGGCTCAAGAGGATTTAACTATTAACATTCTGTCACCATTTTGGCTAATCCTCTTACTCTTCGACCTGCTGCTGAGTGTTGTCTTCTTCAGCTGCATTTGAAATGGTTGTGTTTTTCTTTTCACCTTATATATAGTTCTTTTTCTTTTTTCTTTTCTGTTGCTTCTTTCTTTGTTTATTTTGCAGGTTTAATTTCTAGTTTTACGCTTTCAATCAAAGCTTCAGTTGTTCATCATCATCAGAAAGGGGAGTATTCTGTTCTTGAGCTTAAATTCTTATATTATCTGCACACTGAGGACACTGTGCACTTTAAGTTTGGGGGAGGGGATATCACTTGAGCTATTTTGTGAAAAATTGGATAAATTTATAAATTTTTTTTTTGAAAATCTGAGAAAGAATTTTCAAAATTTTTTCGATAATATGAGCTTAAATTGTTTGACTTTGGGATGATTTAGTGCTTAGCATGTAGTTTTCCCATATTCCGATGATATGACCCATGATTAAGTATGATTTTGATTGACTGGGAAGCATGATTATAGGAAAAGCATGAAGTTGAGTTCTTGAATTTGTCTTGATTCTGATTGCGATTGCCTCATCTTATGCACATGTCATGTCATGAATCTGTATATTTCTTTAGAGAAAGCTTATGTGGACAGAGGATTGCATTTGTTCAGTTGATTTTGTGCATCATATTCTAGAATTTGCTTGATCTAATCTCGAGGCGAAATATTAGATCACACTTGATTAGGGAGATGATTTAGGCCATCTTTGGATTGTTTGAGCCTTTCTAGCCTTCCTTGTACATATTCTACCCCTAGTCACCCATCTGGGCCAAATAAGTTTTTCTCTGTAAATATACCTACGTTATTTTCCTTAGCTTAAATACTTTATTCCTATCCCTTACCCCAAAAGCATGAAAAGTCATTGGGATATATTTTGAGCTATATGGGTATTAAGTGATAGTGAAAGAGTATGTATAAAAAAAAAGAAGAAAGAAAAAGAAAAAGAAAAGAAGAAAGAAAAAAAATTCAAAAAAAATTGTTTAGCAAAAGAAATAAGTTTGGGGGAAATAAATTAGAGCTCTTACATTATAGATCCTAGAAGTAATGCATGTTAAGGGGTATTTAAACCTAAATCGACTTTATCATACCTTAGCCCCAGCCTTACATTACAAGCTTAATGAAGTCCTATTAATCTTTGATTAGGTGTGACTACATTAGTGGAGAGATTAGTGAAAAGCAAACTTATGGGAATGATCACATGTCTCTGACTTTGCATTCACTGTGTTTGCATAAATTGATCCGGATAATGTACTGAGAAGTGACTTAGACATTTTTCACACACTCTCGAGGAGTCCAATTTGGGTTAGGACTTATGATTGAATAATTCTAAGTGTTGGACTTGTAATTGTGAGTCTTTGATTTCCTAGTCTGTACTTTTTCTTTGAGGATGATATTGGGGAAATTATTGTGTTTTGTACTTGTCATTCCTACAATCATTTTGTTTTGCTTGAGGACAAGCAAAAGCTCAAGTTTGGGGGTGTGATAATTCTATATTTTTAGAATTATTTGTGCTTAATTTCCTAATTAATTATTTAAATCCCTTATTTATTTTGTTAATTATCCCCTTTATTTAATTAAAATTCTCATGTTTGCAGATAAATCAAATCCGGATGAATTTTGAATATTTCGATAGAAAATGGACCGAAATTGGGCTAAAATCGAGATTGAGCCACACGAACAACACGAGTCATGCCACCGAGCACATCCAATTGGACAAGAAGACCGATGACATGGAAATATTTTTCCAAGGAGCCAATGGTGTGAAGACAAGTGGCCAAAAAAATGCCAACTCATCAAGGATGTGAAAATTACCATTTTACCCCTAGTTTGTTTATAAATAGGAAAGGATGACAATTGAAGAAGGATGTAATTTTTAGGAGTAGAAGTTAATGTAATTTTAGGAGTAGGAGTAGTGTAATGTAATGTAGGTTAGGGTAGAATAGTTTGTAGATTAATTTTTCAAAGCTTTTTACAAGTTGTTTTACTATTCATTTAATGTTCTTCATTTCTCTTTGTTAATTTTCATTTTTATTTTCAATGGATAATCAATCTCTTTTTCATGTTCTCGGTTTCCTTCCATGAGTTCTTTTTTTTTTTTTATTTCCATAACTTATTTTCATGTCTCGGTTTCTCTTCATTATGCATCACTTATGCTTTCTTTTGTTCATTTGTTAAACCATCACTTTAGTTGTTCTCGGTTAAATTTCAAAAGGTTGCATTCGGGTTCAAACATCTTCACACGGTCTCCTGCTTGCTGATTCTGTTGCTTTGATGTGGGATAATGCACAGCATTTGCACACATCAACAGCATAGTGGAACTCGGTAGGAAAGGCAGTGAAGGAAACCATAACTCCGGAGCCCTCCTCTGTTCTCTGTTTTGTGTTTTCCATTACCGTTCATCTCCATTCTTTGTAGTATTGCCGAGAGCTAAGGAAGTGTGCAGCACCCGAGCAGCAGGGAGAGCAGCGCTGTCCAGACTGATAGCCGAGGATGTGGATTAGTAGTGCAGGACATAGCAGACCCCGTGTAGCTGGAACCGAGAGCAGGAGCATGGCTGTGCAGAACAAAGCTGGCATCGTGGTGACCTGCTGGTGTGCGTGAAGGAATGGAACAAGTGCAGAAGGCTGGTGATGATAGCAGCATGGGCAGAGGAGGAAGCACAGCCTGGAACCGAGGGGATCCCCTGACCTGCAACCAACACAGAGCCTGGGACAGCATGAAACAGCAGTCGAGAACAGACTTGGCAGCTGGAACCGAGAGTAGCTGGCAACCAGAAACCAAGGCAGAGTTGGTGGACAGCAGACTAGCACTGAACTGAGAGGTATGGACAAGCCTCACCCGTGAGCTTGCAGTGGACAGCACCTTACCAACCCGAACCGTGACCTGGAAAACAAAATGCAAAATGACGGATGAATAGTATTTTGGAGGGAGTTGTTGGATGATTTAAATTCTTAAGGCTTTGTTTGGCTATTGCATTCTAGTGATTAATTCATTTTTGCATGCATTTTAGTTAGATTAATTTCAATGTTTTTAGTTAGCTTAGTTAGATTAATTTCAATGCATTAGTTTAACTTAGATTTAATTTGGGTACTAAGTAATTTTTATTCTAGTATTAGGGGTAGTGCTTAAAATTAATTTAGATAAGCTCATGGATTTTGATTAAATAGTTTAAAATTGCATTTTAGGTTAGTTTAATTGTAGTTTAATTTTATTGCTTAATTTTCATAATTGCATTTTAGTTTAATTACGTTAATTAGTTTTAACTGTTTTAATTTCTTTTGTAGGTTTTTTATTTTAATTACGTTGAGCACTGTAAGTAATTTTGCTCGGTTTTAATTTCTTTATTTTATAGTTTTATTATTTTATTGCTTTCGGTATTTTCAATTCTAGATTAGTAGATCACCCACCTTAATTTCATAATTTGCTAGAATATACCTAGGGTAAGATTAATCGGTAGTTAATTAGGCTAACCAACTTCTCTGAGGGACGATAACTCGGGACTCAAATCCCATTATTACTTGTACGACCCGTGCACTTGCGGTAATACCCTTAGGGCCCATCGCCTGCCTCTGGGGGACTTGCCTCTGCGCAGTATTTATCTCTCAAGAGGTGGGGGTGGCTAATCTAGGGGTTGTGGGGTCGACAATGATGGACAATCCTTAATCAGATGTCTCCTCTGTCCACAACCAAAACAGGCACCCGCTATCCAGTAGCATGGCCCACTGTGCATCTTACCACAATCCTTACAACTTCTCATAGGTAACATATGACTTCAAGTGGTTACAGGGGTAATAGCAGTAGTCCCAGGTCTATCAGCCCTCACAGGAGCCTCGCCAAGCTTCAGTCTCTTCAGCTGAGCCCTCATCGATTCTGATCTAGAGATCTTTACTCTCTTACCTTTACCCTTTGACTTCCCCCGAAATCTGTACTAAGCCTGAGTAACATCGAGGCCTCTCTCAATATCCTGAGCACGCTTGAGTGTATCACTGAATTCTGTAATAAGAAAACCAAGGAGTCTATCCTGAATGGCTGGTCGCAACACGGACAAAAACCTCCGCATGCGACGCTGCTCATCTCTGATTGTCTTCGGGTCATACTGCATAAGAGTAGTAAATCTATTCTCATATTCATCAACAGTCATGCTGCCCTATGATAACTCCAAAAACTCTGTTTGCATTCTCTGCTAGGCAATAGGCGGTACATACTGACCCCTGAAAGCAGCTATGAAAGTCTCCCAGGTAATCTCTAGGTGTCAGGACCTCAAATGTATTCTGGTGGTTCTCCACCAAATACCAGCTTGTCCAGTCAACATATAGGTTGCCATTCTAACTCTATCTGCATCTGTACAATCTAAACACTCAAATATCCTTTCCAAGTCTGCCAGCCATTCCTCAGCCTGTACTAGTTCCTTCACACCCTTAAACTTTAGAAGGTGCATCTTCAGAAATTCTTTCATTCCAACCTTGTCTCTATCATTTACCCCAATTTTTACCTGAGGCTGAACTACCAGAGGTGCCGAGGGGCCTGTGGAGGAGGAGGTAGAAGAGGAGGAGGTGCGGGCATAGTAACACCGGTATCTGAAGCATGTGCCCCAAACTTCTGGGCAAGCATAGCTGTGAGGGCATTGAGCTCCTCTCTCATGACCTGAACACTCTGCTCCAATCTCCTCATCCGGGAATCGAGACTCTCTGCCTGAAGGGGAGGAGGTGAAGGGGGTCGGTCTTGCCTCATTGGGCGACCTCTTCTACCACTCATGGTAACTGCTTATGTATTACCTGCACCAATACCAATAATTTTTAGCTATAGCTATAACATGTATATACAATTTATAACCAAACAAGTACAGATACTTGAGATGTAATCACACATTAAATACTGATACTGACAGTACTAGACAACACTTGCTCTGATACCACGTTAACTGTAATGCCCCAGAAGCGCGAAAATAGGGGCTAACTTTTTCCTTTAAATCTTATTTTTCTACTTAGGTTGCATTCCTATACAGTGTAGGTTACTTCGTTTCTTTCTTTACTTATTCTTTTAACCATTTAATTTTACCAAAAATTTTGCCAGCATAACCTTTTTATAATATATCCTATCCTCCTGCAGGTAAACCCAATTTATTTTCGCAAGACAGTTGATTTTATTTCTTAAACTAATTACTTTCAACCCTACATTTTTACAACTATAACTTCCATATCCATACTCAGTATCAACAACATTTCATTCACTTCCCAAAACGTTTACATAATAATCCATAAAACAACTAATTACATCCTAAAAGCATTTTTATATAATCCAGTATCTGTACAATATACATGTCTGGGAATAAATATCCGATGATATACCTGAGCGAGTATTAAAACTAGTCTGGGAGGCACTGAATCCACCAGCTACTCACGTACTTGTAAATAGCTGAATAATCTCACTGCAGGTACTCTGAAATGGGAGATGAGAAGGGGTGAGCTTCTGGGAAAAGCTCAGTAAGGTATGCATTTAAAATAATTCTAACAATTTAAAAACAATTAGAAAATTAGAATAAACATACTTCCTTACATACATACTTAGGAAACCATTTTACATGCTTACTTTAAAATACATCACACTTCATCAAAACGTTGTACATACTTTCATATACAAAACATCATACATACTTTCTTCGTTAAAACATTATACATCAAAACATGGAGACTAGGCTATTTCAACATAGTTATCATGCAACATATCATATCCTCTGCAGAGGTAATAATACCTATGGCCATGGTAGGGGCTGTAGACTGGATCAGGGTCGTACAATGGTTCTAATATAGTATCTCAATCACACTAGCACACAGCTAGGGCACGGGTACCAACGGTACACACCGTGCAGTCACAAGATACTTCAAAAATAGACACCACGTGTAGTGAAAACAACACCACTTAGGCGGAATAGGCACTACACTGGTGAATCCGAACTAATACTGCGTGTGACGAAACCAGGACACCACAAGTAGTAGGTATGATTATGCACTCAGCATATAAAATTCGCTTTTATTGATGGGTATCCAGTTCACTGGGTTGGGGCAGCCCACTGGTTAGTTTTAGAAAATCCATGAAAAATAGTTCTGGCCCATTTTCTTCCAAATTTCCACCTTTCAAGTGTGCTACTATGTCTCTAGTATCTCTCATAAAAAATGGAGCACATGTGTTTAAGAAACTTTTCCCGATTGGGCCCATTTTGCACAACTTGGTCATTACCGAACAATGTAACTTATGATTTTCGGTTTACTTTAAAAGTTCATTTGATCACCAAAACCTCCATATCTCCACTCAATTTTCATTCCTCATGTAAATTATGCCTTATGCTAATTTCCTATAGCCTCAGAATAATTTCGTGAATTTTTAGAATTTATTTCAAATTTATTTATATTTCTACGCTCATTTGCTCAGTTTAGTGTAAACCCGAGTTTTACTAGCTTTTAAACTTCTAATGTATTCGTTTCACATTCTAATCATCATAACATACTTAAAATCATACTTTATTAAAAAGTACTTAAATTTGAGATCTTACCTCGAAACACGTGCCTCGGGCTTCGTGCCACTATCTCCAGTGTCTCGATCTTTCGGAGCCCTACATAACATTTACATGAGTCTTAAAATTTTGAATTTTTCTTAATATGAACCATAGCATGAAAATTCGGGTCTCACAGATGTCTCTTTAAAAGGGATGATTTTCAAAACATAAAAATCAACACTATAAATTGTGCTATTTCTCATTAACCATGAAAACATTAGCCCATCTATCTATTCTTCTGCTAAACAGTAGTAAAAACACTCAAAAATGTGGTTTTCATGCTTTCTACAACTTTTTTCAAAAGTTGACTTTTTTGCCTAACTAGGGGCAAAATTGTAATTTACCCATATCGAGTCATTATAAATATTATTCACTTTCTTTGACCCTCAGACTTTTTAAGTGAATGTAAAAGCAGATGAAACTATGTACAAATATCTCTAACTACTTGCAAAAGTCCCTTACCTCGAATCATGTTAAGTGATTTCACTTCCTCGGTGCTGCTCAATCATGCAGTCTGATCAACTCCCAATATAAACTTCGGAGCTGCATATAACCATTCATCAAGTTAATTACAATTTTTCTACTGTATTTAACATTTAATACAGTCTATTTCACTTAATGGGCTCGTTTACACTTATTAGACCTTGATGAACCTCAATGGGCCTATCATTGTCTTAAGCCCATTTCCATTTTACTATTCATTTACGTTGGACCTATTGGGCTTGTGGGGCCCACCAACTCTTATTGGGCTTTTTTGAGGCCCATAACATCACATTGGGTCGAAAGCAATTAGGCTTGGCCCATTGACCTCTTGGCCATGGCATGTGGCCGAGAGCCATCATACCGCCCATGCCGAGCACCACGCCACTTCATGGCCATTTGGCTAGTTTCTCACTTAGGCATTTTGTCATACACTTAGTTGGCAATGTCTTAGCCTTTAACTTAGTTCATTTAGGCATTTCATCAAACATCTTGATTGCCAACTTCAATTTATTCACCAATTGATCAAATTGATTAAAACTAACTATGCCATAATCATAAACACATGTATACCAACCTATTCATGCCTTAAAATCATATTGGTATTCATCAATTTACAATTACCCATTTTCGACCAACCTTAGTTCATGGTGATTTCATGTGTTTTAATGCATAAAACATATACCAATCAACTTAGAATAATTCATAGATTAACATATATAAATTTGGAAGCTTGAAATTATACCTAGCTTACACTTCCCCTTGTGGCTGCGACTTCCTCCAAATTTGTCTTTCTCACTATGGCTCCTTGATAGCCAATTCCAAAGTATGTTAATCTTCTCTCAATTTGGTACAACTTCCATAAAGATTGCAAGTTCCAAATATGTCTCTAACCTAGTGATTTCTAGTGAGAGAAAACTTGAATATGGTTTGGTAATGGTGTTTCCTTGTTTGCAGAGAATGATGGGATGAAGAAGACCATGTGTTGGCTGATTTAATAACCTAAAGACTTAGTTATTAAGTCATGAAATTCAGCCATCTTATTTGACTTGAAATGGGTTTAGGTTATAATTACCAAATTGGATTTTGTAACCATTTACTAATGAGTTTTAATTTAAACTAATGGGCTTTAACTTTGGGCTTCTTGGTTTGGGTCTTCCTCATGGGCTTTCAGGCTAAAAATTTTTTTACTAATTAGGCCTTCAATTGTCTCAATATTGGGCCCACAAATTGGCCCAACAATTTGTGAGATCTGAGAATTTCAGACATATTTAATGATGTAATAAGAATTTGAAGTGTAATTCATTGAACTAAGTGAATTGTGGGAATTATAATTAGAAATTTTTATGTTAAATGTGTAAAATAAGCATGAACTATGAAGACAGATCGATCTGGGAGAATGAGAGATCGATCTGGTGAGTTATAAACGACAAAGAAGGAGAAATTTAAGGAGCAGATCGATCTGGGAGAAGGAGAGATCGATCTGGTGAGCTAAAAATGACAAGGAATGAGAAATTTGAGGAGCAGATCGATCTCCAATGGAAGAGATCGATCTCCTTATGAATCTGTTTGAGAAAGGATCGATCTCATGAGGAGGAGATCGATCTCCAAATGCTTCTGTTTGGGGAGAAGATCGATCTCTTTAGGAGCAGATCGATCTCATAAAGCCATAAAGAGATCGATCTCACCCTTCGACAGATCGATCTCCTAGGCATAAAATTGCCCAGATCGTCCCCAAATTTCAAACACAGATCGATCTCAGCAAGAGGCAGATCGATCTCCTACCTCCAGTCTATATAAGGAACCCGTGTTTTCTCTTGAAATTTCACTTTCTCTCTCTTCCAAAACCTCCATTTTTCCGAAAACCTAGTTTCTCACTCCTCCAAATCCCCCATTTTCGACCGAATCAGCTATTGTGGTAAGAAGGAAAGTTGTTCCTCATCAAAGGGAGAACAACATACTTGGAAATCGAAGGACGAATCGGATCGAGGCGTGAGTTGTGCGTCTCACAAGCTTTGGGTAATTTCTAAACCTCGATCTTGATATTTGAGTTGATTTTGATGTTATTGGTGGTGGTAATTGTGTTGAAATAGTTGAGGAATGATTAGGGATTGATGAGATTGTAATGTAGTTGGATTAATGTTGATATTTGGAAATTGTGGCAATTTTGAGAATTGTGCTATAAACGGAAATATAGACAATGTGGTGAATTAGCGTAGATAATTGGTATTAGAGATATCGAACGTTGAGATATTGAAAATGAGGTTGTAGTTTAGGGTTGAGTTATGAAAATCAAGAGATTTGAGGTGTTATGAGCGATGATGCTCGATTTTGAGAATTGAGGCTTATGTGATGTGGAGTATTGATGTTTTAACATCGTTTGGACAGCTCGGGAGTTCCAGAGTGGAATGCGAGGCTAGTCCGTGATACGGGGAAACAATTGCACTATACGAGGTGCAAAGAGGTAAGGGAAAACTAAACCATTTGTGTATGTGTTTTGATGAATTGTTAGCATGAACCATGATTTGAGAATACAAGTATGTTTTGTGTTGTGATGTAATTGCACACGGTTTTTATAGCCGGTTGGAGCCCATTATTTTATGAGTTTATAAGCTAAGTGTGAAATTGCTTTATAAACCTTTGAGTTGCGTGAAAAGTAAATTGGGCTCTACGTTAAGGCGATATTGAGATTTGAGAAAATGTGTGCGTGTTTTGCCGGTTGGAACTCGGTTTTAATATGTTTTGTGTTGAGTACACAAATGTTTTAAATGAGTTTTTAAGAGAAAACCATTATGAGTTCTACGTGAAGGCATAACGTTTTATAAGATAATGGCTAATGATTGAGACTTAGGCGTGTCATGTCGAATACACATCGGGCATTGCTCTGGTAGCATATAAGACCGATATAGTGGGACGCCTGGGAACCGACCCAGGGACCACAGGCCTTGCTCTGGTAGCATATAAGACCGATATAGTGGGACGCCTGGGAACCGACCCAGGGACCACAAGCCTTGTTCTGGTAACATGTAAGTCCGATTATTCCTCCGCTCTGGTAGCGTTGGGAGGCATTGCTCTGGTAGCATGTAAGACCGAGAGAGTGGGCCGCCTGGGAACCGACCCAGGGACCACGTGTCAGTGTGCATTAGGCGAGGCATTGCTCTGGTAGCAAGTAAGGCCGGGCCTTGTTCTGGTAACATATAAGTCCAATATACTTTGCACACGACCATATTGTCGACGTTCCCTCTATACGAGGATGCCTGGGATGCGCACCCAGAGGAGCATATATATATATTTGATGTGCCATGACGAGTTTTAATTGAGTTTTATTGCCTAGTCTCGTTTTACACATGAGTTGTGTTTTGTGACCTTGTCACGTGTGATTTACTGAGGTGATTTTTATCACGTATTTGAGAATAGCCATTATTGCATATATTTACACATGCTTGTGAGTGCTCGATGTTGAGCCTTTTATCTTCATGTTTTTCACATGATTTAACGAGTTATGAGATGATGTTTTGAGAACTTTCATGCTACGATTTCAAATGAGCTTTATAAATAAATACATATTTGTGATGTGTGAAATGGTTTATATAACTGAGTCCCTTACCCCCCTTACTGAGCGATTTAGAAGCTCACCCTGTTTTCCTTTCCCCCCAGAGTTCTTCAAGTGAAAAAGGATCTCCCTGCGGCGTACGGAGTAGTGGCTAGTGGAGGACTTGAGCTCCAGGCCCTATATATTGTATTTGAGGTATATTTTATCTTTTCATGTACCCAGACTATTAATGTGATTACAGATACTTGATGTATGTCATTGTATGGGATGTATTAGGATTAATTAACTTGTAATCGAGTAATGGGTATAATACAATATTTATTATATCGTGATGAGATCCTGAGGCATGATAATTACGATGATGTATGACACTGCACAGGAATGCACCTTTAATTGGGAATTAATAAGTAAAAAGTTTTAAATTGGCCCTATTTTCCGCAAATTTTCGGGGCGTGACACAATTTGGCCTAATGGGCCTAAGAAATTGGGCCACAGTTGTTACACCTTAATGGGCTTTAAAATTTCCAACTTGGCCCATTGCATTTTACACGTTAAATTTAATCCGAATTTCGAATCAATTTTCCTTACTTCACGGGATGATTATCTTGTGTTTCAATAAAAAAATATTTCTTCCCCACTTTTTAACCACACTTAGGTTAAATTTTAACCATGGTTAGTCAACTATGGTCAAAGTCCACTTTTCTTAACTACCTTTGATTTTTTTGACCATTGACCACGATTGAATTTTTCTCAAAATTTTGAAAGTGTCATATTCCATGGTTTACACTCTCGTCTTTACGTTTTGGCCGTTTCGGTAGGCGAATATGTCTAAAACACCTCAAACGGACCATTTCGGACTCGTTTAGCCCCTTTTTGGCTTTTACTCTTGTTTTATGTGTTCGGGACCAAATCAAACTGACTTTCCTTCATGAGCTCTCTATATTTTCTCATTTTAAGTTCTTCTCTTCAGTTAGAATGATTCAGATCCACTCTGTTTAGCCTGTGGCTCTTATAGCCTTTATTTGGCTTTTATGTAACTTATAAGTGTTAAATCATTTTACTCACACTTTCATTCAAGTAAATACTCTTCTTATGATTCAACTAACATAATAAAATGTTCGTACACATAGGAATCATAAGGAACAAGCTACATGAAAGTGATGAGATTGAGGTATTGAGAGAAGTTAAATGCACTGATTTAGAGTCATACAAGTGAAAAACAAGTATATTAAGGTATACTGATGTGGATAATTATTAACAGCTTCGAAAGCTAATATTGGAAACTGATCGGACTGCGAGAGTGAGCAGCAAGGAGGAAGTGAGGTCACGCGACGTGATCCGAGGTAAGAGAATTTCGTGAGTAGCTAGAGGTAGCTACACATATTTTGAATAAAATTTCAATTAGTATACTGTATATGAAATCCCGTGTATAGAATGTCGTGATAGGAATCGATAAAGTAAATTGTGGTTTTATCCACATTTAAGGATAAAAAGCCTTAGAAGCATGTTTGTGACTAATCTTAATAGTTGCATTGATAGAATGGCTAATGTTTTCATGCATATGTGAAAACAACTCATTTGAGTGCCTATTTGATTTAATTGAGTGAAATTCAATTTGAATAAGCCATCTATCGGGTTTGTGTGAAAACCATGCATAGTACTTGAGTATATTCTCGTACTTAATTTTAATGCGATTTATGCATGATAGAGTATTGGGAGTATTGCTCGTACTCAGTTTTATTGATTGATGCATGATAGAGTATTGGGAGCATTGCTCATACTCAGTTTTACATGACATAGTGCTGGGAGCATTGCTCAGACTAGTTTTATATGACTTATGCATGAGGTCGTGTTGGGAGTTTACTCACACGTATCGGGTTTTGAAAGAGAGAGCATGAAACAGCCATGTTGGGAGCCTGTGCTGACTGTGTGTCGCACCGATTATATGCTCACACGTGTAATATTTTGTGATATGGTCGAGGGCTATCAAAAATATTATCCATAGTATGAGGGCTAAGACTTATGTCAAGCACCCCGACTATGAGGTATATCTAAGGTATGAGGGCTAAGACTTATGGTAAGCACCCGACCTTGAGATTGGGTCCATGAAGTACTTTGTACCGTGTATATCACATGGAGTATGATGTACAGTGAGTACACGATGTTATTGAGTTATGAGCTGACGGTAGAGGATTTAACCTACCTCCCATTACAGCAAATGTGAGACCCTGCACACCGAGTACTGTGTAGCCTGAGATCACGAAAAATGAGTTATGATCATAATCTCGAAATATGTAGTCGCCTATCTCGTTTCATTCACTTGAGATTTCTTGAATGAATTATCACATGATTTTATAATCTGAACATGTGACTTTTTGTGTGAAAAGGGTAACCTGAGGGATGGGTGAGGCCCAGATTTCCATGTTTTTAACATGATGATATGCCATATTATTTTGATTTAATTGAAATGGCCTGATAAAATGTGATTTACATTAATTACATGAAAAATGCAATGTTTTGCATAAACTGCTGAGATTGTTAAACTAGCATGTTTTCAGTTTCATATCTGATGGTTTATATCTATATGTATCTATTGCATAAATGTTTCAAGAAAGACACATGCTTTAGATATAAATCGAAAAGAAAATAATTTAGTGGCATGAGCATTGTATTTTGTAGATAGTGTGGTTATCTACTTGCTTGCCTTATTTCCATACCGAGTTGTGAGCTCACCCCCTTTTTATTTCCCCTTTATACAGATCGTTCACAGTAGTTGAACACTGCTGAGGATTGATATTCCTTTATCTGCTGCATAACCATCTTACGAAAGGTATACACATTTGCAACGTTTTGTATTGAACATTGTAAAAGCACAGTTATGCAAATGAATATACTGTCGTGGATGTATATGTATAAGAATTTGTATAATGTATATAAATTAATTTTAAGAAAAGCATACTTACAGTAAATGGATAATTGTATTGACATGTATGCATGTTATGAAATGAATGAGGTTGAGGTGACTAATATCCAATCACAGCCCAACGGTTTGGTGTTGAGTTATGACAGAAGGAGAGGTAAGTAAAATTGGAAAAAATTTGTGGTGATTTTGGTAGGTCATGGGAAGGGAGGTCGTGACAGAATGGTATCAGAGCAGAGTTGGTCTGATGTGATCGGTATTAGTAATTAGAAAAGTGTACATCCCTATATTACTATGCTTTGTTTAGTTACAATTGTGTATACGAGATGGTAATCAGACTAATTAATGATTAAAAATGCAGGAATTGAGCCATTATGGCTAATACCAGCCGTGGTAGAGGGGCTAGAGGTAGGGCTCGAGGTCGTAGAGGTAGGCCTGAGACCCAAGATGAGACGATAGGTCCCACTCAGGTACTTGAGAGTAAACCTAGCAAATGTAGACACGACATGAGTGACACGACATGAACACGACACGAAAAAACCGTATAAGTGTTTAAAAAATTCGTGTTTCGTGTTTATCCGTGTCAACACGAATTTTGACACCGTAATTTTCGTGTTTAACCGTGTCAAACACGGCTAAACACGTGTAAGACACGGAAACACGTTTTCTTAAATCGTGTCACACGAATACATGATACACGTGTAAGACACGAAAATAATATATGTTTGTGGGAGGAGTTGAACGTTGGCCAAAAATTTTTTTTTAAGCATTTACCAAAAAAACTACTATATTATATTGAAATAATATGGAATGAAAATTAATTTATATCTTAAAATGAATTAATACTTTAATAAATATTGTAAAAAAAATAAATTAATAAATTAAATATGAAATTAAATTAGTTAAATAATAAAAATTTTAAATTCTAAAAATAAAGTATTGAAATTAGAAAAAAAATGTTGTAAGTTAAGATACAATTAACAATTCTTACATATATGATATTATAATGCATATATATATATATATATATATATATATATATATATATATATATATATATACATACATACATAATATTTTGTTATAATGTATAAAATATAAATATTGTATTGTAATAGAAGAGTTTTATAATTAATTATTTTGTATCACTGACACTAACGTTGTATCACATAGTATAGTGATGCGAGTTTATACTTTATATAATTATAAATTTACAATATAGTAAGAAATTCTATCTTTTATTCTATATCAATTATCATATTATAAAAAATCATAATAACATAATATTAACATACAAATTATTATGATAAGAATAAGATATTAATATATATGATTTATTTTAAATCATAATATAAGTTTATAATTTAGAAGAAATTATTTAAATTGTAATATAAATTTATTGAATCCTATTGAGTTATGTTAACCATTTGAATTGTTGTTTCTTGCATTGTATTGAGTTATGGTATTTGCGATCTTAATTTTTAAATGTTTGTTGACTATTATGTTTGTTGACTTAATGTTAACTTTTTATATTTTGTTTCTATATTTTGTAATTTTAAATAAATATTATGGATGGTATGAATTGAAAATTATTATTATTTTATATTTGTTAGTAATATTTGAATGCATGTAAATTAAATTATTGATGTAAATCAATAAATATTATGATTTTTTTCTTTTTGATAATGTTTTATTTTTAATCGTGTCATCCATCTCGTATCTATTCGTGTCGTGTCTAATCGTGTCAGTTATATTTTTTCGTGTTTATCGTGTCGTGCCGTGTGACACAGATAATTATAACGTGTCAACCGTGTCGTGTCACGTGTTACACATAGAAAATGCGTGTCGTGTTCATGTTTACATTTCAGACACGTTTTATAATTCGTGTCGTATTCGTGTTTCATAAATTCGTGTCGTGTCGTGTCATGACACAGATACATGAATTGCCAGGTCTACTTGAGAGTATCGAGGCACGCTTCACGAGATTAGAGCGTCGCCTTGAGACCATAGTGGAGTTATTTGCACAGACTTTACTAGGAGGACAGGGACAGGATGCAGAGACTGTGCCTGAAGAGGTAGTTGCACCTAGTACGCCTGCACGACCAGCTCAGACGCCATAGCCTACAGATACACCTACACCCCCACCAGTTCAGGATACGCCTTCTCATGTTGCTCCACGATAGGGCGGTAGCACGTTGGGGTATGGTTGTGAGCTTGACAGATTGCGACAATTTCAGAAGCTTGGTCCACTGTCATTTAGTGGGGTGAAGGACCCAGTTGTCGCAGAGGATTGGCTGGGAGAGATGGAGAAGCTCTATGAATTTTTTGAGTGTACAACAATCGAGATGGTCGCGTTTGCTGCGTTCCTGCTGAAGGGATCGACAGAGCATTGATAGAAGTCCACCAGGGTTATACTAAGAGCTCGACACTTTTTCTTAAGATATTGTTTTGGATGCCTTTAGGAGGCAATATGTCTCAGACACAGCGTAAAGGAAGTTGCATATGGAATTCTTGGGGTTGAGCCAGGAGACTCAGTCAGTGGATAAGTACGAGACATGATTTATATCCCTGGGTAGGTATGACCCCGATACCATGAGTAGTGAAACCAGGAAGGTCCGCAGATTCATTGATGGACTGAGACCAATACTACGGTCTAAACTGGTTTCATTTGACATCTCTACTTATGATAAGGCAGTGGCGCAGGGCGTAACTCTATAAGTAAGATTACGAGAGGAATGTCTCTGAGTTCAGAACAGTTGGAAATGGTAGAGACCGAGATAGGAAGAGGTTGGTGAGTGACAATGCCTGAGGTTTCGGATATTTAGGAGGGAGGAGACTCTTTGGTAAGAGACCAAAGATCGATGAAGTATAGGAGAAGACAGTTAGATCTCCTGCATAAATGACTATAACTCCAGTTAGAGGTGTTGTGATTGGAGGACCGAGGCCTACCACTGAGCAATGTAGTAGATGTGGTAGATTCCATGGAGGTAGACCTTGTCCCATTTTTAGTGGATTGTGCTTTAGATGTGGGAAGCTAGGGCATATGGCTAGAGTTTGCTCAGAGGTTATAGATAATACCCCACAGAAGGGCAAGGAGCCAGAGAGAGGTCCAGTTGATATGTCTGCATCGAGGAGGAGAGCGACGATAGAGGAGAATGGGAAGCAGGTTATTGGACGAGGGCAAGTACATGCCTTGGACCAGGGCATAGCTGATGTTTCGTCGGATCTGATTAGAGGTAACATCCTGATGAATGATTTAGAAGCACATGTTTTAATTGATCCTGGTGCCACGCATTCATTTGTATCACCTTCATTTGCATGTAAGTTAGCATAATATGTAGAGCATACACCTTTAAGTAGGATGATGTTGATCAGTACGCCTATGGATAACAGTCAGCTAGTGGAGTATGTATTAAATGATTACAAGTTAAGAGTAAGGGAAAGCGATATGACAGCCAATCTAATATTGTTAAGTATGAGTGATTTTGATGTAATCTTAGGAATGGATTGCTTATCATCAAACCATGCTGTGTTAGATTGTTATGCTAAGATAATTATGTTTCCTAACCTTGAGAAATATATTGTAAAATTTAATGAAAGGAAATGAAAGTAGTAGTTATGGTCACAATAAATAATGTACTATGCTGACTGAGCAATAAAAATCTTGAAGGTTTTATTGTGTACATGGTTTATAAGGATAAGGCACATCCGGAGTTGGCAGATATTCTTGTGGTTAGTGAGTTCCCAGATGTCTTTCCGAATAAATTGTTAGGATTACCACCAGACAGAGATGGAGTTCTGTATAGATTTGGTGCATGGTACTAAACCTATATCGAAACCATCGTATCGCATGGCCTTAGTTAAGCTGGAAGAGCTCGAGAGATAGTTACATGAGCTTTTGGATAGGGGGTTCATCAGACCAAGTGTTTCGCCTTAGGGAGTACCGATTTTGTTTTTGAAGAAGAAGGATGGAAGCCTCCGATTGTGTATAGATTACAGATTGTTGAAGAAGGCTACCATCAAGAATATTTATCCCCTTCCACGTACTAATGATTTGTTGGATCAGCTTCGGGGAGCGCAGGTCTTTTCCAAGATTGATCTAAGGTCTAGGTATCATCAGTTAAGGGTTTGGAGTGGAGATGTACCCAAGATAACATTTAGGACGCGATATGGCCACTATGAGTTCTTGGTTATGCCATTCGGATTGACAAATGCTCCCGCAGCTTTCATGGCTTTGATGAACGATGTGTTCAAGCTATATTTGGATCAGTTTGTTATCATCTTCATCGATGACATCTTAGTATACTCGAGATCCAAGGAAGAGCACGAGAAGCACCTCAGGATTGTATTGCAGACATTACGAGAGCAGAAGTTGTATGCTAAACGCAGTAAGTGTGATTTTTGGTTGTCATAGATCTCATTTTTGGGACACGTTGTGTCAAGGGATGGTGTATCAGTGGCCCTATCCAAGATTGAGGCTGCAGTTCAGTGGGAACAGCCGAGGATAGTGTAACGACCCTTGACCTTTGAAAATCAGGGAAATATTTTTTTTTTTGAAACTTCGGGTTACAACTTAATCCTTTATTTACTTAGGCTGTATTCCTGTTCAATTTCAATCCTTAAAAAAAAATATCTCATTTAATTTATCCATATACAGATTTCATCCCGACACATTATTTTCAATAGATGTCTGTGCATACAAATAGTCTGGTATAAAGATAAGAATGTATACCTCACGCATATACAAAGGTAGTCTGAGGAAGCTCATATCCGCCAGCCTACGTCTACGCAGCATTTTATTAGTTGTAATTCACTGCAAAAATCTGAGAGGTAGAGGGGTGAGCTTTTGGGGAAAAGCCCAGTAAGGTAATACTCTTAAAGCAGTTCTGATATATAAAACCTTTGAAATTGTTCATAGAACAAAACTTAATGAAATACAGAAATTTTCATTTCATGCATAAACGTCATAAAGCATGCGTGTCAATAAAACCATTAACATGCTTAACCATTTTCATGAACATTTCATAAATCATTTCGTAAACATATCATGTATATTTCATAATCGTTTCATAAACATCTCATGCATATTTCATAATCTTTTCATAAACATCTCATGCATATTTCATAATCATTTCATAAACATCTCATACATGTTTCATAATCATTTCATAAACATCTCATGCATGTTTCATAATCATTTCATAAACTCTCATCATAGTCGATTTTATAATTAAAATCGAGGAGACTAGGCTATAACTAAGTCATGCGATACGTGTCATTCTCCATTGGAGAGTCATCATACCTATAGCCATGGTAAGGGGGCTGTAGACTGGATCAGGGTTACACAACCATTTCGTAAAATATGGGTAGTATCCATCTTACTTACTTTTACTAGCACCTAGCTAGGACACGGGCACCAAAGGCACTCTCCGTGTGGGCAACATAATTGCGTGCTGCGCGGGCACAAGATACTACCGAAACATCATCATAAACCACCAGTAGCACGGCATCTTCCACACAGGTCGAGTCAAGTGCTAAAGGGGCCTACGTACCGGCACCCAAGTGGTGGAGCCGGAACACCACAAGAAGTAACCATGCATGAAGCCTATAGTCTCAAAACATCTTTTCTCTTTTCATAAATACTTTTGAAAACGTCAAAAGTTCCATTTCAAAGCATAAATATGGATTTTCATGCCATCATAAAACTTTCATGCATTTTCATAATTCGAAAGTTTATTTCATAAACATAGATGTTCTAGTGAACATTTTGTAAAACGAAATCATGTTTTGTAAGCAGTTTCGCAAGTATGGAAGCATTGATAATTCATTTCAAATCATGTGCTCTTTCATAAAATCATTTATCAGAGAAATATGAATGCAATATCATAACTAAGTTAAGTAATACCCCTTACCTCGATTTATCGGGTATCTCGAATTCGAACGGTGACGTTTCCTAGTACCTCCTTTAATCCCTTCTACAATCACCTACACCGAAATTGTAAACTTAGCACCCTATTCATGCGAATCACGTTAAAAGCGTAATTTATCGTTGCTACTGCGTGTGTACGTATTATTGTATATCCTTAGGCCGACACACACGTTTATATATTTCTTCACTATTTATATATTTGCTCCTACAAGTATTAACATATACCTTTATTATATACATCCACATGTATACACGCATAAATATATATTTATATATATACACTCCTATATGTATATATATACTTTTATTGTTTTCATGTTTTCCTATCTCATATATATACATTCTTTGTATATACATATACTTGCACACATTCACCTTTCATATCCCCCACATGTATATGCACATATATATATATATTATCATTGTTTTCCAATTTTTCCTTATCACCTATGCATACATATTTTTTTTTGTACAAATACTAGCATACCCAATTCATTATATACACCTATTTGTACATGTACCTAAATAAATAAATATACATATATATTTAATTAATTATTTTGAAAATTAAATTGGTTCATTTGACCACTTACCGACTTACTCGGAACTCGATTGCATCACCGAATATTTCCCATTTTTCCCTTTTTTTTTCTTTTTTTTTCCTTCTTTTTCTGGCTGAACTGGTTCGGTCCAGTTCAACCCGGTTCGGATCGTTCTGGTTCAGCCCGGTTCAGTCCCGGTCTAACTTTCTCCCTCACCGTTCGGGGCTTTTCCGGCCTGTTCTCCGCCGGCTTCCACCTCCAGCTTGTCCGCGGGGTAGTCCGGTGCATGGATCTGGGGTCGGCTTTGCCAAAGCTCATCGGAAAGTGATCGGTTCGGCCTCTTCTCTCCTTCAACGTCGGTACCCAATTTTTCTTCTTTCGATCGCGCCGTTTCTGGCCGATCTGCGCCTGGATCGGCGGCGTGGGTATCCCATCTAGCCGGTGGCAAGCGCTCCCACCTTCCTCGGCCACCGTTTCTCTCTCTCCTCTCTTTTCTCTCTTTCTCTCTCGGTCTCTCTCTCCCCTTTTTCCCTCACCGGTCGCGTCTTCTTCTCCCTCTTTCGGCGCCGGTGATGGCCTCCGCTGCTTCCTCTCGCCGGTGGCAACCTTCGATCGGAGAGCAGAGGGCTCGGCTCCCTCGATTTCTCCCTTCTGCTTCTTCTCTTGTTTTCCATGGCAGAATCGCAATTCGCGATTCTGCCTTCTATTTCCTTTTTTTTGTTTTTTGTTTTTAATTATAATTATTATTATTATATATTAGATATTATTTATCATTTAGTTATTTATTTATATTTATTTATTATGTATTTTATTTATTTATTTATTTTATTATATTATTTTCTTATTAAAATATAATATAATATATAATATACCCAAAATATTTAAATATATATATTTATCTTATTTATTTCCCGGGTATTTTATTATTTTATTTATTCTATATCAGACTTACAATTTTATTTCCACTTGTACGTTTTTTTACGAACCAATTTATAGGGAAATTTCAGGGATTTACATTCTCCCCACCTTTAAAGAATTTGGTCCTCCAAATTCATATTGGTCCTTTAGAATAGATGAGGGTACTTCTCCTTCATGAGGCTCTCTAGCTACCTTGTAGCTTCTTCAACCGAATAGTGTTGCCAGAGAACCCTTACCAGAGGAATAGTTTTCAATCGAAGTACCCTTTTTCCTTTCTGTCCAAAATCCGAATAGGTTGCTTAATGTAGCTCATATCCCCTTGAATGCTCAAAGGTTCATACTCAATGATATGTGAGGGATTCGGATTATACTTCATTAACATCGAGACGTGGAATACCTTATGTACCTCAAAAGCTGCGGCGGTAAGACAAGTCCATAGGCTACGTCTCTCACTCTCTCTAGAATCTCAAATGGACCAAATGAAGCGAGGACTCAGTTTCCATTTCTTTCTATAGCTCATGATACCCTTGCTCAGTATACTTTTAGAAACATGGAATCCCCAATCTGAAACTCAAGTGGCCGCTTATGCTTATCTACATAACTCTTCTGCCTACTATGTGCGGCCTTACGTCTATCACAGATTATCCGAGCACCTTCTGCTGCCTATTTGACCAAATCGGGAGCCAAAATCTCTTTGTCACCCATTTCTTCCCAAGCCCCTGGAGACCTACATCTTCTATCATACAAAGTCTCATATGGTGTCATTCTGATGCTAGCATATTAGCTATTGTTATAAGCAAACTCTGCAAAATTTCGTTTCATTTCAGGCCATCAAAACACCCTTCATCGATTTTTTGGTACATTTTGGTACTACTAGGGTGTAGAATGTACTTACTATTATAAGCTCCAGTCAAAATTAACTTCCATATGAAAGATCAACCACTTGTCAAATTAACAATGATCCCAAAGTTGTAACTTAAATCCAGTCACACTTCGACTGTTCCCTCTAATATGTCATTCGAATATAATCATGAAAACTTCAAAGTTATTATTCATAACAGTGTCTGGGATCAACATAATTTCTTGTTCCTCAAATTTCTTAGAACAAAATTTTCAAATCATGTTAAGTAATTATATCCTCATAAAACTTTAAATCTGAATAATCATATCGACAAATTTTCCAGTCACTTATAAACTATTGGATATTGATTTTCTTTTCTTTTTCACTGTATCAGAATATTTATCATTAGTTGACCATCACACACTACGATCAAGATGAAATCAATATAACTGAAATTTGTAATAGACATAAGTTTTTCACCCCAAACAATTTCAAACATAAATCTATGAGTATCCAACTCATTTCTAATCTCAAGCATTAATAGCCTTCAAGTCTCATAAATCAATTATGGATGACGATGAAACTCTTCGTAGAGCTTATAATATCATAATCTAAAATTTTCTATTAGCCAAATACACTATTAACTCCAACTAAAAGTTAGAGCCTAGGAACAATAGGAAAGATCAATCGATAATTTCAATCACTATAACTCCAAATAATAAAATCCATATTAAGATCACAACTCCAAATACCAATCATATACATCACCTAATATCATTGATTTCTCAATCTTTGGAACCGTTATCACAATTTAATCACTTTTATCATTAACTAATTAATAGCACTCCATGTAGAAGTTTAGAGATTGTCCTGCAATGACTTGAATAATTTATCAATTCATATCCTCAAGTTGAGATACTTTTCTCTTTCTTTTACTAACTAAAATCACTTTAAATTAAGTAATTATCCTCCTTAAATGCAAGGTTGATTCCAGCCAATAGAAAATCTTACATTATACAATAATAAATTTTCTGCTGATGATCTCCAATTACTGCCTAAAATCTACGTTCCCACATAGCATTCCTTTGCACTTGATATTGAACCATTAATCCATATACCATAGTTTAAACGATTTCGTTAAAATAAAATTCATTTCTTCATCTTTACAAGTAATGGTATCCTGACTTCAAACACAAATATTTCGACTGTCATTTTCAATTTATCATTTAGTCACACTCATTCTCTGTTCATATCACTTGATCAGAATAATTTAATTTACCAGAAGAATTCATACATCATATACATCTCTTGTTCATAGTATCACCTGTATTAAAAATCTATCACATTTCAAACTTGCCTCATTTCGTACATCAATTATATTAGAATTCTTTCCTTATTCTAATCTAGTATCGCATTCGTAACATAAGCATGAGCAATTTACAATCTTTATACTCGATATGTAATTCATAGTCCAAAGTCTCCATATATCTCAAACTCTGAATCATCTTTAAGAGTTTTGGGTCTTTCCCCACTGATTTATAATCCTTGTCTTGGGAATCCAATTTAACACTCGTTCTTAACTAATCGTGACCAAGAAGACTTCGAGTCTCCTTAACAATTAATGCTAGTACACACCAAAGTGAATCACCTGGTCCGATAATCTCCTTTTCATGTAATCCTTATAATTGTTTCCTCAGCATTTTAATTCAATCCTGTAAGCAGTGTGACTTTCACTTATACCTTTAGTTCTTGTAATTCATCCTTTCAGTTACGGTGATTTTACTCTATCACTCTTACTGCTTCCTTAGTACATCACTTTTTGTCACTCTCTTTACCTTTTCATGTCCTTAATAACCTCGAAAGTATATATATCGTATTCTCATAGTTGTGTCTTACGCACTGCTCTCTCAAAATAACATCAAGTTGAGCTAACCTAGCTCGATTGAGGATCTTTGTACCTCCTATGAGTTTCCTAAATTTTCTCCGTTTCACATCTCTATTTATTCAGATTATTCTTCTTCCAAAACTATAAATTTAATTTCATAGTCATCCATAAACTTGTTACTTCCTGTTCGATTACAATCATTTCATTCATAATTGCCACTTAATTTCATCCGGAATGTGCTGCCGCCTAAGGGCCTTCAGAATATATCCTATGTAATTTTATGATGTCGGCTCTCGGATTAAATCGGGGAACTTCCCTCCGAGTTTGACTTAATCTCGATATTGATGCTACAAGGGCTACTTTCTTTATAGTAGTACGCCCTGAAAATCCGTGTAGCTTCTCCAATCCTTTAACACAGAAGTTGCAAGTGCAACTTTCTCGGTAGAGTTACTTCTAAAATCATCAAGCCTGTCTCATTCATTTAACGCTCCGAATCGCTGAATTCTTAACCTTGTTAAAAAATAGAGGCTTAAACTCTTGAAACTGCCTCATCTCATGTAGCTCCTACTCCTAACCCAAATCATCATCATTCCGTTGTGGGGCTATAGGAACAGACATATTTGTAGTTATGAAACATCTCTACAGGTTGTGCGGGCGCATCGAAAGTAATCTGCCTATCAATTCTTTCGTCTACCCCATCACCTAACATAGCCTGTGTCCTAATTTTCCATAATATGTTTAATACTCCACATAATCTTAGCAAAGTGTATCTCAATACCATCTGTCCTTTTCACAGGACCTGATGGAGCACGCTCAACATCAGTTTCAATCTCGGTATCATTTTTGAGTCTCATATAATGAATCTGCATGATTCTCAGGCCTATCTCTGCGGCCTCTATCTCGTGATCTAATTCCTCACGTAAACCCAACATCAAGTCTTAACTTAATTATGTATAATTACTCTACAACCAGACAAGCACAGACATTTCAGATGAAATCTTATCCTTATTATTGACACTGACAGTACTAGACAACCTTTGCTCTGATACCACTAAAACTGTAACGACCCTTGACCTTTGAAAATCGAGAAAATTTTTTTTTGAAACTTCGGCTTACAACTTAATCCTTTATTTACTTAGGCTGTATTCCTGTTCAGTGTCAATCCTTAAAAAAAAAATCTCATTTAATTTATCCTTATACAGATTTCATCCCGACACATTATTTTCAATAGATGTCTGTGCATACAAATAGTCTGGTATAAAGATAAGAATGTATACCTCACGCATATACAAAGGTAGTCTGGGGAAGCTCATATCCGCCAGCCTACGTCTACGCAGCATTTTATTAGTTGTAATTCACTGCAAAAATCTGAGAGGTAGAGGGGTGAGCTTTTGGGGAAAAGCCCAGTAAGGTAATACTCTTAAAGCAGTTCTGATATATAAAACCTTTGAAATTGTTCATAGAACAAAACTTAATGAAATACAGAAATTTTCATTTCATGCATAAATGTCATAAAGCATGCGTGTCAATAAAACCATTAACATGCTTAACCATTTTCATGAATATTTCATAATCGTTTCATAAACATCTCATGCATATTTCATAATCTTTTCATAAACATATCATGCATATTTCATAATCTTTTCATAAACATCTCATGCATATTTCATAATCATTTCATAAACATCTCATACATGTTTCATAATCATTTCATAAATATCTCATGCATGTTTCATAATCATTTCATAAACTCTCATCATAGTCGATTTTATAATTAAAATCGAGGAGACTAGGCTATAACTAAGTCATGCGATACATGTCATTCTCCATTGGAGAGTCATCATACCTATGGCCATGGTAAGGGGGTTGTAGACTGGATCAGGGTCGTACAACCATTTCGTAAAATATGGGTAGTATCCATCTTACTTACTTTCACTAGCACCTAGCTAGGACACGGGCACCAAAGGCACTCTCCGCGTGGGCAACATAATTGCGTGCTGCGCGGGCACAAGATACTACCGACATCATCATAAACCACCAGTAGCACGACATCTTCCACACAGGTCGAGTCAAGTGCTAAAGGGGCCTACGTATCGGCACCCAAGTGGTGGAGCCGGAACACCACAAGAAGTAACCATGCATGAAGCCTATAGTCTCAAAACATCTTTTCTCTTTTCGTAAATACTTTTGAAAACGTCAAAAGTTCCATTTCAAAGCATAAATATGGATTTTCATGCCATCATAAAACTTTCATGCATTTTCATAATTCGAAAGTTTATTTCATAAACATAGATGTTCTAGCGAACATTTTGTAAAATGAAATCATGTTTTGTAAGCAGTTTCGCAAGTATGGAAGCATTGATAATTCATTTCAAATCATGTGCTCTTTCATAAAATCATTTATCAGTGAAACATGAATGCAATATCAGAACTAAGTTAAGTAATACCCCTTACCTCGATTTATCGGGTATCTCAAATTCAAACGGTGACGTTTCCTAGTACCTCCTTTAATCCCTTCTACAATCATCTACACCGAAATTGTAAACTTAGCACCCTATTCATGCGAATTACATTAAAAGCGTAATTTATCGTTGCTACTGCGTGTGTACGTATTATTGTATATCCTTAGGCCGACACGCACGTTTATATATTTCTTCACTATTTATATATTTGCTCCTACAAGTATTAACATATACCTTTATTATATACATCCACATGTATACACGCATAAATATATATTTATTTATATACACTCCTATATGTATATATATACTTTTATTGTTTTCATGTTTTCCTATCTCATATATATACATTCTTTGTATATACATATACTTGCACACATTTACCTTTCATATCCCCCACATGTATATGCACATATATATATATATATTATCATTGTTTTCCAATTTTTCCTTATCACCTATGCATACATAATTTTTTTTTGTTCAAATACTAGCATACCCAATTCATTATATACACCTATTTGTACATGTACCTAAATAAATAAATATACATATATATTTAATTAATTATTTCAAAAATTAAATTGGTTCATTTGACCACTTACCGACTTACTCGGAGCTCGATTGCATCATCGAATTTTTCCCATTTTCCCCCATTTTTTTCTTTTTTTTCTTTTTTTTTCCTTCTTTTTCTGGCTGAACCGGTTCGGTCCGGTTCAACCCGGTTCAGATCGGTCTGGTTCAGCCCGGTTTAGTCCCGGTCCAACTTTCTCCCTCGCCGTTCGGGGCTTTTTCGGCCGGTTCTCCACCGGCTTCCACCTCCAGCTTGTCCGCGGGGTAGTCCGGTGCATGGATCTGGGGTCAGCTTCGCCAAAGCTCGACGGAAAGTGGCCGGTCCGACCTCTTCTCTCCTCCGGCGTCGGTACCCAATTTTTCTTCTTTCGATCGGCGCCGTTTCTGGCCGATCTGCGCCTGGATCGGCGGCGTGGGTATCCCATCTGGCCGGTGGCAAGCGCTCCCACCTTCCTCGATCGCCGTTTCTCTCTCTCTCTCTCCTATCTTTTCTCTTTTTCTCTCTCGGTCTCTCTCTCCCCTTTTTCCCTCATCGGTCGCGTCTTCTTCTCCCTCTTTCGGTGCCGGTGATGGCCTCCGCTGCTTCCTCTCGCCGGTGGCAACCTTCGATCGGAGAGCAGAGGGCTCGGCTCCCTCGGTTTCTCCCTTCTGCTTCTTCTCTTGTTTTCCATGGCAGAATCGCAATTCGCGATTCTGCCTTCTATTTCTTTTTTTTTTTGTTTTTTGTTTTTAATTATAATTATTATTATATATATTAGATATTATTTATCATTTAGTTATTTATTTATATTTATTTATTTTGTATTTTATTTATTTATTTATTTTATTATATTATTTTTTATTAAAATATAATATAATATATAATATACCCAAAATATTTAAATATATATATTTAAATCAAATAAATATATATATTTATCTTATTTATTTCCTGGGTATTTTATTATTTTATTTATTCTATATCAGACTTACAATTTTATTTCCACTTGTACGTTTTTTTACGAACCAATTTATAGGGAAATTTCGGGGATTTACAGATAGTCATCGAGATAAGGAGTTTTCTGGGTTTAGTAGGATATTATTGGAGATTTGTTGAGAGATTTTCTAAGTTAGCTGTTCCGTTGACACGTTTCACTCGAAAGAGTGCAACATTTGTATGGGATGAGGATTGTGAGAAGATTTTTTAGGAGTTGAAGTATCGATTGACCACCGCTCTGATTCTCACTATCCTTACCAGCTTAGGAGGATTTTCAGTGTATACCGATGCTTCACATCAGGGACTGGGCTATGTATTGATGCAGGATAGGGTAGTTGCTTATGGATCTAGATAATTGAAGGACCATGAGAAGAACTATCCTACCCATGATTTGGAGTTAGCAGTAGTAGTGTTTGCGTTGAAGGAATGACGCCACTACTTGTCTGGTGAGAAGTTTCAGATCTTTACCGATCGCAAGAGCCTTAAGTATCGGTTCTCGCAGAAGGAACTAAACATGAGACAGAGAAGATAGTTAGAGCTTTTGAAGGACTACGATTGTGAGATACTTTATCATCTGGGTAAGGCTAACATTGTAGCTGATGCTTTGAGCAGGAAGAGCCTTGGGATGGTATCGTATATGATGGTCAGGGAACATGAGTTGCTAGAGCAGTTTGCTAGCCTCAGTTTGGGAGTTGTGATTTCTGACATGGATACGGACTGTGTGATTGCTAGTCTACGCTTGGATCCGGATCTGTTGGACAGGATCAGATAGGCTCAGTAAACTGATCCGTATTGCATTGATGTGTGTAGTCAGATACAGAGGGGCACAGTGACTGATTTTGAGATAATTGCTGATGGACTACTGAGGTTCAGAGGCGGATTGTGTGTTCCCAAAGACCCAGAGCTCAAGAGATTGATTTTGTCAGAAGCTCATTTATCGAGGTGTACGTTACATCCGAGGAGTAACAAGATGTATCAGAACCTCCGGAAGGTGTACCAATGATCGGGTATGAAGAGAGATGTGACAGATTTTATGGCAAGGTGTCTCATATGTCAGCAGGTGAAGGTAGAGCATTAGAAGCTTGCAGGGTTATTGCAGCCTTTACCTATACCGACATGGAAATGAGAGCATATCACCATGGATTTCATGATGGGTTTATCGAGGACCCGGAGGAATCACGATGAGATATGGGTAATCGTGGATAGACTGACGAAGTCAGCCCACTTCTTAGTTATGAGAGCTACCTATACTCTGAGTTCATTGGAGGAGTTGTACGTACGCGAGGTAGTGAGGTTGCATGGTGTTCCAGTGAGTATTGTTTTGGATAGGGATTCCCACTTTTGAGAACATTTTTAGGAAGCCATGGGAACCCAGTTGAGTTTGAACACTGCTTTTCATCCTCAGACAGATAGTCAGTCAGAGAGGAATATACAGACTTTGGAAGATATGTTGAGAGCGTGGTTCTAGATTTTAGAGGCTTCTGGGATGATCATTTGCCACTAGCTGAATTTGCCTACAATAATAGTTATCATTCGAGTATCGGGATGGTACCGTATGAGGCTTTGTATGGCTGTAGATGTCATTCCTCTATAGGTTAGGAAGAAGTGGGTGATAGAAAGATTTTTGCTCCCGATTTGGTTACACAAGCCTCTGAGGATGTCCGGTTGATTGTAGAGAGATTGAGGACAACTCAGAGTAGACAGAAAAGCTATGCCGACATGAGACGAAGACCACTTGAGTTAGCAGTTGGTGAGTTAGTATTTTTGAAGGTTTCTCCTTCCAAGGGTATAGCGAGATTTGGGAAGAGATGTAAATTGAGTCCTCGCTACATTGGACCCTTTGAGATAATTGATCGAGTGGGAGATAAGGCATATAGGTTGGCTTTGCCATCAGATTTATCGGGAGTGCATAATGTCTTCTACATTTCGATGCTTCAGAAATATCATCCAGATCCAAACCATGTAATTTGGTATGAGCCATTGGAGCTCAAGGAAGACTTGACATATCTAGAGAAATCGATACAGATACTGGATAGAAAGGAGAAAGTTTTGAGGAACAAGACCATTAGGTTTGTGAAGATTCTCTGGCAGCATCACACGTCAGAAGAGGCTATTTAGGAACTAAAGAGTCTGATGAGAGAGAGACACCCCAAATTATTAGAAGAGTAAGTTGGTTCTAATTTGGAGGACCAAATTTCCTTAAGGAGGGGATGATTGTAAGACCTGTAATTTTAACGTGTACTCTTTATGATTTTGTGATGTACAGACAAGTCACAATTGATATAAATCATAAGGAATGAATGTTTTTAAGTTGAAAATGCATATGAAATGTAAAACGGGTAGTTAAGCAAATCGAATATGAATGTAACAGAGAAATTGGGAAAACTTGCAACAGAAACTGCAGTAGAAGAGGAGCAGATCGATCTCATTGGCAAGGAAGATCGATCTCATAGCTTGAAAATGCAATGTCACAGCATCTACAAGAGGTAGATCGATCCCTCAATAAGAGCAGATCGATCCCTCAGTAATGCAGATCGATCTTTAGCAAGTTCTGGCTGAAGCAAATTGATTTCCAAAGGGATCTGGTGGAACAGATCGATCACATAGCAAGGCCAGATCGATCTCCTTAAAGTTTTGTGTAAAGTAGATCAATCTCATGCTAAGAGCAGATTGATCCCCTAAGCTTAAAAAGTCATTTTTTGAAGGGAAATATGCAGAGTAGATCGATCTCATTTAGTTAGCAGATCGATCTCATTTAGTTAGCAGATCGATCTCAAAGAGCAAATTCTATAAATACATGACTCTGCACTTTAGTTTTCTCGAGAAACATCAAACCCCATTGGAACCAAAGTGTAACCTAACCTTTCTACACTAGAAATCTTCATCTTTCAATCAGTTTTGAGTGAGATTCATTTTAGGAAAGTTGTTCTTAGTAAAGAGTAGAACAACATAGTTGGAAACTAGAAGTTGGAATCGAGGATTGAAGGAATAAGGTGGATTTTACCAAATTTGGCAAAAAGAGGAAAAATCAAGCTAGGTAAGATTCAATACACCAACTTCATATATGTTAATCTAGGTGAGTTGGTGAGTTTATTTGTGCATGTTTAAATTGCTGAAAACACCTTGATCATGAAAAATATCCATGACCTAGATATAGGTATGAAATTGAGAAAATGATGAGGAAGTTGAGTAAACATGGATTTAAGGATGAAATAAGCATGTATGCAAGATTATAAGGTAGTTTTATGAAATACATAAATTGGAGTAGATGAGAAATGAAAATAGTTATATTAGATATATGGTGAAATGCCATATTGGGAGAAAATGATGAGATTGAGGCATTGAGAGAAGTTAAATGCATTGATTTAGAGTCATACAAGTGAAAAACAAGTATATTAAGGTATACTGATGTGGATAATTATTAACAGCTTCAAAGGTTGATATTGGAAACTAATCGGACTGCGAGAGTGTGCAGCACCGAGGTAGTGAGGTCACACGACGTGATCCGAGGTAAGGGAATTTTGTGAGTAGCTAGAGGTAGCTACACGTATTTTGAATAAAATTTCAATTAGTCTACTGTATATGAAATCTCGTGTATAGAAATCCCGTGATAGGAATCGATAAAGTAAAACGTGGTTTTATCCACATTTAAGGATAAAAAGCCTTAGAAGCATGTTTGTGACTAATTTTAATAGTTGCATTGATAGAATGGCTAATGTTTTCATGTATATGCGAAAATAGCACATTTGAGTGCCTATTTGATTTAATTGAGTGAAATTCAATTTGAATAAGCCATCTATCGGGTTTGTGTGAAAACCATGATTGTTAGAGAATAGTCGCACTATATTTTATGAGATATGCATCACATAGTACTTGAGTATATTCTTGTACTTAATCTTAATGCGATTTATGCATGATAGGGTACTGGAAGCATTGCTCGTACTCAGTTTTATTGATTGATGCATGATAGAGTATTGGGACCATTTTTCATACTCAATTTTACGTCACATAGTGTTGGGAGCATTGCTCGCACTAGTTTTATATGACTTATGCATGATGTCGTGTTGGGAGTTTACTCGTATTTTTCGAGTTTTGAAAGAGAGAGCATGAAACAACCTGGGAGCCTGTGCTGACTGTGTGTCGCACCGATTATATGCTCACACGTGCAATATTTTGAGATATGGCCGAGGGCTATCGAAAATATTATCCATAGTATGAGGGCTAAGACTTATGGCAAGCACCTCGACTATGAGGTATATCCAAGGTATAAAGGCTAAGACTTATGGCAAGCACCCGACCTTGAGATTGGGTCCATGGAGTACTTTGTACTGTGTATATCACATGGAGTACGATGTACCATGAGTACACGATGTTATTGAGTTATGAGCTGACGGTAGAGGATTTGACCCACCTCCCATTACAGTAAATGTGAGACCCCGCACACTAAGTACTGTGTAGCCTGGGATTACGGAATATGAGTTATGATCATAATCTTAGAACATGTAGTCGCTAATCTCATTTCATTCACTTGAGATTTCTTAAATGAATTATAACATGATTTTATAATTTGAAAATGTGACTTTGTTTGTGAAAAAGGGTAACCCAAGGGATGGGTGAGGCCCAAATGTCCATATTTTTAACATGATGATATGCCATGTTATTTTGATTTAATTGAAATGGCCTGATAAAATGTGATTTACATTAATTACATGAAAAATGTAATGTTTTGCATAAACTGCTGAGATTATTAAACCAGCATGTTTTCAGTTTCATAACTGATGGTTTATATCTATATGTATCTATTGCATAAATGTTTTAAGAAAGACACATGCTTTAGATATAAATCGAAAAGGAAATAATTTAGTGGCATGAGCATTGTATTTTGTAGATAGTGTGGTTATCTACTTGCTTGGCTTATTTTCTTACTGAGCTGTGAGCTCACCCCCTTTTTATTTTCCCTCTGTACAGAGCTTTCACTGTAGTTAAGCACGACTGAGAACTGATATTCCTTTATCCGCTGCATAACTGTCTTACAAAAGGTATACACATTTGCAACGTTTTGTACTGAACATTGTAAAAGAACAGTTATGCAAATGAATGTACGGTCTGGGATGTATATGTACAAGAATTCGTATAATGTATATAAATTAATTTTAAGAAAACATACTTACAGTCAATGGATAATTGTATTAACATGTATGCATGTTATGAAATGAATGTGGTTGAGGTAACTAATATCGAATCACAGCCTAATGGTTTGGTGTTGAGTTATGACAGAAGGAGAGGTAAGTAAAATGCGAAAAAATTTGTGGTGATTTTGGTAGGTCACGGGAAAGGAGGTCGTGACAGTGACAGTGCCTGCCATAGGTCTTAGCCCATATCATTATCTGGGGTACCTACCACAGGACTTAGCCCACATAAATGTCTGGGGTGCCTGCTATAGGACTTAGCCCACATCATGGTTCAGGGGTGCCTGCCATAGGTTTTAGCCGCACTATACCATGCCGGTAACTATCTCATGTCTCAAAATACGCTTGCGATATATCATCGCACTGTGACATACAATCTACGGGAGGCTTCAGCACGGTTTATGCATGTCATGATATCTAACATCTCGTGTGAGTAACGCATTAGCACGATTTTTTGTAAAGCATATAAAATCCTCGTACGAGAAACGCTCCAGTATTGCTTTCATGCATAGTAAATCAATATCAAATCATGTATGAACAAGGCTCTAGTACGGCTTTCATGCATACTATCAGTAAAAACTAGTGCGAGTAGGGCTCCAACACTATTTGTACTCACACAAATATGATAGGTGGATCCAGTTTAAATAAAGTATTTTTAAAATACAACTTAACACATAATTTGTGTTTTTTTCATGCAACCATAGAAAGCAATAGCCAACCTATCCTCATTTCATTCATATCAAAGCATTTTATCATGGTAAGAACATCAAAATCTTGAAAAAAAATCCATGCATTTAGGATCCTTACTACCCTTTTCATAAAATCCATCTACCAAGAGTAAAATCATCATCTTTCCTTATTTTTAGAATTTTTCTCAAAATTTCTTGTTCAATTATTAAATAGCTTAGAGAAATTCACACCCTATAAATCCCCTCAAAATATGTATAGCTACTTCTAGGCACTTACAAAATCCCTGTACCTCAAATCACGTCAGCATAGTACAAGTTCCACTGCTGGAAGCTCGTCTAGTCCAATTTGTCCTTAATCCAGTCTCTGGAGCTGCAAATATTCATCAATCACTTCAATCAACATTGATAACTCATTTTACGAGTTCATCATAATTGATGTATCTTATTGGACCTCATTGCATCAAGCTTGGCCTATGATTACATTCGGCCATGGCATGGTGCCCGAACGCCCATCATGCCACTCCTAGCCAATTTGGCTAGCAATTAACTTAGTTATTTGTCAAGCACTTGGCATGCATGCTTAAACCTTAGTTTTCCATTCATTCATGCATTTTCACAACACCTTATATGCACATTTCATAACTTCATCCAATTCCATAAACTTATTTCAGAAAACCATCACCCAGTCATGCATATAATATCACCAACACCATAGTATAATTACTTCATCATCAAATCAACCATAGTTCGCTTTCTTACACTAAACCAAATTTTAGGTCATGGTTGATTCATCATGCTATAGGTAGCTTCAACCAACAATACACACACCAAATAACCCATAACAAGGTCTAGATAAACATGCTTGAAGTTGGTGTATTGAAAACTTACCTAGCTTATACTTCCTCACTTGGCCAAATCTTAAGGGAAGACTTTGCTCCTTCAATTCAGCAACTTGAATGTTAATTCCAAATTATGTCGTTCTCTTGACCATAATGAACCACTTTGCTCAAACAACTTTTCTTTAAATTTGGTAGGGAGGTGATGATATTCTAGAGTGAGAAAGCTAGGTTACTTTGTGAAAATGGAGAAGTGTTTGATGTTTCGGAGAAGAAAACTCGACTGTCAGGCCTTTTTATAGAATTGACATTGTGAGATCGATCTCCATGGTGAGAGATCGATCTTCCTTAGGTTGAACTACACAATTTTTCCAGTAAGTAAGTTATGAGATCGATCTACTCTAGTGAAAGGATCGATTTTCTCTTGACAGAATCAAATGGGGATCGATATACACTAGGGAAGGGATGGATCTGTTCGTAGCAGAATCAAATAGAGATCAGTCTGTACTTAGGAAGGGATTGATCCTTTCTAGGCATAACTACATTGAGATTGATCTGCCTGAATATGGGATTGATCTGCTTTGAATAAGGGATCGATCTGGCATTCATCTGCAGGTTCCTAACTGTAGTTTTTCCCAAAATTTCAAAGAACAACTTGCATTCAATTGCTTCACTATCCATTTTGCATTCTATTCACACTTAGAGTATGAAAAGATCCATTTCTTATGATTCACGTATTATGTAACTTGTGTGTACATGATGGAATCATAAAAGGTACATAGAATTCACTTGCCTTACACATCTTTGCGTTTCAGTCGTTTCCGGAGGTGAATTTGCTAAAACAGCTCAAACACTCCATGTTGAGCTCGTTCATCCCCTTTTTGGCATTTTCGTTATTTCACTATGTTCAGGATCAAACCGAACCAACTTCATTTTATAAACCCTTTCTCATTTCACATTTTTAAGTCCTTATTTAGCCATTACATGGATTCATGAGTATCCATTCATTCTCTTTGCAATTTCATTCAAGCAAAAGCTCTTCTTATAATTCAATTAATATAAAATAATGTCATACATGAGCGAATCATAAGGAATATCGTGCATACATGGGGTCTCACAGTTAATTGGATTCTCCCAAAACAAAGGTTATAGATTAGTGGGAAAGACCCAAAACTGCTAAGATGATTTAGAGTTTGGGGTATAAAGAGACTTTGGAATATGAATTACATATCGAATCTAAGAATTATAAATTGCATATGGTTATGTTTCGAATGTAAAACTTAATTGGAATAAGGAATTAGTTTTGTTATAATTAATGTATGAAATGAGACAAGTTTTGAAGTGTGATAAATTTTGGATATAGGATTATAATTGGAATGAGAGATATACACAACGTATAAATATTTTTAGGTATGTGAAATGATTCGGATCAAGCGATGTGAACGAAGAATGAGTGGCGACTAAAGGATAAATGTGAAATTGCGATAAATTATGGTATCATACTTTCTATTGGGACTAAACCTTGAACCCTTATATCCATAACCAGTTTATGTGGTCAAGTTTGATGGCTAATAAAGGTATTTCAAAATATCTCCCCGCCTGAGAGACTTGACAGCGTCTAGAAGTACCTATAACCCATAAATTGAAATTGACAGTCGTAATATATGCGTTTGAAGTCAGGATACCATTACTTATGTGGTGAAAAATTATAGAATCCTACTGATCAAGAAGGTTTAAATATTAAATTTCATAAAGGCCGTCTAATATAAGAAAAAGGGAATGACTCAGGTTAGTGCTTTGAGCACAAGTGATTTCGGGATGGTATTATGCATAATGGTCAGGGACATAAGTTATTGAATTATTGATAGACCTCGACTTGAATGTGGTTGTTCCTTGACGCTGACATTTGTTACAATGTGGCTAACCTGAGAGTTAAAATTGGACTTGATTGATCAATCGAATAGGCACAACGAAATGATAAATATTGCATTGATGTGGCTGGTCAGACCCAGATGGGTGCTGCAACTAGCTTAAGTATTAGTACTAATAATTTATCGAGATTTAAAAACATAACTGTGTACAAAATGAATCTATAGTTAAAGGAATTGATGTCGCCAGAGACTCATTTACAGAGATATACCCCACATTCGGAGAATAATAGTATTTATCAATCTTCTGAAGATATATTGGTAATCATGGAAAATAAGAGATATAATTGAAATTATGACTAAAAGCCTCATAGGTCAACAGCTTAAAGATAGGGTATAATAAGACTAGGAAAGAAAGGAAAACTGAGTCCTCGATATATTAGACCTTTCGAGATCTTAGAGCGAGTAGGAGACAAAGCTTACAGATTGGCGTTATCGTTCGAATTATCAAGTATTCATAATGTCTTCCATGTTTCGATGCTACGCAAGTACTATCCCAATCCAACGCATGTGATTAAGTATGAACCACTATAGTTGAAGGAGGATATGACGTATGTGGAGAAACCGATATGGATCTTGAACGGGAAAGAAAAAGCATTGCAGTCTAAGGTAATTCCTCTAGTCAAGGTCTTGTAGCAATACCACACTTCGAAAGAGGCCACATGGGAATTGGAAAACTTTATGCATGAGAAGCACCCATAAATGGACGAGGACTGATGTACTTCTAAATTTGGGGACCAAATTTCCTAAGGTGGGGAGAATGTAAACCCCACGAAATTTCTTGGCATTTGGTTTTGAGTGGAAAAAAATGGAATTAAGCATGCTCAATTTAGGATAATCAATTTAAAATCACATGTTAAATTTTAGTATGGGAGACTGAGACTAAGTTAATTTATTAAATTATTATAAATTGAAATTGTGATAATTATGAAGTGTAAAATATTATAATAATAATAATATATGTATATATATAAAAAAAATAAATAAATAAGTATATATATATATAGAAGTGATGGGGACGGATGATAATGTATGGCAGAGATTGAAGCAATTCATTGGACCCTTTGATAATTCTATATTTTTAGAATTATTTGTGCTTAATTTCCTAATTATTTATTTAAATCCCCAATTTATTTTGTTAATTATCCCCTTTATTTAATAAAAATTCTCATGTTTGCAGATAAATCAAATCCGGATGAATTTTGAATATTCGGTAGAAAATGGACCGAAATTGGGCTAAAATCGAGATTGAGCCACGTGGACAACACGAGTCATACCACCAAGCACATCCAATTGGACAAGAAGACCGATGACATGGACATATCTTTTCAAGGAGCCAATGGTGTGAAGACAAGTGGCCAAAAAAAAATGCCAACTCATCAAGGATGTGAAAATTACCATTTTACCCCTAGTGTGTTTATAAATAGGAAAAGATGACAATTGAAAAGGATGTAATTTTAGGAGTAGAAGTTAATGTAATTTTTAGTTTTAGGAGTAGTGTAGAAGTAGTCTAGGTTAGGGTAGAAATTAGGGGTAGAATAGCTTTGTTTTCTTTCCCGATTAGCACTTTCCTTAAGAAAATTGTTATTGTTCATTATATGTTCTTCTTTTATTTTTGTTAAGATCCATTCGAATGCAAGCTTTCAATCTAGCTATCGGTTTCTTTCCACTAGCTTTCTATTGTTAAGTTTTATTTCCAATCTTCAGTCACCATTTCATTTCTCGGTTTCTCTCCATTCCATTGATGCTTTGGTTTTATTTTGTTAAACTATCCATGGTTGTGCTCTCGGTTTGGTAAATTAGCATTTGATTTTCTTTTACATTTTATCTCTCACATTTCTAGTGATTCTCGGTTAGCCATCTTGCTGGATTTCATTGTGCACTGTTCTTCATTGCATAACAGTAGTGATATAGGAGATATAGCTCTATTTGGCCAAGCATTTGGAGACAAACCCGAGAGGGCAGCAGCAGCAAACCATCCGAACAGCACCACACCTGGAAACCGAGACCTCTCCTCTGCTATGCTCTGTTTTCATCCCGAAAACTGTAATGCAGACGTGAACCACCGGTAGGATAGATTGGGAGCAGAAACAGGGTCGGTGCAGCAGACAGAAGAAGTGGACATCGCCTGGACATAGCTGTGGGCATCATCTGGATCACACCGAGAGCAGGAACCGAGAGCAAGTCTGGGCAGGAAGCAGTTTCGAGCCCTGCTGGACGTGGCAGAATCGGGCTGGAGCAGGAGCAGTTCCTTGGTCTGGTGTTGATGTTAGCAACACAGGCACAACAGGAACCTAGACAGTAGCAGCAACCCGCCTGGAGATAGCACTGCAGGAGCATGTACGCAGAACAGCATGGCAGATGCAGAGCAGAGGACAACCGAGAGCCTGGAAATGGAACCCGTGAGCATGAAGCTTGGAGCAGGTATGGCCAGGCAGGAACGTGGGGCTGGCGTGAGGTGTTGGATTTGTTGCAGAAATGGAGCTGAACACGCCTGGCAGCTGGATGAAACCGAGGCAGAGTTGGTAGCAAACAGGCATGGACAGCAGCTACCAACCCGTGACAACCCGAGCTACCTGGAAAACCAAAGAAGAAAATCATGCATGAACAGTATTTTGGTGGGAAATTTACTGTTAGTTTAAAATATAAGGCTTTGTTTGGCTGATTGATTAAGGCATAACTCATTTTTCTATATAGTTTAGTGTTAGATTAGTTTTTAAGATTAGTTAGATGATTTAGTTAGTTTAGTTAATAGTTTTAATTATGCATTTAGATGTAGTTAATCATGTTTAGTTAGTTAATTTAGATTTAATTAGTTTCTAAGTAATTTTAATCTAGCATTAGGAATAGTTTAATTTGCAATTAGTCTAATTACATGCATTTTTTAGGTTAGTTAGATTTTAGTTTAATTAATCATGTTTTTTCATTTATTTTGCATTTTATTTTAATTTGGTTAATTAGTTTTAATTGTTTTAATTTCTTTTGCAGGTTTTCGATTTTAAGTGCTTGGAGTTTTGTAAGTACTCTGAGCTCGGTTTTAGTTACTTATTTTATAGTTTTATTATTTTATTGCTTTTGGTATTTTCAATTCTAGATTAGTTGATCACCCTTGAAAATTCATAAATTTGCTAGGATATACTTAGGATAATAGTAACCGGTACTTAATTAGGCTAACAACTTCTCTGTAGGACGATAATTCCGGGACTCAAATCCCATTATTACTTGTACAACCTGTGCACTTGCGGATATATACCTTGAGGGCCCATCAAGTTTTTGGCGCCGTTGCCGGGGAAGTTTTAATTAGTCCTTAATTAATATCGGTGAAATTATGCTTAGGTGTAATTCTAGCTTGTAAATATTTAGGTTGTAAATATTTAGAGCCTTAGCTTAGGTTAGTTAAATTTTCTCTTAATTAAAAAAAAAATGAAAAATTCAAAAAATTCAAAAAAATTTTTTAAGGACTTTTCGATGATTGCAAGCGTAGAGCCAGAAATTTTGATTGCTTTTCTCTAGATTCTAAAATCGAACGAAAAAAAATTCAAAAGGACTCTAGGAAATTCATAGCTCCGCTGCAAAACATCATGACAGAAAATAGGAAAATTAGGACAGTCGGAGATTATGCAATGCCGACGATGGGGGGGTATCATTCCGGCATTAGGCCACCAGCTGTCCATGCAAACAATTTTGAAATTAAGCCCGCAGTCATCCAGATGATCCAAACATCTTTGCAGTTCAGTGGGCTTCCTCACGATGACCCACATGCTCACCTTGGGCAATTCTTGGACTTGTGCAACACATTTAAATATAATGGATTATCTGACGATGCTGTTAGGCTTAGATTATTCCCCTTCTCATTAAGAGATAGGGCGAGACACTGGTTAACCTCTCTGCCTCCAGGATCAATTTCTACATGGGATGAGTTAGCCCATCAATTTCTATCTAAGTTTTTCCCTCCTTCTAGAATGGCCCAACTCCGTAGTAAAATATTTTCCTTTGCTCAGTACGACTCTGAATCTCTTTACGAAGCATGGGAACGATATAAGGAGCTTCTTAAGAAGTGCCCTCACCATGGCCTACCTTTGTGGTTGCAAGTCCAGACCTTCTACCACGGACTTACAAGCCCAAATAGGACCATTGTTGACACTGCGGCAGGTGGAGCCCTGATGTGCAAGACAGAGGAGGAAGCTTTCGAGCTTTTAGACAAGATGGCGGCTAACAACTATTTGTGGTCCTCGGAGAGGCAAATGCTAAAGAAGCTAGCGGGTATTTATGAGCTCGACACACTGTCTACCTTGACCTTTCAAATCGCTAATCTTACGAAGAAGGTAGAGTCGCTCAGTACCCAGCATAATCCTCCCACCAGTCCTAATCCGATTTATTCTGTCCAAAGTCCTTTCCTTTCCTGCGAGCTGTGTAGTGGTACCCACTCTGTAGATAGGTGTCCGCTCAATTTAGAATCGGTTCAGTATGTTGCTCCCCCTACGCAACAGAACAACCCTTTTTCAAACACCTATAATTCAGGGTGGAGGAACCATCCTAACTTCTCCTGGAGCCAAAACCAAGGGCAAACTTCTAATTCCATATTTGTAGAACCCCCTAGTTTTCAAGCTCCACAAGTTCAGGTACCACCACAGCAACAATTTCCTTACCACCATCCACATCATCCATCCCCACCTCAATTTCAATATCACCCATCACCACCACCACCACCACCACCAGCATTTATGCAGCCCCAATTCTACCATGCACCAGCAGCTGAGAAGAAGCCTACATTAGAGGAGATGTTCACGACTATCCTGCAAGATCAAGCTGCTTCACTTAAGAACTTAGAAGTTCAGGTTGGACAAATAGCTAGTGCTCTTAGCCAACATCCTCAAGGGACCCTTCCTAGTAATACTGAAGTTAATCCTGATGAGCAAGGGGAGGGTAAGGAACAAGTTAGATCTATCACCCTTAGGAGTGGCAGAGAGCTAGAGGAGCCACAAGTTAAGTCCCAACCTGAACAGCACATAGTTGAAGAACACATAGGTTCTAACGAAGTAGCTCAGAAAGAGCAGGAACCTAAAGATCGGGCTGCCAAGGAAACAAAGCTAAGCGCTTCTTCATCTATACCTTCTTCGTATTCATTGCCTTCCTCGCCCTCTGATGCTACGAAGTTGACGATGAGAGTCCAAGATCAGGAAGGAAAGCTTAATGTTTTCAAACCTTTGAAGCTCCCTGATGACTCTCAAGAATGTTTTAAGATAGAGATTGAGGAGAACATAAAGCTTGACCATATAAAATCTGAAAGAAGGAAGGAAATAGATAGGGCTCAAGAGGAGTTAACTCTTAGTACCATGTCACCACTTTGGATGACCCTCATACTCTTCGCCTTGCTGCTGAGTGTTGTCTTCTTCAGCTGCATTTGAAGGGGCTGTGTTTTTACTTTCACTTTGTATATAGTTCGTTTTTCTTTTTCTTTTCTATTGTGTCTTTCTTTGTTTGTGTTGCAGGTTTCTTTTCTCGTTTTATGCTTTCAATCAAAGCTTTGATTATTCATCAACATCAGAAAAGGGGAGTACTCTATTCTTGAACTTTAAATTCGTATATTATCTGCACACTGAGGATACTGTGCACGTTAAGTTTGGGGGAGGGGATATCACTTGAGCAATTTTTTGAAAAATTGAAAAAATTTTTAAAATTTTTTCGAAAATCTGAGAAGGAATTTTCAAAATTTTTTCGATAAAATGAGCTTAAATTGCTTGATTTTGGGATGATTGAGTGCTTAGCATGTAGTTTTCCCATATTCCAATGATATGACCCCATGAATTAGTATGACTTTGATTGACTTAGAAGCATGATTATAGGAAAAGCATGAAGTTGAGTTCTTGAATTTCTCTTAATTCTTATTGTGATTTCCTCATCTTATGCACATGTCATGTCATGAATCAGTATATTTATTTAGAGAAAGCTTATGTGTACATAGGATTGCATTTGTTCAGTTGATTTTGTGCATCATATTCTAGAATTTGTTTGATCTAATCTCGAGGTGAAATATTAGATCACACTTGATTAGGGAGATGATTTAGGCCATCTTTGGATCGTTTGAGCCTTTCTAGCCTTCCTTGTACATATTCTACCCCTAGTCACCCGTCTGGGCCAAATAAGCTTTTCTTTGTAAATACGCCTACTTAATTTTCGTAGCTTAAATACTTTTTCCTATCCCTTACCCCGAAAGCATGAAAAGTCATTGGATATATTGTGAGCTATATGGGTATTAAGTGATAGTGAAGGAGTATGTAAAAAAAAAAAATTGAAAAAAAAAAGAAAAAAGAAAAAAGAGTTTAGCAAAAGAAATAAGTTTGGGGGAAATAATTAGAGCTCTTACACTAAAGATCCTAGAAGGTAATGCATGTTAAGGGGTAACTGAACCTAAATCGACTTTATCATACCTTAACCCCAGCCTGACATTACAAGCTTAATGAAGTCCTAATGATCTTTAGTTAAGTGTGACTACATTAGTGGAGAGAGAAGTGAAAAACAAACTTATGGGAATGATCATATGTCATTGACTTTGCATTCACTGTGTTGCATAATCTGATCCGAGTAATATACTGAGAAGTGACTTAGACATTTTTCACACACTCACGAGGAGTCCAATTTAGGTTAGGACTTATGATTGAATAATTCTAAGTGCTGGACTTGTAATTGTGATTCTTTGATTTCATAGTCTATACTTTTTCTTTGAGGATAATATTGGGGAAATTATTGTGTTTTGTACTTATCATTCCTAAAATCATTTTGTTTTGCTTGAGGACAAGCAAAAGCTCAAGTTTGGGGGTGTGATAATTCTATATTTTTAGAATTATTTGTGCTTAATTTCCTAATTATTTATTTAAATCCCCAATTTATTTTGTTAATTATCCCCTTTATTTAATAAAAATTCTCATGTTTGCAGATAAATCAAATCCGGATGAATTTTGAATATTTCGGTAGAAAATGGACCGGAATTGGGCTAAAATCGAGATTGAGCCACGTGGACAACACGAGTCATACCACCAAGCACATCCAATTGGACAAGAAGACCGATGACATGGACATATCTTTTCAAGGAGCCAATGGTGTGAAGACAAGTGGCCAAAAAAAAAATGCCAACTCATCAAGGATGTGAAAATTACCATTTTACCCCTAGTGTGTTTATAAATAGGAAAAGATGACAATTGAAAAGGATGTAATTTTAGGAGTAGAAGTTAATGTAATTTTTAGTTTTAGGAGTAGTGTAGAAGTAGTCTAGGTTAGGGTAGAAATTAGGGGTAGAATAGCTTTGTTTTCTTTCCCGATTAGCACTTTCCTTAAGAAAATTGTTATTGTTCATTATATGTTCTTCTTTTATTTTTGTTAAGATCCATTCGAATGCAAGCTTTCAATCTAGCTCTCGGTTTCTTTCCACTAGCTTTCTATTGTTAAGTTTTATTTCCAATCTTCAGTCACCATTTCATTTCTCGGTTTCTCTCCATTCCATTGATGCTTTGGTTTTATTTTGTTAAACTATCCATGGTTGTGCTCTCGGTTTGGTAAATTAGCATTTGATTTTCTTTTACATTTTATCTCTCACATTTCTAGTGATTCTCGGTTAGCCATCTTGCTGGATTTCATTGTGCAATGTTCTTCATTGCATAACAGTAGTGATATAGGAGATATAGCTCTATTTGGCCAAGCATTTGGAGGCAAACCCGAGAGGGCAGTAGCAGCAAACCATCCGAACAGCACCACACCTGGAAACCGAGACCTCTCCTCTGCTATGCTCTGTTTTCATCCCGAAAACTGTAATGCAGACGTGAACCACCGGTAGGATAGATTGGGAGCAGAAACAGGGTCGGTGCAGCAGACAGAAGAAGTGGACATCGCCTGGACATAGCTGTGGGCATCATCTGGATCACACCGAGAGCAGGAACCGAGAGCAAGTCTGGGCAGGAAGCAGTTTCGAGCCCTGCTGGACGTGGCAGAATCGGGCTGGAGCAGGAGCAGTTCCTTGGTCTGGTGTTGATGTTAGCAACACAGGCACAACAGGAACCTAGACAGCAGCAGCAACCCGCCTGGAGATAGCACTGCAGGAGCATGTACGCAGAACAGCATGGCAGATGCAGAGCAGAGGACAACCGAGAGCCTGGAAATGGAACCCGTGAGCATGAAGCTTGGAGCAGGTATGGCCAGGCAGGAACATGGGGCTGGCGTGAGGTGTTGGATTTGTTGCAGAAATGGAGCTGAACACGCCTGGCAGCTGGATGAAACCGAGGCAGAGTTGGTAGCAAACAGGCATGGACAGCAGCTACCAACCCGTGACAACCCGAGCTACCTGGAAAACCAAAGAAGAAAATCATGCATGAACAATATTTTGGTGGGAAATTTACTGTTAGTTTAAAATATAAGGCTTTGTTTGGCTGATTGATTAAGGCATAACTCATTTTTCTATATAGTTTAGTGTTAGATTAGTTTTTAAGATTAGTTAGATGATTTAGTTAGTTTAGTTAATAGTTTTAATTATGCATTTAGATGTAGTTAATCATGTTTAGTTAGTTAATTTAGATTTAATTAGTTTCTAAGTAATTTTAATCTAGCATTAGGAATAGTTTAATTTGCAATTAGTCTAATTACATGCAGTTTTTAGGTTAGTTAGATTTTAGTTTAATTAATCATGTTTTTTCATTTATTTTGCATTTTATTTTAATTTGGTTAATTAGTTTTAATTGTTTTAATTTCTTTTGCAGGTTTTCGATTTTAAGTGCTTGGAGTTTTGTAAGTACTCTGAGCTCGGTTTTAGTTACTTATTTTATAGTTTTATTATTTTATTGCTTTTGGTATTTTCAATTCTAGATTAGTTGATCACCCTTGAAAATTCATAAATTTGCTAGGATATACTTAGGATAATAGTAACCGGTACTTAATTAGGCTAACAACTTCTCTGTGGGACGATAATTCCGGGACTCAAATCCCATTATTACTTGTACGACCCGTGCACTTGCAGATATATACCTTTAGGGCCCATCACCCTTCTGCATGCGCCAGTCCTGCACGCATCAACACCCCATCCTGCTCACGCATCCTACACCTTCCATTCCTTTTGCCAACCTACTTCCATTTCACCTTCACTCCACTTGCTATTCCCATAACCTGCGTATGCCTGGAGAAATGCGAGAAAAGAAATATAAGTAGAAGGTTAGTGAACCTGAGCAGAAAAGGAGACACGAGAGGGACTGGATGTTAAACCAAAATCGAGAACAGAAGAAAAGAAAACTAAGAGTGGAGAACTGAGCGAAGTGGAAAAGGAGAGAGAAAAATGTGAGGTAGAGGAAGAAGAAAGACAACAAGACGAGGTGCAGGGAAGAAAATCGAAAATGGGCTGGGAGATTTAAGGTAGTAAACAGAGGACTTCGACCTCTGAAAACTATAGCAAGTGAGAGAGACTGCTAAGACAGTGCACTTCCTCCATCAATCCTCATCACTTTCAGCCTCATCATTCGCATTCCTATTCCCTGGCACAGATCCCTGTAGTGAAAAGAGAGAACCACAGAAGAGATTAACACCGAAGTAGGAGGAAGGAAAGCTGAGGGGTGAGATGTGAGGGAGAGAGTGAAATACTGAAGCAGAAGAGTGATCGAGAGAAACAGGGGAGCCAAAATGGTGTTGGACATTTAAGCATGGTTCAGAGCATTTTTGGGAGCTGTGAAACAGAAATAGTGGAAAAACAAAGGTATAGGTGTGTAGCACCTGAAAATAGTGGAGACTGTCGAAATAGAGGATTGAAACAAGTGATTAGGAGAGGCAAAAATGGTGGCGAACGGATGAGGTCAACGTGGCCACCAGTAATAGGGTGAACGAAAAACCCACCAGTGCCAGACGAAAATGCCAAGGGAGGAAACATGCTTATGTTACATACTTCAATTTATGTTAGTTGTATACTTTAAATTGGTTTATTTAGAAGTGAATATGAGAATAATGGTTGAGATATGATTGACTTGATTATTTGATTTTGCTGAGTTGTGAGTTGAAAGTTAAAAGATTGATAAGTATTCATGATCTTGGTTAAGAATTTTGAACTTGTTAAGATTGAGTCTAGGTAAAAGATTTTATAGGTATACCTCCCGAAATCCTTCATGAGACACAACTTGTCCATTAAGAGTGACTAGGGGTTCAAAGTCTTATTAAATAAGATAAATACAATCATGACTACTACAAAAGTGTGTTAGGAGTTAGAAACTTAGGTTAATAAATTAGGAATCTGATTAGGATTTACTAGAGAACTAGCAAAGCTTAAACAGGAAGGAATTTGATAAGTACTTATTTTGATATATTAATTTTATATAATAATATTATTTTAGCTTTATTCTATGTTTAAAAGTGCTATGTAACATTCATTTGATGTTATAGGCAACAAAAATAAGCTATTGGGAGAAAATGAAGCTAAAAGAACACTTTTTGCAAAATCTAATAAGTAAAGGTATTTTGGTAATTTTGCCTTTATCCAAATTTTTAGGGAAAAAGTGATCTCATCAAACTTGTATAGGACTTCTTAAGTTTTCCAGAATGTCTAAGATCATCAAGATCGGAGTTCATTTGATGCGTTAAAAGTCTTTGTAAAGTCGACACTAAAAATTAGGAAAGTCAAACTCCTAGTCAAAGTGGGATTGCAACAATGATAATTGACAAAATTAATTAAAACTTTTTTTGAAGATAATTACAAGAAAAGAGAAGATCCTCAATGAGTTTACAAGGGAAATCAACACTCCAAGATAAATAAAAGATTCTTATTAGATAAATATTAATAATTATAGTTAGAGTATGGCATGAAGTAAAACTTGTATCATTCCCTCACTATAATAAAGGACCTTAAGGTGGCTAATTAATTCAGCAATTGGCCTAGTTTATTTTAAAAAGTTTATTTACTCTTCTTTTATTTTAATAAAGTCTTTCTTTTATATTAAACAAAAGCTTGGTCAATTGGTGTGTTATTCTTTTTAGTCTTGCAATTGTCAATTTCTTTCTTTAATTACTAAAATTGTGTTCTTTGTTTCTCTTTCATAAATTCCTATTACTTTCTTTTATATTTAGCATATATAGTTGATTCATTTTAATATTAAGTGTTTGCCAAACTGTTTTTGGTAGAATTTCAAGTTGTCGATTAGTTAGTATTCAATATAAAGTTGTGATTTCTTGATTTCTTTCATGCATACTTGTTTTCTTTTCATGATTAAACTTGCTGATTTGTTTCTTGTTGCTAAAATAGTAGTCAAAATTCCTTTATATTTTATTATATAAGTTGTCAAATTTATATTAATAATAGAGGATTGTGTTAACTTAGTATTTGTCTTAGATATAGGTTTCTTTGATTCTTTGCTTGCATGTTTGCTTTCTTTTGTTTTCTTTGATTGTCGATTCTATTCTTCTTTCTTATTTAATTGTTTCTTCAATATACCATAATTGTTGAATTTCTTAATATTATTAACTTACTGTGCGTTAACTTTATATAGATAAGGTAATTGATTCTTTTCAATCTTTGTTGATGTTTTCTTCAAGCATGAGTAGTGAGTAGTTTTTTTAATTTGGTTGGTATATTTTCTTGATTAAATCTTGGTTACATGATGTCATGAGAAGCATGATCATATATCATATTATTGATTGAGTTTCAAGATTTATTATAGTATCTTTATATGATTGTTGATTCAGTTTGATAGAAAAGACTTGCTATCTAATTAATATTAATAACTTACTGCTAGATTAAGAACTTAATTTCTTAATTGCTTAATATTTGAAATCATTTAGAGTAAGAGAAAAATCTAGTTTAGGCTAAATAAATGAGCTTGTGAGTTTGTTGCTTAATTCAACTCATATCTTCCATCGATGCTAATGCTGTTGTGAATTTTATCTAGAGAGTTTGTTCTAGGTGATTGAATTAGTTAGGGGTTAATTGTAGAGCTTGTTGTGACTAACTAAGAAGTTGTAACAAAGCTTATTGTTATGCTACGGTTGAATGCTCAAATTGATAAATTACTTTAAATTCAATGATCAACATCCTAAAACCAAGAAAATAAAAAAAAAAACATGCTAAACAAAGTCTTTTAACTTGATAAATCTGATTCTTTAATTTTGATTTTTATTATTTCTTTCTTTTTATTGAATATTACATTAGTTTTGTAATATAAACCCCGATTGTCAATTTTAATATTGTAAATTAGGACTTTAATTGCGTTAATTCAATTACTACAATCTTTGTGAGATCGACCTCTATTTTTCTAACTACTAGTTAGTGGATATAAAAAGTAATTTATTTTTAGTACACTCGACAAGTATCAAGTCACAAAAATCCTACTTAGTCCTAATAGAGAGCCCAAATCTCCAAAACAAAACATTATATCCCCAAAAGGTTCCAAAATTCACAAAACAAATTTCACAAAAATCATAGCAAGGATCACAAATGTAAACAAAATATATATAGCTAGTCAAATCAATATGATACATAGTCCTAACATTTCGATACAAAATCATGCTCAAACCATTTAATCAAAAAAAAAGAAGTTAAAATCTCAAAGATTTATAAACTCGGTTTTTGAAACACAGTTGGCCATATGCATTGATTTCACAAGCGGAGGTTTAATGGTATTAATAGAAATAATAAAAGGCTCGATTAAAGTACTCACAAACTCCTAATGCAATTTACCAACTCACGAGGTAACATCTCGATTTGTGTATTGTCATTTTCACGACCCAATTCCATTCTCTTTAACCGAAAATCACTGAAAATTTTTCGCGTTTTACTGTTACCTTACCCGGTCGTGAACTAAACTCACCACACACTGTTGGGCTGTGAGTCAATAATAAACACCACATCTCATTCATCCTCAATTAATTAAAACGATGTCATACATTTGCATTTAATCGTGTACTTATACGAATACATGTTTTACTGACATCTACATCCCCCGTAATTACAATTCAACGAATACTGTGCTTTTACATTGTTTAGATACAAAAAGAATCACTGTGTATATACCTTTAAGCGATGGAGATGCAGCGGAGTCCAAAATACCAATCCTCAGTCCTTACTGGGCTACTATGCACGCTCTGTAGGGGGAAAATAGAGTGGGATGAGCAACCACACGCACAGTAAGGCAATAATGCAAGCATGGTAGATAACTACTCTATCTACATGCTGATAGTGTTATGCATAAATCATTTATGGTAGGAGCATGAGGAATAAAACTATGCCATGTGAATATACATATATATCATGTATCAAAATCATGTGAATTGGCATATAAAACATGGTAGAAACATCATGTATAAATCATCTCATGCTCAATCTCATTTAAATTCATAAAAAGGGCAATTCATTAAGAAACCTCCTTTTTAAACCAACATCATAAACCTCATTCTCAACACATAATTACCACCAAATCAACTCACAATCACAACCACATTTTCATTTCATAATTCACGCATGTGTATAAAAACTAGGTCATTATATCAAAAGTGCCTATGTGGACCATTACATCATAAATCATCCCAGACCACACGCATCCAGGTGTGCGGGGTATCACGCTGGCACGAAGATGGATTATCCCTCGCCAGACTTTCTCACCACATAGCCATCATGCGGTACATCGTACTCCATGTGATATACACGGTACAGCGTACTCCGCAGACTCATATCGTGACTGGGGGTGCCATTCCTAGGTCTTACCTACCCCATACCAAGAGTTTTCCATATCCGTGAAGGAGAGCCTCCCTGCCGAACAGAGCCTCCCCGCCTAACAGAGCCTCCCTGCCTCCTCAGGCTTAAGGATGTTAGCTTAAGGATGTAGGGCTTAAGGATCCTTCCGTAAGAGAGCCTCCCCACCGAACAGAGCCTCCCCGCCTAACAGAGCCTCCCCGCCTCTTTGGGCTTAAGGATGTTGGCTTAAGGATGTAGGGCTTAAGGATCTTACCGTACCCATGTAGGAGAGCCTTCCTGCCTAACAGAGCCTCCCAGCCCCACCAGGGCTTAAGGATGTTGGCTTAAGGATCCCACCGTAAGAGAGCCTCCCCACCGAACAGAGCCTCCCCGCCTAACAGAGCCTCCCCGCCTCTTTGGGCTTAAGGATGTTGGCTTAAGGATGTAAGGCTTAAGGATCTTACCAACTTTCACAACCTTATACGTGTCACAATGTGCAAACTTGTGCGAGCAAAGCTCTATCACGACTCAGGCATCCTCTCATACAGAGACGCGTACGAGCATAGCTCTAGTACGGTTATACTCATAAGACAACTACTCAAAATTCACGTACGAGCAGAAGCTCCAGTATGGTTTATAAACATCATCATAGTTTTCAAATCAAGGTGCGAGCTAAGCTCCAGCACGTTTCATACAAATGAAAACATAGAAATCCAGCGCGAGCGAGGCTCTAGCGCAATTTATGTCATACAAATATGATAGGCGGCTCATACACAATCAAACAATCCCGGCAATCGGGTTTAGCACTCACAAATGCTTTTCCACAACAACCATACAATACTAGCCGACCCATCTACAAGCTTGCTTAAAACCAAGCAATTTCATTTTGAAAAGCATTAAAACATTAGATTTATGCAATTATTAGCCTTACTATCCCATTTCATAAAATCCACTTCAAATCCAAAACCACGCATATACTCCTCATCATTCACGAATACTATCAATCATTTATTTGAGCAACCATGCATTTTATAAAACACCCAATAATCACCCACAAGTTCAAAGTACGAGCAGCTACCTCTATATACTCACAAAATTCCCTTACATGGAATCGCGATGCGTGATTCCACTTCCTTAAGCTGCTTACTCGTACGGTTCGATTCGTCTTCAACGAACTCTTTGGGACTGCACAAAATCGTATCCCGCATTATATTCGATCCATATAATATGACATCGTGCGTTCACTATAGTCAATTCGACCTATAGTTTTCTATTAATGCTTGTGAGGCCTCGTTTCATTACTTTATCCATAACTCAAGTCTATGGATCTTCTTAGGCCTATTAACTTATTAAAAATCGATATTAAATCGACATTAAGCTCATAGTGTTCATATTCCGTGAATTCCCCCACTATGGCATTTACCAAGCATATACATACCCATTTTCACAATTCCTCCAAACTCACAATGTAATCTCATTTAACCATCTAAAATCATAATCATTACCTCAATAACAACTTTAGCATACCCATAAATCATAAACTCATTCAACCTATTCTAGGTTTTCTAGGTCACACCAATTTCACCACATCCCTAGATAATTTATCCATCAATAGTGTCACGACCCGAATTACCTAAAAATCAGAGTAAATTTTTTCGCTTTTTTCATTTATTATTTAATTCTTACTTTTCTCTCGTCGTGACCATCCTACAACACAGTTGGGCTATGATTCGGTGTTAGTCACCTCACACTATTTAACATTTCATTCCCATAATCATATATCAGAGTCTACTATCCTTTTTACTTTAAATAAACACATACCCAATGGTATTTGCATGACTCTACATCCCCGACATCATATCCGTTTACAGTACTGTGCATTACATATTTAGATACAAAACCATACAAATGTGTATACCTGTCTCTCGATGGGAAGCAGCAAGCAGCGGATATTAAGCATGCAAGTCCTCAGCCGCTCAATAATTATTACAAGTGCTCTGAAAAGATGGGAAAATAAGGGGGGGTGAGCAAACCACACGCTCAGTAAGGCAATTATGCAAGTAAGTAGATAGCTCCACTATCTACATGCTCATAATGCCATGCCCTTAAATCCATTTCTTTTCATTTAAAATTACACGCACAAAGTCATGCATATTCAATGCCATAGTTTATCCAAAACTATTTGTGCATATATAAATCATGTAACTCATGCATTCAAAGCATTTTATGTGACATCATTAAATCATATTAAGCATGAATTAAATCAAGATCATGCAATCTTTCATGCCATGTAAGACAAAACATGGATTTCAAATGAAAGCATGGAAAAACACATCATGCCACTGCATTTAAATCAATTCATTTAAAACGCAGTATAAAATAACCCCTCTGGGTCAATCATCTCAAAACTCATAAAACAATTTGTTATATTTCATTATAAAACTTGAGTTATAAAACCACCCTTCTTTCAGGGTCACATATCATAAAATCATCTGAAATCACAAATTCATCAAATCGGGGGCCTGACCCCTCCTTCGGGTCTACCCTGGTCTAACAGACCACAAGTTATATCATGTGAGACAATAAGGTAATTATCAGTAACATCGAGGACTATGGCCATATCCTAGTGATCCCTGGCAACACGGTACCTAGTGTGCGGGGTATCACACCTGAAACGGGAGGTGGGTCGTCCTACCCGCCAGAACAGCATAACACCAGGATTGCGAGGGCAAGGCTTGCTGCCTCGTGGCTAATGCCACTCCACTCCAACAATCCCCACGGTACAGCGTACTCCGCGTGACATACACGGTACAAAGTACTCCGTGAACCCAAGCTCAGTCAGGGGTGCCTGTAATAGGTCTTATCCACCCATATCATCTGTCTCAGAATGCACGTGTGAGCATATCATCTCACTGTGACACACAGTCTACAGGAGGCTCCAACACGGCTATATGCATGTAATATAAATCCCTGTGCGAGCGAAGCTCAAGCACGGCTCCATGCATATTCATGATATCTAAAAACCTCGTGCGAGCGAAACTCTAGCACGGTTTCATAGAAATCAGTAAAATCTGCGTACGAGCAGCGCTCCGGTACGACTTAAACTGATTATAATTTCAATTAAAATCCACGTACGAGCAACGCTCTAGTACGGATATGTATAAAAACTCATGAAAACTTCGTACGAGAAAAACTCCAGTACGACATTTAAATGAATTGTGAAACCATATAAAACTTTGTGCGAGCAACGCTCCAGCACAAATGAATGCTCAAGTTAATCAAATCTCGTGCGAGTTACACTCCAGCACGGCTTTATGCATAATTAAATCAAATCTCGTGCGAGTTACACTCCAGCACGGCTTTATGCAATATCAAATCAAAACAGGATGCGAGCTAAGCTCCAGCATCTCTCATGCATGTCAAATCAGTAAAACTAGTGCGAGCAATCGCTCCAACACCTTTTTATGCATATCAAGTCAAAACCAGTCAAAACATGTCAAAACATGTCAAAACAGAGTGCGAGCTAGGCTCCAGCAGCTCTCATTTCACAATAATAAAAATCAGTGCGAGCACCATGCTCTAGCACATTTCATGCATATGATGTCACACAAGTCGGTGCGAGCAACTGCTCAAGCACATTTATGCACATTCACAAACGTAGATATAGTGCGAACTACGTGTCAGCACTATCTGTTTCCATATAAACTTGATAGTTGACCGTTTTCCAAAGAAATTTCCATTTAATTATTAATAACACCTACGTAGTGTTATTTTGTGAAATTAAACAATTTCTGGCCAATCTATCGCTTTGCTTTGATTAAAACCAATAAAATTCCTTAATCATCAAAAATCCTTAAATCATGCATTTCATGCATGTCATGCTTTCACCATCCTTAGGTGAACTTCCCTCAATAGGGGTAAAATAGACATTTCACCTATTTCGATCCTTAAAATCATTCAAACCATTTTTAGGATCATTTTACAATATCCATGTATACATACATATCCAGTGTACAGAAAAGCTATTAAAATATGCGTAGCTACCTCTAGCTACTCACATAATTCCCTTACCTCATTTATCTGTACAGTCTGACCTTTTCCACTGATGTCTCGTCACGCAGTCCGATTTGCTCTGAATCCAAATCAAATCTCCGGCACTGCTGATACACATTCATCAGGTCAAATACAATACAATTAATTGTATTTCACAATTTTCTGGGCTTAATTTAAATCATTGGGCCCGTTTACCCATATTGGGCCCGATTGTACCATAATGGGCCTTAATCGGCCTTAAGCCCGTTTACCACACTTTATCGAGGCCTATTGGGCTCATTGGACCCATCAATATTTATTTAGCCTCGTTCTAAATTCTCAGATAGCTTATGAATTATTTACGACAATTTATCCCAATTTCTAGAATTTAATTCATTTATACGAAAATTAAATCCGTAATTCATGCGTTAAATATTAATCACGCATAACGATATAAAATTGTCGTAAATAAGGGTCACATACCCGTTATTCCATGATCGTACACAAATCGAGACTGTCTCGAGCTCTCAGTGGATGCCAATTATCGAGCTACACAATTAAATATATTTTCGGGTAAACTTTCAGTCGATTATTTATCAAATTAAATATTCTAAAAATTAAATCGGTCAATTTGACCGCTTACCGACTTACCCGAAGCTCGATTGCATCACAGGAATTTTCCCCAATTTTTTTCTCTTTTTCTTTTTCCCTTTTTCTTCCTTTTTTCCCTCTCTTTTTGGCTGAACCGGTCCGGTCCGGTTCAACCCGGTTCGGACCGCCGGTTCGGTCTGGTCCGGTTCGGCCGGTTCTGTCCGGTTCGGCCGGTCCAATCTCCCTTTGGTCGTGCCGGCGCCGTCCGGCCGGTTCCCGGTGTGATTCCGGTGCCGTTCGGCGCGCCATGGCGTGGGCTCGATAAATCGGGCCTCGGCTGGGGTCGAATCGGCGCCATCGTCGGCGAAACCAGTTTTCTCTCCCGCGGCCTCACTCCATTGATCTGGCGTTTTTCGGCCGCCTGGCCGCGCGTCGATGCCACCGGTGGGTTCGCCTGAGGTCGGTCGACCTTCGCCGACCCTCGCCTGGGGCCCTTGGCCGCCGGTGGTGGCTCGTCCGGTGGGTTCCTCAGTCGGCCTTCGCGTTTCGCGTTTTTTCCTCTGTTTTTGTTTCTTTTCTTTCTGTTTCACGTTTCAGACTTTCGTTTCTTTTTTTTTTTTTTTTTTTTTACAATTTCATTTATTTATTTATAATTTATTTTTAATAATATTTTATTCATTAAAATATTATTAAAATTACAAAATATCCCAAAATATTATAAAAAATTTCTATTTAATTCATAAATTAATTTCTCAGTCCGGTTTTACCTTTCCGGTATATTTTTCGATTATTTTCGGGATTATTTTTTTGTTGCGAAAATCCCGGTTTATTCCAATAAATTCATATCTTGATCAATTTAACCCGAAATTTAATTATTTCTTCGTTATTGATCAAGATTTCTAAATCTCATATTTTTAATTAAATTTCTTGTCCCGATTAATACCGAATTTTGGTCTTTTGACCATTTTGCCCTTGCACGTATTCGGGAATACCATTTAAGTCCTTTTGCATTTTTAAATGCACTCGAAAATATCGGGTCTTACAATCTCCCCCACTTAAGAAATTTGGTCCTCCAAATTAGAACCAAGTAATATGAGTTCATAACAACTCCGGGTATGTCTATCGCATCATATACTGTCATCCTCAAGTGACCTTCTCCGGAGTGTAATACTACCATCATACTTAACTAGGGAGATCATCTTAACCCTAAACACTTTCTCTTTCCGTTTAGTGCCCGAATCAATTTCTCCAATCATACGTTATATTTTCATTGAGCTAAACCATTGAAGCTCATATCTGATCACATATACTGGATCCGGATAGTATTTTGAAGCATCATAAGATAGGACACATTGTGGATGCCTGTTTATTCAAGTGGTAATACCAACCTACAGGTCTTACCTTCCACTTTGTCAAATCTCTTATCCGAATATCGTTACGTCCTTATGCTCTTAGGACAAGTAACTATCAACAGTAATGATTCACCCTTGGTGAATTCCAATGATTTTCTGTCTCTTGTCAGCATGAATTTTCTGTCTGCTTTGAGGTGTTCTTAATCTCTCACAAATCAACTGAACATCCTCAGAGGTTTGTCTTACCAATTCGGGAATAATTTTCTATTTGTCACCCACTTCTCTTATCCAAGTCAGGGAACAACTCCCTACTGTCATACAATGCCACATATAATCTCATCCCGATACTCAAGTGACAACTGTCATCATTGGCGAATTTGATTAGTAGCAACTAATCATCCCAGGAGCTCATAAAATCAATGGCACACGCTCTCATCACATCCTCCAGAACCTGTACAGTCCTCTCTGACTGACCATCTGTCTGAGGGTGGAAGCTGTGCTAACACATAATCAGGGTCCCATAGCTTCCTGAAAAACATTTCCCCAAGTGGGAACTGAAGCGGGAATCCCTATCTGATACCATGCTCACTGGAACGCTACCTCATGTATCACAATTTTCCATACACATAAATCCGCCTACGCACTCAGAGTATCTCGGGATTTCATAACCAGAAGGTGGGTAAACTTAATCAATCTATCGACTATCACCCAGATAGCCTCGTGATTCTTCCGGGTCCTCTATAACCCATCACAACTTCATGGTCACTTGTTCCCATTTCCATGTCAATATAGGTAGAGGCTGCAATAACTCTGCAGACTTCTAGTACTCTACCTTACTCTGCTGACATACGAGACACTTGCTATACAATCTCTACAATATCACTTTTCAAACCTGACCACCAATACCATTTTCAGAGATCTCGATATATTTATTATTTCTCGGATACACTGTATATCTCGAAGAGTGAGCTTCTGACAATAACACTATATCATCAACTGTGGTCCTGGGGAGCACTTATACTGTCTCTGAACCTCTGCAAGTTATCATCACTCACTGTGACCTCTGTCACTGTCCCCTTCTGAATCTGACCCATACTATCGACACCAAGCCGATCATCACGCTAAGCCTGGCAAATCCGGTCACACAAATCCGGTTCTAACCTCAGGCTAGCTGTCACAAAATCACCGTCATCATTAAGAAGGGATCACATCACTACTGAGGTTCACACTGCTCTAGCAGCTCACGCTCCCTGACCATCATATGTGATACCATCCCGAGGCTCTTTCTGTTTAAAGCATCAGCCTTTACATTAGCCTTTCTTGGGTGGTACAATATTCACAATCATAATCCTTAGAAGCTCTAACCCTCATGGTTATTTCATCCGACTCTTTCTGTGAAAACAGATACTCGGGGGTTTTTACGATTAGTGCATACCCAAAATTTCTTACAGTATAAGTGGTGGCGCCATACTTTCAGTGTAATCGCTATGACTGCCAACTCTAAATCATGGGTCGGATAGTTTCTCTTATGGTCCTTGAACATATCTGGATCCATAAACGACTATCTTCCCATTTTACATCAATACATAGCTCAATCCTTATTTGGAGGTATCCATACACACTGAAACCTCTTGAGCTGTTGGTTATAGTGAGAATACTTACGGTGGTCAGTTCATTACTCCAATATACCAAAATTCATCGAAGCTACTTTCTCATACTTATCATCTCACTCGTATGTAATCTTTTCCCGAATGAGATGTGTCAACTGAGCAGCCCATTTCAAGAAACTCAAAACACCTCGTCTGTAAGACAGTTTCCTGTTGCTACTCATACTCTTCCCTGGACTTCGAATACATCATAATATCATCATTAAAAATGATAACCAATCGGTCCAGGTAAGCTTTAAATACCATATCATAGTTGAGTTCCACTCATTATTCAATCACCAATATCCTTGACCTATGTACGCATAAATGTATAAAGTCGTTTTGAAATAGCTTCTGGTCAAGCTACTAACCCGCGTCATTTCCTTTTTCCTTATAGTAATGGCTTTTATAAAATTTTAGATTTTTAAACTTTCATGATTAATGAATTTCTATATCTCTTTATCATACCAATAAAGGTACCCAAATTTAAATACATATCTAGCGACTGTCGATTTCAGTTTATAGATTATGCGTGCGCTTCTAGACGCTGTCAAATCTTCAGGCAGGGAGATATTTTAAAATACCTTTATTAACTCTAAGATTTGACCACATACTGGGTGTAAATTTATCCACCCCTTATCCTTGGTCGCAATTCATATTCACTACTTATCGCTTAATCCAATTTACTTTGCATATCGAAGATATCCTTACCTTGCATACATATCTTATTCCAATATATCTCCTTTAATATATCACTTGTAACAAACTCTTTCCTTACTTGTCAAGTTACAATACACTTTTCAGTGATATTTTCTCCCCTATTTTCAACTTACAATCCCTATACCCATATTCAGTTAGTGAAAATCAACTAACTATCATCCTCTTCATGCTTAAAGGTATAGGCTTCACATTTTTTTCACTAACTTATAAGCAACTGAAGGCGGTATGAATAAATGCGTGGCACCAGGATCAATTAAAATAATTATTTCATTATTCACAACCAGTGTGGTATCTTCCACCACATCCTATGAAACATCAATAGTGTCCTGGTCCAAGGCATACACTCGCCTTCATCCAACATCTGATTTTCGTGATAACTACCACATATCCTACACTGTTCACACTGCTACTCTGTTATACTATTACGTAGCAGGTCGGGGTCCTCAAATCACAATACCCCTCGTAAGTATTGAAATTAGATATACTGGGGTTTATCAATCAACTTACCCCGTGATTTATCAGCTCTAAGCTTTTACCAAACTACATTTTTCCCGTTCTGACATTCTTGTCATCCTTTATTCTCTTTTGTCTCTATTTTGGCCCTTACTACCTTTCTCAATCTCAGAGGCGCGCAATTTATAATCTTATTTAACACAACTGTAGTCTGCGCACTGCCTCGTCGTAGGTAGCGATCTAACGGGCTAATCGGACTCTAATTGATAATCTGAGTCCTTCCATGAACTTTCAGACATATTGACTCTCACTGTTCATCATGTTCGAGTCACATCTGCCCAGAAATATAAACTGAGTATCATACTCGTCAATCAACATGTTCCTCTGGGTCAGAGTAAATAATGTCATCTGTAATTTCCTTTAAAACAATATCCGGGATATTCTGTCACCGGAATACATATAGAATTTTTTTTTTCCATGTCCATTCTGGACGTCTAACTCTTCAAATGGGTCGAGCGAACTTCAATTAATGTTCCGACTCGCCCTCATATATACCCTGAGCAATTAGCTCGCAAAATATTCTCCACACTCCGCTCCAACCTCGCGAAGCGTATCTCAATACTGTCTGATCTCTCTGTCAGACTCTATCCGATCTCTCTATCGGACTCTGTGGGGCATGATCAACCAGCCTCCACGTTAATCTCATCTCAAGTCTCATGTGGCGACTCAGTACAACTCATGGGCCTACCTCAACGGCCTTGAGCTCGTGTACTCGCCTCTCAACCATAGCGGCTATCAGTCAATGAGTCTATACTTGCATTTAAAACCAAATTCTTAGCTGCACTTCCATCTCGATATACACAATTGTATCTAAACAATACACAGTACATGGGGATGTAAACTTCCTTAACCACTAACACCGACTCATATCAGGCCAACTCAAGCTCTGATACCATTAAACCTGTCACGACCCGAATTACCTAAAAATCAGAGTAAATTTTTTCGCTTTTTTCATTTATTATTTAATTCTTACTTTTCTCTCGTCGTGACCATCCTACAACACAGTTGGGCTATGATTCGGTGTTAGTCACCTCACACTATTTAACATTTCATTCCCATAATCATATATCAGAGTCTACTATCCTTTTTACTTTAAATAAACACATACCCAATGGTATTTGCATGACTCTACATCCCCGACATCATATCCGTTTACAGTACTGTGCATTACATATTTAGATACAAAACCATACAAATGTGTATACCTGTCTCTCGATGGGAAGCAGCAAGCAGCGGATATTAAGCATGCAAGTCCTCAGCCGCTCAATAATTATTACAAGTGCTCTGAAAAGATGGGAAAATAAGGGGGGGTGAGCAAACCACACGCTCAGTAAGGCAATTATGCAAGTAAGTAGATAGCTCCACTATCTACATGCTCATAATGCCATGCCCTTAAATCCATTTCTTTTCATTTAAAATTACACGCACAAAGTCATGCATATTCAATGCCATAGTTTATCCAAAACTATTTGTGCATATATAAATCATGTAACTCATGCATTCAAAGCATTTTATGTGACATCATTAAATCATATTAAGCATGAATTAAATCAAGATCATGCAATCTTTCATGCCATGTAAGACAAAACATGGATTTCAAATGAAAGCATGGAAAAACACATCATGCCACTGCATTTAAATCAATTCATTTAAAACGCAGTATAAAATAACCCCTCTGGGTCAATCATCTCAAAACTCATAAAACAATTTGTTATATTTCATTATAAAACTTGAGTTATAAAACCACCCTTCTTTCAGGGTCACATATCATAAAATCATCTGAAATCACAAATTCATCAAATCGGGGGCCTGACCCCTCCTTCGGGTCTACCCTGGTCTAACAGACCACAAGTTATATCATGTGAGACAATAAGGTAATTATCAGTAACATCGAGGACTATGGCCATATCCTAGTGATCCCTGGCAACACGGTACCTAGTGTGCGGGGTATCACACCTGAAACGGGAGGTGGGTCGTCCTACCCGCCAGAACAGCATAACACCAGGATTGCGAGGGCAAGGCTTGCTGCCTCGTGGCTAATGCCACTCCACTCCAACAATCCCCACGGTACAGCGTACTCCGCGTGACATACACGGTACAAAGTACTCCGTGAACCCAAGCTCAGTCAGGGGTGCCTGTAATAGGTCTTATCCACCCATATCATCTGTCTCAGAATGCACGTGTGAGCATATCATCTCACTGTGACACACAGTCTACAGGAGGCTCCAACACGGCTATATGCATGTAATATAAATCCCTGTGCGAGCGAAGCTCAAGCACGGCTCCATGCATATTCATGATATCTAAAAACCTCGTGCGAGCGAAGCTCTAGCACGGTTTCATAGAAATCAGTAAAATCTGCGTACGAGCAGCGCTCCGGTACGACTTAAACTGATTATAATTTCAATTAAAATCCACGTACGAGCAACGCTCTAGTACGGATATGTATAAAAACTCATGAAAACTTCGTACGAGAAAAACTCCAGTACGACATTTAAATGAATTGTGAAACCATATAAAACTTTGTGCGAGCAACGCTCCAGCACAAATGAATGCTCAAGTTAATCAAATCTCGTGCGAGTTACACTCCAGCACGGCTTTATGCATAATTAAATCAAATCTCGTGCGAGTTACACTCCAGCACGGCTTTATGCAATATCAAATCAAAACAGGATGCGAGCTAAGCTCCAGCATCTCTCATGCATGTCAAATCAGTAAAACTAGTGCGAGCAATCGCTCCAACACCTTTTTATGCATATCAAGTCAAAACCAGTCAAAACATGTCAAAACATGTCAAAACAGAGTGCGAGCTAGGCTCCAGCAGCTCTCATTTCACAATAATAAAAATCAGTGCGAGCACCATGCTCTAGCACATTTCATGCATATGATGTCACACAAGTCGGTGCGAGCAACTGCTCAAGCACATTTATGCACATTCACAAACGTAGATATAGTGCGAACTACGTGTCAGCACTATCTGTTTCCATATAAACTTGATAGTTGACCGTTTTCCAAAGAAATTTCCATTTAATTATTAATAACACCTACGTAGTGTTATTTTGTGAAATTAAACAATTTCTGGCCAATCTATCGCTTTGCTTTGATTAAAACCAATAAAATTCCTTAATCATCAAAAATCCTTAAATCATGCATTTCATGCATGTCATGCTTTCACCATCCTTAGGTGAACTTCCCTCAATAGGGGTAAAATAGACATTTCACCTATTTCGATCCTTAAAATCATTCAAACCATTTTTAGGATCATTTTACAATATCCATGTATACATACATATCCAGTGTACAGAAAAGCTATTAAAATATGCGTAGCTACCTCTAGCTACTCACATAATTCCCTTACCTCATTTATCTGTACAGTCTGACCTTTTCCACTGATGTCTCGTCACGCAGTCCGATTTGCTCTGAATCCAAATCAAATCTCCGGCACTGCTGATACACATTCATCAGGTCAAATACAATACAATTAATTGTATTTCACAATTTTCTGGGCTTAATTTAAATCATTGGGCCCGTTTACCCATATTGGGCCCGATTGTACCATAATGGGCCTTAATCGGCCTTAAGCCCGTTTACCACACTTTATCGAGGCCTATTGGGCTCATTGGACCCATCAATATTTATTTAGCCTCGTTCTAAATTCTCAGATAGCTTATGAATTATTTACGACAATTTATCCCAATTTCTAGAATTTAATTCATTTATACGAAAATTAAATCCGTAATTCATGCGTTAAATATTAATCACGCATAACGATATAAAATTGTCGTAAATAAGGGTCACATACCCGTTATTCCATGATCGTACACAAATCGAGGCTGTCTCGAGCTCTCAGTGGATGCCAATTATCGAGCTACACAATTAAATATATTTTCGGGTAAACTTTCAGTCGATTATTTATCAAATTAAATATTCTAAAAATTAAATCGGTCAATTTGACCGCTTACCGACTTACCCGAAGCTCGATTGCATCACAGGAATTTTCCCCAATTTTTTTCTCTTTTTCTTTTTCCCTTTTTCTTCCTTTTTTCCCTCTCTTTTTGGCTGAACCGGTCCGGTCCGGTTCAACCCGGTTCGGACCGCCGGTTCGGTCTGGTCCGGTTCGGCCGGTTCTGTCCGGTTCGGCCGGTCCAATCTCCCTTTGGTCGTGCCGGCGCCGTCCGGCCGGTTCCCGGTGTGATTCCGGTGCCGTTCGGCGCGCCATGGCGTGGGCTCGATAAATCGGGCCTCGGCTGGGGTCGAATCGGCGCCATCGTCGGCGAAACCAGTTTTCTCTCCCGCGGCCTCACTCCATTGATCTGGCGTTTTCCGGCCGCCTGGCCGCGCGTCGATGCCACCGGTGGGTTCGCCTGAGGTCGGTCGACCTTCGCCGACCCTCGCCTGGGGCCCTTGGCCGCCGGTGGTGGCTCGTCCGGTGGGTTCCTCAGTCGGCCTTCGCGTTTCGCGTTTTTTCCTCTGTTTTTGTTTCTTTTCTTTCTGTTTCACGTTTCAGACTTTCGTTTCTTTTTTTTTTTTTTTTTTTTTTTACAATTTCATTTATTTATTTATAATTTATTTTTAATAATATTTTATTCATTAAAATATTATTAAAATTACAAAATATCCCAAAATATTATAAAAAATTTCTATTTAATTCATAAATTAATTTCTCAGTCCGGTTTTACCTTTCCGGTATATTTTTCGATTATTTTCGGGATTATTTTTTTGTTGCGAAAATCCCGGTTTATTCCAATAAATTCATATCTTGATCAATTTAACCCGAAATTTAATTATTTCTTCGTTATTGATCAAGATTTCTAAATCTCATATTTTTAATTAAATTTCTTGTCCCGATTAATACCGAATTTTGGTCTTTTGACCATTTTGCCCTTGCACGTATTCGGGAATACCATTTAAGTCCTTTTGCATTTTTAAATGCACTCGAAAATATCGGGTCTTACAAATAGTCATGCCAAACAACTCCAAAATCAATTAAACAAATAATGTATTTGGATTGGAGTGTTAGAATCTTACCAAATATGATTTTTCTTCTTGCTCCAAATGGCAATGCCCTTAACTCCTTCAATACCAACAATGGAAAAATGCCTTCACACTATGTTGTTCTTCTCTTTGATAGGAACAACTTTGTCTCTAATGGTCTCTCTTTAATTCTTGCTGGAAATGGCTGATTTTAGAGAGGGAAAGTTAGGTTTTTGGGTTGAAAGTGAAAGGTTAGTGTTTTTCCCGAGATTTCCTGATTTTCAGCCCTCCTTATATAGAAATAGCTTAAGGAGATCGATCTGGTCGAAGAGGAGATCGATCTGGTCCCTTAAAATCCCTCTTTTTCACGGCATTTTTTTTAAGCCTGAGATCGATCTGTCGAAGCATGAGATCGATCTGTCTAGGCATGAGATCGATCTGCTCCCAAATAGAGAGCTAAGGAGATCGATCTGGGTGCTTGGGGATCGATCTTTCACTACAGAATGCTTGGGAGATCGATCTGGCTCCATTGGAGATCGATCTGCTCTATTCTTTCGCCCAAATAAGAGCATTCTGGCTCTTCCAGATCGATCTCTCATCCTATGAGATCGATCTGGCCCTCATGTTTTCCAGATTTCCTGTAGTTTCCTTGCTGCAACTCATACCAATACATCCTTAATCTATTTCCATGGCCATTTTCTCATCCATCCACCTTTATAACTTGAAAATGGCATCCATTCATACCTTATGTACATTGAAACTTGTGTGCATTCATTGTATGTCCAAAGGTATGCTACATGAAACCAAATGGAAGCATAACTCCATTCCATTTTACCACACTACTCATCTTGAGTTTCAATCACATCCATCACTTGCCAGAACTCATTTCTTCATATTCGTACTCAATGAAACTTGTATGTACGTTACAATTCATATTACACATACATACATTGAATCCATGGACTTACATCAATCATACTTTACATTACAAGTCCATTCATATTATTTGATCCAATTATACACATTACCATTATACATATACGGGGTCTTACATTCTCCCCTCCTTCAAGGAATTTGGTCCTCCAAATTAGAACCAAGTCACTCTTCAAAAAGTTGAGGGTACTTCTCCCGTATCAAGTTCTCCAATTCCCACGTGGCCTCTTCCGCCGTGTGGTGTTGCCAAAGAACTTTCACCATGGGAATTGTCTTATTCCGCAACACTTTCTCTTATCTGTCCAATATCCGAACCGGCTTCTCAACATACGTCATACTCTCATGGAGTTCCAACGGCTCATATCTTATCACGTGTGCCGGGTCCGGATGATACTTCCGAAGCATCGAGACGTGAAAGACGTTGTGGACATTTTCCAAGTCCAGTGGCAATGCCAACCTATACGCCTTAGCTCCCACTCTCTCCAAAATCTCGAAGGGTCCGATATATCTAGGGCTCAGCTTGCCCTTCTTACCAAATCTCATAATGCCCTTCGATGGTGATACCCTCAGAAACACCGACTCACCCTCATCAAACTCCAGTGGTCTTCATCTCTTGTCAGCATAACTCTTTTGCCGGCTCTGAGCTGTCCGTAATCTCTCACATATCAACTGGACGTCCTCAGATGCCTGTTGCACTAAGTCCGGAGCAAAAATTTATCTGTCACCGATCTCTTCCCATCCAATAGGGGAACGGCATCTACGCCCGTACAATGCCTCATAGGGTGCCATCCCGATACTAGCATGATAGCTATTATTATAAGCGAACTCGACTAACTGCAGGTGGTCATCCCAGGAGCCTCTAAAATCCAGCACACACGCTCTCAACATATCCTCGAGGGTCTGTATAGTCCTCTCTGACTGCCCATCTGTCTGAGGATGAAAAGCGGTGCTAAAACTCAATCGGGTCCCCAACGCTTCCTGAAAATGTTCCCAAAAATGGGAAGTGAAGCGGGCATCCCTATCAGAAACAACGCTCATTGGTACACCATGTAGCCGTACTATCTCTTGAATATACAGGTTCGCCAACTGACTCAGTGTATCGGTAGCTCTCATAGCCAAGAAATGGGCGGACTTAGTCAACCGGTCCACAATAACCCATATGGCATCATGACCTCTACGGGTCCTCGGCAACCCCATCACAAAATCCATGGTGACATGCTCCCACTTCCATGTCGGTATCGGTAGAGGCTGCAATAATCCTGCAGGCTTCTGATGCTCTACCTTCACTTGCTGACAAACGAGACACTTAGCGACATATTTAGCAATGTCTCTCTTCATTCCAGACCACCAATAAACCTTCCGAAGGTTTTGATACATCTTGGTACTTCCCGGATGTATCGTATACTTCGATGAGTGAGCCTCTGATAAAATCGTTCTCCTGATCTCAGGATCCCTGGGAACGCATACTCTGCCTCTGAACCTCAATAACCCATCAGCACTCTGCTCAAAATCAATACCCACACCTGTCTGTACCTGCCTCAGCCAATCGATACACCGTCGATCGCTCTGCTGGGCTTACCGAATACGGCCAATCAACTCTGGCTCTAGTCTCAAACTAGCCATGATCTCAAGTCTCTCAGATCCAGGTGGGGTTACATCTAAACTGAGGTTCGCAAAGTGTTCTAACAATTCATGTTCCCGTACCATCATATAAGACACCAACCCAAGGCTCTTTCTACTCAAAGCATCGGTAACTACATTTGCCTTACCTGGGTGGTACATGATTTCACAATCATAGTCTTTCAGGAGTTCGAGCCATCTCCTCTGTCTCATATTCAGCTCTTTCGGCGAGAACAGGTACTTAAGGCTCTTATGATCTGTGAACACCTGAAATTTCTCACCATAGAGATAGTCGCGCCATATTTTCAAAGCAAATACTACAGCCGCCAACTCCAAATCATGTGTCGGGTAGTTCCTCTCATAATCCTTCAACTGTCTCGATCCATAGGCAACTACCTTCCCATCCTGCATAAGCACACAGCCCAGTCCCTGGTGTGATGCATCCGTATATACCGAGAATCCTCCTGAGCTGGTAGGAATGGTGAGAACTTGAGCAGTCGTCAATCGACGCTTAAGCTCCTCAAAACTCCTCTCACATGCCTCATCCCATGTAAACTTAACATCCTTACGCGTGAGGTGTGTCAACGGAGCAGCTAGTCTGGAGAAATCCTCTACAAATCTTCGATAATATCCTGCCAATCCCAGAAAACTCCTGATCTCAGTTACTATCTTGGGCTGTTCCCACTGCACAACTGCCTCTATCTTGGATGGATCCACTGATACCCCATCCTTTGACACAACATGCCCCAGAAATGAGATCTGTTCCAACCAAAAGTTACACTTACTGAGTTTGGCATACAATTCTCTCTCTCGGAGGGTCTGCAGAACTATCCTCAAGTGCTCCTCATGATCTTCCCCGGACTTGGAATACACCAAAATATCATCAATGAACACTATTACAAACTTGTCCAGGTATGGCTTGAATATATCATTCATCAATGCCATAAATGCTGTGGGAGCATTCGTCAATCCGAATGGCATCACCAAAAACTCGTAGTGGCCATAACGGGTACGAAATGCTGTCTTGGGTACATCTCCACTCCTGATCCTCAACTGATGATACCCTGACCGCAGATCTATCTTAGAAAATACTTCGGCTCCCTGGAGCTGATCCAACAAATCATCGATTCTTGGAAGGGGGTACTTGTTCTTAATGGTGGCCTTATTCAACAACCGGTAATCTATACAGAGTCGGAGGCTTCCATCCTTCTTCCTTACAAATAGAACCGGTGCTCCCCAAGGTGAGACACTCGGTCTAATAAACCCCTTCTCCAGTAACTCTTGCAGCTGTTTCTTCAGCTCTTCCAACTCTATCGGAGCCATTCTATAGGGTGGTTTCGATATTGGCTCTGTACCAGGCACTAACTCAATGCAAAATTCCATTTCCCTTTCAGGTGGTAGTCCTGGTAATTCATCCGGAAAGACATCAGGGAAATCCGTAATTACGGGTATGTCCTTCAATTCCGGGTGTGCCTCATCTATATCGACCAAATAGGCAATGAACCCTTCACATTATCCTCTCCATCGTTAGTAACATAAACCATCACTCCACATTCAATATTTATCAAAAACAAATAATTTATCTCTCAAGCAATATGCATTTAAAATTATACTCTTTTATTTACCACAATTATACAAGTTTCATATCATTTCTTTTCATCAAAATTTACAATAAGATTGTCTAATCCTGAAAACATCAATGTTTTGGCATGACAATCCATCACAACACGATTGGTAGCCAACCAATCCATTCCCAAAATTACATCAAAATCATTCATATTCAATAAAATCAGATTGGCTATCATTTCCTTCCCCTCTATCGTTAACTTACAATCCCTACATACATGCTCAGTCAATTGACTATCATTCATGGGTGTGGAAATCATCAACATTTTATCCAACAATGTCGGTTTCACATATTTCAACAATTTATGTGCAAAGGAAGGTGATATGAAAGAATGCGTGGCACCAGGGTCAAATAATACCAATGCTTCTAATTCAAAGATTCGGATGGTACCTTTAATCACATCCGTCGATGCGTCTGCAGTGTCCTGGTCCAGTGCATGTACTCTTCCTCTGCTCACACCCGCAGCCTGTTTCCCTTTTTCCTCAGCTGTAGCCCTCCTCCTCAGGGCTACTGCCTCAACTGGAGCTCCCTCAGGCTCCTTGTCCTTCTGTGGGGCAATCTCCATCCTCTCGGGACAATACTTAGCTATATGTCCGGGTCTCTCGCATCTAAAACACACCATAGGGGTCATCAGACAGGGCCTATTCCCATGAAATCTCCCACATCTCCTACACTGATCAGTAGTAGGCCGTGGTCCTCCAATAGTCATGCCCCTCGGCGCAGTCAAGGCTGGGTATACATGAGGTCTAGCAGCTCTCTCCCGCACCTCCTCAATCTTTGGCCTCTTCTCAAAAAATCTTTGGCCATCTCTCTTGGCCACTCTTCCAAACCCGGATCTCTTCCGGTCCCTGTCCTTTCTAACACTGACTCTCCCAAGCTCGGAGGCATTTCGCTCAAAGTCTTGCTCACATAACTGAGCCTTATGTACAGCCTCCTCATAGGTCAAGATGTCAAGGGAGCTAGCTTAGTCCGGATGGCCAATCTCAATCCATCCATGAACTTCTATATCTTTCGAGTCTCACTACCCATCGTGTCAGGGTCATATCTCCCCAATGACATAAACTTGGACTCATACTCGTCCACAGTCTGGTTCCCCTGAACCAAATTCATAAATTCCATCCGCAATTTCCTCTGTGCGGTAGCTGGAATATACTGTCTCCTGAAGGCATCTAGAAATATCTCCCACGAGATCTCAGAGTGTCTGGCCCTCAAAATAAGCTCGGTGGACCTCCACCAATGCTCGGCCTCGCCTTTCAACATAAACACGGTAAAGGCTACCTTTTCAGCTGAAGTGCATCGGAAAAACCTATATAGTTTCTCCATCTCATACACCCAATCCTCCATAATCACTGGGTCCTTCACCCCTCTAAACACTGGGGGTTTCAGCGCTTGAAACTCTCGCAACCTGCTCAAGTCGCAGTCATAACCCAAATCACTACCGCTCTGCTGTGGAGCGATAGAAGAAGCTATATCCTAGGCTGGAGGTGGTGTAACTGTAGCTGTCTCAGCAGTCTGAGGTCTCTCCGCCTCTGCAGCTGCCTGTTCCGTATTAGGCTGTGCCGCGGGACCTCATCTGTCACTGGCGCCCAAGGCCTGCGTGACTATCTCCACCAAACTCTCAATACTCCGCTCTAACCTAGCAAAGCGAGCCTCCGTATCCTCTGCTCTCTCAGCAGGGTTTTGTGGAGCCTACTCAGTCTGTGGCTCCGCACGGCTCTCAGGCCTACCTCTACGGCCTCTAGCACGTGCTCTCGCCCCTCTACCTTGGCGTGTAACTGGCATAGTGCCTAACTTCCTGTATTATAATAATTCATTAAGCTCAATCCATCACGGTATACACAGTTATATCTAAACAAAAGCACAGTACCATGGGGATGTACTTTCCTACGTTTTATTAATGACTCACATCAGGCCAACACAGCTCTGATACCAATCTCTGTCACGACCCAATTCCATTCTCTTTAACCGAAAATCACTGAAAATTTTTCACGTTTTACTGTTACCTTACCCGGTCGTGAACTAAACTCACCACACACTGTTGGGCTGTGAGTCAATAATAAACACCACATCTCATTCATCCTCAATTAATTAAAACGATGTCATACATTTGCATTTAATCGTGTACTTATACGAATACATGTTTTACTGACATCTACATCCCCCGTAATTACAATTCAACGAATACTGTGCTTTTACATTGTTTAGATACAAAAAGAATCACTGTGTATATACCTTTAAGCGATGGAGATGCAGCGGAGTCCAAAATACCAATCCTCAGTCCTTACTGGGCTACTATGCACGCTCTGTAGGGGAAAATAGAGTGGGATGAGCAACCACACGCTCAGTAAGGCAATAATGCGAGCATGGTAGATAACTACTCTATCTACATGCTGATAGTGTTATGCATAAATCATTTATGGTAGGAGCATGAGGAATAAAACTATGCCATGTGAATATACATATATATCATGTATCAAAATCATGTGAATTGGCATATAAAACATGGTAGAAACATCATGTATAAATCATCTCATGCTCAATCTCATTTAAATTCATAAAAAGGGCAATTCATTAAGAAACCTCCTTTTTAAACCAACATCATAAACCTCATTCTCAACACATAATTACCACCAAATCAACTCACAATCACAACCACATTTTCATTTCATAATTCACGCAAGTGTATAAAAACTAGGTCACTATATCAAAAGTGCCTATGTGGACCATTACATCATAAATCATCCCAGACCACACGCATCCAGGTGTGCGGGGTATCACGCTGGCACGAAGATGGATTATCCCTCGCCAGACTTTCTCACCACATAACCATCATGCGGTACATCGTACTTCATGTGATATACACGGCACAGCGTACTCCGCAGACTCATATCGTGACTGGGGGTGCCATTCCTAGGTCTTACCTACCCCATACCAAGAGTTTTCCATATCCGTGAAGGAGAGCCTCCCTGCCGAACAGAGCCTCCCTGCCTAACAGAGCCTCCCTGCCTCCTCGGGCTTAAGGATGTTAGCTTAAGGATGTAGGGCTTAAGGATCCTTCCGTAAGAGAGCCTCCCCACCGAACAGAGCCTCCCCGCCTAACAGAGCCTCCCCGCCTCTTTGGGATTAAGGATGTTGGCTTAAGGATGTAGGGCTTAAGGATCTTACCGTACCCATGTAGGAGAGCCTCCCTGCCTAACAGAGCCTCCCCGCCCCACCAGGGCTAAGGATGTTGGCTTAAGGATCCCACCGTAAGAGAGCCTCCCCACCGAACAGAGCCTCCCCGCCTAACAGAGCCTCCCCGCCTCTTTGGGCTTAAGGATGTTGGCTTAAGGATGTAAGGCTTAAGGATCTTACCAACTTTCACAACCTTATACGTGTCACAATGTGCAAACTTGTGCGAGCAAAGCTCTAGCACGACTCAGGCATCCTCTCATACAGAGACGCGTACGAGCATAGCTCTAGTACGGTTATACTCATAAGACAACTACTCAAAATCCACGTACGAGCAGAAGCTCCAGTACGGTTTATAAACATCATCATAGTTTCCAAATCAAGGTGCGAGCTAAGCTCCAGCACGTTTCATACAAATGAAAACATAGAAATCCAGCGCGAGCGAGGCTCTAGCGCAATTTATGTCATACAAATACGATAGGCGGCTCATACACAATCAAACAATCCCGACAATCGGGTTTAGCACTCACAAATGCTTTTCCACAACAACCATACAATACTAGCCGACCCATCTACAAGCTTGCTTAAAACCAAGCAATTTCATTTTGAAAAGCATCAAAACATTAGATTTATGCAATTATTAGCCTTACTATCCCATTTCATAAAATCCACTTCAAATCCAAAACCACGCATATACTCCTCATCATTCACGAATACCATCAATCATTTATTTGAGCAACCATGCATTTCATAAAACACCCAATAATCACCCACAAGTTTAAAGTACGAGCAGCTACCTCTATATACTCACAAAATTCCCTTACCTGGAATCGCGATGCGTGATTCCACTTCCTTAAGCTGCTTACTCGTACGGTTCGATTCGTCTTCAACGAACTCTTCGGGACTGCACAAAATCGTATCCCGCATTATATTCGATCCATATAATATGACATCGTGCGTTCACTATAGTCAATTCGACCTATAGTTTTCTATTAATGCTTGTGAGGCCTCGTTTCATTACTTTATCCATAACTCAAGTCTATGGATCTTCTTAGGCCTATTAACTTATTAAAAATCGATATTAAATCGACATTAAGCTCATAGTGTTCATATTCCGTGAATTCCCCCACTATGGCATTTACCAAGCATATACATACCCATTTTCACAATTCCTCCAAACTCACAATGTAAGACCCCGTATATGTATAAGGGTAATGTGTATACTTAGATCAAATAATATGAATGGACTTGTAATGTAAAGTATGATTGATGTAAGTCCATGGATCCAATGTATGTATGTGTAATATAAATTGTAACGTACATACAAGTTTCATTGAGTATGAATACGAAGAAATGAGTTCTAGCAAGTGATGGATGTGATTGAGACTCAAGATGAGTAGTGTGGTAAAATGGAATGGAGTTATGCTTCCATTTGGTTTTATGTAGCATGCCTTTGAACATACAATGAATGGACACAAGTTTCAATGTGCATAAGGTATGATTGGATGCCATTTTCAAGTTATAAAGGTGGATGGATGAGAAAATGGCCATGGCAATAGATTAAGGATGTGTTGGTATGAGTTGCAGCAAAGAAACTGCAGGAAATCTGGAAAACATGAGGTCCAGATCGATCTCATAGGATGAGAGATCGATCTGGAAGAGCCAGAATGCTCTTATTTGGGCGAAAGAATAGAGCAGATCGATCTCCAATGGAGCCAGATCGATCTGCCAAGCATTCTGTAAGTGAAAAGATCGATCCTCAAGCACCCAGATCGATCTCCTTAGCTCTCTGTTTGGGACCAGATCGACCTCATGCTTCGACAGATCGATCTCATGCTTCAACAGATTGATCTCATTGCTTCGACAGATCGATCTCAGGCTTAAAAATGCCGTGAAAAAAGAGGGATTTTAAGGGACCAGATCGATCTCTTCTTGGACCAGATCGATCTCCTCATGTCATTTCTATATAAGGAAAGCTGAAAATCTAGAAATCTCGAAAAAACATATTAACCTCCCATTTTCAACCCAAAAACCTAACTTTCCCTCTCTAAAATCAGCCATTTTCAGTGAGATTTGGAGAGAGATCATTAGAGGCAAAGTTGTTCCTATCAAAGAGAAGAACAACATAGTGAGAGGGCATTTTCCCATCTTTGGAATTGAAGGAGTTAAGGGCATTACCATTTGGAGCAAGAAGAGAAATCATATTGGTAAGATTCTAACACTCCAATCCAAATGCATTAGCTATTTAATTGATTTTGGAGTTGATTGATATGAGTATTGATGGATAAACTACCTAGGAATGTAGTGGAATTGGTGTGACCTAGAAATCTAAAATGGGTATAATGTGAGGATATGTGGGATTGAATGAGCTTATGATTTATGGCATGCTAAAGTTGTTATTGGGGTAATATTTATGATTTTAAATGGTTAAATGAGACTACATTGTGAGTTTGGAGAAATTGTGGAAATGAGTATGAATATGCTTGATAGATGCCACAGTGAGGGAATTCATGAAATATGAACGCTATGAGCTTTATGTCGATTTGATATCGATTTTGAATAAGTTAATAGGCCTAAGAAGATCCATAGACTCGAATTATGGATAAAGTAATGAAACGAGGCCAAATAAGCTTTAATAGAGGCTATAGGTTAAATTGACTATAGCAAGCACAAGGATTGCAATATATGGATCGAATATAATGCGGGATACGATTTTGTGCAGTCCCGAAGAGTTCGTTGAAGGTGAACCGAACCGTACGAGTAAGCAGCTTAAGGAAGTGGAATCACGCATCGCGATTCCAGGTAAGGGAATTTTGTGAGTATATAGAGGTAGCTGCTCGTACTTTGAACTTGTGGGTGAATATCGGGTGTTTTTATGAAATGCATGATTGCTCAAATAAATGTTGATGGTATTCGTGAATGATGATGAGTATATGCGTGGTTTTGGATTTGAAGTGGATTTTATGAAATGGGATAGTAAGGCTAATAACTGCATAAATCTAATGTTTTGATGCTTTTCAAAACGAATTGCTTGGCTTTAAGCAAGCTTGTAGATAGGTCGGCTAGTATTGTATTGTTGTTGTGGAAAAGCATTTGTGAGTGCTAAACCCGAATTGCCGGGATTGATAAATTGTATATGAGCCGCCTATCACATTGTATGACATAAATCGCGCTAGAGCCTCGCTCGCGCTGGATTTCTATGTTTTCACTTGTGTGAAACGTGCTTGAGCTTAGCTCTCACTTTGAATTTGAATTGTGATGATGTTTATAAACCGTACTGGAGCTTACGCTCGTACGTGGATTTGAGTGGTTTTTCTTATGCATATAACTGTACTGGAGCTATGCTCGTACATGGTTTCTTCATATTTTATGCATAAATGTCGTACCAGAGCGTTGCTCGTACGAAGTGATTGGTTTGATGCATGAATTCGCGCTAGAGCGTAGCTCGCGCTGGTTTTCACACTGTGGTATGTATGAGGCCGTGGTGAGAGATACGGATTAACTCAGGGAACCCAACAGGCCTGACAGACCTCTTAGGTGAGGTGAGGGTGAGGGGCTAGGACCTGACTTAATCCATCCAGGGAACCCAACAGGCCTGACAGACCTCTTAGGTGGGGTGAGGGTGAGGGGCTAGGACCTGGATCAGGGAACCCAACAGGGGCGAGCAAGGCTATGAGGGGCTAGGACCTGGTATTGAGGTTACTCCCACGCGCTCTTGAGACTATAAAGGTTACACTTGGCAAGGGGTAGATAAGACCTATGGCAGGCACCCCCAACCACGTTATGGGTCCGCGGAGTACGATGTACCGTGTATATCACATGGAGTACGATGTACCGCGTGGTGGTTACTTGATTTGGGAAAGTCTGGCGGAGAACTAACCCACCTTCGTGCCAGCATGATACCCCGCACACCGAAATCCGTGTGGTCTGGGATGATATGTGACGATTGGCCATCATAGTCACTTGAGATATAGTAACCTGTCTCCTTGCTTGATTTACTTACTACCACATGATTTTAAATCTCTAAGTGTGATTGTGATTGTTTAAGGTAGACCCGAAGGAGGGGTCGAGCCTTGTGGATTTGAATTGTGAAATGAAAATGAGGTTGTGATTGTGAATTGATGTGATGTGATGTATGTGATGAGAAAGAGTTTATGACGTGGGTTTTAAAAAAGGAGGTTTCTTAATGAATTGCCCTTTTTATGAATTGAAATAAGATCGAGCATGAGATGATTTATACATGATGTTTTACCATGTTTATATGCCAATTTTACATGACTTTGATACATGATATATATGTATACTCATATGGCATAGTTTTATTCCTCATGCTCCTACTATAAATGATTTATGCATAACACTATCAGCATGTAGATAGAGTAGTTATCTACCATGCTTGCATTATTGCCTTACTGAGCGTGTGGTTGCTCATCCCACTCTATTTTCCCCCCTACAGAGCGTGCATAGTAGCCCAGTGAGGACTGAGGCGTATTATTTTGGACTCCGCTGCGTCTCCATTGCTAAAAGGTATATACACAATGATTCTTTTTGTATCTAAACAATGTAAAAGCACATTATTCTTTTGAGTTGTACTTATGGGGGATGTAGATGTCAGTAAAACATGTATTCGTATAAGTACACGATTAAATGCACATGTATGACATCGTTTTTAATTAATTGAGAATGAATGAGATGTGGTGTTTATTATTGGCTCACAGCCCAACAGTGTGTGGTGAGTTTAGTTCACGACCGGGTAAGATAACAGTAAAACGCGAAAAATTTTCAGTGATTTTCGATTAAAGAGAATGGAAATGGGTCGTGACAGAGATTGATATCAGAGCTGCGTTGGCCTGATGTGAGTCATTAATAAAACGTAGGAGAGTACATCCCCATAGTACTGTGTTTTTGTTTAGATATAACTGTGTATTACCGTGATGGATTGAGCTTAATGAATTATTATAATACAGGGAGTTAGGCACTATGCCAGTTACACGCAAAGGTAGAGGGGCGAGAGCACATGCTAGAGGCCGTAGAGGTAGGCCTGAGAGCCGTACGGAGCCACAGACTGAGCAGGCTCCACAGAACCCTGCTGAGAGAGCAGGTGATACTGAGGCTCGCTTCGCTAGATTAGAGCGGAGTATTGAGAGTCTGGTGGAGATAGTCACGCAGGCCTTGGGCGCCGGTGACAGACGAGGTCCCGCAGCACAGCCTACTACGGAACAGGCAGCTGCAGAGGCGGAGAGACCTCAGACTGCTGAGACAGTTACAGTTACACCACCTCCAGCCCAGGATACAGATTCTCCTATCACTCCACAGCAGAGCGGTAGTGATGTGGGTTATGACTGCGACTTGAGCAGGTTGCGAGAGTTTCAAGCGCTGAAACCCCCAGTGTTTAGAGGGGTGAAGGACCCAGTGATTACGGAGGATTGGGTGTATGAGATGAAGAAACTGTATAGGTTTTTCCGATGCACTTCAAGTGAGAAGGTTGCCTTTGCCGTATTTATGTTGAAAGGCGAGGCCGAGCATTGGTGGAGGTCCACCGAGGTTATTTTGAGGGCCAGACACTCTGAGATCTCGTAGGAGATATTTCTAGAGGCCTTCAGGAGACAGTATATTCCAGCTACCGCACAGAGGAAACTGCGGATGGAATTTATGAACTTGGTTCAGGGGAACCGTAATGTGGACGAGTATGAGTCCAAGTTTATGTCCTTGGGGAGATATGACCCGGACACGATGGGTAGTGAGACCCGGAAGATTCAGAAGTTCATGGATGGATTGAGATTGGCCATCCGGACTAAGCTAGCTCCCTTCGATATTGTGACTTATGAGGAGGCTGTACATAAGGCTCAGTTATGTGAGCAAGACTTTGAGCGAAATGCCTCCGAGCTGGGGAGAGTCAGTGTTAGAAAGGACAGGGACCGGAAGAGATCTGGGTTTGGAAGAGTGGCCAAGAGAGGCGGCCAAAGGTTTTTCGAGAAGAGGCCTAAGATCGAGGAGGTGCAGGAGAGAGCTGCTAGACCTCCCGTATACCCAGCTTTGACTGCACCAAGGGGTATAACTATTGGAGGACCACGACCTACCACAGATCAGTGTAGGAGATGTGGGAGATACCATGGGACTAGGCCATGTCAGGCGCCCCCTGTTTCGTGCTTTAGGTGTGGGAGGCCAGGACATATATCGAGGTACTGCAGTGAGATGATTGAGGTTGCCCCACAAAAGGGCAAGGAGCCTGAGGGAGCTCCAGTTGAGACAGCAGCCCTGAGGAGGAGGGCTACAGCTGAGGAAAAAGGGAAACAGGCTGCGGGTGTGAGCAGAGGAAGGGTGCACGCACTGGACCAGGACACTGCAGACGCATCGACGGATGTGATTAAGGGTACCATCCGAATCTTTGATTTAGAAGCATTGGTATTATTTGATCCTGGTGCCACGCATTCTTTCATATCACCTTCCTTTGCACATAAATTGTTGAAATATGTGAAACCAACATTGTTGGATAAAATGTTGATGATTTTCACACCCATGAATGATAGTCAATTGACTGAGCATGTATGTAGGGATTGTAAGTTAAAGATAGAGGGGAAGGAAATGATAGCCAATCTGATTTTATTGAATATGAATGATTTTGATGTAATTTTGGGAATGGATTGGTTGGCTACCAATCGTGTTGTGATGGATTGTCATGCCAAAACATTGATGTTTTTAGGATTAGACAATCTTATTGTAAATTTTGGTGAAAAGAAATGATATGAAACTTGTATACTTGTGGTAAATAAAAGAGTATGATTTTGAAATGCATAATGCTTGAGAGATAAATTAATTGTTTTGATAAATATTGAATGTGGAGTGATGGTTTATGTTACTAACGATGGAGAGGATATTGTGAAGGGTTCATTGCCTATGTGGTCGATATAGATGAGGCACACCCGGAATTGAAGGACATACCCGTAATTACGGATTACCCTGATGTCTTTCGGAATGAATTACCAGGACTACCACCTGAAAGGGAAATGGAATTTTGCATTGAGTTAGTGCCTGGTACAGAGCCGATATTGAAACCACCCTATAGAATGGCTCCGATAGAGTTGGAAGAGCTGAAGAAACAGCTGCAAGAGTTGTTGGAGAAGGGGTTTATTAGACCGAGTGTCTCACCTTGGGGAGCACCGGTTCTATTTGTAAGGAAGAAGGATGGAAGCCTCCGACTGTGTATGGACTACCGGTTGTTGAATAAGGCCACCATTAAGAACAAGTACCCTCTTCCAAGAATCGATGATTTGTTGGAGCAGCTCCAGGGAGCTGAAGTATTTTCTAAGATAGATCTGCGGTCAGGGTACCATCAGTTGAGGATCAGGAGGGAGATGTACCCAAGACAGCATTTCGTACCCGTTATGGCCACTACGAGTTTTTGGTGATGCCATTCGGATTGACGAATGCTCCCGCAGCATTTATGGCATTGATGAATGATGTATTCAAGCCATACCTGGACAAGTTTGTGATTGTTTTCATAGATGACATTTTGGTGTATTCCAAGTCCAGGGAAGATCATGAGGAGCACTTGAGGATAGTTCTGCAGACCCTCCGAGAGAGAGAATTGTATGCCAAACTCAGCAAGTGTAACTTTTGGTTGGAACAGATCTCATTTCTGGGGCATGTTGTGTCAAAGGATGGGGTATCAGTGGATCCATCCAAGATAGAGGCAGTTGTGCAGTGGGAACAGCCCAAGACAGTAACTGAGATCAGAAGTTTCCTGGGATTGGCAGGATATTATCGAAGATTTGTAGAGGGTTTCTCCAGACTAGCTGCTCCGTTGACACGCCTCACGCGTAAAGATGTTAAGTTTACATGGGATGAGGCATGTGAGAGGAGTTTTGAGGAGCTCAAGCATCGATTGACGACTGCTCCAGTTCTCACCATTCCTACCAGCTCAGGAGGATTCTCGGTGTATACGAATGCATCACACCAGGGACTGGGCTGTGTGCTTATGCAGGATGGGAAGGTAGTTGCCTATGGATCTAGACAGTTGAAAGATCATGAGAGGAACTACCCGACACATGATTTGGAGTTGGCGGCTGTAGTATTTGCTTTGAAAATATGGCGCCACTATCTCTATGGTGAGAAATTTCAGGTGTTCACAGATCATAAGAGCCTTAAGTACCTGTTCTCGCAGAGAGAGCTGAATATGAGACAGAGGAGATGGCTCGAACTCCTGAAGGACTATGATTGTGAAATCATGTACCACCCAGGTAAGACAAATGTAGTTGCCGATGCTTTGAGTAGAAAGAACCTTGGGTTGGTGTCATATATGATGGTACGGGAACATGAACTGTTAGAACACTTTGCGAACCTCAGTTTGGATGTAGCCCCACCTGGATCTGAGAGACTTGAGATCATGGCTAGTTTGAGACTAGAGCCAGAGTCGATTGGCCGTATTCGGCAAGCCCAGCAGAGCGATCGACGGTGTATCGATTGGCTGAGGCAGATACAGACAGGTGTGGGTATTGATTTTGAGCAGAGTGCTGATGGCTTATTGAGGTTCAGAGGCAGAGTATGCGTTCCCAGGGATCCTGAGATCAGGAGAACGATTTTATCAGAGGCTCACTCATCGAAGTATACGATACATCCGGGAAGTACCAAGATGTATCAAGACCTTCGGAAGGTTTATTGGTGGTCTGGAATGAAAAGAGACATTGCGGAATATGTCGCTAAGTGTCTCGTTTGTCAGCAAGTGAAGGTAGAGCATCAGAAGCCTGCAGGATTATTGCAGCCTCTACCGATACCGACCTGGAAGTGGGAGCATGTCACCATGGATTTTGTGATGGGGTTACCGAGGACCCGCAGAGGTCATGATGCCATATGGGTTATTGTGGACCGGTTGACTAAGTCCGCCCATTTCTTGGCTATGAGAGCTACCGATACACTGAGTCAGTTGGCGAACCTGTATATTCGAGAGATAGTACGGCTACATGGTGTACCAGTGAGCGTTGTTTCTGATAGGGATGCCCGCTTCACTTCCCATTTCTGGGAACATTTTCAGGAAGAGCTGGGGACCCGATTGAGTTTTAGCACCGCTTTTCATCCTCAGACAGATGGGCAGTCAGAGAGGACTATACAGACCCTCGAGGATATGTTGAGAGCGTGTGTGCTGGATTTTAGAGGCTCCTGGGATGACCACCTACAGTTAACCGAGTTCGCTTATAATAATAGCTATCATGCTAGTATCGGGATGGCACCCTATGAGGCATTATACGGGCGTAGATGCCGTTCCCCCATTGGATGGGAAGAGGTTGGTGACAGACAGATTTTCGCTCCGGACTTAGTGCAGCAGGCATCTGAGGATGTCCAGTTGATATGTGAGAGATTACGGACAGCTCAGAGCCGGCAAAAGAGTTATGCTGACAAGAGACGAAGACCACTGGAGTTTGATGAGGGTGAGTCGGTGTTTCTGAGGGTATCACCATCGAAGGGTATTATGAGATTTGGTAAGAAGGGCAAGCTGAGCCCTAGATATATCGGACCCTTCGAGATTTTGGAGAGAGTGGGAGATAAGGCGTATAGGTTGGCATTGCCACCGGACTTGGCGAATGTCTACAACGTCTTCCACGTCTCGATACTTCAGAAGTATCACCCGGACCCGGCACACGTGATAAGATATGAGCCGTTGGAGCTCCATGAAAGTATGACGTATATTGAGAAGCCGGTTTGGATATTGGACAGGAAAGAGAAAGTGTTGCGGAATAAGACAATTCCCTTGGTGAAAGTGCTTTGGCAACACCACACGACGGAAGAGGCCACGTGGGAATTGGAGAACTTGATACGGGAGAAGTACCCCCAACTGTTTGAAGAGTGACTTGGTTCTAATTTGGAGGACCAAATTCCTTGAAGGAGGGGAGAATGTAAGACCCCGTATATGTATAAGGGTAATGTGTGTACTTGGATCAAATAATATGAATGGACTTGTAATGTAAAGTATGATTGATGTAAGTCCATGGATCCAATGTATGTATGTGTAATATAAATTGTAACGTACATACAAGTTTCATTGAGTATGAATACGAAGAAATGAGTTCTAGCAAGTGATGGATGTGATTGAGACTCAAGATGAGTAGTGTGGTAAAATGGAATGGAGTTATGCTTCCATTTGGTTTTATGTAGCATGCCTTTGAACATACAATGAATGCACACAAGTTTCAATGTGCATAAGGTATGATTGGATGCCATTTTCAAGTTATAAAGGTGGATGGATGAGAAAATGGCCATGGCAATAGATTAAGGATGTGTTGGTATGAGTTGCAGCAAAGAAACTGCAGGAAATCTGGAAAACATGAGGTCCAGATCGATCTCATAGGATGAGAGATCGATCTGGAAGAGCCAGAATGCTCTTATTTGGGCGAAAGAATAGAGCAGATCGATCTCCAATGGAGCCAGATCGATCTGCCAAGCATTCTCTAAGTGAAAAGATCGATCCTCAAGCACCCAGATCGATCTCCTTAGCTCTCTGTTTGGGACCAGATCGATCTCATGCTTCGACAGATCGATCTCATGCTTCAACAGATCGATCTCATTGCTTCGACAGATCGATCTCAGGCTTAAAAATGCCGTGAAAAAAGAGGGATTTTAAGGGACCAGATCGATCTCCTCTTGGACCAGATCGATCTCCTCATGTCATTTCTGTATAAGGAAAGCTAAAAATCTGGAAATCTCAGAAAAACATATTAACCTCCCATTTTCAACCCAAAAACCTAACTTTCCCTCTCTAAAATCAGTCATTTTCAGTGAGATTTGGAGAGAGATCATTAGAGGCAAAGTTGTTCCTATCAAAGAGAAGAACAACATAGTGAGAGGGCATTTTCCCATCTTTGGAATTGAAGGAGTTAAGGGCATTACCATTTGGAGCAAGAAGAGAAATCATATTGGTAAGATTCTAACACTCCAATCCAAATGCATTAGCTATTTAATTGATTTTGGAGTTGATTGATATGAGTATTGATGGATAAACTACCTAGGAATGTAGTGGAATTGGTGTGACCTAGAAATCTAAAATGGGTATAATGTGAGGATATGTGGGATTGAATGAGCCTATGATTTATGGCATGCTAAAGTTGTTATCGGGGTAATATTTATGATTTTAAATGGTTAAATGAGACTACATTGTGAGTTTGGAGAAATTGTGGAAATGAGTATGAATATGCTTGATAGATGCCACAGTGAGGGAATTCATGAAATATGAACGCTATGAGCTTTATGTCGATTTGATATCGATTTTGAATAAGTTAATAGGCCTAAGAAGATCCATAGACTCGAATTATGGATAAAGTAATGAAACGAGGCCAAATAAGCTTTAATAGAGGCTATAGGTTAAATTGACTATAGCAAGCACAAGGATTGCAATATATGGATCGAATATAATGTGGGATACGATTTTGTGCAGTCCCGAAGAGTTCGTTGAAGGTGAACCGAACCGTACGAGTAAGCAGCTTAAGGAAGTGGAATCACGCATCGCGATTCCAGGTAAGGGAATTTTGTGAGTATATAGAGGTAGCTGCTCGTACTTTGAACTTGTGGGTGAATATCGGGTGTTTTTATGAAATGCATGATTGCTCAAATAAATGTTGATGGTATTCGTGAATGATGATGAGTATATGCGTGGTTTTGGATTTGAAGTGGATTTTATGAAATGGGATAGTAAGGCTAATAACTGCATAAATCTAATGTTTTGATGCTTTTCAAAACGAATTGCTTGGCTTTAAGCAAGCTTGTAGATAGGTCGGCTAGTATTGTATTGTTGTTGTGGAAAAGCATTTGTGAGTGCTAAACCCGAATTGCCGGGATTGATAAATTGTATATGAGCCGCCTATCACATTGTATGACATAAATCGCGCTAGAGCCTCGCTCGCGCTGGATTTCTATGTTTTCACTTGTGTGAAACGTGCTTGAGCTTAGCTCTCGCTTTGAATTTGAATTGTGATGATGTTTATAAACCGTACTGGAGCTTACGTTCGTACGTGGATTTGAGTGGTTTTTCTTATGCATATAACTGTACTGGAGCTATGCTCGTACATGGTTTCTTCATATTTTATGCATAAATGCCGTACCAGAGCGTTGCTCGTACGAAGTGATTGGTTTGATGCATGAATTCGCGCTAGAGCATAGCTCGCGCTGGTTTTCACACTGTGGTATGTATGAGGCCGTGGTGAGAGATACGGATTAACTCAGGGAACCCAACAGGCCTGACAGACCTCTTAGGTGAGGTGAGGGTGAGGGGCTAGGACCTGACTTAATCCATCCAGGGAACCCAACAGGCCTGACAGACCTCTTAGGTGGGGTGAGGGTGAGGGGCTAGGACCTGGATCAGGGAACCCAACAGGGGCGAGCAAGGCCATGAGGGGCTAGGACCTAGTATTGAGGTTACTCCCACGCGCTCTTGAGACTATAAAGGTTACACTTGGCAGGGGGTAGATAAGACCTATGGCAGGCACCCCCAACCACGTTATGGGTCCGCGGAGTACGATGTACCTTGTATATCACATGGAGTACGATGTACCGCGTGGTGGTTACTTGATTTGGGAAAGTCTGGCGGAGAACTAACCCACCTTCGTGCCAGCATGATACCCCGCACACCGGAATCCATGTGGTCTGGGATGATATGTGACGATTGGCCATCATAGTCACTTGAGATATAGTAACCTGTCTCCTTGCTTGATTTACTTACTACCACATGATTTTAAATCTCTAAGTGTGATTGTGATTGTTTAAGGTAGACCCGAAGGAGGGGTCGAGCCTCGTGGATTTGAATTGTGAAATGAAAATGAGGTTGTGATTGTGAATTGATGTGATGTGATGTATGTGATGAGAAAGAGTTTATGACGTGGGTTTTAAAAAAGGAGGTTTCTTAATGAATTGCCCTTTTTATGAATTGAAATAAGATCGAGCATGAGATGATTTATACATGATGTTTTACCATGTTTATATGCCAATTTTACATGACTTTGATACATGATATATATGTATACTCATATGGCATAGTTTTATTCCTCATGCTCCTACTATAAATGATTTATGCATAACACTATCAGTATGTAGATAGAGTAGTTATCTACCATGCTTGCATTATTGCCTTACTGAGCGTGTGGTTGCTCATCCCACTCTATTTTCCCCCCTACAGAGCGTGCATAGTAGCCCAGTGAGGACTGAGGCGTATTATTTTGGACTCCGCTGCATCTCCATTGCTAAAAGGTATATACACAGTGATTCTTTTTGTATCTAAACAATGTAAAAGCACAGTATTCTTTTGAGTTGTACTTATGGGGGATGTAGATGTCAGTAAAACATGTATTCGTATAAGTACAAGATTAAATGCACATGTATGACATCGTTTTTAATTAATTAAGAATGAATGAGATGCGGTGTTTATTATTGGCTCACAGCCCAACAGTGTGTGGTGAGTTTAGTTCACGACCGGGTAAGATAACAGTAAAACGCGAAAAATTTTCAGTGATTTTCGGTTAAAGAGAATGGAAATGGGTCGTGACACACAATGTAATCTCATTTAACCATCTAAAATCATAATCATTACCTCAATAACAACTTTAGCATGCCCATAAATCATAAACTCATTCAACCCATTCTAGGTTTTCTAGGTCACACCAATTTCACCACATCCCTAGATAATTTATCCATCAATAGTCATGCCAAACAACTCCAAAATCAATTAAATAGATAATGTATTTGGATTGGAGTGTTAGAATCTTACCAAATATGATTTTTCTTCTTGTTCCAAATGGCAATGCCCTTAACTCCTTCAATACCAACAATGGAAAAATGCCTTCACACTATGTTGTTCTTCTCTTTGATAGGAACAACTTTGTCTCTAATGGTCTCTCTTTAATTCTTGCTGGAAATGGCTGATTTTAGAGAGGGAAAGTTAGGTTTTTGGGTTGAAAGTGAAAGGTTAGTGTTTTTCCCGAGATTTCCTGATTTTCAGCCCTCCTTATATAGAAATAGCTTAAGGAGATCGATCTGGTCCAAGAGGAGATCGATCTGGTCCCTTAAAATCCCTCTTTTTCACGGTATTTTTTTAAGCCTGAGATCGATCTGTCGAAGCATGAGATCGATCTGTCTAGGCATGAGATCGATCTGCTCCCAAACAGAGAGCTAAGGAGACCGATCTGGGTGCTTGGGGATCGATCTTTTCACTACAGAATGCTTGGGAGATCGATCTGGCTCCATTGGAGATCGATCTGCTTTATTCTTTCGCCCAAATAAGAGCATTCTGGCTCTTCCAGATCGATCTCTCATCCTATGAGATCGATCTGGCCCTCATGTTTTCCAGATTTCCTGTAGTTTCCTTGCTGCAACTCATACCAATACATCCTTAATCTATTTCCATGGCCATTTTCTCATCCATCCACCTTTATAACTTGAAAATGGCATCCATTCATACCTTATGTACATTGAAACTTGTGTGCATTCATTGTATGTCCAAAGGTATGCTACATGAAACCAAATGGAAGCATAACTCCATTCCATTTTACCACACTACTCATCTTGAGTTTCAATCACATCCATCACTTGCCAGAACTCATTTCTTCATATTCGTACTCAATGAAACTTGTATGTACGTTACAATTCATATTACACATACATACATTGAATCCATGGACTTACATCAATCATACTTTACATTACAAGTCCATTCATATTATTTGATCCAATTATACACATTACCATTATACATATACGGGGTCTTACAGTCATAGTCAACGTATATATGTAAGAGTAAAACCTCAAATTTTAATCATTTGACCAACACTTTTCATAATTCGACTTAACATCCATTAGTTTCATAATTCTCTTGCTTGGCCAAGTATTTTCCTCACATTTTCCACTTTAAGTAAAGATATAAATTTGGACTTTGATGATCAAAGTACAGCTTAAATTATTCCCTACAAAATTAATGTATCCAAATCTCAAAGAAAAAATATCTCTGTTAGATCAAGTTCATAAAGGGGTTAATACCTTTCATAATATTTTAATTTCCTTAAGGTATGTGCTACTACCATCCTGCGTAGCATAATTCACGACACAAGTACTGCTTAAAAGAATGTCTATCAAGAAAAGCCTATAGAACTATATGGAACGCTACGAATGGGGAAATCCACTAATCTTTTCTTAAATTCTAGTTCTAGAGTCAAACATGATCACATCAATATACTTTTATGAACTCTATACACTTTAAAACAATTAAAAATCTATACATCTTAAACCTAGCTAGCAATAACTCCAAAAGAAATGTCACTACGAAACAAGTAAAGTTCATACATCTTAACCATAGCAAGCAATAGAGTTGATACTAGCTTAATAATAAGAGAATATTTCACACTAATAAATCAAACCTAACAAGTATAACACAATCCCATAACTCATATCCATATAGTTCTCAAATATGATAAGTATAAAAATCCATTTCTTTATACCTTTCATACAAAAATCCATTAGACCACATTTATCAAGGACTCATTTTTTTTCACAACTAGCAATAGTTTAAGAATTTTTAACTTAAATCAAATCAAGCTTCCAATGCACACTCCAATACTTCACTAAAAAATTTTCTAAAATAATAAAATTATCTTTCACATCGTTGTTTTATATTATATAAAATAATTAAGTGAACATCCATGAAGATCATCTCCAAACTAAACCTTATCACCATTTTCCTGTTATGGCCGAATGCACACAACAACCTACACCTTAAATTCCACAAGACACACACACACACACACACACACACATATGTATATATATTATCTAAATTCATCTTATACAATTAAGTCACTTAGCAACCTCATGCCAACACCTCACAATTCATACTAATAAATCAAGGCATAATTGTCAAGATTCCTCAATTCACTACATAGCAATATGTTACCAAATTGCTTACCTTAAAGCACATTGTTAGTGTCACGACCCTCAACTTACCAAAAATCAGAGCAAATTTTTCGCTTTTCATACATTATTTATTATTAGTTCTTTTCTTACCTCGATCGTGATCAGCTACACTCTCAAATAGTTGGGCTGTGTGTCAATGTCTACCTCATTCCAACCATCACAATTTAATTTTCATTATAATTTTAGAAGTAAGCACTTGTATAAATAAATCAGAGTTGCTATTTACATGTGTTTACATTGATTTACATCCCCAATAGTTACATACAAAATGCTATTGTGTTATGGAAAGTTTAGATACAAAATCACATCAGTGTGTATACCTTAAGCGATGGGATGCAGCAGATACCAAAAGGGAAAGCCTCCAGTCACTCTCAATCTATACTCAAATCTCTGTAAAGAGGGAAAAATAAGGGGGTGAGCAAACAACACGCTCAGTAAGGTAATCATGCGAACAAGTAGATACTGCACTATCTACGTGATCGTGATGCCATGCTCAAAACCAGTGTAAAGTCTGTGCGAGCTCAACTCTAGCACAACATCATAAAAATCCATGTGAAAACTAGTGCGAGCCACGCTCTAGCACTCATGCGTATGAAAACACATCAAATCTCGTGCGAGTCATAATCTAGCACACTTTCATTCTCACGAAATTCATATAGGTGGCTCAATTCTTTGCAAAACATGGTTATCAACCAAATCAAATAATTTCTTTTGCAAATCATTTCAAATGTTAGCCAACCCACCAATCACTTGTTAAAAAGCAACAAAACAAGGTTTTCAAAACATCATGCTTTTATTTTCATGCACATTTTTCAGAACCCAACTTCTTGCCCTTTAATCACCCAATATCATTCCCTAGTATCGCATGCACTCTGGAAAAACATTTAAGCACCCAAAATTGCTCACAGATATCTCTAAGAGTCCACACAATTCTCTTACCTCGATTTACTCGGGGTACGACTCTCTTCCTTTACGCTTCTCACACTCTTGGCTCAACTTTACTCCGGTGTATCCTCGGGAGTTGCAATTCATTCATCAAACACTTGAGTTACAATATTAACCCTCATTCAAGTATGCATTTTACCCAATGCCTTAAATACTCATTTTACCCATTTTGGGTAAGCTTCATAATTCATTCCGTAACACCATCTTAAAATCATACCTACAACACCATTATCATCTTAAAATATCTCATTCATCATTAATACCTCTACACTTCATTTTCTCACACTAACCCATTTCTAGGTTACAATCGTTTCATGGCATTCTAGGTAGTTCTACCATTAATATGCACACCAAAACAACTTCATAATCAACAACTAAACAAATATACTTGGATTGGTGCACTAGAAACTCACCTCTTTGGATTTCTTTCTTGCTCTAAAGAGAAATGCTCCTAACTCCTCCAAGACAACAAATGAGAAAGTCCCTCCAAGCTATGTTGTTCTTCTCTTTGATGTGAACAACTTTGTGTCTAATAGCCTTCCCTTAAATCGTACTGAAAATGGGTGGATTTAGAGAGATAAAACTAGGTTTTAGGTTGAAAAAATGGTAGAGTGAGGTTTTGTCCCGAAATTTGCAGATCCAACTGCTCCTATTTATAGATTTAGCTTGATGAGATCGATCTACCTTGGGTGGAGATCGATCTGGTCCCCTTAAAATTCCTCTTTTTCACGACATTTAAAGGTAAGAGATCTATCTGTCGAGGGCTTGAGATCGATTTGTCTCAAGCAAAAAGTTAAAGAGATAGATCTGGCTAGGGAGGAGATCGATTTGCTTCAACCCGAGAGCTAAGGAAATCGATCTTCTTGACTCAAGAATCGATACTCTCATTACAGAATGTTTAGCAGATCGATCTGGCTCCATTGGAGATCGATCGGCACTGTTCCTATTGCTCGAATAAGAGCATATTTGCTCTTCCAGATCGATCTCTCATCCTATGAGATCGATCTGACATTCATATTTCTCAGATTTTCTGCAGCAACTCATACCAAACAACCCTTAATTTGCTGCCATAGTCATTTTCCCATCCAATCACCTTTAAGACTTGAAAATGGCATCCGTTCATACTTTATACTCATTAAAACTTGTGTGAAATCTTTGTGTAACCAATGGTATATAATATAAACTAAATGGAAGTGCACAACTCATGCAATCTTCATTCCATTTTACCACACTACTCATTCTTCATTCCACTCACATTTATCACATACAATAGTCCATTTCTTTATATTCATACATAATGAAACTTGTATGTACATCACAACTCTTATTACAAGTGTGTACATTGAACATATGGACTTTACATCACTTATGCTTCACATTACAAGTACATCACCATACTTATGAATTCATAATTACTTGATCCAAAGTCATCCATATTATGCTTCCATTTACACATATATACAAAGTTATACATATAAGGGGTCTCACAGTTAGCACACTCATCAAAAGCACACGCCTGGCTTGAAAATACCAAAATCACCAATTATTGCTTTTCTCTACAATTTAACACAACAATTAATTGGTGCTAATATCACCTACATAACAACAATTAAAATTGCTAAAAATATCAAATCTCACCCACAACTTTCACTTTAGGTCGTGACTCCACTTAACCCATTTCTTGTGTTCTTCTTACAATTTATCCACAACAACACCCAGCTTACTTCTCATAGGGAATTAAATTTTCTAAGCATCAAGACATTACACTCTTACATTTGAAAGCCTCACTTAGGCCAAAACTCTCTCCTTGCTTTTATGGAAATTTCCTAAAATTAAACAACAACCTTCACCTTAGGATTATCATATTACACTTATATAAGAACATTAAGAAAAAATACAAAGCTTTACCCTTTGTATTTGATGAGACCAAGCCTAAAACACTAAGATCTTTCAATTTTACTCACTTGCAACACCATTTTCATTCAAGGGCAAGATTGAACTAAGCTTTCTTAGCTTTCTAGTTTGAAAATCACACTAAAACTCACATGCATGAAGCCCTTTTAACCTTAGCTGATCGCTTATCCTCTCTTCATTTCTCCCTTATTTATGTTTAATTCTCTTTTTAGCTAGTTCCCAAGTGAAAATCACTCACACTCTAATGGTTGACTCTCTTCATTTCTTTCTCCTTAGTCTTCAGTTTCATGGAAGGGGAGAAAAGAATAAGCTTGGACGACTAGCCTTAGTGGGGGAGGAAAGTTAAAATTGTCCTAAATATTTTTCCTATGGTGTAATTACACTTTAGGAATTTTACTTGTGCAAATTACTTGGCCCACTAATGATTATTTTTCATATAATCCGATTTGATCATGATAGGATTTAAACTAAGCTTCTCAATGCTTTCAAATTTTGTTTAATCAAACAATGGCCAAAACTTAAAACATATTCAGTTTAACCAATTCCTCTGATAACTCTACATTGGTAGAACTTTGAAAATTCACTAAAACTAACCTATAATGAATTTGACCATGTACCATATGTGGTTGGAAAGATCTTTTGTAAGACCCAAATTTTTATCATATTTCCTTATGATTCACGTGATGTAAGCATGGTTGGATGTAAATTGAATCATAAGAAGAGTTGTACGTGAATGAAAAATGCAAATGGAATGAATAAAAATTCCTAAATGCATTTAAAGATCAAATGAAGGATTGAAATAGCCACAGATTAAATGAATGGGATTCGGACCATTCGGATTGGAGATAAGGATTTAAAACATGAAATGAGAAAGGGTTCGTGAAGGGAAGTTGTGTTGATTTGGTCCCGAAACGTTGAAGGATAAAACGGTTAAAAGACCCAAAATTCGATGTCAATTCGGTAAGAAATTGACACTGTAAACATGCATTCAGAAAATCTTGATCAATAAAGGAGAAATAATTAAATTTCAAGTTAAATTGATCAAGATATGAATTTATTGGTATAAACTGAAATTTTCACATCGAGAAATTATCTCAAAAATATTAAAAAAATACACCGAAAAGATAAAATCAGACAAATAAATACATTAATTGATTAAATGAATAAAATATAATATTTTTTTGGGATATTTTGGTAAAAATATTATATTTTATTCAATTAAAATAATAATAAAAAATAATAGTAAAAAAAAAGAATCGCAAAATCGCGATTTTGTGGGAAACAAAGGGGAAGGAAACAGAAGGAAGGGCGAGGAGACCAGCCTTTCCTTCTACCTCTACCGAACGAAGGCCACTGAGGAGAAACCCGGACGAGAGGGGCGGCCGAGCCATCACCGGCGCTGGTAGAGGGAGGAGGAGATGCGGTCGACGAGAGAGAAAGAGGAAAAGAGAGAGAAACCGAGAGGAGAGGAGAGAAATGGAGGAGAGAGAGATGAACGGAGACCAGAGGAAGGGGGAGCCGCTCGCCACCGGCTAGAGGGGGCTACAACGGCGTCGATCCAAGAGTGATTTGGCGAGAAACGATGCCGATCGGGAAGGGTGAGAAACTACAACGACGTCGAGGAGAGAAGAGACCGGACCGACCACTTTTCAACTAGGCCTGGTGAAACCGACACCAGATTCGTGCACCGGACGACCTCGCAAACAAGTTGGAAAAGGAAGCTGACGAAGAATTGGTCGGCGAAGCTCCGAACGGCGAAGGAGAAAATCTAACCGGACTGAACCAGGCTGAACCGAACCGGTCTGAACAGGACCGAATTAGATCAGCCAAAAAGAAAAGAAAAAAAAGAGAAGAAAAGAAAAGAAAAAGAAAAAGGGAAAAAGTAAAAGAAGAATCGAAAAAGAAAAAGAGAAAAAATTGAGGAAAAATTCTGGTGATGCAGTCGATCTACGGGTAAGTCGGTAAGTGGTCAAATGGACCGATTTAATTTTTGAAATAATTATTTAAATATATATTTGACCTGAAAAATATATAAATGTGTAGCTCGATAATTAGTGAAAAATGAGAGCTCGAGTCAGTCTCGATTTACGTACCATCATGGAATCTCGGGTAAGTAACCCTTATTTATGACAATTTACATAGTTATGCGTGTTAGAAATTTACCACAGAAATTACAGATTAATTCTGTAAAAAATAAATTAAATTTTGGAATTTAAGATAAATTGTCATAATTAATTAATTGAGCTATCTGAGAGTTTAGAACAAGGTCCAATAAATACTGATGGGCCTAATTAGCCCAATAGGCCTTGATGATGTGAATAGTAAGTGGAAAATAGGCTTAAGGCCGGTTAAGGCCCATTATTGTACAATCGGACCCAATATGGGTAAATGGGCTCAATGATTTAAATTAAGCCCAAAAAATATGAAATACAATTAATTATATTGTATTTGACCTGATGAATATTTATACGTAGTTTCGAAGATTAGATTGGGAGCAAATCGGACTGCGTGACGAGATATCAGTGAAAATGTCAGACTGTACAGAAAAATGAGGTAAGGGAATTTTACGAGTAGCTAGAGGTAGCTATGCGTATTTTTAACAGCTTTTACATACACTAAAAATGTATAAAGGTCCTAGAAATGGATTAAAAATTATAAGGACTTGGGATAGGTAAAAGACTATTTTACCCCTACTGAGGGAAAATTCACCTAAGGATGGTGAAAGCATGACATGCATGAAATGCATGATTTGGGAAATTTTCGTGGTTTTTAAGCAAAGCAAATTGGTAGATTGACCAGTGTTTGTATAAGTGTCACAAGATAACATTACGTAAGTGTTATTTAAATTTAAATGAAATTCTTTGGAAAATGGGCCAACAATCAAGTTTATATGGAAACAGATGGTGCTGGAGCCTTGCTCACACTATATTTGAGTTTGTGAGTGTGCATAATGGTGCTGGAGCAGTTGCTCGCACCGATTTGTGTGACATGATATGCATAAGGAGTGGAGCGATTGCTCGCACTAGTTTTAATGATTTGACATGCATGAGTGGTGCTAGAGCCTAGGTCGCACCCTGTTTTGACTTGATACACATAAAAAAGTGCGAGAGCGATTGTTTGTACTAGTTTTAATGATTTGACATGCATGAGAGGTGCTAGAGCTTAGCTCGCACGAGTTTTGAACTGTGTGACGCATGTATTAGTGCTGGAGCAGGTGCTCGCACTAGAGTTTTACATGCATGGATGCTGGAGCCTAGCTTGCACTAGATTTTCACATGATTTTCGTGATAGGGTGCTGGAGCCTAGCTCGCACCAGGTTTTCACATGATTTTTGTGACAGAGTGTTGAAGCTTAGCTCGCACTAGTTTTACTTGATTTTATGATATAGTGCTGGAGCATAGCTCGCACTGGTTTTATGAGGAAATTACAGCCGTGCTTGGAGCTTCGGGTATATTGTGTGTTACACTGATTAAATAGGCTCGTACGTGCATTTTGATTTGAGACATGCTAGGAGCCATGCTTGGAGCTTCGGGTAGACTATGTGTCACACCGATTAAACATGCTCACACGAGAGTTTTGAGACATAGACGAGTATTGATATGAGATATGGGTCCACGGAGTACGATGTACCGTGCTTGTCACTTGGAGTATGCTGTACCGTGTTATGATATATTATATTTATATGATGTCTTCGGATATAAGTGATCGGGTTGGATCGACGGGTTGGATTTGACCCACCTCCTGTGGCGGTTCCCGGTAGTGGTGATACCCCGCACACCTGATCCGTGTAGCCTGGGATCACGAGGATATGCCCATAGTCCTAGTTATTTTCATGATATATTTCTTAGTTTCGCATGTTACTATCTGATGTTTTCAAAGCTTAAGAATGCGTGGATTTTGTGTGAGTCTGGACCACCCGAGGGAAGGGTTTGATCCTGACTAATGATATGGGTTTTGTTGTGAATAAATGAAATTTTCAATGTTTTCAGAAATGCTTGGAAATAAATGGTTTTATGTGGATCAGGATCACCCGAGGGAGGGGTTGAGTCTTGATGAGTGTGATGGATGTGGATTTTTGAAATGAATTAAGTGTTTCCTAAGGTTTTATGGAAACTCAACATGATGTATTTTTCATAATTGTTTATAATTCATACAATAAAATGTTTTAGCATGAGGTGGTTATCCAGGCTTTAATTGCAAATGCATGATTTTGATTTAATTCATGCATTTTATGATTTTACATAAGATGCAATTGAGGCATGAGTTCATGATTTCCATAAGCACGAACATCTTTTATAAACTATGGCATTGATGTGTGTATGATTTTGTGCATGAGCTTTAAACGAAAAGAAATGGATTTAAGGGTATGACATTATGAGCATGTAGATAGTGAAACTATTTACTTACTTGCATAATTGCCTTACTGAGCGTGTGGTTGCTCACCCCCTTATTTTTCCCCTCTATTGTGTACTTTCAGTGGATAGAAAACGGCAGTGATCGTGCATTTTTGTTATCCGTTGTTTCCTATCGAGAAAAGATATACACACTTGTATGGTTTTGTATCTAAATATGTAAATGCACAGTACTGTAAACGTATATGATGTCAGAGATGTAAGGTTATGTAAATGAAAATTGTGAACGTATTAGTTAAAGTCAAAGGATAGAAAAATCCTAATGTGTTAATGTAACATGGAAATGGAATGGTAAGTAGTGTGAGGGGACTAACACCGAATCATAGCCCAATTGTTGGTTGGATGGTCAGGATGAGAGGTAGGTAAGAATTAAATAACAAACGAAAAAAAAAATTTGTAGTGATTTTTTAGGTAATTTGGGTGGTGACAAAAAGGTGATATCAGAGCTGAGTTGGCATAATATAAGTCGGTGTTAGCAGTTAAGGAAGTTTACATCCCCATGTATTGTGCTTTGCTTAGATACAATTGTGTATATCGAGATGAAATTGCAGCTAAGAATTTGGTTTTGAATGCAAGAATCTAATTATTATAACTGATAGCCGCTATGGTAGAGGGGCGAGAGTACACGTGCTCAAGACTCAGGATGAGATTGAAGTGAAGGCTGGTATTGAGTATGCCCCACAGAGTCTGACAGAGAGACCAGACAATATTGAGACACGCTTCGCGAGGTTGGAGCGGAGTGTGGAGAATATTTTGGGACCTATTTGCTCAGAGTATGCATGGGATTTGAGGGCGAGTCGGAGCATTGGTGGAAGTCCGCTCAACACATCTTAAGAGTTAGAGATCTAGAGTTGACATGAGAGATAATTCTGGATGTATTCCGGTGACAGTATATCCCGGACACTGCTTAAAGGAAATTACAGATAAAGTTCTTTACTCTGACCTAGAAGAAACTGGTTGATTGACGAGTATGAATCTCAGTTTATATCACTGGGCAGGTATGACCCCGACACTATGAATAATGAGAGTCGAAATGTCTGAAAGTTCATGGAAGGGCTCAGACCGTTAATTAGAGTCCGATTGACCCCGTTAGATATCACTACCTAGGCCGAGGCAATGCGCAAACTATAGTTGTGTGAATAAGATTATGAGTTGCACGCCTCTAAGATTAGGAAAGGTAGTAAGGGCCGAAATAGAGATAGAAAGAGAATAGTGGATGATAGAGATGTCAGAGCGGGAAATAGACAATTTGGTAAGAGATTTAGAGCTGTCGAGTCATAGGGTAAGATGATTGGTAACCCCTAGTGTATTCAGTTTCAACACTTACAAAGGGTATTGTGATTGGAGGACCCCGACCTGCTATTGACCAGGGTTGGATATGTGGTAGTTACCACAGAAATAAGACGTTGGACGAGGGCGAGTGTAAGCCTTGGACCAAGACACTACTGATGTTTCATCTGATGTGGTGGAGGGTACCACCTCAATTGTGAATAATGAAGCAACTATCTTAATTGATCTTGGTGCCATGCATTTATTCATACCGCCCTCATTTGCATATAAGTCAGTGAAAGACGTGAATGCCTACACCTTTGGGCATAATGCTGATAGTTAACACCCCAATGAAGGAGGGTTAACTAACGGAATAATTATGAAGAGATTATAAATAAAAAACGGGGGAAGAAGTATAAGTCAGCCGATTTTATTCATTGGAATATGAATAATTTTGAAGTAATATTCGAGAATAAATTGGTCGGCTGCAAACTATGCTGTTCAGATTTCTATCCTAAGATAGTGATATGGTTACCCCTGAAAAGTATACTGTAAGTTTTGACAAGTAATGAAAGGGGTGTAGCGATTGAAATTAACGGAGTAAATGATTGTACTCACGTAATAAGTAATGATGGGAATGTTTTCTTGCTTGTGTGATTGGTATGGATAAGGCACATCCAGAGTTAACAGATATCCTTATGGTCAGGGAGTTTCCTGATATCTTCCCGAATAATCTACCAGGGTTGCCACCCGTTAAAGGAATGAAGTTTTGTATTGATTTGGTAGCTGGTACGGAGTCGATATCCTAACCACGATATAAAATGGTATTAGTGGAACTGGAAGGACTAAAGAAGCAATTATAGGAGTGATTGGATAAAAGTTCATCAGATCTATTGTTTCACCTTGAGGAACACCTGTCACGACCCATTTTCATTCCCTTTAACCGAAAATCACTATAAATTTTTCGTGTTTTACTGTTACCTTGCCCGGTCGTGAACAAACTCACCACATACAGTTGGGCTGTGAGTCAATAATAATCACCACTTACCATTCATCCACACTTAATAAAATCGATGTCATATATTCGAAATTAAATCATTTACTCATACAAAACATGTTCACTGACATCTACATCCCCCATATTTACAACTCAATCATTACTATGCCATTACATTGTTTAATTACAAAAAGAATCCTGTGTATATACCTTTCAGCGATGGAAGTAGCGGATGTCCAAAAACACAATGCCTCAGTCCTCACTGGGCTACTACGCACGCTCTGTAGGAGGGGGAAAATAGAGAGGGATGAACAACCACACGCTCAGTAAGGCAATAATGCAAGCATGGTAGATAACTACTTTATCTATATGCTGATAGTGTTATGCATAAATCGTTTATGGTAGGAGCATGAGGAAGTAAAACTATGCCATATGAGTATACATATATATCATGTATCAAAATCATGTACATTGGCATATAAAACATGGTAAAAACATCATGTATAAATCATCTCATGCTCAATCTCATTTAAATTCATAAAAAGGCAATTCATTAAGAAACCTCCTTTTTAAATCACATTTGCAACCTCTTTTCTCCAGTATCAAAATCCCATCGAATTCAATTTCCAATCACAAACATCATCATCAATTCACAAATAAAGTCCTCAAGGCTCGACCCCTCCCTCGGGTCTACCTCGGGACAGTCACAATCACACTTATAGATTAAAATCATGTGGTAGTAGGTAAATCAAGCAAGGAGACAGGTTACTATAACTCATACTCATAGACTTTGTTGGCCAACTACGTCACATGTCATCCCAGACCACACAAATCTCGGTGTGCGGGGTATCATGCTGGAATGAAGGTGGGTTAGTTCTCTGCTAGACTTTCTCAAAACAAGTAACCACCACGCGATACATCGTACTCCATGTGATATACACAGTACATCGTACTCCGCGGACCCATAACAAGGTTAGGGGTGCCTGCCGTAGGTCTTATCTACCCCATACCAAGTGTAACCTCTATAGTCTTAAGTGCACGTGGGAGTACTCTCAATACCAGGTCCTAGCCCCTCATGGCCTTGCTCGCCCCTGTTGGGTTCCCTGATTCAGGTCCTAGCCCCTCACCCTCACCCCACTCAAGAGGTCTGTCAGGCCTGTTGGGTTCCCTGAGTTAATCTGTATTACCCTCACCACGACCTCATACATACCATAGTGTGAAAACCAGCGCGAGCTATGCTCTAGCGCGAATTCATGCATCAAAACCAATCACCTCATACGAGCAATGCTCTAGTACGACATTTATGCATAAAAACATGTAGAAACCTATAACGACCCTTGACCCTTGAAAGCCGGGGAAAATTTTTTTTGAACTTAATTTACCCACTTATTCCCTTATTCACTTAGGTTGCATTCCTGCTCAGTGTCAAATCACTTTTCCTAATTCTTAATCCGTAATTATATTTAAATTCCATATTTTGACCTATATTGTCGATAGAAATTTCGGCAGCATAATGTGTCAGACCCGAGTTTTCGATTTACGTATGTAGCTTGTACCTTATGATTTCTATGTGTATGAACATTTTATTTCATAGTTGAATCATAAGAAGAGTATTTACTATCATGCAATCGATAATTTAAGAAATTAAAAATGCATGTAAGCTACATAATAGCGAGATAAGGGTTAAAGTGATTTTCGAGCAAGTACAGGGGTAAAACAGTCAAATGATCAAAATTCGGTATAAATCCGATGAGAAAAGTTTATTAAAAAATATCAAATCGAGAAATCTTGATCAATAACGGGGCAAATATTGAATTTCGAGTCCAATTGATCGAGATATAAATTTATTTAATATTTCTAAAATTTTTGTCTCGAAAAATGAGCCCAAAAATAGTGAAAAATATACCGAAAAGGTAAAATCGGACTGATAAATTCATTTACGGACTAAATAAATTTAATAAGAATTTTTGGGATATTTTTGGGATATTTTAGGATTTTTAATATTATTTTAAGAATTAAAATAATATTAAAAATATATTATAAAGAAAAAAAACAAAATAGAAAAAAAAACGAAAATGAGAAACGGATTGAAAATTGAAACACGGGGAGAAAGAGAGCGACAAACCGACGGAGAAGAGAAACCACCGGACCAGCCACCATCGGCGACCCCAGCGGCCAGCGAACGGTCGGAAAAGGAAGAGGAGAACCCCACGACCTCCCAGCCACCGGTAACGTGCCCCACCGGCGCCGGAAAGGGGAGATCGGCGAGGTTGAAGCTGCGGAAGGAAAGAAGGATTTCGACGGCCATCGGCGGTGCTAGGCTCCGATCGAGCCCAGCGGAACGTTCTCCAGGCTGTGGCGCACCGAACGGCGGCAGCAGCTCCCGGAGAACCGGCCGGACGACGCCGACACGGCTAAATCACCCCTGAACCGGTCGGCGGTTCAGGGCAGAACCTTCTAAACTGAATCGGACCGGATCGGTTCAGCCAAGGAGAAAAGGGAAAAAAGAGGAAAAAGAAAGAAAAAGGAAAAGAAAAACTTTTAGGATTTCACCGGACTTTGGGTAAGTCGATACGAGGTCAAAAGTGATCAATTTAATTTTCGATAAATTTATTTAAATTATATTTAATCAGAAATTGACCCGGAGTTAAATATACAAAATTGTGCAGTTCGACGATAAATTCCGAACGAAAGCCCGATTGAACTCCGATTCACACACCATCGCACAATCTCGGGTAAGTAAAGCTCATTTACGATAATTTATGTGATTTATGCGTATTTAAGATTTAATTTACACATTTCGGATTAAATTTCAGATTTAGTGAATTATATTCGAAAAATTGAATAAACTGTCGTAAATGATATGCGGGTTATCCAAAGAGCTTGGAATAAAGCCCGATGGGTATTGATAAGCCCAATGAGTGAATAGACCTTAATGAATGGGCTTAATACGAATTAAGGCCCGATTAACGTGATTAAGGCCCATTAAGCGTAAAAGGGCCAATTTAAGTGAAATAAACTGCATTAAATGTGTAATACAGTAGGAAAAGTGTGATTAACTCAGTAAATGATTAAATGCAGCTCCAGAGTCATATTGAGAGTTGACCGGACTGCGAGATAGACAGCACAGAGGAAGAGAGGTCACACGACGTGATCCGATGTAGGGGACTCTTGCAAGTAGCTAGAGATATGTGTGCATATTTTCGTTGGATTTTACATTCACTGAAATTGTTTGAGGGTCAGAGAAAATCGATAATATTATAGGGACCCGATATGGGTAAATTACGATTTTGCCCCTAGTTAGGCAAAAAGTGAAATTTTGGGAAAAGTTGTAAAAAGTATTAAAATAATGTTTTGAGTGGTTTTTACTGCTGTGTAGCAGAAGAGTAGGTGGATGAGCTAATGTTTTGAGGTCGATGTAAACTAAGCACACTTTATAGTGCTGATTTTAATGATTTTAAACATCCCTATTTTTAAAGAGCCATCTACCGAATTATGTGGAAACAATCGTGCTGGAGCATAGCTCGCACTTGATTTCAGATGTTTTTCACATACATTAGTGCTGGAGGTTTACTCGCACTGCATTTATTTGACATGCATTAGAGAGTACTGGAGCATTGCTCGTACTCAGTTTTATGTGATTTGTGCATGATAGAGTGCTGGAGCGATTAGCTCGTACTCGAGTTTTACATGAGATGCATGACAGAGTGCTGGAGCGTTGCTCGTACTCGATTCTTCATGATTTGTACATGACATAGTACTTGAGCGATTTGCTCGTACTTGATTTGAAATGAGAACTATGCATGACCTAGTGCTGGAGGTTTACTCGCACTAGTGTTGATATTTTGACATGCATATACAATGTTTTGAGGCGGAGCATTGACTGTGAGTCACACTCAAGACGCGCACTGTAGTTTTTACGTGATATATAGACATGTTAGAAAAATCGTGATGATTTCCTCCGTGTAGACTGAGTGTCACATTGTTGAGATGTTCTCACGTGGATTTAGAGACGTGGAATTTATTCCATAGTATGAGGGCTAAGACCTATGACAGGCACCCCACTATGATGTATTTCCATGGTATGAGCTGCTAAGACCTATAGCAGGCACCCCGACCATGATGTATGGGTCCACGAGTGTACGTTGTACCGTGCGTGTGGCATGGAGTACACTGTACCGTGTTTTGTGTTGTAGAGTTGTGGAGGAGAGTTGTTGATAGCTGGCGGTTGTGATGGACTGACCCCCATCCCATTATAGCAGTGATAACCCGCACACCGAGTACTGTGTTACCTGGGATTTCACCACATGTTAGGATATGGCCATAGTCCGGAGATGCTCTCTTACGGTAAGATCCTTAAGCCCAACATCCTTAAGCCAGAGTGGGCAGGGAGGCTCTGTTCGACAGGGAGGCTCTCTTACATAGTCTGGAGAGATTGCATTTAGCCACTGAGTCTCGCATGATATATCACATGTGTTTTATGATACAGGTAGACCTGAGGGATAGGTCGAAACTCGATTGATTTGTTTGTGTTGTGATGAGAAATGCCATATTTACTGTGTTTTGAATGTAAATGGCATATTTTATATAAAGGCATTCTTAAATGATTAAATATGCACTGTTTTGCATGAATGCCTCTGATTGACAAACCAGCATGTGTTTAGTACATGGGATTTTAAATCTGTACTATATTATATATATTTTAAACATGCTTTTGAATTGAGAGAAGGAAAGGCAAAGCACTATTTTCAGTAGATAGTATGGATGTCTACTTGCTTGCCTGATTTCCTTACTGAGCGCGTTGATAGCTCATCCTATTCATTTTCCCCCTATCTCTACAGATTCTCGTTAGTAGATCGAGTCAACCATGGTATTGCATTCCTTTGATCCGCTGCCACTCCCCATCTAGCGAAAGGTATACACATGCGTACTCTTTTTTATCTGAACAATGCATAAACACAGTGATGTACACGTTTTAATATGGGGGATGTAATGATGTAATTATATTTAAGTATACGAATTTACTTATGATATAAATGTCATGTATGTATGATACGAAAAAGAATGGTAAGGTATGTCTGGATGAGGAGACTAATGCCTATTCACAACCCAACTGTTGAGGAGATAAAGGTAAGTAAAAAGTAAAAAATTTATTGTGGTTTTTGGTAAAGTCACGTGTGGGAGGAGGGCGTGACATAATGGCTTATATATGAGCCTACCCACCTGCAAATCAATTGTTTCGACAATCCTAGATATCCATAACTACCAAGCATGCTTTCCAACAATCCTAGATATCCACAACTATCAAGCATACTTTCCAAATCCACCTTTACAATTCAATACATCTATTTCGATTTAATACTAGTCATCTCAAATTATAATCCCACAATAATAATGTTTACATCGTTTTCCTTACAAATTACATCCCAACAAAATATTCCCAATATATGTCTATGCGTACAAATGTGTCTGGTAGAGGAATGTAATTGTATACCTTGACTGCATGTACAAAAAGGAGCCTAGGGTAGCTCTTTCCCACCAGCCTACGTCGTGTACGCGGCAAATAGCGTCTATAGATCACTGTAAATAATCTGAAAGATAGAGGGGTGAGCTTTCGGGAAAAAGCCCAGTAAGAAACGCATTTAAAATGATCATGGTGGCTAAATCACATTGAATGCATGTAAAACCAAGAGATACGTTTCTTTACAAATATCACATAGCTTTCAAAGAGCGTATATATAAAACATAATTGATAGAAATATAATTTCGAAGAACAAATCTATTCAGTTACATCACAATCTATCGAAACACACAGAACTCCAGAATATTTCAAAACCGATAAAACTTCAAAAGCATAACTAATGTAGAAACATATATCGAAGAATCAAAATCTTATAGCATGGTTCATATCGGATGGAGACTTAGCTAACTTATAGAATTGTCATGCGGTAATAACAAAATCATCCTCTGTAGAGGGAATTCATAAACATGCCCGAAGGCAGAATTCATATTCGCCACAAAGGCGCGCATGACAAAAATGCATTAACCGTATGGTACTTTGCATCTGTAGGACTCAAGAGGTGGCCCCCACAGTCACACAGACTGTGTGGCATTTTACTCCCACAAAACCCAAGAGGTGGCCCCTACGATCACATGTCTTTGTGAACCGCGTGGCACTTTGCTCCCGTCGGACTCAAGAGGTGGCCCCTACGTTCGCATGTCTTTGTGATCCGTGTGGCACTTTTCTCCCGTCGGACTCAAGAGGTGGCCCCCACGTTCGCATGTCTTTGTGATCTGTGTGGCACTTTGCTCCCGTTGGACTCAAGAGGTGGCCCCCACGTTCGCATGGCTTTGTGATCTATGTGGCACTTTGCTCCTGTCGGACTCAAGAGGTGGCCCCCACGTTCACATGTCATTGTGAAAATTGCATGGCACTTTACTCCCGTCGGACTCAAGAGGTGGCCCCCACAATTCCACTATACAATGCCCTTTTGTCTCAAAACAGAGTTTTCAAAATCTTACTTGGGTTTTTATAGCTCATAAACTCATATCGAGTAATAAAATCGAATTTCTTGAAATCTGAAAACTCTTTCATAAAACAGAAAGACTGCGTGGCACTTTGTTCCCATAGGACTCAAGAGGTGGCCCCCACAATCGCCTTTTTAAAACAAATTTCATTTCTCAAGCATAAGTTCACATACCAAATTTCATTTTATTCAGAAACATGAAAGCAATCATACATAAGTCGAAACCATGACATTTATTCAGCAATCATGTTTGAAACTATGCATTTAATCTCATATAGCATTTCTTTATCTCGAAAACATGATTAAATAAATCTTGGGCTTATTAGGTGTCGGGTTTTGTTTTACAATCAAGGGTTGCACGAGAAGGCATGAAAACACATAAATAAATCAGAGTCTAAGGGTAGGGATACCATTACCATCTTAAATTACCCCCCTTACCTTGATTTATCGAAATTTTCAAATTCGAGTGGTGACGCCTTCTAGTAACTCCTTTAATTGCTTCTACAATCAGCTAAACCGAAGTTGTATACTTAGCACCCTATTCATGCGAATTGTCTGAATTGCGTTAAAATCGTAACCTATCGTTACTACTGCGTGTGTACGTATTATTGTATATACCTAGGCCAACACACATGTTTATATATTTTCTCTTACTACATATTATTTTGTACGTACAATTATTGACATACACCTTATTATATACATCTACATGTATATGCTCATGAATATATATATATATATATTATTATTATTTGTCTTTATTTTCCCTTGTCACATGTCTATATTATTTTGTATGAACTTATACTAACATACCCTTTCATTATATACACCTATATGTATATACCCAAAAATATATACACACATTCACTTTATCACTTAATTTCCTTATTCATCATCACATATATATATATATATATATATATATATATATATATATATATATATTGTCTACTTCACCTCTCTCCCATTTTTATTTCACATATACCTTAATTCACACTAACATGCTAGTATCTACAACCCATTTATCTACATGTACATTGAATATACATACATGTATATACATATATATACTTTACCTTATCATACTCATACACAATCACACACATATATATATATATATATATAAATATACAATTAAATATACATATATCCATATAGACTTTTACCTCTTTTCTTTTCTTTTTTTCAACTTGCTTTTCTTCTCTTCTTTTTTTTTCTTCGTGTACAGACCCCTGCTTCACTGCCTCACGGTTCCAGCTCTCGGCATGCTCTTCTTCTTCCTTTTCCCTTGCCTCTGTTCCAGTCTTTCTCTTCCGATTAGCTTCAGCTCCGGTCTGTTTTTAGTTCTGTTCCAAGTTTCTTTTCCAGCCTTGGTCTTTTCTTCAAACCCATCTCCCCTGTCTCGATCAGCTCTTCAGTTTTCCCTCCTCGGTTTCACCTCTTCCCTTCTCCCCTCCTCTCGGTTCCAGCTTCATTTCCAGTCCCGATTCTGCTTCTCGGTTTCTCCTTCTTCCTCAACCTCCCTTGCACACCCTTGGTTCCAATTCCAGCTTCTCCCTTCCTCTTCTTTTCCTTCTCCTTCTTCTTCCTCTTTTCCTTTCCTTCTTCTTCAGCCGAGCAATCTTCCTCCTCTCCTCTTCTTCTTCCTCTTTTCCTCTTCCTTTCCTTTCTCTTTTCTCTCCTGGCCAACAGCCTTCCTTCTCTTCTTTTCTTCTTTCCCTTCCTCTTTCTCTTCTTTCCTTTCCTTCTTCCCCAGCCGAGCACCTCTCCTTCCTTTCTCCTCTTCTCTTCTTCGTTTCCCGCCCAGCACCTCTGTTTCTTTTCTTTTTTTTTCAATCCCGAATAGTGGCAGACGAAATTGGCTTTTCTAAGCCAATTCCGTAGATGCCATAATTTATATATATTATTTTAATATATATATTATATTAATATATATGTATTATTTGTTTATATATTTTTTGTATTGTTATTTTTTTTTTTTGTTGTTTTGTTTAATTATTTGTTGTTTTCCCATTTCATTTTTTTTGTCTCTTGCTTTATTTATTATTTATTAACACTTATATATTATATACTATACATTTCATAGTATATATATATATATATATATTTGTTATATATATGTATATTATTATCCATTTATTTAAATGTCATGTATATTTATACATACATGTACACCTATGTATATATATATATATATATATATATCTATATATACACATTTTCTTGTAAGATTATCTAAGGACATAATATCCATGCCTTCCATGAAACTCTCATTATTTCGAAAATGAAATATTATCGGGATTCCATCACTCCTCACAAATTCCCGATACAAGTTTTTACATCAACAGTTTTCAACTAATAGTTTAAAATTTTCCAATCCCTCCGTACTTGCATTTGCTTTATCACTTCTTGTATCTTCGGGTTCCCGATCATTCATGGGCTTCTCGGCTCCTATATTCCTCAAGCCCTATAACGAATATTCACACTTCCATTAAATCATGTTATTTTTTTATTCTTACATTGTCTAATTAAATATAGGAATTTTGTGGGGTTTACAAAACCACGTACGAGAATTGCTCCAGTACGGTTACATGCATAAAAAAAACCACTTAAATCCACGTACGAGTGTAAGCTCCAATACGGTTTATAAAACATCGTCATAGTTCCAAAACAAAGTGCGAGCTAAGCTCTAGCACGTTTCACACAAGTGAAAAACATCGAAATCCAGCGTGAGCGAGGCTCTAGCGCGATTTATGTCATACAAATACGATAGGCGGCTCATACACAATCAAACAATCCTGACAATCAAGTTCAGCACCTCACAAATGCTTTTTCCACAACATCAATAAGACACTAGCCGGCCCATCTACAAGTGTTGTGCTCAAATGGAACACTACTGCAAGTGCACAGGTCAGTTTTCGAGTATAGAGTAAATATAAGTATCGTCCCACAGGGAACTGTGTCTACCTCAATTCACTGTAATCAACAACCTCGAACTTTATTTAGAAAATTAATGAATATTGATTAAAATCCTATTTATTATTCTAAATATTAACTACGAAACAAATTAATTAAAGCAAATCACAATAATTACGAATGAAAATATCAATGGTAAAAGATTCCTAGAACTCGATTTCACCTAACTAGGGTTCATACAATTTCTTTGATCAGTTGTTCTTTTGATTTCAAATTGTTTATAGCCGAAACTATTTCCTGTTTATCTCTCCCGAGTTTTAAACAGTCATACCCAAATTACCTAATCCTAACCTCCCGATTCAGAATTAAATAATAGAGTTCATTAAGCGATGGTAATCCGTTTCTCTATGGCTCATAAGAATTGTCAACCTCTCGATTCAACAATGTCCTATGTTATTCTACCATTGTGCATATAAATAATCCCCTCTCCCGAGTGTCGGATTCCTATACTAATTCATCCAATTGGTGACCAATCAACTAGAGCATTAAGAACAAGTAGATTAAATAAACACAATTGAAATCATCCAAACAATCATCACAAAGTAATTGCAATCAGCCCAAAGTTGGTTACATCGATTCTAGGAAAAAGGAGTTTAGTTCCTAGAAATCATAATAAACATCCAATAATTCCAAATTATCATCCCAAGAATAAAAATTGGTGGAAAAAGATGTAAAAGATGGAGTTTCTATGGAGCTAAATCAATCTTGAAGTCTTCTGTCACAGCCTCTCTCGAAATTATGATAAAAAGACTATTTATAAGGTTTCCAAGCACTAAAACGCGGAAGGCGATGTGGAAAAAAAGTGTTGCCCTAATCAGACTGCTATGCTGCGACAATGGTATTAATTCCTCAGATCTGCTCTGCACTGTCCAGTTTCTTCTATTGTTGCAGCATAAGTCACGATCAGCATCCTGCAATTTCACTTTTTCACGGAATCATCAGAACCAGCTCCAAAAGCTTTAACTTCTCAAAATTGTTCTTTTTCCTGTACAAATGCACAAAACACATAAAACATACCTAATATTGCAAAGAACAAATCAAATAACTAAGTAAAAAGGGTCCTAAACATATATAGATTTCAGTGTTAACAAATACCCCCAAACTTAGAAATTTGCTTGTCCTCAAGCAAAGACATACTAAAAATAGAACAATTAAAGATTCTCAACCCTACTCAGCTCACATACTTGTTATACCAAATTGGGATTTTCCTCAAGACTTTACAAGGTTTTCAACTTAAGATAAATTTCAGATTTATATTGTTTAAGTCAATCAAAGCAAACCAATCCCCCTTCACTCTTCACTTTCCACTTGTGTGTGTGTGTACAATCATTTACTCAAATTCATGCACTCAAGTGTTAATGGGAAACCTAAATAAGAATTTAAACACAAGACTTCATATGCTTGAATTAATTACTACTTTCCACTAATAAAGACTCATGAATAACCAAGAATCAAAAGGACTTTTCAAAGGTTGTAACATAAGGCTCAAGTTTTAGGTGGGATAAAGGATATAATATGAAGTTTAATCCACCTAAAGGACGTAATCACCTTTGGATTTAATTTGTTTTGAGCTCATAATCACTACCCAACTTTATTCATTCTCGAGTTTGATTTCTCTTTTTCTTTTTTTTTTTAGAAATCCTCAGTGTCATACTCCAGAATTTAAGATTTATTCTTCACTACTTGTAACTGCATATGACACTAATTTTTCATCAAGACCCGAGAACAAACCCTTGTTTGTAACATTCAAGTTCTCAAACCAACAATTTACAAACCACCCCTGTTTTCTTTTGAGCTTATCCCTTAATCCAAAAATTTTGATTGATAGTACTTTAAGTAAGGGACCAAAAGAATAGCATAATCAAACAATTAGGCCATGGCTTATAATATGGTTAGATAACAACAAAATGGAAAAATTAGGCTCAAAGGGTTTTCCAAAGGATTAATATAATTGGGTAGGCTTGAAAGGCTCAATCTCAAAACAAAAATGGCCTAGATCATTTTTCTAATTATGCATGGTCTGTCAATTTCGCCTCAAGTAATAACTAATCAAGTTCTAGAGTCTTTTTGGTTTCACATATCAACACAGTAAGTACATAAATTGAATGTGATTGGTGCATAGTTTAAGTGAAAAGATTCAAGTGAAGCTTTCTATCCACATACCAATACTCAAACAATAAAAATCATCCATTTAAACAAAATTTGATCAGTTCCTTGCAAAATCCATCTTCTGCCACAATTTAAAAAACTAATCTGTAAAACTAAGTATAATTGCACACAAACATATAAATCTGAAATAAATAAAAATTGCTAAAAATATGGAAATAGGCATCTAAAAAAAAATTGAAACAGCAGGCACATAAAACATAACAAAGCATGGCACAGAGCACAGCCAATAACTCCCCCAAACTTAAGATTTTCATTGTCCTCAATGAATAGGAAAAAGTATTAAAGAGGACTTCCTTGGGGTAGCCTAGTTGTTTGAATCCTCCTCTGAGCCATCTTCAGCATCAGCTTCCTCCGGGGCAGCTTCTTCCATGTCATTATCATCATCATCATCTGCCTCTCCCTACTGTGGCATACACCATTATGGCGGCAAGGGAAATACCACTTCTCCTTCTTGACCCCTCATACCAAGGTACTTGACCAATGACTGATTGTAGTAGGCAACATTTGCACAGAAAGGTCGATAGTCTCGGTCATTGTTGCACATCTCCATCCGTAACTCCTTAATCTTGTAAAGCACAGTGTCAATGGAGCCGAAAGTGGTGGAAGGTGCAGCGGATGGACCAGCAAAAGTACCAACAGAAGGTGGTGGTGGAGCAGCAGCTTCTCTCCGAGTCAGAGGTACCCGAGGATTTTTGAAAGTGATTGTAGATTTCCTAGCCAGTCGTGGTTCAAGCTCAGTCCAATATACTCCATATTTCTTGCAAAATCCACAAACCAATGAACGGTGAGGTAAACCCCTTCTATTTTCCCTACGTATAAACTTTTGCATGGACCGAAAAATAATGGCTCCAAAATCAACAATCTTGCCAGTCAAAATACAGTAAATGAGAGCAGCTCTATCGACATCAACGCTACTTTTATGAGTTGTAGGCATGACTCATGAGCAAATAAAATCATACCATTCGTGAAGACCATATTGAAGTCTATTGGAAAGGAATGCCATAGATTCAGCCTCTGGCCTCTTCTGCCAATGGGTGTGTGAGACTGTTAGTTCATTAATGACCCGAACTAGCTCATCAGAATTAGTGTGGAGAGCTGCGACATAACTCATATATTCATCCTGCACCTTTTGCGGAAGGTCAAGATATAGATTAATGGCGTTTGCGTTGTAAGGAACAAGAATACCCCTGACTTCAGAAGTCGAATGAGTGATCTCTATTGCATTGGCATAAAATTCTCGGACTACATCAAGAATGGCATCTTTAGGCCAAACTCAGAATACATATCCCAGCCACCAATATCAGGCCAAAAACTCCTTTCGATAATTATGTTTTTACCCATAATTTTCTTGAAATTTTCTGTGGCTTGGCTGTTTACAAATCTAGAGGGATCATAATCAGTGATGACTGGCTCTTCCCTCTGTGGAGATGGGGCTAAGCTATCATAATTTTCTGTGGCTTTAGGTGCCATTACCAATGGAAGCTCAAATTGATAAGAATAGTGTTCAGCTGACCCCAGTCGGACAAGCACTCAAACTAAACCCAAAAATTACATCACAACCAGAATTTCTCCAATAACAATTTATCAAACCGAGAAGAGCTTCAAAAATCCAAGTTGTAGAAACCAAAAGGAAATCCGCTGAAAGATCGAAAACAATTGAAGAACAGTAGTAAAATACCCGGAACGGAAATCACGTAAGATTAAGTTGGACCACTCTTCGTCTTTATCACAATCCGACAATAAAACACTTTCTGCTTTCGCCTAAGGGTTTCGGGACCACCAAGATCGCGAACCCACAAAAATTTATTGGCCAAACTACCAAATCAGCAGAAAACAACAGGATCGGAAGAAAGAAAAATAATGGGTGTGGGGTAATCGGTGTACTTCTAAGAGAATAAGGAAAGATGTATTACTAGAAAAAGAGAGTGGGGAAGATGTAAAAGGTTCTGCCGTCGCTTTCAAATTAGTTTGGTAGGGTTATTTGGCTTAACCGAATAGTGAGTGGGGTTGAAAAAATAAGGGATTCCGTCTTCCAATCAAACATTGACATGTGTATTCCACTCACCCATCTTTGAAAATTTTAGACATTTGTTCCCTTCTTTGACAGATTTTCTTCTCACCCTCTTTCTGACTTTCTTTTTCTCACCTATGCAACCATTATTCGGCCCTCAATTCTTCAATTGAAGAAAAAAAATTTTTAGTCTCCCAGCTTAATTACTAGTCACGTATCTCTTCACTTCCTTTCTTAAAAAACCATTTTCGTTTCTTTTCTGTTTCTGATTGTCGATTCTAAAGCTACTAAGCTCTTGCAAAATTTTTCTTTTTCTTTCACCTGGTCACGCACTCATGTATTTTTTCTTGAATGATCATGACAATTAGTCTTCCAAACTGTGCTCTTCTGATACATATGCTTGAAAAATAAAACTCAAACTAATCAAATAAAATAAAAATAAAAACAAACTAATAAAATCAAAGAAAATAAAACGAGATGAAAAACTAAGAATCCTAAAAAAAATAAATTGGGTTGCCTCCCAAAAGCGCTAAATTTTAAGTCTTCAGTCAGACTGCTTCCAGTCTCCTCAATTTGGTTCACCAAGGGGAATGCTATCTAATCTATGCACTCCTTCTCCATAATAATGCTTTATACGCTGCCCATTGACCTTGAACAAACTCCCATCTGATTTCTTCAACTCAATTGCTCCATATAGGAAAACTTGGTTTATCTCAAATGGTCCTGACCACCTTGACTTCAATTTGCCAGGAAATAATTTAAGCCTTGAATTATACAATAGAACTTGCTGTCCAGGACTGAATTCTCTTCTCATTATCATCTTGTCATGCCATCTTTTGGTCCTGTCCTTGTAAATTCTTGCATTGTTATAGGACTCATTTCTTAGCTCATCAAGCTCATTCAATTGGAGTAATCGATTTGCTCTAGCCTTATTGTAGTTAAAATTGAGCTTCTTAATAGCCCAGTAAGCTCGATGCTCAAGCTCTACAGGTAGATGATATGCCTTACCAAATACCAACCTATAGGGAGACATTCCAATTGGAGTCTTATATGTTGTTTTGTATGCCCACAGCTCATCATCTAATTTGTTAGCCCAATCTTTTCTGTTCGGATTTACAGTATTCTCTAATATCAACTTCACTTCTCGGTTTGAAATTTCAACTTAACCATTTGTCTGCGGATGATAACCGAGAGCTACTTTATGTCGAATTTCATATTTTAATATCAAACCATTGAAGATTTTTTTATAGAAATGAGTGCCTTCATCACTTAAAATGGCTCTTGGAGTACCGAATCTTGTCAATATATTCTTGTGTAGGAATCGAATCACCACTTTTGCATCATTTGTTGGTGTTGCTATTGCCTCCACCCACTTAAAGGCATAATCAACATCAAGGAGAATGTACAGCTTCCCAAAAGATGGAGGAAACGGTTCCATAAAATCGATACCCCATACATCAAAGACTTCCACTTCTAGAATATTTGTCAAAGGTAATTCATGCCTTCTTGAAATGTTTCCAACCCTTTGACATCTGTCACATGTTTTTACAAACATGTAGCTATCTTTAAACACACTAGGCCAATAAAAACCTGATTGCTGCACCTTTGCTGCTGTACGTTCTGCACTAAAATAGCCTCCATATGCTGCAGCATGATAATGATGCAAAATTTCCTGAACTTCATCTTCCGGTACACATCGTCTTATAATCTGGTCTGGACATTTCTTAAACAGTAGAGGATCATCCCAAAAATACGAGTTAACATCATGGAAGAATTTCTTCCTCTGTTGATAAATCAATCCACTTGGCATTAATCCTCTTGCTAAGTAATTCACTATGTCTGCGAACCAGGGCAGATTTGTATCAATCTTCATTATTGTCTCATCTGAAAATTCCTCTTGAATAGGCTGTTCTTGCTGAACTTCAGATTGCTCCAACTTAGATAAATGATCAGCTATAACATTATCAGATCCCTTTTTGTCCTTGATCTTAAAATCAAATTCTTGCAGAAGCAAGATCCATATAATAAGTCTGGGTTTGGCGTCCTTTTTCGTAAATAGGTATCGAATAGCTGTATGGTCTGTATAGACAATGACCTTGCTTCCAATTAAGTACTGTCTGAACTTGTCAAATGCATGTACAACTGCAAGCATCTCCTTTTTCGTTATTGTGCAATTTTTCTGAGCATCATTTAAGGTCCTGTTTGAGTAATAGATAGCCCGAAAAATTTTATCTTTTTTCTGTCCAAGGATAGCTCCAATTGTAAAATCACTAGCGTCGCACATCAGTTCAAACGGTTCTGTCCAATCAGGTGCAATCATAATAGGTGCAAAAGTAAGCTCCTTCTTGATCTTTTCAAACGCTTGCAAGCAAAAATCATCAAAGACAAAATCAACATCTTTTTCTAATAAATTACATAAAGGTTTTGAGATTTTTGAAAAGTCCTTGATAAATCTGCGATAAAAGCCTGCATGTCCCAAAAAGCTCCTCATGGCTTTAACTGATTTTGGAGGGGGAAGCTTTTCAATAGCAGCGACTTTAGCTCTATCCACCTCAAAGCCGTGAGCTGAAATTTTGTGTCCAAGGACGATTCCTTCTTGCACCATAAAATGACACTTCTCCTAATTTAAGATGAGATTCGTCTCTTCACATCTCTGCAAAACAAGTACGAAATTAGATAAGCATTAGTCAAAAGTTTTACCAAATACCGAGAAGTCATCCATGAAGACTTCCATTATTTCTTCAACCATGTCAGCGAAAATTGACATCATGCATCTCTGGAAGGTTGCTCGTGCGTTACACAACCCGAAAGGCATCCTCCTATATGCGAAAGTTCCATATAGGCAAGTAAATGTTGTTTTCTCTTGATCTTCTAGGGCTATTGCAATCTGGTTATAGCCCGAGTAGCCATCTAAAAAGTAATAATAACTGTGCCCGGCTAGTCTATCTAACATTTGGTCAATGAACGGAAGTGGGAAGTGATCTTTCCTAGTAGCTTTGTTCAACTTCCTATAATCGATGCAAACTCTCCATCCTGTTATAGTTCTGGTGGATATGATTTCATCATTGGTGTCACGAACTACTGTCATTCCACCTTTTTTTGGCACAACCTGCACAGGACTCACCTAAGAACTATCAGATATAGCATATATAATACTAGCATTTAATAATTTTAAAATCTCAGCTCTAACAACTTATTTCATTGCTGGATTTAGTCTTCTCTATGGTTCAATAGAGGGTTTATGATTTTCCTCTAACCAAAATTTGTGCATCACAACAGAGTGACTAATTCCTTTGATGTCGGCAATGGACCATCTAATTGCCGGTTTGTGCTCTCTTAAGATTCTAAGCAACTTGTCTTCCTCTGCAGTAGATAAAAATGATGAAATAATTACAGGAAAAGTACTATCATCACCTAAGAAAGCATACCTCAAATGACTTGGTAATTCTTTCAATTCAGTTTTTCCTTCTTTTTTCTCTCTTACATGTGACTTGCCAATCTTTTCCTTAGTTGTTGTAGTCGTACTTTCTAATAGGTTGGCTTCCAAAGTAACAACATAACTTTTAATTTCATCAGTTAATAATTCATCATCTAAATTAGAAACTGAATTTACCAGACATTGAGCCATAGGATCGGTTGGTGCCTCATTTGTTTCAACTTCTCTTACACAACTCTGCACTACTTCAATCAATTTACAGGTCTCTGGCTCATCAGTAAATTTCATCGCCTTATAGATGTTGAACATAATTGATTCATCATTCATCCTTAGGGTTAATTGCCCTCTCTGAACATCTATTAGTGCTCTCCCAGTGGCAAGGAATGATCTCCCAAGTATAAGCGGAATTTCTCTGTCCTCTTCATAATCTAAGACTACAAAATCGACAGGAAAGATTAGCCTATCTACTTTAACAAGAACATCTTCTATTATACCTCTGGGTTAAGTAATCGATCTATCCGCTAGTTGCAGTGTTATGGTGGTCGGCTTTACCTCACCAAGACCTAGGCTCCTGAAAATAGATAAAGGCATTAAATTTATGCTAGCACCTAATCACACAATGCCTTACCCACTTTCAATCCTCCAATCTCGCATGGAATAGTAAAGCTTCCAAGGTCTTTCAATTTTTACGTTAACTTCTGTTACAAAATTACACTGCATTCCTCTGTCAAATTGACAGTTTCATAATCTTCAAGTCTCCGTTTCTTTGACAGCACTTCTTTCATGAACTTTGCATAATGTGGCATCTGCTGCAGAGCATCAACAAATGGAATGTTAATATGTAATTTCTTAAATATATCAAGAAATTTCTTAAACTCAGATTCAATCTTCCTTTTATACAAAGCTTGAGGATAAGGTATGGATGGTTTCAACAAATGAGGATTATCAGGAAAAAGTTTACTAAAAGGTTTAGAATTAACTCCCTGTTTTACTGTTTCTAATTCTGCATCCTTTGACATAACAGGTTCAGTCTGCTTCTTCTGCATCTCAGTGATTGGTGCAACTTCTTCTTTCTCTGCTACCTTTGGTGACTCATAGGTGTTCCCACTTCTTAGAGATATAGCATTGCAGTGTTCTTTCAGATTTAGCACTGTATCACTAGGAAACTTACCTCTTTCATTCAAAGAATTGACAGCTGTAGCTAGTTGTCCTAAAGTGGTCTCTACGGACTTCATCTACGCACCAAGACTGGTATTCATCTCTGACATTTTAGCTTCCACGTTGTCTAACCGCGCATCAGTTTTGCTAAATCGTGTTCTAGTTTCAACCATGAACTCCTTAAATTCGTTCTTTCTAACTCCACCATAACCTTGGGAATTCCCTTGGTTATTGAATCCTGTATTGCTGTTACTTGCTGCTGCTGGGTTTAGAACATTCTTAGAATTACCGTAAGATAGATTCTCATGGTTTCTGAATCCTGACTGGTAATAGTTAGGAACCCAATTTCCCTAAAAACCAAAGTTACGATTATTAACATAATTCACTTGCTCCAAATCCGGCCCCATCAAGTTAGGATTTGTGTTGTCAAGATGAATCATAGCTTGCGGCCCTTGTATACCCATTGAAGAAATTTGTGTCAAAATCTGCTCAAGTCTTGCTAGAATGGCTGTCTGTGTATCTAACTCATGCATACCTGCTACTCTTCTGACATTAGCTCTTTCACCTGGCCATTGGCTGCTGTTTATAGCCATCTCCTCGTTTAATTGCATAGCTTAATCAGGTGTCTTAGACCACAGTGAACCTCCAGCTGAAGCATCCACAGTAGCTTGTGTCTGCGGAGTCATTCCCCTGTAGAAAACTTGTATCTGGTTTCCTTCATCATATCTATGCTGAGGGCATTTACGCAATAACTCTTTAAATCGCTCCTACGCCTCATGTAATGGCTCTTGGTCTAACTGTGTGAACTGGGCAATCTCTAATCTCATTTGCATTGTCTTTCCTGGTGGGAAGTACTTTGCTAAGAATTTTTATGCCATCACTGCCCATCTCGAAATGCTTCCTGCTGGTAGATTTTGATACCAACTCAAGGCTTTATCCCGAAGAGAAAATGGAAACAATCTCAGCCGAATAGCATCATCAGGGGCTCCATTAATCTTAATGGTGCTGCAAATCTGCAGAAAACTTGTCAAATGTGTGTTAGGATCCTCCAAGGCTGAACCTCCAAATTGATTTTGCATAACCATGTTGATCAATGCTGGCTTCAATTCAAAGTTATTACAGTTTACAGGAATCTCTCTTATAGCAGCAAAATTCTGATTCACAACTGGGGTAAAGTAATCGCGTATAACTCGCTGCTGCTGATTTTCATCTGCCATGATTAAATTTTGGTCTTTCTCTTCAAATCTGTTCTGTTAAATTTGTCTGATGGTTCTCGCAATCTCTAGATCTAACTCTTCTTTTATGTTTGTATTTCCACTTTTGCGAATTTTTACCATTCACCTAAAAAAATAAAAAAAATAAAAATTTATAGATAGTAACTTAAAACAAAAATAAAAATCTAAATTAAAGTAAAGGTTATTGGAGAACAGTGTTAACGAAAAATGAAACAACAATTCCCCGGCAACGGAGCCAAAAAAACTTAATGTGCTCAAATGGAACACTACTGCAAGTGCACAGGTCAGTTTTCGAGTATAGAGTAAATATAAGTATCGTCCCACAGGGAACTGTGTCTACCGTAATTCACTGTAATCAACAACCTCAAACTTTATTTAGAAAATTAATGAATATTGATTAAAATCTATTTATTATTCTAACTATTAACTACGAAACAAATTAATTAAAGCAAATCATAATAATTACGAATGAAAATATCAATGGCAAAAGATTCCTAGAACTCGATTTCACCTAACTAGGGTTCATACAATTTCTTTGATCGATTGTTCTTTTGATTTCAAATTGTTTATAGCCGAAACTATTTCTTGTTTATCTCTCCCGAGTTTTAAACAGTCATACCCAAATTACCTAATCCTAACCTCCCGATTCAGAATTAAATAATAGAGTTTATTAAGCGATGGTAATCAGTTTCTCAATGGCTTATAAGAATTGTCAACCTCCCGATTCAACAATGTCCTATGTTAATCTACCTTTGTGCATATAAATAATCTCCTCTCCCGAGTGCTGGATTCCTATACTAATTCATCCAATTGGTGGCCAATCAACTAGAGCATTAAGAACAAGTAGATTAAATAAACACAATTGAAATCATCCAAACAATCATCACAAAGTAATTGCAATCAGCCCAAAGTTGCTTACATCGATTCTAGGAAAAAGGAGTTTAGTTCCTAGAAATCGTAATAAACATCCAATAATTCCAAATTATCATCCCAAGAATAAAAATTGGTGGAAAAAGATGTAAAAGATGGAGTTTCTATGGAGCTAAATCAATCTTGAAGTCTTCTGTCGCAGCCTCTCTCGAAATTTTGATAAAAAGGCTATTTATAAGGTTTCCAAGCACTAAAACGCGGAAGGCCACGTGGAAAAACAATGTTGCCCTAATCAGACTACTATGCTGCGACAATGGTATTAATTCCTCATATCTGCTCTGCACTATCCAGTTTCTTCTATTGTTGTAGCATAAGTCACGATCAGCATCCTGCAATTTCACTTTTTCACAGAATCATCAGAACCAGCTCCAAAAGCTTTAACTTCTCCAAATTGTTCTTTTTCCTGCACAAATGCACAAAACACATAAAACATACCTAATATTGCAAAGAACAAATCAAATAACTAAGTAAAAAAGGTCCTAAACATATATTGATTTCAGTGCTAAAAACAAGCTTGCTTAAAACAAAGCAATTACGTTTTGTAAAACATCAAAATATTAGATTTATGCAATTATTAGCCTTACTATCTCATTTCATAGAATCCACTTCAAAACCAAAATCACGCATATACTTATCATCATTCATGAATACCATCAATCATTTACTTGAGCAACCAAGCATTTCATAAAACACCCAATAATCACCCACAAGTTCAAAGTACGAGCAGCTATCTCTATATACTCACAAAATTCCCTTCCCTGGAATCGCGATGCGTGATTCCACTTCCTTAAAGCTGCTTACTGGTACAGCTCGATTCGTTTTTGACAGACTCTTCGGGACTGCACATAAATGAAATTTCAAATCGTTTTAGCCCATTATAATCTAACTTCTGCGTTTACTATAGTCGATTCGACCTATAGTCTCTATTAACGCTTGTGAGGCCTCGCTTTATTATTCTACTCATAATTTGAGTAGATGGATTCTATTAGGCCTCTTAACTTATTTTAAATCGATATTAAATAGATATTAGGCCCATGGTTCACAAATTTCCCCACTATGGGCTTTCATCAAGCCTTACTTATACTCATCCTCATAAATTCACTAAACTCACTTTATAGCTTCATTTGCCCATTTCATATCATTTACATCACTCCAATAGCTACTTTAGGATATCCATAATTCATCAACTCATTTGACTTTCACTTTCTCACACTAGGTTCAATCCATTTTCTAGGTTACATTAGTTTCTAACACAACCTAGGTGTTTCCAACCATCTATACTTATGCCAAAGAACTCCAAAATCAATTAAATAGACAATGTACCAGAGTTGGAGTGTTAGAATCTTACCAAATCCAATTTCTCTTCTTGCTCCAAATGTCAATACCCTTTACTCTTTCAATACCCCAATGTGGTTTTTGATTCCCAACTATGTTGTTCTCTTCCTCAAGATGAACAACTTTGCTTCTAATGGTCTCTCTTCAAATCTGACTGAAAATAGCTGATTTTAGAGAGAGTAAGTTAGGTTTTTAGGTTAAAAATGGAAGGGTGATGTTTTTCCCGAAATTTTCAAATTTTCAGCACTCATTTTATAGAAATAGCTTGAGGAGATCGATTTGCACTAGGAGGAGATCGATCTAGTCCCTTGAAATTCCTCTTTTTCATGGCATTTTAAGCATGAGATCGATCTGCTCCCAAACAGAGAGTTAATGAGATCGATCTATATGCTTAAGGATCGATCTTTTCATTACAGAATGGTTAGGAGATCGATATAGCCCCATTGGAGATCGATATGCTCTATTCCGTTGCCCAAATAAGAGCATTCTGGCTCTTCCAGATCGATCTCGCATCCTATGAGATCGATCTGACCTTCATATTTTATAAATTTTCTACAGTTTTCTTGCTGCAACTTACACCAAAACATCCTTATTCTGCTGCGATAGTCATTTTCTCATCTATCCACCTTTATGACTTGAAAATGGCATTCATTCATACCTTATACACATTGAAACTTGTGTGCATTACTTGTATATCCAAAGGTCTACTATATAAAACCAAATTGAAGCATTTATATTCATGCAACTTCCTTCCATTTACCACACTACTCATTTTGAGTTCCAATCACATTAATCACTTATAAGAACTCATTCCTTCATATTCATACACAATAAAACTTGTATCTATATTACAAATCATATTACACATATGTACATTGAATCCATGGACTTACATCAATTATACTTTACATTACAAGTCCATTAGCATTCATTGATTCAATTACACATGTTACAACTATACATATACGGGATCTCACAACACTGATTCTATTTGTGAAAAGAAAGATGAAAGCCTCCGACTAAGCATTGATTTTTTTGTTGTCGAATGAGGCTACCATTAAAAAAATAAGTGTTTTCTTCCACTGTTGATGATTTATTGGATCAGCTGTGAAAAGCGCAGATCTTTTTAGAGATCAATTTGAAGTCTGGATAACATTTGTTAAGAATTCATAATGTGAATGTGCCCAAAATGATTTTCGTAACCGTTAGGGCATTAATGAACAAGGTATTTAAACTTTACCTGGACTGAATTGTGGTCATCCTTAGCGATGATGTTTTGATGTATTTGAAGTTCAGGGAAGAGCATGAGCAGCAACTGAAAACTATTTTACAAATGAATTGTTGAGAGTTTCTCGAAATAGGCTGCTCAGTTGACACATCTCGTTCAGAAAAAGATTGCATACGAGTGGGATGATAAGTATGAAAGTAGATTCGGTGAGTTTTGGTGTATTAAGGTATGAACTAACCACCGTAATTATTTTCACCATACCCAATAGCTCAAGAGATTTCTCAGTGTACATGGATATCTCAAAATAATGAGTGGGCTGTGTATAGATGCAAAATGGGAAGATAATCGATTATGGATCCAGACAACTCAAGGATCATGAAAGAAACTATCTGACCCATGATTTAAAGTTGATAGCAGTAGTGTTTGTATTGAGTATATGGCACTACTATGTACACGGTGAGAAATTTCGGGTATGCACTGATCATAAAAGCCCCGAGTATATATTTTCACAGAAAGAGTAGAATATGAGATAATATATAGGGTTAGAGCTTCTGAAGGATTATGATTGTGGAAATTGTACCACCCAAGAAAGGCTAATGTAATGGCTGATACCTTTAGCAGAAAGAGCCTCGGGATGGTATCACAGATAATGATCAGGGAGCGTGAGCTGCTAGAGCAATTGTGAGCCTCAGTAGTGATGTGATCCCTTCTGATGATGATAGTGATTGTGTGATAGCTAGCCTGAGATTAGAACCAGATTTGAGTGACCAGATTTGACAGGCTTAGCGTGATGATCGACAGGGTGTCGATAGTGTGGGTCAGATTCAGATGGGTACAGTGACAGAGTTCACAGTTAATAATGATGGCTTACTGAGGTTTAGAGACAGTATAAGTATTCCTCAGGACCACAGTTGATGAGATAGTGTTATTGTCAGAAGCTCACTCTTCAGGATATACAGTGCATCCAGGAAGTAATAAATATATCAAAATCTTTGAAAAGGGTATTGGTGGTCAGATATGCAAAGAGACATTGTATAGATTGTGGAGAAGTGTCTCGTATGTCAGCAGATTAAGGTAGAGCAATAGAAGTTTGCAGGGTTATTGCAGCCTCTACCTTATCGACACAGAAATGTGAGCAAGTTACCATAGATATCGTGATGGGTTATAGAGGGTAGAAATCATGAGGCTATCTGGGTGATAGTCGATAGATTGACTAAGTCTACCCACCTTTTGGTTATGAAATCTCCAGATACTCTAAGTGTGTGAGCGGATTTATGTGTATAAAAAAATTGTGAAACATTATGTAGCGTCCCAGGGAGCATGATATCAAATAGGGATTTTCGCTTCACTTCCTACTTCTGGGAACATTTTTCAGGAAGCTATGGGAACCCGATAGAGTGTTAGCGTAACTTTTCGTCCGTAGAAAGATGGTCAGTCAAAGAGGACTGTATAGGTTCTAGAGGATATGATGAAAGCGTGTGCCCTTGATTTTAAAAGCTTCTGGGATGATCAGTTGCTACTAGTTGAATTCGCCAATAGCGACAGTTATCACTTGAGTATCGAGATAACATTATATGAGGCATTGTATGGTCGTAGGAGTTGTTCCCCAACTTGGATAGGAAGAAGTGGGTGATAGATAGAGAATTGCTCCCAAATTGGTAGAATAAGTCTCTGAAAGTGTTCAGTTGATTGTGAGTGATGAAGAATTCCTCAGAGTAGACAGAAAAGTTATGCTGACAAGAGACGGAGACTATTGAAGCTCAAAGAGAGTAGGTCGTATGATGAAAAGTCGATTCGGGTATTATTCGGAAGGAGAAATTGTTGAGGTTTAAGACGATCTCCCTAGTCAAAGTCCTTTAGTAGTATTACATTCAGTAAAAAGTCACATGAGAATTAAAGAGTATGATGCGATAAACGTAACCGGAGTTGTTTATGGACCCATTTGACTTGGTTCTAATTTGGAGGACCAAATTTCTTAAGTGGGGGAGATTATGTAAGACCTGAATTTTTATCATATTTCCTTATGATTCACATGATGTAAACAAGGTTGGATGTAAATTGAATCATAAGAAGAGTTGTACGTGAATGAAAAATACAAATGGAATGAATAAAAATTCCCGAATGCATTTAAGTTCAAATGAAGGATTGAAATGGCCACATATTAAATGAATGGGATTCAGACCATTCGGATTGGAGATAAAGATTTAAAACATGAAATGAGAAAGGGTTCGTGAAAGGAAGTTGTGTTGATTTGGTCTCGAACACGTTGAAGGGTAAAACGGTCAAAAGACTCAAAATTCGATGTCAATTCGATAAGAAATTGACACTATAAACATGGATTCAGGAAATCTTGATTAATAAAGGAGAAATAATTAAATTTCAGGTTAAATTGATCAAGATATGAATTTATTGGAATAAACCAAAATTTTCACCTTGGGAAATTATCCCGACAATATTGAAAAAATACACCGAAAAGATAAAATCAGACAAATAAATACATTAATTGATTAAATGAATAAAATACAATATTTTTTGGGATATTTTGGCAAAAATATTATATTTTATTCAATTAAAATAATATTAAAAAATAATATTAAAAAAAGAATCACGAAATCGTGATTCTGTGGGAAAAAAATGGGAAGGAAACAGAAGGAAGGTCGAGGAGACCAGCCTTTCCTTCTGCCTCCACCGAACGAAGGCCACCGAGGAGAAGCCTGGACGAGAGGGGTGGCCAAGCCATCGCGATGCTGGTAGAGGAAGGAGGAGATGCGACCAACGAGAGAGAAAGAGGAAAAGAGAGAGAAACCAAGAGGAAAGGAGAGACATGGAGGAGAGAGAGACGAACGAAGGCCAGAGGAAGGGGGAGCGCCTCGCCACCGGCCAAAGGGGGCAACAACGGTGCTGATCGGGAAGGGAGAAAAACGGCAACAACTCTGAGGAGAGAAGAGATCGGACCGGACACTTTCTGGCTAGACCTGGTGAAACCGACACCAGATCCGTGCACCAGGCGACCTCGCGGACAAGCTGGAAAAGGAAGCTGGTGAAGCTTCGAACGGCGAAGGAGAAAATCGAACTGGACTGAACTGGGCTAAACCGAACCGGTCTGAACTGGACCGAACCGGTTCAGCCAAAAAGAAAAGAAAAAAATAGAAGAAAAGAAAAGAAAAAGAAAAAGGAAAAAGAAAAAAAAAGGAAAAATTCTGGTGATGCAGTCGAGCTACGGGTAAGCCGGTAAGTGGTCAAATGGACCTATTTAATTTTTAAAATAATTATTTAAATATATATTTGACCCGAAAAATATATAAATATGTAGCTTGATAATTGGTGACAAACGAGAGCTAGAGTCAACCTCGATTTACTGCATGTTAGAAATTTACCACATAAATTATGGATTAATTCCGTATAAAATAAAATAATTTCTAGAATTTAAGATAAATTGTCGTAAATAATTAATTAATCTATCTGAGAGTTTAGAACGAGGCCTAATAAATACTGATGGGCCCAATGAGCCCAATAGGCCTCGATGATGTGAATAGTAAGTGAAAAATGAGCTTAAGGCCGGTTAAGACTCATTATGGTACAATCGGGCCCAATATGGGTAAACGGGCTCAATGATTTAAATTAAGCCCAAAAAATATGAAATACAATTAATTATATGTATTTGACCTGATGAATATTTATACGCAGTTCTGAAGATTGGATTAGGAGCAAATCGGACTGCGTGACGAGACATCAGTAAAAATGTCAGACTGTACAGAAAAATGAGGTAAGGGAATTTTACGAGTAGCTAGAGGTAGCTACGCGTATTTTTAACAGCTTTTACATACACAGAAAATGTATAAAGGTCCTAAATATGGATTAAAAATTTTAAGGACCCGGGATGGGTAAAATACTATTTTACCCCTACTGAGGGAAAATTCACCTAAGGATGGTGAAAGCATGACATGCATGATTTGAGAAATTTTCGTGGTTTTTAAGCAAAGCAAATTGGTAGATTGACCAGTCTTTGTATAAATTTCACAAGATAACACTACGTAAGTGTTATTTAGATTTAAAAGAAATTCTTTGGAAAATGGGCCAACAATCAAGTTTATATGGAAATAGATGGTATTGGAGCCTTGCTCGCACTATATCTGAGTTTGTGAGTGTGCATAATGGTGCTGGAGCGGTTGCTCGTATCGATTTGTGTGACATAATATGCATAAAAAGGTTTTGGAGCGATTGCTCGTACTAGTTTTAATGATTTGACATGCATGAGAGGTGTTGGAGCCTAGCTCGCACCCTGTTTTGACTTGATACGCATAAAAAGGTGCGGGAGCGATTGCTCGTACTAGTTTTAATGATTTGACATGTATAAGAGGTGCTAGAGCTTAGCTCGCACGAGTTTTGAACTGTGTGACGCATGCATTAGTGCTGGAGCAGGGGCTTGCACTCGAGTTTTACATGCATGGGTGCTGGAGCCTAGCTCGCACCAGATTTTCACATAATTTTCGTGACAGGGTGCTGGAGCCTAGCTCACACTAGAGTTTCACATGATTTTTGTGATAGAGTGCTGGAGCTTAGCTCGCACTAGTTTTACTTGATTTTATGATAATGTGTTGAAGCATAGCTCGCACTGGTCTTATGAGGAAATTATAGCCCTGCTTGGAGCTTCGGGTATATTGTGTGTTACACCGAGTAAATAAGTTCGCATATGCATTTTGATTTGAGACATGCTATGAGTCGTGCTTGAAGCTTTGGGTAGACTGTGTGTCACGTCGATTAAACATGCTCGCCCGTGCGTTTTGAGACATGACACGAGTATTGATATGAGATATGGGTCCACGGAGTACGATGTACCGTGCTTGTCGCATGCAGTACGCTGTATCGTGTTATGATATATTATATTTATGTGGCATCTTCGGATGCGAGTGATCAAGTTGGACTGATGGGTTGAATTTGACCCACCTCCCGTGGCGGTTCCCGATAGTGGTGATACCCCACACACCTGATCCGTGTAGCCTGGGATCACGAGGATATGGCCATAGTCCTAGTTATTTCCATGATACATTACCTAGTCTCGCATGTTACTATATGATGTTTTGAAAGCTTGAGAATGTGTAGATTTCGTGTGAGTCTGGACCACCCGAGGGAGGGGTTGGATCCTGACTGATGATATGGATTTTTTTGTGAATAAATGAAATTTTCAATGTTTTCGAAAATGCTTGAAATAAATGATTTTATGTGGATCAGGATCACCCGAGGGAGAGGTTGAGTCCTGATGAGTGTGATGGATGTGGATTTTTGAAATGAATTAAGTTTTTCCTAAGGTTTTGTGGAAACTCAACATGATGTATTTTTCATAATTGTTTATAATTCATGCAATGAAATGTTTTAGCTTGAGGAGGTTATCAATGCTTTAATTGCAAATGCATGATTTTGATTTAATTCATGCGTTTTTACGATTTTACATGAGATGCCATTGAGGCATGAGTTGCATGATTTCCATAAGCACGAGCAGCTTTTATAAACTATGGCATTGATGTGTGCATGATTTCGTGCATTAGCTTTAAACGAAAATTTCATAAGCACAAACAGCTTTTATAAACTATGGCATTGATGTGTGCATGATTACATGCATGAGCTTTAAACGAAAAGAAATGAATATAAGAGCATGGCATTATGAGCATGTAGATAGTGGAACTGTCTACTTACTTGCATAATTGCCTTACTGAGCGTGTGGTTGCTCACCCCCCTTATTTTCCCATCTACAGAGTACTTCAGTGGATAGAAAGCGGCAGTGATCGTGCATTCTTGTTATCCGCTGTTTCCCGTCGAGAAAAGGTATACACACTTGTATGGTTTGTATCTAAATATGTAAATGCACAATACTGTAAAAGTATATGACGTCAGGGATGTAAGGTTATGTAAATGCAAATTGTGAACATATTAGTTAAAGTCAAAGCATAGAAAAATCTTAATGTGTTAATGTAACATGGAAATGGAATGGTAAGTAGTGTGAGGGGACTTGTAAGATCCGTATTTTTTTATGTAAACCTTATGGATTCATAAGTGTGGTAATGTACTTGTAATGTGAAGTACAATTGATGTAAAGTCTATAAATGTAATGTACATATGTGTAATATGATTTGTAATGTACATACAAGTTTCATTGTGTATGAATATGAAGGAATGAGTTCTTATAAGTGATGAATGTGAATGGAATGAGAAATGAGTAGTGTGGTAAATGGAAGGAAGTTGCATGAATATAAATGCTTCCATTTGGTTTTATATAGTATACCTTTGGATATACAAGGAATACACACAAGTTTCAATGTGTATAAGGTATGGATGGATGCCATTTTCAAGTCTTAAAGGTGGTTGGATGAGAAAATGACTATGACAGCAAATTAAGGATGTTTTGGTGTGAATTACTGCAGAAAACTGCAGCAAATCTGGAAAATATAAAGGCCAGATCAATCTCATAGGATGAGAGATCGATTTAAAAGAACCAGAATGCTTTTATTTAGGCAATGGAATAGAGCAGATCGATCTCCAATGGGGCCAGATCGATCTCCTAAACATTCTGTAATGAAAAGATCGATCCTTAAGCATACAGATCGATCTCCTTAGCTCTCTGTTTGGAGTAGATCGATCTCAAGCTTCGACAGATTGATCTCATGCTTAAAATGTTGTGAAAAGAGGGAATTAAGGGGACTAGATCGATCTCCTCCTAGTGCAGATCGATCTCCTCAAGCTATTTCTATAAAAGGAGCAGTGAAAATTTGCATTTTCTAAGTTGAACAAGTTCTTCCCATTTTCAACCCAAAACTTAGATTTATCTCTCTAAAATCACCATTTCCAGTAAGAATTGAGGGAAGGCTATTAGGTACCAAGTTGTTCATCTTGAGGAAGAGAACAACATAGTTGAAACCCAAAATCCCATTGTTGGTAATGAAGAAGCTAAGGACATTATCATTTGGAGTAAGAAGAGAAACCTGATTTGGTAAGTTTCTAAAACTCCAGCCTAAGTACATTGTCTATTAAATTGATTTTGGAGTTGATTGGCATGTATATGGATGATAGAAATCATCCAGAAAGCAATGGAACACATATAACCTAGAAAATGGAATGCCTCTAGTGTGAGAAAGTGTGATTTGGGGAGTTGGTGGTTTATGGGTTATGATAAGTTGTTATTTGTGTAATGTGGATGATTAGAAATGGGTAAATGAAGCTACATTGTGGGTTTTGTGAATTGATGAGAATGAACACATGTAGTGTTTGATAATATGCCATAGTGAAGCAAATTTATGAAAAATGAACATGATGAGTTTAACATCGATTTAATATCGATTTGGAATGAATAAATAAGCTTAAAGAAATCCGTACACTTGAGTTATGGGTAAAGTAATGAAACGAGGCCTCATAAGCGTTAATAAAGACTATAGGTCAAATCGACTAGAGTAAAAGCAAGAGTTGAATTATAATGGACTATAATGGTGCGAAATACGTTTGTGTGCAGCTCCGAAGAGTTCGTTGGAGATGAATTGGGCCGTACAAGTAAGCAGCTTTAAGGAAGTGGAATCACGCATCGCAATTCCAGGTAAGGGAATCTGTAAGTATATAGAGGTAGCTGCTCGTATTTTGTGGGTGTATAGGGCTATTGAAATATGCATGAGTTTATAGAAATGTGTTTGACAATGTATGGAAGTAACTATGAGTATTTGTATGAGATTTGGTTATTGAAATGGTATTAGAAAGAAATGGGATAGTAAGGCTAATAATTGCATAAATCAAATGTTTTGAACGTTTTCACAAAACATATTGCTTGTTTTAAGCAAATTGATGGATAGACTGGCTAGTGTTTGAATGATGTTGTGTGAAATAGCACATGTGAGGTGCTAAATGTGTTTTGAGATTGGTTTTGAATGTTTGTGAGCTGTCTATCATGTTTATGGGAATTAAATCGTGCTGGAACCTGGCTCGCACCGGGTATTGATGTTTCCATATGTTTGAAATGTGCTGGAGCTTAGCTCGCACTTTGGTTTAAAACTATGACGATGCTTTATAAACCGTACTGGAGCTTTTGCTCGTACGTGGTTTCTTCATATTTTTATGCATAAATGTTGTACTAGAGCGTTGCTCGTACGAGGTGATTTATTATGATGCATGAATTCGCCCTAGAGTGTAGGTCGCGCTGGTTTTCACACTATGGTATGTATGAGGCCGTGGTGAGAGTGATACGGATTGGTGTTCAAGGAACCCAACAGGCCTAACAGACCTCTTGAGTGGGGTGAGGGTGAGGGGCTAGGACTTGACATAATCCATTCAGGGAACCTAACAGACCTCTTGAGTGGGGTGAGGGTGAGGGGCTAGGACCTAAATTACGGAACCCAACAGAGGCGAGCAAGGCCATGAGGGGCTAGGACCTGGTATTAAGAGTACTCCCACGTGCACTCGAGACTAGAGTTTCACTCGGTATGGGGTAGATAAGACATACTGCAAGCACCCCCAATCCATCTTATGGGTCCGCGGAATATGATGTACCATGTATATCACATGGAGTATGATGTACTGCGTGGTGGTTACTTGATTTGAGAAAGTCTGGCGAAGAACTAACCCACCTTTGTACCAGCATGATATCTCGCACACCGGGATCCGTGTGGTCTGGGATGATATGTGACATAGTTGGCCAACATAGTCAGTCGAGATATAGTGACCCGTCTCCTTGCTTGATTTACATAATACCACATGGTTTAAATACTTGAGTGTGATTTGACTGTCCAGGGTAGACCCGATGGAGGGGTCGAGCCTTATGAGATTTAATTTGTGAGATGGTAATGATGTTGTGATTGTGAAAAAATTTATTTTTTATTGTGAAATGACTTGATCGGACTTTGGGGTATTGAGAAAGAGATAATAAAAAAAGGATGTTTCTCAAACGAATTGCCCTTTTTATGGAATTTGATAATTGATGAGCATGAGACGGTTTTTACATGTTGATGTTACCATGTTTATATGTCAATTTCCATGAATTTAAATACATGATATATGTATACTCATATGGCATAGTTTTAATTCCTCATGCTCCTATTATAAATGATTTATGCATAACATTATCAGCATGTAGATAGAGTAGTTATCTACCATGCTTGCATTATTACCTTACTGAGCATGTGGTTGTGATACGCCCTAAACGTATTACCGCAAGTGCACGGGTCGTACAAGTAATAATGGGATTTGAGTCCCGAGTTATCGTCCCACAGAGAAGTTAATCAGCCTAATTAACTACCGGTTAATCTTACCGTAAGTATATCCTAGCAAATTATGAAATTGCAATGGGTGATCTACATGGCTAAAATTAAAGTACTGAAAGTAATAACAACTATAAAATAAAGAAAATTAAATAGAGCTACAATTACTTACAAAGCTCCAAGCAATAATAAGCAAGAACCTATAAAAGAAAAATTAAAACAGTTAAAATGAATTAACGCAATTAAAATAAAATGCAAATATGAAAATAAAGCAATAAAATTAATTAAACTAAAATTTAAACAAACTTAAAATAAAAATGCATGTAATTAAAATAATAAAAATTGCAAATTAAATTAAACTAAAATCTAATGAAAATGAAAACTAAATTAAAATGCATGAAACACATTTAATCTAAATTAATTCTAAATGCAACATAAAAGCTCTACATTAAAATAAAGTCCTAAAACATATAATATAAAACTAACTATTAACTAAGACTTAAAACTAAAGATTAAATTAACAACTTAAAACATTAAATTTAACTATCAATTAACCACTATCCTAACTAACACTAATGAAAACAATCAAAATGCAATTAATTTAAACTAAGGAAAGGTGGCCAAACAAGGCCTTAACCAAAATGCTAAACATCTAGGTGGTCCCGAGCATGTGCTGGTACTGCTCATTGTCTTTCCAAATTGATGTTTATTTCCAGGCATTCACGGTTTCAGCTACTGACATTGTACGTTTTCTACATGTTCATCAGGTGCAAACCGCACCCTGCTAGCTCTCGATTTTGTCCACTTCGGCATAGCTTTTGTATTTGCAGCATGTACCAGCTCTGTTCTGCAGTAGCATCAGTGAGCTCCCTGTCCTGCTTTCAGCTCCATTCTGCTGCACTGGCTCCTGCTTCTTTTTGGTTTGTCCAGGTGTGTCTTGCTCTCTCGGTTCCAGGCGCTATGCTAGTCTCAGTTTTTGCCTCCTGGTCTGTCTGCTGCACATCGTCCTCCCAGCTCAGGTGCTGCAACTAGTTCTACTCCTGCGTTGCTTTTTCTTAGCTTCATTCCCTACACTCGATGACACAACAACACCCGCCCCTGCCGAATCTGTCACCACGTCCTGCACATCACTAACGCAGCTGTAGCAATTGAATGAAAAAATATACATAATGAAATGCAATAATGAACAGTAATAGAAACAAGAAACGGGGCAGAACAGAGAAATGGAAATGATACTTTAGGTCAATTTATCATCAACATTAAAGATCAAAAGAAATGCAGCTAATAAAAAGTTAAAGCAGTGAATGAAAGTAAAATAGACAAACTGAAATTAAACCGAGAACAAGGATAGAATTAACAGCTGAAGACTAAACCGAAACAAAAGAAGTTGTGAAACAGAAAAAATGGAAACTCCAACGGCCACGCCTTGCTCCTTGTCCTCTGTAGCAGTCCACTACTACATTGAACAAAATTGAGCAGTCTCAATCATGCAGAAGCCGAGACAGGAAGGTGAAATACAGAAAAACCAAAAAAACATTTCAACTAATAAACAACTTAAATTGAAACAGAAAAATGAAAAGAAGCATGGAGACATGATGAGCTACTGTAACAATGATAAAACAAAACTAAAAAACAAGAAAAACTATCATAAAAGAAAACCGTAAACCGAGTATAAAAATAAAGGGATGAAACTTTACAAAATCGGGAATAAAAAGCTTTTCATAACATGAAGATGGAATAAACAGTAACTTAACAATGGAAGCTAACAGAAATTGCAAAGTAAAACAAACGGGAAAGTAAAAAAATACTAGAAAAGAAATAACTCTAAAAACTACTCTACCTACACTACTCCTACTCCTAAATTACATAGTTTTTTCAATTGCTTCCATGTTTTATTTATACACATACAAGGGGTATAATTGTAATTTCTACATCCTAGATGAGTTGACATTGTTTGGCCACTTGTCTTCACACCATTGGCTCCTTGAAAATATATTTCCATGTCATCTGTCTTCTTGTCCAATTAGATGTGCTAGGTGGCATGGCTCGTGTTGTCCGCGTGGTCCAATCTCGATTTTAGCCAAATTTCAGTCCATTTTCTACCAAAATATTCAAAATTCATCTGGATTTAATTTATCTGCAAACATGAGATTTTTAGTTAAATAAAGGGGATAATTAACAAAATAAATTGGGGATTTAAGTAATTAATTAAGAAATTAAGCACAAATAATTCTAAAAAATATAGAATTATCACACCCCCAAACTTGAGCTTCTGCTTATCCTCAAGGAAAACAAAATAATTATAGGAATGACAAGTACTAAGCATAATAATTTCTCCAATATCATCCTCAAAGAAAAAGTACAGACTATGAAATCAAAGACTCACAATTACAAGTCCAGCACTTAGAATTATTCAATCATAAGTCCTAACCCAAATTGGACTCCTCGTGAGTGTGTGAAAAATGTCTAAGTCACTTCACAGTACATTACCCGGATCAGATTATGCAACACAGTGAATGCAAAGTCAATGACATGTGATCATTCCCATAAGTTTGCTTTCACTTCTCTCTCCACTAATGTAGTCACACTTAACCAAAGATCAATAGGACTTCATTAAGTTTGTAATGTAAGGTTGGGGCTAAGGTATGATAAAGTCGATTTAGGTTTAATTACCCCTTAACTTGCATTACTTCTAGGATCTTAATGTAAGAGCTCAAATCATTTCCCCCAAACTTATTTATTTTATTCTATTTTTGTATTTTTCTTCTTTCTTCTTTTCTTTTTCTTTTTCTTTCATTCATTTTTTTTGTACATACTCCTTTACTATCACTTAATACTCATATAGCTCACAATATATCCAAATGACTTTTCATGCTTTTGGGGTAAGGGATAGGAACAAAGTATTTAAGCTAAGGAAAATAACGCAGGTATATTTACAGAGAAAAGCTTATTTGGCCCAAATGGGTGACTAGGGATAGAATATGTACAAAGAAGGCTAGAAAGGCTCAAACGATCCAAAGATGGCCTAAATCATCTCCCTAATCAAGTGTGATCTAAAATTTACCTCAAGATTAGATCAAACAAATTTTAGAATAAGATACACAAAATCAATTGAACAAATGCAATCATATGTATACATAAGCTTTCTCTAAATAAATAGACCAATTCATGACATGACATGTGCATAAGATGAGGCAATCACAATAAGAATTAAGACAAATTCAAGAATTTAACTTTATGTTTTTCCTATAATCATGCTTCTCAGTCAATCAAAGTCGAACTAAATCATGGGGCCATATCATCGGAATACGGGAAAACTACATGCTAAGCACTAAATCATCCCAAAATCAAACAATTTAAGCTCATATTATCGAAAAAATTTTAAAAATTCTTTCTCAGATTTTTAAAAACTTTTTGAAAATTTTTCCAATTTTTCCCAAAATAGCTCAAGTGATATCCCCTCCCCTAAACTTAAAGTGCACATTGTCCTCAATGTGCAGATAATGTAAGAATTTAAGCTCAAGAACAGAGTACTCCCCTTTTTGATGATGATAAACAACTGAAGCTTCATTGAAAGCATAATACTAGAAAAGAAACCTGCAACACAAACAAAGAAAGACACAACAGAAAAGAAAAAGAAAAACGAACTATATACAAAGTGAAAATAAAAACATAGCCACTTCAAATGCAGCTGAAGAAAACAACACTCAGCAGCAGGACGAAGAGTAGGAGGGTCAGCCAAAGTGGTGATAGAATGTTAACAGTTAAATCCTCCTGAACCCTATCTACTTCCCTCATTCTTTCAGATTTCTTATGCTAAAGCCTTATATCCTCCATCCTAAAACAGTTTTGAGAGTCATCAAGGAACTTTAAAGGTTTGAAAATATTAAACTTTACTTCCTGACCTTGGACTCTCATCGTTAACTCCCCTTTTTGTACATCAATTACTGTTCTACCAGTAGCTAGGAAAGGTCTGCCTAGTATAATGGGGACTTCCCTGTCTTCCTCTATGTCCAAAACGATAAAATCCGTAGGGAAAATAAACTTATCCACCTTTACTAACACATCCTCAATGACCCCCTTCAGATATTTAATTGATCGATCTGCTAGCTGAAGGGTCACTGTAGTGGGCTTGACATCCCCTATTCCTAACTTCTGATAGATAGACAAAGGCATTAGATTGATACTAGCTCCTAAATCACACAGGGCTCTACCAAAGAATAGATTTTCAATAGTGCAGGGTATGGTAAAACTCCCGGGATCCTTGAGCTTGGGGGGTAATTTTCTCTGGATAATGGCACTACATTCCTCAGTTAAGGCCACAGTCTCATAGTCTTCCAATCTCTTTTTCCTAGAGAGGATATCCTTCAGAAACTTCACATAACTTGGCATTTGCTCTAAAGCATTTGCGAAAGGAATGTTGATGTGAAGTTTCTTAAAAACCTCAAGAAATTTAGCAAATTGTTGTTCAAGCTTTTGGTTTTGAAACCTCTGAGGAAGAGGTACTGGTGGTCTAACTGGAAGGGATGTAGTGGTAACATGTATGGCATCAGAGGATGATGAAGGCTGTGAAGTAGAAGAAGGTATAGATGAAGAAGCGTCTATCTTGAATTCCTTTGCAACCTGATCCTGATGTTCCTGCTCTTTCTGAGCTGCTTCATTAGAACCTATGGGTTTCTCAACTATAGGCTGTTCAGGTCCAGACTTAACTTGTGGTTCATCTAGCTCCCTGCCAGTCCTAAGGGTGATGGATTTGACATGTTCCTTACCATTATTTTGCTTAAAAGGATTAGCTTCAGTGTTACTAGGAAGGGTCCCTTGAGGACGTTGGCTAAGAGAATTTGCTATTTGTCCCACCTGAACTTCTAAGTTTTTAATTGAAGCAGCTTGATTTTGTAGGATCATTGAGAACATTTCCTCAAGCGAAGGCTTCTTCTCAGCTGCTGGTGCGTGGTAATGTTGTGGTGGTGGTGGTGGTGGTGGTTGGTGGAAGTGAGGTGGATGATGCTGAAATTGAGGTGGGGATGGTTGATAGTATGGAAATGGATGGTGTGGAAATTGTGACTGTGGTGGTACATGAACTGGTGGAGCTTGAAAACTAGGGGGTTCTACAGGTCTAGAGTTAGAACGTTGCCCTTGGTTTTGGCTCTATGAAAAGTTAGGATGGTTCCTCCACCCTGATTATAGGTGTTTGAAAAAATGTTGTTCTGTTGGTTAGGGGGGCAACATACTGAACTGATTCTAAGTTGAGCGGACACCTATCTACAGAGTGGGTACCACTACATAGATCGCATGAAAGGAAAAGACTTTAGACAGAATAAATCGGATTAGGACTAGTAGAAAGATTATGCTGGGTACTGAGCGACTCTACCTTCTTCGTAAGATTAGCGATTTGAGAGGTCAAGGTAGACAGTGTGTCGAGCTCATAAATACCCGTCGACTTCTTTGGCAATTTCTTCTCCGAGGACCATAGATAGTTATTAGCAGCCATCTTGTCTAAGAGCTTGTAAGCTTCCTCCTCTGTTTTACACATTAGCGCTCAACCCTCAGTAGCATCAACAATGGTCCTATTCTTGCTTATAAGTCCGTTGTAGAAGGTCTGGACTTGCAGCCATAAAGGTAGGTCATGGTGATGGCATTTCCTAAGAAGCTACTTATATCGTTCCCATGCTTCGTAAAGAGATTCAGAGTCGAACTGGGCAAAGGAAGATATATCACTACGGAGTTTGGCCATTTTAGAGGGAGGGAAAAACTTAGATAGAAATTGATGGGCTAACTTATCCCATGTAGAAATGGATCCTGGAGGCAAGGAGGTTAACCAGTGTCTCGCCCTATCCCTAAGTGAGAAGGGGAATAGTATAAGTCTAAGCGCATCATCAGATAATCCATTGTACTTGAATGTGTTGCACAAGTCCAAGAATTGCGCAAGGTTAGCATGTGGGTCATCATGCTGAAGCCCACTAAACTGTAAAGAGGATTGGATTATCTGGAGGATGGAAGGCTTAATTTCAAAATTGTTAGCAGGGACAACTGGTTGCCCAATGCCGGTATAATATCCTTCAATCGTCGGCATCGCGTAATCTCCAACGATCCTAATTTGTCTATTTTCTGCCATGATGTTTTGTAGCGGAGCTATTAATTTTCTAGAATCATTTCGAATTTTCCTAAGGGTTCTTTCAATTTCAGGATCTAGAGGAAAGCTATCATAACTCTCGACTCTACGCATGCAAACATCTAAAAGTCCTTAGAAATTTTTTTTTAAGTTTTTTAATTTTTCAATTTTTTTTAATTTTTCAATTCACTAATCTAGATTAAACTTCTAAATATTTACACCCTAAATATTTACAAGCTAGAATTACACCTAAGTACAATTTCACTGATATTAATTAACGACTAATTAAAACTTCCCTGGCAACGGCGGCAAAAACTTGATACGCCCTAAACGTATTACCGCAAGTGCACAGGTCATACAATTAATAATGGGATTTGAGTCCCGAGTTATCGTCCCACAGAGAAGTTATCAGCCTAATTAACTACCGGTTAATCTTACCCTAAGTATATTCTAGCAAATTATGAAATTGCAATGGGTGATCTACATGGCTAAAATTAAAGTACTGAAAGTAATAACAACTATAAAATAAAGAAAATTAAACAGAGCTAAAATTACTTACAAAACTCCAAGCAATAAAAAGTAAGAACCTACAAAAGAAAAATTAAAACAGTTAAAATGAATTAACGCAATTAAAATAAAAAGCAAATATGAAAATAAAGCAATAAAATTAATTAAACTAAAATTTAAACAAACTTAAAATAAAAATGCATGTAATTAAACTAATAAAAATTACAAATTAAATTAAACTAAAATCTAATGAAAATGAAAACTAAATTAAAAATGCATGAAACGCATTTAATCTAAATTAATTCTAAATGCAACATAAAAACTCTACATTAAAATAAAGTCCTAAAACATATAATATAAAATTAACTATTAACTAAGACTTAAAACTAAAGATTAAATTAACAACTTAAAACATTAAATTTAACTATCAATTAACCACTATCCTAACTAACACTAATGAAAACAATCAAAATGCAATTAATTTAAACCAAGGAAAGGTGGCCAAACACGGCCTTAACCGAAATGCTAAACATCTAGGTGGTCCCGAGCATGTGCTGGTACTGCTCATTGTCTTTCCAAATTGATGTTTATTTCTAGGCATTCACGTTTCAGCTACTGGCATTGTACGTTTTCTGCATGTTCATCAGGTGCAAACCGTACCCGGCTAGCTCTCGATTTTGTCCACTTCTGCACAGCTTTTGTATTTGCAGTGTGTACCAGCTCTGTTCTGCAGTAGCATCAGTAAGCTCCCTGTCCTGCTTTCAGCTCCATTCTGCTACACTAGCTCCTGCTTCTTTTTGGTTTGTCCAGGTGTGTCCTGCTCTTTCAGTTCCAGGAGCTATGCTGGTCTCGATTTTTGCCTCCTGGTCTGTCCGCTGCACATCGTCCTACCCAGCTCAGGTGCTGCAACTGGTTCTGCTCCTGCATTGCTTTTTCTTGGCTTCATTCCCTACACTCGATGACACAGCAGCACCTGCCCCTGCCGAATCTGTCAACACGTCCTGCACATCACTAACGCAACTGCATCAATTGAATGAAAAAATATACATAATGAAATGCAGTAATGAACAGTAACAGAAACAAGAAACAGGGCAGAACAGAGAAATGGAAATGATGCTTTTGGAAAATTTATCATCAACATTAAAGATCAAAAGAAATGCAGCTAATAAAAAGTTAAAGCAGTGAATGAAAGTAAAATAGGTAAACTGAAATTAAATCGAGAACAAGGATAGAATTAACAGCTGGAGACTAAACCAAAACAAAAGAAGTTGTGAAATAGAAAAAAATGAAAACTCCAATGGCCACGCCTTGCTCCTTGTCCTCTGTAGCAGTCCACTGCTACGTTGAACAAAATTGAGCAGTCTCAATCATGCAGAAGCCGAGACAGGAAGGTGAAATGCAGAAAAACCAAAAAAAAAACTTCAACTAATAAACAACTTAAATTGAAACAAAAAAAATGAAAAGAAGCATGAAGACATGATGAGCTACTGTAACAATGATAAAACAAAACTAAAGAACAAGAAAAACTATCATAAAAGAAAACAGTAAACTGAGCATAAAAATAAAGGGATGAAACTTTACAAAACTGGGAATAAAAAGCTTTTCATAACATGAAGATGGAATAAACAGTAACTTAACAATGGAGGCTAACGAAAATTGCAAAGTAAAACAAACGGGAAAGTAAAAAAGTACTAGAAAGGAAATAACTCTAAAAATTACTCTACCTACACTACTCATACTCCTAAATTACATAGTTTTTTCAATTGCTTCCATGTCTTATTTATACACATACAAGGGGTATAATTGTAATTTTTACATCCTAGATGAGTTGGCATTATTTGACCACTTGTCTTCACACTATTAGCTCCTTGAAAAGATATTTTCATGTCATCTATCTTCTTGTCCAATTAGATGTGCTAGGTGGCATGGTTCGTGTTGTCCGCGTGGTTCAATCTCGATTTTAGCCAAATTTCAGTCCATTTTCTACCCAAATATTCAAAATTCATCTGGATTTAATTTATCTGCAAACATGAAAATTTTAATTAAATAAAGGGGATAATTAACAAAATAAATTGGGGATTTAAGTAATTAATTAGGAAATTAAGCACAAATAATTCTAAAAAATATAGAATTATCAGGTTGCTCATCCCTCTCTATTTTCTCCCTCTACAGAGCGTACCTAGTGGCCCAGGGAGGACTGAGGCATGTTGGTTAAGACATCCGTTGCATCTCCATCACTCAGAGGTATATACACAATGATTCCTTTTTGTATCTAAATAATGTAAAAACACAATGTCATTTGATATGTAATTATGGGGGATGTAGATGTCAGCAAACATATTTTGTATAAATGAATGATTGATGTTTAAATGTATGACCTTACTTTTATTAACTGAGAATGGATATTGCGAATGGATTATTATTGACTCACAGCCCAACAGTGTAGTGGTAAGTTTGTTCACGATCGAGTAGAGAAAGGAATAAATGCGAAAAATTTATTGAGATTTTCGGTTAAGAAGAATGAAAAGGGTCGTGACAGGACTAACACCGAATCATAGCCCAACTGTTGGTAGGATGGTCACAATGAGAGGAATGTAAGAATTAAATAACAAGCGAAAAAAAAAATTTGTAGTGATTTTTTAGGTAATTTGGGTTGTGACATCTTTGAGTTATCTTTCCAACACAAATTGAATCACCTAAATTGGAGTTACTTATTAAACATCATATGCGATTCTTTTTTTATTGTTCATGTCCGAAATTCCTGCTTCTGACAAAACTTTAAAATTTTTCTGGTATTGATCAATAATGAATTAAAATATGAGCCATATATGGTTAGAATTATCTTTGAATTAACTTTCCAAAAAAATTGGAATCACTTCAATAAGAGTTCTCTAACATGAGAAATCTATAACTCTTTGCAAACTGCTCATTAGCAGTGTTTCTTGCACATAGGTTCAATTTGAAAATTCACTAGAGTTAATTCTTAGTGAATTAGACTTTGCATAACATAACATAGAAAGGTATTTATGTTAGCTTTCGAAAGAATTTTGAATCACCCTTATTAGAGCTTCTTACCTAAAATTATGAGTGATTCTTTGCAAGTAAGTCTGCTGACTTGTATGTGGATGCACATAGGCAAATTTTGAAAAATTGCTTGTATTGGTTCACTATGAATTAGGAGTTGTATTGTATATGACTGAAAAGGTATTTGAGTTAACTTTTTAATAATTTTTACGATTCATCAATTAGATTCCTAAATCCCCAACTATTATCGAATCAGTATCGAAAGGTCAAAATTCTTTCTCATTCAACATCACTTAGGAACTAAACTTCCATTTAAAATTTGAATTTCGCTTTAAATTATAAGATTAAGTTTTGGGAAAATTTCAGGTTAGACGTAGAAGTAATTGATTATCACCTAACAACCAATTACGTCATATATAGTTTTCATACATATATATAATATTTATATATAAGTGGACCCAACAATAGTTCATTTGTTATCCTTTTTATTCAGTTTTATGACCTTTAATGTCGTGGGGCATCAGACTTTTAAGGTAGATAATAATATCATTTAATTATCAAATATTTAGTCTTAGTCTTATTCTTACTATTAATTATTCCTTTACACATCAAATATTCCAAAAATTTCAAGGTTTGCTAAACCTCAAATTGTAAAGAAAACCTATAATGAAGAGTTTATATGGCATTTTATCTTGGTGTGATTGCTTAAAGGGTAGTCAAGATAAAATCAAAATAAAATCAGGCAATTCGAAAAAATAAAACCACAGGCAGACTCTCTTTGGGCGCCCACAGTCTTACACAAAATAAATAGTAGACATAAGGCAATTCTTTTGTTAAGGAAACAATGAAATATATAGAAAATGTTATTTTAGCGTGTGCTTAGAAACACTTTCATTTTATTAAAAGAAAAAAAAATTGTTTTATTTTTATTACTAATCTTTAGTCAAGAAAACATAAATTTATTTGTTACTTAAATAGTAGAAATGATTTTCTTATTTGAAAAAAAAAATTATTTCAATTCACTTATTTGTACGGATTCCCGAAGAACTGGAGTCTGGACTAAGGGTATATATTTTAACAGGTTGAGCATGCATTAAGATTGAGATGTGGAGAGACGCACGCAGTTCTAAGATAAAGGACTGTGCATTGCACGTGCATCTGTTGCGGTATTTCTACCTCTCACTTCACTTTGCTTGCATGTCTTCCACCTTTCAAAAGGCGGTCTTTTTTCACTTCTCCTTTTCTATCATTTTGTGCTTCTTTATTCCTTAAAATTACATCATTACCCCTAACTCTCTTTTTGTTTTGAAAATTAATCTTCTAGAAAACATCACTTTTTTTCATGGTTATTAAGAGTTTAATATAGCAGAACCATATATATGATTAATGAATCAAGATAAATAAAAATAATAATTTGTGGGGACATTAATTTGACCAAAAGAAATAATTTAATTGGATAAATTTCATCTACTTCTTTAAGATTTGATCATAATTTAATTTTAATCTATTAGTTTAAAAAATGGATATTTAAGTTCATATAACTTAACATCGTTCAAAATAGTTAATAGAAAATGTGTAATAAAAAAATATCTTAACTTATATCATTCTTCATCTTCATTCACTCCAAATAATTATTTGAAAAATATATAATAATATTCTTTAAATTTTTTTCAAACTCACGAATCATAATTTTTGTCAATAAAAAAAATAATAAATAAATAAAAATAATAAATAATAAATAAATTATGAAAAAAAACTAAACTTTCAAAACTTAATAATTATTCTCAGTGTTTCCAATATTGATAGAAATATTTAAAAAACTTTAAGAGGTAAAATATTTTCAAAATTAAACTTTTAAGTGTTGACTTTATGATTAATTAATAAATGATTAACTTGACCTATGAAATAAAAAATTTTAAGATAGAATGTCTATTTTCGAAAGTAATGGATTAAAGTTATATTAAAATCAAATTTTAAAAATGTAAATAAAATTTATCCAATTTAATTAGGTACTCGTCATTCTTTTCTCTAATGATTCGCTTACATTGTTGTTATTATAAAATATAAATTAGTCTTAATAGAAACTTTTTCAATGAAAAATAAGATAGAATGAGTTAAAATGGAAGGTCGGTTTTGTAATAAAATCGTGCATGTAGGGCAGTTTGAGAATGAAGGGAAGCACGAATAACAATCCGGGGGAGTCCCATTTTCTGAAGAGGGCACTTCCCAACTTTACCTAAACAAGAAAAAGATGGGAGCAAAACACCCAGCCCTGGTTTTCAGGTCTTTTATTCCACCACTCCTTAGGAAACCACTGCGCTCCTGCCCCTTATATAACCCTCCTCTTCTCCTACTCCTCTCCGTACAATCTCTCTCTCTCTCTCTCTCTCTCTCTCTCTCAAACAATCCCAAACTAAATTACCATGAGGATGAGCTGTAATGGCTGCAGGGTCCTGCGTAAGGGCTGCAGCGAAAACTGCACCATTAGACCTTGTCTTCACTGGATCAAGTCCCCTGATTCTCAAGCCAATGCCACTCTATTCCTGGCCAAGTTCTATGGCCGTGCTGGCCTCCTCAACCTCATCGAAGCCGGCCCTGAAAACCTTCGTCCTGGTTATTAATCCACGTTCCTTTCAAGAAAAAAAATATTTTTTCACATTACTATTCATGTTATTCATGGCTGAATTTTATAATAATTCATCTTTTCTGCATTGCAGCTATTTTTAGGTCACTTTTATATGAAGCTTGTGGACGTGTCGTAAATCCAGTTTATGGGTCAGTTGGTATACTCTGGTCCGGTAATTGGGCTGATTGCCAAGCAGCCGTTGATGCAGTGCTCAAAGGCTCACCGATAACCCAAACTTCTTCTTCTGAATCACTTGCGGGGCAACCGATTTGCCCTCTCAAAACCTACGACATACGCCACGTCTCCAAGGACCCAAAGCCAGCTGAAATCGACAAGGTTAAGACGCGGTCTCGTTTCAAGCGGTCTGCCACCAGGTCCAAGCTACAGGATTATTCGCCCAGTTATGACTCGTGGATGAGCCAATTGGGAAATGGTGACAGTAAAGAAGATGAGAGCATGTTCTCTGGGGAGACTGTGGAGGGTTCGCTGGTGAACCAAACCAAAAAGGTTCCTGTTTTCAAGTTTGCAAGCCAAACCGTGGAGAGTAATGATGTTGGGTTAGAACTGACTCTTGGTTTGTCTCCTGCAGCGACACAAGTACCTCACCTGTGAGGAAGAAATTAATCCATCATAAAGTGCTAGATGTAAACAGTTGGCTACAAATTAATCCACCTTTGTGCTTCTTTTATTAGAGATAGAAGCAATTTTGGCGGTATAAAGATATCAACTCTGGTTTCATCTGATCACATAATAGAATGTTAAAGTAATTAACTTAGTTTTGTGTTTGGTGAAAAAGAAATGTGCGTGGGTTGTGTATTTTCTTTAAAATTAGGACACAGATAAATCTAGTTCATAGAATTTTTATTTTATTATAAGCAATTAATAATCTGTGTATCGAATTTCAGAACAGAAAAAATATGCACTACTTCTCTTTTTCTCCCATGAGTATTTTGAACATAATTGGGTTCAAGCTCTTTGCTACGACATACTAAAACAAGGTAATGCAGAAAGAATAACTATTGAATGGTGGTTTCTAATTTGGTGGATAACTGGATATGGTTAGGTTGTGATGTACTTGCCAAATATGGGTTTGTTTAAATTTGTTTTGTATTTTGTTTTTAATTTATTTCCAAGGAGGTGCTCGCTGCTGCAGCAAGTTGGCACTAGGCAGTGGAGCCTTGTGCATTGTGGTCACCACATGGCTCCAAGGCAGTGGGGTCATTCCACGTAGATTCGTCTGTTTAGAGTTTCGGACAGCTGCTCTTCATGCAGCGGTTCTTGGTGGTTGGGACTTCGGAGTTTCCAAGTATCATTGCTTGCATGTAGAAAAAACGAAACTTCTTCAAAGCCAGTGATTGATAAGATCGGCTAAAACCGAGAAAGAACATCAATTAACGGAGAGGATGTTCATTGTTCAAGAGGGTGATCTCCTGAGTCCTGATTCTTGGCCCTTGCCCTTAATTGTTTGTGATGTAGGCCATGAATGTATAGACCGCCAAGGAAATGGAAAACAATCCTTGGGAGAGAAGTTAGTTCACTACTCTGCCTGCAAGACTAGAACGACGTTGACACGTAATTCTAGTGCGATACCGCTATGAGATGACTAATAATTGTTTAGAATTTGGAGGATGTTGCGGTCCCCTTTGTGATGGAAGTGGCAACTTGTTTGATTTTAACACGCAATTGATATTTAATATTGATAATGGTTATATCTATTAAAGTCTACGTATATAAACATTGATCAATAGAGGACAGCCACGTGTCAGATACAACCACTAAGAGGTATAAGTCATGTGGCAGATACCGAATGGTGGCAATAGAGTTCTCCGCGATAGAGTTATTATCTGGCAGTCTTTCGCGATAGAGTTACCATGCGGCAGAGTCCTTCGCGATAGAGTTACCATGCGACATAGTATACAGGCGACAGACCTCTGCATTTTGAGTCCAGCAGCAACAGGCGATAGACTTCTGTGGTAGAGTATGTATGCGACAGACGGGGGGCGACAGAGTCATTACGATAGGGAGAGCCGCGGCAGAGGTCTTCGAACCTCTGTCGTATGTTGAACTCACCCGCACAAAGGCAGACTCTGAGTCCGCGATAGAGTATCTAATAACTCTGTCGCAACCCAGACACGTGCCTGAGTCTCAGATTCGAATCCCATAGTTTTGGGCCCAAAATATTCGCAAGCCCTGGAAAAATATGAAGCCCGACTTAATTCTAAAAAATGTCTATAAATACACCAGGTATGATAAAAAAAACTCTAATATCTATTTTAATTACAAATACTCTGCTAAAACAGTCTTCTGACTTAGGCATCGGAGTGCGCGTGTAGGGACAGATCCTGCGCCTCTCTGACTTTCACTGTTTTGCAGAATATTCGAGACACGTGGAGAAGATCACATCAGCATCATTTCATTGTTGTTTAGAGCAACAACAATTGGCGCCGTCTGTGGGAATCAGAACGAAAAGTCAGATTCCCTATAAAAATGGTGAGAACACGCTCAATAGCAGCGGCAAATCTGGGAGAAGAGAATTCTGTGAGTCCTCCTGTCAGACCAAAGCGAGGATAAGAGCAGAATGAAGAAGGCGGCAGAGTTGCCTCTGTTTCCCTTGATGAATTTGAGGCTTTGAAGCGTCGGAACGAGGAGACCATGACAACGTTGAGGGCTATGGTGAATTTCTTCAAGACTGCTCTACTGCAATTTAGCTTACCTCCAGAAGTGTAACAGATGGTAGGGGAGAACATCCCGAGGCAGACTCACGAAGAAGGTCAACCCTCCACCATGGTGAATGCTGGATAAGGAGATTGGGGACAGAATATTATCGCTGGCCTGATTTTGAACTCTGCCGCAGGTTTGGAAGATAACCTTGCCGCAACCTTGAGAGTAAACTCTACCGCAGGACCGAGGAGGCGTCCTGCGGCAGGGTTGTGGGAGGTGAAGATGAATGAACACTACCGCCAATCTAATTGAGCAAGACTCTCCCGCAGAGCACAGGCAGCAGAGCTCTCCCGCAGATCACAGGCGGCAGAGCTTCCCCGCAAAGTACAGGCGTCAGCATTCTCCCGCATATCACAGGCGGTAGAGCTCCCCCGCAGAGTACAGGCGGCAGCACTCTCTCACAGATCACAGGCTGCAGAGCTCCTCCGCAGAGTATAGGCGACAGAACTCTCCCGCAGAGTACAGGAGACAAAGCTCTCCCGTAGAGCATATGACTTTTGCAGCAGAATTGGAGCATGACTTTGAAGACCACAGGTCTAGGGAGCGACGGAGACAGAATAGTCATGACCCCCGAGACTATTTTGAAGGTACCAGGTCGAATCACAGAATGGGAGGTGCTGGAAGAAAGGATATAGGGTAGGCCCCTAGAAGCAGGGAAACCTTAAACGAGGAGGAGATATATAGCTGGGGAGCGGACCATGTGCAAAATCTTCGGAACAGAGGAAGAAAGTGTTCTTACCACTCAGACTTTTCTAGTCCCGAAGAGAGAGGGGCACGCTCGACTCGAGGGTCAAAAAATGTTGAGAAGGTTGTCGAGAGGATTTTAGAAAGGAAGAAGTTAATGTCTCTTGATGACAGTCCGAGAAGGAGAGTTCCTTTCAGTGCAAAGATTATGGACAAACCTTTGTCGAAGAAGTTCAAGATGCCTTCTATGGCTACTTGCGCTGACAAAGCAAACCCATACGACGATATACAGAGTTATGAGTCTCTCATGCTGCTCCATGGATGAGAAGATGAAATCATGTGCAGAGCCTTCTTGCTTACACTATCGGGGCATGCGCTAAAATGGTTTAACGGGTTAAGTGAGGGTTCTATCTCGTCCTTCGATCAGTTACGAAGTGAATTTTTGAGAGCCTTCATGATCAATAGCCAAAGGAAGAAGGACGCTACTTATCTCCTAACCCTTAAAAAAGGGAATAAAGAGCCATTAAAGAATTATGTAGATCGTTTTCGAGATGCAACCTTAGAGGTGAAGGATCTACCAGTAGGAGTAGCCATGGCTGCAATGCTACAGGGGACGAAATTCAAGAAGCTACAAGAATCCCTCTTTCTTGATCAGCCAGCGACCCTTTCTAATTTATTTGCTAGAGCAAATAAATACGTGGCTCAAGAGGAAGTAATGAAGATGGTACAATCCAGAGAGGCAAGAGAAGGAAGAAAAAGAGAGAAAGATGTACCTGAAAGAAGCTCCCCAAGACCTGTCAGATTAGACAAGGCTCCTAGACTCAGGTATGAAGGTTATACCAGATTGAATGAGCCTGGCACCGCGATACTTGTAGCTATTGAGGGAACGGGACTGTTGGAATTCCCTAAAAAGAAGATTGGAGATGTGGGGCGAAACCCTGATGCCTATTGTGAATTTCATGCCGCTCATGGTCACCCCACTGAAAGATGCAGAGATCTGATGGATCAGCTAGAGAGGTTAGCTAGAGAGGGGAAAATTAACCACTACCTATGGAGAAGTGAAAGGCCTCGTTATCCTCCGCGTGATCGAAGGAATGATCGTCCGCGGAATATGTAAAATAATGATAACGAAAGAAATAGGCTAAGGAATGAAGTAGCTAGGCCTATCCCTCGAGGTAATCAACCAGATAACGAACCTACCGGCCCGGTAATAAATGTTATCGCAGGAGGAGAATCGATGGCAGGAAGCTCCTCTGCCTCTCATAAAAGTTACGCAAGACAAGCATATCAGGTTCATGCTGTGATGGAAGAGAAGGCAGATGAAGAACCCATTGTGTTCACTCTGGCAGACAAGGGTGATATTGTCGATCCTCATGACAATCCCATGGTGATATCCTCAGTGGTGGCGAAACATCCGGTGAGCAAAATACTAGTCGATAATGGAAGTTTGGTGAACTTAATTTATTGGAATTGCTTCGAGAAAATGAATGTATCCGAAGATAGATTAAGACCTGTTATGACACCATTATACGGGTTTACGGGTAAGAAGGTGAAGGGGTCTATAGAGTTGCCTGTGACTCTAGGGGAAAGTCCAAAGGATGTGACACGACAGGTATTGTTCATGGTTGTGAGGTCAACCTCAGCTGCTTACAACATGATCCTAGGGAGGCCTGTATTAAATGATATGAGGGCGGTGATATCCTCTTGTTACTTATTAATGAAGTTCCCTACTCCCAACAGAGTTGGGCAAGTACGAAAAGATCAAAAAAGGGCTCATACTTGTTATATTGCTTCTACCGCCAGCAAAGGAGTACAGAGAAATGAGACTTTGTGCATAGATGACCCTCCTAAGCCTCAACCTGTGGAGAAAACGGAAGCCATTGAGCTAGTCAAAGGGGATGAAGAGAAGAAGGCATTCATAAGAACTCAGCTGAATGAACAAACAAGAAAGGAGATAGCCGAATGCCTACAGAGAAACTCGGATTTTTTCGCTTGTACCCCGATTGATATGCCCGGGATTAATCCTGAAGTGATTTGTCATGAGCTTAATGTCTCACCCGGGCATAGGCCTGTCAAGTAAAAGAAGAGGAATTTTACCCCGGAAAGATAGAAGACGATCACTGAAGAAATCAATAAACTGTTAGAAGTCGGGTTTATTAGAGAGGTCTACTACCCTGAGTGGTTGGCTAATGTAGTAATGGTAAAGAAATCCAATGGAAAATGGCAAATGTGTGTGGATTTCACTGATTTGAATAAAGCTTGCCCTAAAGATTCGTACCCTTTGCCCCAAATTGATAGGCTTGTGGATGAAACGTCCGGATATGAACTCCTCAGTTTTTTAGATGCTTTCTCTAGATATCATCAAATTATGCTCCACCCAGAAGATGAAGAGAAGACTTCTTTTATAATCGACGATGGAACATACTGTTATTAGGTAATGCCATTCAGTTTAAAGAACGCTGGAGCCACATATCAGCGAATGGTGAACAAAGTGTTCAAAGCTCTTTTGGGAAATACTATGGAAGCCTATGTGGATGATATGATTATCAAGAGCAGAGAAGGAGAGTCTCACGCTCATCAGATGTCTAAGGTGTTCGATGTGCTGAGGGAATTCAGTATGAAGCTAAATCCCAGCAAATGCTCATTCGGAGTTAGGTCGGGGAAGTTCTTAGGATTCATGATCACTGACAGGGGTATTGAGGTAAATCCTGAAAAGGTACAGGAAATTATAGACATGAAGCCACCAACCACAGTGAGAGATGTCGAAAGGTTGACAGGCAGAATAGCAGCTCTAAACCGCTTTTTGTCAAAGTCTGCAGAAAAGAGCTTGCCATTCTTCAAAACTTTGTGGGGCGAAAGGAATTTTGAATGGACAAATGATTGTCAAAAAGCGTTTGAAGGCTTAAAGGAATATTTGAAGCAGTTACCTTTGTTAACAAGACCTTTGGAAGGGGAACAGTTGTATATATACTTGGGAGTCGGTGAATTCGCCGTCAGTGCGGTACTACTAAAGAAAGATGAAATAGTGTACCGTCCCATCTACTATGTGAGTAAGGTACTACTGGACCCGGAGACCCGTTATCCGCGGGTCGAAAAACTAGCATTGGCCCTTGTGATGGCCTCTCGTAAGTTGCGCCCTTATTTTTAGGCACACTCCATCACTGTCTTGACAAATCAACCGTTAAGGCAAATCCTTCAGAAGCCTGAACATTCAGGGAGACTAGTGAAATGGGCAGTGGAACTTGGAGAATATGATATCACATTCCAACCCAGACAGGCTATCAAAGGTCAAGCTTTGACAGACTTTATAGTAGAATGTACTAGCCCGAGTGACAATAGTGGAAAGGAAACTCAACCGTGGCTACTGTATGTTGACGGAGCATCAAGTGTGAATGGAAGTGGGGCAAGTGTAGTCTTAGTGTCGCCAGAAGGAAAATCCTTAGAATACTCTTTGCGGTTTGGGTTCCCTAGTTCAAATAATATAGCAGAGTATGAGGCTCTGGTTACTGGAATGAAGCTGACAGAGCGGTTGCAAGTTCACCACCTGGTGGCACATAATGATTCTCAATTGGTGGTAAACCAGTTCAGTGGGTAGTATGAGATTCGAGAGCCGATGCTGGTCCCTTATCTAAAGAAAGTCCAATCTCTAGCTCGGACTTTCAAAAACTTCCAAGTAATACAAATTAATCGGTCTGAAAACACACATGCAGATTCATTGTCCAAATTAACCTCCTCCAATGAGACCGGAGGAAGAATAGTAAAGGTGGAGAGACTCGAGTGACCTAGCATTGAAGAGGTCGAAGTATGTGACATTGAAGTGGGGGACGATTGGAGATCCCCATTCAAACAATATCTCACTGAAAGTACACTCCCGCAAGATAAGGATGAGGCTCGTCGCTTAAGGATACAAGGGGCAAAGTTCACATTGATAAATAGGGAACTGTACAAAAAGGGGTATCCATCGCCTTTGTTAAAGTGCCTGGGGCTAGAGCAAGCAAACTATGTCCTAGCTGAGGTACACGAAGGAATTTGTGGTGAGCACTTGGGAGCTAGAGCCCTTGCTGCTAAGATATTGCAATCGGGATTCTATTGGCCGACATTGAAAAAAGATACGATGGATAAAACTCACAGGTGTGACAAGTGCCAAAGGTTTGCACCGATAACAATGACCCCAGTAACTCCCTTCCAGAGTACGGTACAACCAACTCCTTTTAGACAATAGGGATTGGACATTCTAGGGCCCTTCCCATTAGCTACGGGTCAAAGAAAGTTTTTATTGGTTGCCACTAATTACTTTACAAAGTGGATTGAGGCAGAGCCTTTACCTACAATCATGGAGAAGAAAGTGGAAGCGATGGTGTGGAAAGATATTATCTGCCAGTTTGAAATTCCACGTATCTTAAATGTTGATCACGGAAAGCAGTTTGATTGTGACGCCTTCCGTGAATTCTGTAAGTGCCTTGACATTCAGCTAAGGATTTCTTCTGTATCATATCCTCAAGCTAATGGATAGGTCGAAGTCAGTAATCAAACTATCCTTTATGGGTTGAAGACCAGATTGGACAAAGCTAAGGGAGCATGGGTGGACGAGTTGCCTAGTGTCTTATGGGCATATCGTACCACTAGTCTGGTATCGACTGGGGAAACGTCATTTAGCCTTATATACGGCACTATAGCATTGATTCCCGTGGAAATTGGAGCACTGTTATCCAGGGTAGTGCCTTTAGTGGAAGAAAAGAATTCACAGGAACTAAGAGAAAACCTAGATTTGCTTGATGAGCATAGAGAGGCCGCAACTATCCGGTTGGCATCCTATCATCAGAGGGTAGTCAACTACTACAACAGTCAGGTGAAAGATAGACCGATGTTCGAGGGAGATTTGGTGCTTAGAAAGTCACATATCACGAATGCCTTGAGGGAAGACGAAAAATTCAGAGCCAATTGGGAAGGTCCATACAGAATCAAACGAAAGATTGGGCCCAACACCTGCATCCTGAAAACTCTGCAAGGGAAGAGAATAGGGAAAACATGGAACTCAAATCATTTGAAATTGTATTTGAATTAATCATTATGTTTTCTTTCTCGACCCTTATATTCTCGTATTATTGTTATTTGTTTACACCGTCACAAGATACCATTATCTGATCATTATGCAGATTGTTCTTCTATTATATCTTCAGCTTTTGTAAATCTAAATCTTATGACAGGAGATAGACGAGCCGTAAGAGCCTGAAGCGCAATAGTGTCACTGTGGCCAAGCGTAAAAAATCAGACGAGCCATAAGAGCCTGAGGCGCAATAGCGTCACTGTGGCCAGGCGTAAAAAATCAGACGAGCCGTAAGAGCTTGAGGCGTAATAACGTCACTGTGGCCAGGCGTAAAAAATCAGACGAGCCGTAAGAACCTGATGCACAATAGCGTCACTGTGGCCAGGCATAAGAAATCAGACGAGCCGTAAGAGCCTGAGGCGCAATAGCGTCACTGTGGCCAGGCGTAAAAAAATTAGACGAGCCGTAACAGCCTGAGGTGTAATAGTGTCACTATGGCCAGGCGTAAAAAATCAGACGAGTCGTAAGAGCCTGGGGCACAATAGCGTCACTGTGGCCAGGCGTAAAAAAAATCAGACGAGCCGTAAGAGCCTGAGGCGCAATAGCGTCACTGTGGCCAGGCGTAAAAAAATCAGACGAGCCGTAAGAGCCTGAGGTGCAATAGCGTCACTGTGACCAGGCGTAAAAAATTAGACGAGCTATAAGAGCCTGAGGCGTAATAGCGTCACTGTGACCAGGCGTAAAAAAATCAGATGAGCCGTAAGAGCCTGAGGCGCAATAGCGTCACTGTGGCTAGGCGTAAAAAATCAGACGAGCTGTAAGAGCTTGAGGCACAATAGTATCACTGTAGCCAAGCGTTATAGACAAATAAGTCATAAGAGCCTGAGGCATAATTGCGTCACTGTGGCCAGACAATGGAAACGTATTGGCCATAAGAACTGAAGACGCACTTGCGTCATGGTGGTCAGGCCTCAGAAAAAGGTATGTTTACACATGTAATTCTTTCTGAAAGTATATCTTTCTATCAAGAATTAGGGAGCATATACGAATAAATAAACATACGGGTAAATAAAACAAATAAACAGATAAGCGATAAATAAGCAAAAGGTTAACTAACAAAGCAATATGAAGCATGAATAGAACTAACAAAGCAATATGAAGCATGAACAGATAAACTTTAACTTTATTCATTCAACTGCATGAATAAGTTCAACAAAAGAACAACAAAATGTTCAAAAGAACAACAAAAAAAGAACAACAAAATGTTCAAAAAGAAAAACAAAAAAATAATTTAGTCTGCACAAGATTGAGGCTGAGGATCAAGCGCCGACGAACCCTCGCATTTGACTGCTGACCATCTTCTCCGTCTAAGTCGTCAAGGGCACTAATAGGTTTCGGAGCATTATCTAGGTCACAGGCTCCCAAGGACCGGTTAGGTTTGCGAGATCATCCTGCACAGCCTTCTTAAATAGCTCATCAGGGGATTCAACCTCTGGTTCATATTTTGTCCAATCGGGAGCGTCAAATAACATTACCTCACGCGTATATTGAAGCTCAGGGAATTCTTCCCCTTCCCTATGCTTCTCCAACCAGGATCTAGCGAGGTAAAAACCATATTTTGCATATGGCACTGAAAAGTTCTCTTTTCGCTTTAGGCAATCTCTAGAAGACGGTACTCCTTCACGGCCTCCGCCCTGATGCTATCAATCTCAACTTGGTTAAGAGAGGGAGTAGCCCGACTTTCTAGTTCGACGACGTATTATTCCAGCTCCTGATTGCGATCCATCAAGGACCCATATTTAGACTGCATACTATCCAGTTCGGCTTGGGCCTGTTGAAGATCTTCATTGAGTTTGTTAGACCTAGCCGTCTCGACAGTAAGATCCCCCTTGGCATGATTCAAATCCTGGAGTGCTTTCGAGAGCTGATCTTCTAAGCTTCGCACCACGTCTGGGAGCCCAGATAAGTCGTTGATAATATTCAACAACTCCATGACTTTATCCTTCAACTCCCGGATCTCTTTGTCAGCTCGCTCCCGATAGGCTCGATGTTGAGCATTGTTGGCCACGGTCCTCTGAGTAAGCTGAAAAGAAACACTAAAAGTCAAACTCAAAGTAGAGCAAAAAGAAATTAAATGAAAAAAGAATATGAAGATTACCCTCAGTGCTTCCACATCAGCTAAGTCTTCCCCCTCTAGATAATTCCTAAATATTCGAGCTTCGTCCCTCGGGAGAATAGTGGCCCAACTTAGTCGAGACACCACCCCGGGAGAATCTAAGGTATCGTTGTCACGTACTCCTGGGTATACTCGAAACTCTGACCCCGTCATTATGAAACCACCGTCTACGGGATAAGATCTCTCGTCAACAGGATCTATCCTAGGGAGAATTGGCCTAGTCCCTATTGACGGCTCAATGTACAAGTGCCTCCGATTCTTTCGTTGAGATGGAATTATATTGCACTCAACAAGCTCTTCAGATCGAGACCGTCTAGAAGAATCAGAAGCCCTCCTTGAAGAGGAAGGAGCCTTCCCTCTATCCCGAGAAGGATCCCTTTGTTCTGCAGGAGGAGGCATCTCTTATCTGGAAGGAGGCGGGGTCCGACCCGGGGCAATGGAGGTGGAACTGGTGCCTCACTGGGAACATCACCAGTCAAGTGAGGCCTTTTCTAGTAGGATCGCTAGATGAACCTCCCTCTACCCCTTGACCCGACAAAGAACATTTAATATGAGTCATCTCTAAAAAAAAACAAAGTAAATTGTCAGAAATGTAGTCAAAACCAACAAACAATAAATCAAATAGCGTGAAAAGTTACCATCAGGAGAATCAAAATGCTCTTGAAGGGAATCTATATTTAGCATATCATCATCCGAAAGAACCATAAAAGTTGAACCAAACCCCTCCCAGTGGCTCAGATCAGCGAAGGGATCACTCCCAGAGCTAGGCTCTCTATTTGTACTCCCTATATCCTCTTGCGACCTAAGAAGTTTTGGGTTCAACTCAGAAGGAATCGATGATGGAAGATTCGAGGGAAGAATAGAGGGGCCGACAATAGGAATGGGACCCACACCCCAACCAGCAGACGTCAAAGTTTCATTTGATAGAAGAGTATCAAGATTAATGGGATTATCAACTAATAATCTATTAATATCTAAGGACAACTGTTCCCTGGGCGTAGAAATCCGGGAGCCCTTAGGGATTTCACGTCTAGTTTCCCAACGAGTAAGGAAATCCAGGCCCCCAGGCATCTCCACAATAAGCCACTCCGATTCAAATCCATGAAGCTTATTGGCAGGTTTTTTGAATAACCTATTTTCAAATCTGGGCTTATACACCCGTTAAAGAGAATAGGGAACTAAACCGAAGCTACCTCGGAACCTAAAAAAAGTATCAAGTAAGGGAAAGGACGGAGAAACACCCCTCAATCGACAATGCACGGTAAAGCCAATTAATTGCATCCATGCATGAGGATGCAGTTGTCTAGGGGCAATCTTATGTGTCCTAAGAAAAGAAGCTCCAAAGTCAAAAATTGGAAAACGGAGTCCTAGCTCTAAAGATGCCGTGAAAATAACTACCCCGTCGGACACGCTATGTATATAATTTTCTTGAGGGTTTGGAAGTCTATAGGAGTACCCATCGGGCAATGGAAATCTGGACGTAAGATCCTGAATGTCAACTGCCTTTAAAGTCGATCTAACTCCTAGCTCTATATGCTTCCCTACACCATGACCGACCATTTTGGAACTCAAGAAAAACCACAAAGAAAAAACTATCGACGACAGAGTTTTACCTAACGACCAAAGATGCACTTGCAAAGGCGAAGGTAGATACTGGATTACAGCGTCAGAATGTTTGCGACAGAGGAGTGGTAAATAGTACAAGAATGGCGCGACAGAGTATTGGTTCACACGACAGAGTCGCGAAACAGTAATGGCTATGCGGCAGAGTTGAGGTAGAGTTGCGACAGAGTTGTGCAGAGTTGCGGTAGAGTTGCGCAGAGTTGCGGCAAAGTAGCGACAGAGTTGCGACGGAGTGCGAGGAGAGTATGCGACAGAGTGATCCTATGTGAGAGAACTCAGCAGATACCGCGATGCCTGAGAGCTTATATATAAGCGCGATTGTATTCGCACGTGCACAGTAATTCACACATGCACAGCTCAGGAACAGTAAAACCAAATGTTCAAAATTTAAAAAAAAAAGAAGAAGAAGAAGAAAGAAGAAGACGAGTCATACTCTTTCGCAGGAAACTTTCCTACCAAAGAGTGGGGAGCAATTGATAAAGGTCATACCCATTAAAGTCCACGTATACAAACATTGACCAACAGAGGACAGCCACGTGTCAGATACAACCACCAAGAGGCATAAGCCACGTGGCAGATACCGAATGGTAGCGATAGAGTCCTCCGCGATAGAGTTATTATGCGGCAGAGTCTTTAGCGATAGAGTTACCGTGCGGCAGAGTCTTTCGCGATAGAGTTACCATGCGACATAGTATACACGCGACAGACCTCTGCGTTTTGAGTCCAGCAGCAACAGGCGATAGACCTCTGCGGTAGAGTATGTATGCGACAGACGGGGGGCGACAGAGTCATTACGACAGGGTGAGCTGCGGACGAACTCTGCCGCAAGGACTGCGGCAGAGGTCTTCGAACCTCTGTCATATGTTGAACTCTCCCACACAGAGGCAGACTCTGAGTCTGCGACAGAGTATCTAATAACTCTGTCGCAGCCCAGACACGCGCCTGGGCCTCAAATCCGAATCCCATATTTTTGGGCCCAAAATATTCGCAAGCCTTGAAAAAATATGAAGCCCGACTTAATTCTAAAAAATGTCTATAAATACACCTGGTATGATAAAAAAACCCTAATATCTATTTTACTTACAAATACTCTGCTAAAACAGTCTTCTGACTTAGGCATCGGAGTGCGCGTGCAGAGACAGATCCCTGCGTCTCTCTGACTTTCACTGTTTTGCAGAATATTCGAGACATGTAGAGAAGATCACATCAGCATCATTTCATTGTTGTTTAGAGCAACAACAAATATCAATAACATATTGGAAATTTTCTAAATAATGAAAAAAAGATTGATTAAAAATTACGCTTAATCAATAAAATAAGAATATTCAATGAATAGTTTTGTCAAAGAGTTGCATATTCTTTGAAATTGTATTTTTTCACTTATGAATGATTGAAAATCATAACCATTGGTTTCCAAAAATTGTTATTATATTAAACAATTGTGTTTGTTGAATCAAGCAACATAATTGAAAGATAACAACATTTGATTGTGAGAACACAACTCTTGGATTGGAACTCTATAAATAGAGATATTAAGGTTCATTTTGAGATTCCTTGAAATGTACTTGATACACTTGAACTATTTGAAAAGTTCAGACATTTTCTTTTCTTTCACTTTCAAAGTAGAAATAAATCTCTTAGATATTATTTACTACCAAAAAAAGGCTAAGACAAGATACTTTTGTACTTGTTAAGGGTGTTTAGTGGTTTGATTTTACAAGTGCAATGTGATTTCAAATGGTGACTTCATTGTGAGAACATTTGATTCTGAGAACACAATTCTTGGATTGGAACTCTATAAATAGAAATATTAAGGTTCATTTTGAGATTCCTTGAAATATACTTGATACAATTGAACTATTTGAAAAGTTCAGACATTATCTTTTCTTTCACTTTCAAAGTAAAAATAAATCTCTTAGATATTATTTACTACAAAAAAAAGGCTAAGAAAAGATACTTTTGTACTTGTTAAGGGTGTTTAGTGGTTTGATTTTACTAGTGCAATGTGATTTCAAATGGTGACTTCATTGTATCCTAAGGCTATTTGACAAGCTCCTGTTGTATATCATAATTGATGAGGTAGAAATAAGCCTAAAGAAAGTGACATTAGTAGCACGCCTTGAAGTCATTTATGCATTTATTTATGTTTCATCAAAGTTCAACAAAGAGTTCAAAGACCAATGTGTCGAAGCACTTAAGAAGGAATGGGTTTATCTTCATCCACCATCAAGAAAGCCTGACCAATTTTACCAACATAACATTATATTAAAAAGGAGATCCAATATTTTTTGGTTTATTGCTTTTTGGCACTTGTATAAATTTATCTTAATTCAATGTTTAATTCACTACCAACTAAGATAAGGAGTTAATGTTGATTTTGATGGTAGTTTTGAAAGTATATATATTTATTATGGATAAATAAAGGAAAGAAAAATGGACCGAGAAATCAACATTTTGTTACCTTGTAGAACTAAATTTCCATAAAGTCGACACATCATTTAATGAAAGCCACGTTGCAAAGGATTTTTTTAACTCCTTCAAAATAAAGAAAAAAGAGGATGGAACATTCAAGAGATAAGAGGAAGAAGAAGAAGAAGAAGAAGAAGAAGAAGAAGAAGAAGAAGAAGAAGAAGAAGAAGAAGAAGAAGAAGAAGAAGAAGAAGAAGGGAGAGGCGGTGTGGATAAAATGAAGATGGATTTAATAGGTTTTGAGGAGAAAGAAAGCCACAAAGGGGAGGAGATAAGAGAGAGGCTTACTGTTAGACCAGTAAATTTCTATGTAATTTTATGATTCCAGAATGTACAAACAAGTTACAATATATATGAATCATAAGAAATTAATGTTTTTAAGTTCTAAGTGTGACTAAATTGCAAAATGAGTATAGAAGCAATTGAATGAGAGTTTAACTTTGAAAATCTGGGAAAGATTGCAGCTGAAATGCTGCAGGGATAGGGTAGATCGATCTCATTACAAGGGGAGATCTATCTCATGGCCTGAAAAACACAATGCCAAACATTCTGCAAGAGGGAGATCGATCCCTCACTCAAGCAGATCGATCTCAAGTTGCCTCGGCTTGGACCAGATCGATCTCCTCCCATAAGGCAGATCGATCTCTAGTTATCTCTGGATAGGCCAGATTGATCTCCTCTTAAGACCAGATCAATCTCTAAAGTCTTCTGCCTGAAACAGATCGATCTCATTCCCTTGGAGCAGATCGATCTCATGTAAATGGACAGATCGATCTCCTGCTTGAATTGTCAAAATTTTGAAGGAGTTTAAGCAAGGCCAGAACGATCTCCAACCCTTGGAGATTGATCTCATAAGAAGTTTCCTATAAAAACTGGGCAGCTAAATCTGCATTTCACGAAAACAAACCCTTTTCCTCCATTTTTAACACTAACCTAGCTTTCTCACTCTAAAAATCACCACTTTCCAATCAGTTTTGAGAGAAGTTCCTTTGAGTACAGTTGTTCCTAGTGAGGGAGAGAACAACATAGTCAAAAATTGGAAGCTCAAACCTTGGATTGAAGGAGAAAAAAGGTTTTTCCCCAATTTGGCAAAAAGAGAAAAAATATCAAGCCAGGTAAGGTTTCAATACACCATTTTTTAGTATGTTAATCTAGACATTTTGATGAGTTGATTGATGTATATAATGTTGGCTGAAATGTTCATTTACATGTTTAAACAACCATGACCTAAAATGAGCTTAATGAGAGAAAGTAGAAATGGCATGGAGTTGATGATGATTTAAGCATGTAGAGATGTTAGTAAGCATGTATAGATGATTTTAAGATAGTCTTGTGAAATGCATATGTTGGAAAAGATGATGATTGAAAATGGGTATAAGCCGTGTCTGATGAAATGCCATAGAGAAGGAAAATGATGAACTTGAGGCATTGTGAGATTAATGCCAGTTCAATATGAATCAATAGACTTGGTGAGTCTAAAAGATTCTCGAGAAAACAAGTAGAACAATTGAAATGGACTTAAGAGAACATAAGGTCCAATAAGACGTAACAAGGCCAAATTGGTGTAAAATGGCCCAATGCATTGAATTAAACTTCATGCAAGTGAAAATGAAGTATATTTAAGTATTCTAATGAGAATTGTAAATCACTGTAGCTCCTGGAGATAGATTGGAGCCGATAAGATGGATCACGAGCTTTGGAAACCAAGGGAAGCGATTTGAGCGTAATTCGAGGTAAGGAATTTATGCAAGCTATTAGAAATAGCTATACGTATATTTTCTTACTTGCTGTGTACAAATATATGTGATAAGTATATAGATACTGATATATCTAGGTGAAAACTAAGTAAGAGAAGAAGCCTATAAGCACGAGTTGCATACCTTCAATGTTATTGTAGTGAAAAGAGGTTTTTCGCAAGTATTTTAAGAAAGATTAATAATAGACTAGCCCCTGTTTTAGTAAATTGCATGAAAAGCTTTTGATAAGTGATTGAAGGGAGATTGCCCTCTCACTCATACTTAGTGAATGGAGCCATCTATTCCTTTTTTGTGTGAACTTGTGCTTGAGCCAAAGTGGCAACGGTAGATTTACCAGCCTTGCTCGCACAACATTTTAAAATGGATTTTTGAGAAAAGAAAAAGGTGCTAGAGCTGACTGAAGCTATGTGATCCACTCGAGAGCTCGCACTAGATTTTGGGAAACCATGCTAGAGCCATTGAGTATTGCTAAGTGATCTTGCTCTGACTATGCTCGCATGTGACCCCTCGATTTAAAGTAATTTTGAGTAAAAACGGTGCTCAATGCCTCAGGTATGCTATGTGTTCTTACATTGAGTTGCTCACACGTGGTACGATAAGCTTTTTGTGTGATAAGCAAAATCATGCTCAATGGCTCGGGTATTGCTGTGTGATCTTACGCCGAGTTACTCACACAAGAGTTTATGAGTTTGCTATGTGATGAGCAAAACCGTGTTGGAGCTGTCGTGTATTGCTTAGTGATCTTGCACAGACTTGCTCGTACTTGATTTTGTGTCACGACCCTTTTTATCCATTTCGTCTAAAAACCACTATAATTTTTTTTTGCTTCAACCATTAACTTACCCGGTCTTGAACAATCCTCACAAATACAGTTGGGCTGTGAGTCAATAATAATCACTATTTCCATACATCTTTCAATTAATCAAAAACAATTTCATACATTTGCAAGTTTAAGTCAGGTACTTATATATGACAAGTTTTCTAACATTTACATCCCCCATATTACAATTCAAAATGATTACTGTGCTATTATATGTTTAGATACAAAAAGAATTCCTGTGTATATCTCTGGGCGATGAAGAGCAGTAGATATCCAAAATAATGCCTCAGTCCTTCACTAGGCTACTGTGTGCACTCTGTAGAGGGGGAAAATAGAGGGATGAGTAACCACACGCTCAGTCAGGCAATAATCCAAGCATGGTAGATAACTACACTATCATGCTTATAATGTCATGGCATAAATCATGTGTACTCAGAGCAGGAGGAAATAACAAAACTATGCTGCATCTATATACATATATCATATACCGAAAACATGGAAATAGACATTTAAACATGGAAATCATCATGTGAAAACCTCTCATACTCATTATAATAAAACTCATTGCAAAACATCACTCAAGATTCATCACTTTCTCAAAACACATCAGAATTCACCCCAAATAGCAGAACCATCTTTTAAAACACAATCCCACAAGGCTCGGCCCCTCCCTCGGGTCTACCCTGGACAACACAATTCACACTCAGTAACAAAACCATGTGATATTATGTGAGACACTCAGTCACTAAAAATCAAAGACTCTGTTGGCCAACTATGTCATAAATCATCTCAGACCACACGGATCCCGGTGTGCGGGGTATCATCCTGAACGAAGGTGGGTTAGTCCTACGCCAGACTTTCAAATCAATGTCACAACCACACGGTACAGTGTACAGCATGTGATCTACACGGTATAACGTACTCCGCGGAACCATATCATGGTTAGGGGTGCCTGCCATAGGACTTATCTACCTCATACCATGAGTGACCTACACAGTCTTAAGTGCGCGTGAGAGCATTTCGTATTCATGTAAGAGAGCCTCCCCACCGAGTAGAGCGTCCCTACCTCAACGGGCTTAAGGATCCTACTAATTTGGTTTTAATGTAAGAGAGCCTCCCTGCCTAACAGATTTCCCCACCTCAACGGGCTTAAGGATGTTGGCTTAATGATCTTACCAGCTTCACGGTTCATACATACCACAGTGTGAAAATCTAGTGCAAGTGAAGCTCTAGCACGATTTTATACATCGTCAGCAAATATCCTCGTACGAGCAACGCTCTAGTAAGGTTTTATGCATAACAAATAATGAAGAAGTCACGTACGAGCATAACTCTAGTACGGTTGTATGCATAAGTCAAGGAAACCCATGTACGAGCTATCAGCTCTAGTATAGCTTATAAAATATCGTGAATCAAAATATGGTGCGAGCTAGGCTCCAGCATGATTTAACTAATTTAAGTATGATAGGCGGCTCCTTTTTAACAAAACACTTTCAAAACCAAAGGTTAGCACCTCACTTGTGCTATTTACAATTCATGAAATCTCTAGCAAGCCTATCCATTAGTTTTGCTTACCAAAGCAATATATCTCACAAAAATATTAAAATATGAGGTTTATGCAATTATTAGCCTTACTATCCCCTTTCCAAAGTTCACTTCAAAACCAAATCACATATATTTACATATACCCGTAGTCGCACACTTAAACCATTAATCACTTTTCTAGACAACCATGCATTTTACAAAGCCCTATATTCACCCACAAAATACGAGCAATTATCTCTATGTACTTACAGAATTCCCTTACCTGGAATCGCGTCGAGTGATTCCACTTCCTTAAAGCTGTTTGATTGTGCAGTTCAATTCACCTCCAACGAAATCTTCAAAACTGCACAAAATCATATTCCACGTCAATCGAGTCTAATATAGCATAATCCTTGCGTTTACTATAGCCGACTCGACCTATAGTTTCCATTAACGCCTATAAGGCTTCATTTGATCGTTCTACCCATATCTCGAGAGCTTATTGGATTCTTTTAGATCCATTGATTCATACTAAATCGATATTAACCTCATGGTACCTCTAGTTCATCATTTACTTCACTATGACATTTTGTCAAACACCTTATATACTTATTCTCATAATTTGACCAATCTAACAATGTAGCTTCATTCTATCATCTCAAATTCATACATATCATCTCATTAACACTTTAACTCAAGTCATTCATCATTAATTCAACCATATCACACTTTCTCACACTAGACTCATTCTAGGTCATACTTGTTCCATTACATTCTAGGTAGTTTCAATCATCAATACACATACCAATCATCTCACAGCAATAACTAGATAGATATATCTCGAGTTTGGTGTATTAAAAACTCACCTAGCTTGATTTCTTTCTTGCTCCAAATAAGAACACTCCTTGCTCATTCAATCCAACCAATGGGGTATTGATTCCAACTATGTTGTTCTTCTCTTTATAATGAATAACTTTGCTCTAATGGCTTTTTTTTTTTAAATCTTTATAGAAATGGAATGATTTTAGAGTGAGAAAGTAGGTCTTTGATTGAAAATGGAAGAATGAAGTTATTTCCCATGAAATGCAAATCCAACTGCTCCCTTTTTATAGGAATAGGTTGATGAGATCGATCTACATAGGGTGGAGATCTATCTGGCCCTCTTAAATCCTTCAGTTTTCTCGACACTTTGTAGGCAAGGGATCGATCTGTTTGCTACATAAGATCGATCTATCGTGTTGCATAAGATCGAACTGTTTCATGCAGAAAGCTTAGGAGATCGATCTGGCCATTTAGAGGAGATCGATTTGGTTCAACCCGAGGCTAATGGAGATCGATCTGCTTGAGTGAGGGATCGATCTCCCTCTTGCAGACTGCTTGGCATTATGTTCTCCAGGCCATGAGATCGATCTCTCCTTGCATAGGATCGATCTGGCCTTCCTCTTCTACCCTTTTGCTGCAAATTTTCCCATTTAAACTCATACTTAATCACTTCAACACTTATTTGTCAATTCATTCACACTTAGAACTTAAAAACGTTTATTTCTTGTATTTCTGTAAGACCCGAAATTAAATCGTAAATTTTATGAGGTAGAAAAATGTTCACAAATTTAAAGGAATGTGATTCGGACTGAAAATAAGGATTCAAATCATAAAATGAATGAGTGTTCGTGAAGGAAAGTTTGACTGAATTAATCCCGAATAAGTGTAGGGGTAAAACGGTCAAAAGATCGAAATTCGGGATAAATTCGATAAAAAAAAATAATAATAATAATAAGGATTTAGGATATCTTGATCAATAATGAGGAATTATACAATTTCGAGTCCAATTGATCAAGATCCGAAATTTTTAGAAATACCGAAAAGTCACCCGGGACAATATCCCAAAAATACGGAGAAATTATACCCGAAAAATGGTTAAAAATATAATAAATAAAATAAATTAAATTAAGTTAAATTGTTTGGAATAAGATATTAATTTTGTAGATATTTTCAGATTTTTTAGACTATTTTAATGAATATTTTAATAATAAAATAAATTGTTAAATAAAAATAATAATTGAAAAAAAAAAGGGAGAAGAACTGAAAACTATCGGGGAGAGAGAAAGTAAAGGAAACCGAAAAGGGGAGACCGCCCGTGGCTCGTCTGACCGACGGCCACCGGGCACCGACGACCTCCGACGAAGGGCCGAGCAGCAAGAGGAGAGGCCGGTGAAGCCATTGGCACCGGTGACGCGCGCCGACGATGGCCGTGTCCGACGAACGGAGGAAGAGAAGACCGCGGGAAAAACGGAGTCGGTACTGGCGATCCACGGCAGCTGGGGGCGAACGGCGGGTACCGGCGTGATCGGGAAGAGGAGCCGGTTCTTTTGAGACGGGTGCTGGCCGGCGAAACCGCCGGAATCCGTCGGATCGAGAGGTGGCAGCCGCAGGGGAGAAGAGCTGATTCGCCGGCGATGGCTGCGTTTCGACCCCAACCGAGGCCCGATTCTGAATGCCCAGGTGTAGCCGAGCGGAACGGCACCGAAATCGCAACGGGAACCGGCCGGACGGCGCCGGAATGAGCAAATGGGGATTGAACCGGTCGAACCGGCCTGAACCGGTCAAAACTGAACCGAACCGGACCGAGCTGAACTGGCGGTCTGAACCGGTCTGAACCGGTTCAGCCAAAAAGAGGAGGAAAAAAGGAGAAAAAAGAGAAAAAGGAAAAAGAGAAAGAATTTTCAGGGATACACCAGACTTCGGGTAAGTCGGTAAGAGGTCAAAGTGGCCAATTTGAATTTCAAAAAATTTATTTATATAATATTTGATCGGAAATTAACCCGGGATTAAATATAATAATTGTGCAGTTGTACGATAAAGCCCGAACGAGAGCCGATTGAGCTCCAATTTTCGTATCCCGCATTGTATCGGGTAAGTACAGTTTAATTCCGGCAATTAGAGTCCTTTAATACAGAGTTTCGATTATTTTACGGAATTTACGAATTAATGTTGTATAAAGAGGGATATTAATCGGATTTACAACGTAATTACCGTAAATGGTTTACGGGCTATCCAATGAGTTTGGAACGAAGCTCGATAATTATTGGTAAGCTGTATGAGCCCAGTAAACCCGAGGAAGGTATTTAATAAGTAAAAACGGGCTGAAAATGGGTCGAGGCCCATTAAGGTGCAATTGGGCCCAATAGGGGTAAACGGGCCCAATGATTTAAATTAAGCCCAGAAAATAGGAAATACAATTAAATTGTATGTTATCTGACCTAAGAAATATTAATACGCAGTTTCGGACATTGGATTGAGAGCAGATCGGACTGCGCGACGTGACAACAGTGGAAAAGGAAAGGTCAGACTCGACGAGAATCGAGGTAAGGGAATTTTGTAGGTGCATAGAGATAATTATGCATATTTTGAGAGGGGATTTACAGGGCTTAGAAATTTATTAAAACATCTAGAAATAAAGTAATAATTTTTACGAAAACCGGGGCTTAGATAAATAAAGGAAAATGACTATTTTGCCCCCAGTTAGGAAAATTTCAAAAAGGGTAGTAAGGCTATGAAATTGCATGAATTTCATGATTTTAATGTTTTATATGATTATATTGCTTTGATTTAAGCAAATATACACATAGGTGGGCTGTTGATTTCGTGAATTTTACGAAAGGGTACCGGTTTGTACCGGTTACTATTTTAAAAGATGTTTTATTAAAAGTGAGCCACCTATCGTATTTACGTGACTAAAAGAGTGCTAGAGTCTTTCTCGCGCTCAAGTTTACTGAATTATTTCTCATGAAAAGCCGTACTGGAGCATTGCTCGTACGAGAAATTTGTGTGTGCACAAAACCGTGCTGAAGCTTCGCTCGCACGAGATTTTAGATATCATGATATGCATAGCGTGGTGTTGGAGCTCCGTAAGCCTATGACCTGGTGTGGGGCGGGCAGCAGGATGCTCACATAAACGCACTAGACGCGAGTTGACATGCATATAGTCGTGCGGAAGCCTCCTGTAGACTGTGTGTCACAGAGAGTTGAGATGCTCGCACATATACTTTGAGACATGGGTTGGTTATCGACATAGTATTGGGCTGGATAAGACCTACGGCAGGCACCCCCAGACTATGATATGGGTCCACGGAGTACGATGTACCGTGTATGTCACACGGAGTACGCTGTACCGTGCAGTCATGATGACTCTATGATGTTACTTGATATTCTGGTGGGTAGGACTTGACCCCACCTCCCGTTGCAGTTGTGATACCCCGCACACCGGGATCCGTGTAGCATGGGATCACAGGGACATAGTATGGCCATAGTCCTCGATTTTTCATACAGTAACCTACATGCCTCACATGATATCATACGGTCTGGATAGACCAGGACAAACCCGATGGAGGGGTAGTCCCGATTTATGTTTTTTAAAGAGATGTGATTTGATGAATCAAGGTATTCCCGAGAGATGGGTTTGACCTTGATGAAGTTGTTTTATAATGAAACAGATGAGTTTTAAATGTGATGAATTTATGATGAAACAAATAAGTTTCAAAGTGATGAGTTTTGTGATTAAACAAATGAGTTTTAAAGTGAAGAGTTTATGATGAAATAAATGAGTTTTAATGTGACGAGCATGAGATGTCTACATGATGATTTTTCCATGTGTGCTTTATATGCCGATTTCATGATTTCTTGTATATGATATATACATACATGTGGCATTGTTTTAATCTTACCTCATGCTCCGAAAGTAAACGATTTTTACATCATGATATTATCAGCACGTAGATAGTATAGTTATCTACCTGCTTACATTATTGCCTTACTGAGCACGTTTCGCTCACCCTTTTATTTTCCACCCCACAGGGTACATTCAGTAGAAGAGAGCGACAATAGTCTCGCATCTCGGTTATCCGCTGCTTCTTATCAAGATCAGGTATACACATTTGTATAATTTCGTATCTGAACATATAGATGCACAGTACTGTATATGGATTTAATATTGGGGATGCATTTAGTTCAAATAAATTGATATGTAAATGAAATATGAAAATGGAATGGTAAATAGGTGAGAGGTACTAACACCGAATCATAGCCCAACTGTATAATAGTGTAACTGTTCACGACGGGTAAGAAAATGAAAAAGCAAAAAATTTGTAGGGATTTTTAGGTAATTTGGGTCGTGACAAAGGTGGTATCAGAGCAGAGTTGGCCTGATATGAGTCGGTGTTAGTGGTTAAGTAAATTTACATCCCCATGTACTGTGCATTGTTTAGATACAATTATGTATATCAAGATGGAAGTGCAGCTAAGAACTTAGTTTCGAATGCAAGAACATAGTTTTTACAACTGATAGTCGCTATGGTAGAGTGGCGAGTACACATGCTCGAGGCCGTAGAGATCGGCCTGAGAATCGAATGAGTTATGATATGAGACTCAAGATGAGATAGTGCACGAGGCAGAGGTCGTAGAGGTAGACCTGAGTCTGCTAAGTCGTGCTGAGTTGACCCATGAGAATCGGGATGAGATTGAAATAGAGGTTAATGTTGAGCATACCTCTCAGAGTCCGACAGAGTGATCGGATAGTATTGAGACACGCTTCGTGAGGTTGGAGCGGAGTGTGGAGATTATTTTGAGGAGTAAATTGCTCAGAGTAGACATAAGATCAGAGGGCGCAGCGGAGCATTGATTGAAACCCGCTCGACCCATCTTAAGTGTTAAACATCCAGAGCTAAGATGAGAAATATTTTGGATGTATTCCGGTGATAGGATATCCTGGACATGATTTAAAGGAAATTATGGATAAAAGTCCATACTCTGACCCAGAGGATCTGATTTATTGATGAGTATGATTTATGAGCATGAAACTCAGTTATATTCTTTGGTAGATATTACCTCGACACTATGAACAGGTGACAGTCGAGAGTCTAAAAGTTCATGAAATGGCTCAACTTTTCAATTTGAGTCCGATTGGCCCATGAGATATTACCTTTATCGAGGCAGTGCGCAGAATACAGTTGCGTGAATAAGATCGAGTGTTGCACGCCTCTGAGATTGGGAAAGGTAGTAAAGGCCGAAATAGAAATAGAAGAGAATAGAGAATGACAGAGATGTCAGAGCGGAAAAGAGACCAGTTAGTAAGAGATTATAGCTGATGAGCTACGGGGTAAGATAATTGGTAAAGCCCCAGTGCATCCAATTTTGGCACTCTTGAGAGACATTGTGACTAGAAGACCTCGACCTGCTACGAAGCAGTGTAGCAGTGTAAGCAGTGTGAGATGTGTGGTGGATACCACAGAAGGAGGGTCTATACCTACACTGTATTGATAAAAATGGCCGTTAAGTGTGGTAAGATGGACCATTGATTTTGATTACACAGAGTTGGGCGAGATCGCCCCACAGAAAGGTAAAGAGACAAAGAAAAACTTCATTGGTATAGCTGCAACGAGAAGGGAGGCAATAGCCGAAAAGAAAAAGGAAAGTAGGTTGTTGGACGAAGGCGAGAGGATGTCTTGGACCAGGACACTATTGATGTTTCATGGATGTGGTGTAAGATACCACACTTGTTATGAATAATGAAGTATATATGTTCATTGATCCTGGTGCCACACATTTATTCATACCGCCTTCATTCGCATATAAGTGAGTAAAAGGCATGAATGCCTATATCATTGGGCACAATACTGATAAATGAGTACCCCAATAGAGGAGGATTAATTAACGGAATATGGGTATTGAGATTTTAAGTTAATAAAAAGGGGTGTAACAGTTGAAATTAAAGGAGTAAAGGATTGTACTCATGGAATGAATAATGACAAGAGTTTCGTTATAATTGATACACTAAAGAGATAATCTTCGAGATATGCTTGATCCTAAATACAAGATGTATTGGAGTAAGAGTGCATATGTGAAGTAATTGGGATTAAGTGATAAGTAGGGAATATAAATTATAACTAAGGATAAAGATGGGTATAACCATAACCAATAATTGTGGTTAAGTCTGAAGGTTAATAAAGGTATTTCAAAATACCTCCCCGCCTGAAGACTTGACAGCGTCTAAAAGTATATATATATAACCTATAACGTGAAATCGATCGTCGTAATAGATAACTTTAGCGTTAAGATACCTTTACCAAGACGATAAGAATATTAGAATTCGACAAATCATAAAGTTTAACATAGTAAAATTTAATAAGAGCCGTTAAGATAAGAAAAGGAAATGACGCAGGTTAGTACCTGAAAACATAAGCGATTTTGTAGGATCTTATACGCTTATGCGTAAATAAGTCAAGGATTGGATCGAGTTGTAATCATCATTTTCGATGATAGGTTGGGTGTAGTTAAAGTCTAAGGCAAATTATAAGCAACAATTGGAAGATTGCTTTTACAAATGGGTTGTTGCGAGTTCTCAATATGGTCTACTTGGTTGACAGGTTTAACTAGAGAAACGTGGTCTTTGAATGAGATGATAAATAAGATGATAGAGGTGACGTGAATTTCGGTGTAGTGAAGTATGAACTGACCACTGTGATTAATTTCACCATATCCAACAGCTCAAGAGGTTCTCAGTGAGTATGGATACCTCGAAATTATGAATGAGCTGTGTATTGATGTATAATGGGAAGATACCCATGATTTAAAGTTGGTAGCAACAGTAATTGTACCGAGGATATGGTACTATTATGTACATGGTGAGAAATTATGGATATGCACTGATCATAAAGCTCGAGTATCTGTTTTCACAGAAAGAGATGAATATGAGAATGCATAGTGGGTTAGAGCTTCTGAGAGATTGTGATTGTGAAAATTGTACCACCCAGGAAAGGCTAATGTTATGACTGATGTCTTGAGTAGAAAGAGCCTCGGGATGGTATTACATATGATGGTCAGGGAGCGCGAGCTGCTAGAGCAGTTGTGAACCTCGGTAGTGATATGATCCCTTCTGATGATGACAGTGATTGGTATGATTATGTGATAGCTAGCCTGAGATTAGAACCGGATGGGAGTGCCCAGATTTGACAGGCTTAGCGTGATGATCGGCACGATGTCGATAGTTTGGGTCAGATTCAGAAGGGTACAGTGACAGAGTTCACAGAATACGATAATGATTTACAGAGGTTCCGAGATAGTATGAGTGCTCCCCAGGACCACAGTTGATGAGATGGTAATGTTGTCAGAAGCTCACTTTTCGGGATATACAGTGCATACGGAAAGTAATGATTATATATTGAAATCTCGAAAAGGGTATTGGTGGTCAGATGAGGAAAGAGATATGATAGAGATTGTGGAAAAGTGCCTAGTATGTCAACAGAATAAGGTAGAGTATTAAAAGTCTGCAGGGTTATTGCAGTCTCTACCTATATCGACACGGCACGAAAAATGAGAACAAGTCTCCATGAATGTCGTGATGGGTTACAGAGGACCCAGGTGAATTACGAGGCTATTTGGATGATAGTCGATAGAGTGACTAAGTCTACCCACCTTTTGGTTATAAAATCCCTAAATACTCAAGTGTGTATGAGGATTCAGGTATAAGGAAGATTGTGGAACATTATGTAGCGTTCCAGTGAGCATGATATAATATAGGGATTCCCGCTTCACTTCTTACTTCAGAGAATATTTTTTTAGGAAGCTATGGGAACCCGACTGAGTATTAGCACAGCTTTCCATCCTCAGACAGATGGTCAGTCAGAGAGGACTGTACATGTTTTGGAGGAGAGGATGAAAGCGTGTGCCATTGATTTTATAAGCTCCTGGAATGATCAGTTAATTTCAAATTGAATTCGCCAATAGTGACAGTTGTTACTTGAGTATTGGGATAACAAGATATGAGACAGTGTATGGCTGTAGGGGTTGTTCCCCAAATTGGATAAGAAAAAGTGAGTGACAGATGGAATCATTTTCGACTTTGGATAATAAGTCTCTGAGGATGTTTAGTTAAGAGTGAGAGATTAAGAACACCTCAGAGCAGATAGACAAGTATTGGAATTCACCCTTGGTGAATTGGTATGGTTGAAAGTCACTCGTCCTAAGAGAATAAGGACATAGCGAACTTTTGGAAGAAGGTAAATTGAGTTGTGCTGGATGAAATATTTTGAGAGATTGGATGAGTGGGATATAAGACCTGTAAGTTGGCGCTATCACTTGAATAAGCAGGCACCCACAATGTGTTTCAGTTTTTGATGCTTCGGCAATACTATCCAGATCCAGCATAGGTGATCGAATATGAATTCCAAAAGTTCAGTTTAATGAAAATATAAGTATATTGAAGAAGTTGATTCGGGCATTAAACAGGAAAGAGAAAGTATTGATATTTAAGATGATCTCCCTAATTAAAGTCCTTTGGTAGTAATACACTCCGAAGAAGTCACTTGAGGATGACAGGGTATGATACGATCGATGTACCCGGAGTTGTATATGGACTCATATGACTTGGTTCTAATTTGGAGGACCAAATTCCTTAAGTGGGGGAGATTTGTAAGACCCGAAATTAAATCGCAAATTTTATGAGGTAGAAAAATGTTCGCAAATTTAAAGGAATGTGATTCGGACTGAAAATAAGGATTCAAATCATAAAATGAATGAGTGTTCGTGAAGGAAAGTTTGACTGAATTAATCCCGAATAAGTGTAGGGGTAAAACGGTCAAAAGATCGAAATTCGGGATAAATTCGATAAAAAAAATAATAATAATAAGGATTTAGGATATCTTGATCAATAATGAGGAATTATACAATTTCGAGTCCAATTGATCAAGATCCGGAATTTTTAGAAATACCGAAAAGTCACCCGGGACAATATCCCAAAAATACGGAGAAATTATACCCGAAAAATGGTTAAAAATATAATAAATAAAATAAATTAAATTAAGTTAAATTGTTTGGAATAAGATATTAATTTTGTAGATATTTTCAGATTTTTTAGACTATTTTAATGAATATTTTAATAATAAAATAAATTGTTAAATAAAAATAATAATTGAAAAAAAAAGGGAGAAGAACTGAAAACTATCGGGGAGAGAGAAAGTAAAGGAAATCGAAAAGGGGAGACCGCGCGTGGCTCGTCTGACCGACGGCCACCGGGCACCGACGGCCTCCGACGAAGGGCCGAGCAGCAAGAGGAGAGGCCGGTGAAGCCATTGGCACCGGTGACGCGCGCCGACGATGGCCGTGTCCGACGAACGGAGGAAGAGAAGACCGCGGGAAAAACGGAGTCGGTACCGACGATCCACGGCAGCTGGGGGCGAACGGCGGGTACCGGCGTGATCGGGAAGAGGAGCCGGTTCTTTTGAGACGGGTGCTGGCCGGTGAAACCGTCGGAATCCGTCGGATCGAGAGGTGGCAGCCGCAGGGGAGAAGAGCTGATTCGTCGGCGATGGCTGCGTTTCGACCCCAACCGAGGCCCGATTCTGAATGCCCAGGTGTAGCCGAGCCGAACGGCAATGAAATCGCAACGGGAACCGACCGGACGGCGCCGGAATGAGCAAATGGGGATTGAACCGATCGAACCGGCCTGAACCGGCCAAAACTGAACCGAACCGGACCGAGCTGAACCGACGGTCTGAACCGGTCTGAACCGGACTGAGCCGGTTCAGCCAAAAAGAGGAGGAAAAAAGGAGAAAAAAGAGAAAAAGGAAAAAGAGAAAGAATTTTCGGGGATACACCGGACTTCGGGTAAGTCGGTAAGAGGTCAAAGTGACCAATTTGAATTTCGGAAAATTTATTTATATAATATTTGATCAGAAATTAACCCGGGATTAAATATAATAATTGTGCAGTTGTACGATAAAGCCCGAACGAGAGCCGATTGAGCTTCAATTTTTGTATCCCGCATCGTATCGGGTAAGTACAGTTTAATTCCGACAATTAGAGTCCTTTAATACAGAGTTTCGATTATTTTACGGAATTTACGAATTAATGTTGTATAAAGAGGGATATTAATCGAATTTACAATGTAATTACCGTAAATGGTTTACGGGCTATCCAATGAGTTTGGAACGAAGCCCGATAATTATTGGTAAGCTGTATGAGCCCAGTAAACCAGAGGAAGGTATTTAATAAGTAAAAACGGGCTGAAAATGGGTCGAGGCCCATTAAGGTGCAATCGGGCCCAATAGGGGTAAACGGGCCCAATGATTTAAATTAAGCCCAGAAAATAGGAAATACAATTAAATTGTATGTTATCTGACCTAAAAAATATTAATACGCAGTTCCGGACATTGGATTGAGAGCAGATCAGACTGCGCGACGTGACAACAGTGGAAAAGGAAAGGTCAGACTCGACGAGAATCGAGGTAAGGGAATTTTGTAGGTGCATAGAGATAATTATGCGTATTTTAAGAGGGGATTTACAGGGCTTAGAAATTTATTAAAACATCTAGAAATAAAGTAATAATTTTTACGAAAATCGGGGCTTAGATAAATAAAAGAAAATGACTATTTTGCCCCCAGTTAGGAAAATTTCAAAAAGGGTAGTAAGGCTATGAAATTGCATGAATTTCATGATTTTAATGTTTTATATGATTATATTGCTTTGATTTAAGCAAATATACACATAGGTGGGCTGTTGATTTCGTGAATTTTACGAAAGGGTACCGGTTTGTACCGGTTACTATTTTAAAAGATGTTTTATTAAAAGTGAGCCACCTATCGTATTTACGTGACTAAAAGAGTGCTAGAGTCTTTCTCGCACTCAAGTTTACTGAATTATTTCTCATGAAAAGCCGTACTGGAGCATTGCTCGTACGAGAAATTTGTGTGTGCACAAAACCGTGCTGAAGCTTCGCTCGCACGAGATTTTAGATATCATGATATGCATAGCGTGGTGCTGGAGCTCCGTAAGCCTGTGACCTGGTGTGGGGCGGGCAGCAGGATGCTCACATAAACGCACTAGACGCGAGTTGACATGCATATAGTCGTGCGGAAGCCTCCTGTAGACTGTGTGTCACAGAGAGTTGAGATGCTCGCACATATACTTTGAGACATGGGTTGGTTATTGACATAGTATTGGGCTGGATAAGACCTACGGCAGGCACCCCCAGACTATGATATGGGTCCACGGAGTACGATGTACCGTGTATGTCACACGGAGTACGCTGTACCGTGCAGTCATGATGACTCTATGATGTTACTTGATATTCTGGTGGGTAGGACTTGACCCCACCTCCCGTTGCAGTTGTGATACCCTGCACACCGGGATCCGTGTAGCATGGGATCACAGGGACATAGTATGGCCATAGTCCTCGATTTTTCATACAGTAACCTACATGCCTCACATGATATCATACGGTCTGGATAGACCAGGACAAACCCGATGGAGGGGTAGTCCCGATTTATGTTTTTAAAAGAGATGTGATTTGATGAATCAAGGTATTCCCGAGAGATGGGTTTGACCTTGATGAAGTTGTTTTATAATGAAACAGATGAGTTTTAAATGTGATGAATTTATGATGAAACAAATAAGTTTCAAAGTGATGAGTTTTGTGATTAAACAAATGAGTTTTAAAGTGAAGAGTTTATGATGAAAAAAATGAGTTTTAATGTGACGAGCATGAGATGTCTACATGATGATTTTTCCATGTGTGCTTTATATGCCGATTTCATGATTTCTTGTATATGATATATACATACATGTGGCATTGTTTTAATCTTACCTCATGATCCGAAAGTAAACGATTTTTTCATCATGACATTATCAGCACGTAGATAGTATAGTTATCTACCTGCTTACATTATTGCCTTACTGAGCACGTTTCGCTCACCCTTTTATTTTCCACCCCACAGGGTACATTCAGTAGAAGAGAGCGACAATAGTCTCGCATCTCGGTTATCCGCTGCTTCTTATCAAGATCAGGTATACACATTTGTATAATTTCGTATCTGAACATATAGATGCACAGTACTGTATATGGATTTAATATTGGGGATGCATTTAGTTCAAATAAATTGATATGTAAATGAAATATGAAAATGGAATGGTAAATAGGTGAGAGGTACTAACACCGAATCATAGCCCAACTGTTTAGTAGTGTAACTGTTCACGACGGGTAAGAAAATGAAAAAGCGAAAAATTTGCAGGGATTTTTAGGTAATTTGGGTCGTGACAATTTCATATGTAATGTAACTTGTCTTGTACATCTAATTATCATATACATTACATATAAATTTACAGGTCTTACATTTTGAGACAACGGAAATGGGTGATAAGGATCCATGGGAGCACGATGTACCGTGAGCGTTAGCCATGGAGTACGATCTGCCATGATATCTTAGTGATTTTGTGTAGGCTAAAGGAATGGTTGATCCACCTCCCTAAGCATAGGGTTCTCGCACACCTGATCAGTGTTGCCTGGAATCTGGACTATGACCATAAGTCTTATATCTGTGTGGTATGACATTTTGTCACTATTGTGTGAGGTGACATGTGTCCCCCTACTGTGTGATATAGGGTGATATTGAAAGACCTGAAATTCAGTGTCTTCTCCTTAAGAACATATTAGTGTGAACCTTTGTACGTAATAGGTTAATCAATAAAAAGATTTCGTGTGGATTTTAAGTCCGAATTATTAAGTTAGACGTCCGAATGCACTGAAGTGCAAAATAAGAGTTTGGATAAATTCAAAATAAATCAAATGAAATTAGGTTAAATCGATTTAAAATATAAACTTAGAATGCGAAAGTATAGGGAGTCCAAAAAGGAAAGTTGGTTATAAATGATAAATCAAAAATTACCCTATTTTGGGCAATTTATCCCGAAAATATAGAAAAATATATTTTCGAAGGAATAAATAAATATAATAAAATAAAATATGATGCCCATATATTGTTTTAAAAATAAATTAAATAAAATACATGTGCAAAAGTGTATAAATATTAATGTATAAAATACTTTGTGGAAATAAAATAATATATATGTACATATGTGTGAGAATATCAATGTACAAAAAATACATTATGATAATATATTATTTTTATAATAATATAAGGTATTTTGTAATATTATTATTATAATAATATTACAACTGTAAGATATTTTAATTATATGTGTATTATACTATGTTAAAATATAATATATTATATTATATATATATAAATAAAATAAAAACAAAAAAAAAGTAAAGGAATTGAAAAAAAAAAGAGAAATCGGAAATGAAAACAGGAACCAGAAAACGCGAGAAACAGGAGGAACCCTATCCTCCCTGTTTCTTCATTGACAACAGCAAGGACGGTGAAAGAGGTCGCGAACTGCCTGGGCATGTGACCCCCCGGAAATGCGGAAAATAGTGCTAATTTAAAACTTTTTACTCATCAATTAACAATTAAAGGTGCATTCCTGTGCAGTGTCATACATCATCATACTTATCATGCCTCAGGATCTCATCATAAGATAGTATATATCGTATCGTATACATTACTCAATTCCAAGTTAAATAATCCTAATACATCCCGTACATCATGTACAATAAGTGTCTGTAAATATAACTCTAGTCTGGATATATGAATATTAAATATATACCTCAAAACACAAAATACGGCCTGGAGCTCAAGTCCTCCACTAGCCTCTAACCCGTACGTCGCAGGGAACTCACTTCACTTGAAGTAATCTGAGGGAAGAGAAAACAGGGTGAGCTTCTAAATCGCTCAGTAAGGGGGGTAAGGGAACTCAGTTATATAAACATATCACACATCACAAGTATGTATTTGTATATGAAACTCAGTATACTCATTTGAAATCGTAGCATGAAAGTTCTCGAAACATCATCATCTCATAGCTCACAAATCATGTGAAAACATGAAGTTAAAAAGGCTCAATATAGAGCATTCACAAGCATGTGTAAATATATGCGATAATGGCTTTTTTCAAAATACGTGATAAAATCACCTCAGTAAATAGCACGTGACAAGGTCACAAAACACAACTCATGTGTAAAACAAGACTAGGCAATAAAACTCATATAAAACTCCTCATGGCACATCAAATATATAATCTTCTCTAGGTGCGCATCCCAGGTATCCTCGTGTAGAGGGAACGTCGACAATATGGTCGTATGCATGGTATATTGGACTTATATGTTACCAGAACAAGGCCCGACCTTACATGCTACCAGAGCAATGCCTCGCCTCATGCACACTATCACGTGGTCCCTAGGTCGGTTCCCAGGCGGCCCACTCTCTCGGTCTTACATGCTACCAAAGCAAGGCTACCCAGCTTTACCAGAACGGGGGTCATCTCACGTTACCAAAACAGAGGCATCTCTCATTACCGAAACGGAGGAATATCAGACTTACATGCTACCACAGCAAGGCCTCCCAACGCTACCAAAGCGGAGGAATAATCAGACTTACATGTTACCAGAACAAGGCCTGTGGTCCCTGGGTCGGTTCCCAGGCGTCCCACTATATCGGTCTTACATGCTACAAAAGCAAGGCCTGATGTGTATTCAACATGACACGCCTAAGTCTCAATTATTAGCCATTATCTTATAAAACATTTTGCCTTCACGTAGAACTCATAATGGTTTTCTCTCATAAAACTCCTTTAAAACATTCGTGTACTCAACACAAAACATATTAAAACCGAGTTCCAACCGACAAAACACGCACACATTTTCTCAAATCTCAATATTGCCTTAACGTAGTGCTCAATTTACTTTTCACCCAAACTCAACGATTTATAAAGCAATTTCACATTCAGCTTATAAACTCATAAAATAGTGGGCTCCAACCGACTATAAAATCGTGTGCAATCATGTCACATCACAACACTAACATGCTTGTATTCTCAAATCATGGTTCGTGCTACAAACAATTCATCAAAACACATACACAAATGGTTTAGTTTTTCCCTTACCTTTTTGCACCTCGTATAGTGCAATTGTTTCCCCCGTATCACGGACTAGCCTCGCATTCCACTCTGAAACTCCCGAGCTGTCCAAATGATGTTAAAACATCAATACTCATCATCATAGTAACCTTAATTCTCAAAATCGAGCATAATTGCTCATAACACCTCAAATTTCTCAATTCTCATAACTCTATCACAAACCACAATCTCGCTCACAACACCTCAACATTCTACATTTCCTATGCCACCATATCTATGCTAATTCACCACATTGTCTAAATCTCCATTTATAGCTCAAAATTCCCAAAATTACCAAAGTTGCTAAACATCATCATCACTCCAACTACATTGTAATTTTATCAATCCCTAATCATTTTCCAGCTATTTCAACACAATGCCAACAACCATTATCACTAAAATCATCTCAAATATGAAGATCGAGGTTTAAAAATGACCCAAAACTTGTGGAGAGCTTATCTCTTTCCTCGATTCAATCCGTCTTTCGATTTCCAAGTATGTTGTTCTCCCTTTGAAGAGGAACAACTATCCTTCTTGCCACAACCTCTGATTTGGACGAAAATAGGTGCTTTGGATGAGTGAGAAAGCTAGGACTGGGGTGAAAATGGGGTTTTGAAGAGAGAAATGAAATTGCAGGAGAAAGCAGGGGTTCCTTATATAGACGGAGGGTAGGAGATCAATCTGGCTCTTGATGAGATCGATCTGCATTTGAATTTGGGGGCGATTTTGGGAAATTTTATGCCTAGGAGATCGATCTGTCGAGAGGTGAGATCGATCTCTTAATGGCTACATGAGATCAATCTGCTCCATTTATGAGATCGATCCCTAGTTTACAGAATGCTTCATGAGATCGATCTGCTCCTTGAGGAGATTGATCTTCTCCCAAACAGAAACATTTTGAGATCGATCCCTTCATTACAGAATCATAAGGAGATCGATCCTCTACCATTGGAGATCGATCTGCTAGCTTAAATTCCTCTTTCCTTGTCATTTTTAACTTCAACAGATCAATCTCTCCTTCTCCAAGATCGATCTGACCTTATAGTTTCACACTTAGGTTAGACACTTAACATGTAAATCTCCAAATATAATTTCCACAATTCACTACTTGGATTATTTCTCATTCATCACATATACATTTTGACTTAGCTCAATAAATTACACTTCAAGTTCATATTACATAATTAAAATATGTCTAAAATTCTTAGATCTCACAGGGCAATGGACGACCGGCACCCGGAGAGTGCCTGACCACCAACACGCACCGTAAATCGTCGGCTACAAGGAGATCGAAGATGGAGAGGCTGCAGGAGAGAAGATGGAATCGAGCAGATTTCGGTAACAATTTGCCCTAGCTCGAGCTAATCGAAGGTTGCTTTCCACTGCGAGACCTCGTTGGACAAAAACGGGATCGAGAACAGGTCGAAAAAGCGTCAGACCAGTAAAATCGGTACTGAACCGGGTCAGACCAGTTCAGTGGAAAGAAGGACTGAACCGAATCGATTCAACCAAAATGAAAAAAAGAAGAAAAAAATGGAAAAATGGGAAAACATTCGGGGATGCAATCGAGCTACGAGTAAGTCGGTAAGTGGTTGAAATTGATCGATTTAATTTTTAGAATATTTAATTGAAATTATATTTGATCGAAATTGACCCGGTAATATATAAATGTGTAGCGCGACAATTGGTGACAAATGAGAGTTCAAGTCAGCCTCGATTTACGTGCTATCATAGAATCTCAAGTAAATGAATCTCGATTTCTATAAATTTGATAGTTATACGAGTTAAAAATTAATTGCGTAAGTTACGATTTATTCCGTATAAAATTTCATAATGCTTGAAATTGAAAATAGACTGTCGTAAATGATTTTAAATGGTCGAAAGAGACTAGAAATTAGATAAGATAACGTAACAGTGATGTTAGGCCAAGAATTTGGCCAAATGTTCGTAATAGGCCAAGCTTGAGTAGCAATCGGCCCACTTTAGATATTAGGCCCCACGAAAAGCCCAATAAAAGTAAATGAGCTCAATAAGTTAAATCGACTGTACTAAACAAAGGAAATACATTTATTTGGTTAAATTGATAGACTAGAAATTGGATAAGATAACATAACAGTGATGTTAGGCCAAGAATTCGGCCAAATGTTCGTAATGGGCCAAGCTTGAGTAGCAATCGGCCCACTTTAGATTATGGGCCCCACGAAAAGCCCAATAAAAGTAAATGAGCCCAATAAGTTAAATCGACTGTACTAAATGAAGGAAATAAACCAAATAAATGTATTTCCTTCATTTAGTACAGTCGATTTAACTTATTGGGCTCATTTACTTTTATTGGGCTTTTCGTGGGGCCCATAATCTAAAGTGGGCCGATTGCTACTCAAGCTTGGCCCATTACGAACATTTGGCCGAATTCTTGGCCTAACATCACTGTTACGTTATCTTATCCAATTTCTAGTCTCTTTTGACCATTTAAAATCATTTACGACAGTCTATTTTCAATTCCAAGTATTACGAAATTTTATACGGAATAAATCGCAACTTACGCAATTAATTTCTGACTCGTATAACTATCAAATTTATAGAAATCAAGATTCACTTACCTGAGACTCTGTGATAGCATGCAAATCGAGGTTGACTCGAACTCTCGTTTGTCACCAATTGTCGCGCTACACGTTTATATATTTACCAGGTCAATTTTGGTCAAATATAATTTCAATTAAATATTCTGAAAATTAAATCGGTCAGTTTTGACCGCTTACTGGCTTACCCGTAGCTCGATTGCATTCCCAGATTTTTTCCATTTCCTTTATTTTCTTTTTGGTCGAACCGGTTCGGTTAAGTACTTCTTTCCACTGAATAGGTCCGACCCGGTTCAGTGCCGATATCGCTGGTCGGACGCTTTTTCGGTCGGTTCCTGACCCCGTTTTTGTCCAGTGAGGTCCCGTAGTGGAAAGCAACCTTCGATTGGCTCGGGCTGGGGCAGATCGTTGTCGGAATTCGCCCGATTCCATCTTCTCTCCTGTGGCCTCTCCCTCTTCGATCTCCTCGTTGACGACGATTTACGGCGCATGCTGGCGCTCAGGCATTGTCCTGGTGCTAGTTGTCCATTGGCCAAGTAGCTCACGCCCTCCTTCGCCCTCCTTACCGCTGCCGGTGAAGAAGCAGGGAGGATCGAGTTCCTCATGTTTCTCGTGTTTTTTGGTTCCTGTTTTCGTTTCTGATTTCTCTTTTTTTTTTTTTTCAATTCCTTTACTTTTATTCTATTTTATTTATTTATATATAAAATATATTATATTATATTTTAACATAGTATAATACACATATAATTAAAATATCTTACAATTGTAATATTATTATAATAATAATAATAATATATTATCATAATGTATTTTTGTACATTAATATTCTCACACATATGTACATATGTATTATTTTAATTCCACAATGTATTTTATACATTAATATTTATACACTTTTGTACATGTATTTTATTTAATTTATTTTTACAACAATATATGGGCATCATATTTTATTTTATTGTATTTATTTATTCCTCCTAAAATATATTTTTCTATATTTCCGGGATAAATTGCCCAAAATAGTGTAATTTTCGATTTATCATTTTCGAACCAACATCCCTTTTTGGACTCCCTATACTTTCGCGTTCTAAGTCTATATTTTAAATCGATTTAACCTAATTTCATTCGGTTTATTTCGAATTTACCCAAACTCTTATTTTGTACTTCAGTGCTTTCAGACGTCTAACTTAATAATTCAGACTTGAAATCCACATGAAATCTCTTTATTGATTAACCTATTACGTATAAAGGTTCACACTAACATGTTTTTAAGGAGAAGACACCAAATTTCGGGTCTTACATTCCTCCCCTCCTTAAAAATTTGATCCTCCAAATTGAACCAGTCTTAGTTCTCAAATAAATGGGTATGCTTTTCTCGCATCATACCCTCTAACTCTCACATAATTTCCTCTAAAGTGTGGAGTTGCCAGATACCCTTAACCAACGGGATGGTCTTAGACCGTAATACCTCATCATTCCTATCTAATATATCGAGTACTTAGTTTACCCTTTTTACCGAATCTCATAATATCTTTCGACGGAGGTACCTTCAAGAACACTGATTCGCCAACCATAAATTCTAATGGTCTTTGTCTCGTGTCAGTATAGTTTTACTATCTTCTTTGAGCTGTTCTCAATCTCTTACACATCAACTGAACATCCTCAGAGGCTCATTTCACAAAATTGAGAATAAATATCTGTCGGTCACCCACTTTTCCTCATCCAATCGGAGAATGACACGTACTATTATACCATGCCTCATACGGTGCTATTCTGATACTCGAGTGATAACTGTTATTGTAGATGAATTTGGTTAATGATGAATGATCATCCCAGGAGCCTTTCAAATTCATTACACACGCTCTTAACATATCCTCCTATGTCTAGATGGTTCTCTCTGATTATTCATCGATGCGAGGATGAAAAGCTGTGTTATAACTCACTTGGGTTCCCATAGCTTCATGAAAATGTTCCCAAAAATGATAAATGAAGCAAGAATCCCTATCTGACACAATGGTCACTGGAATACTACATAGTGTTCCACAAGTCTCCATAGATATAACTTCACTAATACACTCAGAGTATCTGTGGATTTCATAACTAGGAAGTGGGTTGACTTCGTCAATCTATCGACGAAATCCATGGTAATGTGCTCCTATTTCTATATCAATATAAGTAGAGGTTGCAATAACCCTACAGGTTTATGATACTCTACTTTACTCTGCTGACATACGAGACCCTTTGCTACTAACTCTACGATATCTCCTTTCATGCCTGACCAGCAATACCCTTTTTAGAGATTCTAATACATTTATCGCTCCCCAAATGAAATGTATATTTTGAAGAGTGAGCTTCTGATAATAACAATCTCATCAACTGTAGTCCTTGGGAACACATATTCTGCATCAGAACCTCAGTAAGTCATCATCAATCACAGTGAACTCTATCACTGTACCCATCTAAAGTTGACTCACACTATCGACACCCTGTCGATCATAACGCTGAGCTTGTCGAATCTGGTAAACCAAATCTGGTTCTGATATCTCAGGCTAGCTATCACATAATCACTATCAGCATCAGAAGGGATCACATCACTACTGAGGCTCACAACTGCTCTAACAGCTCACGCTTCTTGACCATCATATGTGAAACCATCCTGAGGCTCTTTCTGCTCAAGGTATCAGCCACTACATTAGCCTTACCCGGGTGGTACCATATCTCACAATCATAGTCTTTTAGAAGCTCTAACCCTATTTGTTATCTTATATTCATCTTTTTCTGTGAAAACAAATACTGTGGCTTTTATGATCAATGCATACCTAAAATTTCTCACCGTATAAGTAGTGGTGCCATATCTTCAGTGCAACCACTACAACGGCCAACTCTAAATCATGGATCGGATAGTTCCTCTCATGGTCCTTGAGTCGTCTGGATCCAAAAGTGACTATCTTCCCATTTACATCAATACCCAGCCTAGTCCTTATTTCAAGGCATTTGTAAATACTGAGAAACCTCCTGAGCTATTCGTTATGGTGAGAATAGGTGCGGTGGTCAGTCTATGCCTCAATTCACCAAAACTCCTTTCACGTTTTGTCACCCCTCTCAAATGCAACCTTTTTTCGAATGAGACGTGTCAACGGAGTAGCTAATTTTAAGAAACCCTTAACAACCGTCTGTAATACCTAGCCAAACTCAGAAAACTTTTAATCTCTGTGATTATTTTGGGCTGTTCTCGCTGAACCACTGCTTCTATCTTGGACGAATCCACAAACACTGTCACGACCTCCCCTCCTGTGACCAACTAAAATCACCACAAATTTTTTTCGCATTTTACTCACCTCTCCTTCTGTCATCACTCAACACCAAACAGTTAGGCTGTGATTCAATATTAGTCACCTCAACCATATTCATTCCACCACATACATATATGTCAATACAAATATGCTATTGACTATAAATATTCTTTTCTCAAAATAAACTTATATACATTATACAAGTGCTTATACATATACATCCTCGACCGTACATTATTTTACATAACTATGCTTTTACAATGTTCAGTACAAAATGTTTATATATGTATACCTCTCGTAAGATGGATATGCAATGGATCAAGGAATACCAGTCCTCAACCGTGCGAGACTACTGTGAACGCTCTGTAGAGAGGGGAAATAAAAATGGGGTGAGCTCACAGCTCAGTAAGGAAATCAGGCAAGCAAGTAGATAACTGCACTATCTATAAAATACAATGCTCATACTAGAAATCATTTACTTATCGATTCATATCTAAAGCATGCATTTTTCTTGAAAACTTTATGCAATATATACATATAGATATAAATCATCAGTTATAAAACTGAAATCATGCTGGTTTAATAAACCTCATCAGATTATGCCAAACGTTGCATTTCTCATGTAATTTCACATAAATCACATTTTATCATGCCATTCAATTAAATCAAAATAATATGGCATATCATTATGTTTAAAAACATGGAAAACAGGGCGTCACCTATCCCTCGGGTTACCTTTTTTACAACTCACAATCTCACATGTTTAGGTTATAAAACCATGTGACAATTCATTCAAGAAATATCAATTTACATTGCATGAAAGGAGATAGGTACTACATGTTCCGAGATTATGATCATAACTCATTTTTTGTGATCCCAGGCTACACAGTACTCGGTGTGCGGGGTCTCACATTTGCTGTAACGGGAGGTGGATCAAATCCTTACCGTCAACTCACAACTCACTCATATTATGTACTCATGGTACAACGTACTCCATGTGACATACATGGTACATAATACTCCATAGACCCAATCTCAAGGTCGGGATGCTCGCCATGAGTCTTAGTCCTCATAACTTGGATATACCTCATAGTCGGGATGCTTACCATAAGTCTTAATCCTCATACTATGGGTTTTGGTTTCGATAGCCCTCGGCCATATCTCAAAATATTGCACGTGTGGGCATATAATCGGTGCGACACACTGTCAGCACAGGCTCCTAACATGGCTATTTCATGCTTTCTTTCAAAATTTGGTACGTGCGAGTAACTCCCAGCACGACCATACACAAATGATATAAATCTAGTGCAAGCAATACTCCCAGCACTATGTCATGTAAAGATCGAGTATGAGCAATGCTCCCAATACATAATGCATCATTAACGAAAATTGAGTACGGGCAATGCTCCCAGTACTTTATCATGTAAATTGAGTATGAGCTATGCTCCCAATACTCTACATTGCATCAATTAATAAAACTGATTACGAGCAATGCTCCCAGTACTCTATCATGCACAATTCACATTTAAAATTAAGTACGACAATATACTCAAGTACTTTGTGATGCATATCTCATAAAATATAGTGTGAATATTCTCTAGCACTAATGGTTTTCACACAAACCTGATAGATGACTTATTTCAAATCACAATTCACTCAAGCAAATCAAATTGGCACTAAAATGTGCATGTTTTTGCATATACATGAAAACAATAGTCATTCTATCATGCAACTATGAATATTAGTCACAAGCATGCATCTAAGACTTTTTATCCTATTTTTGGATAAAATCTCACTTTATCTCATCAGTTCCTATCACAACATGTCTATTTATGAGAATCCATATAGAATATAATTATCAAAATTCTATTTGAAATACGTGTAGCTATCTCTAACTACTCACGACCTTACTTCAGATCACATCGCACGACCTCACTTTCTCGATATTGCTTTCTCACAGTCCGATCAACTTTTAATATCCATTTCGAAGCTGTTAATATTTTTCCACATTAGTATACCTTAATATACTTATTTTCACTTGCATGACTCGAAATCAATGCTTTTATCTCATCATTTTCTCCTATTATGGTGTTATACCATATATTCCATATACCTATCTTTATTCATTTCTCATCTATTCCAATTAATGTATTTCATAAACTACCTTACAATCTTACATACATGCTTATTTAATCCTTAAATCCATGTTTACTCAACTTCCTCATCATTTTCTCAATCTCATACTAATAGCTAGGTCATGGATATTTTTCATGATCCACTTGTTTTCAGCAATTTAAACTTATACCAATTAACTCACCAATACACCTAGATTAACATATATCAAAGTGGTGTATTGAATCTTACTTAGCTTGAACTTTCCTCTTTTTCACTAAAATTGGCAAAATCCACCTTGTTTCTTCAATCTTTGATTCCAACTTCTTGTTTACAAGTATGTTGTTCTCTTCTTTACTAAGAACAACTTTCTTGAACTAAATCTTACTCAAAACTGATTGAAAGATGAAGTTTTCTGGAGTAGAAAGGTTAGGTTTAACTTTGGTTTTCAATGGGGTTTGATGTTCTCGGGAAACAGAGGTTTGCAGAACTGTGTATTTATAGAATTGCACTTGGGGATTGACCTGCTAACTAAGTGAGGTCGATTTGTCTTGCATATTTCCCTTCAGGAACTGACTTTCCAAGCCTAGGGGATCAATATGCTCTCAAGCATGAGATCGATCTGCTTTACACCGAGCCTTAAGGAGATCGATCTGGCCCTTACATGAGATTGATCTGTTATACCCAGAACCTCTTCAAGATCGATCTGTATTGAATGAGAGATCGACCTGCTCCTCTCCTGAAGCAGTTCTGTTACAATTTCTTCCCAAAATTCGTTGTTACATTCATTTTCAATTTGCTTGACTACCTGTTTTACATTTCATACACATTGACAACTTAAAAACATTCATTCCTTATGATTTATATCAATTGTGACTTGTCCATATATCACAAAATTATAAAGAGTACATATCTAATTATGGGCTTTACAATCCTCCTCACCTCAAAAAATTTGGTCTTCTAAATTAGAATCAAGTTACTCTTCAAACAAATGGGGGTATCTCTCTCGCATCAGACTCTCTAACTTCCAAGTAGCTTCATTTGAAGTGTGATGCTGCTAGAGAATCTTCACTAACTCAAAGTCTTATTACTCAAGACTTTCTCCTTTCTATCCAGTATTCGGATCAATTTCTCTATATATGTCAAATCATCCTTGAGCTCCAATGGCTCATATCGAATCACATGAGTTGGATATGGATGATACTTCCGTAGCATCGAAATATGGAAGACATTATGCACTCTCGATAAATCCGGTGGCAAAGCCAACCAATATGCCTTATCTCCCACACGATCAAGTATCTCAAAGGGTCCAATATAGCGAGGACTCAACTGACCTCTTTTCCCAAATCTCGCTATACCTTTAGAAGGAGAAACCTTCAGAAATATTGACTCACCAACCGTGAACTCAAGTGGTTTTTGTCTCTTGTCAGCGTAGCTTTTTTTGTCTACTCTGAGCTGTCCTTAATCTCTCAACAATCAATCGGACATCCTCAGAGGCATGTGTAACCAAATCAGGAGCAAAAATCTTTCTATCACCTACTTCTTCCCAACTGATTGGGGAACGACATCTACAGCCATATAAAGCCTCATACGGTGCCATCCCGATACTCGCATGATAACTGTTGTTGTAGGCAAATTCAGCTAGTGGTAAATGATCATCCCAAGAGCCTCTATAATCCAGCACACATGCTCTTAACATATCCGTCAGAGTCTATATAGTCTTCTCTGACTGACCATCTATCTGAGGATGAAAAACGATGCTCAAACTCAACTGGGTTCCCATGGCTTCTTGAAAATGTTCTAAAAAGTGGAAAGTGAAGAGAGAATCCCTATCCGATACAATGCTCACTGGAACATCATGTAACATTACTACCTCGCGTACATATATTTCTGCCAAAGAACTTAGAGTATCGTAGCTCTCATAGGTAAAAAGTGGGCTGACTTCGTCAGTCTATCAACAATCACCCATATCACATCGTGATTCCTTCGGGTCCTCAGTAAACCCATCATGAAATCCATGGTAATATGCTCTCATTTCCATGTCGATATAGGTAGAGGTTGCAATAACCCTACAGGCTTCTGATGCTCTACCTTCACCTGCTGACATAAGAGACACTTCGCCACGAAATCCGTCACATCTCTCTTTATACCTGACCACTAGTACACCTTTCGGAGGTTTTGATACATCTTATTACTCCCTGGATGCAATGTGTATTTCGACGAATGAGCTTCAGTCAATATCAATCTCCTAAGCTTTGGGTCATCGGGAACACCCAATCTGCCTCTGAACCTCAAAAGTCCATTATCTCAAAATCAGTTGATGTGCCACTCTGTATCTGACCAATCACATCACTACAATACGGATTAGTCTACTAAGCCCGTTTGATCCTATCTAACAGATTTAGCTCCAAGCATAGACTAGCAATCATACAGTCCGTATCCATGTCAAAAGGCACAACTCCCAAACTGAGGCTAGCAAACTGCTCTAGCAACTCATGTTCCCTGACCATCATATACAATACCATCCCAAGGCTCTTCTTGCTCAAAGCATCAGCTACAACATTAGTCTTACCCGAAAGATAAAGTATCTCACAATCATAATCCTTTAGAAGTTCTAGCCATCTTCTCTGTCTCATGTTCAAATCTTTTTGCGAGAACAGATACTTGAGGCTTTTGTGGTCAATAAATATCTGAAACCTTTCACCATACAAGTAGTGGCGCCATAACTTTAATGCAAACACTACTGTTGCTAACTCCAAGTCATGGGTCGGATAGTTCTTCTCATGGTCCTTCAGCTGTCTGGATCTATAAGCAACTACCCTTCCATCCCGCATCAATACACAGCCCAGTCCCTGATGCGAAGCATCTGTATACACTGAAAATCTTCCTGAGCTGGTAGGGATAGTGAGAATCGGAGTAGTGGTCAATCGACTTTTAACTCCTGAAAACTCTTCTCATAATCTTTATCCCACATGAATGGTATACCCTTCTGAGTGAGACGTGTCAACGGAGCAGCTAACTTCGAAAATCTCTCAATGAATCTCCGATAATATCCTGCTAAACCTAGGAAACTCCTGATCTTAGTGACTGTCTTCGACTATTCTCACTGAACTACAGCCTCAATCTTGGATGGATCTACTGATACTTTATCCCTCGACACAACGTGTCCCAAAAACGAAATCTGTGACAACAAAAAATCACACTTGTTGAGTTTAGCATATAGTTTCTGCTCTTGTAGGGTCTACAATACAATCTTAAGGTGCTTCTCATGCTCTTCCTCAAATTTAGAATATACCAATATGTCATCGATGAAGACAATAACAAACTGATCTAAATATGGCTTGAACACATCGTTCATCAAAGCCATGAAAGCTGTGGGAGCATTTGTCAATCCGAATGACATAACCAAAAATTTATAATGGCTATATCGGGTCCTAAATGCTGTCTTAGGCACATCTCCACTTTGAACTCTAAACTGATGATACCCAGACCTCATATCAATCTTAGAAAAGACCTGCGCTCCCTGAAGCTAATCCAACAAATCATCAATGTGTGGAATAGGATACCTATTCTTAATGGTAGCCTTATTCAACAATCTATAATCTATACATAATCGGAGGCTGCCATCATTCTTCTTCACAAACAAAATCGGTGCTCCCCAAGGTGAAACACTCGATCTGATGAACCCCCTATCCAACAACTCTTGTAACTGTCTCTTGAGCTCCTCCAGCTCAACTAAGGCCATTCGATACGATTGTTTCAATATAGGTTCAGTACCAGGCACCAAGTCTATACAAAACTCCATCTCTCCGTCTAGTGGTAACCCTGGTAATTCATCTGGAAAGACATCTGGGAATTCACTAACCAAAGGAATATCTACCAACTTCGGATGTACCTTATTCGTATCAACCACGTACGTAATGAAACCTTCAATTTATTGATTTCTCAGTCAGCATAGTACATCATTAATTTTCAATCACACTACTACTTTCATTTCTTTTCATCAAACTTTACAACATATTTTTCAGGGTTAGGAAACATAATTGTCTTAGCATAGCAATCTAAAACAGCATCGTTTGACGATAACCATTCCATTCCTAAGATTACATTAAAATCACTCATACTTAATAATATTAGATTGGTTGTCATATCCTTTTTCCCTACTCTTAACTTACAATCATTTAATACATACTCCACTAGCTGACTATTATTCATAGGTGTACTAATCAACATCATTCTACTTAAAGGTGTACGCTCTATATGCTTTGCTAACTTACATGCAAATGAAGGCGATACAAATGAATGCATGGCACTAGGACCAATTAAAACATGTGCTTCTAAATCATGCATTAGGATGTTACCTTTAATCACATCGACGAAGCATCGGCTGTATGATAATTCTATATTTTAGAATTATTTATGCTTAATTTCTTAATTAATTATTTAAATCTCCAATTTATTTTGTTAATTATCCCCATTATTTAATTAAAATTCTCATGTTTGCAGATAAATTAAATCCAGATTAATTTTAAATATTTTGGTAGAAAATGGATCGAAATTGGGCTAAAATTGAGATTGAGCCACACGGACAACACGAGTCATGCCACCTAGCACATCCAATTAGACAAGAAGATCCATGATATGGAAATATCTTTTCAAGGAGCCAATGGTGTGAAGACAAGTGGCCAAAAAAATGCCAACTCATCCAGGATGTTGAAATTACAATTTTACCCCTAGTGTGTTTATAAATAGGAAAGGATGATAATTGAAAGAGTATATAATTTGAGGAGTAAAAAGTAAATGTAATTTCAGGAGTAGAAGTAAATGTAATTTTAGGAGTAGGAGTAGTGTAATGTAATGTAAGTTAGGAGTATCATAGTGTAGAATTAATCTTAGGATTTATTTTTCCTTGTTTCTTTTAGTCTAGTTTTCCGTTAGCTACAATTTACTTTAATGTTTATTTCATTTTTATGTTCTTGATTTTTCTAGTCTTGGATAATTCATTTTCATGTCAATCAATTTATCATTTTCATTTTCTCGGTTTGGTTATAATCTAGTTCTTTTATTTGTCAAGTTTTAGATACATAGTTTTTATCTCCAGTGTAGTTCTCGGTTTCCTTGCATTTCAATCTTTTTTTTTATTTTACTTGCTCATTTTATTTTCTAATAGCTTCACCATTCTGCATTTAAGTTCAACCATTTTAGTGTCTTAGCTATTCACACCTTGTCTATGCAAACTCGAGAGGACAACGGCAGCAAGCAATCCGAGAGGACAGCAGCACGCCTGGAAACCGAGAGCTCTCCTCTGTTCCCCTCTGTTTTGTGAAGTAATTACTATTCATCTTCTGTGTTGTTTGTAACCTGCATTGCTTATTGTTTTCTACTGCATTGTGTGATGGCACGGTGGATGTTGATGCTAGACAGCAAGAGCAAAGGTCATGTCTTGCAAGTTTGTTGCAAACTGAAACAGTTGCAGTAATACAAAGCAGAAACCATCGACGTAAGCAGTAGCTAAACGCCTGGAGCAGAAGCACTGGACCGAGGAACAACAGCTGAAGGAGGTGTTGCAGTTAGCTGGGTAAATTGAAAACAACGCCTAGAGCAGAAGAAAAACTAAGAAGTGTGGACAGACCTAGACACCCGAGAGCAGCAGGACCGTGCTGGAGAAAGAAGATGCGCCTGGAACCAAGAGCAGGATAAAGCACTACCTGGAGCTGGGCAAAACCGAGAACCTTACCTGGATCAATCCTGGAATAGCACTTGCAGCATAGCAGCACCTGGAACCGAGACACACCAGGGCAGAAACAGCAGAAGCAGAGTGCAGCAGGGCAGAGCCGAGAATGGAGTCTGGGCAGGACATAGCAGACCGAGAAAGCCTGGAGCAGTAGAAATGGATCTTGCCTGGAACAGCAGCACGGTCAGAACTGAGATGCAGAGTGCAGCAGGGACAATAGCCAAAAACGTGAAAGTCTAGAAATAAGCATTTGGAAAGACACGTGAACAGTGTTTGGAGGGACATTTGGATGGTTTAAATTTGCTTAAGGCTTGTTTGGCATTTACCTTATGCACAGTAATCCTTTTTTCTTGATTAGTTCATGAAGTAGATTTAATTATGTCTTTAGCTCATTTTTATTTTTATCATGCATTAGTTAAGTTAGATTAAATTTGTTACATGCATTAGTTAAATTTTATTGTTAAATTAGTAATTATATATAGTTAGGATTAGTTTAGAGTTAATATTTTAGACATGTAGTTTTATAGTTATTTTCTTAATTTCCTAGGATTTTATTTTCATTAAGTTTTAGTTTAGTTTAAATTGCATTTTGATTAAGTAGTTTAATTGCATTCTAGGTTAGTTTAATTTTATTTTAATTAATCTTGCTTTGTTATTTTCATAATTGCATTTTATTTTAATTGCGTTAATCAATTTTAACTGTTTTAATTATTTTCGTAGGTATTGGTTTTTAATTGCGTGAAGCTCGGTAAGTAAATTTCAACTCGGTTTTATTTTTTTTATTTTATAGTTTTATTATTTTCAATATTTTTAATTTTGAACTTAGTAGACCACCGATTATCAAAACTTCATAATTTGCTAGGATATACTTAGGGTAAGATTAAACAGTAGTTAATTAGGCTAGTCAGCTTCTCTGTGGGACGATAACTTGGGACTCAAATCCCATTATTACTTATACGACTCGTGCACTTGCGGACAATACCCTTAGGGCATGTCAAGTTTTTGGCACCGTTGCCGGGGAAGTTTTAATTAGTCGTTAGTTAATATCGGTGAAATTATGCTTAGGTGTAATTCTAGCTTGTAAATATTTAGGTTGTAAATATTTAGATCCTTAGTTTAGTTTAGTTAATTTTCTCATAAAAAACAAAAATTAAAAAAAAATAAAAAACTTAAAAAACATTTTCTATGTACTTTTTGATGATTGCATGCGTAGAGCCAGGAGTTATGATTACTTTCCTCTAGATCCTGAAATTGAATGAACTCTTAGGAAAAATTCGAAAGGATTCTAGGAAATTATTAGCTCCGCTGCAAAACATCATGGCAGAAAATAGGGAATTTAGAACCGTTGGAGATTATGCAATGCCGATGATTAGAGGATATTATACCAGCATTAGGCCACCAACTGTCCCTGCTAATAATTTTGAAATTAAGCCCGCAATCCTCCAGATGATCCAGACTTCATTGCAGTTCAGTGGGCTTCAGCACGATGACCCACATGCTCACCTTGGGCAATTCCTGGACTTGTGCAACACGTTCAAACACAATGGATTATCTGATGATACGCTTAGGCTTAGATTATTCCCCTTCTCACTTAGGGATAGGGCGAGACACTGGTTGACCTCCCTACCTCCAGGATCCATTTCTACATGGGACGAGTTAGCCCACCAATTTCTAGCCAAGTTTTTTCCTCCCTTTAAAATGGCTAGACTCCGTAGCGATATATCCTCCTCTGCCCAGTATGACTCTGAATCTCTTTACGAGGCATTGGAAAGATATAAGGAGCTTCTTAGGAAGTGCCCTCACCATGGCCTACCTTTGTGGTTGTAAGTCCAAACCTTCTACAACGGACTTACAAGCCCAAATAGGACCATTGTTGATGCTGCGGTGAGTGGAGCGTTAATTGCAAAACAGAGGAGGAAGCTTATGAGTTGTTAGAAAAATGGTGGCTAACAACTATCTATGGTCCTCGGAGAGGCAATTGCCAAAGAAGTCGACGGGTATTTATCAGTTCGACACACTGTCTACCTTGACCTCTCAAATCGCTAACCTTACGAAGAAGGTAGAGTCGCTCAGTACCCAACATAATCCTCCCACTAGTCCTAACCCTATGTATTCTGTCCAAAGTCCTTTTCTTTCCTGCGAGCTGTGTAGTGGTACCCACTCTGTAGATAGGTGTCCGCTCAACTTAGAATCAGTTCAGTATGTTGCCCCTTCTAAAACGCAACAGAACAACCCTTTTTCAAACACCTATAATCCAGGGTAGAGGACCATCCTAACTTCTCCTAGAGCCAAAACCAAGGGCAAAATTCTAGCTCTAGACCTGTAGGATTCCCTAGTTTTCAAGCTCCACCGGTTCAGGTACCACCACAGTCGCAATTTCTATACCATCCACCACATCATCCATCCCCACCTCAATTTCAATATCATCCATCACCACCACCACCACCACCACAACCTATGCAGCCACAACTTTACCATGCACCAGCAGCTGAGAAGAAGCCTTCGCTTGAGGAAATGTTCATCGCTATCTTGAAAAATCAAGCTTCTTCAATTAAAAACTTAGAGGTTCAGGTAGGACAAATAGCAAATGCTCTTAGCCAACGTCCTCAAGGGACCTTTCCTAGTAACACTAAAGCTAATCCTGTTAAGCAAAAGGAGGGTTAGGAATATGTTAAATCCATCACCCTTAGGAGCGGCAAAGAGCTAGATGAGCCACAAAGTAAGTCCAATCCTATTAAGCCTATAGTTAAAAAACCCATAAGTTCTAACAAAGCAGCTCAGAAAGAGCAGGAACATCAGGATCAGGCTGTAAAAGAATCCAAGCTAGGCACTTCTTCATCTATACCTTCTTCTATTTCATAGCCTTCCTCGCCCTCTGATGCTACACAGGTTCCCACTACATTGCCTCTAGTTAGACCACCAGTACCTTTTTCTCAAAGGTTCCAAAATAAAAAACTAGAACAACAATTCGCTAAATTTCTTGAGGTTTTTAAGAAACTTCACATCAACATTCCTTTCACAGATGCCTTAGAGCAAATGTCAAGTTATGTGAAGTTTCGGAAGGATATCCTCTCTAGGAAAAGGAGATTGGAAGATTATGAGACTATGGCCTTAACTGAGGAATGTATTGCCATTATCCAGAGAATGAAGGATACCGGGAGTTTTACCATACCATGCACTATTGGAAATTTATTCTTTGGTAGAGCCTTGTGCGATTTAGGAGCTAGTATAAATTTGATGCCATCATCTATCTATCATAAGTTAGGAATAGGGGATGCCAAGCCCACCACAGTGACCCTCCAGTTAGCTGATCGATCAATTAAATATCCGAAGGGGGTCATTGAGGATGTCTTAGTAAAGGTGGACAAGTTTATTTTCCCTACAGATTTTATTGTTTTGGACACGGAGGAAGACAGGGAAGTCCCCATTATACTAGGTAGACCTTTCCTAGCTACTGGTAGAACAGTAATTGATGTACAAAAGGGGGAGTTAACGATGAGAGTCCAAGATCATGAAGTAAAGTTTAATGTTTTCAAACCTTTGAAGCTCTCTGATGACTCTCAAGAGTGTTTTAAGATGGAGATTGAGAAGAATATAAGGCTTAATCATATAATATCTGAGAGAAAGAAGGAAGTAGATAAGGTTCAGGAGGAGTTAACTGTCAGCACCCTGTCACCACTTTGGATGACCCTCCTACTCTTCGCCCTGCTGCTGAGTGTTGTTTTCTTCAGCTGCATTTGAAGTGGCTGTGTTTTCCTTTTCACTTTGTATATAGTTCGTTTTTTCTTTTTCTTTTCTATTGTTTCTTTCCTTGTTTATTTTGCAGGTTTATTTTCTAATTTTATGCTTTCAATCAAGCTTCAGTTGTTCATCATCATCAAAAAGGGGAGTACTCTATTCTCGAGCTTAAATTCTTATATTATCTGCACACTAAGGACACTGTGCACTTTAAGTTTTGGGGAGGGGATATCACTTGAGCAATTTTGTGGAAATTTGGAAAAATTTTCAAAATTGTTTTTGAAAATCTGAGAAAGAATTTTTAAAATTTTTTCGATAATATGAGCTTAAACTGTTTGATTTTGGGATGATTGAGTGCTTAGCATGTAGTTTTCCCATATTCCAATGATATGACCCCATGATTTAGTCTAACTTTAATGGAATGAGAAGCATGATTATAGGAAAAGCATGAAGTTGAATTCTCGAATTTGTCTTGATTATGATTGTGATTTCCTCATCTTATGCACATGTCATGTCATGAATCTATATATTTATTTAGAGAAAGCTTATGTGGACATAGGATTGCATTTGTTCAGTTGATTTTGTGCATCATATTCTAGAATTTGTTTGATCTGATCTCGAGGTGAAATATTAGATCACACTTAATTAGGGAGATGATTTAGGCCATCTTTGGATCGTTTGAGCCTTTCTAGCCTTCCTTGTACATATGCTACCCCTAGTCACCCATCTGGGCCAAATAAACTTTTCTCTGTAAATATACCTGCGTTATTTTCCTTAGCTTAAATACTTTGTTCCTATCCCTTACCCCAAAAGCATGAAAAGTCATTTGGAGATATTGTGAGCTATATGGGTATTAATTGATAGTGAAAGAGTATGTAAAAAAAAAATGATTGATGAAAAAGAAAGAAAAAGAAAAAGAAAAGAAGAAGAAAAAAAATTCAAAAATAGAATAAAAAGTTTATCAAAAGAAATAAGTTTTGGGGGAAATAATTAGAGCTCTTACATTATAGATCCTAGAAGTAATGCATGTTAAGGAGTAATTAAACCTAAATCAACTTTATCATACCTTAGCCCCAAATTTATTAAATATATTTTTCTCCAAATTTTCGATATTATTCCTTCGAGCTTTTCGAGATATCATTCCGGTAATTTTTCGATATTTTTAAAATTTTTGAATCTTGATCAATTGACCCAAATTGTATAATTTCCTCATTATCGATCAAGATATCTTACATCCTTATTTTTAATTAAAATTTTCTTATCGCCTTAATACCGAGTTTTGGTATTTTTTACCATTTTACCCCTGCTCTTGTTTCGAAAATCAATTTTACCTGACCTTCCTTCCTACATCCCCCATCTTTTCTTATTTAATTTTTGTATTTTAATTAAATTCGGGTCTTACAACTCTCCCCCACTTAAGGAATTTGGTCCTCCAAATTAGAACCAAGTCATATGAGTCCATATACAACTCCGGGTACATCGATTGTATCATACTCTTAAATTCTTATGTGACCTTCTCCGGAGTGTATTACTACCAAAGGACTTTAATTAGGGAGATCATCTTAAACCTCAATACTTTATCTTTCCTATTTAATGCCCGAATCAACTTATCAATATTCTTATATTTTCATTAAACTGAACTTTTGGAATTCATATTCGATCACCTATGCTGGATCTGGATAGTATTGCCGAAGCATCAAAAGCTGGAACACATTGTGGGTACCTGCTTATTCAAGTGGAAATGCCACCTACAGGTCTTATCTCCCACTTGTCCAATCTCTCAAAATATTCCATCCAGCGCAACTCAATTTACCTTCTTCCAAAAGCTCGCTATGTCCTTATTCCCTTAGGATGAGTAACTTTCAACCATACTAATTCACCAAAGGTGAATTCCAATACTTGTCTATCTGCTCTGAGGCGTTTTTAATCTCTCATCCTTAACTAAACATCCTCAGAGACTTATTATCCAAGTCAAAAATAATTCTATCTGTCACCCACTTTTTCTTATCCAATTTGGGGAACAACCCCTACAGCCATACACTGCCTCATATCTTGTTATCCCGATACTCAAGTGACAACTGTCACTATTGGTGAATTCAATTAGAAATCAACTGATCATTCCAGGTGCTTAAAAATCAAGGGCACATGGTTTCATCGGATCCCCCAGAACTTGTACAGTCCTCTCTGACTGACCATCTGTCTGAGGATGAAAAGCTGTGCTAATACTCAGTCGGGTTCCCATAGCTTTCTAAAATATCCTCAAAGGTGGGAAGTGAAGCGGGAATCCCTATATGATACCATGCTCACTGGAACGCTACCTAATGTTCCACAATCTTTCTTATACATAAATCCTCATATACACTCTGAGTATTTGGGGATTTCATAACCAAAAGGTGGGTAGACTTAGTCACTCTATCGACTATCATCTAAATAGCTTCGTAATTCACCTGGGTTCTCTGTAACCCATCACGACATTCATGGAGACTTGCTCTCATTTTTCGTGCCGTGTCGATATAGGTAGAGGCTGCAATAACTCTGCAGACTTTTAATACTCTACCTCATTCTGCTGACATACTAGGCACTTTTCCACAATCTCTACCATCTCTTTTCACATCTGACCACCAATACCCTTTACAGAGATTTCATATATATATATATATTCATTACTTTTCGTATGCACCGTATATCCCGAAGAGTGAGCTTCTGATAATATTATTATCTCATCAACTGTGGTCCTGGGGAGTACTTATACTGTCTCTGAATCCTCAGTAACTCATCATCACACTCTGTGAACTCTATCACTGTACCCTTCTGAATCTGACCCCAACTATCGACATCATGCCGATCATCACGCTAAGCCTGGCAAATCCGGGCACTCTCATCCGGTTCTAATCATCAGGCTAGCTATCACACAATCACTGTCATCATCAGAAGGGATCACATCAATACTGAGGCTCATAACTGCTCTAGCAGCTCACGCTCCCTGACCATCATATGTAGTACCATCCCGAGGCTCTTTCTGTTCAAGGCATTAGCCATTTCATTAGTCTTTCCTGGGTGGTACAATTTTCACAATCATAATCATTTAGAAGCTCTAATCCTCTTTGTTCTCATATCCGACTCTTTCTGTGAAAACCAGATACTCGGGGCTTTATGATCAGTGCATATCCAAAATTTCTCACCCTGTACATAATAGTACCATATCCTCGGTACAAACACTACCATTGCCAACTTAAAATCATGAGTCAGATAGTTTATTTCATGATTAAGGAGTTGTCTGACTCCATAATTGACTATCTTCCCATTATACATCAATACACAGCTCCTTCATTATTTTGAGGTATCCATACTCACTAAGAACCTCTTGAGCTGTTGGGTATGGTGAAAATAATCACGGTGGTCAGTTCATACTTCACTACACCGAAATTCCTGTCACGTCTATCATCTCACTTATCATCTCATTCAAAGACCACGTTTTCTTAGTTAAACGTGTCAACCAGTAGACCATATTGAGAACTCGCAACAACCCATTTGTAAAAGCCACTTTCAATTATTGCTTACAATTTGCCCTAGACTTTAAATACACCCAACATATCATCGATAATGATGATTACAAATCGGTCCAATCCTTGACTTATTTACGCATAAGCGTATAAGATCCTTCAAAATCGTTTACTTTTTCAGGTATTAACCTGCGTCATTTCCTTTTCTTATCTTAACAGCTCTTATTATATTTTACTATGTTAACCTTTATGATTTGTCGAATTTTAATATTCTTATCATCTTAGTAAAGGTATCCTAACGCTAAAGGTATTTATTACAACGATCGATTTCACGTTATAGGTTATATATATATATATATATACTTTTAGACGCTGTCAAGTCTTCAGGCGGGGAGGTATTTTGAAATACCTTTATTAACCCTTAGACTTAACCACAATTACTTTACATATATGTCCTTGTGGTCACAATTTGTATTCGCTACTAATTGCTTTAATCCTAATGACTTCATATCGTAAGGATGTTCTCACCTTGCATACGCCTCTTACTCCAATACATCTTGTATTCAAAATTAAGCATATCTCATCTTAAAGATTATCTCCTTTCGTATATCCCTCATGACAAAACTCTTTCATTATTCATTTCGTGAGTACAATCCTTTACTCCTTTAATTTCAAATGTTGCACCCCTTTTTATCACTTGTCAACAGTTACAGTATACTTTTCAGTGATGTTTTCACCCCTGTTTTCAACTTAAAATCTCTATATCCATATTCCGTTGATTAATCCTCCTCTATTGGGGTACTCATTTATCAGTATTGTGCCCAATGATGTAGGTATTCATGCCTTTTACTCACTTATATGCGAATGAAGGCGGTATGAACAAATGTGTGGCACCAGGATCAATGAACATATGTACTTCATTATTCATAACAAGTGTGGTATCTTACACCACATCCATGAAACATCAATAGTGTCCTGGTCCAAAACATCCTCTCGCCTTCGTCCAACAGCCTACTTTCCTTTTTTCTTTTCTTTTCGGCTATTGCCTCCCTTTTCGTTGCAGCTATACCAACGAAGTTTTTCTGTCTCTTTACTTTCCTGTGGGGCGATCTCGCCCAACTCTGTGCAATCAAAATCAATGGTCCGTCTTATCACACTTGACAGCCATTTTCATCAATACAATGTAGATATAGACCCTCCTTCCGTAGTATCCACCACACATTCCACACTGCTTACAGTGCTTACACTGCTACACTGCTTCGTAGCAGGTCGGGGTCCTCCAATCACAATGCCCTTCAAGAGTGCCAAAATTGGATGCACTGGGGCCTTACCAATTATCTTACTCCATGACTCGTCAAATTAAATCTTTTACCAATTACCATTTTTCCATTTTAACATCTTTGTCATTTCTCGATTCTCTTTTCTGTCTCTATTTCAGCCCTCACTACCTTTCCTAATCTCAGAGGCGTGCAATTCATGTTCTTATTTACCCAACTGTAAATCTGTGCACTGCCTCGGTATAGGTAATATCTCACGGGCCGATCAAACTCTAATTGAAAGGTTGAGGCATTTCATGAACTTTTAGACATCTCGACTGTCACTTGTTCATAGGTCGAGGTAATATCTGTCCAAGAATATAACTGAATTTCCATACTCGTCAATAAATCAATTTCTCTGGGTCAGAGTAAGGACTTTTATCTATCATTTCTTTTAAACAATGTCCAGGATATCCTGTCACCGGAATACATCAATAAACATTTCTCATCTTAGCTTTGGATGTTTTACACTTAAGATGGGTCGAGCGGGTTTCAATCAATGCTCCGTTGCGCCCTCGAATCTCTTGCATACTCTGAGCAATTAGCTCTTCAAAATAATCTCCACACTCGGCTCCAACCTCGCGAAGCGTGTCTCAACACTGTCCGATCTCTGTGTCGGACTCTGAGAGGCATGCTCAACATTAACCTCTATTTCAATGTCATCCTGATTCTCACAAGTCAACTCAGCACGACTTAGCAGACTCAGGTCTACCTCTACGACCTCTGACTCGTGCACTATCTCATCTAACGTGACTCATATTAGGCATTCCTGCATTCTCAACCATTTCTTAGTCAAAACCCATCTCGATATACACTATTGTATCTAACCAAGCATAGTAACACGGGGATGTAATTTCCTAATTACTGACACTGACACACATCAGACCAATTTTCGCTCTGATACCATACTAATTGTCACGACCCAAACTACCTGTGAGACACCGTACATGTATAGCTATGTATATAGGAACATGGGAATGTAAATAAAATCATAAGTAAGATGATGTATTGTAATGTGAAGTGTATGCAATGTAAGTTCTTAAGATTTTGTACGTACTTGTAATAAGAATTGTGATTATACGTACAAGTTGCATTATGAATGAGTAGGAAGAAATGAACTTAACACGAGAAGAATGTGATCGAAATGGAATATGAGTAGTATAGTAAAATGGAAGGAAAGATTTCCATAAGTGTATATTTCCATTCAAGTAATATCGTATATATTTGGTCATACAAAGATTTTACACAAGTTTTAATGTGTATGTAGTGAGGATGGACCCCATTTTCAAGTCTCAAAGATGAATGAATGAGGAAATGACCATGGTAGCAAATTAAGGGTGTTTGGTAAGGGTTGTTGTAGAAAAAACTGCAGGAAATCTGGAATTTGTGAAGGCCAGATCGATCTCATAGGATGAGAGATCGATCTGGGAGAGCCAGAATGCTCTTATGTGAGTAATGGGAGGGAGCAGATCGATCTCCAAAGGAAGCAGATCGATCTCTTTAGCTCTCGGGTTGGAAGCAGATCGATCTCCCCTAAGACCAGATCGATCTCCTTAAGCTTCTGTTTGACAGCAGATCGATCTCTAGCCTCGACAGATCGATCTCCTGCCTTTAAAATGCCTTAGAAAAGAGGATTTTTAGAGGAACAGATCGATCTCCACCCAAGGAAGATCGATCTCATCAAGTCAAAACTATAAATGGGAGCAGTTGGATCATCAGAATTTCGGGACAAACACTTCCTTTTCACTTCAACTCAAAGAAATCTAGTTTCTCACTCCTAAATCCAGCCATTTTCAGCGAGATTTAAGGAGAGGCTATTAGAGACAAAGTTGTTCACAACAAAAAGAAGAACAACATAGTCTAGAGGCATTTCCCCATTTGATGGATTGAAGAAATAGAGGGCAATCCTAATTGGAGCAAGAGGAAATCCAATGAGGTAAGTTCTAATGCACAAATCCAAGTACATTGGTTTAGTTAATGCTTATAAAGATATTTGGGTGTGCATATTGTGGATAGAACTACCTAGGATGGTATGAAATGAATATAACTTAGAAATAGTCAAGTGTGAGAAAGTGGAGCGTGGGAGTGTTTATGATGAATGAGATATCTTGAGTGGATGGACATGTTGTGAGAATGATTTGGACATGTCGATATTAGGATAAATTGGGATATTTACCACAAAGGGTAAAAATGTGTAATTAAGGCATTGGATAAATGCTTAGCTGAATAAGAGTTAGAAACATTAACTCAAATGTTTATGGATGAATTTCAGTTTCGGATGATACGCCGGAGCAAGTCGAGATGAGAACGCAAGAAGCATAAAGGCGGATAGTTGCACACAAGTAAAATGAGGTAAGGGACTGTGTGTTAGCTATAGAGATGTTCGTACGTAATTACAGCAATTTCGTAGATATATTGCTAGGACTAGCACGATATTATAAGTTTATGAAATGATGTGGAAGTATGAAAAGTACTATGATGTATATATGTATTGAGAAATGGGATAGGGTAAGGAAATAGCATGATATGCATGTTTTCAATGATGTTCTCAATTTTATATTGTTATTGATGATTGAGAAATGTTGATGATAGGTTGGCTAATTTTACATGTTTTAGCATGAAGAGGCATGCTGTATGAATAAACGTGTTTTGAGTTTTAAAAGAGAAAATAGCCATCTATCAGTTTTGAGATGAGATTTGGTGTTGAAGCGCTAGCTCACACCTGTTTTAATGCCTTGAGGTACCGTGCGGGAGTTTTAACTCGCACGAGGGTTTTGAGAAAGTGCGGGAACTTTGCTCGCACCTGTTTTGTTGAGTTAAGGTAAACCTGGGGGTCTGGGACCCAAGGGGATACCAGCCGACGGCCAATTGAACGGGCTGGGCCTTAACGATAGATCGTACCGCGCTGGAGCTTTGCGTTGACTGTGTGTCACGCTGCTTGCTCGCTTGGTATATGAGACATGGTTTAAGGATAAAAAAGTCCATCGGAGTTGGAGTATGGACTTGGGTCCACGGTCGTACGTAGAATAGTGTAGTCACCAGTTGGTATACTATGTACCGTGCTGGGTGCACGTGAGTACGAGTATCGCGTAGATGACACATGACGTATCTTCACCGTGAGTACACGAGGAGATGAGGTGGATTGAGATGAGCCGGAGGGTAGGACTGACCCATCCCCCTTCAGGCAAAGTGATACCCTGTGCACACCCGATCAGTGAGGCCTGGGATCACTGACTGTGGCCATAAGTCGTGGATATTTGATTGCCGAAAATTCCATGCCTGTCTCAGAGATTCGAGAAACAGAGACAATCTCAGAAAAGAAAGAGATTTGCGAGAAAGAATGATTTTGAAAAGTGAAAGAGATTTTGTGTTTTAATAAATCTCTGATTTCACATTCGTGCCATGAGGGCACTATTTATGAGCATGTTTTAAATGGAAGTTTGACATTTGATTTACACGAAAATGCTATTGAGTAATATGTGTTTAAATGCATTGTTCGTATGATATTTCCATTTATAACGAAAACATGGTTTTGGTTTATGCATGCATGGGCTATGTAGGTAGTACGATATCTACCTGCTAGCATACATTTCCTTACTGAGCCGTGGTTTGCTCATCCCACTATTTTCCCCCTCCAGGTACTGAGAAGTAAGAGAGCGGTGATCTCTAGATCTTTTGTGCTAAAAAGCTCCCACAATCCGCAAAGGTATAAGATTTGTATACACGAGTATTTTGTATCTAATATATTGTATCGCACAGTTACATCTTGGAATTGTAAACAGTATTATGGGGATGATATGTAAGCACATGGTATTTATACAATTAATTTTGTGTATTTACACACACACCTGGGAGTGTGAATTAAAGTTTTAAATATTCCACTGTAAATGAATGAATTTTTAGTAATTGCATCTTCTCACAGCCCAACCGTAGTAGAGAATGTATGGATAGAAGGGTTCCCGAAAGCGGGGCATGACACTACCTAAAAATCAGAGTTAATTTTTCGCGTTTTGTTATTTCTATTTCATACTTACCTTTCCTCTGATCGTGACCATACTCCACTAACAAATTGGGCTGTGCGTCAATGCCAGTCCCACCATACATTTACCATGTAACTTATTTCTTCTCCAGTCATTTATAATTGTTTACATTATTTATACATCCCCTAAAGTTACTTACAAACATGTTACTGTGCTATGCTTATGTAGATACAATATGTACAAGTATATATACCTTATGTTGATGGACAGCAGTGGATATCCGGAATGCAGTACTGAGTCGCCTCAACTTCAACTGGAGATTATCTGTGGGAGAAAATGAAAGGGGTGAGCACATCAAGCTCAGTAAGGCAATCTTACGAACAAGTAGGTAACCATACTACCTACATGAACGTGGTGCCATGTATAAACCACCCTTTCTCCACACATTTTAAAACAGATGATATGAGTTATGATGTTATGTAAAACACGTTTGCACGAAAAATTCAACATGCAATTATTTCAAATCATTTCTTTCTCAATTAAAATTTTCACAATAAAGTCAGGACTCGACCCCTCCTGCGGGTGATCCTGACTCACACAAAACCATGAAAATCTATTTACATTCACACATGGGTTTGAAAAGCATGGAAATACCATCATGCAAATTTAGTTTAAAACCCAATTTGATTTCATCAAAATCGACGACATGCGAGACTAGGCAACGTCTGTATATCGGCAAATAACCAGGACTATGGCCATATGTGTCCTCGGGAGTTCCTCAGCTACACAGATCCTAGTGTGCGGGTTCTCCCATGATCGGGAATCGCCCGAGAGGTGGGTCAATCCATCTCGTCGGTCTTATCCGATCCCATGCATCCGAAGATGCCAACGTATCACAAAGATACCAACGTATCACAAAGATACCACACGGTACATCGTACTCCATGCTACTTGCACGGTACATCATACTCCGTGGACCCCCAGCCTTATCCCTCGTTCGGGCTCATCAGCTAGTCCTCCAACCCTTATCCCTCGTTCGGGCTCATCAGGTGGATCTCCAACCCTTATCCCTCGTTTGGGCTCATCAGGTTGTTTCTCTAACCCTTATCCCTCGTTCGGGCTCATCAGGTTGTTTCTCTAACCCTTATCCCTCGTTCGGGCTCATCAGGTTGTTTCTCTAACCCTTATCCCTCGTTCGGGCTCATCAGGTTGTTTTAACATGCCATGTCTCAAAACGCACGTGCGGGCCTATTTAATCGGTGACACCCAGTCTACCCGATGCTCCAAGGACGGCTTATCGCATGTTCTCATAAAAATCAGTGCGAGTGATGCTCAGCACTCTCATCAAATCAAGTAAATCTAGTGCGAGCTAAGCTCTAGCACTCTGTATGCAAACCATATGAAAAGCTGGTGCGAGCGAAGCTCCAACACCCTGTCTCAAAAATCACATAAAAATATGGTGCGAGTTAGACTCTAGCACCCTGTCACGAAAATCATATATATAGGTATACAAATCTGGTGCGAGTTGGACTCCAGCACCTATGCATGTAAAAATCTAGTGCGAGCTCTCGCTCCAGCACTAATGCATGCATCACACAAATCAAAATATCGTGCGAGCTGAGCTCTAGCACGTCACATGTCAATAAAAACACGTAGGCGGCTTTGTTTCCTCAAAACAGTTTTTCAAAACAATTATATCGTTGAAAGTATGCAATGCTGTGCATTTTCTTTCAAGGTTAGCCAGCCTACTCATGCATGCATTAAAATGTCTCCAGAACGAGCAGAAACCTCTTGTTCTTGCTCCTCCCAAATTTTTCCTAAATTTGTAAATTTTACGCTTAACAAGGGTATTTTGGTAATTTGCCCATTCGGGGCACTAAAATTATTATTTGACCTCTAGACCCTTCAGATAATTTTTAAAGACTGCATATGAACTTGAAATTTTGTAAAGTTTACCTCTAGCAGTCCGTAGAATTCCCTTACCTTAATTTCCTGTCGAGTCTGACCTTTTCTTTTCCATTGTTGTCTCGTCGCACAGTCCGATATGCTCCTAATCAAATGCCTGGAACTGCGTATCAATATTCCTCAGGTCAGATAACATACAATTTAATTGTATTTTCTATTTTCTGGGCTTAATTTAAATCATTGGGCCCATTTACCCCTATTGGGCCCGATTGCACCTTAGTGGGCCTTAATCGGCCTTAAACCCGTTTTTCACTTAATTTCCACATTATCGAGGCCTATTGGGCTCATTGGGCCTACCAACAATTTATTGGGCCTCGTTCTAACTCTCGAATAGCTAAATTTATTATTTACGACAATTTATCTAAATTTCCATAATTTAATTTAATTTATGCGGAATTTAAATTCATATCACGCATAACGATGCAAATTGTCGTAAATAACGGTCACTTACCCGAGATTCCATGCTAGTATGTAAATCGAGGCTATCTCGAGCTTTCGGTGGATGCCAATTGTTGAGCTACAAAATTCCACAATTTTCTAGGTAAGTTTTCAGCCCAAAATTAATTAAATTAAATACTCCGAAATTTAAATAGGGTCACTTTTGACCACTACTGACTTACCCGAAGCTCGATTGCATCACAGGAATTTTCCTTAACTTTTTCTCTTTTTTTTTTCCTTTTTCTTCCTTTTTTTCCTCCTCTTTTTGGCTGAACCTGTTCAGTCCGGTTTGGACCGGTTCAGACCCGTCGATTCACCCCGGTTCACTCCGGTTCAACCGGTTCACCGCCTTGTCGGTCGGTTCTCCACCGGCTTCCACCGCCAGCATCTCCGTTGGGTCGTCCGCATCACGAATCTGGGCTTGGTTCGCCTCGAGCTCGTCGGAAAATAGTCGGTCCGGCCTGTTCTCCTCCGGTCGTCGGGACCCATTTCTCCTCTTGGCCGTCGCCGGTGATTCCGGCCGTTTCGTCGGCTGCTACCTGTCTCAAAATGACCAGCTCCTCCTCCTGAACTCATCGGTGGCCTCCGTTGATGCCCAGCCGCCGTGGATCGTCGAAAATCGGGCCGTTTCTCCTCGGTTCTTTCCCTCCTCCGATCGGCTTCCTCCGGCCACTACACGGCGCATCTCCGGTACCATCTTGCTCGCCGGCCTCCCCTCTTCCTCGTCGGCTCCTCGTCGGGGGTCGTCGGTCGCCGGTGCGTCCTCGGGCTTCCTCAGTTTTCTCGGTTTCCGTTCTTCGTCTCCTTTCGCGTTTCTGATTCTTTCTTTCTTTTTTTTTGTTTTATTATTATTATTATTATTATTATTATTATAATTTATTTGATTATTTCACTATTCATTAAAATACTCCATAAAATCCAAAATATCTACACTTATATTATTTTTATTCTAATTTAATTTATTTAATTTAAATTTAATTTATTAAATATATTTTTCTCCAAATTTTCGATATTATTCCTTCGCGCTTTTCGAGATATCATTCCGGTAATTTTTTGATATTTTTAAAATTTTTGAATCTTGATCAATTGACCCAAATTGTATAATTTCCTCATTATCGATCAAGATATCTTACATCCTTATTTTTAATTAAAATTTTCTTATCGCCTTAATACCGAGTTTTGGTATTTTTTACCATTTTACCCCTGCTCTTATTTCGGAAATCAATTTTACCTGACCTTCCTTCCTACATCCCCCATCTTTTCTTATTTAATTTTCGTATTTTAATTAAATTCGGGTCTTACAATTTTAGTGTCTTAACTATTCACACCTTGTTCATACAAACCTAGAGGACAACAGCAGTAAGCAATCCGAGAGGATAGCAGCACGCCTAGAAATCGAGAGCTCTCCTATGTTCTCCTTTGTTTTGTGAAATAATTACTATTCATCTTCTGTGTTGTTTGTAACCTGCATTGCTCATTGTTTTCTGCTGCATTGTGTGATGGCACGGTGGATGTTGATGCTGGACAGCAAGAGCAAAGGTCATGTCCTGCAAGTTTGTTGCAAACTGAAACAGTTGCAGTAATACAAAGCAGAAACCATCGACGTAAGCAGTAGCTAAACGCCTAGAGCAGAAGCACTGGACCGAGGAACATCAGCTGAAGGAGGTGTTGCAGTTAGCTGGGCAGATCGAAAGCAACGCCTGGAGCAGAAGACAACTCGAGAAGTGTGGACAGACCTAGACACCCGAGAGCAGCAGGACATGCTGGAGAAAGAAGACGCTTCTGGAACCAAGAGCAGGACAAAGCACTGCTTGGAGCTGGGCAAAATCGAGAACCTTACCTGGTTCAATCTTGGAACAGCACCTGCAGCATATTAGCACCTGGAACCGAGACACACCAAGGCAAAAACAGCAGAAGCATAGTGCAGCAAGGCAGAGCCGAGAATGGAGTCTGGAGCACTTGGGGCAGTAGGACACAGCAGATCGAGAAAGCTTGGAGCAGCAGAAATGGACCTTGCCTGGAACAGCAGCACGGTCAGAACCGAGAGGCAGAGTGCAGCAGGGACAGTAGCGAAAAACGTGAAAGTCTGGAAATATGCTTTTGGAAAGACACGCGAACAGTGTTTGGAGGGACATTTGGATGGTTTAAATTTGCTTAAGGCTTGTTTGGCATTTACCTTGTGCACAATAATCCATTTTTCTTGATTAGTTCATGAAGTAGATTTAATTATGTCCTTAGCTCATTTTTATTTTTATCATGCATTAGTTAAGTTAGATCAAATTTGTTACATGCATTAGTTAAATTTTATTGTTAAATTAGTAATTATATATAGTTAGGATTAGTTTAGAGTTAATATTTTAGACATGTAGTTTTATAGTTATTTTCTTAATTTCCTAGGATTTTATTTTCATTAAGTTTTAGTTTAGTTTAAATTGCATTTTGATTAAGTAGTTTAATTGCATTTTAGGTTGGTTTAATTTTAGTTTAATTAATCTTGCTTTGTTATATTCATAATTGCATTTTATTTTAATTGCGTTAATCAATTTTAACTGTTTTAATTATTTTCGTAGGTATTGGTTTTTAATCGCGTGAAGCTCGGTAAGTAAATTTCAGCTCGATTTTATTTTCTTTATTTTATAGTTTTATTATTTTCAGTATTTTTAATTTTAAACTTAGTAGACCACCGATAATCAAAACTTCATAATTTGCTAGGATATACTTAGGGTAAGATTAACCAGTAGTTAATTAGGCTAGTCAGCTTCTCTGTGGGATGATAACTTGGGACTCAAATCCTATTATTACTTATACGACCTGTGCACTTGCGGACAATACCCTTAGGGCATGTCACTGTACCCTAGTCCAAGGCATGTACTCGCCCTCATCCAATGACCTACTTCCTTTTCTCTTCCGTCGTCGCTTTCCTCCTCGATGCAGATATATCAGCTAAAGCACTCTCAGGCTTCTTGCCCTTCTGTGGGGCAATATCGATAACCTCTTGGCAAACTCTAGCCATATGCTCTAGCTTCCTACATCTGAAGCATAATCCACTAGAAACAGGATAAGGTCTACCTCCATGAAATCTACCACATCTGCTGCACTGCTCAGTCGTAGGCCTCTGTCCTCCAATAACAACTCCTCTAGCTGGAGCTATAGCCGAGTATGCAGGAGATCTAAGAATCTTATCATGTACTTTCTCGATCCTTGGTCTCTTATCGAAGAATCTCCTCCTTCCTAGATATCTGAAACCTCGGGCACTGTCACTCATTGGCACCTATCTCAGTCTGTACCCTTACTAACTGTCCTGAACTTAGAGACATTCCTCTCATAGTCTTGCTCACAGAGTTGCACCCTGTGCACTGCCTCATCATAGGTAGAGATGTCAAATGGAACCAGTTTAGACTGTAACATTGGTATCAGTCCATCAATGAATCTGCGAACCTTCCTCATCTCGTTACTCATGGTATCGGGGTTATACCTCCCCAGGGAAAGAAATCTGGTCTCAGACTCATCTACTGAATGATTCCCCTGGTTCATGCCCAAAAATTTGGCTTGTAGCCTCCACTGGGCCGTATCTGGAACAAACTACCTCCTAAAGGCATCCAGAAATATCTCCCAACTAATCTCTGTATGTTGGGCTCTCAATATGGGTCGAGTGGACTTCCACCAATTCTCTACCATCCCCTTCAGTAGGAACATAGCAAATGCGACCATCTCTGAAGTCGTACACTCAAAGAATTCGTACAACTTCTTCATCTCTCCTATCCACTCCTCCGTCAAAACTGGGTCCTTAACCCAACAAAAAGTTGGAGGTCCAAGCTTCTAGAATTGTCGCAGTCTGTCAAGATCAAAACCATACCCCAAAACATTACCGCCCTGTCGTGAAGTAACATGAGATAATGTATCCTGAACTGGTGGGGGTATAGGTGTATCCGTAGGTTGTGGCATATAAGCTGGCTATGTAGGCATATCAGGTGCAGCTGCCTCTCCAGGCGCAGTCCTTGTATCTTGTCCCTGTTCTCCTGGCATAGTCTGTGCCAGTAGCTCAACTATGGTCTCCAGGCAACGCTTTAATCTCGTGAAATGTGCCTTGATACTCTTTGGTACCTCAGTGGGACCTGTAGTCTCATCATGGGTCTCTAGCCTACCTCTACGACCTCGAGCCCTACCTCATAATAGCTAAATTCCTGTATTTAGAACCATTAATTAGTTTGATTTTCATCTCGTATACACAATTGTAACTGAACAAAGTATAGTACTATGAGGATGTACACTTTCCTAATTACTAATATCGACTCACATCAGACCAGCTCTTGCTTTGATACCATTCTGTCATGACCTCCCCTCTTGTGACCTACCAAAATCACCCCAAATATTTTTGCATTTTACTCACCTCTCCTTCTGTCATCACTCAACACCAAATAGTTGGGCTGTGATTCGATATTAGTCACCTCAACCATATTCATTCCACCACATACATACATGTCAATATAGATATGCTATTGACTATAAATATTCTTTTCTCAAAATAAACTCATGTACATTATACAAGTGATTATACATATACATCCCCAACCGTACATTCGTTTACATAACTGTGCTTTTACAATGTTCAGTACAAAATGTTTATATGTGTATACCTCTCGTAAGATGGATATGCAGTGGATCAAGGAATACCAGTCCTCAGCCATGCCAGACTATTGTGAACGCTTTATAGAGAGGAGAAATGAAAAAGGGGTGAGCTCACAGCTCAGTAAGGAAATCAGGCAAGCGAGTAGATAACCGCACTATCTACAAAATACAATACTCATGCCTGGAAATCATTTCCTTATCGATTCATATCTAAAGCATGCATCTTTCTTGAAAACTTTATGCAATATATGCATATAGATATAAATCATTAGTTATAAAACTGAAATCATGCTGGTTTAATAAACCTCAGCAGATTATGCCAAACACTGCATTTCTCATGTAATTTCACATAAATCACATTTTATCATGCTATTCAATTAAATCAAAATAATATGCATATCATAATGTTTAAAAACATGGAAAACATGGTCTCACCCATCCCTCGGGTTACCTTTCTTACAACTCACAAAGTCACATGTTCAGGTTATAAAACCATGTGACAATTCATTCAAGAAATACCAATTTACATTGCATGAAAGGAGATAGGCGACAACATGTTTCGAGATTAGGATCAAAACTTATTTTTCATGATCCCAGGCTACATAGTACACGGTGTGCGAGGTCTCACATTTGTTATAACAGGAGGTGGGTCTCTAAGACCAGTATTTTCACATGTAATCCTTATGATTCTTAAAGTATACAATTGTTCATGTAATATGAATCATAAGTGTTGTAAGGTCTGTAAATTTGATGTACACACTTGTTATGTGAGTTCGTAATGTACACACAAGTTTCGTCATGCATGAGTTATAAGAAATGGACCTTTGTAAGTGATAAATGTGGAATGAATGCAAAATGAGAAGTGAAGTAAATTGAAATGAAGTTAACTTATAAATCTAGGATGAAATTTAGCTAAGTATGCTGCAAAGCAAGGGGAGATCGATCTCTCCTTCAAGCCAGATCGATCTTGGTATGCTACTGCCAAGCAAGGATCAATCTCATCCTCAAGTAGATCGATCTCCTTATGTCTCGGCCATAAGCAGATTGATCTCATTCCTCTGGCAAATCGATCTCTGAAGCTCTCTGCCTGGTTAAGATCGATCTCATGCTTTTCGATAGATCGATCCCACATGTTGAAAAACTGAATGTCGAGAGACTTAAAGCAGGAGAAGATCGATCCCTCATTTATGAAGATCGATCTCATAGGGTGAATTCTATATAAAGGAGCACGACATTTCACTTCTTCTGTAGAAAACATCAAACCTTTCCTTTTTTGAAAACCAAGTGACCTAGTTTCCCTCTCTAAAGTATCAACACCTTCCATTGAGATTGGAGAAAATTTTATTTCAAAAAATTTGTTCATAGAGTGGAGAGGATCAACATAGTTGGGAACGAGAGGTAGAATCACTGAATCGAAGCAGAAAAAGGAGTTTTTCTCAAAGATGTGAAAAAAGAGAAAAGTTGATATTGGTAAGATTTCAATGCAACAATCTCATGTATGTTGATCTATACACTTGTACGAGTTGATTGGTATATAGAGTGATGGTTGAAACATTTTGGTTCATGCCTAATCTTTCAAGACCTATAAATGGCTTAAGGTGTTAAAATAAGAGAAGGATTGGTAGGCATGGATTTAATAATGAATTAAGTATGCATAGATGTTATTGAGCATGTATATTTGCTTGTCTAATAGTTTGGTAAACTCCATGTGCTAGGAACAGTAATAAGTGAAAATAAGCATATGAGGTATTCGATGAAATGCCAAAATGAAATGAAATAATGAACATGAGGTATTGTAAGCTTAACATCGGTTTAATAGGAATTAATAGACTTGAGGAGTCTAACGGATTCTCGAGGATAAGTTATATACTCGAAATGGACTTATGAAAGAGTAAGGTCTGATAATGATGTAACGAGGTCCAATGAGATATAAATGGCCTAATGCATTGATTTGAATATCATGCAAGTGAAATGAAGTATATGAAAGTATACTGATGTGTGTAGTACACAATTTCAGCTCCAGAAGATATCATTGGAGTCGATAAGACCAGACCAAGAGCTGTGGAAATTGAAGGAAAGTAATTCGAGCGTGATTCAAGGTAAGGGACTTATGCGACCTATTAAAGATAGGTATACATATGTTTTCTTACCTGTTGTGTGCAAATGTATGTGATAAATATATAGATATTGATATATCTAGATGAAAACTATGTATGAGAATAAGTTTATGAGTATGAGTTGCATGACTTCTATGTTATTATTATGAAAAGAGGTTTTACAAATGTTTTAAGAAAGAGAAATGATAGATTGGCTCCTGAATTAATAATTTGCATAAAAAGCTTTTAACAAGTGATTGAAGGGAGATTGCCCTCTCACTCACACATAGTGAATAGGGCCTTCTATTTTCTTTTCTGTGTGAAATCGTGCTAGAGCCTAAGTGGCGAGGGTAGGTTTACCAGCCTTGCTTGTAAAACCTTTTTAAAAAAGGATTGTTGAGAAAAGCAAAAGGGTGCTCGATGCCTCGGGTGATGCTGTGTGTTCAACTCGAGAGCTTGCACTAGATTTTGGGAATCATGCTAGAGCCATAGAGTACTGCTCAGTGATCTTGCTTTGATTATGCTCGTATGTAACCCCCTCGATTTAAAGTGATGGGATAACCGTGCTCGATGCCTCAGATATGTTGTGCGTTCTTACGCTGAGTTGCTCGCATGTGGTCTCTTGAGCTTCTGTGTGATAAATAAAATCATGCTCGATGCCTCAGGTGATACTGGGTGTTCCACTCGAGAGCTCGCGCAAGAGTTTATGAGATTGCTATGTAATGAGTACAAATCCATGTTAGAACCGTTGTGTATTACTGTTTGTCTTGCACAGACCTACTCATACGAGATTTTAAGACAATGGAAATGGGTGATAAGGATCCACAGGAGTACGATGTACCGTGAGCGTTAGCCATGGAGTACGATGTGCCATGATTTGAGTATGAGCTGAAAGGATGGTTGATCCACCTCCCCAAGCATAGGGTTTCCACACACCTGATCAGTGTTGCCTGGAATTTGACTATGGCCATAAGTCTTTTTATATCTGTGTGATATGACATTGTCACTACCATGTGAGGTGACATATGTCTCCCCTGCTGTGTGTCTGGGGATATGATAACCTATAATTTATGTCTCAAGTATATTGATTTGCTAAATGTAAAGCATTTTCTAAGTATGCACTGCGTGAATTGGAATATGCTGTGTGAAGCGGTGTGATTTTGTGTGAATATGCATATACCTATCTAGAAAATTAACAGTTTCGCATTGAGGGAAGTTATTTTAAAGAAAATGCATATCTTTATAAGGAAAATGAATATATATGTATTTTAGGCATGTAGATAGTGTAGTTATCTACCTGCTTTCATATTTTCCTTACTGAGCGTGTTAGCTCACCCCCTTATTTCTCCTCCATAGATTCTACTCAGTAGTGAGTACACTGTAGTCGTCCCTGCTATCATGTTGCTTCAGTCATCCAACAGTATAGAGAGGTATACACTTGAGATGAACAATTTTGTATCCTGTAAACTAATGCACAGTAATGTTGGTGTCCTTATTTTGGGGGATGTATATAATAGGAACTGATGTAAACGCTTCCGCATATATGTATATATATATATATATAAAATTCCAATTTCTATTCTATTTCAATTGTATAAATTTATTAAACTATAAATGGATGAGATGGATTGGATGTTGACTCACAGCCCAACTGTAAGTGGTAAGGTAATGGTCACAGATAGAGAGGGAGGGTCGTGATAGAATTAATGGTATCAGAGCGGAGTTGGTCTGATGTGAGTCAATATCCATAGTTAGGAAATTATACATCCCCAAAGTACTATGCATTATTAGGATATAATTATGTATACCAAGCTGGAAAAATATGACAGAGACACTTATTTTGAGTATACAAGATGTCTGATAGACGACGTACTTGTAGAGGAGAGAGTTTGTGCTCTCAAGGGCGTAGAGATGAGCCCGAGAGAAGCAGTGGGTCTAGTTCTAGTAGAGATCTACCTAATCTTAGTGAGGTCGCTGAGGAACTTATAGCGCAATTACAGCGCAGTGTAGACATGGTCATGGAGATGTTACACAGGCAATGGCCAGATCCGAGGGTAGATAGGAGAACCCTGCTGGTCAGGCTCCTGCTCCTGAGAGACAAGAGCCAGCACAGCCTGCACCGAGACCTCGAGCTGCAGAGGTAGAGATTCTTGCACCCCCTCCAGTTCAGGATATTCCCCCACTAGTTCAGGATCTTGTAGCTCCACAACAGGCTGGTGGTGAAGGAGTGTATGATTGTGATCTAGAAAGGTTGAGAGAATTTCGAAAGTTCAGACCACCTTCATTTAATGGGATGAAGAACTCAGCGTTTGCTGAGCATTGGATACGTAGTATGGAGAAGCTCTACCAATTTTTCTATTACTCTGACACCGAGAAGGTCACCTTTGAAGCTTTTGTATTAGAGGATGAGGCCGAGCATTGGTGGATGGCCACATAGTCGATGTTGAGTGCACAGCACCCGGTTGTGACATGGGATATATTCTTGGATGCCTTTAGGAGGCAGTACATTCCAGCCACTGCTCAGAGAAAGATGCAAATGGAATTTATGACATTTACTTAGGGGAACCGAATAGTGGATGAGCATGAGTCTGGATTCACATCCCTGGGTAGGTATGATACAGTCACTATGAGCCTTGAGGACAGAAAGGTTCAAAAATTTCTTGAGGGACTGAGACCTTTCATTAGAGCTCAATTAGCTCCGTTTTATATTACCATTTATGATGAGGTAGTACGCAGAGCTCAGCTGTGTGAGGAAGATTATGAGTTGCATGCCTTAGAATTTAGCAGGAGTGGTAAAGGCAGAGATAGAGACCGAAAGAGGTTGATTGATGATAGAGGGTTCAGAAAAGACTAAAGGTTATTCGGTAAGGGGCCTAAGATTGATGAGGTATGAGAGAGGCCTGCAAAGCCTCTAGCTCATCCAACTTTTTCTGCAGCTTTTAGGGGCATAGTTTTTGGCGAACCTCGACCTACCATAGAGCACTGCAGGACGTGTGGTAGATATAATGGGAGTAGACCATGCTCTTTTATAAGATCCTGTTATAGATTTGGTAAAGCAGGGTATATAGCTTGTGAATGCCCAAAGCTGATTGATACAGCCCCACAGAAGGGCAAAGAGCCAAAGAAGGCTACAGTCGAGACACCTACACCTAAGAGGAAGGCCACAGCTGAAGAGAAAGGAAAGCAAGTTGTTGGTCGAGGGCGAGTGTTTGCATTAGACTAGGCATCTGCATAGGCTTCCTCAAATGGGATTAAAGGTACCATCCTTGTCTTTGATTTTGAAACATTAGCATTAATTGATCCTAGTGCCACGCATTCATTCATATTGCCTTCATTTGCATGTAAACTGTGTGAAGATGTGAAACTTGTACCCTTAGGTAGAGTTTTACTTATAAGTACCACAGTGAAAGACAATGTAATGACGAAGTATGTATGTAAGAGTTGTAAATTTAAAAATAGGGGAAAAGGACATGTCGATCGATCTCATCCTATTAACTATGAAACATTTCGATGTAATACTAGGAATGGATTGGTTGGTTGCAAACCATGCTGTTTTAGACTGTTATGCTAAGACAATAGTTTTTCCATCGTTGAAAAGTACATTGTAAGATTTGCAAAGTAATGAAAGAAGTAGTAAGTTAATTTTTGAGGATAGATGATTTTGCTAACGAATATAATAATAATGTGTTGAAGGTTTTATCGCCTATGTGGTTGACTTGGATAAGGTGTACTCAGATATAGTTGACATCCCAGTGGTTAGAGAACTCCTCGATGTCTTTCTGGAAGAATTACTAGGGTTGCCACGAGGCAAAGAAATGGAATTTTGTATTGATTTGGTGCTTGGAACGGAACCGATATCTAAACCACCATAGAGAATGGTTCTGATTGAATTGGAGGAGCTAAAGAAGTAATTACAAGAGTTGCTGGACAAGGGGTTCATCAGACCGAGTGTATTACCTTGGGGAGCACCGGTTCTGTTTATAAAGAAGAAAGATGGGAGCCTCTGATTGTGTATAGATTATCGGTTGTTGAATAAGGCTACCATCAAGAATAAATATCTCCTTCCATGGATTGATGATCTATTGGATCAGTTGCAGGGAGAACAAGTCTTTTCGAATATTGATATGAGGTTTGGGTATCATCAGTTGAGGATTCGGAGTGGAGATGTACCTAAGACAGCGTTTCGGACCCGTTATGGCCACTATGAGTTTTTGGTTATGCCATTTGAGTTGACGAATGCTCCTGCAGTGTTTATGGCTCTAATGAATGATGTATTTAAGCCATACCTAGATAGATTCATGATTTTCTTTACAGATGACATATTGGTGTACTCGAAGTCCAAGGAAGAGCTGATAATTCTATATTTTTAGAATTATTTGTGCTTAATTTCCTACTTAATTATTTAAATCCCCAATTTATTTTGTTAATTATCCCCTTTATTTAATTTAAATTCTCATGTTTGTAGATAAATTAAATCCAAATGAATTTTGAATATTTCGGTAGAAAATGGACCGAAATTGAGCTAAAATTGAGATTGGACCACGCGGACAACACAAGCCTAGCACATCCAATTGGACAAAAAGACAGATGACATGGAAATTTTATTTTTCAATGAGCCAATGGTGTGAAGACAAGTGGCCAAACAATGTCAACTCATCTAGGATGAAAATATTACAATTGTACCCCTAAGTGTTTGTATAAATAGAAAAAGATGTCAATTGAAAAAGGGGAGCCTAGGTTAGAATAGAGGTAAATTAGGGTAGAATAGTTTTTTTTTTTGGTTAACAAAAAAAGTTTTTTTTCCTTGTTTTGGAGGATTCGGCCGCATGATTTTTTTCTTCTAGCTTCCATTTTTTTTCTCCATAGCTACTATTTTATTCAACTTGTTTTATTATGAAAAATTCTTCTCTTTAATTTATCAGTATCATTGCTTAGAAATATTTGTTTATCATTTTAGTTTGCTTCAATAGTCATCATCTTGTTTTTGCTATATGTTTTAATCCCCTTTCGGTTATAGTCTAAAGTATTTGCAAATCTTTAATCACCAATGCCGATCTAATATGTTGGGATAATTCTGTGCATCGATTGGTAATAATAGAAGGGTGGAACAATATCGATTTGGTGGAGGAATGACTGAAACCGTGGCTACTAAAAGAAACCGAGACCACAGGGATTCTGCATTTGTGTTAAAACTTTCTCCAGCTTCTGTTTAATTTTCAGTCACTGCTTTTACTTATATCTATATATTTTCTTTTTACTAGTGTTAGTCTTCTACATTCTTCTAGGTTTCAATTACATTTGTTGGTTTTTCTGCATGGTACCGAAGGGTTTGATGATGGAATAAGGCTGCTGGAAATGATGCGATTGGAATCATGTATTATACTCCAGTGATCGGAGCAGAATAGCAACTTGGGAGGGCTGAGTTTGCCGGTGTACTAGTTGAATCGGGTAAAGTGACGATGGCCAGACCGTGAGCTTACAGTGAACTGGGATTGATAATCTTGCTCTGTTTTGCTGCCCCCGTACTGTTCATGTTAATTTCCAGTTTTATAAGCTTTATTTCCTTTTTTTTCCGATTCTTTTTAGTTGTTTGATCTCCATGGTTTTTACTTTTCATTTGGGTGGAGAGGGGCTGAGTGACACAGCCTTTCTTCCCCAAGTTTTCAGGTTCAAATCTTAATTAAAGTTTTTTTTTTTCAATTCTCCGTTTAAAACGGTAAACTTTCTTCAAGTTTTCTTTAATTTCTCTGCACTGTTTGATATATATTTTTGCTGGCCATTTCTATTCAACTCTTTTCTTTTCTGTTTCAAGTTTAATTTAGTTTCAAGGTTGGGTGCAGTAGGAGGAGATTTGGCTATGTTTGTAGAGCACCACTGGTTTGTGCTTGCTGCTTTGCCATAGATTGTTGTTTAGTGGTTGCTACTTGGTTTCGGTCTTCTAACTGCGACTCTGCTATTAGGTTCATTGCTGCTTGCTGTGTGAAGAAGTTGGAAGCAGAGGTTGAAGTGGTGTAGGATGCTTGGCTATGCGTGGCATGCCTTGAAACGAAGCCATGGCTAAAATAGGCTGTGAAGACTGGACGCATGAGATACTGTTTAGTGCTGAAGTAGGGCAATAGTATGGTGTTTGTAGAGGTTAGATGTAGAGGACAGATGCAGCGTAGCTGGGTAGGTCGAGCCGCACCGTTGGTAGCCAAGTAGGCCTGGGCAAACCGTGAACACCTGCAGCAGATAGCACACCGAAAGCTAACCGAGAGCAGGCAGTCTGGATGCCTGGCACAGGGTAGTAGCAGAGGACTGGCTGAGCATGCCTGGAAAATAACCAAAAATCTAGAAAGACAAGTGAACAATGTCTGGAGGGATTTATTGGATGATTTAAACTTAAGGCCATGTTTGGCACATTTGCATTGTAGCTTAAATCCATTTTCATGCATTTTTAGAATAGTTAATTCCAATTTAATTTGTTAGCATAAGAAGTTATGATTTTAATTTTATTTGCATGATTAGTTATAGTTCAATTTATTGATTAGTCTAGAATTTAGATTTAATTATGCCCTTAGGTAATTTTTATTTTTATTAGAATTAATTTAGATTAAACTTAATTCATGCATTTTTATTTTAAGTTTGTTTAAAGTTTAGTTTAATTAAATTTTATTGCTTTATTTTCATAATTGCATTTTATTTTAATTGCGTTAATTAGTTTTAACTGTTTTAATTTCCTTTGTAGGTTTTTTATTTTAATTGCGTGGAGCACTGTAAGTAATTTTGCTCAGTTTTAATTTCTTTATTTTATAGCTTTTATTATTTTATTGCTTTCAGTATTTTTAATTCTAGCTATGTAGATCACCCACCTTAATTTTATAATTTGCTAAAATATACTTAGGGTAAGATTAACCGGTAGTTAATTAGGCTGATCAACTTCTCTGTGGGACGATAACTCGGGAGTCAAATCCCATTATTACTTGTACGACCCGTGCACTTGCGGACATTACCTTTAGGGCGTGTCAAGTTTTTGGTGTCGTTGCCGGGGAAGTTTTAATTAGTCGTTAATTAATATCGGTGAAATTATGCTTTGGTGCAATTCTAGCTTGTAAATATTTAGGTTGTTAATATTTAGAAGTTTAATCTAGATTAGTTAATTAAAAAAAAATTCAAAAATTTTAAAATTCAAAAAAAAATTTTCTAAGGACTTTATGATGTTTGCATGCGTAGAGCTAAAAGTTTTGATTACTTTCCTCTAGATCCTGAAATTGAATGTACTCTTAGAAAAAATGGAAAGGACTCTAGGAAATTTATAGCTCCGCTGCAAAACACAATGACAGAAAATAGGAAAATTAAAACCGTTGGAGATTATGCAATGCCGACGATTGGAGGATATTATTCCGGCATTAGGCCACCAGCTGTCCCTACAAATAACTTTGAAATTAAGCTCGCAATCCTCCAGATGATTCAGACTTCTTTACAGTTCAGTGGGCTTCCACACGATGACCCACATGCTCACCTTGGGCTATTCCTGGACTTGTGCAACACGTTCAAACATAATGGATTATCTGATGATGCGTTTAGGCTTAGATTATTCCCCTTCTCACTTAGGGATAGGGCGAGACACTGGTTAACCTCCCTGCCTCCAGGATCCATTTCTACATGGGACTAGTTAGCCCATCAATTTCTATCTAAGTTTTTCCCTCCCTCTAAAATGGCCCAACTCCGTAGTAATATATCTTCCTTTGCCCAGTACAACTCTGAATCTCTTTATGAAGCATGGGAACGATATAAGGAGCTTCTTAGGAAGTGTCCTCACCATGGCCTACCTTTGTGGCTGCAAGTCCAAACCTTCTACAACGGACTTACAAGCCAGAATAGGACCATTGTTGACGCTGCTGTAGGCTGAGCCTTGATGTGCAAAACAGAGGAGGAAGCTTACGAGCTTTTAGACAAGATGGCGACTAACAACTATTTATGGTCCTCGGAGAGGGAATTGCCAAAGAAGTCGGTGGGTATTTATGAGCTCGACACACTGTCTACCTTGACCTCTCAAATTGCTAATCTTACGAAGAAGGTAGAGTCGCTCAGTACCTAGCATAATCCTTCCTCCAATCTAATCCTGTTTATTCTATCCAAAGTCCTTTTCTCTCCTGCGAGCTGTGTAGTGGTACCCACTCTGTAGATAGGTGTCTGCTCAACTTAGAATCAGTTCAGTATGTTGCCCCTTCTCAAACGCAACAGAACAACCCTTTTTCAAACACCTATAATCCAGGTTGGAGAAACCATCCTAACTTCTCCTGGAGCCAAAACCAAGCGCAAACTTCTAGCTCTAGACCTGTAGGACTCCCTAGTTTTCAAGCTCCACTGGTTCAAGTACCACCACAGCCGCAATTTCCATTTCATCCGCCTTCTCATCACCTATACCCACATCATCCATCACCACCATCACCACCTATCCAGCCACAGCATATACTTGCACCAACACTTGCAGCTGAGAAGAAGCCCTCACTTGAGGAAATGTTCACAACTATCTTGCAAAATCAAGCTGCTCAATTAAGAACTTAGAGGTTCATGTAGGACAAATAGGAAACACTTTTAGTCAACATCCTCAAGGGACCCTCCCCAGTAACACTGAAGCTAATCCTGTTAGGCAAAGGGAGGGTAAGGAACATGTTAAATCCATCACCCTTAGGAGCGGCAAAGAGCTAGAGGAGCCACAAGTTAAGTCCAATCCTGTTGAGCCTATAGTTGAAGAACTCATAAGTCCCAAAGAAGCAGCTCAGAAAGAGCAGGAACATCAGGATCAAGCTGCAAAGGAATCTAAGTCAGGCGCTTCTTCATCTTTACCTTCTTCTTCTTCACAACCTTCCTCTCCATCTGATGTTACACTTGTTACCACTACACTTCCTCTAGTTAGACCCCCATTACCATTTTCTCAGAGGTTCAAAAACCAGAAGCTTGATCAGTAGTTTGCTAAATTTCTTGAGGTTTTTAAAAAGCTTCACATTAACATTCCTTTCGCGGATGCTTTAGAGAAAATGCCTAGTTATGTGAACATTATGAAGGATATCCTCTTGAGGAAGAGAAGATTAGAGGATTATGAGACAGTGGCCTTGACTGAGGAGTGTAGTGCCATTATTCAGAGGAAATTACCCCTCAAGCTCAAAGATCTAGGTAGTTTTACCATACCTTGCACCAAAGGAGATCAGTTCTTTGGTAGAGCCCTTTGTGATCTAGGAGCTAGTATAAACCTTATGCCTTGGTCCATATACCAGAAGCTAGGAATATGAGATGCAAACCCACCACAGTGACCCTTCAATTAGCTGATAGATCCATTAAATATCCGAAGGGGATAATTGAGGATGTGCTAGTTAAGGTGGACAAGTTTATTTTCCCTGTAGATTTTATCGTGTTAGATATGGAGGAAGACAGGGAAGTCCCCATTATTCTAGGCAGACCTTTCCTAGCTACTGGTAGGACATTAATTGACGTACAAAAAGGGGAATTAACCATGAAAGTCTTAGATTAGGAGGTGACATTTAATGTTTTCAAACCTTTGAAGCTCCCTGATGACTCTCAAGAGTGTTTTCAGATAGAGATTAATAAGGATATAAGGCTTGAGCACAAGAATTCTCAAAGAAGGAGGGAAGTAGCTAGAGCTCAGGAGGAGTTAACTATCAACATTCGGTCACCACTATGGCTAATCCTCCTACTCTTCGTATTGCTGCTGAGTGTTGTGTTCTTCAGCTGCATTTGAAGTGGTTGTATTTTTCTTTTCACATTGTATATAGTTCTTTTTCTTTTTCTTTTTCTTTTCTATTGTTTCTTTCTTTGTTTATTTTGCAGGTTTATTTTCTAAGTTTTACGCTTTCAATAAAAGCTTCAGTTGTTCATCAACATCAGATAGGGGAGTACTATGTTCTTGAGCTTAATTGTTCATATTATCTGCACACTGAGGACACTGTGCACTTTAAGTTTGGGGGAGGGGATATTACTTGAGCATTTTTAAAAAATTTGGGCAAAATTGAAAATTTTTTCAAATTTTTTTTGAAAATCTGAGCTTAAACTGTTTGATTTTGGGATGATTTAGTACTCAGCATGTAGTTTTCTCATATTTCGATGATATGACCCCATGATTAAGTCTAATTTTGATTGACTAAGAAGCATGATTATAGGAAAAACATGAAGTTGAATTCTTGAATTTGTCTTAATTCTGATTGTGATTTCCTCATCTTATGCACATGTCATGTCATGAATCTATATATTTATTTAGAGAAAGCTTATATGGACTTAGGATTGCATTTGTTCAGTTGATTTTGTACATCATATTCTAGAATTTGTTTGATCTAATCTCAAGGCGAAATATTAGATCACACTTAATTAGGAAGATGATTTAGGCAATCTTTGGATCATTTGAGCCTTTCTAGCCTTCCTTGTACATATTTTAGCCCTAGTCACCCATCTGGGCCAAATAAGTATTTCTCTGTAAATACACCTGCTTATAATTTTCCTTAGCTTAAATACTTTGTTCCTATCCCCTACCCCGAAAGCATGAAAGTCATTGGGATATATTTTGAGCTTTGTACATATGGGTGTCTGGTGATAGTGAATGTTCAAAGAAAAAAATGAAAAGAAAATGAAAGAAAAAGAAGAAAAAAATACAAAAATAGAAAAAAATGTTTAGTGAAATAAATAAGTTTGGGGGAATAAATTTGAGCTCTTACATTAAGAACCTAGAAGTAATGCATGTTAAGGGGTAATTAAACCTAAATCGAGTTTATCATACCTTAACCCCAGCCTTACATTACAAGCTTAATGAAGTCCTATTGATCTTTAGTTAAGTGTGACTACATTAGTGGAGAGAGAAGTGAAAAGCAAACTTATGGGAAAGATCACATGTCTTTGACTTTGCATTCACTATGTTTTCATAATCTAATCCGGATAATGTACTGTGAAGTGACTTTGACATTTTTCACAGACTCACGAGGAGTCCAATTTGAGTTAGGGCTTATGATTGAATAATTCTAAGTGTTGGACTTGTAATTGTGAGTCTTTGAATTCATAGTCTGTACTTTTTCTTTGAGGATAATATTAGGGAAATTATTGTGTTTAGTACTTTTCATTCCTACAATTATTTTGTTTTGCTTGAGGACAAGCAAAAGCTCAAGTTTGGGGGTGTGATAATTCTATATTTTTAGAATTATTTGTGCTTAATTTCCTAATTAATTATTTAAATCCCCAATTTATTTTGTTAATTATCCCCTTTATTTAATTTAAATTCTCATGTTTGCAGATAAATTAAATCTGGATGAATTTTGAATATTTCGGTAGAAAATGGATTGGAATTGAGCTAAAATCGAGATTGGACCACGCGGACAACACGAGCCTAGCACATCCAATTGGACAAAAAGACAGATGACATGAAAATTTTATTTTTTAAGGAGCCAATGGTGTGAAGACAAGTGGCCAAACAATGTCAACTCATCTAGGATGAAAATATTACAATTGTACCCCTAAGTGTGTGTATAAATAGAAAAAGATGTCAATTGAAAAATGGGAGCCTAGGTTAGAATAGAGGTAAATTAGGGTAGAATAGTTTTTAATTTTTTTTTGGTTAACTGAAAAAGTTTTTTTTTCCTTGTTTTGGAGGATTCGGCCGCCTGATTTTTTTCTTCTAGCTTCCAGTTTCTTTTCTCCATAGCTGCTATTTTATTCAGCTTGTTTTTTTATGAAAAATTCTTCTCTTTAATTTATCAGTATCATTGCTTAGAAATATTTGTTTATCATTTCAGTTTGCTTCAATAGTCATCATCTTGTTTTTGCTATATGTTTTAATCCCCTTTCGGTTATAGTCTAAAGTATTTGCAAATCTTTAATCATCAATGCCGATCTAATATGTTGGTATAATTCTGTGCATTGATTGGTAATAATAGAAGGGTGGAACAATATCGGTTTGGTGGAGGAATGATTGAAACCGTGGCTACTGAAAGAAACCGAGACCACAGGGATTCTGCATTTGTGTTAAAACTTTATCCAGCTTCTGTTTAATTTTCAGTCACTGCTTTTACTTATATCTATATATTTTCTTTTTACTAGTGTTAGTCTTCTGCATTCTTCTAGGTTTCAATTATATTTGCTGGTTTTTCTGCATGGTACCAAGGGGTTTGATGATGGAATAAGGCTGCTGGAAATGACGCGATTGGAATCGTGTATTATACTCCAGTGATCGGAGCAGAATAGCAACTCGGGAGGGCTGAGTTTGCCGGTGTACTAGTTGAATCGGGCAAAGTGACAATGGCCAGACCGTGAGCTTGCAGTGAACTGGGATCGATAATCTTGCTTTGTTTTGCTGCCCCCGTACTGTTCATGTTAATTTCCAGTTTTATAAGCTTTATTTCCTTTTTCTTTTTCGGTTCTTTTTAGCTGTTTGATCTCCATGGTTTTCACTTTTCATTTGGGTGGAGAGGGGCTGAGTGACACAGCCTTTCTTCCCCAAGTTTTCAGGTTCAAATCTTAATTAAAGTTCTTTTCAATTCTCCATTTAAAACGGCAAACTTTCTTCAAGTTTTCTTTAATTTCTCTACACTGTTTGATATATATTTTTGATGGCCATTTCTGATCAACTTTTTTCTTTTCTATTTCAAGTTTAATTTAGTTTTCAAGGTTGGGGGCAGTGGGAGGAGATTTGGCTATGTTTGCAGAGCACCACTGGTTTGTGCTTGCTGCTTTGCCACAGATTGCTGTTTAGTGGTTGCTACTTGGTTTCAGTCTTCTAACTGTGACTCTGCTAATGGGTTCATTGCTGCTTGCCGTGTGAAGAAGCTGGAAGCAGAGGTTGAAGTGGTGTAGGATGCTTGGCTATGCGTGGCATGCCTTGAAACGAAGCCATGGCTAAAATAGGCTGTGAAGACTGGACGCATGAGATACTGTTCGGTGCTGAAGCAGGGCAATAGTATGGTGTTTGTAGAGGTTAGATGTAGAGGACAGATGCAGCGTAGCTGGGCAGGTCGAGCAACACCGTTGGCAGCCAAGCAGGCCTGGGCAAACCATGAACACCTACAGCAGATAGCACACCGAAAGCGAACCGAAGGCAGGCAGTCTCGATGCCTGGCGCATGGTAGCAGCAGAAGACTGGCCGAGCATGCCTGGAAAATAACCAAAAATCTGGACAGACAAGTGAACAATGTCTGGAGGGATTTATTGGATGATTTAAACTTAAGGCCATGTTTGGCACATTTGCATTGTAGCTTAAATCCATTTTCATGCATTTTTAGAATAGTTAATTCTAATTTAATTTGTTAGCATAAGAAGTTATGATTTTAATTTTATTTGCATGATTAGTTATAGTTCAATTTATTGATTAGTCTAGAATTTAGATTTAATTATGCCATTAGGTAATTTTTATTTTTATTAGAATTAATTTAGATTAAACTTAATTCATGCATTTTTATTTTAAGTTTGTTTAAAGTTTAGTTTAGTTAAATTTTATTGCTTTATTTTCATAATTGCATTTTATTTTAATTGCGTTAATTAGTTTTAACTGTTTTAATTTCCTTTGTAGGTTTTTTATTTTAATTGCGTGGAGCACTGTAAGTAATTTTGCTCAGTTTTAATTTCTTTATTTTATAGCTTTTATTATTTTATTGCTTTCAGTATTTTTACTTCTAGCTATGTAGATCACCCACCTTAATTTTATAATTTGCTAAAATATACTTAGGGTAAGATTAACCGATAGTTAGTTAGGCTGATCAACTTCTCTGTGGGACGATAACTCGGAGTCAAATCCCATTATTACTTGTACGACCCGTGCACTTGCGGACATTACCTTTAGGGCGTGTCAAGAGCATGAGCAGCATTTGAGAACAGTGTTACAGACCCTCAGAGATCAGAAGCTGTATGCTAAACTCAACAAGTGTGATTTCTGGCTGAGTGAGATATCATTTTTGGGTCCTGTAGTCTCGAGAGACGGTGTATCAGTGGATTCATCCAAGATAGAGGATGTGATACAGTGAGAAAGACCCAAGACGGTTACAGAAATTCGCAGCTTCCTGGGTTTAGCAGGTTATTACCGACGGTTTGTTGAGGGATTCTCTAAGCTGGCTGCTCCATTGACACGTCTCACACGAAAGAATGTTGCATTCGAGTGGAATGTTAAATGTGAAAGACGTTTTTGCGAGTTAAAGCACAGACTGACCACCGTACCTATTCTCACCATACCCACCAGCTCAGGAGGTTACTCAGTGTATACAGATGCCTTGGGATAGGGACTGGGCTTTGTTTTAATGCAGGATGGGAAGGTAGTAGCCTACGGTTCTAGACAACTTAAGAACCATATGAGGAACTACCCGACCCATGATTTAGAGTTGGCAGTCATGGTATTTGCTTTGAAAATATGGCGCCACTACTTGTACGGTGAGAAAGTTCAGGTGTATACAAATCATAAGAGCCTCAGATATCTGTTTTCACAAAAAGAGTTGAATATGAGGTAGAGAGCTTCTAAAAGATTATGAGTACGAGATATTGTACCATATAGGTAAGGCTAATGTCGTGGTTGATGCCTTGAGTAGAAAGAGCCTCGAAATGGTATCGCACATGATGGTCAGGGAATATGAGCTACATGAGCAGTTTGCTCACCTCAGGTTAGATATAAACCCTCTTGATATTGACAGAGACTGTGTGATAGCTAGCCAGTGAGTGGAATCGGATTTCATTGACCGGATACGCCAAGCACAGCATGCCGATCTACTGTGTGAGGATTGTGCGAGTCAGATTCAAAGGAGTGATGTGGTTGATTTCTTAGTGAGTGATGATGGCCTACTGAGGTTTAGAGGTAGAATTTGCGTTTTCGATGACCTAGAGCTAAAGAGATTGATTTTGACAGAAGCTCATTCATCGAGATATACATTGCATCCGGGGAGTAGCAAGATGTACCAGTGTGACGCCTTGAAAGCACGAAAAACAGGGAAAATTTAAAACTTTTTCACATCCATTCATAATAAAGGGTGCATTCCTGTGCAGTGTCTTACATTATCATACATATTATACCTCAGGATCTCATCATCTCATAATTGTATTTCATCCAATTTACATTACACAATTCAAGGTTAATTAATCCTAATACATCCCATACATCATTGTACAATAAGTGTCTATAATTACAACTGTAGTCTAGGTACATGAAAAGATAAATTATACCTCAAATACAATATATGGCCTGGAGCTCAAGTCCTCCACTAGCAACTACTCCGTACGTCGCAGGAAAAACTCTCTTCACTTAAAGAAATTTGGGGGGAAGAGAAAACAGAGTGAGCTTCTAAATCGCTCAGTAAGAGGGTAAGGGACTCGTTAATAAAACAATGATTTGCACAACACAATCATTTTGTCTTGTAGTTGAAATTCAATTAAAACGTGACATGAACTCATTAAAACATCATTCTCAACTCACTTCTCTGAAATCATGTAAAAATATGAGTGTACATAACTCAGTACAAATCACAGTCACAAGCATGTGGAAATGAAAATGCAATAATGGCTTTTCTCATTAAAACTTGATAAAAATCACCTCAATAGCATGCACGTGGCACAGCCACAAAACACAGCTCATGTGTATAAAAAGGAGATTAGGCAATAAAACTCATATAAAACTCGTTATGGCACATCATAATAAATCTCCTCTGTGTGCACATCCTAGGCATCCTCATAAGAGGGAGCATCGACATATGGTCATGTACATGGTATATTAGACTTACACGTTACCAGAACAAGGCCCGACCTTACATGCTACCAAAACAATGCCTCTCCTCATGCACACTATCACGTGGTCCTGGGTAAGTTTCCAGGCGGCCCACTCTATCGGTCTTACATACTACCAAAGCAAGGCCACCCAGCGTTACCAGAACGGGGGTCATCTCACGTTACCAAAACAGAGGCATCTCTCGTTACCCAAACAGAGGAATATCAGACTTACATGCTGTCACACCCCACTTCCGGGAACCCTTCTATCCACACTTACTCTAATACGGTTGGGCTGTGAGAAGATGCAATTACTAAAATTCATTCATTTATAGCGGAAGATTTAAAACTTTAATTCACACTCCCAGGTGTGTGTGTAGGTATACAAAATCAATTGTATAAATACCATGTGCTTACATGTCATCCCCATAATACTGTTTACAATTCCAAGACATGACTGCGCGATACAATAAATTAGATACAAAATACTCGTGTAAACAAATCTTATACCTTTGCGGATTGTGGGAGCTGTTTGACACAAAAGACCTAGAGACCACCACTCTCTTACTTCTCAGTACCTGGAGGGGGAAAATAGTGGGATGAGCAAACCACAGCTCAATAAGGAAATGTATGCTAGCAGGTAGATATCGTACTACCTACATAGCCCATGCATGCATAAACTAAAACCATGTTTTCATTATAAATGGAAATATCATATGAAAAATGCATATAAACATATATTTCTCAATAGCATTTTCGTGTAAATCAGATATCAAGCTTCCATTTAAAACATGCTCATAAATAGTGCCCTCACGGCACCAATGTGAAATCAGAGATTTATCAAAAACACAAAATCTCTTTCCTTTCTCAAATCACTCTTTTCGCAAATCTCTTTCTTTTCTGAGATTATCTCTGTTTCTCGAATCTCTGAGACAGACATGGAATTTTTCGGCAATCAAATATCCATGACATATGGCCATAGTCAGTGATCCCAGGCCTCACTGATTAGGTGTGCATAGGACATCACTTCTCCTGAAGGGGGATGGGTCAGTCCTACCCTCCGGCTTATCTCATTGAACCTCATCTCCTCATATACTCACGGTAAGGATACGTCGTGTGTCATCTACGTAATACTCGTACTCACGTGCACCCAGCACGGTACATAGTATACCAACGGACAACTACACTGTACTACGTACGACCGTGGACCCAAGTCCATACTCCAACTCCGATGGACTTTTCATCCAGAACCATGTCTCATATATCAGGCGAGCAAACAGCGTGATACACAGTCATTGCAAGGCTCCAGCGCAGTACGATTTATTGTTAAGGCCCAGCCCGTTCAAATGGCCGTGGGCTAGTATCCCCTTGGGTCCCAGACCCCCAGGTTTACCTCAACTCAATAAAACAGTTGCGAGCAAAGTTCCCGCACTTTCTCAAAACCATCGTGCGAGTTAAACTCCAGCACGACACATCAAAAGCATATAAACAAGTGCGAGCTAACACTCCAGTACATAGTCAAAGTCATTAAAAATGGGTGTGAGCTAGAGCTTCAACACCAAATCTCATCTCAAATCTGATAGATGACTATTTTCTCTTTTTAAAACTCAAAACATGTTTATTCATGCAGCATACCTCTTCATGCTAAAACATGTAAAATTAGCCAACCTATCATCAACATTTCTCAATCATCAATATCAATATAAAATTGAGAAAAACATTGAAAACATGCATATCATGCTATTTCCTTACCCTATCCCATTTCTCAATACATATATACATCATAGTACTTTTCATGCTTCCATATCATTTCATAGGATTATAGTATCGTACTAATTCTAGCAATATATCTACGAAATTGCTGTAAAATATGCACGAACATCTCTATACCTAACACACAGTCCCTTACCTCGCTTTACTTGTGTGCAACTATCCGCCTTTATGCTTCTCGCGTTCTCATCTCGACTTGCTCTGGCGTATCATCTGAAACTGAAATTCATCCATCAAACACTTGAGTTAACGTTTCTAACTCTTGTTCATCTAAGCATTTATCCAATGCCGTAAACATACATTTTACCCCTTGTGGTAAATCTCATAATTTTATCCCAATATCAACATACCCAAACCATGCCCACAACATAATCACCTCTCAAGATATCTCATTCATCATTAACACTTCTACATTCCACCTTCTCACACTAGACCATTTCCAAGTTATATGCATTTCATGGCATTCTAGGTAGTTCTACCCACAATGTGCACACCCAATCAACTTCATAATCATTAACTAGACCAATGTACTTGGATTTGTGCACTAGAAACTTACCTCATTGGATTTCCTCTTTGCTCCAATTAGAAATGCCTTTTATTCCTTCAATCCGACAAATGGGGAAACGCCTCTAGACTATGTTGTTCTTCTCTTTGACGTGAACAACTTTGTCTCTAATAGCTTTTCCTCAAATCTTACTGAAAATGGCTGGATTTAGGAGTGAGAAAGCTAGGTTTTTGAGTTGAAGTGAAAAGAAATGATTTATCCCGAAATCTGCAGATCCAATTGCTCCTATTTATAAATTTAACTTGATGAGATCGATCTTCCTCGGGTAGAGATCGATCTGGTCATTTAAAAATCCCTTTTTTCTAAGACATTTTAAAGGCAGGAGATCGATCTGTCGAGGCTTGAGATCGATCTGCTATCACACAGAAGCTTAAGGAGATCGATATGGTCTTAGGGGAGATCGATCGGCTTCCAACCCGAGAGCTAAGGAGATCGATATGATTCCCTTGGAGATCGATCTGTTCCATTCCATTACTCACATAAGAGCATTCTAGCTCTTTCAGATCGATCTCTCATCCTATGAGATCAATCTGGCCTTCATATTTCCATATTTCCTGCAGTTTTTCTGCAACAACTTCATTCAAAACTTCCTCAATTTACCTCTATAGTCCTTTCCTCATTCATCCCTCCTTGAGACTTAAAAATGTCATCCAATCACACTTAGTACATATTAAAACTTGTGGGCAATCTTTGTATAACCAAATATACACGATATTGCTCGAAGGGAAGTATACAACTTATGTAAATCTTTCCTTCCATTTTGCCACACTACTCATATACCATTTCATTCACATTCTTCTCATGTTTAAGTTCATTTCTTCATACTCATTCATAATGCAACTTGTACGTATAATCACGATTCTTATTACAAGTGCGTACATAATCTTATGAACTTACATTGCATATACTTCACATTACAAATGTATCATCATACTTATGATTTCATTTACATTCCCATGTTCCTATATACAGCTATACATATACGAGGTCTCACACATGCTACCAGAGCAAGGCCCAGAGTTACATGCTACCAGAGCTAAGCCTCCCAACGCTACCAAAGCGGAGGAATAATCAAACTTACATGTTACCAGAAGAAGGTCCAGACTTACATGCTACCAAAGCAAGGCCCGATGTGTATTTAACATGACACGCCTAAGTCTCAATCATTAGCCATTATCATATAAAATGTTTTGCCTTCATGTAGAACTCATAATGGTTTTCTCTCATAAATCTCATTTAAAACATTTGTGTACCCAACATAAAGCATGTTAAAACTGAGTTTCAACTGGCAAAACAACGCACACATTTCTCAATCTCAGTATGCCTTAACGTAGAGCCCAACTCTCTTTTCACATTTTAAACATAAAAATTTTGTAAAACATTTTCATGCTTAGTTTATAACTCATAAAAGTTAGGCCCTAACCGGCTATAAAATTGTGTGCACTACTCATTCACAACTCATAAAAACATGCTTGTTTGCTCAAATCACTTTTCATGCTACAATTAACATTAAAACACATACACAAACAAGTTTAAGTTTTCCCTTACCTCTTTGCACCTCGTATAGTGCAATCGTTCCCCCATATCACGGACTAGTCTCGTATTCCTCTCTAGAACTCCCGAGCTGTCCAAACGATGTAAAAAAAAATTAATAACCCAACTCAATCGCATTATTGAGCACACATTTGCTCATATTCTCATTAACACCTTAAACAACTCAATTCTCACAACTCTATCACAATTCACATTCTCATCCACTACATCTCAGAATTCTACATTTCTCACACCATAGTCCATGCTAAATTCACCTCATTGTCTCAAGTCTAATTTATAGCCATAATTCCCAAAATTACCACAAATTGCCTAACGTTACCTTTACTCAAATAAAATCATAGTTTCATCAATCCTTAACCATTTCCTAGCTATTTAATCACAGTGCCTACAACCATAATCACCAAAAATCACTTTAAAATCCAAGATCAAAGTTTAGAATTTACCCTAACTTGTGGAGTACTCAACTCTTGCCTCGATTCAATCTGTCTTTTGATTTCCAAGTATGTTGCTCTCCTTTGGATGAGGAACAACTTTCCTTCTTGCTACAACCTTCGATTTGGATAAAAATGAGGACTTTGGAAGAGAGAGAAAGCTAAGGCTTGGCTAAAATAGAGGTTTGGAAGAGAGAGAAAAGATGAAATGCAGGAAAACACAGGGGTCCTTTTATAGACGGAGGGTATGTGATCGATCTGGTCCCTGATGAGATCGATCTGCATTTGAATTTAGGAACGTTTTGGGGTAATTTTATGCCTAGGAGATCGATCTGTCGTGGGGTGAGATCGATCTCTTAATGGCTTTATGAGATCGATCGCTCCAATTATGAGATCGATCTCTAGTTTACAGAATGCTTCACGAGATCAATTTGCTCCTTGAGGAGATCGATCTTCTTCCATTGGAGATCGATCTACTCACTTAATTTCCTCATTCCTTGTCACTTTGGCCTACCAGATCGATCATCTCTTCTCTGAGATCGATCTGGCCTCATAGTTTCACACTTACATAAAATCTCTACATATATTGGCCATAGTGTACTCCATTGATTGAATTCTCATTCATAACTCATTCATCACTTAAAGATCTCATTCCATACCATCTCAATATAGGGGTACATCACATTTAGTTCTATTTAATTACACTTCATGATCTCATTACATAATTTAGATATGTACAAAATTCTTAGATCTCACAACCAGAACCTCCAGAGAGTGTATTGGTGGTCAGGGATGAAAAGAGATATCGCAGAATTTGTGGCAAGATGTCTGATATGTCAGCAAGTAAAGGTAGAGCATCAGAAGCCTGCAGGGTTATTACAGGCTCTACCTGACTAAGTTAGAAATGGGAGCATGTCACCATGGATTTCATCATGGGATTGCTAAGGACTAAGAGGAACCATGATGCAATCTGGGTATTGGTGGATAGATTGAAGAAATTTTGCTCACTTTTTAGCTATGAAATCTATAGATACTTTGAGTAGTTTGGCAGAGTTGTATGTACAGGAGATAATGAGGCTACATGGTGTTCCAGTAAACATCGTATCAGATAGGGATTCCCGCTTCACTTCTCACTTTTGGGAACACTTGTAGGAAGTTATGGGAACCCAACTAAGTTTCAGTACTGCTTTCAATCCTCAAATCGATGGTCAGTCAGAGAGAACCATCCAGACGTTAGAGGATATGCTGAGAACAAGTGTTATGGATTTTAAAGGCTCTTGGGATGATCACTTACCATTAGCCAAATTTGCATACAACAACAGTTATCACTTGAGTATTGGGATGGTGCCATATTAAGCCTTGTATGGTAGACGGTGTCATTCCCCTATTGGTTGAGAAGAAGTGGGTGAAAGGAAAATATTTGCTCATGATTTAGTATAACAATCCTCTGAGATTGTTCAACTAATATGTGAGAGATTGAGAACAGCTCAGAGTAGGCAGAAAAGTTACGCTGACATGAGATGGAGGCCACTAGAGTTCGCTGTTGGTGACTCGGTATTTTTGAAAGTTTCTCCATCGAAAGGGATTATAAGGTTCGGTAAAAAGGGTAAGTTGAGCCCTCAATATATCGGACCGTTTAAGATATTAGAGCATGTGCGGATAAAGCCTACAGGCTAGCATTACCACCAGAGCTAGCAGGCATACATAATGTCTTCCATGTATCGATGCTTCGAAAGTACCATCCTGATCCAACTCATGTGATTCGGTATGAGCCATTTGAGCTCAAGAATGATTTGTCATATGTAGAGAAATCGATCTGGATACTGGATAGGAAGGAAAAGATGCTACGAAACAAGACAATTATGCTTCTTAAGGTTCTCTAGCAGCACTACACTTCAGAGGAAGCTACTTGAGAGTTGGAGAACCTTATACGGGAGAAGTACCCCCGACTTTTTGAAGAATAACTTGGTTCTAATTTGGAAGACCAAATTTCTTAAAAGAGGTGAGGAATGTAAGACCCGTATTTTCACATGTAATCCTTCAAATTCTTAAAGTATACAATTGTTCATGTAATATGAATCATAAGTGTTGTAAGGTTTGTAAATTTGATGTACACACTTGTTATGCGAGTTTGTAATGTATACGTAAATTTTGTTATGTATGAGTTATAAGAAATGGACCCTTGTAAGTGATAAATGTGGAATGAATACAAAATGAGAAGTGAAGTCAATTGAAATGAAGTTAACTTTGAAAATCTGGGATGAAATTCAGCTAAGTATGCTACAGAACAATGGGAGATCGATCTCTCCTTCAAGCCAGATCGATCTTGGTATGCTACTGCCAAGTAAGGATCAATCTCATCCTCAAGCATATCGATCTCTTTATGTCTCGGCCAGAAGCAGATCGATCTCATTCCTCTGGCAAATAGATCTATGAAGCTCTCTGCCTGGCTAAGATCGATCTCATGCTCTTCGACAGATCGATCCCACATGTTGAAAAACTGAATGCCGAGGGACTTAAAGCAGGAGAAGATCGATCCCTCACTTATGGAGATTGATCTCAGAGGGTGAATTCTATATAAAGGAGCCCAACATTTCACTTCTTCTGCAAAAAACATCAAACCTTCCATTTTTGAAAACCAAGTGACCTAGTTGCCCTCTCTAAAGTATCAACACCTTCCATTGAGATTGGAGAAAAGTTTATTTCAACAAAGTTGTTCATAGAGTGGAGAGGATCAACATAGTTGGGAACATGAGGTAGAATCGTTGAATCGAAGGATAAAAGGAGTTTTCCTCAAAGTTGCGAAAAAGGAGAAAAGTTTAGATTGGTAAGATTTCAATGCAACAATCTCATGTATGTTGATCTATATACTTGTATAAGTTGATTGGTATATAGATTGATGGTTGAAACATTTTGGTTCATGCCTAATCTTCCAAGACCTATAAATGGCTTGAGGTGTCCAAATGAGAGAAGGATTGGTAGGCATGGATTTAATGATGAATTAAGTGTGCATAGGTTTTATTGAGCATATATATATATGCTTGTATAATAGTTTGGTAAACTCCATGTGGTAGGAACAATAATGAGTGAAAATAAGCATATGAGGTATTCGATGAAATGCCAAAATGAAATGAAATAATGAACTTGAGGTATTGTAAGCTTAATACTGGTTTAATAGGAATCAATAGACTCAAGGAGTCTAACAGATTCTCGAGGATGAGTTATATACTCGAAATGGACTTATGAAAGAGTAAGGTCCGATAATGATGTAACGAGGCTGAATGAGATATAAATGGTCTAATCATTGATTTGAATATCATCCAAGTGAAATTAAGTATATGAAAGTATACTGATGTGTGTAGTACATAATTTCAGCTCCAGAAGATATCATTGGAGTCGATAAGATCGGATCATAAGCTGTGGAAATTGAAGGAAAGTAATTCGAGCATGATTCAAGGTAAGGGACTTATGTGAGCTATTGGAGATAGCTATACGTATGTTTTCTTACCCGCTGTTTGCAAATGTATGTGATAAATATATAGATATTGATATATCTAGATGAAAACTAAGTATGAGAATAAGTCTATGAGTATGAGTTGCATGACTTCTATGTTATTGTTGTGAAGAGGTTTTGCAAATGTTTTGAGAAAGAGCAATGATAGATTGGCTCCCAAACTAGTAATTTGCATAAAAAGCTTTTAACGAGTGATTGAAGGGAGATTGCCCTCTTACTCACACTCAGTGAATGAAGCATTCTATTTTCTTTTCTGTGTAAAATTGTGCTAGAGCCTAAGTGGCGATGGTAGGTTTACCAGCCTTGCTCGCACAACCTTTTTAGAAAAGGGATTTTTAGAAAAGCAAAAGGGTGCTCGATGCCTCAGGTGATGTTGTGTGTTCAACTCGAGAGCTCGCACTAGATTTTGAGAATCATGCTGAAGCCATAGAGTACTGCTTAGTGATCTTGCTCTGATTCTGCTTGCATGTGACCCACTCGATTTAAAGTGATAAGACTACCGTGCTCGATGCCTTAGGTATGCTGTGTGTTCTTACGCTGAGTTGCTCGCACGTGGTCTCTTGAACTTCTGTGTGATAAACAAACCTCGGGTGATGCTGTGTGTTCCACTCGAGAGTTCGCACGAGAGTTTATGAGATTTCTATGTAATGATTACAAAACCGTGCTGGAGCCGTCGTGTATTGTTGTGTCTTGCATAGACCTGCTCGCACGAGATTTTAAGACAACGAAAATAGGTGATAAGGATCCACGAGAGCATGATGTACCGTGAGCGTTAGCCATGGAGTACGATGTGCCATGATTTGAGTATGAGATGAAGGGATGGTTGATCCGCCTCCCCAAGCGTAGGGTTCCCGCACACCTGATCAGTGTTGCCTGGAATCTAACTATGGCCATAAGTCTTCTTATATATGTGTGATACGACATTGTCACTACTGTGTGAGGTGACATATGTCTCCCCTGTTGTGTGTCTGGGGATATGATAACCCATAATTTATGTCTCAAGTATATTGATATGCTAAATGTAAAGCATTTTCTAAGTATGAACTGTGTGAATTGGAATATACTATGTGAAGCTGTGTGATTCTGTGTGAATATGCATATACCCATCTAGCGAATTAACAGTTTCGCATTGATGGAAGTTGTTTTAAAGAAAATGCATATGTTTATAAGGAAAATGAATATATATGTATTTTAAGCATGTAGATAGTGTAGTTATCTACCTGCTTTCATATTTTCCTTACTGAGCGTGTTAGCTCACCCCCTTATTTCTCCTCCACATATTCCACTCAGTAGTGAGTACGCTGCGGTCGTGTTGCTTCATATCTAGCAGTATAGAGAGGTATACACTTGAGATGAACAATTTTGTATCCTGTAACCTAATGCACAGTAAAGTTGGTATCCTTATTTGGGGGATGTATATAATAGGAACTGATGTAAACGCTTCCGCACATATATATAAAATTCCAGTTTCTATTCTATTTTAATTGTATAAATTTATTAAACTATAAATGGATGAGATGGATTGGATGTTGACTCACAGCCCAACTGTAAGTGGTAAGGTAAAGGTCACAGACAGAGAGAGAGGGTCGTGACAGGGTCAAATCCTTACTGTCAGCTCACAACTCTCTCATATCGTGTACTCACGGTACAACGTACTCCATGTGATATACACGGTACACAGTACTCCATGAACCCAATCTTAAGGTCGGGATGCTCGCCATGAGTCTTTGTCCTCATACCTTGGATATACCTCATAGTCGAGATGCTTGCCATAAGTCTTAGTCCTCATACTATGGGTTTTATTTTCGATAGCCCTCGACCATATCTCAAAATATTACACATGTGAGCATATAACCGGTGCGACACATAGTCAGCACAGGCTCTCAACACGGCTGTTTCATGCTTTCTTTCAAAATTCGGTACGTGCGAGTAACTCCCAGCACGACCATAACACAAATGATATAAATCTAGTGTGAGCAGTGCTCCCAGCACTATGTCATGTAAAGATCGAGTATGAGCAATGCTCCCAATACTCTATAATGCATCATTAATGAAAACTGAGTACGAGCAATGCTCCCAGTACTCTATCATGTAAAACTGAGTATGAGCTATCTCCCAGTACTCTACAATGCATCATCCAATAAAATTGAGTACCAGCAATGCTCTCAGTACTCTATCATGCACAATTCACATTTAAAATTAAGTATGATAATATACTCAAGTACTATGTGATGCATATCTCATAAAATATAGTGCGAGTATTCTCTAGCACTAATGGTTTTCACACAAACTCGATAGATGACTTATTTCAAATCACAATTCACCCAAGTAAATCAAATTTGCACTAAAATGTGCATGTTTTCGCATATACGTGAAAACATTAGCCATTCTATCATGCAACTATGAATATTAGTCACAAGCATGCATCTAAGGCTTTTTATCCTATTTTTGGATAAAATCTCACTTTGTCTCATCAGTTTCTTTCACAACATGTCTATTCACGAGAATCCATATAAAATATAATTATCGAAATTATATTCAAAATACGTGTAGCTATCTCTAGCTACTCACGAAATTCCCTTACCTCGGATCACATTGCGTGACCTCACTTCCTCGGTATTGCTCACTCTCGCAGTCCGATCAGCTTTTAATATCCATTTTGAAGCTGTTAATATTTTTCCACATCAGTATACCTTAATATATTTATTTTCACCTGCATGACTCTAAATCAATGCTTTTATCTCATCACTTTCTCCCATTGTGGTGTTATACCATATATTTCATATACTTATATTTATTCATTTCTCATTTATTCCAATTCATGTATTTCATAAAACTACATTACAATCTTACATACATGCTTATTTAATCCTTAAATCCATGTTTACTCAACTTCCTCATCAATTTCTCAATCTCATACCAATAGCTAGATCATGGATATTTTTCATGATCCATTCGTTTTCAGCAAATTAAACTTATACCAATTAACTCACCAATACACCTAGATTAACATATATCAAAGTGGTGTATTGAATCTTACCTAGCTTGAACTTTCCTCCTTTTCACCAAAATTGGTAAAATCCACCTTGTTTCTTCAATCTTTGATTCCAACTTCTTGTTTCCAAGTATGTTATTCTCCTCTTTACTAAGAACAACTTTGCTAAACTAAATCTTACTCAAAACTGATTGAAAGATGAAGTTTTCTGGAGTAGAAAGGTTAGGTTTAACTTTGGTTTTCAATAGGGTTTGATGTTCTTGGGAAACAGAGGTTTGCAGAATCGTGTATTTATATAATTGCACTTGGGGATCAATTTGCTAACTAAGTGAGATCGATCTGTCCTGCATATTTCCCTTCAGGAACTGACTTTCCAAGCCTAGGGGATCGATATGCTCTGAAGCATGAGATCAATCTGCTTTACACCGAGCCTTAAGGAGATCGATCTGGCCCCTACATGAGATCGATCTGTTCTACCCAGAACCTCTTCAAGATAGACATGCTTCTCTCCTGAAGCAGTTCTGTTATAATTTCTTCCCAAAATTCACTGTTACATTCAATTTCAATTTGCTTAACTACCCGTTTTACATTTCATACACATTGACAACTTAAAAACATTCATTCCTTATGATTTATATCAATTGTGACTTGTCCATATATCACAAAATCATAAAGAGTCCATATCTAATTACGGGCTTTACAAACACCCCGTCTTTCGATATCATATGACCCAGAATGATATCTATTCTAACCAGAAGTCACACTTACTTAGTTTGGCATACAATTGTTTCTTTCGGAGGGTTTGCAAAACAATTTTTTTAAAGTGTTGCTCATGTTCTTCCCTGGACTTTGAATAATCAAGATATTAACAAATCAGTCCAGGTAAGGTTTAAATACCTCGTTCATCAAAAACATAATGGTTATAAAAAGCTATCTTGGGCACATCCTGTCATACCCTGTGACCTAACCTCAACCTAGTTGCGCAATGTTAAGTGGAATGGTATTTTAATATAACATAAATATTACAACGCAGATTGTTTTACTTGTTGTTTGTGTCCGATGTGGGTTCCATTCTACCCTATATTAATTTCTAATCTTAACTTATATTACCCGTAATTTCGGTTTCTTTTACAAACTCGGCATAATCATCATGCATCCATAAATTTGACATCCAAGTCAATCCACATAGTATGCCATACCATTCATCCATTTCAAATTGAAAAGAAGAAACCTAAGGCAAATCATGATAACCAAAACTACCATAACAACACATAACCACAATCATGTCTAATCGGTTTAGCAGCTTACAACATAGTGTCCAAATCAAAGGTTTAAACCAAGTCCAAAAGAAGAATCCGAAAGATGCAATACCTAATAGTCATACTTAAACATTTTCCAACTAATACATCTCACAAATACAACCGTGCGTACATATCTGAAATAAAATATGCATATATATACATATACCGTCCATCGCATATATCTCGGAATACTAAAAAAACAACAGCTAAATGTTCGAAAGAGTCAGTAAAGAGTGGAGCTCTCCCTGGAATACTAATCTAAAAAATGTTGGAAAGAGAGGGGTGAGAAACCACACGCTCAGTAAGAAGTCTACATAACCGAAGCTAGCAAAACACCATGCAACACGCCATGCAATGGGAAACCAAGATAATCACATAAAACGTCATGCATAATTTGATAAACCAAATGTTGTACATGCTTCGGTTTAGATAGGTTTACATAATTGAAAATCATGGTATCGTTAGTCAAAATCAAATTTCGAAAGACCATTTATAAGTCCACAAAATCGAAACCATTATCAAGAGTAATTCATTCAAATACATCCATGGGCATAATTAAATCATTCGATTAACAACATGAGAGTGTGGCAATAACCCAAACCAATCATGGATTCCAATATTTAGATAACCTCACCAATATCAACGCAAAATCAAAACACCTATGGCCATAGTGACTACCGCCCTATCCTAACCGAGTCAGACCCGTGTTTTCGATTTATGTATGTAGCTTGTTCCTTATGATTCCTATGTGTACGAACACTTTATTTTATAGTTGAATCATAAGAAGAGTATTTACTATCATGCAATCAACTATTTAAGAAATTAAAAATGCATGTAAGCTACATAACAACAAGATAAGGGTTAAAGTGATTTCCGAACGAGTGTAGGGGTAAAACGGTCAAATGATCGAAATCCGATATAAATTCAATGAGAAAATTTCATTAAAAATATAAAATTGAGAAATCTTGATCAATAACAAAGAAAATATTGAATTTCGAGTCCAATTGATCAAGATATGAACTTATTAGATATTTTTAGAATTTTCACCCTGAAAAACGATCCCAAAAATAGTGAAAAAATATACCGAAAAGATAAAATCGGACTGATAAATTCATTTATAGATTAAATGAATTTAATATGATTTTTTTGGATATTCTCAGATTTTTATTATTATTTTAATGATAAAAATAATAATAAAAATCTATTATAAAAAAAAGAAATTGAAAATAAAAAAATTGGAAAACTGATTGAAAATCGGGGAGAGAGAGTAGAGCAAACCGACACAAGCCGAGGAAGAAGAGAACTCACCGGACCAGCCACCACCAGCGATCGAGGAGGCCCCACGCCCACCGAAAAGGAAGCCTGGCACCGTGTGACCTCCTTGCCACCGGGATGCCCCTCACCAGCGTCGAAATCCGGCAGATCGAAGAAGAAAAGGCCGCGGAGGAATAGAGGAAATTCGACGGCCACCGGCAATGATTTGTCCCGATCGAGGCCAGTCGAGAGGCCCCCAGGCTGAGGCGCACCGAACAGGGCATTGGCACGCTGGGATTCAACCGAAAGAAGTCGGTATGACTAAAAGAGCCTTGAACCGGTCGACAGTTCAGTGAAGAAGCTTCTGCGCTGAACTAGACCGGACCGGTTCAGCCAAGGAGAAAATGAGAAAAAGTAGAGAAAAGAAAGAAAAAGAATAAGAAAATTTTTTGGGATTTAATCGGACTTCACGTAAGTCGATACGAGGTCAAAAGTGATCAATTTGATTTTCGATAAATTTATTTAAATTATATTTAATCGAAAATTGATCCGGAGTTAAATATACAAAATTGTGTTGTTCGACAATAAATTTTGAACGAAAGCCCAATCTAACTTTGATTTATGTACCATCGCATAATCTCGGGTAAGTAAAGCTCATTTACGACAATTTATGTGATTATTGCGTATTTAAGATTTATTTTACGCATTTCGGATTAAATTCCGCATTTAGTGAATTATATTCAGAATTTCGAATTAACTGTCGTAAATGATATACGGGCTATCTAAAGAGCTTGGAATAACCAATGGGTATTGATAGGCTCAATGAGTCGATAAACCCTGATGAAGGGAAATAATACGTGAAAAACGAGCTTAATACGGATTAAGGCCCAATTAAAATATTTAGGCCCATTTAGAGTAAATGGGCACAATTAAGTGAAATGAAGTGTACTAAATGTGTAATACAGTAGGAAATGTGAAATTAATCTAGTGAATGGTTAAATGCAGCTCGAGAGTCATATTGAGAGTGATCGGACTACGAGGTTTGGACAACAGAAAGGAAGAGAGGTCACACTACGTAATCCGAGGTAGGGGATTCATGCAAGTAGTTAGAGATATCTATGCATATTTTCATTGGATTTTACATTCACTAAAATTGTTTGAGGGTCAGGGAGAACCAATAATATTATATAGACCCGATATGGATAAATTACGATTTTACCCCTAGTTAGGCAAAAAGTCAAATTTTGGGAAAAGTTGTAAAAAGCATGGAAATAATGTTTTGAGTGGTTTTTACTGCGGTGTAGCAGAAGAGTAGGTGGATGGGATAATGTTTTGAGGTCGATGTAAACTAAGCACACTTTATAGTGCTGATTTTAATGATTTGAAACATTCCTAGTTTTAAAAAGCCATATATCGAATTATGTAGAAACAATCGTGCTGGAGTATAGCTCGCACTTGATTTCAGATGTTTTTCACATACATTAGTGCTGGAGGTTTACTCGCACTAAATTTATTTGACATGCATGATAGAGTACTAGAGCATTGCTCGTACTCAGTTTTATGTGATTTATGCATGATAGAGTGCTGGAGTGATTAGCTCGTACTCAAGTTTTACATGAGATGCATGACAGAGTGCTGGAGCGTTGCTCGTACTCGATTCTTCATGATTTATACATGACATAGTACTAGAGCTATTGTTCGTACTTGATTTGATGAGTTTTGTGCATAGCATGGTATTGGAGCTATTGCTCGTACTTGATTTGAAACATAAACTATGCATTGACCTAGTTGCTGGAGGTTTACTCGCATTAGAGTTGAGTTTGTGATGTGAAACAGTGTTTGAGCGGAGTGTCAACTGTGAGTCACGCTCAAAGGCGCGCACTCTATTTTACATGTTATATAGACATGTTAGAAAAACTGTGACAATTTCCTCCATGTAGACTGAGTGTCACACTGTTGAGATGTTCTCATGTGGATTTAGAGACATGGCATTTATTCCATAGTATGAGGGCTAAGACCTATTGCATGCACCCCAACTATGATGTATTTCCATGGTATGAGAGGCTAAGACCTATAGCAGGCACCCCGACCATGATGTAGGGTCCACAGGTGTACGTTGTACAGAGCGTGTCACATGGAATACACTGTACCATATTTTGTTGTGGAGTTGTGGAGGAGAGTTGTTGATAGCTGGCGGTTATGATGGACTGACCCCCTCCCGTTATAGCAGTGATAACCCGCACACCAAGTACTGTGTTGTTTGGGATTTCACCATGTTAGGATATGGCCATAGTCCGGAGTTATTGCATTTAGCCACTGAGTCTCACATGATATATCACATGTGTTTTATGATACAGGTAGACCTGAGGGATGGGATGAAACCCGATTTATTTGTGTTGTGATGAGAAATGCCATATTTACTGTGTTTTGAATGTAAATGGCATATTTTATATAAAGGCATTCTTAAATGATTAAATATGCACTGTTTTGCATGAATGCCTCTGATGGATAAACTAGCATGTGTTTGGTACATGGGATTTTAAATCTGTATTATATTATATATATTTTGAAACATGCTTTTGAATTGAGAGAAGGAAAGGTAAAACACTATTTTCAGTAGATAGTATGGATGCCTACTTACTTGCCTGATTTCCTTACTGAGCGTGTTAATAGCTCATCCCATTCATTTTCCCCCATCTTTACAGATTCTCGCCAATAGATCGAGTCAGCCAGGGTATTGCATTCCTTTGATCCACTGCCACTCCCCATCTAGCGAAAGGTATACACATGTACACTCTTCTATATCTGAACAATGCATAAACACAGTGATGTACATGATTTAATGATGGGAGGGTAGTTGCTTATGGATCCAGACAGCTGAAGGACTATGAGAAGAACTATCCGACCCCTGATTTAGAGTTGGCAGCAGTAGTATTTGCGTTGAAGGTATGACGCCACTACTTGTATGGTGAGAAGTTTCAGCTATTTACCGACCACAAGAGCCTCAAGTACATGTTCTCACAGAAGGAGCTGAACATGAGACAGATAAGATGGTTAGAGCTTCTGAAGGATTATGATTGTGAGATACTTTATCATCCGGGTAAGGCTAACGTTGTAGCAGATGCTTTGAGTAGGAAGAGCCTTGGGATGATATCATATATGATGGTCCAGGAGCACGAGTTGCTAGAGCAGTTTGCTAGCCTCAGTTTGGGAGTTGTGCCTTTGGATATGGATGCAGATTGTATGATTGCGAGTCTATGCTTAGAGTCAGATCTGTTGGATAGGATCAAACAGGCTCAGCAGACTGATATGTATTGCATCGATGTTATTGGTCAGATGCAGAGGGGTATAGTGACTGATTTTGAGTTGAGTTCTGATGGAATACTGAGGTTCAGAGGTAGACTATGTTCCCGAGGACCCAGAGCTCAGGAGATTAATATTGACGAAAGCTGATTCATCGAGGTACATGTTGCATCCGGGGTGTGGCAAGATGTATCAGAACCTCCAGAAGGTGTACTGGTGGTCAAGTATGAAGAAAGATGTCGCGAATTTTGTGGCGAGATATCTTGTATGTCAACAGGTGAAGGCAGAGCATCAGAGACCTATAGGATTATTGCAGCCTCTACCTATACCGACATGGAAATGGAAGCATATCACCATGGATTTCGCGATGAGTTTATCGAGGACCCGGAGGAATCACGAGGCTATACGGGTGATCATTGATAGACTGACGAAGTTATCCCACTTCCCAGCTATGAGAGCTACCGATACTCTGAGTATGTTGGCAGAGTTGTATGTACGCGAGGTAGTGAGGTTGCATGGTGTTCCAGTGAGCATAGTTTTGGATAGGGATTCCCGCTTCACTTCCTACTTTTGGAAACATTTTCAGGAAGCCATGGGAACCCAGTTGAGTTTGAGCACAGCTTTCCATCTTCAGACAGATGGTTAGTCAGAGAGGATGGTACAGACTCTAGAGGATATCTTGAGAGCATGTGTGTTGGATTTTAAAGGCTCCTAGGATGATCATTTACCACTAGCCGAGTTCGTCTACAACAACAGTTATCATTAGAGTATCGGGATGGCACCGTATAAGGCCTTGTATGGCTGTAGATGTTGTTCCCCTATTGGGTGGGAAGAAGTGGGTGACCGAAAGATTTTTTCTCCTGATATGGTTAAACAGGCTTCTGAGGATGTCCGGTTGATAGTTGAGAGATTGAGGACAGCTTAGAGTCAACAGAAGAGTTATGCTGACTGGAGACGTAGGCCACTTGAGTTCGCAGTAGGTGAGTCCGTGTTTCTGAAGGTTTCTCCTTGCAAGGGTATAGCGCGGTTTGGGAAGAGGGGTAAGTTGAGTCCTCGCTATATTAGATCGAGTGGGAGATCAGGCCTATCAGTTGGTATTGCAACCAAATTTGTCAGGCGTGCATAACGTCTTCTACATTTCGATGCTTCGGAAGTATCACCTGGATCTGGCGCATGTGATTAGTTATGAGCCATTGGAGCTCAGTGAGGACATGTCATATGTTGAGCGGCCGATTCAGCTACTGGATAGGAGGGAGAAGGTTTTGAGGTCGAAGACTATCGGGTTAGTGAAGGTTTTATGGCAGCATCACACTTTCGAGGAGGCTACTTGGGAGTTAGAGAGCTTGATACGAGAGAAGCACCCCCAGTTGTTTGATGATTGATTTGGTTCTAATTTGGAGGACCAAATTCTTTTAGTTGGGAAGGATTGTCAGACCCGTGTTTTCGATTTACGTATGTAGCTTGTTCCATATGATTCCTATGTGTACGAACACTTTATTTCATAGTTGAATCATAAGAAGAGTATTTACTATCATGCAATCAACTATTTAAGAAATTAAAAATGCATGTAAGCTACATAATAGCGAGATAAGGGTTAAAGTGATTTTCGAACGAGTGCAGGGGTAAAACGGTCAAATGATCAAAATCCGATATAAATTCAATGAGAAAATTTCATTAAAAATATGAAATTGAGAACTCTTGATCAATAACAAAGAAAATATTGAATTTCGAGTCCAATTTATCAAGATATGAATTTATTAGATATTTTCAGAATTTTCACCTAGAAAAATGATCCCGAAAATAGTGAAAAAATATATCAGAAAGATAAAATCGAACTGGTAAATTCATATATGGATTAAATGAATTTAATATGATTTTTTGGGATATTTTAGAATTTTTATTATTATTTTAATGATAAAAATAAAAATAATAATCTATTATATATAAAAAAAAAAGAAATTGAAAATCAAAAAATTGGAAAACTAATTGAAAATCGGGGAGAAAGAGTAGAGCAAACCGACACAAGTCGAGGAAGTAGAGAACTTTCCGGACGAGCCACCACCGGCGACCGAGAAGGCCCGACGCCCACTGAAAAAGGAAGCCCGGCATCGTACGACCTCCCTGCCACCGGGACGCGCCCCACCGGTGCCGAAATCCGGCAGATCGAAGAAGAAAAGGCCGCGGAGGAAAAATGGAAATCCGACGGCCACCGGCGGTGATTGGTCCCGATCGGGGCCAACTGAGAGGTCCCCAGGCTGAGGCACTCCAAACGACGGTAGTGGCAAGCTAGGAACTAGCCAGAAGACGTTGGTATGACCAAAGGAGCCCTGAACCGGTCAACGGTTTAGTGAAGAAGCTTCTGCGCTAAATCGGACCGGACCATTCAGCCAAGGAGAAAAGGGGAAAAAGAAGAAAAAAGAAAGAAAAAGAAAAAGGAAAATTTTTGGGATTTCACCGAACTTCGGGTAAGTCGATACGAGGTCAAAAGTGACCGATTTGATTTTCGATAAATTTATTTAAATTATATTTAATCGAAAATTGACCCAGAGTTAAATATACAAAATTGTGCAGTTCGACGATAAATTTCGAATGGAAGCCCAACCGAACTTCGATTTACATACCATCGCATAATCTCGGGTAAGTAAAGCTCATTTACGACAGTTTATGTGATTATTGCGTATTTAGGATTTATTTTACGCATTTCGGATTAAATTTCACATTTAGTGAATTATATTCAGAATTTTGAATTAACTGTCGTAAATGATATACAGGCTGTCCAAAGAGCTTGGAATAAAGCCCAATGGGTATTGATAGGCCCAATGAGTCAATAAACCCTGATGAAGGGAAATAATACGTCGAAAACGGGCTTAATACGGCTTAAGGCCCAATTAAAGTATTTAGGCCCATTTAGAGTAAATGGGCACAATTAAATGAAATGAGCTGTATTAAATGTATAATATAGTAAGAAACGTGAAATTAATCCAGTTAATGGTTAAATACAGCTCCATCTTCAGATAGATGGTCAGTCAGAGAGGACGGTACAGACTCTAGAGGATATGTTGAGAGCATGTGTGTAAGACCCAGATTTAATTAAAATACGAAATAAATAAGTATTCGTGAAGGGAAGTCGGGTTAAATTAATCCCGAACACGTGTAAGGGTAAAATGGTCAAAAGATCGAAAGTCGGTATAATTTCGATAAAGAAATTTAATTGAAAATAATGGATTGAGAAATCTTGGTCAATAAAGGTGAAATAAATTTATTCTGGATTAAATTGATCAAGATATCAATTTATTGGAATTAATCGAGATTTTTAGTTCGGAAAAATAATCCCGAAAATAATCGAAAAATATACTGAAAAGTCATTCGGGACAATATCTCAAAAATACGAAGAAATTATACCCGAAAAAGGGTTAAAATATAATAAATAAATTAAATAAAATTAAATTAATTAATTTAGAATTAAATAATAATTTTTAAGGATATTTTAAGGGATATTTTGGATTTTTATAGAGTATTTTAATGAATAGTATAATAATTAAAATAAATAATAATAATAAAAATAATTAATAAAATAAATGAAAAAAAAAGTTGGGAAATCTGAAAACCAAATCGGGGAGAGAGAAGAAGTGAGAAAGCAGGAAACGAAGCCAAACCGAGGAGACACCGGCGAGCCGTCCAGCGATCGACGACCCCCGACGAAGCTACCAGGAGGAAGAGGAGAGACCGGCGAGCACGTGGGCACCGGAATCACGCCGTCAGGTGGTCGGAGGACGTCGAACGGAGGAAGAGAAAGCCGTGAGGAAAATCGAGTCGGTCCCGGCGAACGGCGGCGTCTTGGCTCCAATCCGACCCCACAAAATGATCCCCAGGCCGAGATGGTTCTGTTGAGGCCAATGGATGCTGGCGAAACGGCGGGAATCGCCGGCGACGGCCAAGGGAAGAAAATGGGTTTCCGACGCCGAGGAGAAGAGGCCGAACCGACGACGTTCCGGCGGACTTGGGTGAAACCGAGGGCTGATCTGAGATGCGGACGACCCAACGGAGCTGCTGGCGGTGGAAGTCGGCGGAGAACCGGTCGGCAAGGTCTTGAACCGACGGTGAACCAGTCGAACCGGAGTGAACCGACGGTCTGAACCGGTCCGAACCAGACTGAATCGGTTCAGCCAAAAAGAGAAGGAAAAAGGGAGAAAAAGGGGAAAAGAAAAAGAGGAAAAAAATTGGAGAAAATTTCAGTGATGCAATCGAGCTTCGGGTAAGTCGATAAGCGGTCTAATTGACTGATTTAAATTTTGGAATATTTTATTTAATTAATTTTCTACTGAAAACTTACCCGAAAAATTGTGAAATTATGTAGCTCGACAATTGGCATCCAACGAGAGCTCGAGATAGCCTCGATTTACGAACTAGCATGGAATCTCGGGTAAGTAACCCTTATTTACGATAATTACCTCGTTATGCGTGATATTAATTTGATTTCCGTATAAATTGAATTAAATTATGGAAATTTAGATAAATTGTCGTAAATAATTGATTTAGTTATTCAAGAATTAGAAAGAGGCCCAATAAATTATTAGTGGGCCCAATGAGCCCAATAGGCCTCGATAAAGTGAAAATTAAGTGGACCTTCTCTAAAACTTGTTCAACCAAATCCGAAGCATAGATCATCCTGTCACCAACCTCTTCCCAACCGATTGGTGATTTGCATCTCCATCCATAAAGAGCTTCGTACAGAGCCATTCCTATACTGGCATGGTAACTATTGTGGTAAGAAAATTTCGCCAACTAAAAATGCTCGTCCCATGAACCTTCGAAATCAATAACACAAGCACGCAACATGTACTCTAATGTTTGTATCGTCCTTTCTGACTGTCCATCAATTTACGGATGATATGTTGTGCTAAACTGTATTCGAGAACCCAATGGCTCTAGTATCTGCTTCCAAAACTGAGATGTGAACCTAGTGTCCCTATCTGAAGTGATACTAATGGGGGTTCCATGGAGTCTCACCATCTCCTTAACAAATAATTTAGCCAATTCGTCCAAAGGAGTAGTCGACCTAATCGCTAAGAAATGTGCTGAATTGGTGAGCCTATCCACGATTACCTAATCGCATCATGCTTCATCTGAGTTCTAGGTAGACCCATAACAAGGTCCATAGTTACGTGTTCCCACTTCTAAGTTGGTATGGGTAGGGGTTGGAGTAAACCTGCTAGTTTCTGGTGTTCCACCTTCCCTTGTTGACACACCAAACACCTTGCTACAAACTCGACAACATCACGTTTCATTCCAGGCCACCAATACATCTTACGTACGTTATGGTACATTTTGGTGCTCCTGGGATGTAAAGTATATCTACTAGAGTGAGCTTTGGACAAAATCAATCTCTTAAGGTCATCATCCCTCGGTACACATATCCGACCTCTGAATTTTAGCAATCCATCTGCACTAATTTCAAACTCAGAATCTCTACCCTCCTGAATCTGCCCGTACACCTCAAGCAACTTCTGATCTAGCTTCTGTGCCTGCTTAATCTGTTCAAGCAATGCTGGCTCAATCCTGAGACTAGCAAATAAAGGACTCTGATCTGATAGTGTTACATCAATAACCAAGCCCGCAAACTGTCCCAACAATTACCACTCCTTCACCATCATACCGAACACCATACTCATGTTCTTCCTACTCAATACGTCTGCTTCCATATTTGCTTTCCACTGGTGATATAAAATTTCACAGTCATAGTCTTTCAACAATTCCATCCATCTATGCTGCCTCATGTGTGAGACCCTGTATAGGTTTAACCTTGTATATATGTAATGAACTAATGAAGTATTGTAATGTATTAGTAATGTGAAGTATATGTGATGAAAAGTCCATAAGATTAATGTACACACTTGTAATAAGAGTTGTGATGTACGTACAAGTTGCATTAAGTATAAATATGAAGAAATGGACTTTGATATATGATGAATGTGAGTGGAATGGAATATGAGTATTGGAGTAAAATGGAATGAAATTTGCACAAGTGGTGCAAACCTTTATGCTTCCATTTGGTCATATATTGTATACATTTGGTTATTCAAGGGTTACACATAAGTTTTAATGTGTATAAAGAATGAATGAAAGTCATTTTCAAGTCTCAAAGGAGGATGAATGAGGAGATGATCATGGTATCAAATTTAGGGTGTTTTGAGTGAGGTTGCTGTAAAAAATTGTAGTAAAATCTAGAAATATAAAGGTCAGATCGATCTCATAGGATGAAAGATCGACCTGGAAAAGCCAAACTGACCTTATTTTGAACTATGGAACAAGACATATCGATCTCCAATGGAGCCAGATCGATATGCTAGACATCTTGTAATGAGAAGATCAATTTTAAGACAAGAGGATTGATCTCCTTAACTCTCTATTTGAGAACAGATCGATCTCAAGGCCAAACAGATCGATCTCCTTAAGGGTTCTATAAAGAGCAAATCGATCTCCTACAAGGGGCAGATCAATCTCTAAGAGGAAAATTGCCTTCAACAGATCGATCTCATTATAGAAGAAGATCGATCTTGTAGTGGTTGTGTTTGGTAAAAAGGACTACCAAACCTTGTAGAGATCAATCTCCACAAGGGCCAGATCGATCTCATGTCTCTTCCCCCACCAAACGTCACATGACATTCTTCTCTCAAGACCCAAGCTTTCTCACTCTAAAAATTACCACATTGCAACCAGAATCTAAAGGAGCTCAAGAAGGGAAAGTTGTTCATTGAAGTAAGGAGAACAACATATTCAAAATTCACACATTAGTGTGATCAAGAGAAAGAGTTGTGGCTATCACAAGTTTGGTTAAGAAAGAGGGTAAGCTCTTCAATCTTCAAGCTTCTAAATATGGTTTTTAGATATTTATGGGTTGAATGATATGTGAAATGCTGATAGGAATGATGAGTGTAGTGATGAGTGAGTAATATTGAAGAGGGTTTATGGGGAGAAAATCCATGAGAAATGGTGGAAAGTTCAAGAGAAGTATAATGAGATTTGTGAGAAAGATGAAATGTGATTTAATGGGTTGAGGAGTATGAATAAATAAATAAATGACAATATGGAGGTTTAGAAGAGGGAAAAGAAAATAACTTTATGATTTATACGTGTAGCTTGAAATACGCGAAATATGGAGAACTTGAATCACGAACGGAGCAAACGTGACAGAGGAGATACGCGTATGATTCGAGGTAAGGGACTGTGTGTTAGCTATAGAGATGTTTGTACGTATTTTACGGTAATTTCATCGATATATCGCTAGAATTAGTTCGACATTACAATTCTATGAAATGATATGGAAGCATGAAATGTAATATGATATATATGAATTAAGAAAATGGGATGGGCTGAGGAAATAGAATGATATGCATGTTTTCAATATTTTTCTCAATTTTGTAATGATATTTGGTGATTGAGAAATGATGATGATAGGTTGGCTAATTTTACATGTTTTAGCATAGAGAGGCATGCTGCATAAATAAACATGTTTTGAGTTTTGAAAAAAGAGAAAATAGCCACCTATCAGATTTGAGATGAGATTGGTGTTAGAGCTCTAGTTCACACCCGTTTTAATGACTTTAACTATGTGCTAGAGTGTTAGCTCACACATATTTCTATGCTTTTGATATGCCATGCTGGAGTTTAACCCGTACAATGGTTTTAAGAAAGTGCTGGAGCTCTTCTCGCACTTATTTTTACTGAGTTAAGGTAAACCTGGGGGTTTGGGACCCAAGGGGATGCCAGTTGACGACCTCGGAACAAGCTAGGCCTTAATAATAAATCGTATCGTGCTGGAGCCTTGTGATGACTGTGTGTCACGCTGATTGCTCGCCTGGTATATGAGACATGATTCAGGATGAAAAGTCCATCGGAGTTGAAGTATGGACTTGGGTCCACGGTCATACATAGTATTGTGTAGTTGTCCGTTGGTATACTATGTACCGTGCTGGGTGCACGTGAGTATGAGTATCACGTAGATGACACATGACATACCTTATACCGTGAGTATATGAGGAGATGAGGTTGATTAAGATGAGCTGGAGGGTAGGACTGACCCATCCCCCTTTAGGCGAAGTGATGCCCTGTGCACACCTGATCAGTGAGGCTTGGGATCACTGACTATGGCCATATGTCGTGGATATTAGATTGTCAAAAATTCCATGCCTGTCTCAGAGATTCGAGAAACAGATACAACTCAGAAAAGAAAGAGATTTGAGGAAGAGAAATGATTGAGAAAGTAAAGAGATTTTGTGTTTTGATAAACCTCTAATTTAGATACTTGTGCCGAGAGAGCACTATTTTATGAAACATGTTTTAAGAGGAAATATTGAATATTTGTGTTCATGAAAGTGCCAAATGAGAAATATATGTTTACTGCATTTTCCGATGATATTTCCATTTATAATGAAAACATGGCTTTGTTTTGTACATGCATGGGCTATGTAGGTAGTACGATATCTACCTGCTAGAATTCATTTCCTTACTGAGCTGTGGTTTGCTCACCCCACTATTTTTCCCTCCAGATATTGAGAAGTAGAGCAGTGCGGTGATCTCTAGATCTTTTTTGTGTTGGACAGCTCCCAAAATTCATAAAGGTATAAGATTTGTATACACAAAAGTATTATGTATCTATTATCTTGTATCGCACAGTTATACCTTATAAATGTAACAGTTTTATAGGGATGTTATGTAAAGATAAACTATTATACAAATCATTTTGTATATCTATACATACATGGGAGTGTGAATTAAAATTTTAAATTTTTTGCTGTAAATGAATGAAATTTTTAGTAATTGCATCACCTCACAGCTCAACCGTAAATAGTGTTTGTATGGATAAAGGACACCTGAAATTGGGGTGTGAAAGATTTGGTATCAAAGCTTAGTTGGTCTGATGTGAGTCAATGTTTAGGACTAAGAAAACATACATCCCTAAGTTACTGTACGATATTTAGATACAAATGTGTATACGGAGCTAGTAGTAAATTAAGAGTTTGTTATAAATGCAGGAAGTTATCAGGCTAGTGAGTCATGCCTGAGAGGCACAGCAAGAGGGGAGAGAGCTCGAGATCTTAAGGGCGAAATGACAGGACTGAGAGGCATAGTAGATCATCCTCTAGTCATGAGCCCTAGGAACATATAGAGGCTTTCGATCCTCGGATAGCCCGATTAGAGGAAGATATGTGCATGATGATGACCATGATGGGTTAAATTATGGCTAGGTTTGAGGGAACACCTAGTACAACGGGACGGGCTGCATCGAATCCCCTAACAGCTACACCTGAACCTAAGAATGTTGCACTGGCACAACCTAAACTGATTAGGCCATGAGATCCTCATATTCGATCAGTACCTCCTACAGTAGCCCCACAGTAGTGTGATGATGATGATTTGGGGTATGGATATGATTGTAATATGGAGAGGTTGATGTATTTCATGGATTTCAAACCTCATTCTTTTAGCGGGGTAAAGGATCCGATAGTGACTGAGGACTGGATCAGTAAGATAGAGAAGTTATTCGACTTCTATAGATGTTCGGCTACGGAGTGAGTAGCGCTTGTGGCCTTTGCACTGAGAGGTGAAGCATAGCACTAGTGGAAGTCCACCAGGCCTATGTTGAGAGCTTAGGGTATGGCTATCACGTGGGATATGTTTTTGGGTGCTTTTAAAGAGCAATACATCCTAGATACCGCTCGACGTAGGTTGCAGATGGAATATCTCAATCTGACTAAAGGGAATCGAATCGTAGATGTATACGAGTCACTGTTCACTTCATTGGGCCGATATGATCTGAACTCTATCAAGAGTGAAGCTATCAAGGTCCGTAGATTTTTGGATGGACGGAGGCATTCGATTCAAGCTAAGTTAGCCCTGTTTGATGTCGCTACGTATAGAGAGGCTGTACGATGGGCCCAATTCTGTGAGCAGGACTATAACCTGCAGATTTCAAAATTTAGTTGGGGTAAGGAGAAGGGCCCGAGAAAACTGGGAGATGGCAAAGGTGCCAAATTTGGTCGGAGATTATTGAGTAAGTGTTGGAGAGAGGCAAATGAGTCACAGAAAAAGGTTGCTAGATCTTTTATGCCTTCGACTCAGACACTAGCTAGGGGTATAGTGATTGGTGGACCTCGACTGACTACTGATCAGTGCAGAATATGCGGTCGATATCATGGTGGTAGGCCCTGTCATCTTCAGGGTACACGGTGCTTCAGATGTGGTAAGTTTAGAAATTATGCAAAGGAATGCCCAGAGGCAGTTGAGGTAGTTCCACAGAGGGGTAAGGAGCCAGAGAGAGTTCCTATAGTTACACCTCTTACAAGGAAGAGAACCTCGGCTGAAGAAAAAGGGAAGCTAGTTGTGGTTCAAGGCAAGGTGTATGCGATAGACCAGGCATCAGCTGATACCTCCTTTGAGGTGATCAAAGGTACAATCTTGATTTATAATTTGAAAGCTATAACTTTGTTTGATTCTGGTGTTACGCATTCTTTCATATCCCCTACATGTGTATTAAAGTTAACAGGTCTTGTAGAACCTACACACCTAAATGGAACTTTGTTAATAAGTACTCCAATGAGAGTTAGTCAATTGGCTGAACAAGTGTATAAGGATTGTAAGGTGAGGGTATGAGATAAGTGTGCGACGACTAACTTGATTTTGTTAAATATTGATGGTGTTGATGTAATCTTGGGAATGGATTGGTTAGCTACCAATCATGCTATCTTAGATTGTCACACTAAGTCTATTAACTTTTCTCTACCCGAAGAATCTGTTGTAAGATTTTAAGAGAAGAAATGAAATCTTGAATTTTGTGAAAAGTAAAGTACATTGGTATAAATGACTTGAATGTTGTTTTGAGGGTTTTATTAGTTATGTGGTGGATTTGGACAAAACACATCTGGATATAGATGACATTCCAGTGGTTAGAGAATTCCCTGATGTCTTTCAAGATGACCTACCAAGATTGCCACTGGATAGAGAAATGGAATTTGGTATCGACCTGACACCTGGAACGGAGCCGATATCCAAGTCACCATATAGGATAGCTCCAGTTGAGCTAAAGGAATTAAGGAAACAGTTGCAAGATATGCTAGATAAGGGGTTTATAAGATCGAGTGTCTCACCATGGGGAGCTCCGGTATTGTTTGTGAAGAAGAGAGATGGGAGCCTTAGGTTGTATATTGACTACAGGATGTTGAACAGGGCTACCATCAAGAATAAATATCCCTTACCACACATTGACGATTTATTGGATCAGTTTCGAGGAGCATAAATCTTTTCCAAGATAAATCTGAGGTCTGGGTACCATCAACTAAAGATTTGGAAGGAGGATGTGCCCAAGATAGCTTTTCGTACTCGCTACGGTCATTTCGAATTCCTAGTGATGCCTTTCGGGTTGACGAATGTACCAGTAGCTTTTATGGCTCTAATGAATAAGATATTCAAGCCATACCTGGACCAATTCGTGACCGTTTTCATTGATGATATATTGGTGTATTCAAGGTCCAAGGAAGATCATGAGCAGCACTTAAGGATTGTTTTGCAAACCCTCCGAGAGAGAATGATGTATGACAAACTGAGTAAATGTGACTTTTGGCTAGAGCAGATCTCTTTTTTGGGCCATGTTGTATCGAAGGATGGGGTGTCAGTAGATTCATCCAAGATTGAGGCAGTTGTTCTGTCACACCCCACTTCTGAGAACCCTTCTATCCATACTTACTCTACTACGGTTGGGCTGTGAGAAGATGCAAGTACTAAAATTCATACATTTACAGCGGAAGATTTAAAATTTTAATTCACACTCCCAGGTGTGTGTGTAGATATACAAAATCAGTTGTATAAATACAATGTACTTACATATCATCCCCATAATACTGTTTACAATTTCAAGATATAACTATGCGATATAATAAATTAGATACAAAATACTCGTGTATACAAATCTTATAACTTTGCGGAATTGTGGGAGCTGTTCAACACAAAAGATCTAGAGACCACCACTCTCTTACTTCTCAGTACTTGGAGGGGGAAAATAGTGGGATGAGCAAACCACAGCTCAGTAAGGAAATGAATGCTAGTAGGTAGATATCATACTACCTACATAGCCAATGCATGTATAAACTAAAACCATGTTTTCATTATAAATGGAAATATCATACGAAAAATGCATTTAAACATATTTTTCTCAATAGCATTTTTGTGTAAATCAAATATATCAAGCTTCTATTTAAAACATGCTCATAAATAGTGCCCTCATGGCACAAATGTGAAATCATAGATTTATCAAAAACACAAAATCTCTTTCTTTTCTGAGATTGTCTCTATTTCTCGAATCTCTGAGACAGGCATGAAATTTTTGGCAATCAAATATCCACGACGTATGGCCATAGCCAGTGATCACAGGCCTCACTGATCAGGTGTGCACAGGGCATCACTTCGCTTGAAGGGGGATGGGTCAGTCCTGCCCTCCGACTCATCTCAATCAACCTCATCTCCTCACATACTCACAGTAAGGATACGCCGTGTGTCATCTACGCGATACTCGTACTCACGTGCACCCAGCACGATACATAGTATACCAACGGACAACTACATTATGCTACGTACGACCATGGACCCAAGTCCATAGTCCAACTCTGATGGACTTTTCATCCTGAACCATGTTCAATATACTAGGCGAGCAAGCAGCGTGACACACAGTCATCACAAGGCTCCAGCGCGGTATGATTTATCGTTAAGGCCTAGCCCGTTCAAATGGCCGTCGGCTAGTATCCCCTTGGGTCCCAGACCCCCCAAGTTTACCTCAACTCAATAAAACAGGTGCGAGCAAAGCTCCCGCACTTTCTCAAAACCATCGTGCGAGTTAAACTCCAGCACGATACATCAAAAGCATATTGTTGGCTCTACCGAGAGGGGGGTGAATTTGTTTTCTAATGTTAATGGCAAATTTATACTAATTTGAACTTAATTAACAAATAATGAACAAGCAATATAATGTAATGTAACAAATTAAAGCAAGATAAGGAAGAGAATATCAAACACAGTAGTTTATAGAGGTTCGGCCAATCTCTTGCCTACGTCCTCTCTCCTTGACCTTCTTGTCAAGAGCTTTCTTTCTCACTTTCAACGAAAGTTACACACTCCCTTTTTCAGGTTAAGGAATAACCTCTCTACCCTTTTCAAACAAAGATGTATTCACCCTTTTACAAAGTTTATCTCATTGAGGAACAATCCTCTTCACTCTTAAAGCTAGGATGAATACAATATCAAGCTTTTAATGTGGGTAGGACAAATACAGCTTTTTACACAAGCTTATACAACAAACTCAATAAATGGGAATTGAAGACAAATGGAATGTAGGAATTAAACTCTTGAGAATTTACAGATTGTGCAGCAATGGTGTCTCCCTTCTCAGCGTCTTTAATGCTTGACTATATACTGAAGGATTGGTAGTTGGAGCATTTAATGCTGTTTTTCCCGTTGAGATTTTTACAGAAATAGCCGTTGGGTACCTCCAGTAGAATGCCAGATCGATCTGCCATCTTGATCAGATCGATCTCTTAGTTATAATTCCAGCAAGATCAAGGCAAAATAAAGTAAGGAGATCGATCTCATATATAAGCAGATCGATCTCACAATTTGAAAATGTTAGAACAGATCGATCTGTCTAATAGGCAGATCGATCTTCCAATCTCTCTGTTTGAGGCAGGATCGATCTACCAAGTATTCTCGTAGTGAGGGGATCGATCTCTTATCAACCCAGATCGATCTCCTTAGCTCTTTGACTTTGAGGGGATCAATCTCTTCCTATACCATATCGATCTCATGAGCTCTCTGTTTGCGTACAGATCGATCTAATAGATCGATCTACTACCTTTACCTTTTGTCTTAGGGGAGATCGATCTCTTCTTGTACCAGATCGATCTCCTCAATATCCTGTATTTAGAGAGATCGATCTCATATCCCTTATAGATCGATCTTTAGCTTCCTCAATACCTTTGTACGGGTTCAAACCTTAGCAGATCGATCTCATGTCTTCGTGAGATCGATCTCTCATCCTAGAAAACCCAGGAGATCGATCTCTCATATCCCAGATCCATCTCTCATCTCCAGGAACTTAAGTTCTGGTAATGATAATCTCTAAACATGTTTTTATATCATCTTTATATTATTAAATTTACTTGTTTTGTCATTTCAAAATATATTAACTCAACAATCTCCCCCTTTTTGATATGACAAAACCTATTCAATAAACATGTTTAGTTACATATTTGCATTGTGCACAAACTCCCCCTTTTTGTAGGCTCCCCCTTACTTTTGGCTTTTGACCTCTTAACTCCCCCTTATTTTAATCATTCCTTTAAACCTTTAGACATGTTTCTTAAAGCCATTTAAACATGTTTTAACCAACCCATGTTTTCTTAACATTATTTCTTCTCCCCCTTTTTGTCATATCAATGGCAAGAATGAGATCAAGGCAGTTAATTTTCTCAACAATTGGTCATGGCATTTCAAAATAATGCATTATAAACCATTATAATTAACATCCCAACAACTGTCATTTCATAAAAGACTCATTCAAGAAAATGTCATAAACAACAAGGAGTAAACATGAAAACTAACTAAGCTTTTCCTAATATTCATATCCTACGGCGGAGGAGGAAATCGATCCATAAGGTCCTCAACGTGAGTACGAGTGACCTAAAGTTCATCATACATCGCTTGCTGAGTGGCATGAAGGTTTACAAAACCTTCATCTATCTTTGGGTTCAGCTCCATGATCATCGTCACAATCGATTCCATGCCAGTGGGTGATGGGGCAGGTGCAGAGGGCTGAGCAGTCGAAGACGATGGACCCTTAGTAGATGCAGTAGGTGGAGCAGTGGGCTCAGCAGAGGGGTCTTCGTCCATGGTTGCTTCAAGCTGCTGTTCTCTCTTCTTCTTCCAATCCCCTCGAAAGTCTTTGTAATACCCTATGTGGTGAAGTGTCCCAATGTTTAAGACGCTCTTTGGGGGGGGGGCACTTCACCCATTTCACAGCTGCAATCCACTCCAAGTTGTTGTAGAAGATACGCCAACGGTTACGAAAAAACAATCGTGGAAGCTTGCCCGTATACGATCTTCAACCAATCTTCATAGATGAAATGGACAAGATTGGGTTTTCGACTTGTGGAGTGGATGTGGTGGATCCAAAAATGATCTAACCTCCTAACGGTGGAATGACGGGTACCGAAAGGACGGAGATTCCATGAGATAATAAGGTGGAGTAACCTTGGGTGCATTGGTAGGTCGCTCGCCTTATCCCCGGGAAGGTCAAACTCTAAGGGGACTTCTTCATCTTCATTAGTCAACCCCTCATCGCGCATGTGGAACACTTGGGCTAAGATAGCTGTGTCTATAGGAATTGACTTACCCATGACATATGTTTTAAATCCTAGAATTTTGCAAGCATCATCAGGATCATAGATGAGTTCGACATTAGAAAAGAATGCCCTGATGATGTTTGGTGGTATGGGGGTATTGATTTTGAGAAACGGAAGCCACCCAAATTCTTCAAATTTGGGTAAATAAGGAAAATCCATACGATTTAAGAAGGAAAAATCAATGGTGCGCCAATGTTTAATTGGCATGGTTGAAAAATATTTTTCATATCTCTTCCTTTTTGCAGGTGTTTTAAAACACCTGTTAAAGGTAGTGACTGAAGAGGGAGGGATTGATTGGGAAGAGGACCCTTGATCTACACTAGGTCTAGGAGGTTTTTGGCCTGCTCTCTTAAGTCTAGGCATTGTTCTAGACACTGGAAATGCTCTAGATGATCTTAAAACTAGTTCACTAAAAACTAACTAAAGGAACAATAGCTAGATTTGACCTAGAGAGAAATTGAGCACTTAACTAAGAATTTTTGAGAAACATTTAGCAATGTGGGTTACTAGAACGATAAATGAAGAAAAGTTTTGACGAATACCTTACCGAGATCGATCTGGTAGGAAGAATCGAAGGCTGAGGTGTGACAGAATTTAGGGATTTTGAGGATTTGGGATTTTTGAAATTTAGGGATTTTTGGCAGTTTTTATAGTCCAGGGTACAGGAGATCGATCTGTCGAGGTGACAGATCGATTTGTCATTTCTAAAAGCTTGAAGAGATCGATGTGTTGTACCACAAGATCGATCCTCAGAATACAGAAGCTTAATGAGATAGATCTGTTAAGGGCCCAGATCGATCTGTTGTTTGACAGAGGCTTAAGAAGATCGATCTGCCAAATGCTCAGATCGATCTTCTGTTTAACAGAGGCTTAGGAAGATCGATCTGCCAAATGCATAGATCGATCTTTTGTTTAACAGAGCTTTAAGGAGATCGATCTTATGGGTGAGAAGATCGATCTGCCTAGCTTAACCTTTATGCTTTAGGCTCATTTGAAGTATGGAGATCGATCTATATTGATAGGAGATCGATCTCTCATACTTTTTGCCCAGAAAAATCATTGAAAAACTCTTTTAAAAACAACTTGAGATCAAGGTTTTGAAGCATATAAATCTTAAGGAACATTCATGAGTCCTAATTCACCTCTAAGGACACAAAACCTATCTCTATCAAGAGGTTTGGTGAGTATATCATCTATTTGATGTAAAGTGTCAATGTACTCTAGAATTATATCTCCCTTTTGAACATGGTCTCTAAGGAAATGGTGCCTAATCTCAATGTGCTTAGTTCTAGAGTGTTGAATAGGATTTTTAGATAAATTGATGGCACTCGTATTATCACATTTAATTGAGACTTGTTTCATATCAATACCATAGTCTTTCATTTGTTGTTTAATCCACAACACTTGAGCACTACAACTACCTGCTGCTATGTATTCAGCTTCAGTTGTGGACTGAGCCACACTATTTTGTTTCTTAGAGAACCAAGAGATTAATATATTCCCTAAGAATTGACATGTTCCTGAAGTACTTTTCCTATCTATTTTACATCCCCCAAAGTCTGCATCCGAAAATGCATGAAGTGTAAAAGTGGAGTCCTTGGGGTACCAAAGTCCTAGAGAGGGAGTGTCCTTGAGGTATCTAAAGATCCTTTTAGTTGCTAATAAGTATGATTCCCTAGGAGAGGATTGAAATCTAGCACAAAGGCATACACTAAACAAAATATCTGGTCTACTTGCAGTTAAATAGAGCAATGAACCAATCATAGACCTATAGAGTTTAGTGTCTACACACTTACCACTTTCATCTTTATCAAGCTTGATGTTGGTGCCCATTGGAGTTGCTTAAGGTTTGCAATTGTCCATTCCAAATCGCTTGAGCAATTCCTTAGTATATTTTGCTTGATTGATGAAGGTTCCATCCTTTGTTTGCTTCACTTGAAGTCCCAAGAAGAAAGTGAGCTCTCCCATCATGCTCATTTCAAATTAACCTTACAAGATCTTAGCAAACTCTTGGCATAAAGATTCATTAGTTGATACAAAAATTATATCATCTACATATACTTGAACCACTAGTAAATCCTTATTTTTATTTTTGATAAATAGAGTGGCATCTACTTTTCCTCTTGAAAACCCTTTTTCTATTAAGAATTTTGACAACCTTTCATACCATGCTCTAGGAGCTTGTTTCAAGCCATAGAGTGCCTTCGATAGTTTGAAAACATGTTCAGGAAATTCATGATTTTTAAAGCCGAGAGGTTGTTCTACATACACTTCTTCATTAATGAAACCATTCAAGAATGCACTCTTTACATCCATTTGATATAATTTGAAGTTTTTATAACATGCAAAGGCAAGCAGCATTCTAATTGCTTCTAATCTAGCTACCGGTGCATAAGTTTCATCATAGTCTATTCCTTCTTCTTGTCTATAGCCTTGTGTAACTAACCTAGCCTTGTTTCTTATGATCACTCTATTTTCATCCATCTTGTTCTTGAATATCCATTTAGCTCTAATTATAGAGTGATCACTAGGCATAGGAACTAGTTTCCACACTTTGCTTCTCTCAAATTGATTTAATTCTTCTTGCATTGCTAATAACCAATTATTGTCATCTAAGGCTTCATTGACATTTCCAAGTTCTATTTGAGATACAAAAGCTATATAGTGACACACATTCCTTAGAGATGATCTAGTTCTAACTCCAAGAGTTGGATCTCCTACTATTTCATAATCTTTTACATATCCTAATTCTCTTGGTGCTCTTGACTCTCTCTCTAATATCTCTATTTCTTCTTCATCTTCTTTAATTAAGTTAAGTTTTTCTAATAAATCATCTTCTAAGTTTGGAATTTCCTCCAAGTTTTCATCAAATATTCCAACATCCTCATCATTAGTTGAATCTTTAGATAAATCATTTGATTCATCAAATATTACATGAATTGATTCTTCAACCATCAATGTTCTTTTGTTATATACTCTATAAGCCTTTGAATTCAAGGAATATCCTAGAAAAATTCCCTCATCACTCTTGGCATCAAATTTTCCTAAATTATCTTTCCCATTATTTAAGACAAAACATTTGCAGCCAAAAGGATGGAAGTAGCTAATGTTAGGCTTCTTACCTTTGTAAAGCTCATAAGGAGTTTTCTTTAAAATTGGTCTAATCATAGCTCTATTAATGATATAGCAAGATGTATTTATAGCTTCAACCCAAAAATATTTTGGTAAATTATTCTCACACAACATGGTTCTAGCCATTTCTTCCAATGTTCTATTTCTTCTCTCAACTACTCCATTTTGTTGTAGTGTCCTAGGGGTTGAAAAATTATGGCTAATTCCTTGATCATTGCAATACTCATCAAATCCTATATTTTCAAACTCCTTGCCATGATCACTTCTAATACTAGTTATTGTGTATCCTTTTTCATTTTGAGTCACTTTTGTATAAGCTATGAACTTTTCTAAACCTTCATTTTTCACTCTCAAAAAGAACACCCAAGTGAACCTAGTGTAATCATCAACTATTACAAATCCATAATGTTTCTCACTTAAGCTTGTTGTTCTAGTTGGTCGAAAAAGATCTAGGTGGAGTAATTGAAGAGGCCTAGTGGTAGATACACTATTCTTAGGCTTAAATGTTGTCATTTTATGTTTTCCTTTAACACACGCTTCGCATATTTTGTCATAGTCAAAGGACAACTTAGGTAATCCTATAACTAGATCTTTTCTAGCTAACTTAGATAACACATGTATGCTAGCATGACCTAGTCTTCTATGCCACAACCAAGGTTCTTTTTCTTTGTCTACCATTAGGCATATGTTTTCATTCTTAAGTTCATTAAGATAGACAATGTATATATTACCTTGCCTATGGCCTAGGAAAAGAACTTTATTTGACTTAGGTGCAACTATCCTCCTCTATGCTTCTCGTGTTCTCATCTCGACTTGCTCCGGCGTATCATCCGAAACTAAAATTCATCCATCAAACACTTGAGTTAACGTTTCTAACTCTTGTTCAACTAAGCATTTATCCAATGCCTTAAATATACATTTTACCCCTTGTGGTAAATCTCATAATTTTATCCCAATATCAACATACCCAAACCATGCCCACAACATAATCATCCTCTCAAGATATCTCATTCATCATTAACACTTCTACATTCCACTTTCTCACACTAGACCATTTCTAAGTTATATTCATTTCATGCCATTCTAGGTAGTTCTACCCACAATGTGCACACCCAATCAACTTCATAATCATTAACTAGACATATGTACTTGGATTTGTGCACTAGAACTTACCTCTTTAGATTTCCTCTTTGCTCTAATTAGAAATGCCCTTTATTCCTTCAATCTGACAAATGGGGAAATGCCTCTAAACTTTGTTGTTCTTCTCTTTGACGTGAACAACTTTGTCTCTAATAGCTTTCCCTCAAGTCTTATTGAAAATGGCTGGATTTAGGAGTGAGAAAGCTAGGTTTTTGAGTTGAAGTGAAAAGAAATGGTTTATCCCGCAATCTGCAGATCCAACTGCTCCTATTTATAGATTTAACTTGATGAGATCGATCTTCCTTGGGTGGAGATCGATCTGGTCCTCTAAAAATCCCTCTTTTCTAAGATATTTTAAAGGCAAGAGATCGATCTGTCGAGGTTTGAGATCGATTTTCTGTCAAACAGAAACTTAAGAAGATCGATCTGGTCTTAGGGGAGATCGATCTGCTGTCAAACAGAAGCTTAAGGAGATTGATCTGGTCTTAGGGGAGATCGATTTGCTTCAAACCCGAGAGCTAAGGAGATCGATCTGATTCCTTTGGAGATCGATATTCTCCATTCCATTACTCACATAAGAGCATTCTAGCTCTTCCAGATCGATCTCTCATCCTATGAGATCGATCTGGCCTTTATATTTCCAAATTTTCTATAGTTTTCGGCAACAACTTCATTCAAAACTTCCTCCATTTACCTCCATAGTCCTTTCCTCATTCATCCCTCCTTGAGACTTAAAAATACCATCCAATCGCACTTAGCACGTATTAAAACTTATGGGCAATCTTTATATAACCAAATATACACGATATTGCCCAAATGGAAGTATACAACTTATGTAAATCTTTCCTTCCATTTTACCACACTACTCATATTCCATTTCATTCACATTCTTCTCGTGTTTAAGTTCATTTCTTCCTACTCATTCATAATGCAACTTGTACGTATAATCACGATTCTTATTACAAGTGCGTACATTATCTTATGAACTTACATTGCATATACATCACATTACAAATGTATCATCATACTTATGATTTCATTTACATTTCTATGTTCCTATATACAGCTATACATATACGGGGTCTCACATGTTCAGTGGAAACAGCCCGAGACAGTCACAGAGATTAGGATTTTCTAGGTTTGGCTGGTTACTACAGGAGATTTGTAGAGGGTTTTTCTAGATTGACTGCTCTGTTGACACATCTTACGAGAAAACATGTGGAGTTTATATGGGATGAAGCATGTGAGAGTAGCTTTCAGGAGCTCAAGCGCAAATTAACCACCGTGCCAGTTCTTATCATCCCTAAGAGTTCAAGAAACTATTTTGTTTATACGGATGCTTCACATCAAGAATTGGGTTGTGTTTTGATGCAGGAGGGAAGGGTAGTAGCTTATGGATCTAGACAGCTAAAAGATCATGAGAAGAACTACCCCACTCACGATTTAGTGTTGGCAATCGTAGTATTTGCATTGAATATATGGCGCCACTACTTGTATGGTGACAGATTTCAGATCTTTACGGATCATAAGAGTTTTAAGTATCTATTCTCACAGAAGGAGTTAAATATGAGACAGAGGAGGTGGTAAGAACTCCTCAAAGACTACGATTATGAAATTTTGTACCACTCAGGAAAGGCAAATGTGGTTGTCGATGCATTGAGTAGGAAGAGTCTCAGGTTGGTATCACATATGATGGTTAGAGAACATAAGTTGTTGGAACAATTCACGAACCTTAGTTTGGATATGACCCTACCTGAGATTGGTAGCTATGAGATTATCGCTAGCTTAAGATTAGAACTAGAGTTGATTGAGAAAATTCGGTAAGCTCATCGAATTGATCAATGGTGTATTGATGTGATTAGCCAAATCCAGAAGGGTAAGGGTCCAAAATTTGAATTGAGTTCAGATGGAATACTAAGGTTCGAAAATAGAATGTGTGTTCCTAAGGATTCAGAGTTGAGGAAGTTGATCTTGTTAGAGGCTCACTCATCGAGATATACAGTACACCTAGGGAGTAGTAAGATGTATCAGAATCTCCAGAAAGTATATTGGTGGTAGGGAATGAAAAGAGACATAGCTGAGTATGTTGCTAGATGTCTCATTTTTCAGCAAGTAAAGGTAGAGCATCAGAAACTGAGAGGATTATTACAACCTCTACCGATACCGACATGGAAGTGGGACACGTCACCATGGATTTTGTGATGGGGTTACCGAGAACCTGTGAGAACCATGATGCGATATGGGTGATAGTAGATCGGTTAACGAAATTGACAAACTTCTTGGCCATGAGATCTATAGATACCTTTAGTGCATTGGCAAACTTGTATGTACAAGAGATAGTGAGATTACATGGAGTCCCAGTGAGTGTTTTTTTTGATCGGGATACCCGCTTCACTTCCTACTTTTGAGAACATTTTCAAGAAGCGATGGGGACCCAATTGAGCTTTAGCACCGCATTTCATCCTCAGACAGATGGTTAGTCAGAGAGGACTATACAGACCCTGGAGGATATGTTAAGAGCATGTGTGCTGGATTTTAGAGGCTCATAGGACGATCAGTTGCCATTGATTGAGTTTGCCTACAACAACAGTTATCACTTAAGTATTGGTATGTCCCATTATGAGGCACTATACGGTCATAGATGCCGATCACCCATTGGTTCGGAAGAAGTTGGTGACAAACAGCTGTTCGCTCCCAATCTGGTTAAACAAGCCTCCAAAGATGTTCAGATAATATGTGAGAGGCTGCGAACAGCTCAAAGTCGATAAAAGAGTTATGCTGACAGGAGATGGAGACCACTTGAGTTTGATGTGGGTGAGTTCGTAGTTTTGAGAGTATCTCCTTCTAAGGGAATAACGAGGTTCAGGAAGAAAGGAAAACTAAGTCCTCGTTACATTGGTCCCTTCGAGATTTTGGATAGAGTGGGAGATGGAGCATATAGGCTAGCCTTACCACCTGAGCTAGTAGAAGTTCACAATGTCTTCCATGTTTCTATGCTTCGGAAGTACTATCCAGACCCAGCACATGTAATTAGCTATAAGCCATTGGAGGTCAAGGAGGATATGTCATATATGGAAGAACCGATCCGGATATTAGACAAGAAAGAGAAGGTGTTGCAGAACAAGACGATTCCATTAGTTAAGGTTTTGTGGCAACATCATACATTCAAAGAAACCACGTCGAAATTGGAGAGATTGATGCTAGAGAAGATCTCGAGTTATTCACAGAATGATTGGTTCCAATTTGGAGGACCAAATTTTCTAAGTGGGGGAGAATGCAAGACCCTGTATAGGTTTAACCTTGTATATATGTAATGAACTCATGAAATATTGTAATGTATTAGTAATGTGAAGTATATGTGATGAAAAGTCCATAAGATTAATGTATGCACTTGTAATAAGAGTTGTGATGTACGTACAAGTTGCATTAAGTATAAATATGAAGAAATGGACTTTGATATATGATGAATGTGAGTGGAATGGAATATGAGTATTGGAGTAAAATGGAATGAAATTTACACAAGTGGTGCAAACCTTTATGTTTCCATTTGGTCATATATTGTATACATTTGGTTATACAAGGGTTACACACAAGTTTTAATGTGTATAAAGTATGAATGAAAGTCATTTTCAAGTCTCAAAGGAGGATGAATGAGGAGATGATCTTGGTAGCAAATTTAGGGAGTTTTGAGTGACGTTGCTGCAGAAAACTACAGTAAAATCTAGAAATATGAGGGTCAGATCGATCTCATAGGATGAGAGATCGATCTGGAAGAGCCAAACTGACCTTATTTTGAACTATGGAATAAGACAGATCGATCTCCAATTGAGCCAGATCGATCTGCTAGACATCCTATAATGAGAATATCGATTTTAAGACAAGAGGATCGATCTCCTTAACTCTCTATTTGAGAACAGATCGATCTCAAAGCCAGACAGATCGATCTCCGTAAGGGTTCTGTAAAGAGCAGATCGATCTCCTACAAGGGGTAAATCGATCTCCAAGAGGAAAATTCCCTTCGACAGATCGATCTCATCATGGAAGAAGATCGATCTTGTAGTGGTTGTGTTTGGTAAAAAGGATTACCAAACCTTCCAGAGATCGATCTCCATAAGGGCCAGATTTATCTCATGTCTCTGCATCTATAAAAAGAGCACGGGATTGAGATGAAAACTCAGAACTCTTCCCCCACCAAATCTCACATGCCATTCTTCTCTCATGACCACTCTAAAAATCACCACATTGTAGCCAGAATCTAAAGGAGCTCAAGAAGGGAAAGTTGTTCATTGAAGCAAGGAGAACAACATATTCAAAAATCACACATTAGTGTGACCAAGAGAAAGAGTTGTGGCTATCATAAGTTTAGCTAAGAAAGAGGGTAAGCTCTTCACCTTCAAACTTCTAAATATGGTTTTTAGATATTTGTGGGTTGAATGATATGTGAAATGCTGATAGGAATGATTAGTGTAGTGATGAGTGAGTAATATTGAAAAGGGTTTATGGAGAGAAAATCCATGAGAAATGGTGGAAAGCTCAAGAGAAGTATAATGAGATTTGTGAGAAAGATGAAATGTGATTTAATGGGCTGAGGAGTATGAATAAATAAATAAATGACAATGTGGAGGTCTAGAAGAAGGAAAAGAAAATAACTTGATGATTTATACGTGTAGCTTGAAATAAGCAGAATACGAATAACTCGAATCGCGAATGGAGCAAACGTGACGGAGGAGATATGCGTACGATTCGGGGTAAGGGACTGTGTGTTAGCCATAGAGATGTTTGTACGTATTTTACGATAATTTCGTAGATATATCACTAGAATTAGTACGACATTACAATTCTATGGAATGATATGGAAGCATGAAATGTAATATAATATATATGAATTGAGAAAATGGGATGGGGTAAAGAAATAACACGATATGCATGTTTTTAATGTTTTTCTCAATTTTGTATTGATACTTGGTGATTGAGAAATGATGATGATAGGTTGGCTAATTTTACATGTTTTAGCATGGAGAGGCATGCTGTATAAATGAACATGTTTTGAGTTTTAAAAAAGAGAAAATAGCCACCTATCAGATTTAAGATGAGATTGGTGTTGGAGCTCTAGATCACACATGTTTTAATGACTTTGACTATGTGCTAGAGTGTTAGCTCCCACATGTTTCTATGCTTTTGATGTGTCGTGCTGGAGTTTAACTCGCACGATGGTTTTGAGAAAGTGCTGGAGCTTTGCTCGCACCTGTTTTTACTGAGTTAAGGTAAACCTGGGGTTTTGGGACCTAAGGGAATGCCAGCTGATGACCTCGAAACGGACTAGGAGTTAACGATAAATCGTACCGCACTGGAGCCTTGCAATGAATGTGTGTCATGCTGATTGCTCGCCTGGTATATGAGACATGGGTCAGGATGAAAAGTCCATCGGAGTTGGAGTATGGACTTGGGTCCACGATCGTACGTAGTACTGTGTAGTTGTCCGTTGGTATACTATGTACCATGCTGGGTGCACGTGAGTACGAGTATCACGTAGATGACACATGGCGTACATTATGCCGTGAGTATATGAGGAGATGAGGTTGATTTAGATGAGCCAGAGGGTACGACTGACCTATCCCCCTTCAGACCAAGTGATGCCCTGTGCACACCTGATCAGTGAGGCCTGGGATCACTGACTATAGCCATATGTCGTGGATATTAGATTGTTGAAAATTCCATGCCTGTCTTAGAGATTCGAGAAACAGATACAAATCAGAAAAGAAAGAGATTTGAGGAAGAGAAATGATTGAGAAAGTAAAGAGATTTTGTGTTTTGATAAACCTCTGATTTAGATACTTCTGCCAAGAGAGCATTGTTTTATGAAACATGTTTTAAGAGGAAATATTGAATATTTGTGTTCATGAAAGTGCCAAATGAGAAATATATGTTTACTGCATTTTTCGATGATATTCTATTTATAATGAAAACATGGCTTTGTTTTATACATGCATGGGCTATGTAGGTAGTACGATATCTACCTGCTAGCATTCATTTCTTTACTGAGTTGTGGTTTGCTCACCCCACTATTGTTTCCCTCCAGATACTGAGAAGTAGAGCAGTGCGGTGATCTCTAGATCTTTTTTTTTTTGTGTTGGAAAGCTCCTAAAATTCGCAAAGGTATAAGATTTGTATACACAAGAGTATTTTGTATCTATTATCTTGTATCGCGCAGTTATACCTTGGAAAAGTAACAGTTTTATGGGGATGTTATGTAAAGATAAACTATTATGCAAATCATTTTGTATATCTATACACACCTGGGCCTGTGAATTAAAATTTTAAATTTTTCGCTGTAAATGAATGAAATTTTTAGTAATTGCATCGCCTCATAGCCCAACCATAAATAGTGTTTGTATGGAAAAATGACACCTGGAATTGGGGTGTGACATCATGTTTAGCTCTTTCTGAGAGAATAGGTATTTGAGGCTCTTGTGATCGGTATAAATCTGAAACTTTTCTCTGTAAAGGTAATGCCTCCATATTTTCAAAGCAAAGACTACTGCTGCAAGTTAGAGATCATGCGTGGGATAATTCCTTTCATGCTTTTTCAGTTGATAAGATTCATATGCTACCACTTTGCCATTCTGCATAAGCACACACCCAATCCATTTAGTGAAGTATCACTATACACTGTAAATCCTTCGGGTCCATCTGGTATGGTGAGGATCGATGCAGAAGTTAATCGATGCTTGAGCTCTAGAAAACTGCGCTCATAGGCATCGCTCCACTCAAGCTTGACATCCTTACGGGTGAGTCGAGTCAGAGGAGCTGCAATTTTCGAGAATTCCTCTATGAATATTCTGTAGTACTCGACTAATCCAAGAAAGCTTTGAAGCTCTGTCACTGTCTGTGGCCTCTCCTAGTTCACTATAGCTTCCACTTTGGACGGGTCAACCGACATTCCATCCTCATTCACTACATGGCCTAGAAAACCAATCTGCTTCATCCACAACTCACATTTGTCTAACTTAGCATACATTCTCCTTTCTCTAAGTGTTTAAAAGACTATGTATAGGTGTCGTTCATGTTCTTCCAGAGAATGAGAATACACTAAGATGTCATCTATAAAAACAATCAGGAACTTATCGAGATACTCCTTGAAAACTTCATTCATCAAGTTCAGGAATGCTGCAGGGGCATTCGTCAAGCCAAATGCACGACCGGGAATTCGTAAAGCCCATAGCGAGTTTGGAAGGTGGTCTTGGGGATGTCCTCACCTCTAACTTTCAGCTGGTGATATCCCAACCTTAAGTCTATCTCCAAGAACACTTTGGTACCCTTCAACTGATCGAACAAGTCATCGATCCTTGGCAACGGTACCGGTTCTTGACAGTAGCCTTATTGAGCATCTGATAGTCGATGCATAACCTCAAGCTACCATCCTTCTTCTTCACAAAGAGCACGGGTACACCTCAAGGTGACACACTCGGGCTTATGAATCCCTTATCCAATAGCTATTGGAGTTGTTTCTTCAATTCTTCCAACTCAATAGGTGCCAACCTATACGGGAGTTTAGACAAAGGTTCGGTTCCAGGCACCAAGTCAATGGCAAACTCCAACTCTCTATCGGGAGGTTATCCTGGCAACTCTTCGGGAAACACATCGGGGAATTCCTTTACTATCGGGATATCCTGAAGGCTGGGCTTCAGCTTCTCATTACATTCCGCGAAAGCTATAAAACCTTCATCATTGAAATCAACTATCAAAGCCACATTTAATCAAACAAAAAGTTTACTTATTTATTCATTTATCTCCAAAAGTTACTACACACTTTTCGGGTAAGTACAAAGTCATCACCTTCCTAAAACAATCCAAATTAACTTTATGGATCGCTAACCAATCAATTCCTAATATCGCATCAAAGTCCAACATATCTACCAAGATCAAGTTAGCTAGAACTACCTGGTCACCTATTCTTACCTCACAGTTCTTATATACTACCTTAGTCATTTGCGATTCTTTCATAGGTGTTTTTACACGAAGTAAATAACCTAAAGGCTCAGGCTCTATCGGTAATTTCCTAGCAAATGTGGGTGTTACAAAAGAATGTGTTGATCCTGAATCTATTAACACAAAAGCTTTAACATTTGAGATGAGAAGATTACCCTTCACCACTGATGTCGAGGCATCTGTAGCTTCCTTATCCAATGTGAACACTCGTGCCTGACCGATCACTCTCTTGCCCTTGTCCACAAGAACTGCTGATGGTGGAGGAATCACTCTTACTGGTTGAGCTGGTGGAGGAATCGCTCTAACCGATTGAGCTGGTGGAGTCCTCAGCTTAGGATAATGTCTGTTCATATGTCCCACTTCTCCACACTGAAAGCAAGTACCATAGATTCGACGGCAAGGCTAGTTCGCATAATGTCTCCTCCCACATCGATTACACATGGGAATCTGATAAGGCACTGGAGTGTTCTGAGTAGGAAAAGGCCTCGACTTAATCACCATAGCACGAGAGGCTCCGACCTTTTGCATCTTGTTCTGCCATCTATTCTGGAAAGGTCTCCGATCGTCAATCCTTTTACCATGACTCCTCAGTCATGACTGAAACTCAGACTGGGATAGATTCATATTATGCTCGACAAACTGTGCCCTCTGGATAGCCTCAGCATATGTCCTTATGTTCAGAGTAGCTAACTTACTTCTGATTGTCGACCTCAGTCCATGAATAAACTTGATTATCTTCATCAATTCATTCCTATCAATATCGGGCTCATACCAAAGCAGTGCAATGAACCTTGACTCATACTGATCCACTATCATATTGCCATGAACCAAGTTCAAGAATTCTGCCTCTTTCTTCCTCCATGCACACTCCAGGATGTACTAATATTAAAGGCCTCAAGGAAAGTCTCCCAAGATATCTCAGTGTGCCTCGCCAATAGAATTGTCTCGGTAGAAGTCCACCATCTCTCTGCCTCTCCCTCTAGCATATAGATAGCCAATGCCACCTTATCCGAGCTACTGTAGTTCATAATCCTGAAGATCTTCTCCAACTTCTGGACCCACTCCTCAGTTGCATTAGGGTCCTTATCTCCCTCAAACACTGGCGGGTTCATTTTCTGAAATTGCCACACCCGCTCCATGTTCCTTTTGACTGAATCTTGAATTGGTGACTGCACTATCAACTGCTGTGGTGGAGGTACAGCTTCTTGGGGAACTGGTGGTTATGGCTCTGAAGGTGGAAGAGCTTGCGGCGCATTCGTGACATTAGCAAAATTCACCATAAACTGGGTAAACGTAGTAGACATCTCTGCCATAGACCGCTCAAGTCTCTCCATCTTGGAGTTCGGACTCTTCGGTTGTGGGGGAGGTACCGGAGGCGGCTGGGCTCGCCTACCACAGCCCCTTACTTGTCTCCCACTCATATTGACTGTAAATCCTATACCAAAGGCCCAAACAGAGTTAATAACAATTGAAAGTATATGCGACACATATATATATACATTTCAGACTGCACGGTTGTGAGATGTACTTCTAGACTAGCTAACCTACACTGACACGACCTACAACAAGCTCGCTCTGATATAAAAAATTAACTGTCACACCCCATGACCTAACCTCAACCTAGTTGCACAATGTTAAACAGAATCATATTTTAATATAACATAAATATTACTACGCGGATCGTTTTACTTGTTTGTGTCTGATGTAGGTTCCATTCTACCCTTTATAATATTTTATGCGTTATTAATTTCTAATCTTAACTTATATTACCCATAATTTTGATTTCTTTTACAAACTCGGCATAATCATCATGCATCCATAAATTTGATATCCAAGTCAATCCACATAGTATGCCATACCATTCATCCATTTCAAACCGAAAAGAAGAAACCTAAGGTAAATCATGATAACCGAAACTACCATAACAACACTTAACCACAATGATGTCTAATCGGTTTAGTAGCTTACAACATATTATCCAAATCCAAGGTTTAAACCGAGTCCAAAAGAAGAATCCCAAAGATGCAGTACCTAATAGTCATACTTAAACATTTTCCAACTAATACATCTCACAAATACATCCATGCATGCATATCTGAAATAAAATATGCATATATATATATATACATATACCGTCCATCGGATATACCTTGAAATACTAAAAAAGCAACAGCTAAATGTTCGAAAGAGTCACCAAAGCGTGGAGCTCTCCCCGGAATACTAATATGAAAAATGTTGGAAAAAGAGGGGTGAGCAACCACACGCTCAGTAAGAAGTCTATATAACCGAAGCTAGCAAAACACAATACAACACGCCATGCAATGGTAAACCAAGATAATCACGTAAAACGTCATGCATAATTCGATAAAACAAATGTTGTACATGCTTCAGTTTAGACAAGTTTGTATAATTGAAAATCATGGTATCATTAGTCAAAATCAAATTTCCAAAGAACATTTATAAGTCCACAAAACTGAAACCATTATCAAGAGTAATTCATTCAAATACATGCATGGGCATAATTAAATCAATTGATTCAACAACATGAGAGTGTGGCAATAACCCAAACCAATCATGGATTCCAATATTCAGATAACCTCGCTAATAATCAATGCAAAATCAATACACTTATTGCCATAGTGACTACCGCTCTATCCTAACTGAGCAGGTTTCGGACTAGGGTACTGTAGACGGGCTCAGGGTCTCATAGTATTAGGTAGCACTAACAAACTCGATGCCACGAAGGTGCCCCTCGTGAAGTACTTGGCACAGTAGGGCAATCACACAGAACCTCCTATCGGGTGCTAGAGATAGCTCTCACAGGACATGACTGCCACACAAGCATAAACCAAGTTGCCAACAAACTCAAAAATCCCTCGATGGGTTCACAATAAAATCCAACACTTCATCCCAAATCATAATTTCAAAATATTGGGGAAAACCACCCATCGATAATAATTCATAAATCAGCTGTATAAAATCAGCATGTATATAAATCATGCAACTTCATTCTATTTCAAAAATACAGTTAAAAATGCCCATGCAAACGCTTTAAAATCAATAATCTCAATGGAGTTACGAAAATAGTGAAATGCTCATACGCACATGCTACTATCATGTAAAAATCATAGCTTATAAATGTCACGACCCTCAACTTACAAAAAATCGTCACAAATTTTTTTCTCATTTCATACATTATTTATTTTTCGTCCATATCTTACCTTGATCGTGATCAGCTACACTCTCAACAGTTGGGCTGTGTGTCAATGACTATCTCATCTAACCATAACAATTTAATTTGCATTATAATTTAGAAGTAAACAATTGTATAAATAAATCAGAGTTGTTGTTTACATGTGTTTACATTACTTTACATCCCCAATTGTTACATTCAAAATGCTACTGTGCTATGGTAAGTTTTGATACAAATCATACAAGTGTGTATACCTTTCGTGACGGGATGCAACGGTACAAAAGAAACCTCCAGTCGCCCTCAGTCTATACTCAATGCTTTGTAGAGAGGGGGGAAATAAGGGGGTGAGCAAACAACACGCTCAGTAAGGCAATCATGCGAACAAGTAGATACTGCACTATCTACGTGATCGTGATGCCATGCTCAAAACCATACAATTTCTCATTCACAACTCAAAAGCATTAGTTCATGCTTGTGTTAATGGCATGTAAAGTAAGTCATGCTATTTAAACTCAGTGCACAAATTAAGTTCAAAGCATGGAAAATCATCATGCATCTGTGCACTTTGAAGTCATTATCATGCTTTCTCATCTCAATAAAATCAACACTTGTCAGGACTCAGCCCCTCCCTCGGACTGTCCTGACTCACAAAACATGGATTCATTCATAAATAAGAGACATGTGAGATAGGCAATATAATAGGGAAATATCCTCTAGGACTATGGCCATATCCTCTGTGATCCCAAGCTACACTGATCAGGTGTGCGAGGTATCACCTTTATCTACTTCCACATGGGAGGTAGGTTGCGTCCAATCCACTTGTCCATAGCAGAGCTAAACATCATCTGAAGATGGCATATTACAATCTCAATACGGCACAACGTACTCCATGCTACCTGCACGGTACAACGTACTCCGTGGACCCATATCATCACATCATATCATGCCACATCTCAATATACACGTGCAAGCCTATTTAATCGATGCGACACGCAGTCTACCCGAAGCTCCTAGCACGGTAATCAATCATGTCATAAAACCACGTGTAAGTAATCTCAAGCACGACAACAAGTATGGTGGACATCTAATGCGGGTTATGCTCCAGCACCATGTCAAAACCAGTATAAAGTCTGTGCGAGCTAAGCTCCAACACAACATCATAGATATCCATGTGAAAAACTAGTACGAGCTAAGCTCTAGCACTCATGCATATAAAAACACATCAAATCCTGTGCAAGTCATGCTCTAGCATGCTTTCATTCTCACGAAATCCATGTAGGTGGCTCAATTCTTCACAAAGCATGGTTTTTAAACCAAAATCATGTCATTTCTTATGCAAATCATTTCAAATGTTAGCCAACCTACCACACACTTGCTAAAAAGCAATAAAATAAGATTTTCAAAGCATCATGCTTTTGTTTTCATGAACATTTCTCAAAACCCAACTCTTTGTCCTTCAATCACCCATTTCATTTCCTATTACCACATGCATTCTAGAAAACATTATGTACCCAAATTGTGCACATATATCTCTAAGAGTCCATACAATTCCCTTACCTCGATTTACTCGGCGTACGACTCTCTTCCTCTTAGCTTTTTGCACTTTGGCTCAACTTGCTATGGGTGTATTCTCGGGAGCTGCAAATCATCCACCAATCACTTGAGTTAATGTTGCTAACTCACATTTTGACTTTAACTAGTCAATATATTTCATTGAGCCTATTTCGTTAAGTTTGGCCCATTTTTTCATTTGGCTATCATCAAGCCATTTCCAACCAATTTATCTAGTAACTCACTTAGTTACTTGTTTAGAACTTGATGTGAAATACTCTACCCTTACTCTCTCATTCATTTATGCATTTTACCCAATACCTTAAATACAAATTTTACCCTTTTTGGGTAAGTCCACAATTCATTCCATAACACCGTCTTAACATCATACCCATAACACCATTATCACCTTAAGATATCCCACTCATTATTAATTCCAACACATTTCACTTTCTCATACTAACCCATTTCTAGGTTATAATTGTTCCATTGCATTCTAGATAGTTTCTACCATTAATATGCACACCAATCAACTCTAAAATCAATAACTAAACAAATAAACTTGGATTGGTTCATCAAAAACTCACCTAGATTGATTTCCTCCTTGCTCCAAATGGAAATGCTCCTTGTTCTTTAAATCCAACAAATGGGGAAATGACTCCAAGCTATGTTGTTCTTCTCTTTGATGTGAACAACTTTGAATCTAATAGCCTTCCCTCAAATCTTTATGAAATTGGGCGGATTTAGGAGTGGGAAAGCTAGGTTTTTAGATTGAAAATGGAAAGGAAATGGTTGTTCTCGTGAAATGCAGATTTTAACTGCTCCTATTTATAGAATTGCTTGATGAGATTGATCTGCATTGGGTAGAGATCAATATTCCTTGCTTAAATTCCTCATTTTCATGACATTTGAAGGCAGGAGATCGATCTGTCGAGGGCTTGATATCGATTTGTCTCAGTCAGAGAGTTAAGGAGATCGATTTGGCTAGGGAGGAGATCGATCTGCTCCAACCCGAGAGCTAAGGAAATCGATCTGCTTGCATTTAGAATCGATCTTCTCATTATAGAATGTTTAGAAGATTGATCTGGCCCCATTGGAGATCGATCTGCCCTATTCCATTGCTCGAATAAGAGCATTTTTGGCTCTTCCAAATCGATCTCTCATCCTATGAGATCGATTTGGCCTTCGTATTTTTTCAGATTTTGCTACAGTTTTCTGCTGTAACTCACAAAAAACAATCCTTAATTTGCTGCCATAGTCATTTTCTCATCCAACCCCCTTTAACACTTGAAAATGACATTCATTCATACTTTGTACACATTAAAACTTGTGTGCAATCATTGTATAATCGAAGGTATACAATACATAACTGAATAGAAGTACCAAGGTTTACACCACTTATGCAAATTCATTCCATTTTACCACACTACTCATTTTTCATTCCACTAACATTCATCACATACAAAAGTCCATTTCTTCATATTCATACATAATGAAACTTGTACGTACATCACAAACTCTTATTACAAATGTGTACATTTAATTTATGGACTTTACATCACTTATGCTTCACATTACAAGTATATCACCATACCTATGAATTCATAATTACTTGGTTCAAAATCATCCATATTATAATTCCATTTACATATATACAAGGTTAAACATATATGGGGTCTCACAATAAACGGTAACTCCAAATTTTGACTCAAATCAAGGCAATTTATAAAAACGATCGGTAAGGGAATTTTAACCTAGGCTACCCTAGTAAATCGGCTAACCTATAATCCTACTTTAAAAATATGAAATCTATCATATCTTAAGTATTTTACTAACGATAGCTATATAAAATCCCTTACCGCACAAGCTACACGCCCGATTTACCCTTTTTCCGCCTTAGACGCGCATATATTCGTCTAAGCTTCCTTGGTGCCTTCTGACGTGTTTACTGCGAAATGTCATTTAAGGCATACATCATTTACTATTCGTACAATAACAAATTAAATTTTAGCACACGTACACTCACAAAAACAATTCTAGACTGACTACCATTAACACAGTTTATCGGTTTTAAGCCTTACGCTTATTCATTTCCAATCATCCTGTCATGGCCATAATTTCTACAATTCTACTTGTTAATTATTTTTGATCTTAATCAAAGTGGCCAAATACCTTGAGCATGTCTTAATTTCATACTAAATTCACGCAATACATATTTTTACATAATATTCTTCACTTATAATTTATTTTTAATTTTTGCAAATTTCTAACATTAAACTTACCAACATTCTATTAATTGAAACTCCCATAATCACCATTATCTATCTCCTAAATTCTGATTTTATCATTATGGGACTATATTGCTTCAAAACTAAATTGATTATTTTCATTCCTAATTTCCAGCAAACATTTTTGTTCCTAAAGTCCTCATTTGGCCAAACCTAAGCTTTTATACTCATTCAATTATTTCACCATTTGTTCAACAAATTATTATCATCTAACAACTTCTTAAAATTTTCCAGCCAAGGTAATTAAATTTTCTGCATTTCTATTCATTTCCCCTTATACATCAAATATGTATTATTTTTATACTAAATGTATAATCTAGGTCTCTTAACTGAATGCATGTATAAATCCCCTTAGTTTTCCACCTAAACCGAGTACTTCATGTCACGACCCAATTCCATTCTCTTTAACCGAAAATCACTAAAATTTTTTCGCGTTTTACTGTTACCTTACCCGGTCGTGAACTAACTCACCACACACTGTTGGGCTGTGAGTCAATAATAAACACCACATCTCATTCATTCTCAGTTAAATAAAACGATGTATACATTTGCATTTAATCTGTACTTATACAAAAGCATGTTTTACTGACATCTACATCCCCCATAATTACAACTCAAAAGAATACTGTGCTTTTACATTGTTTAGATACAAAAAGAATCACTGTGTATATACCTCTAAGTGATGGAGATGCAGCGGAGTCCAAAATACCACGCCTCAGTCCTCACTGGGCTACTATGCACACTCTGTAGGGGAAAATAGAGAGGGATGAGCAACCACAAGCTCAGTAAGGCAATAATGCAAGCATGGTAGATAACTACTCTATCTACATGCTGATAGTGTTATGCATAAATCATTCATGGTAGGAGCATGAGGAATAAAACTATGCCATATGAGTATACATATATATCATGTGTCAAAATCATGTACATTGGCATATCAAACATGGTAAAAAGAACATCATGTATAACTCATCTCATGCTCAATCTCATTTAAATTCATAAAAAGGGCAATTCATTAAGAAACCTCCTTTTTAAACCAACATCATAAACCTCTTTCTCAACACATAAATACCACCAAATCAATTCACAATCACAACCACATTTTCATTTCACAATTCACGCATGTGTATAAAAACTAGGTCACTATATCAAAAGTGCCTATGTGGACCACTACATCATAAATCATCCCAGACCACACGCATCCAGGTGTGCGAGGTATCATGCTAGCACGAAGATGAATTATCCCTCGCCAGACTTTCTCATCACATAACCATCATGCGGTACATCGTACTCCATGTGATATACACGGTACAGTGTACTCCGCAGACTCATATCGTGATTGGGGGTGCCATTCCTTGGTCTTACCTACCCCATACCAAGAGTTTTCCATATCCGTGAAGGAGAGCCTCCCTGCCGAACAGAGCCTCCTCGCCTAATAGAGCCTCCCTGCCTCCTCGGGCTTAAGGACGTTAGCTTAAGGATGTAGGGCTTAAGGATCCTTCCACAAGAGAGCCTCCCCACCGAACAGAGCCTCCCAGCCTAACAGAGCATTCTCGCCTCTTTGGGCTTAAGGATGTTGGCTTAAGGATCTTACCGTAACCATGTAGGAGAGCCTCCCTGCCTAACAGAGCCTCCCCGCCCCTCAAGGGCTTAAGGATGTTGGCTTAAGGATCCCACCATAAGAGAGCCTCCCCACCGAACAGAGCCTCCCTGCCTAACAGAGCCTCCCCGCTTCTTTGGGCTTAAGGATGTTAGCTTAAGGATGTAGGGCTTAAGGATCTTACCAACTTTCACAACCTTATACGTATCACAATGTGCAAACTTGTACGAGCAAAGCTCTAGCACGACTCATGCATCCTCTCATAAAGAGACGCATACGAGCATAGCTCTAGTACGGTTATACTCATAAGACAAACCACTCAAAAGCCACGTACGAGCAGAAACTCCAGTACGGTTTATAAACATCATCATAGTTTCCAAATCAAGGTGCGAGCTAAGCTCCAGCACGTTTCATACAAATGAAAACATCAATACCCGGTGCGAGCTAGGCTCTAGCATGGTTTAATTCACATAAACATGATAGGCGGCTCATAAGCTTTTAAAGCTATCTCAAAACATTTTTGGCACTTCACATGTGCTATCACAAACATCAAACCACAATAGCCATCCTATCTATCAATTCGTTTAAAACCAAACGCATGTTTTGTGAAAGCATTCAAAACACTTGATTTATGCAATTATTAGCCTTACTATCCCTTTTTATAAATCCATGTAAACCAAATCATCTAATATTCACAGCTATTTTCGCATACCAAACAACGATTTTCTCAAACGTTCATGCATTTCATAAACACCCTATAATCCCACAAATTACGAGCAGCTACCTCTATATACTTACAGAATTCCCTTACTTGGAATCGAGATGCGTGATTCCACTTCCTTAAGCTGCTTACTCGTACGGTTCGATTTGTCTTCAACAAACTCTTCGAAACTGCGTATAATCATATTCCACATTATATTCGATCCATATAATGCAACCCTTGTGCTTGCTATAGTCAATTTAATCTATAGCCTCCATTAACGCTTATATGGCCTCGTTTCATTACTTTACCCATAACTCGAGTCTATGGATCTCCTTAGGCCTATTAACTTATTTCGAATCGATATTAACTCGACATTAAGCTCATAGTGTTCATATTCCATGAATTCCCTCACTATGGCATTTTATCAAGCATATACATACTCATTTTCACAATTTCACTTAAACCCATATTATAACTCCACATAACTATTCCAAATCACCACATTACTCATTTAACAACTTATCTTAACCCATAAACCACCAACTCCCCAATTCATACTTTCTCACACTAGAGGCATTCCATTTTCTAGGTTACATTAGTTTCTAACACAACCTAGGTGTTTCCATGCATACATACTCATGCCAAACAACTCCAAAATCAATTAAATAGACAATGTACTTTTATTGGAGTGTTAGAATCTTACCAAATATGATTTTTCTTCTTGCTCCAAATGTCAATGCCCTTATCTCCTTCAATACCCACAATGGGATTTTGGGTTCCAACTATGTTGTTCTCTTCCTCAAGATGAACAACTTAATGTCTAATGGTCTCCCCTCAATTCTTGCTGAAAATGGCTGATTTTAGAGAGAGAAAGTTAGGGTTTTGGGTTAGAAATGGAAGATTGGTGTTTTTCCTGAAATTTTTAGATTTTCAGCCATCCTTATATAGAAATACTTGAGGAGATTGATCTGGTCCAAGAGGTGATCGATCTGGTCCCCTTAAATCTCTCATTTTCATGAAATTTTAAGCATGAGATCGATCTGTCGAAGCATGAGATCGATCTGGTCCCAAACAGAGAGCTAAGGAGATCGATCTGGGTGCTTGAGGATCGATCTTTTCATTACAGAATGCTTAGGAGATCGATCTGGCACCACTGGAGATCGATCTGCTCTATTTCATTGCCCAAATAAGAGCATTCTGGCTCTTCCAGATCGATCTCTCATCTTATGAGATTGATCTGGCCTTCATGTTTTCCAGATTTCCTGTAGTTTCCTTGCTGCAACTCATACTAACACATCCTTGATCTATTACCATGGCCATTTTCTCATCCATCCACCTTTATAACTTGAAAATGGCATCCATTCATACCTTATGCACATTGAAACTTGTGTGCATTCATTGTATGTCCAAAGGTATGATACATAAAACCAAATGGAAGCATTTATATTCATGCAACTTCCTTCCATTTACCACACCACCCATTTTGAGTTTCAATCACATCCATAACTTATAAAGACTCATTTCTTCATATTCAAACTCAATGGAACTTGTATGTACGTTACAAATCATATTACACATACATACATTGAATCCATAGACTTACATCGATCATACTTTACATTACAAGTCTATTCACATTCATTACACATTACAACTTTACATATACGGGGTCTCACATTCTCCCCTGCTTCAAGGAATTTGGTCCTCCAAATTAGAACCAAGTCACTCTTCAAAAAGTTGGGGGTACTTCTCTCGTATCAAGTTCTCCAATTCCCATGTGGCCTCTTCCGCCGTGTGATGTTGCCAAAGAACTTTCACCAAGGGAATTGTCTTATTCCGCAACACTTTCTCTTTTCTGTCCAATATCCGAACCGGCTTCTCAACATACGTCATACTCTCATGGAGCTCCAACGGCTCATATCTTATCACGTGTGCCGGGTCCGGGTGATACTTCCGAAGCATCGAGACGTGGAAGACGTTGTGGACATTTTCCAAGTCTGGTGGCAATGCTAACCTATACGCCTTATCTCCCACTCTCTCCAAAATCTCGAAGGGTCCGATATATCTAGGGCTCAGCTTGCCCTTCTTACCAAATCTCATAATACCCTTCGATGGTGATACCCTCAGAAACACCAACTCACCCTCATCAAACTCCAGTGGTCTTCGTCTCTTGTCAGCATAACTCTTTTGTCTGCTTTGAGCTGTCCGTAATCTCTCACATATCAACTGGATGTCCTCAGATGCCTACTGCACTAAGTCCGGAGCAAAAATCTGTCTGTCACCAACCTCTTCCCATCCAATGGGGGAACGGCATCTACGCCCATACAATGCCTCATAAGGTGCCATCCCGATACTCGCATGATAGCTATTATTATAAGCGAACTCGGCTAACTGCAGGTGGTCATCCCAGGAGCCTCTAAAATCCAGTACACACACTCTCAACATATCCTCGAGGGTCTGTATAGTCCTCTCTGACTGCCCATCTGTTTGAGGATGAAAAGCGGTGCTAAAACTCAGTCGGGTCCCCAGCGCTTCCTGAAAATGTTCCCAAAAATTGGAAGTGAAGCGGGCATCCCTATCAGAAACAACGCTCACTGGTACACCATGTAGCCATACTATCTCTCGAATATACAGGTTCGCCAACTGGCTCAGTGTATCGGTAGCTCAGATAGCCAAGAAATGGGCGGACTTAGTCAACCGGTCCACAATAACCCATATGGCATCATGACCTCTACGGGTCCTCGGCAACCCCATCACAAAATCCATGGTGACATGCTCCCACTTCCATGTCGATATCGGTAGAGGCTGCAATAATCCTGCAGGCTTCTGATGCTCTACCTTCACTTGCTGACAAACGAGACACTTAGCGACATATTCAGCAATGTCTCTCTTCATTTCAGACCACCAATAAACCTTTTGAAGGTTTTGATACATCTTGGTACTTCCCGGATGTAACATATACTTCGATGAGTGCGCCTCTGATAAAATCGTTCTCCTGCTCTCAGGATCCCTGGGAACGTATACTCTACCTCTGAACCTCAATAACCCATCAGTACTCTGCTCAAAATCAATACCCACACCTGTCTGTATTTGCCTCAGCCAATCGTTGCACCGTCGATCGCTCTGCTGGGCTCACCGAATACGGCCAATCAACTCTGGCTCTAGTCTCAAACTAGCCATGATCTCAAGTCTCTCAGATCCAAGTGGGGTTACATCTAAACTGAGGTTCGCAAAGTGTTCTAACAATTCATGTTCCCGTACCATCATATATGACACCAACCCAAGGTTTTTTCTACTCAAAGGATCGGCAACTACATTTGCCTTACCTGGGTGGTACATGATTTCACAATCATAGTCTTTCAGGAGTTCAAGCCATCTCCTCTGTCTCATATTCATCTCTTTCTGCGAGAATAAGTACTTAAGGCTCTTATGATTTGTGAACACCTAAAATTTCTCACCATAGAGATAGTGGCGCCATATTTTCAAAGCAAATACTACAGCCGCCAACTCCAAATCATGTGTCGGGTAGTTCCTCTCGTGATCTTTCAACTGTCTAGATCCATAGGCAACTACCTTCCCATCCTGCATAAGCACACAGCCCAGTCCCTGGTGTGATGCATCCGTATACACCGAGAATCATCCTGAGCTGGTAGGAATGGTGAGAACGGGAGCAGTGGTCAACCGACGCTTAAGCTCCTCAAAACTCCTCTCACATGCCTCATCCCATAAAAACTTAACATCTTTTCGCGTGAGGCGTGTCAATGGAGCAGCTAGTCTGGAGAAACCCTCTACAAATCTTCGATAATATCCTGCCAATCCCAGGAAACTTCTGATCTCAGTAACTGTTTTGGGCTGTTCCCACTGTATAACTGCCTCTATCTTGGATGGATCCACCGATACCCCATCCTTTGACACAACAAGCCCCAGAAATGAGATATGTTCTAACCAAAAGTTACACTTGCTGAGTTTGGCATACAATTCTCTCTCTCGGAGGGTCTGCAGAACTATCCTCAAGTGCTCCTCATGATCTTCCCTGGACTTGGAATACACCAAAATGTCATCAATGAACACTATTACAAACTTGTCCAGGTATGGCTTGAATATATCATTCATCAATGCCATAAATGCTGCGGGAGCATTCGTCAATCCGAATGGCATCACCAAAAACTCGTAGTGGCCATAACGGGTACGAAATGCTGTCTTGGGTATATCTCCACTCCTGATCCTCAACTGATGATACCCTGACCACAGATCTATCTTAGAAAATACTTCGACTCCTGGAGCTGATCCAACAAATCATCGATTCTTGGAAGGGGGTACTTGTTCTTAATGATGGCCTTATTCAACAACCGGTAATCTATACACAGTCGGAGGCTTCCATCCTTCTTCTTTACAAATAGAACTGGTGCTCCCCAAGGTGAGACACTCGGTCTAATAAACCCCTTCTCCAGTAACTCTTGCAGATGTTTCTTCAGCTCTTCCAATTCTATCGGAGCCATTCATAGGGTGGTTTCGATATCGACTCTGTACCAGGCACTAGCTCAATGCAAAATTCCATTTCCCTTTCAGGTGGTAGTCCTGGTAATTCATCCGGAAAGACATCAAGGTAATCCGTAATTACGACTATGTCTCTCAATTCTGGGTGTGCCTCATCTATATCAACCACGTATGCAATGAACCCTTCACATTGTCCTCTCCATCGTTAGTAACATAAACCATCACTCCACATTCAACATTTATCATAAACAATAATTTATCTCTCAAGCAATATGCATTTAAAAATCATACTCCTTTATTTACAACAAACATGCTATTTTCATATCATTTCTTTTCATCAAAATTTACAATAAGATTGTCTAATCCTGAAAACATCAATGTTTTGGCATGACAATCCATCACAACACGATTGGTAGCCAACCAATCCATTCCCAAAATTACATCAAAATCATTCATATTCAATAAAATCAGATTGGCTATCATTTCCTTCCCCTCTATCTTTAACTTACAATCTCTACATACATGCTCAGTCAATTGACTATCATTCATGGGTGTGGAAATCATTAACATTTTATCCAACAATGTTGGTTTCACATGCTTCAATAATTCATGTGCAAAGGAAGGTGATATGAAAGAATGTGTGGCACCAAGATCAAATAATACCAATGCTTCTAAATCAAAGATTCGGATGGTACCTTTAATCACATCCGTCGAAGCATCTGCAGTGTCCTGATCCAGTGCATGTACTCTTCCTCTGCTCACACCCTCAGCCTGTTTCCCTTTCTCCTCAGCTGTAGCCCTCCTCCTCGGGGCTGCTGTCTCAACTGGAGCTTCCTCAGGCTCCTTGCCCTTCTGTGGGGCAATCTCTATCTTCTCGGGACAATACTTAGCCATATGTCCTGGTCTTTCGCATCTAAAACACACCATAGGGGTCATCAGACAGGGCCTATTCCGATGAAATCTCCCACATCTCCTACACTGATCAGTAGTAGGCCGTGGTCCTCCAATAGTCATACCCCTCGGTGCAGTCAAGGCTGGGTATATGGGAGGTCTAGCAGCTCTCTCCTGCACCTCCTTAATCTTATGCCTCTTCTCAAAAAATCTTTGGCCACCTCTCTTGGCCACTCTTCCAAACCCGGATCTCTTCCGGTCTCTATCCTTTCTAACACTGACTCTCCCAAACTCGGAGGCATTTCGCTCAAAGTCTTGCTCACATAACTGAGCCTTATGTACAGCCTCCTCATAGGTCAAGATGTCAAAGGGAGCTAGCTTAGTTCGGATTGCTAATCTCAATCCATCCATGAACTTCTGAATCTTTCGGGTCTCACTACCCATCGTGTCCGGGTCATATCTCCCCAAGGACATAAACTTCGACTCATACTCGTCCACAGTTCGGTTCCCTTGAACCAGGTTCATAAATTCCATCCGCAATTTCCTCTGTGCGGTAGCTGGAATATACTGTCTTCTGAAGGCCTCCAAGAATATCTCCCATGAAATCTCGGAGTGTCTAGCCCTCAAAATAGCTTCGGTGGATCTCCACTAGTGCTCTGCCTCGCCTTTCAACATGAACACGGCAAAGGCTACCTTCTCAGCTGAAGTGCATCGAAAAAACCTATATAGTTTCTCCATCTCATACACCCAATCCTCCGTAACCACTGGGTCCTTCACCCCTCTAAACACTGGGGTTTTCAGCGTTTGACATTCTCGCAACCTGCTCAAGTCGCAATCATAACCCAAATCACAACCGCTCTGCTCTGGAGCGATAGGAGAAGTTATATCTTGGGCTGGAGGTGGTGTAACTGTAGCTGTCTCAGCAGTCTGAGGTCTCTCTGCCTCTGCAGCTGCCTGTTCAGCAGTAGGCTGTGCCGCGGGACCTCGTCTGTCACCGGCGCCCAAGGCCTGCGTGACTATCTCTACCAAATTCTCAATACTCTGCTCTAACCTAGTGAAACGAGCCTCAGTATCCTCTGCTCTCCCAGCAGGGTTCTGTGGAGCCTGTTCAGTCTGTGGCTCCGCACGGCTCTCAGGCCTACCTCTACGGCCTCTAGCACGTGCTCTCGCCCCTCTACCTTTGCGTGTAACTGGCATAGTGCCTAACTTCCTGTATTATAATAATTCATTAAGCTCAATCCATCACGGTATACACAGTTATATCTAAACAAAAGCACAGTACTATGGGGATGTACTTTCCTACGTTTTATTAATGACTCACATCAGGCCAACACAGCTCTGATACCAATCTCTGTCACGACCCAATTCCATTCTCTTTAACCGAAAATCACTAAAAATTTTTCACGTTTTACTGTTACCTTACCCGGTCGTGAACTAACTCACCGCACACTGTTCGGCTGTGAGTCAATAATAAACACCACATCTCATTCATTCTCAGTTAAATAAAACGATGTCATACATTTGCATTTAATCTTGTACTTATACAAAAGCATGTTTTACTGACATCTACATCCCTCATAATTACAACTCAAAAGAATACTGTGCTTTTACATTGTTTAGATACAAAAAGAATCACTGTGTATATACCTCTAAGTGATGGAGATGCAGCGGAGTCCAAAATACCACGCCTCAGTCCTCACTGGGCTACTATGCATGCTCTGTAGGGGGAAAATAGAGAGGGATGAGCAACCACACGCTCAGTAAGGCAATAATGCAAGCATGGTAGATAACTACTCTATCTACATGCTGATAGTGTTATGCATAAATCATTCATGGTAGGAGCATGAGGAATAAAACTATGCCATATGAGTATACATATATATCATGTGTCAAAATCATGTACATTGGCATATCAAACATGGTAAAAAAAAAACATCATGTATAAATCATCTCATGCTCAATCTCATTTAAATTCATAAAAAGGGCAATTCATTAAGAAACCTCCTTTTTAAACCAACATCATAAACCTCTTTCTCAACACATAAATACCACCAAATCAATTCACAATCACAACCACATTTTCATTTCACAATTCACGCATGTGTATAAAAACTAGGTCACTATATCAAAAGTGCCTATGTGGACCACTACATCATAAATCATCCCAGACCACACGCATCCAGGTGTGCGGGGTATCATGCTGGCACGAAGATGGATTATCCCTCGCCAGACTTTCTCATCACATAACCATCATGCGGTACATCGTACTCCATGTGATATACATGGTACAGTGTACTTAGCAGACTCATATCGTGATTGGGGGTGCCATTCCTAGGTCTTACCTACCTCATACCAAGAGTTTTCCATATCCGTGAAGGAGAGCCTCCCTGCCGAACAGAGCCTCCCCGTCTAACAGAGCCTCCCTGCCCCATCGGGCTTAAGGATGTTAGCTTAAGGATGTAGGGCTTAAGGATCCTTCCATAAGAGAGCCTCCCCACCGAACAGAGCCTCCCCGCCTAACAGAGCCTCCCCGCCTCTTTGGGCTTAAGGATGTTGGCTTAAGGATGTAGGGCATAAGGATCTTACCGTAACCATGTAGGAGAGCCTCCCTGCCTAACAGAGCCTCCCCACCCCTCCAGGGCTTAAGGATGTTGGCTTAAGGATCCCACCGTAAGAGAGCCTCCCCACCGAACAGAGCCTCCCCGCCTAACAGAGCCTCCCCGCCTCTTTGGGCTTAAGGATGTTAGCTTAAGGATGTAGGGCTTAAGGATCTTACCAACTTTCACAACCTTATACGTATCACAATGTGCAAACTTGTGCGAGCAAAGCTCTAGCACAACTCATGCATCCTCTCATAAAGAGACGCGTACGAGCATAGCTCTAGTACGGTTATACTCGTAAGACAAACCACTCAAAAGCCACGTACGAGCAGAAACTCCAGTACGATTTATAAACATCATCATAGTTTCCAAATCAAGGTGCGAGCTAAGCTCCAGCACGTTTCATACAAATGAAAACATCAATACCCGGTGCGAGCTAGGCTCTAGCACAGTTTAATTCACATAAACATGATAGGCGGCTCATAAACTTTTAAAGCTATCTCAAAACATATTTGGCACTTCACATGTGCTATCACAAACATCAAACTACAATAGCCATCCTATCTATCAATTCGTTTAAAACCAAACACATGTTTTGTGAAAGCATTCAAAACACTTGATTTATGCAATTATTAGCCTTACTATCCCTTTTTATACATCCATGTAAACCAAATCATCTAATATTCACAACTATTTTCGCATACCAAACAACCATTTTCTCAAACGTTCATGCATTTCATAAACACCCTATAATCCCACAAATTACGAGCAGCTACCTCTATATACTTACAGAATTCCCTTACCTGGAATCGCGATACGTGATTCCACTTCTTTAAGCTGCTTACTCGTACAGTTCGATTCGTTTTCAACGAACTCTTCGGGACTGCACAAAATCGTATCCCGCATTATACTCGATCCATATAATATGACAAGGTGCGTTCACTATAGTCAATTCGACCTATAGTTTTCTATTAACGCTTATGAGGCCTCGTTTCATTACTTTACCCAAAACTCAAGTCTATGGATTCTTTTAGGCCTATTAACTCATTCCAAATCGATATTAAATCGACATTAAGCTCATAGTGTTCATATTTCATGAATTCCCTCACTATGGCATTTTATCAAGCATATACATACTCATTTTCATAATTTCACTTAAACCCATATTATAACTCCACATAACCATTCCAAATCACCCACATTACTCATTTAACAACTTATCTTAACCCATAAGCCACCAACTCCCCAATTCATACTTTCTCACACTAGAGGCATTCCATTTTCTAGGTTACATTAGTTTCTAACACAACCTAGGTGTTTCCATCCATACATACTCATGCCAAACAACTCCAAAATCAATTAAATAGACAATTTACTTGGATTGGAGTGTTAGAATCTTACCAAATATGATTTTTCTTCTTGCTCCAAATGTCAATGCCCTTATCTCCTTCAATACCCACAATGGGATTTTGGGTTCCAACTATGTTGTTCTCTTCCTCAAGATGAACAACTTAATGTCTAATGGTCTCCCCTCAATTCTTGCTGGAAATGGCTAATTTTAGAGAGAGAAAGTTAGGTTTTTGGGTTAGAAATGGAAGATTGGTGTTTTTCCCGAAATTTTCAGATTTTTAGCCCTCCTTATATAGAAATAGCTTGAGGAGATCGATCTGGTCCAAGAGGAGATCGATCTGGTCCCCTTAAATCTCTCATTTTCATGAAATTTTAAGCATGAGATCGATCTGTCGAAGCATGAGATCGATCTGGTCCCAAACAGAGAGCTAAGGAGATCGATCTGGGTGCTTGAGTATCGATCTTTTCATTACAGAATGCTTAGGAGATCGATCTGGCACCACTGGAGATCGATCTGCTCTATTTCATTGCCCAAATAAGAGCATTTTGGCTCTTCCAGACCGATCTCTCATCTTATGAGATCGATCTGGCCTTCATGTTTTCCAAATTTCCTGCAGTTTCCTTGCTGCAACTCATACTAACACATCCTTGATCTATTGCCATGGCCATTTTCTCATCCATCCACCTTTTTAACTTGAAAATGGCATCCATTCATACCTTATGCACATTGAAACTTGTGTGCATTCATTGTATGTCCAAAGGTATGATACATAAAACCAAATGGAAGCATTTATATTCATGCAACTTCCTTCCATTTACCACACCACCCATTTTGAGTTTCAATCACATCCATCACTTATAAAGACTCATTTCTTCATATTCAAACTCAATGGAACTTGTATGTACGTTACAAATCATATTACACATACATACATTGAATCATGGACTTACATCGATCATACTTTACATTACAAGTCCATTCACATTCATTACACATTACAACTTTACATATACGGGGTCTCACACTTCATCACCATTCAATCCTTATAAAATTTCCAGCAATTTCACTTAGTTACTCAATTAAGTTAATGCATTATTTTCTAAGCTCTTAAGTCCACTAATTTATTCAATATTTATAGCCTTTAAATTCTGTTTTTAATTTACTTGAATTGCATGAATTTAAGCTATCTTACATAAATTTCCTGCATTCTAATTAATCATGATATTATGAAATTTCCCGATTTTAACTCCCTTCTCATTACCTGCATTGTAAAAATTCTGTTTTTGTTCCTCTATTGTAACTGAGTCTATCCCTATCCAATTCAATTTTTTCTTATCAAACTTTTAATCATAAACATCTACAAATGTATTATCTCGATTCAGATTAATCAATTTAAATAGATTCATCACATGTAGAAATTTCTTTTCTTTGCATCTCTACATGGCCGAATATATTGTTCTAATCTTCCAATTTTTCTTGTTGAATTTTAATCCATAGAATTTCACATTGTACATGTCACGACCCAAATATCATAGTAAATTTTTCGTTTGTTATTTAATTCTTACCTTCCTCTCATCGTGACCATCTTACCAACAGTTGGGTTATGATTCTGTGTTAGTCCTCTCACACTACTTACCATTCCATTTCCATGTTACATTTACACATTAGGATTTTTCTATCCTTTGACTTTCACTAATACGTTCACAATTGCATTTACATAATCTTATATCCCCGACGTCAAATATGTTTATAGTACTGTGCATTTACATATTTAGATACAAAACGATACAAGTGTGTATACCTTTTCTCGATGGGAAACAGCGGATAATAGGGATGCATGATCACTGCCACTTTCTATCCACTAAAGTACTCTGCAGAGGGGGAAAATAAGGGGGTGAGCAGCCACACGCTTAGTAAGGCAATTATGCAAGTAAGTAGATAGCTCCACTATCTACATGCTTATAATGCCATGCCCTTAAAACCATTTCTTTTCGTTTAAAGCTCACGCACGAAATCATGCACACATCAATGCAACTCATGCCTCAATGGCATCTCATGTAAAATCATAAAACGCATGAATTAAATCAAAATCATGCATTTGCAATTAAAGCATGAATAACCTCCTCATGCTAAAACATTTCATTGCATGAATTATAAACAAGTATGAAAAATACATCATGCTGAGTTTCCACAAAACCTTAGAAAACACTTAATTCATGTAAAAAATCCACATCCATCACACTCATCGGACTCAACCCCTCCTTCGGGTGATCCTGATCCACAGAAAATCATTTATTTCCAAGCATTTTCGAAAACATTGAAAATTTCACTTATTCACAACAAAACCAATATCATCAGTCAGGATCCAACCCCTCCCTCGGGTGGTCTAGACTCGCACAAAATCCACGCATTCTCAAGCTTTCAAAACATCAGATAGTAACATGTGAGACTAGGCAATGTATTATGGAAATAACTAGGACTATAGCCATATCCTCGTTATCCCAAGCTACAGGGATCAGGTGTGCGAGGTATCACCACTATAGGGAATCGCCATAGGAGGTGGGTCAAACCCAACCCTCCGTTCTAACCCGATCACTCGCATCCGAAGACGTCATATAAATATAATATATCATAACAAGGTACAGCGTACTCCATGCGATTTGCATGGTACAACATACTCCGTAGACCCATATCTCATAGCAATACTCGTGCCATGTCTAAAAACGCACGTGCGAGCTTGTTTAATCGGTGTGACACACAGTCTACCCTAAGCTCTAAGCATGACTCATAGCATGTGAGACCCAAATTTTCATGCAATTGTTCATTTTTAAGATAAATCGAGAAGTTTAAAATTTGTGTAAGTGTTTATACAGGGCGTAGAAAGATCGAGATGCCCGAGATAATGACATGAAGCCCGAGGCACGTGTTTCGAGGTAAGATCTCAAATTTAAGTATTTTCAATAAAGTATGATTTTAGGTATGTTATGATGATTAGAAAGTGAAACTAATACATTAGAAGTTGAAAACAATTTGTAAAACTCGGGTTTACACTAAACCGAGCAAATGAGCCGAGAAATAGAAATAAATTCGAAATAAATTCTAGAAATTCACGAAAATTATTCTGAGGCTATAGGAAATTATTATAAGGCATAATTTACATGAAGAATGAAAATTGAGTGGAAATATGGAGGTTTCGATGATCAAATGAATTTTTAAAGTAAATCGAAAACCTTAAGTTACATTGTTCGGTAATGACCAAGTTGTGTAAAATGGGCCCAATCGGGAAAAATTTCTTAAACAAGTGGGTCCCAAATTTTTATGAGAGATACTAGAGACATAGTATCACACTTGAGAAGTGGAAATTTGGAAGAAAATGGGCCATAACCAATTTTCATGGATTTTCTAAAACTGACCAATGGGCTGCCCCAACCCAGTGAACTGGATACCCATTAGAAAAAGCCCAATTTTGACCCATCTACAAATCATATTTAAACCCAGAGTTTTAGGACACAAAACTAGACTTATTTATATTTCATAGGGCTCTCAAAACACCTAGAAATAAGCCTCCACGCGCTCTCACCTCCCTCCCAAAAGTTTCACAGGCGTTACTATAGCTCTCCCCTTCTTGAATTTTTTTGACCCCTTTCCAAGCCGAATTAGACTTTGGCAAAAGAGGATGAAATATTTCCCTTTCAACCCTATATAACAAATAAAAAATTCAGCCATAAAGGAGTTCATTTACTAGGTGAAAACGTAGAGAGAAGAACAGGGGCAAAATCTGCCCCGTTTCGAGGTGAGAGAAAGTTTGATTTTTGAAAGTTTTTAGTTGGTTTCTCTTGTAGTTTTTGATGATTCTAAGCTATATACATGTTTAATTACAGCTGAGGAGTTTTTTGGAAGATCAAAAACTTGGTCAACTTTGGTCAAAGGTGAGAGAAACTTGATGGATGATGAAGATGATGAGATATGTTTATGTTTGATGATTTTTAAGGATTTTTAGTTAAGTAGAATGTAAAGAAATAATTTATATGGAAGTGTGTAGTTCTGATCAGCATGCTTAAGTTGTGAAAATGATCAATTTTGGATGAATTCAAGGTTGTTAACAGTTAAATTTATACCGAAAAAGTTCGATTTATAGCTTAGCTTAGTTAAAAATCGAAAGGTGTGAGAATTTGTAAGAATTGGATTGATAAGTGTGGATTATGGATATGAATGGGTATGTAGGTTATTAAGATTGTGAAGGTGAAGTTAGAATGATTAAATTGGATAAAATAGCTTAAACCGCCACTTAAATCGGTAAAACTGAAAATAAGGAAAAGTTGACAAAAATGTCAAATTTGGTCAACTCTTAAGGAGATAAATACATATTTGGATATGTTGAGATGAAATCAAACAATATTTGATAATTTGGTATCATTTTGGGCAGCTCAAGAATTCAGCATGCAAAACGAGGTAAACTGAAACCCCGACAGAGTAACACTGTTTTAGCTCCGTTGAGGTAAGGGATGCAATTTAAAATAGTACTAACCTCCTATATCTCTCTTTATTGTTCATAAATGACTTGAAAATCGTATAAAGAAATCTGTTTGAAAACTATACTTTCTCGGTTTAAGTCCAAAAGGAATAATAAACCGTTTTTAGATACTGAAATCATGGTTTTCACTTATTTTGTATAAATAAAATAGATATACATATTTTGTATGAATTATGATATGATTTGATGATTAAAGTTTCCATATGAAAGTAAGTAAGTATGAAAGTAAGGATTTTGAGACGACAGGCTACTATTAGTATATGCTGAGTGCATAATCATGCTTGCTACTTGTGGTGTCCTGGCTCTGCCACACGTAGTATTAGTTTAGATTCACCAGTGTAGTGTCTATTCCGCCTTAGTGGTGTTGTTTTTTCACTACACGTGGTGTCTATTTTCGAAGTATCTTGTGACTGCACGGCGTGTGCCACTGGTGCCCGTGCCCTAGCTGTGTGCTAGTGTGATTGAGATATTATATTAGAACCGCTGTACGACCCTGATCCAGTCTACAGCCCTTACCATGGCCATAGGTATTATTACCTCTACTGAGGATATGATATGTTGCATGATAACTATGTTGAAATAGCCTAGTCTCCATGTTTTGATGTATAATATTTTAATAAAGAAAGTATGTATGATGTTTTAGTATATGAAAGTACGTACAACGTTTTGATGAAGTATGATGTATTTTAAAGTAAGCATGTAAAATGGTTTTCTAAGTATGTATGTACGGAAGTATGTTTATTATGATTTTCTAATTGTTTTTAAATGGTTAGAATTGTTTTAAATGCATACCTTACTGAGCTTTTTCCCAAAAGCTCACCCCTTCTCCTCTCCCATTTCAGAGTACCTGCAGTGAGATTATTCAGCCATTTACACGTACGTGAGTAGTTGGTGGATTCAGTGCCTCCCAGACTACTTTCAGTACTAGCTCAGGTATATCATCGGATATTTATTCCCAGACATGTATATTGTACAGATACTGGATTGCATATAAATGCTTTTGGGATGTAATTAGTTGTTTTATGGATTATTTTGTAAACGTTTTGGAAGTGAATGAAATGTCGATTATACTGAGTATGGATGTGGAAGTTGTAGTAATAAAAATGTAGAGTTGAAAGTAATAAGTTTAAGAAATAAAATCAACTGCTTTGCGAATATAAACTGCGTTTACCTACAGGGGGATAGGATATATTATAAAAGGTTATGTGCCGAAATTTTTGGTAAAATTAAATGGTTAAAAGAATAAGTAAAGAAAGAGAAGAAGTAACCTACACTGTACAGGAATGCAACCTAAGTAGAAAAATCATATTTAAAGAAAAAAGTTAGCCCCTATTTCCGTGCTTCCGGGGCGTTACATAGCATGTCTCAAATCAAAAGGCACGTGCGAGCTTATTTAATCGGTGTAACACACAATATACCCGAAGCTCCAAGCATGGCTGTAATTTCCTCATAAAACCATTACGAGCTATGCTCCAGCACTCTATCATAAAATCAAGTAAAACTAGTGCGAGCTATGCTCCAGCGCTCTATCATAAAATCAAGTAAAACTAGTGTGAGCTAAGCTCCAGCACTCTGTCACAAAAATCATGTGAAAATCTAGTGCGAGCTAGGCTCTAGCACCCTGTCACGAAAATCATGTGAAAATCTGGTGTGAGCTAGGCTCCAGCACCCTGTCACGAAAATCATGTCAAAATTTGGTTCGAGATAGGCTCCAGCACCCATGCATGTAAAACTCTAGTGGGAGCCCCTGGTCCAGCACTAATGCATGCGTCACGCAGTTCAAAACTCGTGCGAGCTAAGCTCTAGCACCTCTCATGCATGTCAAATCATTAAAACTAGTGCGAGAAATCACTCCCGCACCTTTTTATGCATATCAAGTCAAAACAGGGTGCAAGCTAGGCTCCAACACCTCTCATGCATGTCAAATCATTAAAACTAGTGCGAGCAATCGCTCCAGTACCTTTTTATGCATATTATGTCACACAAATCGGTGCGAGCAACCGCTCCAGCACTATTATGCACACTCACATACTCAGATATAGTGTGAACAAGGCTCCAGCACCATCTGTTTCCATATAAATTTGATTGTTGGCCCATTTTCCAAAGAATTTCATTTAAATCTAAATAACACTTATGTAGTGTTATCTTGTGAAATTTATACAAACACTGGCCAATCTAGCAATTTGCTTTGCTTAAAAACAACGAAAATTTTCCAAATCATGCATTTCATGCATGTCATGCTTTCACCATCCTTAGGTGAATTCTCCCTCGGTAGGGGTAAAATAGTATTTTACCCATCCCGGGTCCTTAAAATTTTTAATCCATTTTTAGGACCTTTATACATTTTTAGTGTATATAAAAGCTGTTAAAAATACGCGTAGCTACCTCTAGCTACTCGCAAAATTCCCTTACCTTATTTTTCTGTACAGTCTGACCTTTCCACTATTGTCTCGTCACGCAGTCCGATTTGCTCCCAATCTAGTCTCTGGAACTGTGTATAAATATTCATCAAGTCAAATACAATATAATTAATTGTATTCTATATTTTCTGGGCTTAATTTAAATCATTGAGCCCGTTTACCCATATTGGGCTCGATTGTACCATAATGGGTCTTAACCGGCCTTAAGCACATTTTCCACTTATTATTCACATCATCGAGGCCTATTGGGCTCATTAGGCCCATCAGTATTTATTGGGCCTCGTTCTAAACTCTCAGATAGCTTAATTAATTATTTACGACAATTTATCCTAAATTCCTAAATTTAATTCATTTTATACGAAATTAATTTGTAATTTATGCGTTAAATTTCTAACATTCATAGCTATGCAAATTGTCGTAAATAGGGGTTACTTACCCGAGATTCCATGATGGTACGCAAATCGAGGTTGACTCGAGCTTTCATTTGTTGTCAATTATCAAGCTACACATTTATATATTTTTCGGGTCAAATATATATTTAAATAATTATTTCGAAAATTAAATCGATCATTTGATCACTTATCGGCTTACCCGTAGCTCAACTGTATCTTCAGATTTTTTCTCTAATTTTTTCCTCTTTTTCTTTTTCTTTTTCTTTTCTTTCTTTTCTTTTTCTTTTCCTTTCTTTCATGGCTGAACCAGCCCGATCTAGTTAATCCTGGTTCAGTCCAGTTTAGTTCTCTCCTTCACCGTTTGGAGCTTCGTCGGCCTGTTCTTCACCAGATTCCCTTTCCAGCTTGTCCGCGAGGTCGTCCAGTGTACGGATCTGGTGTCGGTTTCACCAGGACTGACCAGAAAGTGGCCGGTTCAGCCTCTTCTCTCCTCGGTCTCGCTACCGTTTCTCCTTTCTCGCTGTTGTCGGTGTTGGCCGCCTTTTCTTGTGCCATTTTCGCCACCAGTCAGCTTGGCATCGCATGGGGGACCTTTGGTGGGCGGTGGCTATGGCCGAATCGGCGCCGACGACGATGAATTTCTCTTCCCCCATTTTGATTTCTCCCTCGGCGATTTCGTGTTTTTCGGTGGCTGGGGGAGCATGTGAAGGCCGATGAAGGCTCCCTCGGTGTCGGCCTTGCTTCACCGGTCGCCTCGCCCTCCATCGTGACGCCATTCGCTGAAAACCAAGGATCGGTCCTTGTTTGATATCAATTTCTTTTTTTTTTCAATTTCTTTTTTTTTTATTTTTTATTATTATTTTAATTAAAAAAAAATAATATTTTGCAAAAATATCCATAAAATATAATATTTTATTCATTTAATCAATTAATGTATTTATTTGTCTGATTTTATCTTTCTGGTATATTTTTCAATTTTTTCGAGATAATTTTTTGAGGTGAAAATTTCAGTTTATTCCAATAAATTCACATATTCATCAATTTAACCTGAAATTTAATTATTTTTCCTTTATTGATCAAGATTCCCTGAATTAATGTTTACAATGTCAATTTCTTACCGAATTGCCATCGAATTTTGGGTCTTTTGACCATTTTACCCTTCAACGTGTTTGAGACCGAACCAACACAACTTCCCTTCACGAACCCTTTCTCATTTCATGTTTTAAATCCTTATCTCCAATCCGAATGGTCCGATTCCCATTCATTTAATCTGTGGCCATTTCAATCCTTATTTGATCTTTAAATGCATTCGAGAATTTTTATTCATTCCATTTGCATTTTTCATTCACATACAACTCTTCTTATGATTCAATTTACATCCAACCATGTTTACATCATATGAATCATAAGGAATTTAAAAAAAAAAATCGGGTCTTACATAATCTCCCCCACTTAAGAAATTTGGTCCTCCAAATTAGAACCAAGTCAAATGGGTCCATAAACAACTCTGGGTACGTCTATCGCATCATACTCTTTTATTCTCATGTGACTTTTTCGAGAGTGTAATACTACCAAAGGACTTTGACTAGGGAGATCATCTTAAACCTCGACACTTTCTCCTCCCTATTTAATACCCGAATCGATTTTTTTAACATACGACCTACTCTCTTTGAGCTTCAACGGTCTCTATCTCTTGTCAGCATAGCTTTTCTGTTTGCTCTGAGGTATTCTCCATCACTCACAATCAACTGAACACCTTCAGAGACTTATTATACCAATTCGGGAGTAATTCTCTATCTATCACCCACTTCTTCCTAGCCAAGTCGGGGAACAACTCCTACGGCCACACAATGCCTCATATAATGTTATCTCGATACTCAAGTGATAACTGTCGCTATTGGAGAATTCAATTAGTAGCAACTGATCATCCCAAGAGCTTATAAAATAAATGGCACACGCTCTCATCATATCCTCAAGAACCTGTACAGTCCTCTTTGACTGACCATTTGTCTGAGGACGGAAAGCTATGCTAACACTCAATCAAGTTCTTATAGCTTCCTGAAAAACGTTCCCAGAAGTGAGAAGTGAAGCAAAAATCCCTATTTGATATCATACTCCCTAGGACGCTAGATAATGTTTCACAATTTTTCGTACACATAAATCCAGTTACACACTCAGAGTATCTGGGGATTTTATAACCAGAAGGTGGGTAGACTTAGTCAATCTATCGACTATCACCCAGATAGCCTCATGATTCCTGAGGTCCTCTATAACCCATCACGATATCCATGGTAACTTGCTCCCATTTTCGTGTCGATATAGGTAGGGGCTGTAATAACCCTGCAAACTTCTATTACTCTACCTTAATCTGCTGACATACGAGACACTTCTCCATAATCTCTACAATGTCTCTTTTTATATCTGACCACCAATACCCTTTTCAGAGATTTCGATATATTTATTACTTCTCGGATGCACTGTATATCCCGAAGAGTGAGCTTCTGACAATAACACTATCTCATCAACTGTGGTCTTAGAGAGCACTTATACTGTCCTCGCACCTCAATAAGCCATCATTATTCACTGTGAACTCTGTCACTGTACCCATCTGAATCTAACCACACTATCGACACCCTGCTGATCATCACGCTAAGCCTATCAAATTCGGTCACTCAAATCCAGTTCTAATCTCAGGCTAGCTGTCACACAATCATTGTCATCATCGGAAGGGATCACATCACTATTGAGGCTCACAATTGCTCTAGTAACTCACGCTCCCTGACCAACATCTGTGATACCATCCAGAAACTCTTTCTGCTAAAGGCATCAACCATTACATTAGCCTTTACTGGGTGGTACTATTTCCACAATCATAATCCTTCAGAAGCTCTAACCCTCTATGTTATCTCATATTTTACTCTTTCTATGAAAACAGATACTCGGGGCTTTTATGATCAGTGCATACCCGAAATTTCTCACCATGTACATAGTTGTGCCATATACTCAATACAAACACTACCGCTGCTAACTTTAAATAATGGGTCGGATAGTTTCTTTCATGATCCTTAAGTTGTCTCGATCTATAATCGACTATCTTCCTATTTTGCATCAATACACAACCCATTCATTATTTTGAGGTATCCTTATACATTGAGAAATTGCTTGAGCTATTGGGTATGGTGAAAATAATTACGGTGGTCAATTCATACCTCAATACACCAAAACTCACCGAAGCTACTTTCATACTTATCATCCCACTCGTATGCAATCTTTTTTCGAATGAGATGTGTCAACTGAGCATCCCATTTCGAGACAAGATGGATATCAGACTAATTGATGATTGTAAATGCATGGATTTAGCCATTATGGTTAATACTTACCGTGGTAGAGGGGCTATAGATAGGGCTCGAGGCCATAGAGGTAGGCTAGAGATCGAGATGAGACTATTGGTTATACTGATGTACCAGAGAGTACCAGGAGAAATGGAGAAGTTATACAGAATCTTTGAGTGTACGACTTCAGAGATGGTTGGGTTTGCTGTGTTCCTGCTGAAGGGGACAACAGAGCATTAGTAGAAGTCCACCCAACCCATATTGAGAGCTCGACATGCAGAGATAAGTTGGGAGATATTTCTAGATGCCTTCAAGAGGCAGTTTATTCCAGATATTGCTTAGCGGAGGCTGCAGGCCAAATTTTTGGGGTTAAGCTAGGGAAGTCATTCAGTAGATGAGTGCGAGAATAGATTTCTATCCCTAGGGAGGTACGACCCTAACACCATGAGTAGCGAGACCAGGAAGGTCTGTAGGTTTATCGATGGATTGAGACCAGTATTATAGTCTAAACTAGTTCCATTCAACATTTCTACCTAGGATGAGGCAGTGCGTAGGGCACAACTCTATGAACAGGATTATGAGAGAAATGTCTCAGAGTTCATAACAATCAAAAAAGGTAGAGACAGAGATAGAAAAAGGCCGATTAGTGACAGTGCTCGAGGTTTCGATTATCAAGGAGGAAGGAGACTCTTCGATAAAAGACTAAGGATCAAGGAAGTACAAGAAAAGATTATGAGATTTTCTGCATACTAGGCTATAGCTCTAGCTAGAGGAGTAGTGATTGGAGGACAGAGGCCTACCACTGAAGAATGCAGTCGATGTGGTAGATTTCGTAGAGATAGACCTTGTCCTGTTTCTAATGGTTTATGCTACAGATGTGGGAAGCCAGGACACATGGCTAGAGTTTGCCAAGAGGTCATTGATGTTGCCCCACAGAAGGGTAAGGAGTCTGAGACAGCTTCAGCTGATACGTATGCTCCGAGAAGGAGAGCGACAGCAAAAGAGAAAGGGAAGCAAGTTATGGGATGAGGACGAGTGCATGCCTTAGACTAGGGAACAACAGATCTTCATCGGATGTGATTAGAGGTAACATCCTGATATATGATTTAGAATCACATGTTTTAATTGATCCTGGTGCCACGTATTCATTTGTATCGTCTTCATTTGCATGTAAAATAGAAAAGCATGTAGAGCATACATCTTTGAGTAAGATGACGTTGATTAGTACGCTCATGGATAATAGACAGCTAATGGAACATGTGTTGAATAATTGTAAGCTGAAAGTAGGGGAAAAGGACATAACAGCCAATCTAATACCGTTAAGCATGCGTGATTTTGATGTAATCTTAGGAATGGATTGGTTATCATCAAACCATGCTGTTTTAGATTGTTATGCTAAGATAGTTATGTTTCCTAACCCTGAAAAATATGTTGTAAAGTTTGATGCAATGAAATAGAAGTAATAGTTATGATTTGTGATTGATAATGTACTATGCTGATTGAGAAATGAATATGCTGAAGGTTTTATTGCATACGTGGTTAATACGGATAAGGTACATCTAGAGTTGGCAGATATTCCTATGGTTACTGAATTCCCAGATGAATTGCCAGGGTTGCCACCAGACAGAGAGATGGAATTCTGTATAGATTTGCTACCTGGTACAGAACCTATATCGAAACCACCGTATCACATGGCCTTAGTTGAGCAAGAGGAGCTCAAGAAACAGTTACAGGAGTTATTGGACAGGGGTTTTATCAGACCGAGTGTTTCACCATGGGGAGCACCGATTTTGTTTGTAAAGAAGAAGGGTGGAAGCCTATGATTATGTATAGATTACAGATTGTTGAATAAGGCAACCATCAAGAATAGGTATCCCCTTCCACGCATTGATGATCTGTTGGATCAGCTCCCAGGAGTGCAGGTCTTTTCTAAGATTGATCTGAGGTCTAGGTATCATCAGCTAAGAGTAAGGAATGGAGATGTACCCAAGATAACATTTAGGACCCGATATGGCCATTATGTGTTTTTGGTTATGCCATTCAGATTGACGAATGCTGCCATAAATTTCATGGCTTTGATGAACGACGTGTTCAAGCCATATTTGAATCAATTTGTTATCGTCTTCATAGATGACATCTTGATATATTCAAAATCTGAGGAAGAGCATGAGAAGCACCTGAGGATTGTATTGCAGACTTTAGAGAGCAGAAGCTATATGCCGTAGAGGTAGGCCTGAGAGCCGTGCAGAGCCACAGACTAAACAGGCTCCACAGAACCTTGCTGAGAGAGCAGAGGATACTGAGGCTCGCTTCGCTAGGTTAGAGCGGAGTATTGAGATTTTGGTGGAGATAGTCATGCAGGCCTTGGGTGCTGGTGATAGGCGAGGTCCCGCGGCACAGCTTACTACTGAACAGGCAGCTATAGAGGCGGAGAGACCTCAGACTACAAAGACTGCTACTGCTACACCACCTCCAGTACAGGATACAGATTCTCCTATCGCTCCACAGCAGAGCGGTAGTGAGTTGGGTTATGACTGCGACTTGAGTAGGTTGCGAGAATTTCAAGTGCTAAAACCCCCAGTGTTTAGAGGGGTGAAGGACCCAGTGGTTACGGAGGATTGGGTGTATGAGATGGAGAAACTATATAGGTTTTTTCGATGCACTTCAGCTGAAAAGGTAGCCTTTACCGTGTTTATGTTGAAAGGTGAGGCCGAGCATTGGTGGAGGTCTATCGAGGTTATTTTGAGGGCCAGACACTTTGAGATCTCGTGAGAGATATTTCTAGAGGCCTTCAGGAGACAGTATATCCCAGCCACCGCACAGAGGAAATTACAGATGGAATTTATGAATTTGGTTCAGGGGAACCATACTGTGGACGAGTATGAGTCCAAGTTTATGTCCTTGGGGAGATATGACCCGGACACGATGGGTAGTGAGACCCAAAAGATACAGAAGTTCATGGACGGATTGAGATTGGCCATCCGGACTAAGCTAGCTCCCTTCGACATTGTGACTTATGAGGAGGCTGTACATAAGGCTCAGTTGTGTGAGCAAGACTTTGAGCGAAATGCCTCCGAGCTTGGGAGAATCAGTGTTAGAAAGGACAGAGACCGGAAGAGATCCGAGAAGGATAGAGTGGCCAGGAAAGGAGGCCCAAGGTATTTTGAGAAGAAACCTAAGATCGAGGAGGTGCAAGCGAGAGCCGCTAGACCTCCCGTATACCTAGCCTTGACTGCAACGAGGGGTATAACTATTGGAGGACCACGACCTACCATAGATCAGTGTAGGAGATGTGGGAGATACCATGGGACTAGGCCGTGTCAGGTGCCCCCTGTTTCGTGTTTTAGGTGTGGGAGGCCAGAACATATATCGAGGTTCTGCACTGAGATGATTGAGGTTGCCCATCAGAAGGGCAAGGAGCCTGAGGGAGCTCCAGTTGAGACAGTAGCCCCGAGGAGGAGGGCTACAGCTGAGGAGAAAGGGAAATAGACTGCGGGTGTGAGCAGAGGAAGGGTGCACGCACTGGACCAGGACACTGCAGACGCATCGATGGATGTGATTAAAGGTACCATCCGAATCTTTGATTTAGAAGCATTGGTATTATTTGATCCTGGTGCCACGCATTCTTTCATATCACCTTCCTTTGCACATAAATTGTTGGACTATGTGAAACCAACATTGTTGGATAAAATGTTGATGATTTCCACACCCATGAACGATATTCAATTGACTGAGCATGTATGTAGAGATTGTAAGTTAAAGATAGAGGGGAAGGAAATGATAGCCAATCTGATTTTATTGAATATGAATGATTTTGATATAATTTTGGGAATGGATTGGTTGGCTACCAATCGTGTTGTGATGGATTGTCATGCCAAAACATTGATGTTTTCAGGATTAGACAATCTTATTGTAAATTTTGATGAAAAGAAATGATATGAAAATAACATGTTTGTTGTAAATAAAGGAGTATGATTTTAAATGCCTATTGCTTGAGAGATAAATTATTGTTTATGATAAATGTTGAATGTGGAGTGATGGTTATGTTACTAACGATGGAGAGGATAATGTGAAGGGTTCATTGCATACGTGGTTGATATAGATGAGGCACACCCAGAATTGAGGGACATAACCATAATTACAGATTACCCTGATGTCCTTTCGGATGAATTACCAGGACTACCACCTGAAAGGGAAATGAAATTTTGCATTGAGCTAGTGCCTGGTACAGAGATGATATCGAAACAGCCCTATAGAATGGCTCCGATAGAATTGGAAGAGCTGAAGAAACAGCTGCAAGAGTTGCTGGAGAAGGGGTTTATTAGACCGAGTGTCTCACCTTGGGGAGCACCGGTTCTATTTGTAAGGAAGAAGAATAGAAGCCTCCGACTGTGTATAGATTACCGGTTGTTGAATAAGGCCACCAATAAGAACAAGTACCCCCTTCCAAGAATTGATGATTTGTTGGATCAGCTCCAGGGAGCTGAAGTATTTTCTAAGATAGATCTGCGGTCAGGGTATCATCAGTTGAGGATCAGGAGTGGAGATGTACCCAAGACAGCATTTCGTACCCGTTATGGCCACTACGAGTTTTTGGTGATGCCATTCGGATTGGCGAATGCTCCCGCAACATTTATGGCATTGATGAATGATATATTCAAGCCATACCTGGACAAGTTTGTAATAGTGTTCATTGATGACATTTTGGTGTATTCCAAGTCCAGGGAAGATCATGAGGAGCACTTGAGGATAGTTCTGCAGACCCTCCGAGAGAGAGAATTATATGTCAAACTCAGCAAGTGTAACTCTTGGTTGGAACAGATCTCATTTCTGGGGCATGTTGTGTCAAAGGATGGGGTATCGGTGGATCCATCCAAGATAGAGGCAGTTGTACAGTGGGAACAGCCCAAGATAGTAACTGAGATCAGGAGTTTTCTGGTATTGGCAGGATATTATCAGAGATTTGTAGAGGGTTTCTCCAGACTAGCTGCTCCATTGACACGCCTCACGCGAAAAGATGTTAAGTTTGTGTGGGATGAGGCATGTGAGAGGAGTTTTGAGGACCTTAAGCGTCGATTGACGACTGCTCCAGTTCTCACCATTCCTACCAGCTCAGGAGGATTCTCGGTGTATACAGATGCATCACACCAGGGACTAGGCTGTGTGCTTATGCAGGATGGGAAGGTAGTTGCCTATAGATCGAGACAGTTGAAAGATCATGAGAGGAACTACCCGACAAATGATTTGGAGTCGGCGGCTGTAGTATTTGCTTTGAAAATATGGCGCCACTATCTCTATGGTGAGAAATTTCAGGTGTTCACAGATCATAAGAGCCTTAAGTACCTGTTCTCGCAGAAAGAACTGAATATGAGACAGAGGAGATCGAACTCCTGAAAGACTATCATTGTGAAATCATGTACCACCCGGGTAAGGCAAATGTAGTTGCCAATGCCTTGAGTAGAAAGAACCTTGGGTTGGTGTCTTATATGATGGTACGGGAACATGAATTGTTAGAACACTTTGCGAACCTCAGTTTGGATGTAACCCCACCTGGATCTGAGAGACTTGAGATCATGGCTAGTTTGAGACTAGAGCCAGAATTGATTGGTCGTATTCGGCAAGCCCAGCAGAGCGATCGACGGTGCATCAATTGGCTGAGGCAGATACAGACAGGTGTGGGTATTGATTTTGAGCAGAGTGCTGATGAGTTATTGAGGTTCAGAGGCAGAGTATACGTTCCCAGGGATCCTGAGATCAGGAGAACGATTTTATCAGAGTCTCACTCATCGAAGTATACTATACATTCGGGAAGTACCAAGATGTATCAAAACCTTCGAAAGGTTTATTGGAGGTCTGGAATGAAGAGAGACATTGCTGAATATGTCGCTAAGTGTCTCGTTTGTCAGCAAGTGAAGGTAGAGCATCAGAAGCCTGCAGGATTACTGCAGCCTCTACCGATACTGACATGGAAGTGGGAGCATGTCACCATGGATTTTGTGATGGGGTTACCGAGGACCCGTAGAGGTCATGATGCCATATGGGTTATTATGGACCGGTTGACTAAGTCCGCCCATTTCTTGGCTATGAGAGCTACCGATACACTGAGTCAGTTGGCGAACCTATATATTCGAGAGATAGTACTGCTACATGGTGTACCAGTGAGCGTTGTTTCTGATAGGGATGCCCGCTTCACTTCCCATTTTTGGGAACATTTTTAGGAAGCGCTGGGGACCCGACTGAGTTTTAGCACCGCTTTTCATCCTCAGACAGAAGGGCAGTCAGAGAGGACTATACAGACCCTCGAGGATATGTTGAGAGCATGTGTGCTGGATTTTAGAGGCTCCTGGGATGACCACCTGCAGTTAGTCGAGTTCGCTTATAATAATAGCTATCATGCGAGTATCAGGATGGCACCCTATGAGGCATTGTACGGGCGTAGATGCCATTCCCCCATTGGATGGGAAGAGGTTGGTGACAGACAGATTTTTGCTCTGAACTTAGTGCAGCAGGCATCTGAGGACGTCCAGTTGATATGTGAGAGATTACGGACAGCTCAGAGCCGGCAAAAGAGTTATGCTGACAAGAGACGAAGACCACTGGAGGTTGATGAGGGTGAGTCGGTGTTTCTGAGGGTATCACCATCGAAGGGTATTATAAGATTTTGTAAGAAGGGCAAGCTGAGCCCTAGATATATCGGACCATTCGAGAGTTTGGAGAGAGTGGGAGATAAGGCGTATAGGTTGGCATTGCCACCGGACTTGGCAAATGTCCACAACGTCTTCCACGTCTCGATGCTTCAGAAGTATCACCCGGACCCTGCACACGTGATAAGATATGAGCCCTTAGAGCTCAATGAGAGTATGATGTATGTTGAGAAGCCGGTTCGGATATTGGACAGAAAAGAGAAAGTGTTGTGGAATAAGATAATTCCCATGGTGAAAGTTCTTTGGCAACAACACACGGCGAAAGAGGCCACATGGGAATTGGAGAACTTGATACGGGAGAAGTACCCCCAACTTTTTGAAGAGTGACTTGGTTCTAATTTGGAGGACCAAATTCCTTGAAGGATGGGAGAATGTGAGACCCCGTATATGTAAAGTTGTAATGTGTAATGAATGTGAATGGACTTGTAATGTAAAGTATGATCGATATAAGTCCATGGATTCAATGTACGTATGTGTAATATGATTTGTAACGTACATACAAGTTTCATTAAGTATGAATATGAAGAAATGAGTTCTTGTAAGTGATGAATGTGATTGGAACTCAAAATGAGTAGTGTGGTAAAATGGAATGAAGTTGAGCTCTCATTTAGTTTGGAATTTGATACTTTTGGATATACAATGAATGCACACAAGTTTCAATGTGCATAAGGTATGAATGGATGCCATTTTCAAGTTATAAAGGTGGATGGATGAGAAAATGGCCATGGCAACAGATTAAGGATGTGTTGGTGTGAGTTGTAGCAAGGAAACTGCAGGAAATCTGGAAAGGATGAAGGCCAGATCGATCTCATAGGATGAGAGATCGATCTGGTAGAGCCAGAATGCTCTTATTTGGGCAATGGAATAGAGCAGATCGATCTCCAATGGGGCCAGATCGATCTCCTAAGCATTCTGTAATGAAAAGATCGATCCTCAAGCACCCAGATCGATCTCCTTAGCTCTCTGTTTGGGACCAAATCGATCTCATGCTTCGACAGATCGATCTCATGCTTAAACTTTCGTGAAAATGAGAGATTTAAGGGGACCAAATCGATCTCCTCTTGGACCAGATCGATCTCCTCAAGCTATTTCTATATAAGGAGGGCTGAAAATCTAAAAATTTCGAGAAAAACACCAATCTTCCATTTCTAACCCAAAAACCTAACTTTCTCTCTCTAAAATCAGCCATTTCCAGTAAGAATTGAGGGGAGACCATTAGACATTGAGTTGTTCATCTTGAGGAAGAGACCAACATAGTTGGAACCCAAAATCCCATTATGGGTATTGAAGGAGGTAAGGGCATTGACATTTGGAGCAAGAAGAAAAATCATATTTGGTAAGATTCTAACACTCCAATCCATGTACATTGTCTATTTAACTGATTTTGGAGTTGTTTGGCATAAGTATGTATGGATGGAAACACCTAGGTTGTGTTAGAAACTAATGTGACCTAGAAAATGGAATGCCTCTAGTATGAGAGTGTGATTTGGGGAGTTGGTGGTTTATAGGCATGCTAAAGTTGTTAAATGAGTAATGTGGGTGATTTGGAATGGTTATGTGGAATTATAATATGGGTTTAAGTGAAATTATGAAAATGAGTATGTATATGCTTGATAAAATGCCATAGTGAGGGAATTCATGAAATATGAACACTATGAGCTTAATGTCAATTTAATATCGATTTGGAATAAGTTAATAGGCCTAAGAAGATCCATAGACTCGAGTTATGGGTAAAGTAACGAAACGAGGCCATATAAGCGTTAATAGAGGCTATAGATTAAATTGACTATAGCAAGCACAAGGGTTGCATTATATGGATCGAATATAATGTGAAATATGATTGTGTGCAGTCTTGAAGAGTTGTTGAAGACGAATCGAACCGTACGAGTAAGCAGCTTAAGGAAGTGGACTCACGCATCGTGATTCCAGGTAAGGCAATTCTGCAAGTATATAGAGGTAGCTGCTCGCATTTTATGGGTGTATAGGGCTTTGGAAATGTGCATGGATTTATAGAAATGTGTTTTGAAGATGTATGGATGTGACTATGAATAATTGTATGAGATTTGGTGGTTTAAATGGTATTGTAAAGAAATGGGATAGTAAGGCTAATAATTGCATAAATCTAATGTTTTGATGTTTTTCAAAACGAAATTGCTTGGTTTTAAGCAAGCTTGTAGATGGGCCGGCTAGTGTTTTATTGATGTTGTGGAAAAGCATTTGTGAAGTGCTAAACCCGATTGCCTGGATTGTTTGATTGTGTATGAGCCGCCTATCGTATTTGCATGACATAAATCGCACTAGAGCCTCGCTCGCGCTGGATTTCTATGTTTTCACTTGTGTGATACGTGCTTGAGCTTAGCTCACACTTTGATTTGAATTGTGATGATGTTTTATAAACCGTACTGGAGCTTACGCTCGTACTTGGATTTGAGTGGTTTTTCTTATGCATATAACCGTACTGGAGCTATGCTCGTACGTGGTTTCTTCAAATTTTATGCATAAATGCCGTACTAGAGCGTTGCTCGTACGAAGTGATTGGTTTTGATGCATGAATTCGCGCTAGAGCATAGCTCGCGCCGATTTTCACACTGTGGTATGTATGAGGCCGTGGTGAGAGATACGGATTAACTCAGGGAACCTAACAGGCCTGACAGACCTCTTGAGTGGGGTGAGGGTGAAGGGCTAGGACCTGACATAATCCATTCAGGGAACCCAACAGGCCTAACAGACCTCTTGAGTGGGGTAAGGGTGAGGGGCTAGGACCTGAATCAGGGAGCCCAACAGGGGCGAGCAAGGCCATGAGGGGCTAGGACCTGGTATTGAGGTTACTCCCATGCGCTCTTGAGACTATAAAGGTTACACTTGGTATGGGGTAGATAAGACCGATGGCAGGCACCCCCAACCATGTTATGGGTCCGCGGAGTACGATGTACCATGTATATCACATGGAGTACGATGTACCGCACGGTGGTTACTTGATTTGAGAAAGTCTGGCGGAGAACTAACCCACCTTCGTGCCAGCATGATACCCCGCACATCGGGATCCGTGTGGTCTGGGATGATATGTGACAATTGGCCAACGTAGTCACTTGAGATATAGTAACCTGTCTCCTTGCTTGATTTACTTACTACCACATGATTTTAAATCTCTAAGTGTGATTTGTGATTGTTTAAGGTAGACCCGAAGGAGGGGTCGAGCCTCGTGGAACTGATTTATGAAATGAAAATGAGGTTGTGATTGTGAATTGATGTGATGAGATTGTATGTGTTTGAGAAAGAGTTTTATGACGTGGGTTTAAAAAGGAGGTTTCTTAATAAATTGCCCTTTTTATGAATTTAAATGAGATTGAGCATGAGCTGATTTATACATGATGTTTTTACCATGTTTTATATGCCAATGTACATGATTTTGATACATGATATATATTTATACTCATATGGCATAGTTTTACTTCCTCATGCTCCTACCATAAATGATTTATGCATAACACTATCAGCATGTAGATAGAGTAGTTATCTACCATGCTTGCATTATTGCCTTACTGAGCGTGTGGTTGTTCGTCCCTCTCTATTTTTCCCCCTACAGAGCGTGCATAGTAGCCCAGTGAGGACTGAGGCGTGGTATTTTGGACTCCGCTGCATCTCCATCGCTTAGAGGTATATACATAGTGATTCTTTTTGTATCTAAACAATGTAAAAACACAGTATGCTTTTGAGTTGTAATTATGGGGATGTAGATGTCAGTAAAACATGCTTTTGTATAAGTACAAGATTAAATACAAATGTATGACATCGTTTTATTTAACTGAGAATGAATGAGATGTGGTGTTTATTATTGACTCACAGCCCAACAGTGTGTGGTGAGTTAGTTCACGACCGGGTAAGGTAACAATAAAACGCGAAAATTTTTTAGTGATTTTCGGTTAAAGAGAATGGAATTGGGTCGTGACACAATTACTGATAGAAGATCAACTTCAGGGTATTGCACATTTCTTTGGGGCAATTTAGTTACTTGGAGAAGCAAGAAGCAAAATGTAGTTGTTAGAAGCAGTGCTGAGGTTGAATTCAGATCAATGGCTCAAGGAGTGTGTGAGATTCTTTGGCTAAAAAGGGCTCTAGCAGATCTTGAAAGACCGATGAGCCTTCCTATGAAGTTGTATTGTGATAACAAGGCAGCTATCAGCATTGCTCATAATCCAGTTCAACATGACAGGAGAAAACATGTTGAGATTGACAGACACTTTATAAGGGAGAAACTTGAAGAGGGAATAATCTGCACTCCGTTTGTACCAAGCAAGCAGCAAGTTGAAGTTGTTCTAACTAAAGGCTTGTTGAGGCAATCATTTGAGCTTCAAGTTAGCAAGTTGGGCATGATAGATATCTTTGCACCAACTTGAGGGGGAGTGTCGTAAATTAGGAAAGTCTTGACTTTTAGAGATTAGAATAAATTTAGAAAGGTTATATCCTAGAATTAAGGGAAATAAATAGAATCATGGACTGATTGTGTTATATCCTAGAATCAAGGGAAATAACTAGAATCATGGACTGATTGTGAGAAGTTTTAGGATTAACCTTTTCTATGTTTTCTTATTTAAGTTGTAAGCTTAGTGCTGGTTTTGATATGAATAAAAAGTATTTTTTATTTTCTCTCCCTTTATATTTTACTACACAAAGTAATGAAAGAAGTAGTAAATTATGTCCAAAGACGAATGCTTTTACTAATCAAATGTGATTGTGATATGTTGAAGGTTTCATAGCCTATGTGGTTGATTTGGATAAGGTGCATTCAGATATGGTTGATATCCCAGTGGTTCGAGAATTCCCTGATGTATTTTCGAAAGAATTACCAGGGTTGCCACCAGATAGAGAAATGGAATTTTGTATTGATTTGGTGCCTGAAACTGAATCGATATCCAAACCATCGTATCAAATGGCTCCAGTGGAATTTGAGGAGCTAAAGAAGCAATTGTAAGAGTTATTGGACAAGGGGTTTATCAGACTGAGTGTATCACCTTGGGGAGCACCGGTTCTGTTTGTAAAGAAGAAAGATGGGAGTCTCCGATTGTGTATAGACTATCAGTTGTTGAATAAGGCTACCATCAAGAATAAATATCCCCTTCCATGGATAGATGATCTATTGGATCAGTTGCAGGGAGCACAGTTCTTTTCAAAGATAGATCTTAGGTCTGGGTATCATCAGTTGAGGATTTGGAGTGAAGATATACCCAAGACAGCATTTCAGACCCGTTATGGCCATTATGAATTTTTGGTTATACCATTTGGGTTGACGAATGCTCCTACAACGTTTATGGCATTAATGAACAATGTGTTTAAGCCATACCTGGATAGATTCATGATTGTCTTTATAGATGACATATCGGTGTACTTGAAGTCCAGGGAAGAGCATGAGCAGCATTTGAGAACAGTGTTGCAAACCCTCTGAGATCAGGAGTTGTATGCTAAACTCAACAAGTGTGATTTCTAACTGAGTGAAATATCATTTTTGGGTCATGTAGTCTCGAGAGATGGTGTATCAGTGGATCCATCTAAGATAGAGGTTGTGATACAATGGGAAAGACCCAAGGTTACAGAGATCTGCAGTTTCCTAGATTTAATAGATTATTACCGATCATTTGTCAAGGGATTCTCTAAGTTAGCTGCTCTGTTAACTTGTCTCACCCGAAAGAATGTGCTATTCGAGTGGGATGATAAATGTGAGAAAAGTTTATGCGAGCTAAAGCATAGACTGACCACCGCACCTATTCTCATCATACCCACCAGCTCAAGAGGTTATACAGTGTATACAGATGCCTCGGGACAGGGATTGGGTTGTGTGTTGATGCAGGACGGGAAGGTAGTAGCTTATGGATCCAGACAGCTTAAGGACTATGAGAGGAACTACCTGACCTAAGATTTGGAGTCGACAGTCGTGGTTTTTGCATTGAAAATATGGCGCCACTACTTATACGGTGAGAAATTTCAAGTGTACATAGATCATAAGAGCCTCATATATCTATTTTCACAGAAAGAGTTAAATATGAGGTAGAGATGATGGATAAAGGTTCTAATGGATTATGAGTGCGAGATATTGTACCATTCAGGAAAGGCTAATGTTGTGGCGGATGCCTTGAGTAGAAAGAGCCTCAAAATGGTATCGCACATGATGGTCAGGGAATATGAGCTGCTCGAGCGGTTTGCTCACCTCTGGTTGGATATAGACCCTCTTGATATTTACCGAGACTATGTGATAGCTAGCCTACGAGTGGAACCAAATTTGATTGACCGGATATGCCAGGCTCAGCATGTCGATCTACTGTGTGAGGATCGTGCGAGTTAGATACAGATGGGTGATGTGGCCGATTTCTTTCTGAGTGATTATGGCCTACTGAGGTTTAGAGGCAGGATTTGCATTCCCGATGACCCAAAGTTAAAGAGATTGATTTTGATAAAAGCTCATTCATCGAGATACACATTGCATCCGGGAGGTAATAAAATGTACCACAACCTCCAGAAAGTGTATTGGTGGTCAGGGATGAAAAAAGATATCGCAGAGTTTGTGGCAAAATGTTTGGTATGTCAGCAAGTGAAGGTAGAGCATCAAAAGCCTACAAGATTATTGCAGCCTCTACCAGTACCAACTTGGAAATGAGAACATGTGACTATGGATTTCATCATGGGATTATCGAGGACTAAGAGGAGCCATGATGCTATCTGGGTAGTGGTTGACAGACTAACGAAATCCGCTCACTTTCTAGCTATGAAAACGACGGATACCTTAAGTAGTTTACCAGAGTTGTATGTACGGGAGATAGTAAGGCTACATGGTGTTCCAGTGAGCATAGTATCGGATAGGGATTCCCACTTCACTTCTTACTTTTTGGAAAATTCCAAGAAGCTATGGGAACCCGATTGAGTTTCAGTACTGTTTTCCATCCTCAGACCTATTGTCAGTCAAAGAGAACCATCTAAACATTAGAGGATATGTTGAGAGCAAGTGTAATGGATTTTAAAGGCTCCTGGGATAATCACCTACCGTTAGCTGAATTTGCATACAACAATAGTTATCACTCGAGTATCGGGATGGCACCGTATGAAGCCTTGTATGGTAGGAGGTGTCATTCCCCGATTGGTTGGGAAGAAGTGGGTGAAAGGAAAATGGTTGCTCCTGATTTGGTATAGCAAGCCTCTGAGGTTATTCAGTTGATATGTAATAGATTGCGAACAGCTTAGAACAGGCAGAAAAGCTACGCTAACATAAGATGAAGGCCACTAGAGTTCACTATGGTGACTATGTGTTTTTGAAAGTTTCTCCCTCGAAAGGGATTACGAGATTCGGTAAGAAGGGTAAGTTGAGCCCTCGGTATATCAGACCGTTTGAGATACTGGAGCGAGTGGGAGATAAGGCTTACAGAGTTGCGTTACCACCGAAGTTTGCAAGTATTCATAACGTCTTCCACGTATCGATGCTTCAGAAATACCATCTAGATCCGACCCATGTGATTCGGTATGAGCCATTGGAGCTCAAAGATGACTTGACATATGTAGAAACACCGATCCGAATAATGGATAGGAAAGAGAAAGCGTTACAGAACAAGATGATTCCGCTTGTTAAGGTTCTCTGGCAACATCATAACTCAAAGGAAGCTACTTGGGAGTTAGAGAACTTGATACGGGAGAAGTACCCCCTACTTTTTGAAAAGTAACTTCATTCTAATTTGGAGATCCAAATTCTTTTAAGGAGGGGAGGAATGTAAGACCCGTATTTTTAGTATGAACACCTTATGAATTCATAAGTATATACATGTACATGGTATGTAAAACATAAATGATGTAAAGTCTATAAATTCAATGTACACCCTCGTAATATGAGTTTGTGGTGTACAGACAAGTTTCATTATGTATGAAATTGAAGAAATGGACTTTTGTAAGTGATGAATGTGATTGGAACTTAAAATGAGTAGTGCAGCAAATTGAATACAAATATTCTATTGAAAGTTGGAAAAAATATAGCTAAGTGTGCTGCAGAACAAGAGGAGATCGATCTCATAGGCCAAAACGAAGAGAATGAAGCATTTTGGAATGAGGTGATCAATCCTCAATGTAAGCAGATCGATTCCCTTAGCCTTAAGCCAAGAGCAGATCAATCCCACCCTTGTGCTAGATTGATTTGTTTAACTCTCTACCTGGAGAAGATCGATCTCATCCCATAGAGCAGATCGATCCCATAGCAATGAGCAGATCAATCTCATGCATCGACAGATCGATCTCAGAGGCTTAAATTTTCATTATGAAAGGCTTAAAATAGAGGAAGATCGATCCTTAACCTAGGGAGATCGATATCACTAAGGCAATTTATATAAAACAGGGCTGCTGGCAGCAGATTTCGAGAAAACATCAAAACCTTTCCATTTTTGAAGCTAAGTGACCTAACTTCCTCTCTAAACCATACATACTTTCCTTAGATATTTGGAAGAAGTTCATTTCATCAAAGTTGTTCATAGAGAGGAGAAGAACAACATATATGGAAACTAGAGGTTGAGTTGAGCCATTAAAGGAGAAAAGGAGTTTTCCCCAAATTGTGCAAAGTGGAGAAAAGTTGAGATTGATAAGATTTCAATACTCCAATCTCATATATGTTAATCTATATACTTGTGTCAGTAGATTGGTTTATAGATTTATGATTGAAACATCTAGAACATGCTAAACTCTCCATGACCTATGAAATGGTTAAATGTGCCAAAATGAGGATTTGTTGAGTAGGCAGGGATTTGAGGATGATTTGAGCATGCATAGATGTTATTAAGAATGTATAGATGCTTGTAAAATGGTTTGGTGAAATCCATAAGTTAGAATGGAAAATAATGGAAATTTAGTATATGAGGTGTTTGATGAAATGCCTCAATGAAATGAAATGATGAACTAACGGCATGGGGAGCTACATGTTGATTCAATATGGAATCAATGGACTCGAGGAGTCTAATGGATTTTCGAGAAACAAATAAAACGAGTGAAAAAGACATAAGGAAGAATAAAGTTCGATATTTATATAAAGATTCCAAATGGGATATAAATGGCCAAAATGCATTGATCTAAATATCATGCAAGTGGAATGAAGTATATGGGAATATACTGATGAGAATTGTGAACATTTGCAGCTCCTGGTGATAAAGACGGAGTTGACAAGACCAGATCACAAGCAATCGAAATCAAGGAAGATGATTCAAGTGTGATTCGAGGTAAGGGACTTATGTGAGCTATAGAGATAGCTATACGTATGTTTTCTTGCCTGTTGAATGCACATGTATGAGATAAATACATAGATATTAATAAGGCTAGATAGAAAACTACGCATGAGAATAACTCGATAGTATGAAATTGCATGACTTTTATGATTGTTGAGAAAAGAGGTTTTTTGCAAACAGTTTAAGAAAGAATGATATTAGAATGGCTCCCGATTTAATCAATTACATGAAATATTTATAAAGAGTGATTGAAGGGAGATTTGCCCTCTCACTCATAACTATACATGGAGCCCTTCTACTTCTTTTCTATGTGAAATTATGCTAGAGCATGAAAGGCAATGGTAGATTGACCAGCCTCGTTCGCACATTGTTTTCAAAGGGATTTTTGAGAAAAACGAAAAGAGTGCTCGATGCCTCAGGTGATGCTGTGTGCTTAACTCGTGCTGCTCGCACTAGATTTTTAGGAATCATGCTGGAGCCTTAGAGTATTGCTATGTGTCTTGCTCTGCCTATGCTCGTATGTGAATTCCTATTATACCCTGATCGATGCCTCAGGAATGCTATGTGTCTTACGCTGAGTTGCTCGCTCGAGGTTTTCATAATTGTGCTGTGTGTTGAGTAAAATGTGTTAGAGTCGTCATGTATTACTGTGTGTCTTGCATTGACATGCTCACACAAGGTTTGTGAATGTGATGCAATAAGTATAAACCGTGCTCGAGCCGTCATGTACTGCTGCGTGTCTGGCACTGACCTGCTCGAACGTGATTTTGAGACAACAAAAATGGGTACTAAGGATCCACGGGAGCATGATGTACCGTGAGTGTTAGCCATGGAGTACAATGTACTGTGAGTTGAGTATGTGCTGAGGGGATGGTTGATCCGCCTCTCCAAGCGTAGGGTTCCCGTACACCTAATCAGTGTAGTCTGGAATCTGACTATGGCCATAAGTCTTCTATATCTGTGTGATATGATATTCTCACTACTGTGTGAGGTGATAGATATTTTCCCTTGTTGTGTGTCTGGGGAATGTGATAACCCATGATTATGTCTCATATGAACATTGATTTATTGTGTGCAACTAAATTTATAAACGAACCTGTATGGTTTAAAATAGAGCATTTTCTATATATGATTGTGTGAATAGATTATGTTATGTGAACCTGTGTGGTTTTAAAAGATGATCTGTGTGATGCTGTGTAAATATGCATATACCCATCTAGCGAATTCATGGTTTTGCATTGATGGAAGTTGTTTTAAAGAACATGCATATTGTTTTATAAGGAAAATGAACATATATGTATTTTAGCATGTAGATAGTGTAGTTATCTACCTGCTTGCACATTTTCCTTACTGAGCATGTTATGCTCACCCCCTTATTTCCTCCTCCATAGATACTACGTAGTAGTGAGTACTGCAGTCGTCCCTGCTAAGGTGTTCTCTAGTTCTCCAGTAGTATAGAGAGGTATACACTTGTGTTGAGAAAAATTTTGTATCTTATAAATTAATGCACAGTCTAGTGGTATTTTGTACGAAAGGGATGTATAGATAATAGAAACTGATGTAAACGCTTCCGCATATTTATAAAAGTCCAGTTTCTATTTCAAAATTTTTTATTTACAATGATTAAACTATAAATGTATGAGAAATGGATCGGATGTTGACTCACAACCTAATTATAAGTGGTAAGGTAAAGGTCACGCACTGGTATAGAGGGTCGTGACATTCATATCCTCAAGTTAAGATACTTTTCTCTTTCTTTTACTAAACTAAAATCACTTCAAATTAAGCAATTATCCTTTTTAAGTGCAAGATTGATTCCATCGAATAGAAATCTTACAATATACAATGATAAATTTTATGTTGATGATTTTCAATTACTGCCTCAAATCTACGTTCCCACATAGTATTTCTTTGCATTTGATATTGAACCATTGATCCACATTCCATAGTTCATACGATTTCGTTAGAATGAAATTCATTTCTTCACCTTCATAAGTAATGGTATTCTGACTTCTAACACAAATATGACGACTGTCAATTTTAGTTTATAGGTTATGGATTAGGGTACTTCTAGACGCTGTCAAGTCTCTCAGGCGGGGAGGTATTTTGAAATACCTTTGTTAGCCATCAGACTTGACCACATAAACTGGTTATGGATATAAGGATTCAAGGTTCAGTCCCAATAGAAAGTAGGATACCATAATTTATCACAATTTCACATTTATCCTTTAGTCAGAACTTATTCTCAATTCATATCACTTGGTTCCGAATCACTTCACATAACAGAGATATTCTTACTTTGCATACACCTCTTATTCCAATGTAACTTCTATTCAAAATCTATCACATTTCAAACGTGTCTCATTTCGTACATCAATCATATTAGAACTCTTTCCTTACTCCAATTAAGTCTCGCATTCGAAACATAAGCATAAGCAATTTACAATCTTTAGACTCGATACGTAATTCATATTCCAAGGTCTCCCTATATCTCAAACTCTGTATCATCTTTAAGAGTTTTGGGTCTTTCCCACTGATCCATAATTTCTGCTTTGGAAGAATCTAATTAACTCTCGTTCTTGACATATTGTGACCCAGAAGACTCCAGGTCTCCTTAACAATTAATGCCAGTACACACCAAAGTAAATCACCATGTTTGATAATCTCCTTTTCATGTAATCCTTATAATTGTTTTTTTCCAGCATTTCTAATTTAATCAAAGCTATTCAGTACAGTGGTCTGAATAATTAAGTCGATACCACTGTTAAATCAATTTCAAACTTCTTCTTCTAATTTAGTGGTAATTCTGATATATCATCTGAATATGTGTCGAAAAAACTCTCTGTCTACTGGGGTGTCTTTTTTAATCCGAACACGCCCTAACTTTATCGATCACATAAGTAGTGTGACCTTCACTTACACTTTTAGTTATGTGATTCATCTTTTCAATTATAGTGACTTTACTCTATCACTCTGACTGCTTCGTTAGTACATCATTTTTCTATCACTCTTAATACCTTGTCATTTTCTTAGTAACCTCGAGAGTATATGTCTCATATTCTCATAGTTGCGCCTTGCGCACTGCTCCTTCAAAATAACATATGGTGAAGCTAACTCAACTCGACCGATGATCTCCGTACATCCTATGAGTTTCCTGGACTTCCTCCATTTCACTTCTCTACTTATCCAGATTATACTCAGAGGTATTCTAATCAAAATTATACTTGGGTAATTACGCCTTGCGTATTGCCTCCTCATATATAGAGATATTCTATGGTACCAGTCTGAATCTGATAGCTAGTCTCCATCCGTTAATGAACTTACAGACATGTCTTAACTTCACTACTCATAACGTTGGGTCATACCTTCCAGGGATATAAATCATAATTCATACTCATTGACAGATCAATTTCCTTATGCTAGACCCATAAATTCCATTCGTAGTTTCTTTAATCTAATTCATTCAGTTCTCTAAACTACTGGGTCCTTTATCCCATTTAACAGTAGCGGTCTGAACTTCTGAAACTGCCTCATCTTGTGTAGCTCCTACTCCTAACCCAAGTCATCATCATTCTGTTGTGGAGCTATAGGAGCAGGCATATTTGTAGTTCTGAAACATCTCTACAAGTTATGCGGGCGTATCAGGAGTAATCTGCCTATCTATTCTTCCGTCTACCCCAACACCTAACATAGCCTGTGTCCAAATTTTTCCATAGTATGTTCAATTCCGCTCAATCTTAGTAAAGTGGTCTCTGTCACGACCCAATTCCATTCCCTTTAACCGAAAATCACTGAAAATTTTTCACAAATTTCTTTCTTTACCCGATCGTGAACTAACTTACCACCACACTGTTGGGATGTTAGTCAATAATAACCACCACTTACCATTCATTCACAATTTAATGAAACGATGTCATACATTCTAAGTTAATCGTTTACTTATACAAAATATGATTTCTGACATCTACATCCCCCATAGTTACATTTTAAATGACTACTGTGCTTTTACATTTTTTAGATATAAAAAGAAATCACTGTGTATATACCTCTGAGTGATGGAGATGCAACGGATGTCCAAAATATCACGCCTTAGTCCTCACTGGGCTACTATGCCCGCTCTGTAGGATGGGGAAATAGATATGGATGAGCAACCACACGCTCAATAAGATAATAATGTAAACATGGTAGATAACTACTCTATCTACATGCTGATAGTGTTATGCATAAATCATTTATAGTAAGAGCATGAGGAAGTAAAACTATGCCAAATGAGTATACATATATATCATGTATCAAAATCATGTACATTGAATATAAAACATGGTAAAAACATCATGTATAAATCATCTCATGCTCAATCTCATTTAAATTCATAAAAAGGCAATTCATTAAGAAACCTCCTTTTTAAACCCACATCATAAAGCTCTTTCTCAAACATATACAATTCCATCACAAACATCATCATCGTTTCACAAATCATGTCTACAAGGCTCGACCCCTCCCTCGGGTCTACCCTGGACAGTCACAATCACACTTATAGATTAAAATCATGTGGTAGCAAGTAAATCAAGCAAGGAGATAGGTCACTACATCTCATCTGACTATGTTGGCCAACTATGTCACATATCAACCCGGACCACACAGATCCTGATGTGCGGGGTATCATGCTGGCACGAAGGTGGGTTAGTTCTCCGCCAGACTTTCTCAAATCAAGTAACCACCACGCGGTACATCGTACTCCGCAGACCCATAACATGGTTGGTGGTGCCTGCCGTAGGTCTTATCTACCCTATACCAAGTGTAACCTCTATAGTCTCAAGTGCACGTGGGAGTACTCTCAATACCAAGTCCTAGCCCCTCATGGCCTTGCTCGCCCCTGTTGGGTTCCCTGATTCTGGTCCTAGCCCCTCACCCTCACCGCACTCAAGAGGTTTGTTAGGCCTGTTGGGTTCCCTGAACACTAATCCGTATCTCTCACCATGGCCTCATACATACCACAGTGTGAAAACTAGTGCGAGCTACGCTCTAGTGCGAATTCATGCATCAAAACCAATCACTTCGTACGAGCAACGTTCTAGTACGGTATTTATGCATAAAAATATGAAGAAACCACGTACGAGCATAGCTCTAGTATGGTTGTATGTATAAGAAAAACAAGTCAAATCCACGTACGAGCATAAGCTCCAGTACGATTTATAAAACATCATCTCAAATCAAAGTGCGAGCAAAGCTCCAGCACATTTCACACAATTAAAAATATCGAAATCCAGTGCGAGCGAGACTCTTGCGCGATTTATGTCATACAAATATGATGGGCGACTCATGCACAATCAAACAATCCCAGTAACTTGGTTTAGCACTTCACAAATGATTTTTCCACAACATCAATAAAACACTAGTCGACCCATCTACAAGCTTGCTCGAAACGAAGTACTTACGTTTTGTAAAACATCAAAACATTAGATTTATGCAATTATTAGCCTTACTATCCCATTTCATAGAATCCGCTTCAAAACCAAAATCACGCATATACTTATCATCATTCATGAATACCATCAATCATTTACTTGAGCAACCATGCATTTCATAAAACACCCAATATTCACCCACAAGTTCAAAGTACGAGCAGCTGCCTCTATATACTCACAAAATTCCCTTACCTCGAGTCGCGATGCGTGATTCCACTTCCTTAAAGCTGCTTCTCGTACAGCTCGATTCGTTTCTAACGGCTCTCCGAAACTGCACCAACATCGTATTTCACATTATATTCGATCCATATAATAGGACATCGTGCGTTCACTATAGTCGATTCGACCTATAGTTTCTATTAATGCTCATAAGGTCTCGTTTCATTTCTCGAGTCTATGGATTCCTTTTAGGCCTATTAGCTCATTCCAAATCGATACTAAATCAATATTAAGCTTATAGTGTTCATATTTCATTGATATCCTCACTATGGCATTTTATCAAGCATCTCATATACCCATATTCATGTCTTCTCTAAACTCACAATATAACTCCACATAACCATTTCAAATCACCCACATTACTTAAATAATAGCTTATCATAACCCATAAGCCACCAACTCACCCAATCTACACTTTCTCACACTAGGTTTAATCCATTTTCTAGGTTACATTAGTTTCTAACACAACCTAGTCACTTCCAACCATCCATACTCATGCCAAACCACTCCAAAATCATTTAAAGAGACAGTGTACCAAAGTTGGAGTGTTAGAATCTTACCAAATCCAATTTTTCTTCTTGCTCCAAATGTCAATGCCCTTAGCTCCTTCAATACCAATAATGGGATTTTGGGTTCCAACTATGTTGTTCTCTTCCTCATGATGAACAACTTAGTGTCTAATGGCCTCCCCTTAAATCTTACTAGAAATGGCTAATTTTTTAGAGAGAAAGTTAGGTTTTTGGGTTGAAAATGGTTGGTTGATGTTTTTTTTGAAATTTTCAGATTTTTAGCACTCCTTTTTATAGAAATAGTTTGAGGAGATCGATCTGCACTAAGAGGAGATCAATCTGGTCCCCTTAAATCCCTCTTTTTCACGGCAATTTAGCATGAGATTGATCTTCGAAGCTTTAGATCGATCTGCTCCCAAATAAAGAGCTAAGGAGATCGATTTGTATGCTTGAGGATCGATCTTTTCATTACAGAATGGTTAGGATATCGATCTGGCCCCATTAGAGATCGATCTTGTCACGACCCAATTCCATTCTCTTTAATCAAAAAGCGCTAAAAATTTTTCGCATTTTACTGCTACCTTACCCGATCGTGAACTAACTCACCACACACTGTTGGGCTGTGAGTCAATAATAAACATCGCTTATCATTCGTTCACAGTTAAATAAAACGATGTCATTCATTCGCATTAATCATGTACTTATACAAGGACATGTTTTACTGACATCTACATCCCCCATAATTACATCTCAAAAGAATACTGTGCCTTTACATTGTTTAGATACAAAAAGAATCACTGTGTATATACCTTTAAGCGATGGAGATGCAGCGGAGTCCAAAATACCACGCCTCAGTCCTCACTGGGCTACTATGCACGCTCTGTAGGGGAAAATAGAGAGGGATGAGCAACCACACGCTCAGTAAGGCAATAATGCAAGCATGGTAGGTAACAACTCTATCTACATGCTGATAGTGTTATGCATAAATCATTTATGGTAGGAGCATGAGGAATAAAACTATGCCATATGAGTATACATATATATCATGTATCAAAGTCATGTAAAATTGGCATATAAAACATGGTAAAACATCATGTATAAATCATCTCATGCTCGATCTCATTTAAATTCATAAAAAGGGCAATTCATTAAGAAACCTCCTTTTTAAACCCACGTCATAAAACTCTTTCTCATCACATACAATCACATCACATCAATTCACAATCACAACCTCATTTTCATTTCACAATTCAAATCAACGAGGCTCGACCCCTCCTTCGGGTCTACCTTAAACAATCACAATCACACTTAGAGGTTTAAAATCATGTGGTAGTAAGTAAATCAAGCAAGGAGACAGGTTACTATATCTCAAGTGACTACGTTGGCCAATCGTCACATATCATCCCAGACCACACGGATCCCGATGTGCGGGGTATCATGCTGGTACGAAGGTGGGTTAGTTCTCCGCCAGACTTTCTCAAATCAAGTAACCACCACGCGGTACATCGTACTCCATGTGATATACACGGTACATCGTACTCCATGTGATATACACGGTACATCGTACTCCGCGGACCCATAACATGGTTGGGGGTGCCTGCCATAGGTCTTATCTACCCCATACCAAGTGTAACCTTTATAGTCTCAAGAGCGCGTGGGAGTAACCTCAATACCAGGTCCTAGCCCCTCATGGCCTTGCTCGCCCCTGTTGGGTTCCCTGATTCAGGTCCTAGCCCCTCACCCTCACCCCACTCAAGAGGTCTGTTAGGCCTGTTGGGTTCCCTGAATGGATTATGTCAGGTCCTAGCCCCTCACCCTCACCCCACTCAAGAGGTCTGTCAGGCCTGTTGGGTTCCCTGAGTTAATCCGTATCTCTCACCACGGCCTCATACATACCACAGTGTGAAAACCGGCGTGAGCTATGCTCTAGCGCGAATTCATGCATCAAAACCAATCACTTCATACGAGCAACGCTCTAGTACGGCATTTATGCATAAAATTTGAAGAAACCACGTACGAGCATAGCTCCAGTACAGTTATATGCATAAGAAAAACCACTCAAATCCAAGTACGAGCGTAAGCTCCAGTACGGTTTATAAGACATCATCACAATTCAAATCAAAGTGCGAGCTAAGCTCAAGCACGTATCACACAAGTGAAAACATAGAAATCCAGCGCGAGCGAGGCTCTAGCGTGATTTATGTCATACAAATACGATAGGCGGCTCATACACAATCACACTGTGAGACCCCGTACATGTATAGCTATGTATATAGGAACATGGGAATGTAAATAAAATCATAAGTCAGATGATGTATCGTAAGGTGAAGTGTATGCAATGTAAGTTCATAAGATTATGTACGCACTTGTAATAAGAATTGTGATTATACGTACAAGTTGCATTATGAGTGAGTAGGAAGAAATGAACTTAAAACGAGAAGAATGTGACCGAAATGGAATATGAGTAGTATAGTAAAATGGAAGGAAAGATTTGCATAAGTGTATACTTCCATTCGAGTAATATCGTTTATATTTGGTCATAAAAAGATTTTATACAAGTTTTAATGTGTATGTAGTGAGAATGGATCCCATTTTCAAGTCTCAAAGATGAATGAATGAGGAAATGATCATGGTAGTAAATTAAGGGTGTTTGGTAAGAGTTGTTGCAGAAAAACTGCAGGAAATCTAGAATTTGTGAAGGCCAGATCGATCTCATAGGATGAGAGATCGATCTGGGAGAGCCAGAATGCTCTTATGTGAGAAATGGAAGGGAACATATCGATCTCCAAAGGAAGCAGATCGATCTCCTTAGCTCTCGGGTTAGGAGCAGATCGATCTCCCCTAAGACCAGATCGATCCCTTTAGCTCTATGGTTGGAAGCAGATCGATCTCCCCTAAGACCAGATCGATCTCCTTAAGCTTCTGTTTGACAGTAGATCGATCTCCAGTCTCGACAGATCGATCTCCTACCTTTAAAACGTCTCAGAAAAGAGGGATTTTTGAGGAACAGATCGATCTCCACCCAAGGAAGATCGATCTCATCAAGTCAAAACTATAAATGGGAGCAGTTGGATCATCAGAATTTCGGGACAAACATTTCCATTTCACTTCAACTCAAAGAAATCTAGTTTCTCACTCCTAAATCCAGCCATTTTCAGTGAGATTTAAGGAGAGGCTATTAGAGACAAAGTTGTTCACATTAAAGAGAAGAACAACATAGTCTAGAGGCACTTCCCCATTTGGTGGATTGAAGAAATAGAGGGCAATCCTAATTGGAGCAAGATGAAATCCAATGAGGTAAGTTCTAATGCACAAATCCAAGTACATTGGTTTAGTTAATGATTATAAAGATATTTGGGTGTGCATATTGTGGATAGAACTACCTAGAATGGTATGAAATGAATATAACTTAGAAATAGTCAAGTGTGAGAAAGCGGAGTGTGGAAGTGTTTATGATAAATGGGATATCTTGAGTGGATGATTATGTTGTGGGAATGGTTTGGACATGTTGATATTGGGATAAAAGTGTGAGGTTTACCACAAAGGGTAAAAAATGTGTAATTAAGGCATTGGATAAATGCTTAGTTGAAAAAGAGTTAGAAACATTAACTCAAATGTTGATGGATGAATTTCAGTTTCGGATGATACGCCGGAGCAAGTCAAGATGAGAACGCAAGAAGCATAAAGGCGGATAGTTGCACACAAGTAAAATGAGGTAAGGGACTGTGTGTTAGCTATAGAGATGTTCGTACGTAATTACAGCAATTTCGTAGATATATTGCTAGAACTAGTACGATATTATAATTCTATGAAATGAAATGGAAGTATGCAAAGTACTATGACGTATATATGTATTGAGAAATGGGATAGGGTAAGGAAATAGCATGATATGCATATTTTCAATGATTTTCTCAATTTTTCATTGTTATTTATGATTGAGAAATGTTGATGATAGGTTGGCTAATTTTACATGTTTTAGCATGAAGAGGCATGCTTTATGAATAAACGTGTTTTGAGTTTTAAAAAGAGAAAATAGCCATCTATCAGTTTTGAGATGAGATTTGGTGTTGAAGAGCTAGCTCACACCCGGTTTAAAGCCTTGATGTACCATGTGGGAGTTTTAACTCGCACGTGGGTTTTGAGAAAGTGCGGGAACTTTGCTCGCACCTGTTTTATTGAGTTAAGGTAAACCTGGGGGTCTGGGACCCAAGGGGACACCACCCGACGGCCAATTGAACGGGCTGGGCCTTAACGATAAATCGTACCGCGCTGGAGCTTTGCGTTGACTGTGTGTCACGCTGCTTGCTCGCCTGGTATATGAGACATGGTTTAAGGATAAAAAGTCCATCGGAGTTGGAGTATGGACTTGGGTCCACGGTCGTACGTAGAATAGTGTAGTCACCCGTTAGTATACTATGTACCGTGCTGGGTGCACGTGAGTACGAGTATCGCGTAGATGACACACGACGTACCTTCACCGTGAGTATACGAGGAGATGAGGTGGATTGAAATGAGCCGGAGGGTAGGACTGACCCATCCCCCTTCAGGCGAAGTGATACCCTGTGCACACCCGATCAGTGAGGCCTGGGATCACTGACTGTGGCCATAAGTCGTGGATATTTGATTGCCGAAAATTCCATGCCTGTCTCAGAGATTCGAGAAAACAGAGACAATCTCAGAAAAGAAAGAGATTTGTGAGAAAGAATGATTTGAGAAGTGAAAGAGATTTCGTGTTTTAATAAATCTCTAATTTCACACTCGTGCCATGAGGGCACTATTTATGAGCATGTTTTAAATGGAAGTTTGACATTTGATTTACACGAAAATGCTAGTGAGAAATATGTGTTTAAATGCATTGTTCGTATGATATTTCCATTTATAACGAAAACATGGTTTTGGTTTATGCATGCATGGGCTATGTAGGTAGTACGATATCTACCTGCTAGCATACATTTCCTTACTGAGCCGTGGTTTGCTCATCCCACTATTTTCCCCCTCCAGGTACAGAGAAGTAAGAGAGCGGTGGTCTCTAAGTCTTTTGTGTTGAACAGCTCCCACGATTCGGTAAAAGGTATAAGAATTGTATACACGAGTATTTTGTATCTAATTTATCGTATCACACAGTTATATCTTGGAATTGTAATCAGTATTATGGGGATGATATGTAAGCACATGGTATTTATACAATTAATTTTGTGTATTTACACACACACCTGGGAGTGTGAATTAAAGTTTTAAATATTCCGCTGTAAATAAATAAATTTTTAGTAATTACATCTTCTCACAGCCCAACCGTAGTAGAGAATGTATGGATAGAAGGGTTCCCGACAGAGGGGCATGACAGGCTTGGTATCAGAGCATGGTTGGTCTGATGTGAGTTAATGCTTAGGACTAAGAAAACATACATCCCCAAGTTACTGTGCAATAATTAGATACAAATGTGTATACGGAGCTGGTAGTGAATTAAATGTTTGTTATAACGCAGGAAAGTTATCAGGCTAGTTAGTTATGCCTGAGAGACACCGCAAGAGGGGAGAGAGCTCGAGAGCTCGAGGGCAAAATGACAGGACTGAGAGGCACAGTAGATCATCCTCTAGTCATGAGCCCTAGGAACAGATAGAGGCTTCTGATCCTTGAATAACTCGATTGGAGGAAGACATGCGCACGATGATGACCATGATGGGTCAGATCATGGCTAGGTTTGAGGGTACACCTGGTACAGCGAGACAGGCTGCACCGAATCCCCCAGCAGCTGCACCTGAGCCTGAGAATGTTGCACCTGCGCAAGCTGAACCGGCTAGGCCACGGGAACCTCATATTCGACCCGTACCTCCTCCAGTAGCCCCACATCAGCATGATGATGATTTGGGGTATGGATATGATTGCGACATGGAAAGATTGAGGCATTTTATGGACTTTAAGCCTCCTTCGTTTAGCGGGGTAAAGGATCCGACAGTGGCTGAGGACTGGATCAGTCAAATGGAGAAGTTATTCGACTTCTGTAGATGTTCAGCTACGGAGAGAGTAGCACTTGCAGCCTTTGTATTGAGAGGCGAAGCAGAGCACTGGTGGAAGTCCGTCAGGCCGATGTTAAGAGCTCAAGGAATGGTCATCACTTGGGATATGTTCTTGGACGTTTTCAGAGAGCAATACATCCCAGATACTGCTCGACGGAGACTACAGATAGAATTTCTGAATCTGACTCAAGGGAATCGAACAGTTGATGAGTACGAGTCACGATTCACTTCACTGGGTCGATATGATCCGGACTCGATCAGGAGTGAAGCTGTCAGAGTCCGTAGATTTGTAGATGGACTGAGGCCTTCGATCCGAGCGAAGTTGGCCCCATTTGATGTCGCTACATATAGAGAGGCTGTGCGACGAGCCCAGTTATGTGAGCAGGATCATGACTTGCAGATTTCTGAGTTTAGTTGGGGAAAGGACAAGGGACAGAGGAAGCTGGGAGATGGCAAGAGTGCCAAATTTGGTCGAAAATTCTTGAGTAAACGTCGGAGAGAGGTAGATGAGTTCCAGAAAAAGGTTGTTAGACCTTATATGCCTCCGACTCAGACGCCAGCCAGGGGTATAGTGATTGGTGGACCCCGACCGACTACAGATCAGTGTAGGCTATGAGGTCGATACCATGGTGGTAGGCCATGTCATCTTCAGGGTACCCGATGTTTCAGATGCGGTAAATTTGGACATTATGCCAGAGAGTGCCCGGAGATAGTTGAGGCAGTTCCACAGAGGGGTAAAGAGCCAGAGAGGGTTCCTCCAGTTGCACCTCCTACCAGGAAGAAAGCCTCGGCTGAAGAGAAAGGAAAATAAGTTGTGGGACAAGGCAGGGTGTATGCGATAGACCAGGCATCGGCTGATACCTCTTCTGAAGTGATAAAAGGTACAATCTTGATTTTCAATCTAGAGGTTATAGCTTTGTTTGATTCTGGTGCTACGCATTCCTTCATATCACCTACATGTGCATCTAAGTTAAAAGGTTTTGTAGAACCCACATACTTGAGTAGGACCTTACTGATAAGTACTCCAATGAGAGTTAGCCAATTAGTTGAACAAGTGTATAAAGATTGTAAAGTGAGAGTGGGAGATAAGTGCATGACAGCCAACTTGATTTTGTTGAATATGTATGACATTGATGTAATTTTGGGAATGGATTGGTTAGCCGCCAATCATGCTGTCATAGACTGTCGTTCTAAGTCCATTAAGTTTTCTCTACCTGAAGAATGTGTTGTAAGATTTTAAGAGAAGAAATGAAATCTTAAATTTTGTATTAAGTAAAGTACTTTGGTATAAATGGCTTGAGTGTTGTTTTGAAGGTTTTGTTGCTTATGTGGTGGATTTGAACAAAGTACATCCAGATATGGAGGACATCTCAGTGGTCAGAGAATTCCCTGATGTCTTTCCAGATGATCTACCAGGATTGCCACCTGATAGATAAACGGAATTCGTAATAGACTTGACGCCTGGAACCGAACCAATATCGAAGTCACCATATAGGATGGCCCCAGTTGAGTTAGAGGAATTAAGGAAACAGCTGCAAGAGTTGTTAGAGAAGGGGTTCATAAGACCGAGCGTCTCACCATGGGGAGCCCCGGTATTATTTGTGAAGAAGAGAGATGGGAGCCTCAGGTTGTGCATTGACTATCGGATGTTAAACAAGGCTACCATCAAGAATAAGTACCCCTTGCCACGCATTGACGATTTATTGGATCAGCTTCGGGGAGCACAGATCTTCTCCAAGATAGATCTGAGGTCTGGGTATCATCAATTGAAGATTCGGAAGGAGGATGTGCCCAAGACAGCATTTCATACCCGCTATGGCCATTACGAATTCTTAGTGATGCCTTTTGGGTTGACCAATGCGCCGGCAGCTTTTGTGGCTCTAATGAACGAAGTATTCAAGCCATACCTGGACCAATTCGTAATTATTTTCATTGATGACATATTGGTGTATTCAAGGTCCAGAGAAGAGCATGAGCAGCACTTAAGGATTATTTTGCAGACCCTTCGAGAGAAAAGGTTATATGCCAAGCTTAACAAATGTGACTTTTGGCTAGAACAGATTTCTTTTCTAGGCCATGTTATATCGAAGGATGGGGTGTCAGTAGATCCATCCAAGATTGAGGCAGTTGTTCAGTGGGAACAACCTAGGACAGTCACAGAGATCAGAAGTTTTCTGGGTTTGGCTGGTTACTACAGAAGATTTGTAGAGGGTTTCTCTAGATTAGCTGCTCCATTGACACGTCTTACGAGGAAGAGTGTGGAGTTTTCATGGGATGAAGCTTGTGAGAGAAGTTTTCAGGAACTTAAGCGCAGATTAACTACCGCGGCAGTTCTTGTCATCCCTAACAGTTCAGGGAATTACTCGGTGTATACAAATGCTTCGCATCAAGGACTAGGCTGTGTTTTGATGCAAGATGGAAGGGTAGTAGCTTATGGATCTAGACAGGTGAAGGATCATGAGAAGAACTACCCCACTCACATTTGGAGTTAGCGGCCGTAGTGTTTGCGTTAAAGATATGGCGCCACTACTTATATGGTGAGAGATTTCAGATCTTTACGGATCATAAGAGTCTGAAATATCTATTCTCACAAAAGGAGTTAAACATGAGACAGAGGAGGTGGTTGGAACTCCTCAAGGACTACGATTGTGAGATCTTGTACCACCCGGGGAAGGCAAATGTGGTTGCCGATGCATTGAGTCGGAAGAGTCTCGGGTTGGTATCACATATGATGGTTAGAGAGCACGAGTTGTTGGAACAATTCACGAACCTTAGTCTGGATATGACCCTACCTGAGATTGGCAGCTATGGGATCATTGCTAGCTTGAGATTAGAACCGGAGTTGATTGAGAGAATCCGACAAGCTCAGCAAATCGATCAATGGTGTATTGTCATGATTAGCCAAATCCGAAAAGGGAAGGGTGCTGATTTTATATTGAGTCCAGATGGAATACTAAGGTTTGGAGATAGAATATGTGTTCCTAAGGATTTAGAGCTGAGAAAGCTGATCTTATCAGAGGCACACTCGTCGAGATACACGTTACACCCGGGGAGTGGTAAGATGTATCAAAACCTCCGAAAAGTATATTGGTGGTCTGGAATGAAGAGAGACATAGCTGAGTATGTCGCTAGATGTCTCATTTGTCAGCAAGTAAAAGTCGAACATCAGAAACCAGGAGGACTATTACAACCTCTATCGATACCAACATGGAAGTGGGAGCATGTCACCATGGATTTTATGATGGGGTTACCGAGAACCCGTAAGAACCATGATGCGATATGGGTGATAGTAGATCGGTTAACGAAATTGGCACATTTCTTAGCCATGAGATCTACAGATACATTGAGTGCACTGGCGAATCTGTATGTGCGAGAAATAGTGAGATTGCATGGAGTCCCAGTGAGTGTTGTTTCGGATAGGGATGCCCGCTTCACTTCCCACTTTTGGGGACATTTCCAGGAAGCGATGGGGACCCAGTTGAGTTTTAGCACCGCTTTTCATCCTCAGACAGATGGTCAGTCAGAGAGGACTATACAGACCCTGGAGGATATGTTGAGAGCGTGTGTGCTGGATTTTAGAGGCTCATGGGACAATCACTTGCCATTGATTGAGTTTGCCTACAATAACAGTCATCACTCAAGTATTGGTATGGCCCCTTATGAGGCACTATACGGTCGTAGATGTCGATCGCCCATTGGTTGGGAAGAAGTTGGTGACAGACAATTGCTCGCCCCCGATTTGGTTAAGCAAGCCTCCGAGGATGTTCAGATAATATGCGAGAGGCTACGAACAGCTCAAAGTCGACAAAAGAGCTATGCTGACAGGAGACGGAGACCACTTGAGTTTGATGTTGGCGAATCTGTATTTTTGAAAGTATCTCCTTCTAAGGGAATAATGAGGTTTGGGAAGAAAGGAAAATTAAGTCCTCGTTACATTGGTCCCTTCGAGATTTTGGATAGAGTGGGAGAAGGAGCATATAGGCTAGCCTTACCACCTGAGCTAGCAGAAGTCCACAATGTCTTCCACGTTTCTATGCTTCGGAAGTACTACCCGGATCCGACACATGTAATTAGTTATGAGCAGTTGGAGCTCAAGAAAGATATGTCGTATGTCGAGAGACCGATCAGGGTGTTGGACAGGAAAGAGAAGGTGTTGCGGAACAAGACGATTTCATTGGTTAAGATTTTGTGGCAACATCACACTGTGGAAGAGGCCACATGGGAACTGGAAAGTTTGATGCGGGAAAAGTATCCCGAGTTATTCACAGATTGAATTGGTTCTAATTTGGAGGACCAAATTCTTTAAGTGGGGGAGAATGTGAGACCCCGTACATGTATAGCTATGTATATAGGAACATGGGAATGTAAATAAAATCATAAGTCAGATGATGTATCGTAAGGTGAAGTGTATGCAATGTAAGTTCATAAGATTATGTACGCACTTGTAATAAGAATTGTGATTATACGTACAAGTTGCATTATGAGTGAGTAGGAAGAAATGAACTTAAAACGAGAAGAATGTGACCGAAATGGAATATGAGTAGTATAGTAAAATGGAAGGAAAGATTTGCATAAGTGTATACTTCCATTCGAGTAATATCGTTTATATTTGATCATAAAAAGATTTTATACAAGTTTTAATGTGTATGTAGTGAGAATGGATCCCATTTTCAAGTCTCAAAGATGAATGAATGAGGAAATGATCATGGTAATTAAGGGTGTTTGGTAAGAGTTGTTGCAGAAAAACTGCAGGAAATCTGGAATTTGTGAAGGCCAGATCGATCTCATAGGATGAGAGATCGATCTGGGAGAGCCAGAATGCTCTTATGTGAGAAATGGAAGGGAACAGATCGATCTCCAAAGGAAGCAGATCGATCTCCTTAGCTCTCGGGTTGGGAGCAGATCGATCTCCCCTAAGACCAGATCGATCCCTTTAGCTCTATGGTTGGAAGCATATCGATCTCCCCTAAGACCAGATCGATCTCCTTAAGCTTCTGTTAGACAGCAGATCGATCTCCAGTCTCGACAGATCGATCTCCTACCTTTAAAACGTCTCAGAAAAGAGGGATTTGTGAGGAACAGATCGATCTCCACCCAAGGCAGATCGATCTCATCAAGTCAAAACTATAAATGGGAGCAGTTGGATCATCAGAATTTCGGGACAAACATTTCCATTTCACTTCAACTCAAAGAAATCTAGTTTCTCACTCCTAAATCCAGCCATTTTCAGTGAGATTTAAGGAGAGGCTATTAGAGACAAAGTTGTTCACATCAAAGAGAAGAACAACATAGTCTAGAGGCACTTCCCCATTTGGTGGATTGAAGAAATAGAGGGCAATCCTAATTGGAGCAAGAGGAAATCCAATGAGGTAAGTTCTAATGCACAAATCCAAGTACATTGGTTTAGTTAATGATTATAAAGATATTTGGGTGTGCATATTGTGGATAGAACTACCTAGAATGGTATGAAATGAATATAACTTAGAAATAGTCAAGTGTGAGAAAGTGGAGTGTGGAAGTTTTTATGATAAATGGGATATCTTGAGTGGATGATTATGTTGTGGGAATGGTTTGGACATGTTGATATTGGGATAAAAGTGTGAGGTTTACCACAAAGGGTAAAAAATGTGTAATTAAGGCATTGGATAAATGCTTAGTTGAAAAAGAGTTAGAAACATTAATTCAAATGTTGATGGATGAATTTCAGTTTCGGATGATACGCCGGAGCAAGTCAAGATGAGAATGCAAGAAGCATAAAGGCGGATAGTTGCACACAAGTAAAACGAGGTAAGGGACTGTGTGTTAGCTATAGAGATGTTCGTACGTAATTACAGCAATTTCGTAGATATATTGCTAGAACTAGTACGATATTATAATTCTATGAAATGAAATGGAAGTATGCAAAGTACTATGACGTATATATGTATTGAGAAATGGGATAGGGTAAGGAAATAGCATGATATGCATGTTTTCAATGATTTTCTCAATTTTTCATTGTTATTTATGATTGAGAAATGTTGATGATAGGTTGGCTAATTTTACAAGTTTTAGCATGAAGAGGCATGCTTTATGAATAAACGTGTTTTGAGTTTTAAAAAGAGAAAATAGCCATCTATCAGTTTTGAGATGAGATTTGGTGTTGAAGCGCTAGCTCACACCCGGTTTAAAGCCTTGATGTACCGTGCGGGAGTTTTAACTCGCACGTGGGTTTTGAGAAAGTGCGGGAACTTTGCTCGCACCTGTTTTATTGAGTTAAGGTAAACCTGGGGGTCTGGGACCTAAGGGGATACCAGCCGACGGCCAATTGAACGGGCTGGGCCTTAACGATAAATCGTACCGCGCTGGAGCTTTGCGTTGACTGTGTGTCACGCTGCTTGCTCGCCTGGTATATGAGACATGGTTTAAGGATAAAAAATCCATCGGAGTTGGAGTATGGACTTGGGTCCACGGTCGTACGTAGAATAGTGTAGTCACCCGTTGGTATACTATGTACCGTGCTGGGTGCACGTGAGTACGAGTATCGCGTAGATGACACACGACGTACCTTCACCGTGAGTATACGAGGAGATGAGGTGGATTGAAATGAGCCGGAGGGTAGGACTGACCCATCCCCCTTCAGGCGAAGTGATACCCTGTGCACACCCGACCAGTGAGGCCTGGGATCACTGACTGTGGCCATAAGTCGTGGATATTTGATTGCCGAAAATTCTATGCCTGTCTCAGAGATTCGAGAAAATAGAGACAATCTCAGAAAAGAAAGAGATTTGCGAGAAAGAATGATTTGAGAAGTGAAAGAGATTTCGTGTTTTAATAAATCTCTGATTTCACACTCGTGCCATGAGGTCACTATTTATGAGCATGTTTTAAATGGAAGTTTGACATTTGATTTACACGAAAATGCTAGTGAAAAATATGTGTTTAAATGCATTGTTCGTATGATATTTCCATTTATAACGAAAACATGGTTTTGGTTTATGCATGCATGGGCTATGTAGGTAGTACGATATCTACCTGCTAGCATACATTTCCTTACTGAGCCGTGGTTTGCTCATCCCACTATTTTCCCCCTACAGGTACTGAGAAGTAAGAGAGCGGTGGTCTCTAAGTCTTTTGTGTTGAACAGCTCCCACGATTCGGTAAAAGGTATAAGAATTGTATACATGAGTATTTTGTATCTAATTTATCGTATCGCACAGTTATATCCTGGAATTGTAATCAGTATTATGGGGATGATATGTAAGCACATGGTATTTATATAATTAATTTTGTGTATTTACACACACACACCTGGGAGTGTGAATTAAAGTTTTAAATATTCCCCTGTAAATAAATAAATTTTTAGTAATTACATCTTCTCACAGCCCAACCGTAGTAGAGAATGTATGGATAGAAGGGTTCCCGACAGAGGGGCATGACAGGCTTGGTATCAGAGCATGGTTGGTCTGATGTGAGTTGATGCTTAGGACTAAGAAAACATACATCCCAAGTTACTGTGCGATAATTAGATACAAATGTGTATACGGAGCTGGTAGTGAATTAAATGTTTGTTATAACGTAGGAAAGTTATCAGGCTAGTGAGTTATGCCAGAGAGACACCGCAAGAGGGGAGAGAGCTCGAGAGCTCGAGGGCAAAATGACAGGACTGAGAGGCACAGTAGATCATCCTCTAGTCATGAGCCCCAGGAACAGATAGAGGCTTCTGATCCTCGAATAACTCGATTGGAGGAAGACATGCGCACGATGATGACCATGATGGGTCAGATCATGGCTAGGTTTGAGGGTACACCTGGTATAGCGGGACAGGCTGCACCGAATCCCCCAGCAGCTGCACCTGAGCCTGAGAATGTTGCACCTGCGCAAGCTGAACCGGCTAGGCCACGAGAACCTCATATTCGACCCGTACCTCCTCCAGTAGCCCCACATCAGCATGATGATGATTTGGGGTATGGATATGATTGCGACATGGAAAGATTGAGGCATTTTATGGACTTTAAGCCTCATTCGTTTAGCGGGGTAAAGGATCCGACAGTGGCTGAGGACTGGATCAGTCAAATGGAGAAGTTATTCGACTTCTGTAGATGTTCAGCTACGGAGAGAGTAGCACTTGCAGCCTTTATATTGAGAGGCGAAGCAGAGCACTGGTGGATGTCCGTCAGGCCGATGTTAAGAGCTCAAGGAATGGTCATCACTTGGGATATGTTCTTGGACGTTTTCAGAGAGCAATACATCCCAGATACTGCTCGACGGAGACTACAGATGGAATTTCTGAATCTGACTCAAGGGAATCGAACAGTTGATGAGTACGAGTCACGATTCACTTCATTGGGTCGATATGATCCGGACTCGATCAGGAGTGAAGCTGTCAGAGTCCGTAGATTTGTAGATGGACTGAGGCATTCGATCCGAGCGAAGTTGGCCCCATTTGATGTCGCTACATATAGAGAGGCTGTGCGACGAGCCCAGTTATGTGAGCAGGATCATGACTTGCAGATTTCTGAGTTTAGTTGGGGAAAGGACAAGGGACAGAGGAAGCTGGGAGATGGCAAGAGTGCCAAATTTGGTCGAAAATTCATGAGTAAACGTCGGAGAGAGGTAGATGAGTTCCAGAAAAAGGTTGTTAGACCTTATATGCCTCCGACTCAGACGCCAGCCAGGGGTATAGTGATTGGTGGACCCCGATCGACTACAGATCAGTGTAGGCTATGCGGTCGATACCATGGTGGTAGGCCATGTCATCTTCAGGGTACCTGATGTTTCAGATGTGGTAAATTTGGACATTATGCCAGAGAGTGCCCGGAGATAGTTGAGGCAGTTCCACAGAGGGGTAAAGAGCCAGAGAGGGTTCCTCCAGTTGCACCTCCTACCAGGAAGAAAGCCTCGGCTGAAGAGAAAGGAAAATAAGTTGTGGGACAAGGCAGGGTGTATGCGATAGACCAGGCATCGGCTGATACCTCTTCTGAAGTGATAAAAGGTACAATCTTGATTTTCAATCTAGAGGTTATAGCTTTGTTTGATTCTGGTGCTACGCATTCCTTCATATCACCTACATGAGCATCTAAATTAAAAGGTTTTGTAGAACCCACATACTTGAGTAGGACCTTACTGATAAGTACTCCAATGAGAGTTAGCCAATTAGTTGAACAAGTGTATAAAGATTGTAAAGTGAGAGTGGGAGATAATTGCATGACAGCCAACTTGATTTTGTTGAATATGTATGACATTGATGTAATTTTGGGAATGGATTGGTTAGCCGCCAATCATGCTGTCATAGACTGTCGTTCTAAGTCCATTAAGTTTTCTCTACCTGAAGAATGTGTTGTAAGATTTTAAGAGAAGAAATGAAATCTTAAATTTTGTATTAAGTAAAGTACTTTGGTATAAATGGCTTGAGTGTTGTTTTGAAGGTTTTGTTGCTTATGTGGTGGATTTGAATAAAGTACATCCGGATATTGAGGACATCTCAGTGGTCAGAGAATTCCCTGATGTCTTTCCAGATGATCTACCAGGATTGCCACCTGATAGAGAAACGGAATTCGGAATAGACTTGACGCCTGGAACCGAACCAATATCGAAGTCACCATATAGGATGGCCCCAGTTGAGTTAGAGGAATTAAGGAAACAGCTGCAAGAGTTGTTAGAGAAGGGGTTCATAAGACCGAGCGTCTCACCATGGGGAGCCCCGGTATTATTTGTGAAGAAGAGAGATGGGAGCCTCAGGTTGTGCATTGACTATCGGATGTTAAACAAGGCTACCATCAAGAATAAGTACCCCTTGCCACGCATTGACGATTTATTGGATCAGCTTCGGGGAGCACAGATCTTCTTCAAGATAGATCTGAGGTCTGGGTATCATCAATTGAAGATTCAGAAGGAGGATGTGCCCAAGACAGCATTTCGTACCCGCTATGGCCATTACGAATTCTTAGTGATGCCTTTTGGGTTGACCAATGTGTCGGCAGCTTTTGTGGCTCTAATGAACGAAGTATTCAAGCCATACCTGGACCAATTCGTAATTATTTTCATTGATGACATATTGGTGTATTCAAGGTCCAGAGAAGAGCATGAGCAGCACTTAAGGATTATTTTGCAGACCCTTCGAGAGAAAAGGTTATATGCCAAGCTTAACAAATGTGACTTTTGACTAGAACAGATTTCTTTTCTAGGCCATGTTATATCTAAGGATGGGGTGTCAGTAGATCCATCGAAGATTGAGGTAGTTGTTCAGTGGGAACAACCTAGGACAGTCACAGAGATCAGAAGTTTTTTGGGTTTGACTGGTTACTACAGAAGATTTGTAGAGGGTTTCTCTAGATTAGCTGCTCCATTGACACGTCTTACGAGGAAGAGTGTGGAGTTTTCATGGGATGAAGCTTGTGAGAGAAGTTTTCAGGAACTTAAGCGCAGATTAACTACCGCGGCAGTTCTTGTCATCCCTAACAGTTCAGGGAATTACTCGGTGTATACAGATGCTTCGCATCAAGGACTAGGCTGTGTTTTGATGCAAGATGGAAGGGTAGTAGCTTATGGATCTAGACAGCTGAAGGATCATGAGAAGAACTACCCCACTCACATTTGGAGTTAGCGGCCGTAGTGTTTGCGTTGAAGATATGGCGCCACTACTTATATGGTGAGAGATTTCAGATCTTTACGGATCATAAGAGTCTGAAATATCTATTCTCACAAAAGGAGTTAAACATGAGACAGAGGAGGTGGTTGGAACTCCTCAAGGACTACGATTGTGAGATCTTGTACCACCCGGGGAAGGCAAATGTGGTTGCCGATGCATTGAGTCGGAAGAGTCTCGGGTTGGTATCACATATGATGGTTAGAGAGCACGAGTTGTTGGAACAATTCACGAACCTTAGTCTGGATATGACCCTACCTGAGATTGGCAGCTATGGGATCATTGCTAGCTTGAGATTAGAACCGGAGTTGATTGAGAGAATCCGACAAGCTCAGCAAATCGATCAATGGTGTATTGTCATGATTAGCCAAATCCGGAAAGGGAAGGGTGCTGATTTTATATTGAGTCCAGATGGAATACTAAGGTTTGGAGATAGAATATGTGTTCCTAAGGATTTAGAGCTGAGAAAGCTGATCTTATCAGAGGCACACTCGTCGAGATACACGATACACCCGGGGAGTGGTAAGATGTATCAAAACCTCCGAAAAGTATATTGGTGGTCTGGAATGAAGAGAGACATAGCTGAGTATGTCGCTAGATGTCTCATTTGTCAGCAAGTAAAAGTCGAACATCAGAAACCAGGAGGACTATTACAACCTCTATCGATACCAACATGGAAGTGGGAGCATGTCACCATGGATTTTATGATGGGGTTACCGAGAACCCGTAAGAACCATGATGCGATATGGGTGATAGTAGATCGGTTAACGAAATCGGCACATTTCTTAGCCATGAGATCTACAGATACATTGAGTGCACTGGCGAATCTGTATGTGCGAGAAATAGTGAGATTGCATGGAGTCCCAGTGAGTGTTGTTTCGGATAGGGATGCCCGCTTCACTTCCCACTTTTGGGGACATTTCCAGGAAGCGATGGGGACCCAGTTGAGTTTTAGCACCGCTTTTCATCCTCAGACAGATGGTCAGTCAGAGAGGACTATACAGACCCTGGAGGATATGTTGAGAGCGTGTGTGCTGGATTTTAGAGGCTCATGGGACAATCACTTGCCATTGATTGAGTTCGCCTACAATAACAGTCATCACTCAAGTATTGGTATGGCCCCTTATGAGGCACTATACGGTCGTAGATGCCGATCGCCCATTGGTTGGGAAGAAGTTGGTGACAGACAATTGCTCACCCCCGATTTGGTTAAGCAAGCCTCTGAGGATGTTCAAATAATATGCGAGAGGCTGCGAACAGCTCAAAGTCGACAAAAGAGCTATGCCGACAGGAGACGGAGACCACTTGAGTTTGATGTTGGCGAATCTATATTTTTGAAAGTATCTCATTCTAAGGGAATAATGAGGTTTGGGAAGAAAGGATAATTAAGTCCTCGTTACATTGGTCCCTTCGAGATTTTGGATAGAGTGGGAGAAGGAGCATATAGGCTAGCCTTACCACCTGAGCTAGCAGAAGTCCACAATGTCTTCCACGTTTCTATGCTTCGGAAGTACTACCCGGATTCGACACATGTAATTAGTTATGAGCAGTTGGAGCTCAAGAAAGATATGTCGTATGTCGAGAGACCGATCAGGGTGTTGGACAGGAAAGAGAAGGTGTTGCGGAACAAGACGATTTCATTGGTTAAGATTTTGTGGCAACATCACACTGTGGAAGAGGCCACATGGGAACTGGAAAGTTTGATGCGGGAAAAGTATCCCGAGTTATTCACAGATTGAATTGGTTCTAATTTGGAGGACCAAATTCTTTAAGTGGGAGAGAATGTGAGACCCCGTACATGTATAGCTATGTATATAGGAACATGGGAATGTAAATAAAATCATAAGTCAAATGATGTATCGTAAGGTGAAGTGTATGCAATGTAAGTTCATAAGATTATGTACGCACTTGTAATAAGAATTGTGATTATACGTACAAGTTGCATTATGAGTGAGTAGGAAGAAATGAACTTAAAACGAGAAGAATGTGACCGAAATGGAATATGAGTAGTATAGTAAAATGGAAGGAAAGATTTGCATAAGTGTATACTTCCATTCGAGTAATATCGTTTATATTTGGTCATAAAAAGATTTTATACAAGTTTTAATGTGTATGTAGTGAGAATGGATCCCATTTTCAAGTCTCAAAGATGAATGAATGAGGAAATGATCATGGTAGTAAATTAAGGGTGTTTGGTAAGAGTTGTTGCAGAAAAACTGCAGGAAATCTGGAATTTGTGAAGGCCAGATCGATCTCATAGGATGAGAGATCGATCTGGGAGAGCCATAATGCTCTTATGTGAGAAATGGAAGGGAACAGATCGATCTCCAAAGGAAGCAGATCGATCTCCTTAGCTCTCGGGTTGGGAGCAGATCGATCTCCCCTAAGACCAGATCGATCCCTTTAGCTCTATGGTTGGAAGCAGATCGATCTCCCCTAAGACCAGATCGATCTCCTTAAGCTTCTGTTTGATAGCAGATCGATCTCCAGTCTCGACAGATCGATCTCCTACCTTTAAAACGTCTCAGAAAAGAGGGATTTTTGAGGAACAGATCGATCTCCACCCAAGGACGATCGATCTCATCAAGTCAAAACTATAAATGGGAGCAGTTGGATCATCAGAATTTCGGGACAAACATTTCCATTTCACTTCAACTCAAAGAAATCTAGTTTCTCACTCCTAAATCCAGCCATTTTCAGTGAGATTTAAGGAGAGGCTATTAGAGACAAAGTTGTTCACATCAAAGAGAAGAACAACATAGTCTAGAAGCACTTCCCCATTTGGTGGATTGAAGAAATAGAGGGCAATCCTAATTGGAGCAAGAGGAAATCCAATGAGGTAAGTTCTAATGCACAAATCCAAGTACATTGGTTTAGTTAATGATTATAAAGATATTTGGGTGTGCATATTGTGGATAGAACTACCTAGAATGGTATGAAATGAATATAACTTAGAAATAGTCAAGTGTGAGAAAGTGGAGTGTGGAAGTGTTTATGATAAATGGGATATCTTGAGTGGATGATTATGTTGTGGGAATGGTTTGGACATGTTGATATTGGGATAAAAGTGTGAGGTTTACCACAAAGGGTAAAAAATGTGTAATTAAGGCATTGGATAAATGCTTAGTTGAAAAAGAGTTAGAAACATTAACTCAAATGTTGATGGATGAATTTCAGTTTCGGATGATACGCCGGAGCAAGTCAAGATGAGAACGCAAGAAGCATAAAGGCGGATAGTTGCACACAAGTAAAACGAGGTAAGGGACTGTGTGTTAGCTATAGAGATGTTCGTACGTAATTACAGCAATTTCGTAGATATATTGCTAGAACTAGTACGATATTATAATTCTATGAAATGAAATGGAAGTATGCAAAGTACTATGACGTATATATGTATTGAGAAATGGGATAGGGTAAGGAAATAGCATGATATGCATGTTTTCAATGATTTTCTCAATTTTTCATTGTTATTTATGATTGAGAAATGTTGATGATAGGTTGGCTAATTTTACATGTTTTAGCATGAAGAGGCATGCTTTATGAATAAACGTGTTTTGAGTTTTAAAAAGAGAAAATAGCCATCTATCAGTTTTGAGATGAGATTTGGTGTTGAAGCGCTAGCTCACACCCGGTTTAAAGCCTTGATGTACCGGTTTTGAGAAAGTGCGGGAACTTTGCTCGCACCTATTTTATTGAGTTAAGGTAAACCTGGGGGTCTGGGACCCAAGGGGATACCAGCCGACGGCCAATTGAACGGGCTGGGCCTTAACGATAAATCGTACCGCGCTGGAGCTTTGCGTTGACTGTGTGTCACGCTGCTTGCTCGCCTGGTATATGAGACATGATTTAAGGATAAAAAGTCCATCGGAGTTGGATTATGGACTTGGGTCTACGGTCGTATGCAGAATAGTGTAGTCACCCGTTGGTATACTATGTACCGTGCTGGGTGCACGTGAGTACGAGTATCGCGTAGATGACACACGACGTACCTTCACCGTGAGTATACGAGGAGATGAGGTGGATTGAAATGAGCCGGAGGGTAGGACTGACCCATCCCCCTTCAGGCGAAGTGATACCCTGTGCACACCCGATCAGTGAGGCCTGGGATCACTGACTGTGGCCATAAGTCGTGGATATTTGATTGCCAAAAATTCCATGCCTGTCTCAGAGATTCGAGAAAACAGAGACAATCTCAGAAAAGAAAGAGATTTGCGAGAAAGAATGATTTGAGAAGTGAAAGAGATTTCGTGTTTTAATAAATCTCTGATTTCACACTCGTGCCATGAGGGCACTATTTATGAGCATGTTTTAAATGGAAGTTTGACATTTGATTTACACGAAAATGCTAGTGAGAAATATGTGTTTAAATGCATTGTTCGTATGATATTTCCATTTATAACGAAAACATGGTTTTGGTTTATGCATGCATGGGCTATGTAGGTAGTACGATATCTACCTGCTAGCATACATTTCCTTACTGAGCCGTGGTTTGCTCATCCCACTATTTTCCCCCTCCAGGTACTGAGAAGTAAGAGAGCGGTGGTCTCTAAGTCTTTTGTGTTGAACAGCTCCCACGATTCGGTAAAAGGTATAAGAATTGTATACACGAGTATTTTGTATCTAATTTATCGTATCGCACAGTTATATCTTGGAATTGTAATCAGTATTATGGGGATGATATGTAAGCACATGGTATTTATACAATTAATTTTGTGTATTTACACACGCACCTAGGAGTGTGAATTAAAGTTTTAAATATTCCGCTGTAAATAAATAAATTTTTAGTAATTACATCTTCTCACAGCCCAACCGTAGTAGAGAATGTATGGATAGAAGGGTTCCCGACAGAGGGGCATGACACACACAATCCCGGCAATCGGGTTTAGCACTTCACTAATGCTTTCCATAACAATAGTAAAACACTAGCCGACCCATCTGCAAACTTGCTTAAAACCAAGCAAATTTCGTTTTGAAAGACATCAAGACATTAGATTTATGCAATTATTAGCCTTACTATCCCATTTCATAGAATCCACTTCCAAAACCAAAAATCACACATATACTCATTCTCATTCATAAATACCATCAATCATTTACTTTAGCAACCATGCACTTCGTAAAACACCTAATATTCACCCACAAATTTAAAGTACGAGCAGCTACCTCTATATACTCACAAAATTCCCTTACCTGGAATCGCGATGCGTGATTCCACTTCCGTAAGCTGCTTACTCGTACGGTTCGATTCGTCTTCAACAACCCTTTGAGACTGCACAACCTAGGTGTTTCCATCCATCCATACTCATGTCAAATAACTCCAAAATCAATTAAATAGACAATGTACTTAGATTGGAGTGTTAGAATCTTACCAAATATGATTTTTCTTCTTGCTCCAAATGTCAATGCCCTTATCTCCTTCAATACCCACAATGGGATTTTGGGTTCCAACTATGTTGTTCTCTTCCTCAAGATGAACAAATTAATCTCTAATGGTCTCCCCTCAATTCTTGTTGGAAATGGCTGATTTTAGAGAGAGAAAGTTGGGTTTTTGGGTTAGAAATGGAAGATTTGTGTTTTTCCCGAAATTTTCAGATTTTCAGCCCTCCTTATATAGAAATAGCTTGGGGAGATCGATCTGGTCCAAGAGGAGATAGATCTGGTCCCCTTAAATCTCTCATTTTCACGAAATTTTAAGCATGAGATCGATCTATCGAAGCATGAGATCGATCTGGTCCCAAACAGAGAGCTAAGGAGATCGATCTGGGTGCTTGAGGATCGATCTTTTCATTACTGAATGCTTAGGAGATCGATCTGGCCCCATTGGGGATCGATCTGCTCTATTCCATTGCCCAAGTAAGAGCATTCTGGCTCTTCCAGATCGATCTCTCATCCTATGAGATCGATCTAGCCTTCATGTTTTCCAGATTTCCTGCAGTTTTCTTGCTGCAACTCATACCAACACATCCTTAATCTGTTGCCATGGCCATTTTCTCATCCATCCACCTTTATAACTTGAAAATGGCATCCATTCATACCTTATGCACATTGAAACTTGTGTGCATTCATTGTATGTCCAAAGGTATGCTACATAAAACCAAATGGAAGTATAACTTCATTCCATTTTACCACACTACTCATTTTGAGTTTCAATCACATCCATCACTTGCCAGAACTCATTTCTTCATATTCATACTCAATGAAACTTGTGTGTACGTTACAAATCATATTACACATACGTACATTGGATCCATGGACTTCCATCAATCATACTTTACATTACAAGTCCATTCACATTCATTATACATCACAACTTTACATATACAGGGTCTCACAGATCTACTCTATTCCATTGCCTAAATAAGAGTATTCTGGCTCTTCCAGATCGATCTCTCATCCTATGAGATCGATCTGGCCTTCATACTTTCCAGATTTTCTGCAGTTTTCCTACTGCAACTCACACCCAAATGTCCTTAATTTACTACCATAGCCATTTTCTCATCCATCCACCTTTATGACTTGAAAATGGCATCCATTCATACCTTATGCACATTGAAACTTGTGTGCATTCATTGTATAACAAAAGGTATACTATATAAAACCAAATGAAAGCATTTTTTTTCATGCAACTTCCTTCCACTTGCACACTACTCATTTTGAGTTCCATTCACATTAATCACTTATAAGAACTCATTCCTTCATATTCATACACAATGAAACTTGTATGTATATTACAAATCATATTACACATATGTACACGAATCCATGGACTTACATCAATCATACTTTACATTACCAGTCTATTCACATTTATTGATCCAATTACACACGTCACAACCATACATATACGGGGTCTCACATTCTCCCATCCTTTAAGGAATTTCGTCCTCTAAATTAGAACCAAGTCACTCTTCAAAACGTTGGAGGTACTTCTCCCGTATCAAGTTCTCCAATTCCTATGTGTCCTCTTCCACCATGTGATGTTGCCACAGAACTTTCACCAAGGGAATTGTCTTATTCCGTAGCACCTTCTCTTTTCTGTCCAATATCTGAACTGACTTCTCTACAAATGTCATACTCTCATTGAGCTGCAACGGCTCATATCTTATCACATGTGCCGGGTTCGGGTGATATTTCCAAAGCATAAAGACGTGGAAGACGTTTTGGACATTTACCAAGTCCGATGGCAATGCCAACCGATACGCCTTATCTCCCACTCTCTCCAAAATCTCGAAGGGTCCGATATATCTAGGGCTTAGCTTGCCCTTCTTACCAAATCTCATAATACCCTTCGAAGGTGAAACTCTCAGAAATACCGATTCACCCACATCAAACTCTAGTGGTCTTCATCTCTTGTCAGCATAACTCTTTTACCGACTCTGAGCTGTCCGTAATCTCTCACATATCAACTGGACATCCTCAGATGCCTGCTGCACTAAGTCCGGAGTAAAAATCTGCCTATCACCAACCTCTTCCCATCCAATGGGGATCGACATTTGCGTCCATACAGTGACTCATAAGGTGCCATCCCGATACTCACATGATAGCTATTATTATAGGCGAACTCGGTTAACTGCAGGTGGTCATCCAAGGAGCCTCTAAAATCCAGCACATACACTCTCAACATACCCTCGAGGGTCTGTATAGTCCTCTCTGACTGCCAATCTATTTGACAATGAAAAACGATGCTAAAACTCAGTCGGGTCCTCAGTACTTCCTGAAAATGTTCCTAGAAATGGGAAGTGAAGCGGGCATCCCTATCAGAAACAACGCTCACTGGTACACCATGTAGCCGTACTATCTCTCGAATATATAGGTTTGCCAACTGAATCAGTGTATCGGTAGCTCTTATAGCCAAGAAATGGGCGGACTTAGTCAAACAGTCCACAATAACCCATATGACATTATGACCTCAACGGGTCCTCGGTAACCCCATCACAAAATCAATGGTGACATGCTCCCACTTCCAAGTTAGTATCGGTAGAGGCTGCAATAATTCTTCAGGTTTTTGATACTCTACCTTCACTTGCTGACAAACGAGACACTTAGCAACATATTCAGCAATATCTCCTTTCATTCCAGACCACTAATAAACCTTTCGAAGGTTTTGATACATCTTGGTACTTCTCGGATGTATCGTATATTTCGATGAGTGAGCCTCTGATAAAATCAGCCTCCTGATCTTAGGATCCTTGGGAACACATACTCTACCCCTGAACCATAACAAGCCATCAGCACTCAGCTCTACATCAATACCCACACTTGTCTATATCTGCCTCAGCCAATCGATGCATCGTTAATCGCTCTGCTGGGCTTATCGAATACGGCCAATCAACTCTAGCTCTAATCTCAAACTAGCCATGATATCTAATCTCTCCAATCCAAGTGGGGTTACATTCAAACTAAGGTCCGTAAATTGTTCCAGCAATTCATGTTCTCGTACCATCATATAGGACACCAACCCAAGGTTCTTCCTGCTCAAAGCATCGGTAACTACATTTGCCTTACTCGGGTGGTACATGATTTCATAATCATAGTCTTTTAAAAGTTCGAGTCATCTCCTCTGTCTCATATTCAACCCTTTCTATGAGAATAGGTACTCAAGGCTCTTATGATCTGTGAACACTTGAAATTTCTCACCATAGAGATAGTGGCGCCATATTTTCAAAGCAAATACCACGACCGCCAACTCCAAATCATGTGCCGGGTAGTTCCTCTCATGATATTTCAACTGTCTAGATCCATAGGCAACTACCTTCCCATCCTGCATAAGTACACAGCCTAGTCCCTGGTGTGATGTTTCCATATACACCAAGAATCCTCCTGAGCTAGTAAGAATGGTGAGAACTGGAGCAGTGGTCAATCGACGCTTAAGCTCCTCAAAACTCCTCTCACATGCCTCATCCCATACAAACTTAACATCTTTTTGTCACGACCCAATTCCATTCTCTTTAACCGAAAATCACTGAAAATTTTTTGCGTTTTACTGTGACCTTACCCGGTCGTGAACTAAACCCACCACACACTGTTGGGCTGTGAGTCAATAATAAACACCACCTCTCATTCATTCTCAATTAATTAAAACGATGTCATACATTTGCATTTAATCGTGTAGTTATACGAATACATGTTTTACTGACATCTACATCCCCCGTAATTACAATTCAACGAATACTGTGCTTTTACATTGTTTAGATACAAAAAGAATCACTGTGTATATACCTCTTAGCAATGGAGATGCAGCGGAGTCCAAAATACCATGCCTCAGTCCTTACTGGGCTACTATGCACGCTCTGTAGGGGGAAAAATAGAGTGGGATGAGCAACCACACGCTCAGTAAGGCAATAATGCAAGCATGGTAGATAACTACTCTATCTACATGCTGATAGTGTTATGCATAAATCATTTATAGTAGGAGCATGAGGAATAAAACTATGCCATGTGAATATACATATATATCATGTATCAAAATCATGTGCATTGGCATATAAAACATGGTAGAAACATCATGTATAAATCATCTCATGCTCAATCTCATTTAAATTCATAAAAAGGGCAATTCATTAAGAAACCTCCTTTTTAAACCAACATCATAAACCTCTTTCTCAACACATAAATACCACCAAATCAATTCACAATCCATACATATGTATAAAAACTAGGTCACTATATCAAAAGTGCCTATGTGGACCAACTACACCATAAAACATCCCAGACCACACGTATCCAGGTGTGCGGGGTATCACGCTGGCACGAAGATGAATTATCCCTCGCCAAACTTTCTCACCACATAACCATCATGCGGTACATCGTACTCCATGTGATATACACGGTACAACGTACTCCGCAGACTCATATCGTGATTGGGGGTGCCATTCCTAGGTCTTACCTACCCCATACCAAGAGTTTTCCATATCCGTGAAGGAGAGCCTCCCTACCGAACAGAGCCTCCCCGCTTAACAGAGCCTCCCTCCCTCCTCGGGCTTAAGGATGTTAGCTTAAGGATGTAGGGCTTAAGGATCCTTCCGTAAGAGAGCCTGCCCACCGAACAGAGCCTCCCCGCCTAACAGAGCCTCCCCCCTCTTTGGGCTTAAGGGATCTTACCGTACCCATGTAGGAGAGCCTCCCTGCCTAACAGAGCCTCCCCGCCCCTCCAGGGCTTAAGGATGTTGGCTTAAGGATCCCACCGTAAGAGAGCCTCCCCACCGAACAGAGTCTCCCCGCCTAACAGAGCCTCCCCGCCTCTTTGGGCTTAAGGATGTTGGCTTAAGGATGTAAGGCTTAAGGATCTTACTATAACCATGTAGGAGAGCCTCCCCGCCTAACAGAGCCTCCCCGCCTCTTTGGGCTTAAGGATGTTGGCTTAAGGATCCCACCGTAAGAGAGCCTCCCCGCCTAACAGAGCCTCCCCGCCTCTTTGGGCTTAAGGATGTTAGCTTAAGGATGTAAGGCTTAAGGATCTTACCAACTTTCACAACCTTATACGTATCTCAATGTGCAAACTTGTGCGAGCAAAGCTCTAGCACGACTCATGCATCTTCTCATAAAGAGACGCGTACGAGCATAGCTCTAGTACTGTTATACTCATAAGACAACCGCTCAAAATCCACGTACGAGCAGAAGCTCCAGTACGGTTTATAAATATCATCATAGTTTCCAAATCAAGGTGCGAGCTAAGCTCCAGCACGTTTCATACAAATAAAAACATAGAAATCCAGCGCAAGCGAGGCTCTAGCGCGATTTATGTCATACAAATGTGATAGGCGGCTCATATACAATTTATCAATCCCGACAATCGGGTTTAGCACTCACAAATGCTTTTCCACAACAACAATACAATACTAGCCGACCTATCTACAAGCTTGCTTAAAACCAAGCAATTTCGTTTTGAAAAGCATCAAAACAATAGATTTATGCAATTATTAGCCTTACTATCCCATTTCATAAAATCCACTTCAAAACCAAAATCACGCATATACTCATCATCATTCACGAATACCATCAATCATTTATTTGAGCAACCATGCATTTCATACAACACCCAATATTCACCCACAAGTTCAAAGTACGAGCAGCTACCTCTATATACTCACAAAATTCCCTTACCTGGAATCGCGATGCGTGATTCCACTTCCTTAAGCTGCTTACTCATACGGTTCGATTCGTCTTCAACGAACTCTTCGGGACTGCACAAAATCGTATCTCGCATTATATTCGATCCATACAATACAACCCTTGTGCTTGCTATAGTCAATTTAATCTATAGCCTCTATTAACGCTTATATGGCCTCGTTTCATTACTTTACCCATAACTCGAGTCTATGGATCTTCTTAGGCCTATTAATTTATTCAAAATCGATATTAAATCGACATTAAGCTCATAGTGTTCATATTCCATGAATTCCCTCACTATGGCATTTATCAAGCATATACATACCCATTTTCACAATTCCTCCAAACTCACAATGTAATCTCATTTAACCATCTAAAACCATAAGCATCATCTCACTAACAACTTTAGCATGCCCATAAATCATAAACTCATTCAACCCATAAATTCTCACATCATACCCATTCTAGGTTATACCAATTCCACCACATCCCTAGATAATTTATCCATCAATAGTCATGCCAAACAACTCCAAAATCGATTAAATAGACAATGTATTTGGATTGGAGTGTTAGAATCTTACCAAATATGATTTTTCTTCTTGCTCCAAATGGAAATGCCCTTAACCCCTTCAATATCACCAATGGGCAATTGGCTTCACACTATGTTGTTCTTCTCTTTGATAGGAACAACTTTGCCTCTAATGGTCTCTCTTCAATTCTTGCTGGAAATGGCTGATTTTAGAGAGGGAAAGTTAGGTTTTTGGGTTAGAATTGGAAGATAAGTGTTTTTCCTGAGATTTTCTTGATTTTCAGCCCTCCTTATATAGAATTAGCTTGAGGAGATCGATCTGGTCCAAGAGGAGATCGATCTGGTCCCTTAAAATCTCTCTTTTTTCACGGTATTTTTAAGCCTGAGATCGATCTGTCGAAGCATGAGATCGATCTATCTAGGCATGAGATCGATTTGTCGAAGCATGAGATCGATCTGCTCCCAAACAGAGAGCTAAGGAGATCGATCTGGGTGCTTGGGGATCGATCTTTCCACTACAGAATGCTCGGGAGATCGATCTGGCTCCATTGGAGATCGATCTGCTCTATTCTTTCGCCCAAATAAGAGCATTCTGGCTCTTCCAGATCGATCTCTCATCCTATGAGATCGATCTGGGCCTCATGTTTTCCAGATTTCCTGCAGTTTCTTTGCTGCAACTCATACCAACACATCATTAATCTATTGCCATGGCCATTTTCTCATCCATCCACCTTTATAACTTGAAAATGGCATCCATTCATACCTTATGCACATTGAAACTTGTGTGCATTCATTGTATGTCCCAAGGTATGCTACATAGAACCGAATGGAAGCTTAACTCCATTCCATTTTACCACACTACTCATTTTGAGTTTCAATCACATCCATCACTTGCCAGAACTCATTTCTTCATATTCATACTCAATGAAACTTGTATGTACGTTACAATTTATATTACACATACATACATTGAATCCATGGACTTACATCAATCATACTTTACATTACAAGTCCATTCATATTATTTGATACAATTACACACATTACCATTATACATATACGGGGTCTTACATTCTCCCCTCCTTCAAGGAATTTGGTCCTCCAAATTAGAACCAAGTCACTCTTCAAAAAGTTGGGGGTACTTCTCCCGTATCAAGTTCTCCAATTCCCACGTGGCCTCTTCCGCCGTGTGGTGTTGCCAAAGAACTTTCACCAAGGGAATTGTCTTATTCCGCAACACTTTCTCTTTTCTATCCAATATCCGACCGGCTTCTCAACATACGTCATACTCTTATGGAGCTCCAACGGCTCATATCTTATCACGTGTGTCGGGTCCGGGTGATTCTTCCGAAGCATCGAGACGTGGAAGACGTTGTGGACATTTGCCAAGTCCGGTGGCAATGCCAACCTATACGCCTTATCTCCCACTCTCTCCAAAATCTCGAAGGGTCCGATATATCTAGGGCTCAGCTTGCCCTTCTTACCAACTCTCATAATACCCTTCGATGGTGATACCCTCAGAAACACCGACTCACCCTCATCAAACTCCAGTGGTCTTCGTCTCTTGTCAGCATAACTCTTTTGTCAGCTCTGAGCTGTCCGTAATCTCTCACTATCAACTGGACGTCCTCAGATGCCTGCTGCACCAAGTTCGGAGCAAAAATATGTCTGTCACCAACCTCTTCCCATCCAATAGGGGAACGGCATCTACGCCCGTATAATGCCTCATAGGGTGCCATCCCGATACTAGCATGATATCTATTATTATAAGCGAACTCGGCTAACTGCAGGTGGTCATCCCAGGAGCCTCTAAAATCCAGCACACACGCTCTCAACATATCTTCGAGGGTCTGTATAGTCCTCTCTGACTGCCCATCTGTCTGAGGATGAAAAGCGGTGCTAAAACTCAATCGGGTCCCCAGCGCTTCCTGAAAATGTTCCCAAAAATGGGAAGTGGGCATCCCTATCAGAAACAACGCTCACTGGTACACCATGTAGCCGTACTATCTCTCAAATATACTGGTTCGCCAACTGACTCAGTGTATCGGTAGCTCTCATAGCTAAGAAATGGGCGGACTTAGTCAATCGGTCCACAATAACCCATATGGCATCATGACCTCTACGGGTCCTCGGCAACCCCATCACAAAATCCATGGTGACATGCTCCCACTTCTAGGTCGGTATCGGTAGAGGCTGCAATAATCCTGCAGGCTTCTGATGCTCTACCTTCACTTGCTGACAAACGAGACACTTGGCGACATATTTCGCAATGTCTCTTTTCATTCCAGACCACCAATAAACCTTCCGAAGGTTTTGATACATCTTGGTACTTCCTGGATGTATCGTATACTTTGATGAGTGAGCCTCTGATAAAATCATTCTCCTGATCTCAGGATCCCTGGGAATGCATACTCTGCCTCTGAACCTCAATAAGCCATCAGCACTCTGCTCAAAATCAATACCCACACCTGTCTGCATCTGCCTCAGCCAATCGATACACCGTCGATCGCTCTGCTGGGCTTGCCGAATACGGCCAATCAACTTTGGCTCTAGTCTCAAACTAGCCATGATCTCAAGTCTCTCAGATCTAGGTGGGGTTACATCCAAACTGAGGTTCGCAAAGTGTTCTAACAATTCATGTTCCCGTACCATCATATAATGCACTAACCCAAGGTTCTTTCTACTCAAAGCATCGGCAACTACATTTGCCTTACCCGGGTGGTACATGATTTCACAATCATAGTCTTTCAGGAGTTCGAGCCATCTCCTCTGTCTCATATTCAGTTCTTTCTGCGAGAACAGGTACTTAAGGCTCTTATGATCTGTGAACACCTGAAATTTCTCACCATAGAGATAGTGGCGCCATATTTTCAAAGCAAATACTACTGCCGCCAACTCCAAATCATGTGTCGGGTAGTTCCTCTCATGATCTTTCAACTGTCTCGATCCATAGGCAACTACCTTCCCATCCTGCATAAGCACACAGCCCAGTCCCTGGTGTGATGCATCCGTATACACCGAGAATCCTCCTGAGCTGGTAGGAATGGTGAGAACTGGAGCAGTCGTCAATCGACGCTTAAGCTCCTCAAAACTCCTCTCACATGCCTCATCCCACACAAATTTAACATCTTTTCCCGTGAGGCGTGTCAACGGAGCAGCTAGTCTGGATAAACCCTCTACAAATCTCCGATAATATCCTGCCAATCCCAGAAAACTTTTGATCTCAGTTACTGTCTTGGGCTGTTCCCACTGTACAACTGCCTCTATCTTGGATGGATCCACTGATACCCCATCCTTTGACACAACATGCCCCAGAAATGAGATCTGTTCCAACCAAAAGTTACACTTACTGAGTTTGGCATACAATTCTCTCTCTCGGAGGGTCTGCAGAACTATCCTCAAGTGCTCCTCATGATCTTCCCTGGACTTGGAATACACCAAAATATCATCAATGAACACTATTACAAACTTGTCCAGGTATGGCTTGAATATATCATTCATCAATGCCATAAATGCTGCGGGAGCATTCGTCAATCCGAATGGCATCACCAAAAACTCGTAGTGGCCATAACGGGTACAAAATGCTCTCTTAGGTACATCTCCACTCCTGATCCTCAACTGATGATACCCTGACCGCAGATCTATCTTAGAAAATACTTCGGCTCCCTGGAGCTGATCCAACAAATCATCGATTCTTGGAAGGGGGTATTTGTTCTTAATGGTGGCCTTATTCAACAACCAGTAATCTATACACAGTCGGAGGCTTCCATCCTTCTTCCTTACAAATAGAACTGGTGCTCCCCAAGGTGAGACACTCGGTCTAACAAACCCCTTCTCCAGCAACTCTTGCAGCTGTTTCTTCAGCTCTTCCAACTCTATCGGAGCCATTCTATAGGGTGGTTTGATATCGGCTCTGTACCAGGCACTAGCTCAATGCAAAATTCCATTTCCCTTTCAGGTGGTAGTCCTGGTAATTCATCCGGAAAGACATCAGGGTAATCCGTAATTACGGGTTTGTCCTTCAATTCCGGGTGTGCCTCACCTATATCGACCACATAGGCAATGAACCCTTCACATTATCCTCTCCATCGTTAGTAACATAAACCATCACTCCACATCCAAACATTTATCAAAAAACAATAATTTATCTCTCAAGCAATATGCATTTAAAGTTATACTCTTTTATTTACCACAATTATACAAGTTTCATATCATTTCTTTTCATCAAAATTTACAATAAGATTGTCTAATCCTGAAAACATCAATGTTTTGGCATGACAATCCATCACAACACGATTGGTAGCCAACCAATCCATTCCCAAAATTACATCAAAATCATTCATATTCAATAAAATCAGATTGGCTATCATTTCCTTCCCCTCTATCTTTAATTTACAATCCCTACATACATGCTCAGTCAATTGACTATCATTCATGGGTGTGAAAATCATCAACATTTTATCCAACAATGTTGGTTTCACATATTTCAACAATTTATGTGCAAAGGAAGGTGATATGAAAGAATGCGTGGCACCAGGATCAAATAATACCAATGCTTCTAAATCAAAGATTCGGATGGTACCTTTAATCACATCCGTCGATGCGTCTGCAGTGTCCTGGTCCAGTGCATGTACTCTTCCTCTGCTCACACCCGTAGCCTGTTTCCCTTTTTCCTCAGCTGTAGCCCTCCTCCTCGGGGCTGCTGTCTCAACTGAGGCTCCCTCAGGCTCCTTGCCCTTCTGTGGGGTAATCTACATCCTCTCGGGACAATACTTAGCTATATGTCTGGGTCTCTCGCATCTAAAACACACCACAGGGGTCATCAGACAGGGCCTATTCCCATGAAATCTCCCACATCTCCTACACTGATCAGTAGTAGGCCGTGGTCCTCCAATAGTCATGCCCCTCGGCGCAGTCAAGGCTGGGTATACGGGAGGTCTAGCAGCTCTCTCCCTCACCTCCTCAATCTTTGGCCTCTTCTCGAAAAATCTTTGGCCATCTCTCTTGGCCACTCTTCCAAACCCGGATCTCTTCCGATCCCTGTCCTTTCTAACACTGACTCTCCCAAGCTCGGAGGCATTTCGCTCAAAGTCTTGCTCACATAACTGAGCCTTATGTACAGCCTCCTCATAGGTCAAGATGTCAAAGGGAGCTAGCTTAGTCCGGATGGCCAATCTCAATCCATCCATGAACTTCTGTATCTTTCGGGTCTCACTACCCATCGTGTCAGGGTCATATCTCCCCAATGACATAAACTTGGACTCATACTCATCCACAGTCCGGTTCCCCTGAACCAAATTCATAAATTCCATCCGCAATTTCCTCTGTGCGGTAGCTGGAATATACTGTCTCCTGAAGGCCTCTAGAAATATCTCCCACGAGATCTCAGAGTGTCTGGCCCTCAAAATAACCTCGGTGGACCTCCACCAATGCTCGGCCTCGCCTTTCAACATAAACACGGTAAAGGCTACCTTTTCAGCTGAAGTGCATCGAAAAAACCTATATAGTTTCTCCATCTCATACACCCAATCCTCCATAATCACTGGGTCCTTCACCCCTCTAAACACTGGGGGTTTCAGCGCTTGGAACTCTCGCAACCTGCTCAAGTCGCAGCCATAACCCAAATCACTACCGCTCTGCTGTGGAGCGATAGGAGAAGCTATATCCTGGGCTGGAGGTGGTGTAACTGTAGCTGTCTCAGCAGTGTGAGGTCTCTCCGCCTCTGCAGCTGCCTGTTCCGAGTAGGCTGTGCCGAGGGACCTCCTCTGTCACCGACGCCCAAGGCCTGCGTGACTGTCTCCACCAAACTCTCAATACTCCGCTCCAACCTAGCGAAGCGAGCCTCAGTATCACCTACTCTCTCAGCAGGGTTTTGTGGAGCCTGTTCAGTCTGTAGCTCCACACGGCTCTCAGGCCTACCTCTACGGCCTCTAGCACGTGCTCTCGCCCCTCTACCTTTGCGTGTAACTGGCATAGTGCCTAACTTCCTGTATTATAATAATTCATTAAGCTCAATCCATCACGGTATACACAGTTATATCTAAACAAAAGCACAGTACTATGGGGATGTACTTTCCTACGTTTTATTAATGACTCACATCAGGCCAACACAGCTCTGATACCAATCTCTGTCACGACCCAATTCCATTCTCTTTAACCGAAAATCACTGAAATTTTTTTGCGTTTTACTGTGACCTTACCCAGTCGTGAACTAAACCCACCACACACTGTTGGGCTGTGAGTCAATAATAAACACCACCTCTCATTCATTCTCAATTAATTAAAACGATGTCATACATTTGCATTTAATCGTGTAGTTATACGAATACATGTTTTACTGACATCTACATCCCCCGTAATTACAATTCAACGAATACTGTGCTTTTACATTGTTTAGATACAAAAAGAATCACTGTTTATATACCTCTTAGCAATGGAGATGCAGCGGAGTCCAAAATACCACGCCTCAGTCCTTACTGGGCTACTATGCACGCTCTGTAGGGGGGAAAATAGAGTGGGATGAGCAACCACACGCTCAGTAAGGCAATAACGCAAGCATGGTAGATAACTACTCTATCTACATGCTGATAGTGTTATGCATAAATCATTTATAGTAGGAGCATGAGGAATAAAACTATGCCATGTGAATATACATATATATCATGTATCAAAATCATGTGCATTGGCATATAAAACATGGTAGAAACATCATGTATAAATCATCTCATGCTCAATCTCATTTAAATTCATAAAAAGGGCAATTCATTAAGAAACCTCCTTTTTAAACCAACATCATAAACCTCTTTCTCAACACATAAATACCACCAAATCAATTCACAATCCACACATATGTATAAAAACTAGGTCACTATATCAAAAGTGCCTATGTGGACCAACTACACCATAAAACATCCCAGACCACACGCATCCAGGTGTGCGGGGTATCACGCTGGCACGAAGATGAATTATCCCTCGCCAGACTTTCTCACCACATAACCATTATGCGGTAAATCATACTCCATGTGATATACACGGTACAGCGTACTCCGCAGACTCATATCGTGATTGGGGGTGCCATTCCTAGGTCTTACCTACCCCATACCAAGAGTTTTCCATATCCGTGAAGGAGAGCCTCCCTGCCAAACAGAGCCTCCCCGCTTAACAGAGCCTCCCTGCCTCCTCGGGCTTAAGGATGTTAGCTTAAGGATGTAGGGCTTAAGGATCCTTCCGTAAGAGAGCCTCCCCACCGAACAGAGCCTCCCCGCCTAACAGAACCTCCCCGCCTCTTTGGGCTTAAAGATGTCGGCTTAAGGATGTAGGGCTTAAGGATCTTACCGTACCCATGTAGGAGACCCTCCCTGCCTAACAGAGCCTCCCCGTCCCTCCAGGGCTTAAGGATGTTGGCTTAAGGATCCCACCGTAAGAGAGCCTCCCCACCGAACAGAGCCTCCCCGCCTCTTTGGGCTTAAGGATGTTGGCTTAAGGATGTGGCTTGAGGATCTTACTATAACCATGTAGGAGAGCCTCCTCGCCTCTTTGGGCTTAAGGATGTTGGCTTAAAGATCCCACCGTAAGAGAGCCTCCCTACCGAACAGAGCCTCCCCGCCTAACAGAGCCTCCCTGCCTCTTTGGGCTTAAGGATGTTAGCTTAAGGATGTAAGGCTTAAGGATCTTACCAACTTTCACAACCTTATATGTATCTCAATGTGCAAACTTGTGCGAGCAAAGCTCTAGCACGACTCATGCATCTTCTCATAAAGAGACGCGTACGAGCATAGCTCTAGTACGGTTATACTCATAAGACAACCACTAAAAATCCACGTACGAGCAGAAGCTCCAGTATGGTTTATAAATATCATCATAGTTTCCAAATCAAGGTGCGAGCTAAGCTCCAGCACGTTTCATACAAATGAAAACATAGAAATCCAGCGCGAGCGAGGCTCTAGCGCGATTTATGTCATACAAATGTGATAGGCTGCTCATATACAATTTATCAATCCCGACAATCGGGTTTAGCACTCACAAATGCTTTTCCACAAAAACAATACAATACTAGCCGACCTATCTACAAGCTTGCTTAAAACCAAGCAATTTCGTTTTGAAAAGCATCAAAATAATAGATTTATGCAATTATTAACCTTACTATCCCATTTCATAAAATCCACTTCAAAACCAAAATCACGCATATACTCATCATCATTCACGAATACCATCAATCATTTATTTGAGCAACCATGCATTTCATACAACACCCAATATTCACCCACAAGTTCAAAGTACGAGCAGCTACCTCTATATACTCACAAAATTCCCTTACCTGGAATCGCGATGCGTGATTCCACTTCCTTAAGCTGCTTACTCATACGGTTCGATTCGTCTTCAACGAACTCTTCGGGACTGTACAAAATCGTATCCCACATTATATTCGATCCATACAATGCAACCCTTGTGCTTGCTATAGTCAATTTAATCTATAGCCTCTATTAACGCTTATATGGCCTCGTTTCATTACTTTACCCATAACTCGAGTCTATGGATCTTCTTAAGCCTATTAACTTATTCAAAGTCGATATTAAATCGACATTAAGCTCATAGTGTTCATATTCCATGAATTCCCTCACTATGGCATTTATCAAGCATATACATACCCATTTTCACAATTCCTCCAAACTCACAATGTAATCTCATTTAACCATCTAAAACCATAAGCATCATCTCACTAACAACTTTAGCATGCCCATAAATCATAAACTCATTCAACCCATAAATTCTCACATTATGCCCATTATAGGTTATACCAATTCCACCACATCCCTAGATAATTTATCCATCAATAGTCATGCCAAACAACTCCAAAATCGATTAAATAGACAATGTATTTGGATTGGAGTGTTAGAATCTTACCAAATATGATTTTTCTTCTTGCTCCAAATGGAAATGCCCTTAACCCCTTCAATATCACCAATGGGCAATTGGCTTCACACTATGTTGTTCTTCTCTTTGATAGGAACAACTTTGCCTCTAATGGTCTCTCTTCAATTCTTACTGGAAATGGCTGATTTTAGAGAGGGAAAGTTAGGTTTCTGGGTTAGAATTGGAAGATAAGTGTTTTTCCTGAGATTTTCTTGATTTTCAGCCCTCCTTATATAGAATTAGCTTGAGGAGATCGATGTGGTCCAAGAGGAGATCGATCTGGTCTCTTAAAATCCCTCTTTTTTCACGGCATTTTTAAGCCTGAGATCGATCTGTCGAAGCATGAGATCGATCTGTCTAGGCATGAGATCGATCTGTCGAAGAATGAGATCGATCTGCTCCCAAACAGAGAGCTAAGGAGATCGATCTGGGTGCTTGGGGATCGATCTTTCCACTACAGAATGCTTAGGAGATCGATCTGGCTCCATTGGAGATCGATCTGCTCTATTCTTTCGCCCAAATAAGAACATTCTGGCTCTTCCAGATCAATCTCTCATCCCATGAGATCGATCTGGGCCTCATGTTTTCCAGATTTCCTGCAGTTTCTTTGCTGCAACTCATACCAACACATCCTTAATCTATTGCCATGGCCATTTTCTCATCCATCCACCTTTATAACTTGAAAAATGGCATCCATTCATACCTTATGCACATTGAAACTTGTGTGCATTCATTGTATGTCCCAAGGTATGCTACATAGAACCGAATGGAAGCTTAACTCCATTCCATTTTACCACACTACTCATTTTGAGTTTCAATCCATCCATCACTTGCCAGAACTCATTTCTTCATATTCATACTCAATGAAACTTGTATGTACGTTACAATTTATATTACACATACATACATTGAATCCATGGACTTACATCAATCATACTTTACATTACAAGTCCATTCATATTATTTGATCCAATTACACACATTATCGTTATACATATACGGGGTCTTACACTTTTCGCCTGAGGCGTGTCAATGGAGCAGCTAGTCTGGAGAAACCCTCTACAAATCTACGATAATATCCTGCCAGTCTAAAAAAACTCCTGATCTCAATTACTGTCTTGGGCTGTTCCCACTGTACAACTGCCTTTATCTTGGATGAATCTACTGATACCCCATCCTTCGACATAATATGGCCCAAAAATGAGATCTGCTCCAACCAAAAGTTACACTTACCGAGTTTGGCATACAATTGTCTCTCTCGAGGGGTTTGTAGAACTATCCTCAAATGCTCCTCATGATCTTCCCTGGACTTGGAATACACCAAAATATCATCGATAAACACTATCACAAACTTATCCAGGTATGGCTTAAATGCATCATCCATCAATGCCATAAATGCTACAGGAGCATTCGTCAATCCGAATGGCATCACCAAAAACTTGTAATGGTCATAACGGGTACGAAATGCTATCTTGGGTACATCTCCACTCCTGATCCTCAACTGATGATACCTTGACCACAGATCTATCTTAGAAAATACTTGGGCTCCCTGGAGCTGATCCAGCAAATCATCTATGCGTGGAAGGGGGTACTTGTTCTTAATGGTGGTCTTATTCAACAACCGGTAATCCATATACAGCCGGAGGCTCCCATCCTTCTTCCTTACAAACAATATCGGTGCTCCCCAAGGTGAGACACTCGGTCTTATAAAACCCTTCTCCAGTAACTCTTGTAGCTGTTTCTTCAGCTCTTCTAACTCAATCGATGTCATTTTATATGGTGGTTTCGATATCGGCTCAGTACCAGGCACTAACTCTATGCAAAAATTCCATTTCCCTTTCAGGTGGTAGTCCTGGTAATTCATTCGAAAAGACATCGAAATAATCTGTAATCACGGGGATGTCTCTCAATTCTGGGTGTGCCTCATCTATATCAATCATGTAGGCAATGAACCCTTCATATTATCCTTTCCACCATTAGTATCACAAGTCATCACATTCACATTCAAAGTAAACATATAAATTTATCTCTCAAGTAGATTAAATAAAATCATACTCTTTTCATTTAAAACAAACATACTCTTTTCATATCATTTCTTTTCATCAAAGTTTACAATAAGATTGTCTAATCTTGAAAACGTCAAGGTTTTAGTATGGTAATCCATAACAAGCCGATTGGTAGCCAACCAATCCATTCCCAATACTACATCAAAATCATTCATGTTCAATAAAATCAAATTGGCTATCATTTCTTTTCCCTCTATCTTTAACTTACAATCTCTACATACATGCTCAGTCAATTGACTATCATTCATGGGTGTAGAAATCATCAACATTTTATCCAACAATGTTGGTTTCACATGCTTCAATAATTTATGTGCAAAGGAAGGGGATATGAAGGAATGCATGGCACCAGGATCAAATAATACCAATGTTTCTAAATCAAAGATTCGGATGGTACCTTTAATCACATCTGTTGATGCGTCTGCAGTGTCCTGGTCCAGTGCGTGCACCCTTTCTCTGCTCACACCCACAGTTTGTTTCCCTTTTTCCTCAGCTATAGCCCTCCTCCTCGAGGCTGCTATCTCAACTGGAGCTCCTTCAGGCTCCTTGCCTTTCTGTGGGGCATTCTCAATCATCTCATTACAGAACCTCGATATATGTCTCGGCCTCCCACACCTAAAACATGAAACAGGGGCACCTGACATGGTCTAGTCCCATGGTATTTGCCACATCTCCTACACTAATCAGTGGTAGGTCGTGGTCCTCCAATAGTTATACCCCTCGGCGCAGTTAAAGTCAGGTACACGAGAGGTCTAGCAGCTCTCTCCTGCACTTCCTCGATCTTAGGTCTCTATTCCAAATACCTTGGGCCACCTCTCTTGGCCACTCTACCAAACTCGGATCTCTTCCGATCTCTGTTCTTCCTGACACTAATCCTCCCAAGCTCGGAGGTATTTCGCTTAAAGTCTTGCTCACATAACTGAGCCTTATGTACAGCCTCCTTATAGGTTAAAATGTCGAATGGGGCTAGCTTAGTTTGGATGGCCAATCTCAATCCATCCATGAACTTTTGAATCTTTCGGGTCTCACTACCCATCGTGTCCGGGTCATATCTCCTCAAGGACATAAACATGGACTCATACTCATCCACAGTTTGGTTCCCTTGAACCAGATTCATGAATTCCATCTCAGTTTCCTCTATGCGGTAGCTGGGATGTATTGTCTCTTGAAGGCCTCCAAGAATATCTCCCATGTAATCTTGGAGTGGCTAGCCCTCCAAATAGCTTCGGTGGATTTCCACCAGTGCTCTGCCTCACCCTTCAACATAAACACGACAAAGGTAACCTTTTCAGCTGAAGTGCATCGAAAAAACCTATACAGTTTCTCCATCTCATACACCCAATCCTCCGTAACCACTGGATCCTTCACCCCTCTGAACACTGGGGGTTTCAGAGCTTGAAACTCTCGCAGTCTGTTCACAGTCATAACCCAAATCACTACTGCTCTACTGTGGAGCAATAGGAGAATCTGTATCCTGTACTGGAGGTGGTGTAGCAGTAGCAGTCTCTGCAGTCTGAGGTCTCTCCGTCTCTGCAGCGGACTGTTCAGTAGTAGGCTGTGCCGCGAGACCTCATCTATCGCTAGCACCTAATACCTGCGTGACTATCTCCACCAAATTCTCAATACTCTGCTCTATCCTAATGAAGCATGCCACTGTATCTTCTTGTGAGACCCCGTATATGTATAGCTGTATATAGGAACATAAAAATGTACATGAAATCATAAGTATGATGATACTTTTGTAATGTGATGTATATGCAATGTAAGTCCATAAGATAATGTACGCACTTGTAATAAGAATCGTGATTATACGTACAAGTTGTATTATGAATGAATATGAAGAAATGAACTTAAACACGAGAAGAATGTGAATGAAATGGAATATGAGTAGTGTGGTAAAATGGAAGGAAAGATTTACATAAGTTGTATACTTCCATTCAGGCAATATCGTGTATATTTGGTTATACAAAGATTGCCCACAAGTTTTAATACGTGCTAAGTTTGATTGGATGGCATTTTTAAGTCTCAAGGAGGGATGAATGAGGAAAGGACTATGGAGGTAAATGGAGGAAGTTTTGAATGAAGTTGTTGCAGAAAAACTGCAGAAAATCTAGAAATATGAAGGCTAGATCGATCTCATAGGATGAGAGATCGATCTGTAAGAGCCAGAATGCTCTTATGTGAGTAATGGAATGGAGCAGATCGATCTGTAAAGGAATCAGATCGATCTCCTTAGCTCTCGGGTTGGAAGGAGATCGATATTCCCTAAGACCAAATCGATCTCCTTAAGCTTCTGTTTAACAGCAGATCGATCTCCCCTATGACCAGATCGATCTCCTTAAGCTTCTGTTTGACAGCAGATCGATCTCAAGCCTCGACAGATCGATCTCCTGCCTTTAAAATGTCTTAGAAAAGATGGATTTTTAAAGGACCAGATCGATCTCCACCCAAGGAAGATCGATCTCATCAAGTTAAATTTATAAATATGAGCAGTTGGATCTGCAGATTTTGGGATAAACCATTTCGTTTCACTTCAACTCAAAAACCTAGCTTTCTCATTCCTAAATCCAGCCATTTTCAGCGAGATTTGAGGGAGAGCTATTAGAGACAAAGTTGTTCACGTCGGAGAGAAGAACAACAAAGTTTAGAGGCATTTCCCCATTTATCGGATTGAAGGAATAAAGAGCATTTCTAATTAGAGCAAAGAGAAAATCTAAGGAGGTAAGTTCTAGTGCACAAATCCAAGTACATTGGTCTAGTTAATGATTATGAAGTTGATTGGGTGTGCACATTATGGGTAGAACTACTTAGAATGGCATGAAATGAATATAACTTAGAAATGGTCTAGTGTGAGAAAGTGGAATGTAGAAGTGTTAATGATAAATGAGATATCTTGAGAGGATGATTATGTTGTGGGCATGGTTTAGGTATATTGATATTAGGATAAAATTATGAGATTTACCAAAATGGGTAAAATGTATATTTAAGGCATTGGATAAATGCTTAGTTGAACACGAGTTGAAACGTTAACTCAAGTGTTTGATGGATGAATTTCAGTTTCGGATGATACGCCGAAGCAAGTCGAGATGAGAACGCGAGAAGCATAGAGGAGGATAGTTGCACACAAGTAAAGCGAGGTATGGGACTGTGTGTTAGCCATAGAGATGTTTGTACGTATTTTTCGACAATTTCATAGATATATTACTAGAATTAGTACGATACTATAATTCTATGAAATGATACGGAAGCATGAAAAGTACTATGATGTATATATGTATTGAGAAATGGTATAGGGTAAGGAAATAGCATGATATGCATGCTTTCAATGTTTTTCTCAATTTTATATTGATATTGATGATTGAGAAATGTTGATGATAGGTTGGCTAATTTTACATGTTTTAGCATGAAGAGGCATGCTGCATGAATAAACATGTTTTGAGTTTTAAAAAGAGAAAATAGCCAACTATCAGATTTGAGATGAGATTTGGTGTTGAAGATCTAGCTCACACCCATTTTAATGACTTTGACTATGTGCTGGAGTGTTAGCTCGCACTTGTTTATATGCTTTTGATGAGTCGTGTTGGAGTTTAACTCGTACACTGGTTTTGAGAAAGTGCAAGAGCTTTGCTCGCACCTGTTTTATTGAGTTGAGGTAAACCTGGGGGTCTGGGACCCAAGGGGATACCAGTCGATGGCCATTTGAATGGGCTGGGCCTTAACGATAAATTGTACCGCGTTAGAGCCTTGAGATGACTGTGTATCACGTTGCTTGCTCGCCTAGAATATGAGACATGGTTCAGGATGCAAAGTCCATCGAGTTGGAAGATGGGCTTGGGTCCACAGTCGTACGTAGTACAGTGTAGTTGTCTGTTGGCATACTATGTACCGTGCTGGGTGCACGTGAGTACGAGTATCGCGTAGATGACACACAGTGTATCCTTATCGTGAGTATATGAGGAGATGAGGTTGATTTAGATGAGCCGGAGGGCAAGACTGACCCATCCCCCTTCAAGCGAAGTGATGCCCTTTGTACACCTGATCAGTGAGGCCTGGGATCAATAACTATGGCCATATGTCGTGGATATTTGATTGCCCAAAATTCCATGCCTGTCTCAGAGATTCGAGAAATAGAGACAATCTCAAAAAAGAAAGAGATTTGCGGGAAAGATTGATTTGAGAAAAGAAAGAGATTTTGTGTTTTTGATAAATCTCTGATTTCACATTTGTACCGTGAGGGCATTATTTATGAGCATGTTTTAAATGGAAGCTTGATATATTTGATTTACACGAAAATGCTATTGAGAAAAATATGTTTAAATGCATTTTTTGTATGATATTTCCATTTATAATGAAAACATGGTTTTGGTTTATACATGCATGGGCTATGTAGGTAGTACGATATCTACCTGCTAGCATTCATTTCCTTATTGAGCTGTGGTTTGCTCATCCCACTATTTTCCCCCTCCAGGTACTGAGAAGTAAGAGAGTGGTGGTCTTTAGATCTTTTGTGTTGAACAGCTCCCACAATTCCACAAAGGTATAAGATTTGTATACACGAGTATTTTGTATCTAATTTATTATATCGCACAGTTATATCTTGGAATTGTAAACAGTATTATGGGGATGATATGTAAGAACACTGTATTTATACAACTGATTTTGTATATGTGTGAATTAAAATTTTAAATCTTCCGTTGTAAATGTATGAATTTTAGTACATGCATCTTCTCACAGCCCAACTGTAGTAGACTAAGTATGGATAGAAGGGTTCCCAGAAGTGGGGTGTGACAGATTTGGTATCAGAGCATGGTTGGTCTGATGTGAGTCGATGTTTAGGACTAAGAAAACATACATCCCCAAGTTACTGTGCGATATTTAGATACAAATGTGTGTACGGAGCTGGTAGTGAATTAAATGTTTGTTATAACGCAGGAAAGTTAACAGGCTAGTGAGTTATACTTGAGAGACACCGCAAAAGGGGGAGAGCTCGAGAGCTCTAGGGTGAAATGACAGGACTGAGAGACACAGTAGATCATCCTCTAGTCATGAGCCCTAGGAACAGATAGAGGCTTATGATCGTCGAATAGCCCGATTGGAGGAAGATATGCGCACGATGATGACCATGATGAGTCAGATCATGGATAGGTTTGAGGGTACACCTGGTACAATGGGACAGGCTGCACCGAATCCCCCAGCAGCTACACATGAACCTGAGAATGTTGCACCTGCACAAGCTGAATTGGTTAGGCCACTGGAACCTCATATTCGACCAGTACCTCCTCTAGTAGCCCCACAGCAGTATGATGATGATTTGGGGTATGGATATGACTGTGATATGGAGAGATTGAGGCATTTTTTGAACTTTAAGCCTCCTTTATTTAGCGGAGTAAAGGATCTGACAGTGGATGAGGACTGGATCAGTCAGATGGAGAAGTTATTCGACTTCTGTAGATGTTTAGCAACGGAGAGAGTAGCGCTTGCGGCCTTTGTATTGAGAGGCGAAGCAGAGAACTGGTAGAAGTCCACCAGGCCGATGTTGAGAGCTCAAGGTATGGCTATCACTTAGGATATGTTCTTGGATGTTTTCAGAGAGCAATACATCCTAGATACTGCTCGACGTAGGCTACAGATGGAATTTCTGAATCTGACTCAAGGGAATCAAACAGTTGATGAGTACGAGTCATGATTCACTTCACTGGGTTGATATGATTCAGACTCGATTAGGAGTGAGGCTATCAGAGTCCGTAGATTTGTAGATGGACTGAGGCCTTCGATCCGAGTGATGTTGGCCCCATTTGATGTTGCTACATATAAATAGGCTGTGCGACGGGCCCAGTTATGTGAGCAAGATTATGACTTGCAGACTTTTGAGTTTAGTTGGGGTAAGGACAAGGGTCCAAGGAAGCTGGGAGATGGTAAGAGTGCCAAATTTGGTCAAAACTTCATGAGTAAGCGTCGGAGAGAGGTAGATGAGTTCCACAAAAGGTTGCTAGACCTTTTATGCATCCGACTCAAACACTAGCCAGGGGTATAGTGATTGGTGGACCTCGACCGACTACATACCAGTGCAGACTATGTGGTCGATACCATGGTGGTAGGCCATGTCATCTTCAGGGTACCCGATGCTTCAGATGTGGTAAATTTGGAAATTATACTAGAGAGTGCCCGGAGATAGTTAAGGTAATTCCATAGAGGGGTAAAGAGCCAGAGAGGGTTCCTACAGTTGCACCTCCTGTAAGAAAGAAAGCCTCAGCTGAAGAAAAGGGAAAATAAGTTGTGGGTCAAGGTAAGGTGTATGCGATAGACCAGGCATCGGCTGATACCTCTTCTGAAGTGATAAAAGGTACAATCTTGATTTTCAATATGGAGGTCATAGCTTTGTTTGATTCTGGTGCTACGCATTCCTTTATATCACCTGCATGTGCATCAAAGTTAAAAAGTTTTGTAGAACCCACATACTTGAGTAGGACTTTACTAATAAGTACTCCAATGAGAGTTAGCCAATTAGTTGCGCAAGTGTATAAACATTGTAAAGTGAGAATGGGAGATGAGTGCATGACAGCCAACCTGATTTTATTAAATATGTATAACATTGATGTAATCTTGGGAATGGATTGGTTAGATACCAATCATGCTGTCATAGACTGTCGTTCCAAGTCCATTAAGTTTTCTCTACCTGAAGAATGTGTTGTAAGATTTTAAGAGAAGAAATGAAATCTTAAATTTTGTGTTAAGTAAAGTACTTTGGTATAAATGACTTGAGTGTTGTTTTGAAGGTTTTGTTATTTATGTAGTGGATTTGAACAAAGTACATCTAGATATGGAGGACATCCCAGTGGTCAGAGAATTCCCTAATGTCTTTCCAGATGATCTACCAGGATTGCCACCCGATAGAGAAACAAAATTCGGTATAGACTTGACACCTGGAACCGAACCAATATCCAAGTCTCCATATAGGATAGCTCCAGTTGAGCTAGAGGAATTAAGGAAACATCTGCAAGAGTTGCTAGAGAAAGGGTTTATAAGACCGAGCATCTCACCATGGGGAGCCCCGGTATTATTTATGAAGAAGAGAGATGGGAGCCTCAGGTTGTGCATTGACTATCGGATGTTAAACAAGGCTACCATCAAGAACAAGTACCCCTTGCCACGCATTGACGATTTATTGGATCAGCTTCGGGGAGCACAGATCTTCTCCAAGATAGATTTGAGGTCTGGGTATCATCAATTGAAGATTCGGAAGGAGGATGTGCCCAAGACAGCATTTCGTACCTGCTATGGCCATTACGAATTCCTAGTGATGCCTTTTGTGTTGACCAATGCGCCGACAGCTTTTATGGCTCTAATAAATGAAGTATTCAAGCCATACTTGGACCAGTTCGTGATTGTTTTCATTGATGATATATTGGTGTATTCAAGGTCCAAAGAAGAGCAAGAGCAGCACTTGAGGATTATTTTGCAGACCCTCCGAGAGAAAAGGTTATATGCCAAGCTTAGTAAATATGAATTTTTGGCTAGAACAAATTTCTTTTCTAGGCCATGTTGTATCGAAGGATAGGGTGTCAGTAGATCCATCCAAGATTGAGGTCGTTGTTCAGTGGGAACAACCTAGGACAGTCACAGAGATCAGAAGCTTTCTGGGTTTGGCTGGTTACTATAGGAGATTTGTAGAGGGTTTCTCTAGATTGGCTACTCCATTGACACGTCTTACAAGGAAGAGTGTGGAGTTTTCATGGGATGAAGCTTGTGAGAGGAGTTTCCAGGAACTTAAGCGCAGATTAACCACGGCGCCAGTTCTTATCAACCCTAACAGTTCAGGGAATTACTCAGTGTATACCGATGCTTCACATCAAAGACTAGGTTGTGTTTTGATGCAAGATGGAAGGGTAGTAGCTTATCGATCTAGACAGTTGAAGGATCATGAGAAGAACTACCCCACTCACGATTTGGAGTTAGCGGTCGTAGTGTTTGCGTTGAAGATATGGCGCCACTACTTATATGGTGAGAGATTTCAAATCTTTACGGATCACAAGAGTCTAAAATACCTATTCTCATAGAAGGAGTTAAATATGAGACATAGGAGGTGGTTAAAACTCCTCGAGGACTATGATTGTGAGATCTTGTACCACCCGAGGAAGGCAAATGTGGTTGCCGATGCATTGAGTCGAAAGAGTCTCAGGTTGGTATCACATATGATGGTTAGAGAGCACGAGTTGTTGGAACAATTAACCTTAGTCTGGATATGACCCTACCTGAGATTGACAACTATGGGATTATTGCTAGCTTGAAATTAGAACCGGAGTTGATTGAGAGAATCCGACAAGCTCAGCGAATTGATCAATGGTGTATTGACATGATTAGCCAAATCCGAAAGAGGAAGAGTGCATATTTTATATTAAGTTCAGATGGAATACTAAGGTTTGGAGATAGAATATGTGTTCCTAAGGATTTAGAGCTGAGGAAGCTGATCTTATCAGAGGCTCACTCGTCGAGATATACGATACACCCGAGGAGTAGTAAGATGTATCAAAATCTCCGAAAGGTATATTGGTGGTCTGGAATGAAGAGAGACATAACTGAGTATGTCGCTAGATGTCTCATTTGTCAGTAAGTAAAAGTCGAACATCAGAAACCAGGAGGATTATTACAACCTTTACCGATACCAACATGGAAGTGGGAGCATGTCACCATGGATTTTGTGATGGGGTTACCGAGAACCCGTAAGAACCATGATGCGATATGGGTGATAGTAGATCGGTTAACGAAATCAGCACACTTCTTAGCCATGAGATCTACAGATACATTGAGTGCACTGACGAACCTGTATGTGCGAGACATAGTGAGGTAGCATGGAGTCCCAGTGAGTGTTGTTTCTGATCGAGATGCCCGCTTCACTTCCTCCTTTTGGGGACATTTTCAGGAAGCGATGGGGACCCAATTGAGTTTTAACACCGCTTTTCATCCTCAAACAGATGGTTAGTCAAAGAGGACTATACAAACCCTGGATGATATGTTGAGAGTGTGTGTGTTGGATTTTAGAGGCTCATGGGACGATCACTTGCCATTGATTGAGTTCGCCTACAATAACAGTTATCACTCAAGTCTTGGTATGGCCCCTTATGAGACACTATATGGTCGTAGATGCCGATCGCCCATTGGTTAGGAAGAAGTTGGTGACAGATAGTTGCTCGCTCCCGATTTGGTTAAACAAGCCTCCAAGATGTTAAGATAATATGCGAGAGGCTGCGAACAGCTCAAAGTTGACAAAAGAGCTACGCTGACAGGAGACGGAGACCACTTGAGTTTGATGTTGGTGAGTCTGTATTTTTGAAAGTATCTCCTTCTAAGGGAATAACGAGGTTTGGGAAGAAAGGAAAATTAAATCCTCGTTACATTGGTCCCTTCGAGATTTTGGATAGAGTAGGAGATGGAGCATATAGGCTAGCCTTGCCACCTGAGCTAGCAGAAATCCACAATGTCTTCCACGTTTCTATGCTTCGGAAGTACTACCCGGATCTGACATATGTAATTAGCTACTAGCCGTTGGAGCTCAAGGAGGATATGTCGTATGCCGAGAGACCGATCCGAATATTTGACAAAAAAGAGAAGGTGTTGCGGAACAAGACGATTTCATTGGTTAAAGTTTTGTGGCAATATCACACTGTGGAAGAGGCTACATGGGAACTGGAAAGTTTGATGAGGGAAAAGTATCCCAAGTTATTCACAGATTGAATTAGCTTGAATTTAGAGGACCAAATCCTCTAAGTGGGGGAGAATGTGAGACCCCGTATATGTATAGTTGTATATAGGAACATAGAAATGTAAATGAAATCATAAGTATGATGATACATTTGTAATGTGATGTACATGCAATGTAAGTCCATAAGATAATGTAAGCACTTGTAATAAGAATTGTGATTATACGTACAAGTTGCATTATGAATGAGTATGAAGAAATGAACTTAAACACGAGAAGAATGTGAATGAAATGGAATATGAGTAGTGTGGTAAAATGGAAGGAAAGATTTACATAAGTTGTATACTTCCATTTGGGCAATATCGTGTATATTTGGTTATACAAAGATTGCCCACAAGTTTCAATATGTGCTAAGTGTGATTGGATGGCATTTTTAAGTCTCAAGGAGGGATGAATGAGGAAAGGACTATGGAGGTAAATGGAGGAAGTTTTGAATGAAGTTGTTACAGAAAAACTGCAGCAAATCTGAAAATATGAAGGCCAGATCGATCTCATAGGATGAGAGATCAATCTGGAAGAGCCAGAATGCTCTTATGTGAGTAATGGAATGGAGCAGATCGATCTCCAAAGGAATCAGATCAATCTCCTTAGCTCTCGGGTTGGAAGCAGATCGATCTCCCCTAAGACCAGATCGATCTCCTTATGCTTCTGTTTGACAGCAGATCGATCTCCCCTAAGACCAGATCGATCTCCTTAAGCTTCTGTTTGACAGCAGATCGATCTCAAGCCTCGACAGATCGATCTCCTACCTTTAAAATGTCTTAGAAAAGAGGGATTTTTAGAGGACCAGATCGATCTCCACCTAAGGAAGATCGATCTCATCAAGTTAAATTTATAAATAGGAGTAGTTGGATCTGCAGATTTCGGGATAAACCATTTCGTTTCACTTCAACTCAAAAACCTAGCTTTCTCAATCCTAAATCCAGCCATTTTCAGTGAGATTTGAGGGAAAGCTATTAGAGACAAAGTTGTTCATGTCGAAGAGAAGAACAATAAAGTTTAGAGGCATTTCCCCATTTGTTGGATTGAAGGAATAAAGAGTATTTCTAATTGAAGCAAAGAGGAAATCTAAGGAGGTAAGTTCTAGTGCACAAATCCAAGTACATTGGTCTAGTTAATGATTATGAAGTTGATTGGGTGTGCACATTGTGGGTAGAACTACCTAGAATGGCATGAAATGAATATAACTTAGAAATGGTCTAGTGTGAGAAAGTGGAATGTAGAAGTGTTAATGATGAATGAGATATCTTGAGAGGATGATTATGTTGTGGGCATGGTTTGGGTATGTTGATATTGGGATAAAATTATGAGATTTACCACAAGGGGTAAAATGTATATTTAAGGCATTGGATAAATGCTTAGTTGAACAAGAGTTAGAAACGTTAACTCAAGTGTTTGATGGATGAATTTCAGTTTCGGATGATACGCCGGAGCAAGTCAAGATGAGAACGCGAGAAGCATAGAGGAGGATAGTTGCACACAAGTAAAGCGAGGTAAGGGACTGTGTGTTAGCTATAGAGATGTTCGTGCATATTTTTCGACAATTTCGTAGATATATTGCTAGAATTAGTACGATACTATAATTCTATGAAATGATATGGAAGCATGAAAAGTACTATAATGTATATATGTATTGAGAAATGGGATAGGGTAAGGAAATAGCATGATATGCATGTTTTCAATGTTTTTCTCAATTTTATATTGATATTGATGATTGAGAAATGTTGATGATAGGTTGTCTAATTTTACATGTTTTAGCATGAAGAGGCATGCTACATGAATAAACATGTTTTGAGTTTTAAAAAGAGAAAATAGCCATCTATCAGATTTGAGATGAGATTTGGTGTTGAAGTGTCACGCCCCGAAAATTTGCGGAAAATAGGGCAAATTTAAAACTTTTTACTCATTAATTCACAATTAAAGGTGCATTCCTGTGCAGTGTCATACATTATCATAAGTATCATTCCTCAGGATCTCATCATGATATAATAAATATCGTAATATACCCATTCCTCGATTACAAGTTAATTAATCCTACTACATCCCATACAATGATATACATCAAGTGTCTGCAAGTACTATAATTGTCTGGGTACATGAAAAGATAAAAGGTACCTCAAAATACACATATATATGGCCTGGAGCTCAAGTCCTCCACTAGCCACTACTCCGTACATCGCAGGGAAATCCTTTTTCACTTGAAGAACTCTGGGGGAAAGAAAACAGGGTGAGCTTCTAAATCGCTCAGAAAGGGGGGTAAAGGAACTCAGTTATATAAACCATTTCACACATCACAAATATGTATTTGTTTATAAAGCTCATTTGAAATCGTAGCATGAAAGTTCTCAAAACGTCATCATCTCATAACTCATTAAATCATGTGAAAACATGAAGGTAAAAGGCTCAATATCGAGCACTCACAAGCATGTGTAAATATATGCAATAATGGCTGTTCTCAAATACGTGATAAAAATCACCTCAGTAAATCGCACGTGACAAGGTCACAAAACACAACCCGTGTGTAAAACGAGACTAGGCAATAAAACTCAATTAAAACTCGTCATGGCACATCAAATATGTATCTCCTCTGGGTGCGCATCCCAGGCATCCTCGTATAGAGGGAACGTCGACAATATGGTCGTATGTAAAGTATATTGGACTTATATGTTACCAGAACAAGGCCCGGCCTTACTTGCTACCAGAGCAATGCCTCGCCTAATGCACACTGACACGTGGTCCCTGGGTCGGTTCCCAGGCGGCCCACTCTCTCGGTCTTACATGCTACCAGAGCAATGCCTCCCAACGCTACCAGAGCGGAGGAATAATCGGACTTATATGTTACCAGAACAAGGCCTGTGGTCCCTGGGTCGGTTCCCAGGCGTCCCACTATATCGGTCTTATATGCTACCAGAGCAAGGCCCTGGTCCCTGGGTCGGTTCCCAGGCGTCCCACTATATCGGTCTTATATGCTACCAGAGCAAGGCCCGATGTGTATTCAACATGGCACGCCTAAGTCTCAATCATTAGCCATTATCTTATAAAACGTTATGCCTTCACGTAGAACTCATAATGGTTTTCTCTTAAAAACTCATTTAAAACATTTGTGTACTCAACACAAAACATATTAAAACCGAGTTCCAACCGGCAAAACACGTACACATTTTCTCAAATCTCAATATCGCCTTAACGTGGAGCCCAATTTACTTTTCACGCAACTCAAAGGTTTATAAAGCAATTTCACACTCAGCTTATAAACTCATAAAATAATGGGCTCCAACCGGCTATAAAAACCGTGTGCAATTACATCACAACACAAAACATGCTTGTATTCTCAAATCATGGTTCATGCTACAATAATTCATCAAAATACATACACAAATGGTTTAGTTTTCCCTTACCTCTTTGCACCTCGTATAGTGCAATTGTTCCCCCGTATCACGGACTAGCCTCGCATTCCACTCTGGAACTCCCGAGCTGTCCAAACGATGTTAAAACATCAATACTCAATTATCTCATAACCCTCAACTCTCAAAATCGAGCATAATTGCTCATAACACCTCAAATCTCTTGATTTTCGTAACTCAACCCTAAACTACAACCTCATTCTCAATATCTCAACGTTCGATATCTCTAATACCAATTATCTACGCTAATTCACCACATTGTCTATATTTCCGTTTATAGCACAATTCTCAAAATTGCCACAATTTCCAAATATCACATTAATCCAACTACATTACAATCTCATCAATCCCTAATCATTCCTCAACTATTTCAACACAATTACCACCACCAATAACATCAAAATCAGCTCAAATATCAAGATCGAGGTTTAGAAATTACCCAAAGCTTGTGAGACGCACAACTCACGCCTCGATCTGATTCGTCCTTTGATTTCCAAGTATGTTGTTCTCCCTTTGATGAGGAACAACTTTCCTTCTTACCACAACAGCTGATTCGACCGAAAATGGGTGATTTGGAGGAGTGAGAAACTAGGTTTTCGGTGGAAATGGGTTTTGGAAGAGAGAGAAAGTGAAATTGCAGAGAAAACACGGGTTCCTTATATAGACTGGAGGTAGGAGATCGATCTGCCTCTTGATGAGATCGATCTGTGTTTGAAATTTGGGGACGATCTGGGCAATTTTATGCATAGGAGATCGATCTGTCGAGGGGTGAGATCGATCTCTTTATGGCTTTATGAGATCGATCTGCTCCTGAGGAGATCGATCTTCTCCCCAAACAGAAGCATTTGGAGATCGATCTCTTCCTCATGAGATCGATCCCTTCTCAAACAGATTCATAAGGAGATCGATCTCTTCCATTGGAGATCGATCTGCTCCTCAAATTTCTCATTCCTTATCATTTTTAACTCACCAGATCGATCTCTCCTTCTCCCAGATCGATCTGCTCCTTAAATTTCTCCTTCTTTGTCGTTTATAACTCACCAGATCGATCTCTCCTTCTCCCAGATCGATATGTCCTCATAGTTCTTGCTTATTTTACACACTTAACATAAAGATCTCCAATTATAATTCCCACAATTTACATAGCTTAATAAATTACACTTTAATTTATTATTACATCACTAAATATGTCTGAAATTCTCAGATCTCACATGAAGCTCTAGCTCACACCCATTTTAATCACTTTGACTATGTGCTGGAGTGTTAGCTCGCAGTTGTTTATATGCTTTTGATGTGTCGTGCTGGAGTTTAACTTGCACGATGGTTTTGAGAAAGTGCAGGAGCTTTGCTCGCACCTATTTTATTGAGTTGAGGTAAACCTGGGGGTTTAGGACCCAAGGGGATACCAGCCGACAGCCATTTGAATGGGCTGGGCCTTAACGATAAATCGTACCGCGCTGGAGCCTTGAGATGACTGTGTGTCACGCTGCTTGCTCGCCTAGTATATGAGACATGGTTCAGGATGAAAAGTCCATCGGAGTTGGAGTATGGACTTGGATCCACGGTCGTACGTAGTACAGTGTTGTTGTCCATTGGTGTACTATGTACCGTGCTGGGTGCACGTGAGTACGAGTATCGCGTAGATGACACACGACGTATCCTTACCGTGAGTATATGAGGAGATGAGGTTGATTGAGATGAGCCGGAGGGCAGGACTGACCCATCCCCCTTCAGGCGAAGTGATGCCCTGTGCACACCTGATCAGTGAGGCCTGGGATCACTAACTATAGCCATATGTCGTGGATATTTGATTGACGAAAATTCCATGCTTGTCTTAGAGATTCGAGAAACAGAGACAATCTCAGAAAAGAAAGAGATTTGCAGGAAAAAGTGATTTGAGAAAAGAAAGAGATTTTGTGTTTTTGATAAATCTCTGATTTCACATTTGTGCCGTGAGGGCACTATTTATGAGCATGTTTTAAATGGAAGCTTGATATATTTGATTTACACGAAAATGCTATTGAGAAAAATATGTTTAAATGCATTTTTCGTATGATATTTCCATTTATAATGAAAACACGATTTTGGTTTATACATGCATGGGCTATGTAGGTAGTACGATATCTACCTGCTAGCATTCATTTCCTTACTGAGCTGTGGTTTGTTCATCCCACTATTTTCCCCCTCCAGGTACTGAGAAGTAAGAGAGTGGTGGTCTCTAGATTTTTTGTATTGAACAACTCCCACAATTCCGCAAAGGTATAAGATTTGTATACACGAGTATTTTGTATCTAATTTATTATATCGCACAGGAATTGTAAACAGTATTATGAGGATGATATGTAAGCACATTGTATTTATACGACTGATTTTGTATATCTACACACATACCTAGGAGTGTGTATTAAAATTTTAAATCTTCCGCTGTAAATGTATGAATTTTAGTACATGTATCTTCTCACAGCCCAACCGTAGTAGACTAAGTATGGATAGAAGGGTTCCCAAAAGTGGGGTGTGACACTTCTGCTCTCTCAATAGGGTTCTGTGGAGCGTTCTCAGTCTGTGGCTCCACATGGCTCTCAAGCCTACCTCTACAGCCTCTAGTATGTGCCCTCGCCCCTCTACCTTTGCGTGTAACTGGCATAGTGCCTAACTTCCTGTATTAAAATCATTTATTAAGCTCAATCCATCACAATATACACAGTTATATCTAAACAAAAGCACAGTATTATGGGGATGTAACTTTTCCTACGTTTTAATACTGACTCGCATCAGGCCAATACAGCTCTGATACCAATCTCTGTCATGACCCAATTCTATTCCCTTTAACCGAAAATCACTGAAATTTTTTTCCAAATTTCTTTCCTTACTTGATCATCAACTAACTTACCACCACACTGTTGGGCTGTGAGTCAATAATAACCACCACTTACCATTCATTCACAATTTAATGAAACGATGTCATACATTCTAAGTTAATCTTTTACTTATACAAAATATGATTTCTGACATCTACATCCCCCAAAATTACATTTCAAATGACTACTGTGCTTTACATTTTTTAGATACAAAAAGAAATCACGGTGTATATACCTCTGAGTGATGGAGATGCAGCGGATGTCCAAAATACCACGCCTCAATCCTCACTGGGCTACTATGCACGCTCTGTAGGAGGGGGAAATAGAGAGGGATGAGCAACCACACGCTCAGTAAGACAATAATGCAAGCATGGTAGATAACATCTCTATCTATATGCAGATAGTGTTATGCATAAATCGTTTATAGTAGGAGCATGAGGAAGTAAAACTATGCCATATGAGTATACATATATATCATGTATCAAAATCATGTACATTGGCATATAAAACATGGTAAAAACATCATGTATAAATCATCTCATGCTCAATCTCATCTAAATTCAAAAAAAGGGTAATTCATTAAGAAACCTCCTTTTTAAACCCACATCATAAAGCTCTTTCTCAAACACATACAATCCCATCACAAACCATTTTCTCAATCACAAACATCATCATCGTTTCACAAATCAAGTCTACAAGGCTCGACCCCTCTCTCGGGTCTACCCTAGACAGTTACAGTCACACTTATAGATTAAAATCATGTGGTAGTAAGTAAATTAAGCGAGGAGATAGGTCACTATATCTCAACTGACTATGTTGGCCAATTATGTCACATATCATCCTAGACCACACAGATCCCGGTGTGCGGAGTATCATGCTGGCACGAAGGTGGGTTAGGTCTCCGCTAGACTTTCTCAAATCAAGTAACCACCACGCGGTACATCGTACTCCATGTGATATACACGGTACATCGTACTCCGTGGACCCATAACATGGTTGGGGGTGCCTGCCGTAGGTCTTATCTACCCTATACCAAGTGTAACCTCTATAGTCTCAAGTGCACGTGGGAGTACTCTCAATACCAGGTCCTAGCCCCTCATTGCCTTGCTCGCCCCTGTTGGGTTCCCTGATTCAGGTCCTAGCCCCTCACCCTCACCCCACTCAAGAGGTCTGTTAGGCCTGTTGGGTTCCCTGAATAGATTATGTCAGGTCCTAGCCCCTCACCCTCACCCCACTTAAGAGGTCTGTTAGGCTTGTTGGGTTCCCTAAACACCAATCTGTATCTCTCACCACGGCCTCATACATACCACAGTGTGAAAACCAGCGTGAGCTACGCTCTAGCGCGAACTCATGCATCAAAACCAATCACTTCGTACGAGCAATGCTTTAGTACGGCATTTATGCATAAAAATATGAAGAAACCACATACGAGCATAGCTCCAGTACGGTTATATGCATAAGAAAAACCACTCAAATCCACGTACGAGCGTAAGGTTTAGTACGATTTATAATACATTGTCACAATTCAAATCAAAGTGCGAGCTGACACGCCCAAAAGGTATATGTCCGCAAGTGCACGGGTCGTACAAGTAATAAAGGGATTTTGAGTCCCGAGTTATCATCCCTCAGAGAAGTTGACTAGCCTAATTAACTACCGGTTAATCTTACCCTAAGTATATTCTAGCAAATTATGAAATTAAGGTGGGTGATCTACTAAGCTAGAATTAAAAATACTGAAAGCAGTTAAATAATAAAAGCTATAAAATAAAGAAATTAAAACCAAGCAAAATTACTTACAGTGCTTAATGCAATTAAAATCAAAAACCTACAAAAGAAACTAAAACAGTTAAAACTAATTAACACAATTAAAATAAAATGTAATTATGAAAATTAACAAAGCAAGATAAAATAAACTAAATTTAACAAACCTAAAATGAAATTAAACTATTTAATCAAGATGCAATTTAAACTAACCTAAGATTTAATGAAATAAATTTACTCCTAATCTAATTCTAACTGAACACTTAATTAACTATCATCTGAATTAAAACTATGTTTTATACTACTATGCAAGAATACTAACATGTAATTTAATTAAAACTCTAAACTAAGCCTAATTGAAATTAAACTAGACTAACAATGGATGAAAATGAGTTAATTAACTAAAATGAACTAGCCAAACAAAGCCTTAGCAACTTTTAAAACATCAAAATCCCTCCATTCACTATTCATGATTCATTTTTTTTTTCATTTCCAGGTATGGTCTGTCCAGGCGTTACGGGTTGCTTGGCGTGCCCAACTGCTATCTGCCTTGCACTCTCACCAACTCTGCCTCGGTTTCATGCGCTTCCTTCTTCTCTGCCCATGCTTCTGGCTGCCAGACATGATCTACACGTTTTCATTCATCAACAAGTAAACAACTGCTCTCGGTTCTTGCATGTGTCTTGCTGTTTCCAGGTGAAATCTATTGCTTAGCGTGTCCAGCTCTCAGTTCTTGCATGTGTCCTGCTGCTCCTAGTGCCATCCTTGCTGCAGTACCGGTTCATCACCTGCTTCACGTTCATGCTTCTACTACTTTCAATCCTACTGGCAGCAAGTTGGTAACCTCGGGTTCAACTGGCGTTAACGGGTTGCTTCTGCACCATGATGCATCAACTACCGAACAACACATCAATCCATTTCTTGCTATGCTTAACTAAATGGATCAGTAAACATTGTTGGAGTACAAGTTACAGCAGCAAATGAAGAACAAAAGAAATCTTAAAATACTAAAACTATAAACTAAACCAAATGAAGAAGTTAAATAGTAATGAAATCATAAAACAGGGGAGAACAGAGGAAAGATTTTCTTCTTTGCTGTTCTTTGTCTATTGATGAGAGCAATCCAGCTGCTGCCTAAATACATATTTCACATACCATCCAACAACAATTAAGCCAACCAAGAAGACAAATGCAAGAGAAAACACAAAATGAATCAAGACATGAAAGTGGCGGGAACTTACTCTAAATGCAGAATTTAGAAAATGAATCCATGCAATGCAGAACAATGGCAACGGGAAAAAGAAACATGATGCAAAAATATGAATTGTAAGACTGAAACCGAGAGGAAATAAATAAAACCAGCAAAACAACACTTGAAGTTACACTCTCCAACTGTAGCTTCATCAACGTGAACAAACTATTATCATCGGCTTGCTCTTAATTCCAGCCCTTAATGCCATGGTTCCACATTGCATTTGATGTGGAACAATGCCTAACATTTGCCCACATCAAAGCACCAAATCCAAATGGTATAGATGAAGGAAGAGGTAAGGAACCGAATGCATAACAAAAGTAACCCGAGAGCTAACTAAAATAAACTGGTTTTTCAAATAGAAAAAGGAAACATAAGCAATGCATTTAGGAAAAACCGAGAGCTCCCTTGCTAAGTGAAAGCTATGTAAACTATATTGTTGACTGAAAAGAAAAACAGGAGTAATCACTTAAACAAAACCGAGAAGAACAAATGATGCTGATTTCCATTTAAGAGAAAAATTATCCAAGACTAGAAAATTGATAACATAAAAATGGAATGCAAATTTTTAAGTGAAGTTGGAAGCTAACGGAAGCCTAAAGAAAATAAGAAAGTAAATCTTGAAAATGTAATTTCTAAAACTATAACTACTCTAAGCTACCTTACATCCTCTTTCAATTGCCATCCTTTCCTATTTATAAACACATTAGGGGTAAAATGGTAATTTCTACATCCTTGATGTGTTGGCATTTTTTGGCCACTTATCTTCACACCATTGGCTCTTTGAAAAGATATTTCCATGTCATCGGTCTTCTTGTCCAATTGGATGTGCTAGGTGGCATGACTCGTGTTGTCTGCGTGGCTCAATATCGATTTTAGCCTAATTTCGGTCCATTTTCCATCGAAATATTCAAAATTCAACCGAATTTATTTTATCTGCAAACATGAGAATTTTAATTAAATAAAGGGGATAATTAACAAAATAAATTTGGGATTTAAATAATTAATTAGGAAATTAAGCACAAATAATTCTAAAAATATAGAATTATCACACCGCCAAACTTGAGCTTTTGCTTGTCCTCAAGCAAAACAAAATGATTATAGGAATGATAAGTATAAAACACAATAATTTCCCCAATATCATCATCAAAGAAAAAGTACAGACTATGAAATCAAAGACTTACAATTACAAGTCTAGCGCTTAGAATTATTCAATCATAAGTCCTAACCCAAATTGGACTCCTCGTGAGTTTGTGAAAAATGTCTAAGTCACTTCACAGTACATTATCCAGATCAGATTATGCAACACAGTGAATGCAAAGTCAATGACATGTGATCATTCCCATAAGTTTGCTTTTCACTTGTCTCTCCAATAATGTAGTCACACTTAACTAAAGATCATTAGGACTTCATTAGGCTTGTAATGTAAGGCTGGGGCTAAGGTATGATAAAGTCGATTTAGGTTTAATTACCCCTTAACATGCATTACTTCTAGTATCATAATGTAAGAGCTCAAATTTATTTCCCCCAAACTTATTTCTTTTATTCTATTTTTGCATTTTTCTTCTTTCTTCTTTTCTTTTTCTTTTTCTTTCATCAATTTTTTTAGAACTCCTTCACTATCACTTAATACCCATATAGCTCACAATATATCCAATGACTTTTCATGCTTTCGGGGTAAAGGATAGGAAAAAATATTTAAGCTAAGGGAACAAAAATAAGCAGGTGTATTTACAGAGAAAAGCTTATTTGGCACAGATGGGTGACTAGAGGTAGAATATGTACAAGGATAGCTATGACGGCTCAAACGATCCAAAGATGGCCTAAATCATCTCCCTAATTAAGTGTGATCTAATATTTCACCTCGAGATTAGATCAAACAAATTCTAGAATATGATGCACAAAATCAACTGAACAAATGCAATCCTATGTACACATAAGCTTTCTCTAAATAAATATACCGATTCATGACATGACATGTGCATAAGATGAGGCAATCACAATCAGAATTAAGACAAATTCAAGAATTCAACTTCATGCTTTTCCTATAATCATGCTTCTCAGTCAATCAAAGTCAAACTAAATCATGGGGTCATATCATCGAAATATGGGAAAACTACATACTAGGCACTCAATCATCCCAAAATCAAACAATTTAAGTTCATATTATCGAAAAAATTTTGAAAATTCCTTCTCAGATTTTCAAAAAATATTTGAAAATTTTTCCAATTTTTCACAAAATAGCTCAAGTGATATCCCCGCCCCCAAACTCAAAGTGCATAGTGTCCTCAGTGTGCAGATAATATAAGAATTTAAGCTCAAGAACAGAGTACTCCCCTTTCTGATGATGATGAACAACTGAAGCTTGATTGAAAAGATAATTCTAGAAAAGCAATCTGCAAAATAAATAAATAAAGAAACAACAGAAAAGAAAAGAATAGTACAAAAAAGAAAAATGAAGCTAAGTAACAGGATCAGAAGTAGGTAGGTCAGCTAAAGTGGTCACAGAATGCTGACGATCAAACCCTCCCCCAAAATAGTGTTTCAGTCTGCTTCCATTAACATTAAAGGGTTGATTCAAGGTCTCATCCATAATTTCAATGGCTTCATGAGGGAATACTTGTGTAATGGTGAAGGGACCTGACCACATAGACTTAAGCTTTCCTAGAAACAACTTCAAGCGTGAATTAAACAATAGAACTTGCTAGCCTAGCTCAAAGTGTCTCTCCTTAATTTTCTTATCATGCCATCGCTTAGTCTTTTCCTTATAGAGCTTGGCATTCTCATATGCATGTAACCTGAATTTGTCTAACTGATTGAGCTGTAGCAGCCTCTTCTCCCCTGCTGCCTCTAAGTTGAAATTCAGGTTCTTAAGGGCCTAGTAGGCCTTGTGCTCTAGCTCTACTGTTAGATGACAAGCTTTACCATAAACAAGTTGATAAGGGGACATTCCTAAAGGTGTTTTGAAGGCTGTCCTATAGGCCCAAAGTGCATCATCTAACCTAATGGACCAATCCTTCCCACTTGGGTTCACTGTTTTCTCCAATATCCCCTTAATTTCCCTATTGGACAACTCTACTTGGCCATTCGTCTACGGGTGATAAGCAGTGGCTACCTTATGTTTGACCCCATATTTCTTTAACAACCCATCAAAAATTCAATTGCAAAAGTGGGATCCTCCATCACTAATGATAGCCCTAGGTGTGCCAAATCATGTGAAAATATTCTTCTTTAAAAACGTTACTACTACCTTGGCATCATTAGTTGGTAAAGCCATCGCTTCAACCCATTTCGACACATAGTCCATAGCCACTAAAATATAGAGATTGCCATATGAAGGAACAAATGGTCCTATGGAATCAATACCCCAAACATCAAAGAGTTCTACTTCTAAAATATTAGTCAGAGGCATCTCATTTCTTTTGGAAATATTACCTACCCTCTGACATCTATCACATTTCAGCACAAAGTAGTGGGCATCCTTAAATAACATGGGCCAGTAATATCCAGATTGCAAAACCTTGGCCATTGTCCTCTCTCCTCCAAAGTGCCCTCCATAATCAGAAGAGTGACAATGTCTAAGTATATCCTCTACTTCTTCCATGGAACACACCGTCTCATAATCTTATCTTTACATTGCTTGTACAGGAAGGGTTCATCCCAAACATAATACTTGACATCACTCAAAAACTTTTTCTTTTGCTGGGCAGTCAAATCAGGTGGCATCACATTGCTCACCAGATAATTTACAAAATCAGCGTACCAGGGCAATCTAGAGTGCCCGAAAGTAAATAGCTGCTCATCAGGAAAAGACTCATTAATAGCTGTACCATCTTCTTTAAGTCCACTCTCTAATCTAGATAAATGGTCAGCAACCTGATTCTCCGTACCTTTCCTGTCCCTAATCTCCAAGTCAACTCCTGTAGTAGGAGAATCCATCTAATCAGCCTCGGCTTTGCATCCTTCTTGGAGACTAAGTACTTAATGGCAGCATGATCAATAAAAACTATTACCTTAGTACCAATGAGATAGGAGCGAAACTTATCAAAAGCAAATACTACGGCTAACAACTCCTTCTCGGTAGTAGCATAGTTTAACTGGGCCTCATTCAGAGTTTTGCTTGCATAGTAGATAGCATAAAAGACTCTTCCTTTTCTTTGCCCTAGTACAGCCCCAACAGTATAATCACTTGCTTCACACATAAGCTCAAAGGGTAAACTTCAATCTGGAGCTATGATTACAGGGGCTGTAACTAATTTCTCCTTCAAAGTCTTAAATGCTCCTAAGCATTGTTCATCAAAGCAAAATGTAGTGTCTTTTTCCAGGAGATTACATAAAGGCTTAAATATCTGAGAAAAATCCTTAATGAACCTTCTGTAAAATCCTGCATGGCCCAAGAAACTTCTGATTCCTTTGACAGATGTAGGGGAGGTAACTTCTCAATGATTTCCACCTTAGCTTTATCCACTTCTATCCCCCCAATAGAAATTTTATGCCCAAGCACTATACCTTCTTTCACCATAAAGTGGCATTTCTCCCAATTAAGCACTAAATTCGTTTCTTCACACCTTCTCAATACTAATGCCAAATTAAGCAGACATAAATCAAAGCTATCCCCAAATACTGAGAAACCGTCCATGAAAACCTCAAGAAAATCCTCCACCATATCATGAAATATGGCCATCATGCACCGCTAGAATGTAGCAGGTGCATTGCATAGGCCAAAAGACATTCTTATAAAAGCAAAAGTCCTATAGGGACAGGTGAAGGTAGTCTTTTCTTGGTCTTCTGGGGCTATAGCTATTTGATTGTACCCAGAATATCCGTCCAATAGACAATAAAATTTGTGACCAGCTAATCGATCTAACTTTTGGTCAATGAAGGGCATGGGGAAGTGGTCTTTCCTAGTGGCCTTATTGAGTTTCCTATATTCTATACATAATCCTCAACCAATAACAGTCCTAGTGGGGATGAGCTCATTATTTTCATTCTCGATCACTGTCATCCCTCCCTTCTTAGGGACACATTGTATTGGGCTCACCCAGGCACTGTCAGAAATGGGATAGATGATCCCTGCATCTAACCACTTAATGATCTCCTTCTTGACAACTTTTTTCATTATAGGGTTCAATCGACGATGGTACTATATGGATGACCTATACCCTTCCTCCAATAATATCTTATGCATACAAATAGAGGGACTAATACCCTTAAGGTCAGAGATAGACCAGCCTATAGCCTTCTGATGCTCTCTCCAAACTTGTAGTAATTTTGCTTCCTGATCATTGGAGAGAGCAGCAGATACTATTACTGGTCGTGTGGAGGACTCACCTAAGTAAGCATACCTAAGGTGTGAGGGTAAAGGTTTTAGCTCTCATGCTGGAGGATCACTGGTGGATGGAAATATATTTGAAGCTGGAATAGATGAAGGGTCTAATGTCTCAAACTGGGCAATTTCCTCAAAAGGAATGACCTCTAATAATTGTAAAGTCTCGTAGACCTCATCATCATCTTCACTATAATCTCTAAGATCAATAGATTTTACTAAGGAGGCTTCTAAAGGGTTTAAAGGATGTGCCTTAGAAAACTCCTCAGTAATGTCCTTATCTACTAAATCCATCCTAAAGCAATCATGAGAGTCATCAGGAAACCTTAGAGATTTGAACACATTAAACTTGACTTCCTGATCTTGAACTCTCATTGTTAATTCTCCCTTTTGTACATCTATTAAAGTTCTACCAGTCGCTAGGAATGGCCTGCCTAGTATAATTGGGACTTCCCTATCTTCCTCCATGTCCAACACGATAAAATCAGCAGGAAAAATAAACTTGTCCACTTTTACTAAGACATCCTCAATGACCCCCTTCGGATATTTAATTGATCGATCAGCCAACTGGAGGGTCACTATGGTGGGCTTGGCATCCCATATTCCTAACTTCTGATAGATAGATAGATAATGGCATCAAATTTATAGTAGCTCCTCAATCACACAGGGCTCTACCAAAGAATAAATTGCCAATAGTGCATGGTATGGTAAAACTCTCGGGATCCTTGAGCTTGGGGGGTAATCTCCTCTGGATAATGGTGCTACATTCCTCCGTTAAGATCACCGTCTCGTAATCTTCTAGTCTTCTTTTCCTAGAGAGGATGTCCTTCATAAACTTCACATAGCTTGGTATTTTCTCTAAGGCATCTGCGAAGGGAATGTTGATATGAAGTTTCTTAAAAACCTCAAGGAATTTTACAAAGTGCTGGTCCAGTTTTTTATTTTGAAATCACTGAGGAAAAGGGACTGGTAGTCTAATAGGAGGAGATGTAGTGGAAACTTTTGTAGCATCAGAGGATAAAGGAGGTTGTGACAAAGAAACAGGTAGAGATGGAGAAATGCCTGGCTTCGTTTCCTTAGCAGCTTGATCTTTTGATTCTTGCTCTTTCTGAGCTGCTTCACTAGAACCTATGGGTTTTTCAACTGGGGGTTGGTCAGGTCTGGACTTTACTGGTGGAGTTACTAGCTCTCTGCCACTCCTAAAGGTGATGGCTTTCAGATGTTCCTTCCCCTCCCTTTGCCTAATAGGATTGGCTTCAGTGTTGGAAGGGTCTCTTGAGGACGTTGACTAAGAGCGTTTGCTATTTGTCCTACCTGAACCTCTAGGTTCTTAATTGAAGCTGCTTGATTTTGCAAGATTTTTGTGAACATTTCCTCAAGCGAGGGTTTCTTATAAGCTGCTGATAAATGCAGGGGTTGTGGTGGTGGTGGTTGATGGAAGTGGGATGGATGGGAATGAGTAGGATAAGGATATGGATACTTATGTGGTGGGTGGTGATGAAATTGATGCTGAACCGATGGAGCTTGAAAACCTGGGGGTCCTATTGGTCTAGAATTAGAAGCTTGCCCTTGGTTCTGGCTCCAAGAAAAGTTAGGATGGTTCCTCCACCCTAGATTATAGGTGTTTGAAAAAGGGTTGTTCTGTTGCTTAGAGGCAACGTACTGAACCGATTCTAGGTTAAGTGGACACCTATCCACAGCGTGGGTACCACTACACAGATCACACGAGAGAAAAGGACTTTAGACAGAAAACACAGGGTTAGCATTGTTGGAAGGATTAGGTTGGGTATTGAGAGACTCCACCTTTTTTGTAAGATTGGCGATTTGAGATGTCAAGGTGGACAGGGTGTCGAGCTCATATATACCCATCGATTTCTTTAGCAATTGCCTTTCCGAGGACCATTGATAGTTGTTAGCCGCCATCTTATCTAGCAGCTCATAAGCCTCCTCCTCTATTTCGCACATCAAGGCTCCACCCGAAGCAGCGTCCACTATGGTCTTATTTTGGCTTGTAAGTCCATTATAGAAGGTCTGGACTTGTAGCCATAGAGGTAAGCCGTGGTGAGGGCACTTCCTAAGAAGCTCCTTATATCGTTCCCATGCCTCGTAAAGGGATTCAGAGTCGTACTGGGCAAATGAGGATATATAGCTACGGAGTCTGGCCATTTTAGAGGGAGGTCAACCAGTGTCTCGCCCTATCCCTAAGTAAGAAGGGGAATAATCTGAGTCTAAGCGTATTATCCGATAATCCATTGTGTTTGAACGTATTGCACAAGTCCAGGAATTACCCAAGGTGAGCATGTGGGTCATCGTGCAGAAGCCCACTGAACTGTACAGAGGTCTAGATCATCTGGAGGATGGAAGGCTTAATTTCAAAATTATTAGCAGGGATAGCTGATGGCCTAATGCCGGTATAATATCCTTCGACCGTCGGCACCGTATAATCTCCAACGGTCCTACTTTCCCTATTCTTTGTCATCGTGTTTTGCTGCGGAGCTGTAAATTTCCTAGAATCCTTTTGAATTTTCCTAAGAGTTCGTTCGATTTCAGGATCTAGAGGAAAGCAATCAAACCCCTTGCTCTACGCATGTAAACATCAGACAGTCCTTAGAAAATTTTTTAAGTTTTTTAATTTTTCAAAAAATTTTTTTATTTTAATTAATTATGAGAAAATTAACTAAACTAAACTAAGGATCTAAATATTTACAAGCTAAATATTTACAGGCTAGAATTACACCTAAGTATAGTTTCACCGATATTAATTAATGACTAATTAAAACCCCCCGGCAACGGTGCCAAAAACTTGACACGCCAAAAAGGTATATGTCCGTAAGTGCACGGGTCGTACAAGTAATAATGGGATTTTGATTCTCGAGTTATCGTCCCTCAGAGAAGTTGACTAGCCTAATTAACTACCGGTTAATCTTACCCTAAGTATATTCTAGCAAATTATGAAATTAAGGTGGGTGATCTACTAAGCTAGAATTAAAAATACTGAAAGCAATAAAATAATAAAAGCTATAAAATAAAGAAATTAAAACCGAGCAAAATTACTTACAGTGCTTAACGCAATTAAAATAAAAAACCTACAAAAGAAATTAAAACAGTTAAAACTAATTAACGCAATTAAATAAAATGCAATTATGAAAATTAACAAAGCAAGATAAATTAAACTAAATTTAATAAACCTAAAATGCAATTAAACTACTTAATCAAGATGCAATTTAAACTAACCTAAGATTTAATGAAATAAATTTACTCCTAATCTAATTTAAATGAACACTTAATTAACTATCATCCTAATTAAAACTAAGTTTTATACTACTATGCAAGAACACTAACATGCAATTTAATTAAAACTCTAAACTAAGCCTAACAAATTAAATTGAAATTAAACTAGACTAACAATGGATGAAAATGAGTTAATTAACTAAAATGAACTAACTAAACAAAGCCTTAGCAAATTTTAAATCATCCAAATCCCTCCATTCACTATTCATGCTTCATTTTTTCTTTTCTTTTTTTCATTTCTAGGTATGGTCTGTCTAGGCGTTACGGGCTGCTTGGCGTGCCCAGCTGCTGTCTGCTCTGCACTCTCACCAACTCTGCCTCGGTTTCATGCGCTTCCTTCTTCTCTGCCCATGCTTCTAGCTGCCAGACATGATCTACATGTTTTCATTCATCAACAGGTAAACAACTGCTCCCGGTTCTTGCATGTGTCCTATTGGTTCCAGGTGAAATATGCTACTTGGCGTGTCCAGCTCTCGGTTCTTGCATGTGTCCTGATGATCCTAGTGCCATCCTTGCTGTAGCACCGGTTCATCACCTGCTTCATGTTCATGCTTCTGCAACTTTCAATCCTGCTGGCAGCAAGTTGGTAACCTCGGGTTCAGTTGGCGTTAACGAGTTGCTTCTGTACCATGATGCATCAACTACCGAACAGCACATCAATCCATTTCCTGGTATGCTCAACTAAATGGATCAACAAACATTATTGGAGTGCAGGTTACAGTAGTAAATGAAGAACAATAGAAAGCTTAAAATACTAAAACTATAAACTAAACCAAATGAAGAAGTTAAACAGTAATGAAATCATAAAGCAGGGGAGAACAGAGGAAAGATTTTCTTCTTTGCTGTTCTTTGTCTACTGATGAGAGCAGTCCAGCTGCTGCCTAAATACATATTTCACATATCATTCAACAACAATTAAGCCAACCAAGAAGACAAATGCAAGAGAAAACACAAAATGAATCAAGACATGAAAGTGGCGGGAACTTACTCTAAATGCAGAATTTAGAAAATGAATCCATGCAATGCAGAACAATGGCAACGGGAAAAAGAAACATGATGCAAAAATATAAATTGCAAGATTGAAACCGAGAGGAAATAAATAAAACTAGCAAAACAACTCTTGAAGTTACACTCTCCAACCATAGATTCATCAACATGAACAAACTATTATCATCGGCTTGCTCTTAATTCCAGCCCTTAATGCCATGGTTCCACATTGCATTTGATGTGGAACAATGCCTAACATTTGCCCACATCAAAGCACCAAATCCAAATGGTATAGATGAAGGAAGAGCTAAGGAACCAAATGCATAACAAAAGCAACCCGAGAGCTAACTAAAATAAACTGGTTTTTCAAATAGAAAAAGGAAACATAGGCAATGCATTTAGGAAAAACCGAGAGCTCCCTTGCAAAGTGAAAGCTATGTAAACTATATTGTGGAGTGAAAAGAAAAACAGGAGTAATCACTTAAACAAAATCGAGAAGAACAAATGATGTTGATTTCCATTTAAGAGAAAAATTATCCAAGACTAGAAAATTGATAACATAAAAATGGAATGCAAATTTTTAAGTGAAGTTGGAAGCTAACGGAAGCCTAAGGAAAATAAGAAAGTAAATATTGAAAATGTAATTTCTAAAACTAAAACTACTCTAAGCTACCTTACATCCTCTTTCAATTGCCATCCTTTCCTATTTATAAACACATTAGGGGTAAAATCGTAATTTCCACATTCTTGATGAGTTGGCATTTTTTTGCCACTTGTCTTCACACCATTGGGTCCTTGAAAAGATATTTCCATGTCATCAGTCTTCTTGTCCAATTGGATGTGCTAGGTGGCATGACGCGTGTTGTCCACGTGGCTCAATCTCGATTTTAGCCCAATTTCGGTCTATTTTCTACCGAAATATTAAAAATTCATCTGGATTTAATTTATCTGCAAACATGAGAATTTTAATTAAATAAAGGGGATAATTAACAAAATAAATTGGCGATTTAAAAATTAATTAGGAAATTAAGCACAAATAATTATAAAAATATAGAATTATCACGAGCTAAGCTCCTGCACTTTTCACACAAGTGAAAATATCGAAATCCAGCGCGAGCGAGGCTCTAGCGTGATTTATGTCATACAAATATGATGGGTGGCTCATACACAATCAAAGAATCCCAGTAACCGAGTTTAGCACTTCATAAATGGTTTTTTCCACAACATCAATAAAACACTAGCCGACCCATCTACAAGCTTGCTTAAAACGAAGCAATTACGTTTTGTAAAACATCAAAACATTAGATTTATGCAATTATTAGCCTTACTATCCCATTTCATAGAATCCACTTCAAAACCAAAATCACGCATATACTTATCATCATTCATGAATGCCATCAATCATTTACTTGAGCAACAATGCATTTCATAAAACACCCAATATTCACCAACAAGTTCAAAGTACGAGCAGCTACCTCTATATACTCACAAAATTCCCTTGCCTGGAATCGTGATGCGTGATTCCACTTCCTTAAAGCTGCTTACTCGTACAGCTCGATTCGTTTCCAACGGCTCTCCGAAACTGCACCAACATTGTATTTCACATTATATTTGATCCATATAACAGGACATCGTGCATTCACTATAGTCGATTTGACCTATAGTTTTTATTAATGTTCATAAGGTCTCGTTTCATTTCTTGAGTCTATGGATTCCTTTTAGGCCTATTAGCTCATTCCAAATCGATATTAAATCGATATTAAGCTCATAGTATTCATATTTCATTGATATCCTCACTATGGCATTTTATCAAGCATCTCATATACCCAACTTCATGTCTTCTCTAAACTCACAATATAACTGCACATAACCATTCCAAATCACCCACATTTCTTAAATAACAGCTTATCATAACCCATAAATCACCAACTCACCCAATCTACACTTTCTCACACTAGGTTTAATCATTTTCTAGGTTACATTAGTTTCTAACACAACCTAGGTGTTTCCAACCGTTCATACTCATGCCAAACCACTCCAAAATCATTTAAATAGACAATGTACCAGAGTTGGAGTGTTAGAATCTTACCAAATCCAATTTCTCTTCTTGATCCAAATGTCAATTCCCTTAGCTCCTTCAATACCAACAATGGGATTTTGGGTTCCAACTATGTTGTTCTCTTCCTCAAGATGAACAACTTAGTGTCTAATGGCCTCCCTTAAAATCTTACTGGAAATGGCTGATTTTAGAGAGAGAAAGTTAAGTTTTTGGGTTAAAAATGGTAGGTTGATGTTTTTTTCAAAATTTTTAGATTTTCAGCACTCCTTTTATAGAAATAGTTTAAGGAGATCGATCTGCACCAAGAGGAGATCGATCTGGTCCCTTTAAATCCCTCTTTTTCACGGTAATTTAAGCATGAGATCGATCTGTCAAAGCTTGAGATCGATCTGCTCCCAAACAGAGAGCTAAGGAGATCGATCTGTATGCTTGAGGATCGATCTTTTCATTACAGAATGGTTAGAAGATCGATCTGGCCCCATTGGAGATCGATATGCTCTATTCCATTGCCCAAATAAAAGCATTATGGCTCTTCCAGATCAATCTCTCATCCTATGAGATCGATCTGGCCTTCATACTTTTCAGATTTTCTGCAGTTTTCCTGCTGCAACTCACACCTAAATGTCCTTAATTTGCTACCATAGCCATTTTCTCATCCATCCACCTTTATGACTTGAAAATGACATCTATTCATACCTTATGCACATTGAAACTTGTGCGCATTCATTGTATATCAAAAGGTATACTATATAAAACCAAATGGAAGCATTTTTATTCATGCAACTTCCTTCCACTTACCACACTACTCATTTTGAGTTCCATTCACTTTCATCACTTATAAGAACTCATTCCTTCATCTTCATACACAATGAAACTTGTATGTATATTACAAATCATATTACACATATGTACATTGAATCCATGGACTTACATCAATCATACTTTACATTACAAGTCCATTCACATTTATTGATCCAATTACACACGTCACAACCATACATATACAGGGTCTCACAGTCTCAGTACCATCTATCCTTTCCACAGGACCTGATGGAGCACACTCAACATCAGTTTCAATCTCAGTATCATTTATGAGTCTCATATGAAAACTCTGCATGATTCTCAGGCCTACCTCTGCGGCCTCTAGCCCGTGATCTAAAGCCTCACGTAAACCAACATTAAGTCTTAACTTCATTAGGTATACTTAGTCTACAACCAGACAACCACATACATTTGGGATGTAATCTTATCCTTATTATTGACACTGATAGTACTAGACAACCTTCGCTCTGATACCACCTTAAACTGTAACGACCCTTGACCTTTAAAAATTTGAGGGATTTTTTTTTTGTAACTTGAATTTTTCACTTATTCCTTTATTCACTTTGGTTGTTTTCCTATTCAGTGTCAATTCATTTTCTTACTTCTTTAATCGTAATTATATTTAAGTTTCACATTTAGATTTATATGGCCGATAGAAATTTCGGCAGCATAACGGCTTACATATAAGCCTACCCACCTACAAACCAATTGTTTTTAACAATCCTATATATCCACAACTACTAAACATGCTTTCCAAGTCATATCATCAAATCATTCTACATATTCCAAAACACATCTAGTTACTCCTAAAAATCAATCCTTAAAAATATTTCATTTCATTTATCCTTATATAGATTACATCCCGACACATTACTTTTAATAGATGTCTATGCATACAAATGGTCTGGTAAAGAGATAAAAATGTATACCTCACGCGTATACAAAAGGTAGTCTAGGGAAACTCGTATCCACTAGCCTACATCGTATACTCAGCAATTATCAACTGTAGTTTCACTGCAACAGATTTGAGAGGTGAAGGGGTGAGCTTTCAGGAAAAAAGTCTAGTAAGAAAATACATTTAAAGTAGGCGTGATATGTAAAAGCATACAAGAAATCATTCATGAACAAACTTTGCTTCAAAAAAACTAATCATAAGTTTCTTTTAGAAACTAATATTTAGAAGATATGTAAAACTTTCACTATGTGTGTAGTCATCATAGGAAAATATTAAGCATAGGTTCTTTAAATCAAATAGCATGCTTAAACCATTTCATAAAATCTTAATCGTTCATAGATAATTTCATAAAATCCTCGTCATTCATAAATGTTTCGTAAAACATAAATCATTCTTAAACATTTCATCATAAATCATGATTATTCGTAGACATTTCATTAAAATCTCATAAAAACATAGTCATTCATCATCATCATCATCATAAACATATTTATAATCATAATCATAATCGTGGAGACTAGGCTATAACTAAGTCATGCGATACGTGTCATTCTCCGTAGAGAGTCATCATACCTAGGGCCATGGTAAGGGGGGCTGTAGACTGGATCAAGGTCGTACAACACTTTCGTAAAACATGGGTAGTATCTATCTTTTGTACTTTCTCTAGCACCTAGCTAGGGCACAGGCACCAAAGGCACTCTCCGTTTGGGAAACATTCATGCGTGCTGCGCGGCCACGAGATACTACCAAAACATCATCATCATTAACCACAAGTACCGAGACATCTACCACATAGGTAGAGTCAAGCGCTACAGGGGCCTTATGTACCGGCACTTAAGTGGTGGAGTCGGAGCACCATAAGAAGTAACCATGCTTGAAGCCAATAGTCTCAAAAATTAGTTTTCCTTCTCTTAAATACTTTTGAAAATGTCAAAAGTTTCTTCCAAAGCATAAATATGGGATTACAACCCATCATAAAACTTCCATGCATTTTCATACTTCAGAAAAATCATTACATAAACATAAATGTACTTGGTGAACATTTCATAAACGAAATCATGACACTTTTTGATTTTTCGTCAAACTAAGCTTTAAACTGGACTTTTCGGTATAATATTTAACAACTATCAACCTTAAAACAACCCACATTACATCCTAAACTCATCAAGTTAAGGCTGGCTGAAACCCTTGAGCATTCTAAAATCATTTCCATCAATTTCATTCAACAACAAAATCCATAAAAAATCATAAATCAAGAACATTGTTCATAATCTTCATCATTCATAAATTTTCTCTTACCTTTGACCCAAGAAAATCACTCCAATAAATCTTCAAATCAGACTTAAACTGAAAATCATCAAGTTTACAACTTATATACACTCAAAAACACAAGAAAAATCAACTACATTCATAAAATATCCAAGCTTTCACTTACCCATCAATAGGGATGTTCTGACCTTCGAAATTCTCTCTAACTTTTCACTAGGCAAATGAACTCCTTTAGGGCTAAATTTGTTCTATGTTGTATAGGACTCATAGGAGACGATTTTGGCCTTCTTGGCTATTGCCTGAATCTTGTCGGAAGCCCTCAAAACAAATTGCACAATGAGGAGTGAATAGTAACATTTCAAGAGAGGAAGGGGAAAGAAGACAAAGCTGGTTCTCTCAATTTGTGAGATCTGAGAATTTCAGACATATTTTAATGATGTAATAAGAATTTGAAGTGTAATTTATTGAGCTAAGTGAATTGTGGGAATTATAATTGGAGATTTATATGTTAAGTGTGTAAAATGAGCATGAAGTATGAGGACAGATCGATCTGGGAGAAGGAGAGATCGATCTGGTGAGTTAAAAATGGCGAGGAAGGGGGAATTTGAGGAGCAGATCGATCTCCAATGGAAGAGGATCGATCTCCTTATGAATCTGTTTGAGAGAAGATCGATCTCATGAGGAAGAGATCGATCTCCAAATGATTCTGTTTGGGGAGAAGATCGATCTCCTCAGGAGCAGATCGATCTCATAAAGCCATAAAGAGATCGATCTCACCCCTCGACAGATCGATCTCCTAGGCATAAAATTGCCCAGATCGTCCCCAAAATTCAAACACAGATCGATCTCATCAAGAGGCAGATCGATCTTCTACCTCCAGTCTATATAAGGAACCCGTGTTTTCACTGCAATTTCACTTTCTCTCTCTTCCAAAACCCATTTCCACCGAAAACCTAGTTTCTCACTCCTCCAAATCACCCATTTCTGGCCGAATCAGCTGTTGTGGTAAGAAGGAAAGTTGTTCCTCATCAAAGGGAGAACAACATACTTGGAAATCGAAGGACGAATCGGATCGAGGCGTGAGTTGTGCGTCTCACAAGCTTTGGGTAATTTCTAAACCTCGATCTTGATATTTGAGCTGATTTTGATGTTATTGGTGGTTGTAATTGTGTTGAAATAGTTGAGAAATGATTAGGGATTGATGAATTACAATGTGGTTGGAGGAATGTAGGTATTTGGTAATTTTGAGAATTTGAGCTATAAATGGAAATATAGACAATGTGGAGAATTAGCCTAGATAATTGGCATGAGGAATGTAGGACATTGAGATATTGAGAATGAGGTTGTAGTTTAGGGTTGAGCTACGAGAATCGAGAGATTTGAGGAGTTATGAGCAATTATGCTCGATTTTGAGAATTGAGGTTTATGTGATGTTGAGTATTGATGTTTTAACATCGTTTGGACAGCTCGGGAGTTCCAGAGTCGAATGCGAGGCTAGTCCGTGATACGGGGGAACGATTGCACTATACGAGGTGCAAAGAGGTAAGGGAAATCTAAACCATTTGTGTATGTGATTTGTGAACTGTTATAGCATGATTTATGGTTTATAAAACAAGCATGTTGAGTGTTTTGTGTTGAGATTAAATTGCACACGATTTTATAGCCGGTTGGAGCCCAAAGTTTTTATGAGTTTATAACTGGGCTCTACGTTAAGGCAGTATTGAGATTTGAGACATGTGTGCGTGTGCTTTGCCGGTTGGAACTCGGTTTTATTACGTTTTGTGTTGAGTACAAAAGGATTTCAAATGAGTTTTATGAGAGAAAAACCATTACGAGTTCTACGTGAAGGCAAACCCGTCTTATGTGATAAGACTTAGGTGTGTAGTTGTGAGTACACATCGGGCATTGCTCTGGTAGCATGTAAGCCCGATTTCTTCTCCGTTCTGGTAACGTGAGAATGACCTATTCTGTGGCTATGCCACGTATACTTGGTGGCTGTGCCACGTTGAGAAACCCCATTAGTGGCTGTGCCACGTTATACCCCATTGGTGGCTGTGCCACGTTGAGAAACCCCCTTAGTGGCTGTGCCACGTTATACCCCCTTGGTGGCTGTGCCACGTTATATCCCATTGGTGGCGGTGCCACGTTGAGAAACCCTATTCTGTGGCTATGCCACGCGAGAAATTAAATCAGTGGCTTTGCCACGTGTGTTTTGTGGCTATGCCACATGAGAATTTAAATCAGTGGCTTTGCCACGCGTGTTTAGTGGCTGTGCCACGTGCATTATTTTTACTGTGATTTTATCACGTATTTGAGAAAGCGTTTATCGCGTTGTTTTCACATGCTTTGTTAATGCTCTAGAGTGAGCCTTTTACTTCATGTTTTCACATGACTTGACACATGAGAGTGTCGTTTTGAGTACTTTCATGCTATGGTTTTCAAATGAGTTTCACATACAAACAAACATTTTGTGATGTGCATTTTGGTTTATGAACTGAGTTCCTTACCCCCTTTACTGAGCGATTTAGAAGCTCACCCTATTTTTCTTTCCCCCCAGAGTTCTTCAAGTGAATAAGGACTTCCCTGCGACGTACGGAGTAGTGGCTAGTGGAGGATTCGAGCTCCAGGCCATATATATTGTATCTTGAGGTATATTTTATCTTTTCATGTACCCAGACTATTATTGTAATTACAGACACTTGATGTATGACATTATATGGGATGTATTAGGATTAATTAACTTGGAATTGAGTAATGTATATGATTCAATATACACTATATTATGATGAGATCCTGAGGCATGATAATTATGATGATGTATTACACTGCACAGGAATGCACCTTTAATTGTGAGTTAATGAGTAAAAAGTTTTAAATTTGCCCTATTTTCCGCATTTTCGGGGCGTGACAGAGTTTTCTTAGTATCAGAGCTTAGGGTGTCTAGTACTGTCAGTGTCGGTTAAGTGAAATAGAATACATCCCAAGTGTCTGTAATAGTCTGGTCATGAACTGAAATTGAGGATTGAGATTTCAATCAATTTTGATATGTACGCGCAGGAGACGAGTTGAGATAGAGAATGAGTAAACGACGAGGTCGTTCGAGGAGGCAGGCAGAGTTCCCTCCGCCACCTGTCCCACAACCAGAGAGTCCTAACTCTCGATTTAATCGGATTGAGACCGATGTGAGGCAAGATTTTGAGCAGATGGCAGCGTTGTTCGCGCAACACTTTGGAGTTAATGCCTCGGATACTACCCCTACACCACCACAAGGACCTCCCATGCCCCCAGTGCCTCCCGTCACCCAGCCTGCAGATAGAAGTATGGTCTGACTAAGGGATTTTCTGAAGATGAATCCACCCGCATTTAAGGGAAAGAAGGATCCTACGGAGGCTGAGGAGTGGTTGACGGAATTGAGAATTATATTTGATATCCTGGGGTGCACAGATGCTGAGAGGGTCAGTATGAGTGCCTATATGCTGAAGGGGAGAGCTCGAGATTGGTGGGGTACTACCCAGGGTATTTTGATGTCCCACCATGGTGTGATTGGTTGGGAAGAGTTTCAGACAGCTTTTAGGACCCAATATGTACCACGAGCCGCCCAGAGAAAGAAACAGGCTGAGTTTTTGAGTTTGGTACAGGGTGACATGTCTGTGGATGACTATGAGAGCCAATTCACAGCGCTATTGAGATATGACCCAGAGACCTTCAAGAGTGAAGACCTCCGCACAGAGAAGTTTGTGTATGGGTTGAAGCCCGTCATCAGAGATAGATTGATAGGGCTATGCATTACTGAGTTTGGAGATGCTCTGAGATGAGCACAAGAGATTGAAAGAGGGATTGAGATGGTACAATCCCAGAATGAGCTCAGAGCGGTGAATAGAGATAAGGGCAAGAGGCCAGTACTTTTCCAAACAGAGGCTGGGAGAGGTTCCTTCAGAAGAGGGAGGATTGAGGTGCAGAAGGACAGATTGGAGAGACCCAGAGCCTATCCTATTATCAAGGAGACCCCTCGATATGTCAGGTCGGAGATAAGGGTTTATAGAGATTGTGGCCGATCGCATGAGGGAAGATGTACTGGGTCAATCCATGGATGTTTTAGATGTGGTGACATGGGTCATAGAGTGAAGGACTGTCTCCAACCTCAGATACCACATGCTCCGGAGCCCACTAGACAACAGCCTCAGAGAGTGGATCCTCGGAGACGGGCCACTGCGGCAGAGAAAGGGAAGAAACCTGTGGCACAGGGACGTGTGTTTACCCTGGATAAGGAGACCGCAGACACTTCGACAGAAACTATAAGAGGTACACTCTCTGTCTGTAATCATAAGGCTCATGTGTTGATTGATTCAGGATCCACACATTCCTTTATTTCTGAGCATTTTGCATGTAGATTAAACTTGAAGTTTGAACCTCTAGAATATATACTACATGTAAATACCCCTATGCGTGAATCCCAGAGAACTGAGTTAATCTGTAGAGGATGTGAGATAAAGGTGGGAGATAAAGTGATGTTAGCAGATCTAATCATGTTGAATATACATGGGTTTGATGTAATTCTGGGAATGGATTGGTTGGCGACCAATCGAGTGAGTTTAGACTGCTACACTAAGATTGTAACTTTCTCCCTACCTGAACCTTACAGTGTACGATTGAGATATTGAGGGAATGATTATGTGGATTTCTAGTGAGTAATTTGAGAATTTTGATATTATCTTGGAGAATATTAAATATGATTGTTCATGTGAAGGTTATGAGACACTCATCTCAGACGATGAGTGGGAACATCCGAGGATTGAGGATATACCTGTGGTGTGTGATTTCTGGATGTTTTCCCAGATGAATTGCCAGGTTTACCACCAGAGAGAGCTGGAGTTTACCATTGATTTGGTACCAGATACTCAGCCGATCTCTAAACCTCCTTACAGGATGGCATTAGTGGAACTCGAGGAATTGAAGAGACAACTACAGGAGTTATTGGATCAAGGATTTATTAGACCCAGTGTTTCGCCGTGGGGAGCGCCAGTACTATTTGTTAAGAAGAAGGATGGTAGTCTCAGATTATGTGTAGACTACCGATTGTTGAATAAAGCCACGGTGAAGAATAAATACCCACTACCCAGGATTGATGATCTACTTGATCAGCTGAGAGGGGCATCAGTCTTTTCTAAGATTGATTTGAGATCGGGCTATCACCAATTGAGGATCAAGGAAGAAGATATTCCAAAGACGGCCTTCAGGACAAGGTATTGCCATTACGAATTTCTGGTGATGTCCTTTGGATTGACGAACACCCCTGCAGCATTTATGAGATTGATGAACGAGGTGTTCAGAGACTATCTGGATAAGTTTGTGATAGTCTTTATTGATGATATCCTGGTGTACTCTCGGTCGTATGAGGAGCATGCACAGCATTTGTGGTTAGTACTTCAGATACTCCGAGATAAGCAATTGTACGGAAAGCTTAGTAAGTGTGAGTTTTGGCTGAACCGGATAGCTTTCCTTGGGCATATGGTCTCAGAGGAAGGAGTATCAGTGGATCCAAGTAAAATAGCAGCTGTGCTTAATTGGGAGAGACCGAGGACAGTTACTGAGGTACGAAGCTTCCTTGGTTTGGCAGGGTATTACAGAAGATTTGTGGAAGGATTTTCCAGGATTGCCGCCCCTTTGACTAAGCTCACTCGCAAAGAGACTCCATTTATATGGACTGATCAATGTGAGCTCAGTTTTCAGGAATTAAAGAGGAGGTTGACAGCGGCACCTGTGTTAACTATCCCTGAGGGATCAGGAGGATTTTCGGTGTATAGTGATGCCTCTCACCAAGGATTGGGGTGTGTGCTTATGCAGCACGGAAGAGTGGTCGCATATGGATCGCGACAGCTGAAAGACCATGAGCGAAATTACCCCACGCATGATTTGGAGTTAGCCGCTGTGGTATTTGCTTTGAAGATCTGGCGACATTACTTATATGGGGAAAGATTCCAGATCTTCACTGATCACAAGAGTTTGAGATATCTCTTTGATCAGAAAGAGTTAAACATGAGACAAAGGAGATGGATGGAACTCCTTAAGGATTATGACTGCGAGATTCTTTATCATCCAGGTAAGGCGAATGTGGTTGCTGATGCCCTGAGCAGGAAGAGTATGATATCTGCTATGATGATTAGGGAATGAGATTTGTTAGAGCAGTTCGCCGAACTTCGGATCAGAGTTAAAGAGGTAGAGACTGGATTTTTGGCTAGCCTGCGGATAGAGCCCAGGATCATGGATCAGATTAGAACTGGGCAGCGCAGTGATCAGGGATTGATAGATATGGTTAGCCAAGCTGAGCAGAGTTTGCAGTCGGATCTCACCATCAGTGAGGATGGATTGTTGAGGTTCAGAGGACGAATTTGTGCACCGGACGATGATACCCTAAAGAGACAGATACTGAGAGAATCCCACTGCTCGCGATACACCATGCACCCAGGGAGTACTAAGATGTACCGAGACTTAAGAAAGGTGTATTGGTGGAGTGGTATGAAGCGAGATGTGGCAGAGTATGTGGCCAGGTGTTTAGTATGCCAGCAAGTGAAAGCTGAGCATCGGAAGCCCGGAGGACTACTACAGCCCTTACCTGTACCTACATGGAAATGGGAGCATGTCACTATGGACTTTATTATGGGTTTACCAAGGACCCGAAGAGGTCATGACGCGATATGGGTCATTGTGGATAGATTGACCAAGAGTGCCCACTTCCTTGCCATCAAGAGCACAGATACTGTGGATGCCTTAGCTGAACTGTATGTCAGCGAGATAGCTAGATTACATGGGGCTCCAGTGAGTATTACTTCTGATAGAGATTCCCGATTTACTTCCAGATTTTGGACCCAGTTTCAGGAGTCCATGGGATCTCGATTGAGTTTCAGTACCGCCTATCATCCTCAGACAGATGGTCAGTCAGAGAGGACTATTCAGACCCTGGAGGATATGTTGAGGGCGTGTACGATGGATTTTAAGGGATCATGGGATGATCACCTGCCCCTAGCAGAGTTTGCATACAATAACAGCTATCATGCGAGTATTGGAATGGCACCCTTTGAGGCTCTATATGGTAGGAGGTGTAGATCCCCTGTAGCTTGGGAAGAAGTCGGTGACAGAAAGATAAATGCCCCGAGCTTGTTGAGCAAGCCGTACAGAGTGTGAAACTCATATGTGAGAGGTTACGGGCTGCACAGAGTAGACAGAAAAGCTACGCGGATGTGCGTAGAAGGCCACTTGAATTTGAGGTTGGTGATGCAGTATTTCTGAGAGTATCACTGAGCAAGGGTATCATGCGATTTGGGAAGAAAGGGAAATTGAGTCCTCGATACGTAGGACCATTCGAGATTCTTGAGAGAGTGGGAGAGGTAGCTTACAGATTAGCATTACCCCCACAGATGTCCGGAATACACAACATTTTTCATGTGTCTATGTTGAGGAAGTATCACCCGGACCCTTCTCATGTTATAGAGTATGATGAGATGGACATACAGGAGGACATGAGCTACACTGAGGAACCCGTCCGAATTCTCGACAGAAAGGAGAAGGTACTGAGAACCAAGAGCATCCCATTAGTGAAAGTTTTGTGGAAACATCACTCAAGGGAAGAGGCAACGTGGGAACTAGAGAGTCTCATGAAGGAGAAATACCCCCATCTCTTTGGCTAGTTGAGTTGAATTTGGAGGACCAAATTCTTTTTAAGGTGGGGAGGATGTGAGATCTGAGAATTTCAGACATATTTTAATGATGTAATAAGAATTTGAAGTGTTATTTATTGAGCTAAGTGAATTGTGGGAATTATAATTGGAGATTTATATGTTAAGTGTGTAAAATGAGCATGAAGTATGAGGACAGATCGATCTGGGAGAAGGAGAGATCGATCTGGTGAGTTAAAAATGGCGAGGAAGGGGGAATTTGAGGAGCAGATCGATCTCCAATGGAAGAGGATCGATCTCCTTATGAATCTGTTTGAGAGAAGATCGATCTCACGAGGAAGAGATCGATCTCCAAATGATTCTGTTTGGGGAGAAGATCGATCTCCTCATGAGCAGATCGATCTCATAAAGCCATAAAGAGATCGATCTCACCCCTCGACAGATCGATCTCCTAGGCATAAAATTGCCCAGATCGTCCCCAAAATTCAAACACAGATCGATCTCATCAAGAGGCAGATCGATCTCCTACCTCCAGTCTATATAAGGAACCCGTGTTTTCTCTGCAATTTCACTTTCTCTCTCTTCCAAAACCCATTTCCACCGAAAACCTAGTTTCTCACTCCTCCGAATCACCCATTTTCGATCGAATCAGCTGTTGTGGTAAGAAGGAAAGTTGTTCCTCATCAAAGGGAGAACAACATACTTGGAAATCGAAGGACGAATCGGATCGAGGCGTGAGTTGTGCGTCTCACAAGCTTTGGGTAATTTCTAAACCTCGATCTTGATATTTGAGCTGATTTTGATGTTATTGGTGGTTGTAATTATGTTGAAATAGTTGAGAAATGATTAGGGATTGATGAATTGCAATGTGGTTGGAGTAATGTAGATATTTGGTAATTTTGAGAATTTGAGCTATAAATGGAAATATAGACAATGTGGAGAATTAGCCTAGATAATTGGCATGAGGAATGTAGGACATTGAGATATTGAGAATGAGGTTGTAGTTTAGGGTTGAGTTACGAGAATCGAGAGATTTGAGGAGTTATGAGCAATTATGCTCGATTTTGAGAATTGAGGTTTATGTGATGTTGAGTATTGATGTTTTAACATCGTTTGGACAGCTCGGGAGTTCCAAAGTGGAATGCGAGGCTAGTCCGTGATACGGGGGAATGATTGCACTATACGAGGTGCAAAGAGGTAAGGGAAATCTAAACCATTTATGTATGTGATTTGTGAACTGTTATAGCATGATTTATGGTTTATAAAACAAGCATGTTGAGTGTTTTGTGTTGAGATTAAATTGCACACGATTTTATAGCCGGTTGGAGCCCAACGTTTTTATGAGTTTATAACTGGGCTCTACGTTAAGGCAGTATTGAGATTTGAGACATGTGTGCATGTGCTTTGCCGGTTGGAACTCGGTTTTATTACGTTTTGTGTTGAGTACAAAACGATTTCAAATGAGTTTTATGAGAGAAAAACCATTACGAGTTCTACGTGAAGGCAAACCCGTCTTATGTGATAAGACTTAGGTGTGTAGTTGTGAGTACACACCGGGCATTGCTCTGGTAGCATGTAAGCCCGATTTCTTCTCCATTCTGGTAACGTGAGAATGACCTATTCTGAGGCTATGCCACGTATACTTTGTGGCTGTGTCACGTTGAGAAACCCCATTGGTGGCTGTGCCACGTTGAGAAACCCCCTTGGTGGCTGTGCCACGTTATACCCCCTTGGTGGCTGTGCCACGTTATACCCCATTGGTGGCAGTGCCACGTTGAGAAACCCTATTATGTGGCTATGCCACGCGAGAAATTAAATCAGTGGCTTTGCCACGTGTGTTTTGTGGCTATGCCACGTGAGAATTTAAATCAGTGGCTTTGCCACGCGTGTTTAGTGGCTGTGCCACGTGCATTATTTTACTGTGATTTTATCACGTATTTGAGAAAGCGTTTATCGCGTTGTTTTCACATGCTTTGTTAATGCTCTAGAGTGAGCCTTTTACTTCATGTTTTCACATGACTTGACACATGAGAGTGTCGTTTTGAGTACTTTCATGCTATGGTTTTCAAATGAGTTTCACATACAAACAAACATTTTGTGATGTGCATTTTGGTTTATGAACTGAGTTCCTTACCCCCTTTACTGAGCGATTTAGAAGCTCACCCTGTTTTTCTTTCCCCCCAGAGTTCTTCAAGTGAATAAGGACTTCCCTGCGACGTACGGAGTAGTGGCTAGTGGAGGATTCGAGCTCCAGGCCATATATATTATATCTTGAGGTATATCTTATCTTTTCATGTACCCAGACTATTATTGTAATTACAGACACTTGATGTATGACATTATATGGGATGTATTAGGATTAATTAACTTGGAATTGAGTAATGTATATGATTCAATATACACTATATTATGATGAGATCCTGAGGCATGATAATTATGATGATGTATGACACTGCACAGGAATGCACCTTTAATTGTGAGTTAATGAGTAAAAAGTTTTAAATTTGCCCTATTTTCCGCATTTTCGGGGCGTGACACAATTGGATAATGATATTAGGGTGATTTCAGCGCCCATAGTTATCTTATGAAGTTTACTTAAAATATGGAGGAGATGGGAAATTTTGGACCATTGGATGAGCTTCAAATCTAAGGGTGAACATGAGTTGGTCAATTGACTATACTCGGCAGATTTTTTCCCTGTATTGTAAAATCCCAAAAAAATATTTCTACTCTAATTTATCAAAAATTTTTACTTCTCTAATATTCTATCATGTCTATAGTATCTCTCATAAAAATTTTGGGGTCACTTGTTTAAGAAATTTTCCCCGATTGAGCTCATTTTACTCGATTGGGTCAATATCGAGCAAAATGGCTTTAAGCTTTCGGTTCACTTTAAAAATTCATTTAAATATCTAAACCTTTATATTTCCACTTAATTTTAATTCCCCAAGTAAATATTACCTTATAATAACTTTCCATTGCTTCGGAATAGTTTTCTCAAATTTCTATAATTTATTTGAATTTATTTTCTTAACTAAGCCCATTTTCCCGATTAAATATAAAACCCGAGTTTAACTAACTTTTTCACTTCCAATGACTAAATCTTCACTCCTAGACATCATTTAATGATAGAATATGTAATTCTTAATGTATTCTCAGGCTTAAGACCTTACCTCGATTTGCGTACTATCGGGCCCTACGCTACTGATCCAAGTGTTTTGGTCTTCTTTGGGCCTGCATAATATTATTCCAAGTTTTCTTAGTCACTTCTCAAGACTTTAATAATAAGTACGGTGGAAATATTTTGGGTTTCACACATTATATAAGCAGCAATGGTCAAAGGAGTACATGTATACACAGTAAAATCACACGTTCTCTAAGAAGTTTGGATGGAAACCTTATTTCGTACAAATTCCATTTCATAAACTTGTTTTACAACACTTTGTTTAAAGAAAATAATACATGTATCAGTTCCACTTTTGTTCAAACTTCAAAGTTATACAAGTAGTGATTGGAAATAGAAGTAGTTTGTATTCTAGCTAACAAGATCATCTCAGATGGTAAACTAATATATACGTATACACACACAAACATATGTATAGAAAAATCCATATTTTCATAATACAATTCTAACCTTTTCTTTTACTACCTCAGACATACCCATCTTTGGTAATTCAATAATGTAAGCATACTCCATAACTTACAATCCAATAGGTTCAGCAAAAAAATCCATTTATGTTAATAACAATGCTCTAATTAGATAGACATGAGCAAAAAAATGTTTAAACCCAAGGATAAGACAATTTTATGTTTATATCTCTTTTGAGCTTACACTTATTAATATGTGTTAACATATATTGACTTTTGAGATTAAATTCTACGCTTATTCTCGTCCGTTTAAAATGCTTCTAGCATATTTTAATCTTTTATTGACACTAATCTTATGTTTGGATTAAAGGTAGGGAAAAGAAAGGAAAGGAAAGCTAAGTAAGGTAAGGAAAGGTTGAAAACCATTAATTTGTTTGAAAAAAAAATTAGGTAAGGAAATGAAAGAGAGGAGGAGTGAGCACCCCTTGCTTTCCCTTAACTTACTCAGTTTTTTAATACCTTAATTTAGGCTAAATATGTGAAACCCAACTTTTTTATGCTATTGTTTATTTAAAAGCAAATATGAGAAGTTCAAAACTTACCTAAGTGTTCATGTAGGGCCCGAAGGAACCAAGAGCTCGAATGATGGAGATTTGAGCTCGGGGCATAAAAATCGAGGTAAGGTGTCAAGTAAGAGTTCTTTAAGAATTGACATTCATATAAACATGATTTTATGGATGGAAGGTGAAACTTTAGTGATAAGAGCGAAAAAAGTTGGTAAATCTCGGGTTAGCACTAAATCGAGAAATTAGGCCTAGTAATTGAAATAATTACATAATAAATTCCATAAATCTGTAAAAACTATTCTGAGGCCATAGGAAAGTAATATAAGGTAAATTAAATTTTAAAGTAAATCGAAAACTTTAAAAAAAATTTATCTGTAATGACTAAATCGAGTAAAACGAGCTCAAATGGGAAACGTTTCTTGAACAAGTGTGCCCAAAATTTTTATGGAACACACTAGGACTTACTATAACACATGAGTGGTGGAAATTTGGAAGAAATTGGGCTGGAAATAATTTTTTGAGATTTTCTAAAAACAGGGGAGCTGGCAGCCCAAGGCTAGCACACTTCAGGCCCAACAAGAAAGCTCAATTTGAAGGGGTTCTAGACGGCCTTTGAACCTGATTTTTTCCCCTTAAAGTGTACTTAAAGCCCTTTTTCTGTAAAGATAAAAACCATCCAAGACTGACCTAAAACAAAAGAGAACCAACCCTTGCAAGTTGCTATAGGTGTCCTAGACAGTTTCACAGTGTGGATTTTGTTTGGCCACCTTTCAGCCATTTTTAGGAGTCGACCAAAAAGAAAAACATCTTTCTTATTAAGCCCTCTATCACACATAAAAATTTAATCCTTGAACAAGTTGATTTACTAGGTGAAAAGTTAGAGAGAAGAACAGGGGTCGAAACTTCCTCATTTCAGAGGGAAGAGAAACTTTGGATTTATGATTCCTTAGCTGATTTTTAATCTTGGTTTGAATGATTATAAGTTGTATACATGTATATCTAAAGCCGAGGACCATTTTTGAGGAAAGAAAGAGTGGTTAAAGTTTTTGAATAAGGTGAGAAAGTTGATGGAAGATGATGATCTAGTTATATGTTGATGTTTGATGATTTTTACTAAAGTAGAAATTAAAGAAATAATTTCTAGAGTAAGGTGGAATTTTGGCCAACCTTAGTTTGTTAGGAAAATGGTGAAATTTGGTTGAACAATGTGTTGTAGAATGTTAGTTTAATACCGAAAAGTTCAGTTTATAGCTTAGTTTAGTGTAAAACTGAAAAAGTGTGGAAATTGGCACATTTATAAGTTATGATGTGTTGATTTGAGACTTGAATAACTTTTTAAGTAACTAAGTTGGAATGTTTGAATTTAAATGGAGAGAAATGATTGAAATTGCTAAAAATTGACACGTTTATCAGTAAAACTGAGAAAATAAGAAAAGTTGGTGAAAAAGAGTTCAGTTAGCAACGTTAAGTTGTAAAATTTATGTAAACATAAAAAAATGAATTGGATACAAATTGGACATAATTGGACTATTTTTGGAAGCTAGTGGTGTGGGCACATAAATCGAGGTAAGCTAGTGGTGTGCCTGTTTCATAGTATCCCGTGTCCGCTCAGCACACATGTATGTTATGTTACCCGCGTGGTGAGTGTTGCTGATGCCCATGCCCTAGCTACGTGCTAGTTTATTCAGATACTATGCCTGTTTTGTTGTATGACGCTGATCCAGTCTACAACCCCTACCTTGGCCATCACTATTTTATTTCCTCTACGGAGGATGATATTTCTGTTTTGCATGATAGTTATATAGACCTAGCCTAGTCTCCATGCTTTTCATGTATAAATTTTTTGAATTATGAAAAATAAGTAAGTAAACATTGATAAAGTAAGTAAGTATGTATGTATACTTTATTAAAGTAAGTATGTATGTTTTACTTCAAAGTAAGTAAGTATTGATTTTGCTAAAGTAAGCATATAAGATTTCGATAAAGTAAGCATAAAAACATTTGAATGTATGATGCTCAATACGTTTTAGGGTTGTCAAAATTATTTTAATTGGTTTCCTTACTGGGTTTTCTCGAAAGCTCACCCCCTCTTTCTCCTTTCCAAATTACCTGCAATAAGATCGTTTTCAGCTGCTCGTAGAGTACTTGAGTTAGACTGGTTGATTTTGAGCCTCCCTAGGCTACCTTTTGTACACGTTTAGGTATATCATTCGATCTTTATTTCCAGACTTTTTATTATACAGATACTAGTTTGTAAATACTTTTGGGATGTAATCTATTGTTATGATTTGTATATAAATGGTTTTGGAAGCAAATGACATATTTTACAATATTGAGTATGGACACAACTTGGTTAGTTGAGAAGTACGTTAAATGGAAAAATAATAAGTTTAAGAAAATAAAAACAACTGCTTGAGGTTATAAACTGTGATCGTGTTTATTGCAGAAAGGTAGGTTAAAGTATAAGAGGTTATTGAGTCAAAATTAGAGCGAACTTTAAACGATTAAAAGATTAAGCAAAGGAAGAAACTAAGTAACCAACACTGTACGGAACACAACCTAAGTAAGAAATTAAGTATATAAAAAAAAGTTAACCCCAATTTCTGCGCTTTCGGGGCGTTGCAGTTTACATAATATCAGAGCGAAGGTTGTCTAGTACTTTCAATGTCGGGTAGTTAAAGTCTAATTACATCCCAAGTATCTGTACTTGTTTTGTTATAAATTGTGTATACCTGTTAAAGCTATAACTAAAAATTTGGGTGTTCGTGTAGTTAAATTAATAATTACTATGAGTGGGAGACGAGGCCATCCCCGGAGGCAAACTCAGCCACTTCCACCACCTTCCCTATAACCAAAGAGTCCAATCTCTTGTATGAATCATATCGAGTAGAGTATGAAGGAGGGATTCGAGAACATAATGACATTATTAGCCCCGCATTTTGGGGCAAATGTATCGGGTGCAACACCTACACCGACTCCACCTCCACCTCTTCCACAAGCTCCTCCGACACCTCTTGTCACTCAGCCTCTAGTACAGATTGGGACAGATGACAAAAATACAGGTAGAATGAAAGATTTTCTCAAGATGTACCCTTCAGAATTTAAGGGGGTGAAGGACTCAGTAATGGTTGATGAGTGGTTAATTTTATTTGGAGAGGATCTTTCAATATTTAAGGTGTACTAATTCAAAACGAGTCATCATGGCTACATATATGCTTACAGGACAGGCAGGGGTATAGTGGATAGCCACCATAAAAAATTTGATTACTCGACATCCAGAGATCAGTTGAGAGGTTTTCTTTTCCATTTTTAGAACTCAGTATGTCCCACCAACTGCTTAGAAGAAAATGCAGACTAAATTTTTGGATTTAGTACAAGGTAGCATGATAGTAGATGAGTATGAGAACATGTTTTCCACTCTAATGTAGTATGACCTCGAGACTGTTAGAGATGAGAAGCGTCGTGTCGTGAGATTTTTTATCCCGATTGAGACTCGCTATTCCTGATAGATTATTGAGTTTTCGCATTATAGAGTTTGAGGATGCTCTCGGGTGTGCATAGGATATAAAGAGGGGTCTTGATATTACCTGAGCTCAGTATAGTTCTTGAGAGAAGTTGAAGAATAAGGGTGAGAGAGTGGATACCTCTATATCAAAGTTAAAGAGGAGTCAACCAAAGAGGCTGAGGACTAGTGAGTCTCCGACGAGGTTGATAGGCCTACGACTCTTATTATTTCTACTATAACCACTAGGAGCTATCAATAGACTATAAGAAGTTGCAAGGAGGGTGGTAATTTGCACAGTGGACCCTATCATTGGCAAATGGGTGCCTTTCTTAAGTGTGGAGAAAAAGGACATTTGATTAAAGATAGTCCACAACTTAACACTCCACAGACTCAGGATCAGCCACAGCCATAACATGAGAGACAGATACGGGCTCCTCAGAGATAGACCCCTCAGAGACGGGCTACAACAGCAGAGAAAGGTAAAAGTCTTAACACTCAAGGGCGCGTCGTTGCCTTAGACATGGAGACTGCAGATTCCTCTTTAGAGACCATCAGAGGTAATCTTCTTGTCTGTAATCATAAACCTCATGTGTTATTTGACCTTGGGTCCAAACAGTCATTTATTTTACCGTACTTTGTAAAGCATTTGCATCTAGAATTTGAGCCCCATAGATCATATGTTGAATATTAGTACTCTTATGCATGAGTCACAAATGACTGATAAAATGTGTAGAAACTGTGAGATTATGATAGGAGATAGGGTAATGATAATAGATCTAATCTTATTAAACATGTATTGCTTTGATGTAATTTTAGGTATGGATTGGCTAGCCACCAATCGCGTAAGTTTAGACTGCTATACCAAGATTATAACCTTCTCCCTAACTGATGAATTCAGTGTATGTTTAGCTATTAAGAAATGAAAACATGTGATGTTCACTGTACGAAGTCTTATGTGATATTTATAATTTTTTGAAATTACTGATGGATTCATTGATATGAGGTTATATCGCACTCATTTCTGATACTAGCCGAGAGCATCTGAGTATAATGGTTATACCAGTAGTATGTGAGTTTTCGGATGTATTTCTAAATGAGTTGCAGGGCTTACCACCAGAGAGAGAGCTGGAGTTTAATATCGATTTAGTGTCAGATACCCAGTCGATCTCTAAACCTCCCTACAGGTGGCACCGACTGAACTGGAAGAAATGAAAAAACAGTTGTAAGATTTGCTAGATAAGGGTTTTATCAGACTGAGTGTGTCTTTGTGGGGAACTTCGGTACTATTTGTAAGAAAGAAGGATGGCAGTCTCAGTTTATACATTGATTATCGACTGCTTAATAAGGCTACGGTGAAAAAAAAAGTCCTCTGGCAAGAATTGACAATTTGTTTTATCGACTAAAAGGGGCTACGGTATTTTCTCACTTTGATTTGAGATCTGGCTATCATCAATTGAGGATTAGAAAGGAGGATGTTTCTAAGACAGCATTCAGGAATAGATAGGGTCATTTTGAGTTCTTGGTGATGCCATTTGGCCTAACCAATGCCCCTGCTACTTTTATGAGTCTGATGAATGAAGTATTTTGAGATTATTTGGATCGATTTATGATAGTTTTTATTGATGATATCCTGGTTTACTCTAAGTCTCGGGAGGAACACGAGCAGCATTTGAGGATCGTACTCTAGATTCTTCGAGAGAAACAATTGTATGGGAAATTGGGTAAGTGTGAATTCTAGTTGGAACAGATAGCCTTCCTCAATCATATTATATCTAAGGATGGGGTGCTAGTTGATCCATCTAAGGTTGAGGCAGTACTCAGGTGGGAAAGGTTGAGGACTGTGACAGAGATTCAGAGTTTTTTGGGATCGACAAGGTACTATCGGAGATTTGTAGAGGGTTTCTCCAAAATTGCAGCTCTGCTAACTAAGCTTACACGTAAAGGGGTTTCGTGTGTATGGTTAAAATCATGGGAGCAGAGTTTTCAGGAGCTCAACTAGAGACTGACTACAGCACCCATCCCGACTATTCTGAGTGGATCGAGGGGATTTACGGTGTACTATGATGCCTCCCATCAAGCTCTGGGATGTGTACTTATGCAAAATGGCCGAGTGATAGCTGATGGTTCCAAACAGCTTAAGGACCATAAGCACAATTACCCTACCCATGATCTAGAGTTAGCCGTAGTGGTTTTTGCTTTGAAGATTTGGTGGCATTATCTGTATGGAGAAAGATTCCAGATCTTCATTGGCCACAAGAGTTTAAAGTACATTTTTATCAAAATGAGCTTAATATGAGGCAGAGAGAATGGATGGAGCTCTTTAAGGATTATGATTACGAGATCCTATATGATCCGGGTAAAGTGAACATAGTTGCCGATGCCCTGAGCAGAAATGGTATAATGTCTTATATGATGATTAAAGGATGGGATCTATTGGAATAGTTCGCCATACTAAGGATCAATGTTGAGGAAGCAGATATTTAATTTATTGCTAGCCTACGGATAGATCCTAGTATTTTGGATTAGATTAGAGCAGAGTAGAGAAATGATCAGAGATTATTGAACATGGTTAGCCAGGCAGAGCAGACCTTGCAGTCAGACTTTTCGATCAGTGATGATAGTTTGTTAAGGTTCAGATGCCACATTTATGTTCCAAGAGATGATACCCTGAAGCAGCAGATTTTGAGAGAGTCTCACTTTTCCCTACACCATGCACCCAGGCAGTACCAAGATGTACCATGATCTGTGTAAGGTGTATTGGTGGATTACTATGAAACGAGATGTGGCAGAATTTTTGGCTAGATGTTTGGTGTGTTAATAGGTCAAAGTTGAGCACCAAAAGCTAGAGGACTACTAAAGTCTTTGCCCGTGCCTATGTGGAAATGGGAGTATATAACGATGGACTTTATTATAGGACTACCAAGAACCTGAAGAGGTCATGATGCAATCTGGGTAATAATAAATAGATTGATTAAGAGTTCCCACTTTCTTACTATTAAGAGTACATATTCTTTGAGTGCCTTAGCTGAGCTATATGTTAGAGAGGTAGCTTGATTACATGGGGCTTCCATGAGTAATACATTTGATAGGGATCCCACACCTCTAGATTTTGGACTCATTTTTAAGAAGCCATGGGATCTCAGATGAATTTGAGCACCGCCTATCATCTCAGACTGACGGTCAATCCGAGCAGACCATTTAGAGCTTGTAGGATATTTTAAAGGCGTGTACATTGGATCTTAAGGGTTCATGGAATGATCATTTGCCCCTTGTAGAGTTTACCTACAATAACAGTTTTCACGCTAGCATCAATATGGCACCTTATGAGGCTTTATATGGAAGGAGATACAGATCTTTAGTGGCTTAGGAAGAAGTGGGTGACCAGAAGATTTTGGCTCTCGATATTGTGGAATAGGCAGCTAAGGGTGTAAGGCCCATAAATTTATATATATTCTTTTATGATTCGATGTTGTACAAACAAGTTACATTATATATGAATTATAAGAAATGAATATTTTTAAGTCCTAAGTGTGAATGAAATGCAAAATGAGTAGTGAAGCAAGTAAATGCAAAGTTACCTTTGAAAATTTGGAAAAATTACAGCTAGAATGTTACAGAGTAAGGGGCGATCGATCTCATTGCCTCAAAATGCAATGCCAAAGCATTCTACAAAAGGAAGATCGATCCCTCATTCAGAGTAGATTAATCTCTGATGGATTTTGGTTAGCTGCCTGGACAAGATCGATCTCTTCCCATAAGGCAGATCGATCTCTAATTACCTCTGCCTAGCAAGGATCGATCCTTTTCTAAAGACATATCGATCTCTAAAGGATTCTAGCTAGCGAAGATCGATCTCTTCTCAAAGCCAGATCGATCTCTAAGTGATTCTGCCTGGCCAAGATCGATCCCTTCCCCAAGAGGTAGATCAATCCCATAGTTTAATTGATGATTACCAAGAGAGTTCAAATAAAGGGGAGATCGATCTCTCACCCTAGGAGATCGATCTCCTGAGGTCAATTCTATAAAAACCTGACAGCTGAGTTCTCTTTCCACGAAATAATTGAAATTCCTCCATTTTAACAAAGTAAACCTAGCTTTCTCTCTCTAAATTATCATCACCTTCCAATCAGATTTGAAAGGGATTTATTTCAGCAAAGTTGTTCCTTGTGATGAGAAGAACAATATAGTCAAAAACTGGAAGCTGGAATTTTAGATTGAAGGAGCAAAAGGTTTTCCCCAAATTTGGCGAAAAAAGAGAAAAGTCAAGCTAGGTAAGATTTCAATACACCAACTTCAAGTATGTTAATCTAGACAAGTGTATGAGTTGATTGGTGTATGTAATGTTGGCTAAAACATCCTTGAACATGCTTAACCCTCCATGATCTAAAATGAGCTTAGTGTGAGAAAATGAGAGAAAGTTGATTTGGCATGGAGTTAATAATGATTTAAGCATGAATTAAAGTTATTAAGCATGTATAAATGATTCTAAAATAGTTTTGTGATACCCATATGCTGGAATAGATGATTAACAAAAGTAGACATATGGGGTGTATGATGAAATGCCTTAGTGAAGGAAAATGATGAACTTAAGGCATTGTGAGCTTAAGGTCGACTCAATATGAATCAATAGACTTGATGAGTCTAATAGATTCTTGAGAAATGAATAATACAATCGACATGGACTTAAGAGAGTAAAGTCTAATAAGAGGTAACGAGGAAAAATGTGTCACACCCCACTTTCGGGTGCCCTTTATCCATACTTATACTACTAATGGTTAGGCTGTGAGTCAATGTAATTACTAAATTCCATACATTTATAGCAGAAAAATTTAAAAATTTAATTCACAAATTCCCAGGCGTGTGTAAATATTCAAAATCAATTGTATAATTATTTATCTTTACATAACATCCTCATACAGCTGTTCACATTTTCAATTCATAACTATGTACATTATAATAGATACAAAATGCTCATGTGTATACAAATCTTTATACCCTTGCAACTGATGGGAGCTGTCCAACATAAACACGGATCTAGAGATCACCACACGACTCTACTTCTCAATATCTAGGGGAGGAAAATAGTGGGATGAGCAAACCACAGCTCAGTAAGAAAAATGATGCTAACAGGTAGATATTGTACTACCTACATAGCCCTTGCATGAAATAACAAAACTATTTCAATATAAATGGAAATATCACTAGTAAATACATTTAAACATGCTTCTCACATAAGCATTTTCATAAAAACTAATATTCGATAATTCCATTTAAAAACATGTCATAAAATAATGCTATCATAGCACCAGCATTCAAATCAAGAGATTTATCAAATCACAACATCTATTTGCTTTTCTCAAATCATTTCTTCTCATCAAATCTCTTTCTTTTATGAGTTTCTCAATTTCTCTTATCTCTGAGACAGGCATGGAATTCTCTTTCTTTTGTGATCCCAGGCCTCACTGATCAGGTGTGCTCAGGGTATCACTTGCTTGAAGGGGGATTGGTCAGTCCTACCCTCCTGCTCATCTTAATCAACATCATCTCCCTCATCATATCACATATACTCAACGTACAATGTTCGCCATGTGTCATCTACGCGATACTCATACTCACGTGCACCCAGCACGGTACATAGTATTCCAACAGACAACTACACAGTTGAGTGAAGAAACACCACATCACCTTCTTCCTTAAGCATTCGGCTAAGTGAAGAAACCATAACCAAAAAGCTTTAAAGCTTTCTCTCTTTAGTTTTCACCCATTTGCAAATAGAATTGGAACAAGTTGTCTTCAGCAAAATTGTTACCCATGATGAGGAGAATAACATAGTCTAAAACCAGCAACCAAGAAGCTAAATTTGAGAAGTCAATCCCTCCCACAAGTTTCGACCAATTTGAGGTTTTCATATTAGGTGAGTTTTCAATACATCAAGCTTATATATGCTGATATAGGATAAATATGGAGTTGATTAGTGTAAGAATCATAGATCAAAACAACCTAGAACACCATGAATCAAGCATGGTCAAAAATGGGTATTTTGTTTGATAAGGATGTGTTGGTTTTTGGTTGATATATATGTGATAATTAGCAAGTATACATGATTATGAAAAGGTTTTATGAAATCAATTTATTGGATTAGATGAGTTTTACATGCGTGCATCAAAGGTGTTTGTTGAAATGCCATAAAGAACCAATTTAAGAGCACAAGGCATGCATGATAGGTGTTTGACAAAATAGCTAAGAGAAACACCAAGCAAGTTGGAGTGGTGATGGACGCCATTCGGCCATTGGTGGCTTGATGGTGCTCGGCCACCATGCCATGGCCGAGAGGTGCCATCGGCTAAGCCCATGTGTATTCGGCCCAATAAGGCTAATGGGTCCTACAGATGGCCCTATAATTGTTAATGGGCCTAATAATCCCAGTAGGCCTTGATGGGATGAATAGTAAAGTAGAAATGAGCTTAGATTTATAATGGGCCCAATAAAGAGTAATAAGGCCCACTAAGAGTAGTCGGGCCTAATGTGTCAATTTGACTATAAGGAAAGTTTGAAATACATTATTAGACTTATCTGATATATTCGGTAATAAATTACAGCTCCCGACGACGTGAAAAGAGCCATAGAGACTGCGTGATCCATAGAGATCGAGAATTAAAATTTGCAGTCAACCTATTTCTAGGTAAGGGATTTATGCAAGCTATTAGAGATAGCTTAACGTATATTTCTTACCTTCTGTATACAAATAAATATTGTAGAGTATATAGATATTGATATATCTACATGAAAACCAAATTATAGGAAATTCCCAAAATGACCAATTTACAGATGAAAATATACTATAAATTTACTAAAAAAAGCATAAATGCCTGAATGCATGTTTCAGTGTCTTTATCATGAAAAGTTGTTTTATAAGTGTATAATGATAGATTGACTCAAGATTTTACTGTCTAAATTAAATTGCCCATTTTCCAAAGTTAAGCGTGTTTGAGTGGGAGAAATTTTGATGATGGGTGACCATATAAGAAGTTACCCCTTTTGCTCATTTTTGCACGATTTTTTATGCTGAACTCAGTTTTGAGTATCGTTTTCATCAGAATTGAGCCATTTATTTGATTTATGTGAAAACAAATAGTGCTTGAGCTTGCTCACACTCGATTTGTTATGGTTTTCACATGACATAGTGCTAAAGCCTTGTTTTGCTCGCACTAGATTTTCTTGTGTGATATACACAAATCGTGATTTGATAAGTTGTGTTGGAGCCTCGTGTTGACAGTATGTCACATTGACTTGCTCGCACATGATTTTTATATATAGCGCAAGCATAATTGAAGATGAGATTATAAGCCCCGAACCTTTCGGGCACTCCTAGTCTTCTAATCTGAACTTTGGGGTTCACAGTGTACGTAGTACCGTGTGGAAAACATGGAGTACATTGTATTATGATGTTGGGTCTTTGGACTCCGATCTGTGTCTGATGAGTGGAGTACCCCCTCTGCCTTCAGCCATCTGGGGATATTCATGCACACCTAGCTAGTGATTGGATGGAATCTATTGACTATGGCCATATGTCTATCTGTTACATTATTGTATGGTCTATTTATCTCCATATATAAAATTTGATCTATTTCTGAGATCTTGATTTGTTCCGTATCTGAATTTGCATCTCACTTCCTATTTTGTGTTTTGAAACACTTACATACATTTGAGTTTGGAAGTCGATTGATTTGATGTGATTTCAAAGAGAAATGCATATTTTCTATTTTCTGAAAGCGTGATTTGTTTAAGGAATTATGTATTTCTGCATGACATGGAGTGTGAGCATGTAAATAGTATGGTTATCTACCTGTTTGCTTGATTTCTTACTGAGCGTGTTGTAGCTCACCCCTTTTTTCCCCTTATCTCCACAGAGTTCCGTCAGCAGTGAGTGCTGCGAATTTTCCTAAGCGGTTGATACCCACACATCGTAGTGCACAAAGGTATACACCTATTTTGATTTTGTATCTAAACTTTTGAGGCACAATTATGTATTTAAAGGGATACTGGGATGTAAACATACGTATGTATAATATATATGAATAAAGAATCAGTTGAATCATAGTGAAACAATATCAATTGCTATGAATGTTGCGTATCACGTGTGTAGGATAAGTATCGGCTCGTGTGCCTAACCATCCGAGTGTTGTCTACTCCGTTATTGTATGAAAAAATAATAAGAATTAAGCGTGAAACAGGGTATGACAGAAGTTGGTATTAAAGCAAGGTTAGCTTGAATACGAGTCGGTATAAGTCGTTAGGAAAGTTTACATCCCTTTGGTACTGTACCTTGTTTAGATACGAACGTGTATATTGGGTTATGACTGTACTAAGAATTGATTATGTGTACAGGAAGATCATCAGTATGATTGATAGACACTGCAGTCGAGGGGAAAGTTCTTGATCTCGAGGGCATAGAGACAAGCTCAAGAGACATACTGAGTCAACTTCTAACCATATCTCTAAAGATCCGATAGATACTACTGATGCCCGAGTGGCAAGGTTAGAACAGGCTGTGGAGAATATGACTATGTTGATTGGCCAGGTGATGGCTAGATTGGATAGTTTGTAGGGTATTAAGGCCCAGCAGTAGCTCCGGCCACACTTGTGCCACAGACTGTCGGATCTTCTAATTCTACTCATCCGACACCCCCATCGTCTCCACCCGTTTAGCCTGAGACTGTACCTCTACATGTTCGACCCCAGTACCACCGAGGCCCTAATTAAGCCTCTGAGAGCTCCACAGAGGAGAGGTGACAGGGTGAGGTATGAGTGTGATATGGATCGATTGAGACAGTTTCAGAAACTTTGACCCGGTAGCTGCGGAGGAGTGGATTAACTCGTTGGAGAAGTTGTATGAGTTTTCTCAGTGTTCTCTGACAAAGAGAGTGGCCTTTGCCTCATTTATGTTGGAATACGAGGCCGAGCATTGGTGGAAATCCACCGAGCCTATTTTGAGGGCCCAAGATCTGATAGTGACTTGGAAAACTCTTTTGGATGCCTTCCGAAAGCAGTATATCCCATAGACCACCCGTAGACGATTACAAATGGAGTTCTTTGATCTGACTCAGGGAAACCGTTCAGTAGACGAGTATGAATCCCGATTTATATCCCTGGGCAGGTATGATCCGATTACTATGAGTAGTGAAGATAGAAAGGTCCAAAAATTTGTAGAAGGGTTGAGACCTTATACTAGAACGCGACTGGCCCCTTTTGGCATTTTGACTTATGAAGAGGCAGTGAGTAGAGCGCAGTGGTGTGAGCAGGATTACGAGCTGCATGCCTATGCTTTTGGTAAGTTGAATAAGGATAGAAAGAGGTCAGTTGAGGACCAAACTATCAAAGAGGGGAAGAGGTCATTTAAGAAGTGGCCAAAGTTTGGGGAGTTTGGAGGTAAGACATCGAGACCCTCTACACCGCCAGTTTTAGCTCCGTCCAGAGGCATAATGATTAGTGAGCCCCAACCTATTTTCGAGCCATGTAGGTTCTGTGGGAGGACTCATCCTGTAGGAGATGTTATCAGACATCCAGAGATTGTTTTAGATGTGGAAAGATGGGCCATATGCTTAGAGATTGCCCAGGACTTGCTGCCTCTATTCCACAGAGGCGAGAGGAGCCACAGAAAGCTCCCATTGCATCCCTACCCCGGAGAAGGAAGGCCACAGCTGAAGAGAAGGGGAAGCAGACTGTTGGCCAGAGTCATGTGTACGCTTTGGATCGAGACACTATCGAGGCTTTGTCTAATGTGACTAAAGGTTTTATTGCCTACATGATTGATATGGATAAGGCACGTCCAGAGTTGACTGACATCCTCGTAGTTAGGGAATTACCAGATGTCTTTTCGGATGATCTACCAGGGTTACCACTAAACAGAGAGATGGAGTTTTGTATTAATTTGATGCCTGGTACCGATCCTATATCTGAACCACCATACAGAATGGCTTTAGTAGAATTGGAAGAGCTAAAGAAGCAGTTACAAGAACTGCTAGACAAGGGGTTTATCAGACCGAGCGTCTCACCTTGGGGAGCTCCGGTTCTGTTTGTAAAGAAGAAGGATGGAAGTCTCCGACTGTGCATTGACTATCGATTGTTGAATAAGGCTACCATCAAGAATAAGTATCCCCTTCCACGCATTGATGATCGATTAGATCAGCTTCGGGAGCACAGATCTTTTCTAAGATTGATCTGAGGTTTGGGTACCATCAATTGAGAATTTGAAGTGAAGATGTACCCAAGACAGCCTTTCGTACCCGTTATGATCACTATGAATTCTTGGTTATACCTTTCTGATTAACGAATGTTCCTATAGCTTTTACGGCTCTGATGAATGATGTGTTTAAACCATACCTAGACCGATTTGTTATTGTCTTTATCGATGACATTCTAGTAAATTCGAAGTCCAGGGAGGAACATGAGCAGCACTTAAGTATTGTTCTGCAAATCCTTCGAGAGAAGCAGCTTTATGCTAAGCTCAGCAAGTGTGACTTCTGGTTGGAACAGATATCATTTTTGGGTCATGTAGTATCAAAAGACAGGGTGTCTGTTGATCCGTCCAAGATCGAGGCAGTGGTCCAGTGGGACATACCCAAGGCAGTCACAAAGATCAAAATTTTTTTAGCTTTAGTTGGGTATTACAAGAGGTTTGTAGAAGGTTTTTCGAAATTGGTTGCTCCTTTGACTCGTCTTATGTCACGACCTCATTCTGTGACTTACCAAAAACCACTACAAAATTTTCACTCTTTACTTTACTTACCTTTCTCTCTTCTACAGTTGGGCTGTGATTCGATATTATTCACCCATTCACACTCATTCGCAATACTCATAGAATTTAGTATTCTTTTCTATAACAGAAACTCTTATACATTATTTGTACATATACATCCCGACCATAATATTGTTTACATAACTGTGCTTACACATTGTTCAGTAAAAAATGTTCAAGTGTGTATACCTCTCGTAAGATGGATTGGCAGCGGATGAAATGAATGCTATACCTCAGCTGGACTCAATCTACTACGGATGATCTATAGAGAGTGGAAAATAAAGAGGGATAAACAAACAATGGGCTAAGTAAGGAAATCAGGCAAGCAAGTAGACAACCACACTATCTACTAAAAATAATGATATGAGTCCAACCAGATATAATAGTAGTACAGAATAAATCTCATGTACTTAAAATCATGCTGAGTTATCAAATGTAGGCATTCAAGCAAAACAATGCATCTTTAAAATTTTGGAATGCCTTTATATAAATCATGCCATTTACGTATAACTCACAGTAAATTGGCAGTTCACAACACAACACAAAAATTAGTTTTCAACCCCTCCCTCAGGTCTAACCATATCATGAAAACAAGTGATATATCATTTGAGACTCAGTGGCTAAATGCAATACTCTCCTGGATTATGGCCATATCCTATAATGGTGAAATCCTAGGCAACACAGATCTCGGTGTGCGGGTTATCACAGTTGCAATGGGAGGGGGTCAGTCCATCATAACCGCCAGCTATAAACTTCTCAACTCCACAACTCCACACAACACATGATACAGTGTACTCCATGCCACTCGCACGGTACAACGTACACCCGTGGACCCTCTCCTCATGCTTGGGTTGCTTGCCATAGGTCTTATCCCTCACACCATGGAAATACATCATAGTCGGGGTGCTTGCCATAAGTCTTAGCCCTCAAACTATGGAAAATAAATGCCACATCTCTAAATCCACGTGTGAACATCTTATCGTGTAACACTCAGTCTACACGAGGAAATCGTCACGGTTTTTCTTTAACATGTCTTATATATCACATAAAACTATAGTGCACGTCTTGAGTGTGGCTCACAATCAACACTCTACCTCTTAAACATTGTATATGCATCCTAAAATATCGAACACTAGTGTGAGTAACCTCGAGCACTAGGTTAATGCATAATTCTCTTTTCAAATCAAGTACGAGTTATCACTCAAGTACTATGTCATGTATAAATCATGAAAAATCGAGTACGAGCAACACTCCCAGTACTCTATCATGTAAAACTGAGTATGAGCAAAGCTTCCAATACTCTATATGCATCATTCACAAAACTGAGTATGAGAAATGCTCTCAGTACTCTCACATGCATAAATCGTATTTAAATCTAGTATGAGTATATACTCCAGTACTTTATGATGCATATCTCAAAATATAGTACGAGTAGTCTCTAGCACTTATGGTTTTCATACAAAACCAAATAGATGGCTATTCAAATCACATTTCACACAAGGAAATCAAATAGGCGCTCAAATGTGTTGTTTTTGCATATACATGAAAACATTAGCCATTCTATCATGCAGCTCATGTATTTTGGGTCACAACATGCTTCTAAGGTGTTTGCACCCTATTTTTGGATAAGATCACACTTTATCTCATTGGTTCCTATCACAACAACATGTCTATTCAGGGAATTCATATAGAGTATAATGTCAAAACTCTAATTCAATATACGTGTAGCCATCTCTAGCTATTTACGAAATTCTCTTACCTCAGATCACGTCAAGTGACCTCTCTTCCTCGTTTCTACTCACTCTTGCAGTCTGATCAACTTCTAATGTATTGTTTCGAAGATGTTATAATTATTGGCATTAGTATATCACTATATACTCATTGCATTTGCCAAATCTCAATTTAACACATAAATCTCATTATTTTCTCCTAATATGGTATTATACCACATTTTCATATGGCTATATTCATTTCTCCTCATTTCCAATTTATGCATATCATAAGATTAACTTATAATCTTCCATACATGCATATTCCATCATTAAAGCAATGTTCACACCACTTCTTCATCATGTTCTCATTTTCATGCCAAAACTAGGTCATGTACATTTCTCAGATCCTTTCATTTCCAACAAGTCATACATATACAATTTAACTCATAAATACACCTAGTTTAACAAATATCAACTTAGTGCATTAAATCTTACCTAGTTGAAACTTCCTTCATTTTTCACCAAAAATGCTAAAATCCTCCATGCTCTTGAAACCTTTGATCTCATTCTCTTGTTTCGAGTATGTTGTTCTCCTTTTTGCTAAGAACAACTTTGCTCACTTATATCTCACTCAAAACTTATCACAAACTGAAGTTTTCTAGTGTTTCTGGCTAGGTTACACTTTTTCTCTTGAATGGAATAGTTTTTCTCGTGCAAACTGAAGTGCAGAAGTCCAGTATTTATAGAATTGTCTCTATGAGATCGATCTGCTCTTTAATGAGATCAATCTGCCCTGCACTTTTTCCTCTTGAAACCGACCTTCCAAACTTAATGAGATCGATCTGCTCCCAAGCATGAGATCGATCTGAACAACACAGAACCCTAAGGAGATCGATCTGCTATTGCATGAGATCGATCTGTTGCAAGTCAGTAGCTTAAGGAAATCGATCAGGCCCTCTAGGGATCGATTCCTTCATCACAGAATGCGTAGCAAATTGATTTGACTTCTTTGGAGATCAATCTGTCCCTATTCCATTGGTCGAACAGAAGCATTTTTTACTCCCCCAAATCGATTTCTCATCCCATGAGATCGATCTCTCATTATATTTTCTAAATTTTACTGCAGTTTTCTGCAGTAACTTACTCCAAACTTCATTTATTTTACAGCCATAGTCATTTTCTCATCCAATCACCTTTAAGGCTTGAAAATGACATCTTTTCCTACTTTATATACATTAAGACTTGTGTGCATTCATTGTATAACCAAAGGCATACAATTTACAACCAAATGGAGTATAATTATTTATGCAACTTATGCATACTTCATTCCATTTTACCACACCACTCATTTTCCATTCCACTTACATTCATCATCAACAAAAGTCCATTTCTTATTATTCATACATAACGAAACTTGTACGTACATCACAAACTTATATTACAAGTGTGTACATTGCATTTATGGACTTTACATCATTTATACTTCACATAGCATGTACATGTATGTACTTATGACTTTAAGGGTCTTACATCTTACTTGGAATGAAGTGGCATTTGAGTGGAATTATGCTTGTGAGAGGAGTTTTAGAGAGTTGAAGCATCGACTGACCACCGCACCGATTCTCACCATTCCGACTAGCTCAGAAGGTTTCTCTATATATACAGATGCCTCGGGACATGGACTGGGTTACGTATTGATGCAGAATGGGAAAGTAGTTGCTTATGGATCCCGACAACTTAAGGTTCATGAGAAGAACTATCTGACCAATGATTTGGAGTTGGCAGCCGCAGTGTTTGCACTTAAAATATGGCGCCACTATTTGTACGGTGAGAAATTTCACGTATTTACTGATCACAAAAGCCTGAAATATATGTTTTCATAGAAGGAGTTAAATATGAGGCAATTGCGATGGATTGAGCTTCTGAAGGACTATGATTGCGAGATACTGTATCATCCGAGCAAGGTAAATGTAGTTATCGATGCTTTGAGCCAAAAGAGCCTCGAGATGGTATTGTACATGATGATCAGGGAACATGAGCTGCTAGGGCAGTTTGAATGTGATTCCTTCTGATGTTGACACCTATTTTATGATAGCTAGTCTGAGATTAGAATTGGATTTGATTGACCGGATCAGACAAGCTCAGCGTGTTGATCGCTTCTATATTGATATGGCTGGTCAGATCCAGATGGGTACCAATGCTGACTTAGAGTTAAACACTGATGGACTAGTGAGATTCAAAGGCAGTGTGTGTGTTCCCAATGATCTTGGGTTAAGGAAACTCATTTTACCCAAAGCTCATTCATCACGATATGCATTGCATTCGAGGAGCAGTAAGATGTATCATAATATCCATAAAGTGTATTGGTGGTCAGGGATGAAGAGAGACATAGCAAAGTATGTGGCTAAGTGTTTGGTGTGTCAGCAGGTTAAGGTAGAGCACTAGAAACCTATAGGGTTATTACAACCTCTACCTTTACCGACATGGAAGTGGGATCATATCACTATAGATTTCATCATGGGTTTACCAAGGACTAGAAGGAACCATGATGCCATTTGGGTGATATGGACAGATTGACAAAATCAGCTCACTTTTTAGCTATGAAAGCTACGGATACTCTGAGTGCATTGCGAATCTGTATATACTAGAAATTGTGAAGCTACATGGTGTTACAATGAGTATTGTGTTTGACTAGGATTTTCGCTTCACTTTTCACTTTTGGGAACATTTTCAAGAAGCCATGGGAACCCGATTGAATTTTAGTACAGCTTTCCACCCATAGTCCGATGGACAGTCAGAGAGGACCATCTAGACTTTGGAGGATATGTTGAGAGCTTGTGTGATGGTTTTCAGGGGCTTCTGGGATGATCAATTGCCATTAGCCGAGTTCGCCTATAACAATAGTTATCACTCGAGTATTGGGATGGCACCGTATGAAGCATTATATGGCCGTAGGTGTCGATCTCCGATTTGATGGGAAGAAGTGGGTGATCGAAAGAGCTTTGCTCTCAACTTACTGAGACAGGCCTCTAAGGATGTCCTGTTGATATGTGAGAGGCTAAGGACAGCTCAGAGTAGACAGACGAGCTATACTGACACGAGACGCAGACCATTGGAGTTTATGGTCGGTGAGTCTATATTCCTGAAGTTATCCCCTTCTAAAGGCATCATGAGATTCGGGAAGAAAGGTAAGCTAAGTCCCCGCTACATCGGACCATTTGAGATCTTAGATTGAGTGGGAGACAAGGCTTATAGGTTGGTATTACCACCGGAGTTGGCAAGTGTGAATAACGTCTTCCATGTGTCCATGCTTCGGAAGTATCATCCGGACCCATCACATGTAATCAGGTATGAACCTTTGGAGTTAAGGGAGTATATGTCATATGTAGAAAGACCGGTTCAGATATTTGACAGGAAAGAAAAGGTGTTGCGATCTAAGATGATTCCTCTAGTTAAGGTTCTCTAGCAACACCACAGTTCAGAGGAAGCCACGTGGGAATTGGAGAACCTGATGTGGGAAAAGTATCCACATTTGTTTGAGAACGGAGACTTGGTCAATTTGGAGGATCAAATTTCTTAAGGTGGGGAGGAATGTAAGACTCAAACTTTTTCATTTTACTCCTTATGATTGCATGTGGTAAACATTTGATATATGTTATGGGAATCATAAGAGAGTCGATTTTAGCATTGTAAATGTGAATAAAATGAGAAGTTCTTATAAAGCACCAAAACGTGAAATGTGAGCTATGGTGAGCTCAGACTAAACCGAGGGTATTCCGACCATTCTGACTGAAGATAAGAACTTAGAACATGGAAATATAAAGGGTCCATGAAGGAAAGTTGGTTTGGTCCCGATGATGTGGAAATCATGAAAAGGCCAAAAAAGGCCTAAACAAGCTCAAAATCAATCGTTTGGGCTGTTTTTAGCGTTTTCACCTCCCAGAAACGACTAATACGTATAGACAGGAATGTTAACCATAAGAAACCACACTTTTGGATTTGTGGATAAAAGTCAAACGTGATCAATGGTTAAGGAAAGTCAAAGTTAGCTTGGAAATGTTGACTTTGACTATAAAGAACTAACCGTGGTTAAAAGTTAACCTAACCATAGTTAAAAGTGTGGGAAAAAGTTATTTTTGGGTAGAACACTCAATTTTCAGCCTATTATATATGGAAAATATATTAAATCAATTTTGGAATAAATTGAGTGGGCTGAAATTGAAAAAGTGATGTTGGGCCAAGGATTGAAATTCTTAGAGCCCATTAAGCATGAAAACTAATAGGCCAAATGTCTTAGCCAATTGGGCTGAACCTTGGGCCCAATTTATAGGTTGAAATTATGGGTAATTGAAGGCCCAAACAACAATGAAAATCCAGCCCAATAAATTGAATAGGAAGGCCCAAACCAAGAAGCCCAAATTTAAAGCCATTAGTATAAGTTAAAACTCATTAATAAAAGGTAGCAAAATCCAATTTGATAACCATCACTTAAATCTTTTAAAAGTCAATTATGGTGGCTGAATACATGACTTAATGACTAAGTCTTTGGCTTATAAAATCATCTAACACCACATCACCTTCTTCCTTAAGCATTCGGCTAAGTGAAGAAACCATAACCAAAAAGCTTTAAAGCTTTCTCTCTCTAGTTTTCACCCATTTGCAAAAAGAATTGGAAGAAGTTGTCTTCAGAAAAGTTGTTTGGAGAAGTCAATCGCTCCCGCAAGTTTCGGCCAAATTGAGGTTTTCATATTAGGTGAGTTTTTAATACACCAACCTTATATATGATGATCTAGGATTTAATATGGAGTTGATTAGTGTAAGAATCATGGATCAAAACTGTCACGACCCAATTCCATTCTCTTTAACCGAAAATCACTGAAAATTTTTCGCGTTTTACTATTACCTTACCCGGTCGTGAACTAAACTCACCACACACTGTTGGGCTGTGAGTCAATAATAAACACCACATCTCATTCATTCTCAATTAATGAAAACGATGTCATACATGTGCATTTAATCGTGTACTCATACGAATACATGTTTTACTGACATCTACATCCCCCATAAGTACAACTCAAAAGAATACTGTGCTTTTACATTGTTTAGATACAAAAAGAATCACTGTGTATATACCTCTTAGCGATGGAGATGCAGCGGAGTCCAAAATAATACGCCTCAGTCCTCACTGGGCTACTATGCACGCTCTGTAGGGGGAAAATAGAGTGGGATGAGCAACCACACGCTCAGTAAGGCAATAATGCAAGCATGGCAGATAACTACTCTATCTACATGCTGATAGTGTTATGCATAAATCATTTATAGTAGGAGCATGAGGAATAAAACTATGCCATATGAGTATACATATATATCATGTATCAAAGTCATGTAAAATTGGCATATAAAACATGGTAAAACATCATGTATAAATCATCTCATGCTCGATCCCATTTAAATTCATAAAAAGGGCAATTCATTTAGAAACCTCCTTTTTAAACCCACGTCATAAACTCTTTCTCATCACATACAATCTCATCATATCAATTCACAATCCAAATCCACGAGGCTCGACCCCTCCTTCGGGTCTACCTTAAACAATCACAATCACACTTAGAGATTTAAAATCATGTGGTAGTAAGTAAATCAAGCAAGAAGACAGGTTACTATATCTCAAGTGACTATGATGGCCAATCGTCACATATCATCCCAGACCACACGGGTTCCGGTGTGCGGGGTATCATGCTGGCACGAAGGTGGGTTAGTTCTCCGCCAGACTTTCTCAAATCGAGTAACCACCACGCGGTACATCGTACTCCATGTGATATACACGGTACATCGTACTCCGCGGACCCATAACATGGTTGGGGGTGCCTGCCATAGGTCTTATCTACCCCATGCCAAGTGTAACCTTTATAGTCTCAAGAGCGCGTGGGAGTAACCTCAATACCAGGTCCTAGCCCCTCATGGACTTGCTCGCCCCTGTTGGGTTCCCTGATCCAGGTCCTAGCCCCTCACCCCACCTAAGAGGTCTGTCAGGCCTGTTGGGTTCCCTGGATGGATTATGTCAGGTCCTAGCCCCTCACCCTCACCCTCACCCTACCTAAGAGGTCTGTCAGGACTGTTGGGTTCCCTGAGTTAATCCGTATCTCTCACCACGGCCTCATACATACCACAGTGTGAAAACCAGCGCGAGCTACGTTCTAGCGCGAATTCATGCATCAAAACCAATCACTTCGTACGAGCAACGCTCTAGTACGGCATTTATGCATAAAAATATGAAGAAACCATGTACGAGCGTAGCTCCAGTACGGTTATATGCATAAGAAAAACCACTCAAATCCACGTACGAGCGTAAGCTCCAGTACGGTTTATAACATCATCACAATTCAAATTCAAAGTGCGAGCTAAGCTCAAGCACGTTTCACACAAGTGAAAACATAGAAATCTCGCGCGAGCGAGGCTCTAACGCGAATTATATCACATACACGCGATAGGCGGCTCACATGAATTCAAAACATCTCATAATATGCTTAGTGCCTCATATGTGCTATTTCACAACATCATTCAAGTACTAGCCAGCCTATCCTTTTATTTGCTCAAATCAAAGCATTGTGTTTGGTAAAAGCATTCAAAACACATGATTTATGCAATTATTAGCCTTACTATCCCTTTTTCAATAACCATTTCAAACAACCAAATCTCATACAAATACTCATACACCATCAAAACACATTTCCATAAGTCCATGCACATTTCCAAAGCCCTATATATACCCACGAGTTCAAAATACGAGCAGCTACCTCTATATACTTACAAAATTCCCTTACCTGGAATCGCGATGCGTGATTCCACTTCCTTAAGCTGCTTACTCGTACAGTTCGGTTCGCCTTCAACGAACTCTTCGGGACTGCACAAAATCGTGTCCCGCATTATATTCGATCCATATATTGCAATCCTTGTGCTTGCTATAGTCAATTTAACCTATAGCCTCTATTAACGCTTATTTGGCCTCGTTTCATTACTTTACCCATAGCTCGAGTCTATGGATCTTCTTAGGCCTATTATCTTATTCAAAATCGATATCAAATCGATATTAAGCTCATAGTGTTCATACTTCATGAATTCCCTCACTATGGCATTTATCAAGCATATTCATACCCATTTCCACAATTCCTCCAAACTCACAATGTAATCTCATTTAGCCATTTAAAATCATAAACATTACCCCAATAACAACTTTAGCATGCCATAAATCATAGGCTCATCTCAATCCCACATATCCTCACATTATACCCATTTTAGATTCCTAGGTCACACCAATTCCACTACATTCCTAGGTAGTTTATCCATCAATACTCATATCAATCAACTCCAAAATCAATTAAATAGCTAATACATTTGGATTGGAGTGTTAGAATCTTACCAATATGATTTCTCTTCTTGCTCCAATTGGTAATCCCCTTAACTCCTTCAACTCCAAGAATGGGAAAATGCCCTCTCACTATGTTATTCTTCTCTTTGATAGGAACAACTTTGCCTCTAATGATCTCTCTCCAAATCTCACTGAAAATGGCTGATTTTTGAGATGGAAAGTTGGGTTTTTGGGGTTGAGATTGTAAGGTTTGGTGTTTTTCCGAGATTTCCAGATTTTCAGCTCTCCTTATATAGAAATGACTTGAGGAGATCGATCTGGTCCAAGAGGAGATCGATCTGGTCCCTTAAAATCCCTCTTTTTCATGGTAATTTTTAAGCCTGAGATCGATCTGTCGAAGCAATGAGATCGATCTGTTGAAGCATGAGATCGATCTGTCGAAGCATGAGATCGATCTGGTCCCAAACAGAGAGCTAAGGAGATCGATCTGGGTGCTTGGGGATCGATCTTTCCACTACAGAATGCTTGAGAGATCGATCTGGCTCCATTGGAGATCGATCTACTCAATTCTTTCGCCCAAATAAGAGCATTCTGGCTCTTCCAGATCGATCTCTCATCCTAGGAGATCGATCTGGACCTCATGTTTTCCAGATTTCCTGCAGTTTCATTGCTGCAACTCATACCAACACACCCTCAATCTATTGCCATGGCCATTTCCTCATCCATCCACCTTTATAACTTGAAAATGGCATCCATTCATACCTTATGCACATTGAAACTTGTGTGCATTCATTGTATATTCAAAGGTATGCAACATAAAACCAAATGGAAGCATAACTCCATTCCATTTTACCACACTACTCATTTTGTGTTTCAATCACATCCATCACTTGCCATAACTCATTTCTTCGTATTCACACTCAATGAAACTTGTATGTACGTTACAATTTATATTACACATACATACATTGAATCCATGGACTTACATCAATCATACTTTACATTACAAGTCCATACATATCATTTGATCCAATTATTCACATTACCATTATACATATACGGGGTCTTACATTCTCCCCTCCTTCAAGGAATTTGGTCCTCCAAATTAGAACCAAGTCACTCTTCAAAAAGTTGGGGGTACTTCTCCCGTATCAAGTTCTCCAATTCCCACGTGGCCTCTTCCGCCGTGTGGTGTTGCCAAAGCACTTTCACCAAGGGAATTGTCTTATTCCGCAACGCTTTCTCTTTCCTGTCCAATATTCGAACTGGCTTCTCAACATATGTCATACTCTCATGGAGTTCCAACGGCTCATATCTTATCACGTGTGCCGGGTCCGGGTGATACTTCCGAAGCATCGAGACGTGGAAGACATTGTGGACATTTGCCAAGTCCAGTGGCAATGCCAATCTATACGCCTTTTCTCCCACTCTCTCCAAAATCTCGAAGGGTCCGATATATCTAGGGCTCAGCTTGCCCTTCTTACCAAATCTCATAATACCCTTCGATGGTGATACCCTCAGAAACACCGACTCACCCTCATCAAACTCCAGTGGTCTTCGTCTCTTGTCAGCATAACACTTTTGTCGGCTCTGAGCTGTCCGTAATCTCTCACATATCAACTGGACGTCCTCAGATGCCTGCTGCACTAAGTCCGGAGCAAAAATTTGTCTGTCACCAACCTCTTCCCATCCAATGGGGGAACGGCATCTACGCCCGTACAATGCCTCATAGGGTGCCATCCCGATACTAGCGTGATAGCTATTATTATAAGCGAACTCGGCTAACTGCAGGTGGTCATCCCAGGAGCCTCTAAAATCCAGCACACACGCTCTCAACATATCCTCGAGGGTCTGTATAGTCCTCTCTGACTGCCCATCTGTCTGAGGATGAAAAGCGGTGCTAAAACTCAATCGGGTCCCTAGCCCTTCCTGAAAGTGTTCCCAGAAATGGGAAGTGAAGCGGGCATCCCTATCAGAAACAACGCTCACTGGTACACCATGTAGCCGTACTATCTCTTGAATATACAGGTTCGCCAACTGACTCAGTGTATCGATAGCTCTCATAGCCAAGAAATGGGCGGACTTAGTCAACCGGTCCACAATAACCCATATGGCATCATGACCTCTACGGGTCCTCGGCAACCCCATCACAAAATCCATGGTGACATGCTCCCATTTCCAAGTCGGTATCGGTAGAGGCTGCAACAATCCTGCAGGCTTCTGATGCTCTACCTTCACTTGCTGACAAACGAGACACTTAGCGACATATTCCGCAATGTCTCTTTTCATTCCAGACCACCAATAAACCTTCCGAAGGTTTTGATACATCTTGGTACTTCCCGGATGTATCGTATACTTCGATGAGTGAGCCTCTGATAAAATCGTTCTCCTGATCTCAGGATCCTTGGGAACGCATACTCTGCCTCTGAACCTCAATAAGCCATCAGCGCTCTGTTCAAAATCAACACCCATACCTGTCTGTATCTGCCTCAGCCAATCGATACACCATCGATCGCTCTGCTGGGCTTGCCGAATACGGCCAATCAACTCTGGCTCTAGTCTCAAACTAGCCATGATCTCAAGTCTCTCAGATCCAGGTGGGGTTACATCCAAACTGAGGTTCGCAAAGTGTTCTAACAATTCATGTTCCCGTACCATCATATAAGACACCAACCCAAGGTTCTTTCTACTCAAACCATCGACAACTACATTTGCCTTACCTGGGTGGTACATGATTTCACAATCATAGTCTTTCAGGAGTTCGAGCCATCTCCTCTGTCTCATATTCAGCTCTTTCTGCGAGAACAGGTACTTAAGGCTCTTATGATCTGTGAACACCTGAAATTTCTCACCATAGAGATAGTGGCGCCATATTTTCAAAGCAAATACTACGGCCGCCAACTCTAAATCATGTGTCGGGTAGTTCCTCTCATGATCTTTCAACTGTCTAGATCCATAGGCAACTACCTTCCCATCCTGCATAAGCACACAGCCCAGTCCCTGGTGTGATGCATCCGTATACACCGAGAATCCTCCTGAGCTGGTAGGAATGGTGAGAACTGGAGCAGTCGTCAATCGACGCTTGAGCTCCTCAAAACTCCTCTCACATGCCTCATCCCATGTAAACTTAACATCTTTACGCGTGAGGCGTGTCAATGGAGCAGCTAGTCTGGAGAAACCCTCTACAAATCTCCGATAATATCCTGCCAATCCCAGGAAACTCCTGATCTCAGTTACTGTCTTGGGCTGTTCCCACTGCACAACTGCCTCTATCTTGGATGGATCCACTGATACCCCATCCTTTGACACGACATGCCCCAGAAATGAGATCTGTTCCAACCAAAAGTTACACTTGCTGAGTTTGGCATACAGTTCTTTCTCTCGGAGGGTTTACAGAACTATCCTCAAGTGCTCCTCATGATCTTCCCTGGACTTGGAATACACCAAAATGTCATCAATGAACACTATCACAAACTTGTCCAGGTATGGCTTGAATATATCATTCATCAATGCCATAAATGCTGCGGGAGCATTCGTCAATCCGAATGGCATCACCAAAAACTCGTAGTGGCCATAACGGGTACGAAATGCTGTCTTGGGTACATCTCCACTCCTGATCCTCAACTGATGATACCCTGACCGCAGATCTATCTTAGAAAATACTTCGGCTCCCTGGAGCTGATCCAACAAATCATCGATTCTTGGAAGGGTGTACTTGTTCTTAATGGTGGCCTTATTCAACAACCGGTAATCTATACACAGTCGGAGGCTTCCATCCTTCTTCCTTACAAATAGAACCGGTGCTCCCCAAGGTGAGACACTCGGTCTAATAAACCCCTTCTCCAACAACTCTTGCAGCTGTTTCTTCAGCTCTTCCAATTCTATCGGAGCCATTCTATAGGGTGGTTTCGATATCGGCTCTGTACCCGGCACTAACTCAATGCAAAATTCCATTTTCCTTTCAGGTGGTAGTCCTGGTAATTCATCCGGAAAGACATCAGGGTAGTCCGTAATTACGGGTATGTCTTTCAATTCCGAGTGTGCCTCATCTATATCGACCACATAGGCAATGAACCCTTCACATTATCCTCTCCATCGTTAGTAACATAAACCATCACTCCACATTCAACATTTATCATAAACAATAAATTTATCTCTCAAGCAATATGCATTTAAAATCATACTCCTTTATTTACAACAAACATACTATTTTCATATCATTTCTTTTCATCAAAGTTTACAATAAGATTGTCTAATCCTGAAAACATCAATGTTTTGGCATGACAATCCATCACAACACGATTGGTAGCCAACCAATCCATTCCCAAGATTACATCAAAATCATTCATATTCAATAAAATCAGATTGGCTATCATTTCCTTCCCCTCTATCTTTAACTTACAATCCCTACATACATGCTCAGTCAATTGACTATCATTCATGGGTGTGGAAATCATCAACATTTTATCCAACAATGTTGGTTTCACACATTTCAATAATTTATGTGCAAAGGAAGGTGATATGAAAGAATGCGTGGCACCAGGATCAAATAATACCAATGCTTCTAAATCAAAGATTCGGATGGTACCTTTAATCACATCCGTCGATGCGTCTGCAGTGTCCTGGTCCAGTGCGTGCACCCTTCCTCTGCTCACACCCGCAGCCTGTTTCCCTTTTTCCTCAGCTGTAGCCCTCCTCCTCGGGGCTGCTGTCTCAACTGGAGTTCCCTCAGGCTCCTTGCCCTTCTGTGGGGCAACCTCAATCATCTCAGTGCAGTACCTCGATATATGTCCTGGCCTCCCACACCTAAAACACGAAACAGGGGGCGCCTGACATGGCCTAGTCCCATGGTATCTCCCACATCTCCTACACTGATCCGTGGTAGGTCGTGGTCCTCCAATAGTTATACCCCTCGGCGCTATCAAGGCTGGGTATACGGGAGGTCTGGCAGCTCTCTCCTGCACCTCCTCGATCTTAGGCCTCTTCTCGAAAAACCTTTGGCCACCTCTCTTGGCCACTCTTCCAAACCCGGATCTCTTCCGGTCTCTGTCCTTCCTGACACTGATCCTTCCAAGCTCGGAGGCATTTCGCTCAAAGTCTTGCTCACATAACTGAGCCTTATGTACAGCCTCCTCATAAGTCACAATATCGAAGGGAGCCAGCTTAGTCCGGATGGCCAATCTCAATCCATCCATGAACTTCTGAATCTTCCGGGTCTCACTACCCATCGTGTCCGGGTCATATCTCCCCAAGGACATAAACTTGGACTCATACTCGTCCACAGTACGGTTCCCCTGAACCAAGTTCATAAATTCCATCCGCAGTCTCCTCTGTACGGTAGCTGGAATATACTGTCTCCTGAAGGCCTCTAGAAATATCTCCCACGAGATCTCAGAGTGTCTGGCCCTCAAAATAACCTCGGTGGACCTCCACCAATGCTCGGCCTCGCCTTTCAGCATAAACACGGTAAAGGCAACCTTCTCACTTGAAGTGCATCGGAAAAACCTATACAGTTTCTCCATCTCATACACCCAATCCTCCGTAATCACAGGGTCCTTCACCCCTCTAAACACTGGGGGTTTCAGCGCTTGAAACTCTCGCAACCTGCTCAAGTCGCAGTCATAACCCACATCACTACCGCTCTGCTGTGGAGCGATAGGAGAATCTGTATCCTGGGCTGGAGGTGGTGTAACTGTAACTGTCTCAGCAGTCTGAGGTCTCTCCACCTCTGCAGCTGCCTGTTCCGTAGTAGGCTGTGCCGCGGGACCTCGTCTGTCACCAGCGCCCAAGGCTTGCGTGACTATCTCCACCAGACTCTCAATACTCCGCTCTAATCTAGCGAAGCGAGCCTCAGTATCACCCGCTCTCTCAGCAGGGTTCTGTGGAGCCTGCTCAGTCTGTGGCTCCGCATGGCTCTCAGGCCTACCTCTACGGCCTCTAGCACGTGCTCTCGCCCCTCTACCTTTGCGTGTAACTGGCATAGTGCCCAACTCCCTGTATTATAATAATTCATTAAGCTCAATCCATCACGGTATACACAGTTATATCTAAACAAAAGCACAGTACTATGGGGATGTACTTTCCTACATTTTATTAATGACTCACATCAGGCCAACACAGCTCTGATACCAATCTCTGTCACGACCCAATTCCATTCTCTTTAAACGAAAATCACTGAAAATTTTTCGCGTTTTACTGTTACCTTACCCGGTCGTGAACTAAACTCACCACACACTGTTGGGCTGTGAGTCAATAATAAACACCACATCTCATTCATTCTCAATTAATTAAAACGATGTCATACATGTGCATTTAATCGTGTACTCATACGAATACATGTTTTACTGACATCTACATCCCCCATAAGTACAGCTCAAAAGAATACTGTGCTTTTACATTGTTTAGATACAAAAAGAATCACTGTGTATATACCTCTTAGCGATGGAGATGCAGCGGAGTCCAAAATAATACGCCTCAGTCCTCACTGGGCTACTATGCACGCTCTGTAGGGGGAAAATAGAGTGGGATGAGTAACCACACGCTCAGTAAGGCAATAATGCAAGCATGGTAGATAACTACTCTATCTACATGCTGATAGTGTTATGCATAAATCATTTATAGTAGGAGCATGAGGAATAAAACTATGCCATATGAGTATACATATATATCATGTATCAAAGTCATGTAAAATTGGCATATAAAACATGGTAAAACATCATGTATAAATCATCTCATGCTCGATCCCATTTAAATTCATAAAAAGGGCAATTCATTTAGAAACCTCCTTTTTAAACCCACGTCATAAACTCTTTCTCATCACATATAATCTCATCATATCAATTCACAATCCAAATCCACGAGGCTCGACCCCTCCTTCGGGTCTACCTTAAACAATCACAATCACACTTAGAGATTTAAAATCATGTGGTAGTAAGTAAATCAAGCAAGAAGACAGGTTACTATATCTCAAGTGACTATGATGGCCAATCGTCACATATCATCCCAGACCACACGGGTTCCGGTGTGCGGGGTATCATGCTGGCACGAAGGTGGGTTAGTTCTCCGCCAGACTTTCTCAAATCGAGTAACCACCACGCGGTACATCGTACTCCATGTGATATACACGGTACATTGTACTCCGCGGACCCATAACATGGTTGGGGGTGCCTGCCATAGGTCTTATCTACCCCATGCCAAGTGTAACCTTTATAGTCTCAAGAGCGCGTGGGAGTAACCTCAATACCAGGTCCTAGCCCCTCATGGACTTGCTCGCCCCTGTTGGGTTCCCTGATCCATGTCCTAGCCCCTCACCCTCACCCCACCTAAGAGGTCTGTCAGGCCTGTTGGGTTCCCTGGATGGATTATGTCAGGTCCTAGCCCCTCACCCTCACCCCACCTAAGAGGTCTGTCAGGACTGTTGGGTTCCCTGAGTTAATCCGTATCTCTCACCACGGCCTCATACATACCACAGTGTGAAAACCAGAGCGAGCTACGTTCTAGCGCGAATTCATGCATCAAAACCAATCACTTCGTACGAGCAACGCTCTAGTACGGCATTTATGCATAAAAATATGAAGAAACCATGTACGAGCGTAGCTCCAGTACGGTTATATGCATAAGAAAAACCACTCAAATCCACGTACGAGCGTAAGCTCCAGTACGGTTTATAACATCATCATAATTCAAATTCAAAGTGCGAGCTAAGCTCAAGCACATTTCACACAAGTGAAAACATAGAAATCTCGCGCGAGCGAGGCTCTAACGCGAATTATATCACATACACGCGATAGGCGGCTCACATGAATTCAAAACATCTCATAATATGCTTAGTGCCTCATATGTGCTATTTCACAACATCATTCAAGTACTAGCCAGCCTATCCTTTTATTTGCTCAAATCAAAGCATTGTGTTTTGTAAAAGCATTCAAAACACATGATTTATGCAATTATTAGCCTTACTATCCCTTTTTCAATAACCATTTCAAACAACCAAATCTCATACAAATACTCATACACCATCAAAACACATTTCCATAAGTCCATGCACATTTCCAAAGCCCTATATATACCCACGAGTTCAAAATACGAGCAGCTACCTCTATATACTTACAAAATTCCCTTACCTGGAATCGCGATGCGTGATTCCACTTCCTTAAGCTGCTTACTCGTACGGTTCGGTTCGCCTTCAACGAACTCTTCGGGACTGCACAAAATCGTATCCCGCATTATATTCGATCCATATATTGCAATCTTTATGCTTGCTATAGTCAATTTAACCTATAGCCTCTATTAACGCTTATTTGGCCTCGTTTCATTACTTTACCCATAGCTCGAGTCTATGGATCTTCTTAGGCCTATTATCTTATTCAAAATCGATATCAAATCGATATTAAGCTCATAGTGTTCATACTTCATGAATTCCCTCACTATGGCATTTATCAAGCATATTCATACCCATTTCCACAATTCCTCCAAACTCACAATGTAATCTCATTTAGCCATTTAAAATCATAAACATTACCCCAATAACAACTTTAGCATGCCATAAATCATAGGCTCATCTCAATCCCACATATCCTCACATTATACCCATTTTAGATTCCTAGGTCACACCAATTCCACTACATTCCTAGGTAGTTTATCCATCAATACTCATATCAATCAACTCCAAAATCAATTAAATAGCTAATACATTTGGATTGGAGTGTTAGAATCTTACCAATATGATTTCTCTTCTTGCTCCAATTGGTAATCCCCTTAACTCCTTCAACTCCAAGAATGGGAAAATGCCCTCTCACTATGTTATTCTTCTCTTTGATAGGAACAACTTTGCCTCTAATGATCTCTCTCCAAATCTCACTGAAAATGGCTGATTTTTGAGATGGAAAGTTGGGTTTTTGGGGTTGAGATTGTAAGGTTTGGTGTTTTTCCGAGATTTCCAGATTTTCAGCTCTCCTTATATAGAAATGACTTGAGGAGATCGATCTGGTCCAAGAGGAGATCGATCTGGTCCCTTAAAATCCCTCTTTTTCATGGTAATTTTTAAGCCTGAGATCGATCTGTCGAAGCAATGAGATCGATCTGTTGAAGCATGAGATCGATCTGTCGAAGCATGAGATCGATCTGGTCCCAAACAGAGAGCTAAGGAGATCGATCTGGGTGCTTGGGGATCGATCTTTCCACTACAGAATGCTTGAGAGATCGATCTAGACCTCATGTTTTCCAGATTTCCTGCAGTTTCATTGCTGCAACTCATACCAACACACCCTCAATCTATTGCCATGGCCATTTCCTCATCCATCCACCTTTATAACTTGAAAATGGCATCCATTCATACCTTATGCACATTGAAACTTGTGTGCATTCATTGTATATTCAAAGGTATGCAACATAAAACCAAATGGAAGCATAACTCCATTCCATTTTACCACACTACTCATTTTGTGTTTCAATCACATCCATCACTTGCCATGACTCATTTCTTCGTATTCACACTCAATGAAACTTGTATGTACGTTACAATTTATATTACACATACATACATTGAATCCATGGACTTACATCAATCATACTTTACATTACAAGTCCATACATATCATTTGATCCAATTATTCACATTACCATTATACATATACGGGGTCTTACATTCTCCCCTCATTCAAGGAATTTGGTCCTCCAAATTAGAACCAAGTCACTCTTCAAAAAGTTGGGGGTACTTCTCCCGTATCAAGTTCTCCAATTCCCACGTGGCCTCTTCCGCCGTGTGGTGTTGCCAAAGCACTTTCACCAAGGGAATTGTCTTATTCCGCAACGCTTTCTCTTTCCTGTCCAATATCCGAATCGGCTTCTCAACATATGTCATACTCTCATGGAGCTCCAACGGCTCATATCTTATCACGTGTGCCGGGTCCGGGTGATACTTCCGAAGCATCGAGACGTGGAAGACGTTGTGGACATTTGCTAAGTCCAGTGGCAATGCCAATCTATACGCCTTTTCTCCCACTCTCTCCAAAATCTCGAAGGGTCCGATATATCTAGGGCTCAGCTTGCCCTTCTTACCAAATCTCATAATACCCTTCGATGGTGATACCCTCAGAAACACCGACTCACCCTCATCAAACTCCAGTGGTCTTCGTCTCTTGTCAGCATAACACTTTTGTCGGCTCTGAGCTGTCCGTAATCTCTCACATATCAACTGGACGTCCTCAGATGCCTGCTGCACTAAGTCCGGAGTAAAAATTTGTCTGTCACCAACCTCTTCCCATCCAATGGGGGAACGGCATCTACGCCCGTACAATGCCTCATAGGGTGCCATCCCGATACTAGCATGATAGCTATTATTATAAGCGAACTCGGCTAACTGCAGGTGGTCATCCCAGGAGCCTCTAAAATCTAGCACACACGCTCTCAACATATCCTCGAGGGTCTGTATAGTCCTCTCTGACTGCCCATCTGTCTGAGGATGAAAAGCGGTGCTAAAACTCAATCGGGTCCCTAGCCCTTCCTGAAAGTATTCCCAGAAATGGGAAGTGAAGCGGGCATCCCTATCAGAAACAACGCTCACTGGTACACCATGTAGCCGTACTATCTCTTGAATATACAGGTTCGCCAACTGACTCAGTGTATCGGTAGCTCTCATAGCCAAGAAATGGGCGGACTTAGTCAATCGGTCCACAATAACCCATATGGCATCATGACCTCTACGGGTCCTCGGCAACCCCATCACAAAATCCATGGTGACATGCTCCCATTTCCAAGTCGGTATCGGTAGAGGCTGCAATAATCCTGCAGGCTTCTGATGCTCTACCTTCACTTGCTGACAAACGAGACACTTAGCGACATATTCCGCAATGTCTCTTTTCATTCCAGACCACCAATAAACCTTCCGAAGGTTTTGATACATCTTGGTACTTCCCGGATGTATCGTATACTTCGATGATTGAGCCTCTGATAAAATCGTTCTCCTGATCTCAGGATCCTTGGGAACGCATACTCTGCCTCTGAACCTCAATAAGCCATCAACGCTCTGTTCAAAATCAACACCCATACCTGTCTGTATCTGCCTCAGCCAATCGATACACCGTCGATCGCTCTGCTGGGCTTGCCGAATACGGCCAATCAACTCTGGCTCTAGTCTCAAACTAGCCATAATCTCAAGTCTCTCAGATCCAGGTGGGGTTACATCCAAACTGAGGTTCGCAAAGTGTTCTAACAATTCATGTTCCCGTACCATCATATAAGACACCAACCCAAGGTTCTTTCTACTCAAAGCATCGACAACTACATTTGCCTTACCTGGGTGGTACATGATTTCACAATCATAGTCTTTCAGGAGTTCGAGCCATCTCCTCTGTCTCATATTCAGCTCTTTCTGCGAGAACAGGTACTTAAGGCTCTTATGATCTGTGAACACCTGAAATTTCTCACCATAGAGATAGTGGCGCCATATTTTCAAAGCAAATACTACAGCCGCCAATTCTAAATCATGTGTCGGGTAGTTCCTCTCATGATCTTTCAACTGTCTAGATCCATAGGCAACTACCTTCCCATCCTGCATAAGCACACAGCCCAGTCCCTGGTGTGATGCATCCGTATACACCGAGAATCCTCCTGAGCTGGTAGGAATGGTGAGAACTGGAGCAGTCGTCAATCGACGCTTGAGCTCCTCAAAACTCCTCTCACATGCCTCATCCCATGTAAACTTAACATCTTTACGCGTGAGGCGTGTCAATGGAGCAGCTAGTCTGGAGAAACCCTCTACAAATCTCCGATAATATCCTGCCAATCCCAGGAAACTCCTGATCTCAGTTACTGTCTTGGGCTGTTCCCACTGCACAACTGCCTCTATCTTGGATGGATCCACTGATACCCCATCCTTTGACACGACATGCCCCAGAAATGAGATCTGTTCCAACCAAAAGTTACACTTGCTGAGTTTGGCATACAGTTCTCTCTCTCGGAGGGTTTGCAGAACTATCCTCAAGTGCTCCTCATGATCTTCCCTGGACTTGGAATACACCAAAATGTCATCAATGAACACTATCACAAACTTGTCCAGGTATGGCTTGAATATATCATTCATCAATGCCATAAATGCTGCGGGAGCATTCGTCAATCCGAATGGCATCACCAAAAACTCGTAGTGGCCATAACGGGTACGAAATGCTGTCTTGGGTACATCTCCACTCCTGATCCTCAACTGATGATACCCTGACCGCAGATCTATCTTAGAAAATACTTCGGCTCCCTGGAGCTGATCTAACAAATCATCGATTCTTGGAAGGGGGTACTTGTTCTTAATGGTGGCCTTATTCAACAACCGGTAATCTATACACAGTCGGAGGCTTCCATCCTTCTTCCTTACAAATAGAACCGGTGCTCCCCAAGGTGAGACACTCGGTCTAATAAACCCCTTCTCCAACAACTCTTGCAGCTGTTTCTTCAGCTCTTCCAATTCTATCGGAGCCATTCTATAGGGTGGTTTCGATATCGGCTCTGTACCAGGCACTAACTCAATGTAAAATTCCATTTCCCTTTCAGGTGGTAGTCCTGGTAATTCATCCGGAAAGACATCAGGGTAGTCCGTAATTACGGGTATGTCCTTCAATTCCGGGTGTGCCTCATCTATATCGACCACATAGGCAATGAACCCTTCACATTATCCTCTCCATCGTTAGTAACATAAACCATCACTCCACATTCAACATTTATCATAAACAATAAATTTATCTCTCAAGCAATATGCATTTAAAATCATACTCCTTTATTTATAACAAACATACTATTTTCATATCATTTCTTTTCATCAAAGTTTACAATAAGATTGTCTAATCCTGAAAACATCAATGTTTTGGCATGACAATCCATCACAACACGATTGGTAGCCAACCAATCCATTCCCAAGATTACATCAAAATCATTCATATTCAATAAAATCAGATTGGCTATCATTTCCTTCCCCTCTATCTTTAACTTACAATCCCTACATACATGCTCAGTCAATTGACTATCATTCATGGGTGTGGAAATCATCAACATTTTATCCAACAATGTTGGTTTCACACATTTCAATAATTTATATGCAAAGGAAGGTGATATGAAAGAATGCGTGGCACCAGGATCAAATAATACCAATGCTTCTAAATCAAAGATTCGGATGGTACCTTTAATCACATCCGTCGATGCGTCTGCAGTGTCCTGGTCCAGTGCGTGCACCCTTCCTCTGCTCACACCCGCAGCCTGTTTCCCTTTTTCCTCAGCTGTAGCCCTCCTCCTCGGGGCTGCTGTCTCAACTGGAGTTCCCTCAGGCTCCTTGCCCTTCTGTGGGGCAACCTCAATCATCTCAGTGCAGTACCTCGATATATGTCCTGGCCTCCCACACCTAAAACACGAAACAGGGGGCGCCTGACATGGCCTAGTCCCATGGTATCTCCCACATCTCCTACACTGATCCGTGGTAGGTCGTGGTCCTCCAATAGTTATACCCCTCGGCGCTATCAAGGCTGGGTATACGGGAGGTCTGGCAGCTCTCTCCTGCACCTCCTCGATCTTAGGCCTCTTCTCGAAAAACCTTTGGCCACCTCTCTTGGCCACTCTTCCAAACCCGGATCTCTTCCGGTCTCTGTCCTTCCTGACACTGATCCTTCCAAGCTCGGAGGCATTTCGCTCAAAGTCTTGCTCACATAACTGAGCCTTATGTACAGCCTCCTCATAAGTCACAATATCGAAGGGAGCCAGCTTAGTCCGGATAGCCAATCTCAATCCATCCATGAACTTCTGAATCTTCCGGGTCTCACTACCCATCGTGTCCGGGTCATATCTCCCCAAGGACATAAACTTGGACTCATACTCGTCCACAGTACGGTTCCCCTGAACCAAGTTCATAAATTCCATCCGCAGTCTCCTCTGTACGGTAGCTGGAATATACTGTCTCCTGAAGGCCTCTAGAAATATCTCCCACGAGATCTCAGAGTGTCTGGCCCTCAAAATAACCTCGGTGGACCTCCACCAATGCTCGGCCTCGCCTTTCAGCATAAACACGGTAAAGGCAACCTTCTCACTTGAAGTGCATCGAAAAAACCTATACAGTTTCTCCATCTCATACACCCAATCCTCCGTAATCACAGGGTCCTTCACCCCTCTAAACACTGGGGGTTTCAGCGCTTGAAACTCTCGCAACCTGCTCAAGTCGCAGTCATAACCCACATCACTACCGCTCTGCTGTGGAGCGATAGGAGAATCTGTATCCTGGGCTGGAGGTGGTGTAACTGTAACTGTCTCAGCAGTCTGAGGTCTCTCCACCTCTGCAGCTGCCTGTTCCGTAGTAGGCTGTGCCGCGGGACCTCGTCTGTCACCGGCGCCTAAGGCTTGCGTGACTATCTCCACCAGACTCTCAATACTCCGCTCTAATCTAGCGAAGCCAGCCTCAGTATCACCCGCTCTCTCAGCAGGGTTCTGTGGAGCCTGCTCAGTCTGTGGCTCCGCATGGCTCTCAGGCCTACCTCTACGGCCTCTAGCACGTGCTCTCGCCCCTCTACCTTTGCGTGTAACTGGCATAGTGCCCAACTCCCTGTATTATAATAATTCATTAAGCTCAATCCATCACGGTATACACAGTTATATCTAAACAAAAGCACAGTACTATGGGGATGTACTTTCCTACATTTTATTAATGACTCACATCAGGCCAACACAGCTCTGATACCAATCTCTGTCACGACCCAATTCCATTCTCTTTAACCGAAAATCACTGAAAATTTTTCGTGTTTTACTGTTACCTTACCCGGTCGTGAACTAAACTCACCACACACTGTTGGGCTGTGAGTCAATAATAAACACCACATCTCATTCATTCTCAATTAATTAAAACGATGTCATACATGTGCATTTAATCGTGTACTCATACGAATACATGTTTTACTGACATCTACATCCCCCATAAGTACAGCTCAAAAGAATACTGTGCTTTTACATTGTTTAGATACAAAAAGAATCACTGTGTATATACCTCTTAGCGATGGAGATGCAGCGGAGTCCAAAATAATACGCCTCAGTCCTCACTGGGCTACTATGCACGCTCTGTAGGGGGAAAATAGAGTGGGATGAGTAACCACACGCTCAGTAAGGCAATAATGCAAGCATGGTAGATAACTACTCTATCTACATGCTGATAGCGTTATGCATAAATCATTTATAGTAGGAGCATGAGGAATAAAACTATGCCATATGAGTATACATATATATCATGTATCAAAGTCATGTAAAATTGGCATATAAAACATGGTAAAACATCATGTATAAATCATCTCATGCTCGATCCCTTTTAAATTCATAAAAAGGGCAATTCATTTAGAAACCTCCTTTTTAAACCCACGTCATAAACTCTTTCTCATCACATATAATCTCATCATATCAATTCACAATCCAAATCCATGAGGCTCGACCCCTCCTTCGGGTCTACCTTAAACAATCACAATCACACTTAGAGATTTAAAATCATGTGGTAGTAAGTAAATCAAGCAAGAAGACAGGTTACTATATCTCAAGTGACTATGATGGCCAATCGTCACATATCATCCCAGACCACACGGGTTCCGGTGTGCGGGGTATCATGCTGGCACGAAGGTGGGTTAGTTCTCCGCCAGACTTTCTCAAATCGAGTAACCACCACGCGGTACATCGTACTCCATGTGATATACACGGTACATTGTACTCCGCGGACCCATAACATGGTTGGGGGTGCCTTCCATTGGTCTTATCTACCCCATGCCAAGTGTAACCTTTATAGTCTCAAGAGCGCGTGGGAGTAACCTCAATACCAGGTCCTAGCCCCTCATGGACTTGCTCGCCCCTGTTGGGTTCCCTGATCCATGTCCTAGCCCCTCACCCTCACCCCACCTAAGAGGTCTGTCAGGCCTGTTGGGTTCCCTGGATGGATTATGTCAGGTCCTAGCCCCTCACCCTCACCCCACCTAAGAGGTCTGTCAGGACTGTTGGGTTCCCTGAGTTAATCCGTATCTCTCACCACGGCCTCATACATACCACAGTGTGAAAACCAGAGCGAGCTACGTTCTAGCGCGAATTCATGCATCAAAACCAATCACTTCGTACGAGCAACGCTCTAGTACGGCATTTATGCATAAAAATATGAAGAAACCATGTACGAGCGTAGCTCCAGTACGATTATATGCATAAGAAAAACCACTCAAATCCACGTACAAGCGTAAGCTCCAGTACGGTTTATAACATCATCACAATTCAAATTCAAAGTGCGAGCTAAGCTCAAGCACGTTTCACACAAGTGAAAACATAGAAATCTCGCGCGAGCGAGGCTCTAACGCGAATTATATCACATACACGCGATAGGCGGCTCACATGAATTCAAAACATCTCATAATATGCTTAGTGCCTCATATGTGCTATTTCACAACATCATTCAAGTACTAGCCAGCCTATCCTTTTATTTGCTCAAATCAAAGCATTGTGTTTTGTAAAAGCATTCAAAACACATGATTTATGCAATTATTAGCCTTACTATCCCTTTTTCAATAACCATTTCAAACAACCAAATCTCATACAAATACTCATACACCATCAAAACACATTTCCATAAGTCCATGCACATTTCCAAAGCCCTATATATACCCACGAGTTCAAAATACGAGCAGCTACCTCTATATACTTACAAAATTCCCTTACTTGGAATCGCGATGCGTGATTCCACTTCCTTAAGCTGCTTACTCGTATGGTTCGGTTCGCCTTCAACGAACTCTTCGGGACTGCACAAAATCGTATCCCGCATTATATTCGATCCATATATTGCAATCCTTATGCTTGCTATAGTCAATTTAACCTATAGCCTCTATTAACGCTTATTTGGCCTCGTTTCATTACTTTACCCATAGCTCGAGTCTATGGATCTTCTTAGGCCTATTATCTTATTCAAAATCGATATCAAATCGATAATAAGCTCATAGTGTTCATACTTCATGAATTCCCTCACTATGGCATTTATCAAGCATATTCATACCCATTTCCACAATTCCTCCAAACTCACAATGTAATCTCATTTAGCCATTTAAAATCATAAACATTACCCCAATAACAACTTTAGCATGCCATAAATCATAGGCTCATCTCAATCCCACATATCCTCACATTATACCCATTTTAGATTCCTAGGTCACACCAATTCCACTACATTCCTAGGTAGTTTATCCATCAATACTCATATCAATCAACTCCAAAATCAATTAAATAGCTAATACATTTGGATTGGAGTGTTAGAATCTTACCAATATGATTTCTCTTCTTGCTCCAATTGGTAATCCCCTTAACTCCTTCAACTCCAAGAATGGGAAAATGCCCTCTCACTATGTTATTCTTCTCTTTGATAGGAACAACTTTGCCTCTAATGATCTCTCTCCAAATCTCACTGAAAATGGCTGATTTTTGAGATGGAAAGTTGGGTTTTTGGGGTTGAGATTGTAAGATTTGGTGTTTTTCCGAGATTTCCAGATTTTCAGCTCTCCTTATATAGAAATGACTTGAGGAGATCGATCTGGTCCAAGAGGAGATCGATCTGGTCCCTTAAAATCCCTCTTTTTCACGACAATTTTTAAGCCTGAGATCGATCTGTCGAAGCAATGAGATCGATCTGTTGAAGCATGAGATCGATCTGTCGAAGCATGAGATCGATCTGGTCCCAAACAGAGAGCTAAGGAGATCGATCTGGGTGCTTGGGGATCGATCTTTCCACTACAGAATGCTTGAGAGATCGATCTGGCTCCATTAGAGATCGATCTACTCAATTCTTTCGCCCAAATAAGAGCATTCTGGCTCTTCCAGATCGATCTCTCATCCTAGGAGATCGATCTGGACCTCATGTTTTTCAGATTTCCTGCAGTTTCATTGCTGCAACTCATACCAACACACCCTCAATCTATTGCCATGGTCATTTCCTCATCCATCCACCTTTATAACTTGAAAATGGCATCCATTCATACCTTATGCACATTGAAACTTGTGTGCATTCATTGTATATTCAAAGGTATGCAACATAAAACCAAATGGAAGCATAACTCCATTCCATTTTACCACACTACTCATTTTGTGTTTCAATCACATCCATCACTTGCCATAACTCATTTCTTCGTATTCACACTCAATGAAACTTGTATGTACGTTACAATTTATATTACACATACATACATTGAATCCATGGACTTACATCAATCATACTTTACATTACAAGTCCATACATATCATTTGATCCAATTATTCACATTACCATTATACATATACGGGGTCTTACAAAAACAACCTAGAACACTATGAATTAAGTATGGCCGAAAATGGGTATTTTGCTTGATAGGGATGTGTTGGTTTTTGGTTGATATATATGCGATAATTAGCAAGTATACATGATTATGAAAAGGTTTTATGAAATCAATTTGTTGGATTGGATGAGTTTTACATGCGTGCATCAAAGGTGTTTATTGAAATGCCATAAAGAACCAAGTTAAGAACATAAGACATGCATGATAGGTGTTTGAAAAAAGCCTAAGAGAAACACCAAGCAAGTTGGCGTGGTGATGGTGGCCATTCGGCCATTGGTGGCATGATGGTGCTCGGCCACCATACCATGACCAAGATGTGCCATGGGCTAAGCCATGTGCATACGGCCTAATAAGGCTAATGGGTCCTACTAATGGCCCAATAATTCTTAATGGGCCTAATGAGCCTAATAAGCCTTGATGGGATGAATAATAAAGTAGAAATGGGCTTAGATTTATAATGGGCCCAATAAAAAGTAATAAGGCCCAATAAGAGTAGTCGAGCCCAATGTGTCAATTTGACTGTAAGGAAAGTGGAAAATACATTATCAGACTTATCTGATATATTCGGTAATAAATTGTAGCTCTCGAGGACGTGAAAGGAGCCACAGAGACTGCGTGATCCATAGAGATCGAGATTTAAAATTTGCATTCGATCTATTTCCAGGTAAGAGATTTATGCAAGCTATTAGAGATAGCTGTACGTATATATCTTACCTTCTATATAGAAATAAATATTGTAGAGTATATAGATATTGATATATCTACATGAAAACCAAATTATAGGAAATTCCCAAAATGACCATTTTATAGATGAAAATATACTGTAAATTTACTGAAAAAGCGTAAATGCCTAAAATGCATGTTTTAGTGTCTTTATCATGAAAAGTTGTTTTGTAAGTGTATAATGATAGACTGACTCAAGATTTTACTGTCTGAATTAAATTGCACGTTTTCCAAAGTTAAGCGTGCTTGAGTGCGAGAAATTCCATGATGGGTGACTATACGGGAAGTTACCCCTCTTGCTCCGTTTTGCACCATTTTTTGTGCTGAACTCAGTTTTGAGTATCGTTTTCATCAGAATTGAGCCATCTATCCGATTTATGTGAAAACAAATAGTGCTAGAGCTTACTCACACTTGATTTGATATGGTTTTCACATGACATAGTGTTAGAGCCTTATTTTGGTCGCACTAGATTTTCTTGTGTGATATACACAAACCGTGTTTGGAAATGCCGTGTAGGCTATGTAGCTTGGACTGATCCTCGAACGTGATTTGATAAGCCATACTGGAGCCTCGTGTTGACTGTGTGTCACATCAACTTGCTCACATGTGATTTTTAGACATAGCGCAAGCATAGCTGAAGATGGGACTATAAGCCCCGGACCTTTCAGGCACTCCCAGTCTTTCAATCTAAACTTTGGAGTTCATGGAGTACGTAGTACCGTGTGGAAAACATGGAGTACATTGTACTGTGATGTTGGGTCTTTGAACTTCGATCTGTGTCTGATGAGTGGAGTACCCCCTCTGCTTTCAGACATCTAGGGATATTTATGCACACCTAGCTAGTGATTGGATGGAATTCATTGACTATGGCCATATGTCTATCTGTTACGTTATTGTATGCTCTACTTGTCTCCATATATGAAATTTGATCTATTTCTGAGATCTTGATTTGTTCTGTATCTGAATTTGCATCCGACTTCCTGTTTTGTGTTTTGAAACACTTACATACATGTGAATTTGGAAGTCGATTGATTTGATGCAATTTCAAAGAGAAATGCATATTTTTCGTTTTCTGAAAGCGTGATTTGTTTAAGGAATTATGTATTTCGGCATGACATGGAGTGTGAGTATGTAGATAGTATGGTTGTCTACATGTTTACATGATTTCTTACTGAGCGTGTTGTAGCTCACCCCTTTTTTCCCCTCATCTCCACAGAGTTCCCTCAGTAGTGAGTGCTGCAGATTTTCCTGAGCGGTTGATAGCCCACACATCGTAGTTCTCAAAGGTATACACCTATTTTGATTTTGTATCTAAAATTTTGAGGCACAGTTATGTATTTAAATGGATACTGCGATATAAATGTATGTATGTATAATATACATGAATAAAGAATCACTTGAATCATAGTGAAACAATATCAATTGCTATGAATGTTGCGTATCACGTGTGTAAGATAAGTATTGACCCGTGTGCCCAACCGTCCGAGTGTTGTCTACTCCGTTATTGTATGAATAAATAATAAGAATTAAGCGTGAAATGGGATGTGACATAGAGGAGAGAGTTCACTCTTAGGGGCGTAGAGATGAGCCTGAGAGACGCTGTGTGATTCTCTAAGTTGGCTACTCCATTGACACGCCTCACTCAAAAGAATGTGGCATATGAGTGGGATGATAAGTGTGAAAGTAGTTTATGCGAGTTGAAACGTAGACTGACCACCGCACCTATTCTCACCATACCTACCAGCTCATGAGGCTTTTCAGTGTATACAGATGCCTCGGGACCGGGACTGGACTATGTGTTAATGCAGAACGGAAAGGTAGTCGCTTATGGATCTAGACAGCTTGAGGACTATGAGAGGAACTACACGACCCATATGGTATTTGCATTAAAAATATGGCACCACTACTTGTACAGTGAGAAATTTCTGGTGTTTACAAATCATAAGAGTCTCAAATATCTGTTTTCGCAGAAAGAGTTAAATATGAGGTAGAGATAGCGGATAGAGCTTCTGAAGGATTATGATTGTGAGATATTGTATCATCCGGGAAAGACTAATGTTGTGGCTGATGCCCTAAGTAGAAAGAGCCTTGGAGTGGTATCGTATACGATGGTCAGGGAACATGAGCTGCTCGAGCAGTTTGCTCACCTCAGTTTGGATATAAACCCTCTTGATGTTAACAGTGGCTGTGTGATAGCTAACTTGCCAGTGGAACTAGATTTGAATGACCAGATATGACAGGCTCAACATGTCGATCCGCTGTGTAATGATCGTGCAAGTCAGATTCAGAAAGGTGATATGGCCAATTTCTTAGTGGGTGATGTTGGCCTACTGAGGTTTAGAGGCAAGATTTGCGTTCCCGATGACCTAGACCTAAAGAAAGTGATTTTGACAAAGGCTCATTCATCGAGATATACATTGCATCCTGGGAGTAAAAAGATGTATTAGAATCTTCGGAGAGTGTATTGGTGGTCAAGGATGAATAAGGATATTGTCGAGTTTGTGGCAAAGTGTCTTGTATGTCAGCAAGTGAAGGTAGAGCATCAGAAGCCTGCAGGTACCACCTATGACGAGGCAGTACGCAGAGCTCTGTTATGTGAGCAGGATTATGAACTGCTTACCTCGGAGTTAAGTATGAGTGGTAAGGGCAGAGATAGAGACAGAAAGAGGTCAGTTGATGATTGAGGATTCAGAAAAGGTAGAAGGTTATTTGGTAAAAGGCAAAAGATTGAAGAGGTACGAGAGAGGCCTCTGAAGCCTCCAGTGTAACCAGCTTGACCTCCACATCGAGACGTATAGTTATTGGCAGACCCCGACCTACCACCAAACAGTGTAGGATGTGTGGTAGATATCATGGGAGTAGGCTATGTCATTTGATGATGAGGTCGTGTTATAGATGTGGTAAATCAGGGCACATAGTTCGTGAATGCCCGTAATTGGTTGATACAGCCCCACAGAAGGGCAAAGAGCCAAAGAAGGCTACGATTGAGACACCTAATCCTGATAGGAATGCCACGGCTGAGGCGAAGGGGAAACAAACTATTGGTCAAGGCTGAGTGTTCGCATTGGACCAGGCATCTGCAAAAGCCTCTATGGATTTGCTTAAAGGTACCATCCTAGTTTTGATTTTAAAGCATTAGTGTTAATAGATCTTGGTGCCACGCTTTCATTTATATCGCCTTCATTTTCTTGTAAATTGTTTGAACATGTGAAACTTGTACCTTTAGGTAAAATGTTGCTTATAAGCACTCCAGTGAGAGATAATGTAGTGACTGAGTATGTATGTAATGATTGTAAGTTAAAAGTGTTATGTTAGCCAATCTTATTCTGTTAGACTTGAAGGATTTTGATTTAATACTAAGAATGGATTTGTTGGATGCCAACAATGCTATTTTAGATTATTATACTACGACAGTAATGTTTTCCACCCTTGAAAAGTATGTTGTAAGCTTTGAAAAGTAATGAAAGAAGTAGTAAATTATTTCCAAGGATGGATGATTTTACTAAAAAATGTAATCATAATATGTTAAAGGTTTTATAGCATATGTGGTTGATTTGGATAAGGCGCACCCAAAATTAGCTGGCATCGCAATGGTTAGAGAATTCCCTAATGTCTTTACGGATGAATTACCAGGGTTAGCACCAGACAGAGAGATGGAGTTCTATATTAATTTGGTGCCTGAAACTGAACTAATATCCAAACCACCGTATAGAATGGCTCCAGTGGAATTGGAGGAGATAAAGAGGCAATTGCAAGAGTTATTGGATAAGGGGTTCATCAGACCGAGTGTGTCACCTTGGGGAGCACCGGTCCTATTTGTGAAGAAGAAAGATGGGAGCCTCTGATTATGTTTAGATTATCAGTTGTTAAACAAGGCTACCATCAAGAATAAATATCCCCTTCCACATATTGATAATCTATTAGATCAGTTGTATGGAGCACAGATCTTTTCTAAGATTGATATGAGGTCTGGGTATCATCAGTTGAGGATTCGGAACGGAGATGTGCCCAAGACAGTGTTTCGTACCCGTTACGGCCATTATGAATTTTTGGTTATGCTATTTAGGTTGATGAATGTTCCTGCAACATTTATGGAATTGATGAATGATGTGTTTAAGCCATACCTTGACAGCTTCGTGATTATCTCTGTAGATAACATATTAGTGTACTCGAAGTCCACGGAAGAGTTTAAGCAGCACTTAAGAACAATGTTATAGACCCTCCGAGATCAGGAATTGTATACTAACCTCAATAAATGTGATTTCTGGCTGAGAGAGATATTGTTTTTGGGTCATGTAGTCTCAAGAGACGGGGTATCAGTGGATCCATCTAAGATAGAGGTTGTAGTACAATGGGAAAGAGCAAAGATGCTTACAGAGATCTGTTGTTTTCTGGGTTTAGCAGGTTATTATCGATAGTTTGTCGAGGGATTCTCTAAGTTGGCTGCTCCGTTGACACGCCTCACTCGAAAGAATGTGGCATATGAGTGGGATAATAAGTGTGAATGTTGTTTCTGTGAGTTGAAACATAGACTGACCACAACACCTATTCTCACCATATCTACCAGCTCATGATGTTTTTCAGTGTATACAGATGCCTCGGGACAGGGACTGGGCTGTGTGTTAATGCAGAACGAGGAGGTAGTGGACTATGGATCCAGACAACTTAAGGACCATGAGAGGAACTACCCCACCCATGATTTAGAGTTGGCAGCCGTGGTATTTGCATTAAGAATATTGCGCCACTACTTGTACGGTGAGAAATTTTTTTTTTTTTTAGATCATAAGAGCCTCAAATATCTATTTTCGCAGAAAGAGTTAAATATGAGGCATAGATGGTGGATAGAGCTTCCGAAGGATTATGATTGTGTGATATTGTACCATCTGGGAAAGGCTAATGTTGTGGCTGATGCCCTGACTAGAGAGGGACTCAGAGTGGTATCGTACATGATGGTCAGGGAACATATGCTGCTCGAGCAGTTTGCTCACCTCAGTCTAGATATAGACCCTCTTGATGTTAAAACTGACTGTGTGATAGCTAGCTTACCAGTGGAACCATATTTGATTGACCGGATACGACAGGCTCAGCATGTCAATCCCCTGTGTGATGATCATGCAAGTCAGATTCAGAGAGGTGATGTGGCTAATTTCTTAGTGAGTGATGTTGACCTACTGAGGTTTAGAGGCAAGATTTGCGTTCCCAATAACCCAGAGCTAAAGAAAGTGATTTTGACAGAAGCTCATTCATCGAGTTATACATTGCATCCTAGGAGTAACAAGATGTATCAGAATCTTCGAAGAGTGTATTGTTGGTGAGGGATGAAGAAGGATATTACCGAGTTTATGGCAAAGTGTCTTGTATGTTAGCAAGTGAAGGTAGAGCATCAGAAGCCTGCAGGGTTATCGTAGCCTCTGCCTATACCGACTTGGAAATGAGAGCATGTCACCATGGATTTCATCATGGGATTACCGAGAACTAAGAGGAACCATGATGCTATCTTGGTAGTGGTAGATAGATTGACAAAATCCGCCCACTTTCTAGCCATGAAATCCACAGATACTCTGAGTACTATGGCAGAGTTGTACGTATGGGAAATCGTGAGGCTACATAGTGTTCCAGTGAGGATTGTATCAGATAGGGATTCCCGCTTCACTTTTCACTTTTGGAAACATTTTCAGGAAGCTATGGGAACCTAGTTAAGTTCCAATATCGCTTTCCATTCTCAAACCGAGGGACAGTTAGAGAGGACCATCCAAACGTTAAAGGATATGTTGAGAGTGAGTGTTATGGATTTTAGAGGCTTCTGGGATGATCACCTACCATTAGCCAAATTTGCTTACAATAACAGTTATCACTCGAGTATTGGGATGACACCATATGAGGCATTGTATGGCAGAAGGTGTCGTTCCCTTATTGGTTGGGAAGAAATGGGTGATAGGAAAGTTTTTGCTCCTTATTTAGTACAGCAAGCCTTTGAGGTTAATCAGTTAATATGCGAGAGATTGAGAACAGCTCAGAGCAGGTAGAAAAGTTATGCTGACATGAGGCGGAGGCCATTAGAGTTCAATATAGGTGACTTAGTATTCTTGAGAGTTTCTCCCTCGAAAAGGATTATGAGGTTCGGTAAGAAGGGTAAGTTGAGACCAAGATATATCGGGCTATTTGAGATATTGGAGCGAGTAGGAGATAAGGCCTACCATCTAGCATTGCCATCGGAGCTATCTGGCATTCATTGTGTCTTCCACGTATCGATGATATAGAAGTACCATCCAGATCTGACCCATGTAATTCGGTATGAGCCATTAGAGCTCATGGATGATCTGTCGTATGTAGAGAGATCGATCCGAATACTGGATAGGAGGGAAAATGTGTTACGGAATAAGGCAATTTCGCTTGTTAAGGTTCTTTGGTAGCACCACACTTCATAGGAAGCTACATGGGAGCTAGAGAGCCTCATGGAGGAAAAGTACCCTCGACTTTTTGAGGAATGACTTGGTTCTAATTTGGAGGACCAAATTTCTTGAAGGAGGGGAGGAATGTAAAGCCCGTAAAATTATATGTATTCTTTATGATTCTGTGATGTACAGACAAGTTACAATATATATGAATCATAAGAAACAAATATTTTTAAGTTCTAAGTGTAAATGAAATGCAAAATGAGTAGTGAAGGAAAAGTTACCTTTGAAAGTCTTGGAAAATTGCAGCTAGAATGCTGCAGAGCAAGGGGAGATTGATCTTAGTGCAAGAGAGATCGATCTTATTGCCTCGAAATGCAATCCCAAAGCATTCTGCAAAAGGGAGATCGATCCCTCATTCAGAGCAGATTGATCTCGGATGGATTTTGGCTAGCAAAGATCGATCTCAAGTTGCTTCTGCTTGGATAAGATCGATCTCTTCCCATAAGGTAGATCGATCTCGAATTACCTCTGCCTAGCAAGGATTGATCCTTTTCCAAAGACAGATAGATCTCTAAAGGATTCTGGCTAGCAAAGATCGATTTCTTCTTAATGCAAGATCGATCTCTAAGTGATTCTGCCTACCAAGATCGATCCCTTCCCCAAGAGGTAGATCAATCCCATGGTTTAATTGATGAATACCGAAAGAGTTTAAAAAAAGGGGAGATCGACCTCTTACCCTAGGAGATCGATCTCTTGAGGCCCATTCTATAAAAACCCGATAGCTGAGTTCTCTTTCCACGAATCAACTGAAATTCCTCCATTGTAACAAAGTGAACCTAGCTTTCTCTCTCTAAATTATCATCACCTTCCAATCAGATTTTTGAGGGATTTATTTCAGTAAAGTTGTTCTTTGTGATGAGAAGAACAATAAGCTGAAATTTTGGATTGAATAAGCAAAAGGGTTTTCCCCAAATTTGGCAAAAAAGAAGAAAAGTCAAGCTAAGTAAGATTTCAATACACCAACTTCAAGTATGTTAATCTAGACAAGTGTATGAGTTGATTGGTGTATGCAATGTTGGCTAAAACATCCTTGAACATGCTTAACCCTCCATGACCTAAAATGGGCTTAATGTGAGAAAGTGAGAGAAAGTTTATTTGGCATGGAGTTAATGATGATTTAAGCATGAATTGAAGTTATTAAGCATGTATAAATGATTCTAAAATAGTTTTGTGAAATCCATATATTGGAATAGATGATGAACAAAAGTAGACATATGTGGTGTATGATGAAATGCCTTAGTGAAGGAAAATGATGAACATAAGGCATTGCGAGCTTAAGGCCGGGTCAATACGAATCAATAGACTTGATGAGTCTAATAGAGTCTAGAGAAATGAATAATACAATCAAAATAGACTTAAGAGAGTAAAGTCCAAAAAAATGTAACGAGGCCAAATGGGTGTAAACGACTCAATGCATTGAATTGAACATCATGCAAATGAGAATTAAGTACATGAAACTATAGTGATGTGAATAGTAAATAATTGTAGCTCCTGGAGATATAATTGGAGCCGATTAGATCGGATCACGAGCGGTGAAAATCAAAGGAAAGTGATTCGAGCGTGATTCGACGTAAGGGATTTATGCGAGCTATTAGAGATAGCTATATGTACTTTGATAAATCCCTTCATGAGAATAAGTAGTATCTGTAAAGTATATATATATATCGAAATATCTATATGAAAACCAAATTTGAGGATATACTGTAATTAATCAAAAAAACATAGATGCTTAATGTGCATGCTTTCAGTATCTTTGTGGTGATAAGTTGTTTTGAAAATGTAAAAGGATAGATTGGCTCCCGATTTAACTATTTTACACAAAATGCATGTTTTATTATGCAAAAAGTGTGTAACGAGTAATTGAAGGGAAATTGTCCTCTCACACATACTTTATGATTTTTCGAAGTGAATTCGGTCAGGGATACCGTTTTCACCTAATTGAAGCCGTCTATCAAATTTCTGTGTGAACTTGTGCTAGAGCCAATGTGGTAACAATAGATTTACCAACCTTGCTCGCACATCATTTTAAAAGGATTTTTAGAAAGTAAATGGTGCTAGAGCTGAGTGCTGTGTGATACACTAGAGAGCTCGTACTAGATTTTAGGAAATCATGCTACAGTCATTGAGTACTGCTAAGTGATCATACTTTGACTATGCTCGCATCTAACTTCCTTGACTTAAATTGATTTTAAGAAAAACTGTGCTAGAGGCCTCAAGTAAGGCTATGTGATCTTATATTGAGTTGCTCGCACGAGGTTTTATGAGTTTTCGCTATGTGATGAGATAAAACTGTGTTAGAGGCCTCAGGTATTGCTATGTGATCTTACGCTAAGTTGCCGCATGTGGTTTTATGATGTTTGCTGTGTGATGAGTAAAATCGTGCTGGAGTTTTCGTGTATTGCTGAGTGATCTTGCACAGACCCGCTCGCACGAGATTTTGAGACAATGAAAATGGATGATATTACTGAGTGATCTTGCACGCTGTACCGTGAACCTTAGCCACGGAGTACGATGTGCCGTGATATCTTAGTGATTCTTAGTAGGCTGAAGGGATGGTTGATCCGCCTCCCTAAGCATGGGATTCCCGTACACCTAATCAGTGATTGCTTGGAATTTAGACTATGGTCATACGTCCTTTCGGTGTGATATGACATTATGTCCTATTATGTGATGTGACATTTATATCCCCTGCTGTGTGATACTGGGTGATATGATATCTTATCCTATGTCTCATGTATATCGATTTACTAAATGATTTTGCTAAGTGTAAAGCATTTTCTGAAAGTATGTCGTATGATTCTGTGTCATTTTGAAATGAGTAAATTGGTGTGTGATTTGAAAAGAATATGCATATACTCATCTAGCAAATTAATGGTTTCGCATTGATTGAAGATGTTTAAAAAGAATGCATATGTTTTATAAGGAAAATAAACATGTACGTATTTTAAGCATGTAGATAGTGTAGTTATCTACCTGCTTTTGTATTTTTCCTTATTGAGCGTGTTAGCTCACCCCCTTATTTCCTCCTACATAGATTCTACGTAGTAGTGACTTTACTGCAGTTGCTCCTACTACTGTGTTCTCCAGTTCTCCACCAGTATAGAATTATACACTTATGAGAAAATTTTACATCCTGTAAAATAGTGCACAATAAAACAATCTTTTGTACAAAAGAGATGTATATAATAGAAACTGATGTAAACGCTTCCGCATATATATGGATATGGATGTACAATTTCTATTTCATTCAATGAACTTAAATTATAAAATGGATGAGATGTGGATATGGATGTTGACTCACAGCCCAACTGTTAGTAGTAAGGTAAGTCACGAGAAGAGGGTCGTGACAAATGGTGTTCAAATCATTTATGACAGACTTAGGGCTGCTCAGATTCGATAGAAGAGTTAAGCCGATGTACGTAGATGGCCACTTCAATTTCAGGTTGGGGACTCTGTGTTTCTTAAGGTATCTTCGAGCAAGGGTATCATGCACTTCGAAAATAAAAAAGGAAAGTTGAGTCCTCGTTTCATTGGTCCATTTGAGATATTAGAGAGAGTGCAAGATGTTGTCTACCGGTTAGCTTTACCCCCACAGCTTTTTAGGATACATAATGTCTTCCACATCTCCATGTTGAGGAAATATAATCCGGATCCATCTCATGTCATCGAGTATGAATCCTTAGACATTCAGGGAGATATGAGTTATGTGGAAGAACTTGTTCGGATCCTTGACAAGAAAGAAAAGGTATTTCGTGTGAGACTTGAAATCTCTCTAGAATAATCATATATTTGGAAACTAGATAAAAATTTAAAGACCAGTTTTGACATTTTTACAGGACTCAGAGGAATTGAAGAGCTCAGATTCGGGGCATGAAGCTCGGGATACCAAGCCCGAGGTAAAATTTTGAATTTAAGTGAATTTTTCATATTTATATTAAAATAAGTGTGGAAATGTTGTTTGAGGATTGAATGTAAGGTCTTAGAGTAGAAAACTTGGTGAAATTACAAGAAACCACTAAACCGAGAAAGTAAGTCGGGTTCCCATGGTAATTCTGGGATCAATCTTGAAAATCAGTGAAAATTTTTTTAAGCCATAAACAAGTTAATAAAGGCTAAAATAATCATGAAGGATTGAATTTTGAATGGAAGTTTTGAAGTTAAAACATTTAAACGAATTTTAGAAATAAAATTAGACTTTAGCGGTTTATCGCCGGAAATGATCAATCGCGTAAGACGAGACCCAAACGGATTCCTTAACAAGTGGGTACCAAATTTCATAAGAATGAACTAGATTCATATTAGAACACTATAATGAAGCCAAAAAATCAAAATTTGGCTGCAAAAGAGTTTTTCTAGAATTTTCTAGGAAGCCCAGAAATTTCTAGCCCAGACCACTACTTAAAAAAGTCTAATTTTGACCTATCTACAGACTGGATTTATGTATGGCCTTTTATCCCATAAAACTAGACTTAATAACCATTCAGAGGGCTCTAGAATCACCCTGAAAGGATCCCGTACGCATCCTCATCTCCCACCAAAAGTTACTATACTCGGTATTGTACCTTTCCCCATTCTTGCATTTTTTTACCCTTTTCCAAACCGAATTAGCTCTATGCCAAAGAAGATGATTTGTTCTAATTTCAAAGCACTATAATCTTAAAAATATTTAGGGAAAAATAAGTTCATTTAGTGGGTGAAAATCTGGTGAAAAGTTAGGGATCCTGTGAGATCTGAGAATTTTAGACATATTTTAATTATGTAATGAGAACATAAAGTGTAATTAATTGAACTAAATGTAATGTACTCTTACATTGAGGTTGCATGGAATGAATTACTAAGTTATAAGTGAGATTTTATGTTAAAGTGTGAAACTATGGGGCCAGATCGATCTTGGAGAAGAGAGGATCGATTTGGTAAGGTAAAAATGACAAGAAATGAGGAAATTAAGTGAGCAGATCGATCTCCAATGGAAGAGGATCAATCTCCTTATGATTCTGTATTGAAGAGATCGATCTCATGAGGAAGGAATCGATCTCAAAATGTTTCTGTTTGGGAGAAGATCGATCTCCTCAAGGAGAATATCGATCTTATTAAGCATTCTGTAAACTAGAGATCGATCTCATAATTGGAGCAGATCGATCTTATAAAGCCATTGAGAGATCGATCTTACCCCATGACAGATCGATCTCCTAGGCATAAAATTGCCCCAAACCGTCCCCAAATTCAAATGCAGATCGATCTCATCAAGAGCCAGATCGATCTCCTACCCTCCGTCTATAAAAGGACCCCAGTGTTTTTCTACATTTCATCTTTTCTCTCTCTTCCAAACCTCTATTTCAACTGAACCCTAGCTTTCTCTCTCTTCCAAATCACCCATTTTCATCCAAATCAAGAGTTGTGGCAAGAAAGAAAGTTGTTGCCCACCCAAAGGAGAACAACATACTTGGAAATTGAACGACGAATCGAACCGAGGTGTGAGTTGAGCACTTCACAAAGTTTAGGTAATTCTTTAAACCTCGATCTTTGATTTTTAAGTAATCTTTGGTGATTATGAGCATGGGCATTGTAAGGAAATAGTTGCAAAATGATTAGGGATTGATGAAACTATGATTTTGTTGGAGTAGAGATGTTATTATGCGATTATGGTAATTTTAGGAATTATGGCTATAAATTGGAATTGAGACAATGTGGTGAATTTAGCGTGGAATATAGTACGAGAAATGTAGAATTTTGAGATGTAGTGGGTGAGAATGTGAGTTGTGATAGAATTGTGAAGATTTAAGTTAATTGAGGTGTTAATGAGAAAATGAGCAAATGTGTGCTCAATAATGCGATTGAGTTGGGTTAATGATGTTTTAAACATCGTTTGGACAGCTCGGGAGTTCCAGAGTGGAATGTGAGGCTAGTCCGTGATATTGGGGAATGATTGCACTATATGAGCTGCAAAGAGCTAAGAGAAAACTAAACCATTTATGTATGTGTTTTAATGAACTGTTGTAGCATGAACCATGATTTGAGAATACAAGCATGTTGGCTATTGCGTTGTGATATGATTGCATACGGTTTTTATAGCCGGTTGGAGCCCATTGTTTTATGAGTTTATAAGCTAACTATGAAATTGCTTTATAAACCATTGAGTTTGCGTGAAAAGTAACTTGGGCTCTACGTTAAGGCAATAATGAGAATTGAGAAAATGTGTTCGTATTTTACTGGTTGGAACTCGGTTTTAATATGTTTTATGTGAGTACACGAATGTTTTAAATTAGTTTTATGAGAGGAAACCCTTATGAGTTCTACGTGAAGGCATAATGTTTTATATGATAATGGCTAATGATTGAGACATAGGCGTGTCATGTTGAATGCACATCAGGCCTTTCTTTGGTAGCATGTAAGATCGATATAGTGGGACGCCTGGGAACCGACCCAGTGACCACAGGCCTTGTTCTAGTTACATGTAAGTTCGATTATTCCTCCGCTTTGGTAGTGTTGGGAAGCCTTGCTCTGGTAGCAAGTAAGTTCGATATTCCTCTATTTTGGTAACGAGAGATGCCTCAGTTTTGGTAACGCGAGATGACCCCCATTCTGGTAACGCTGGGTGGCCTTGCTTTGGTAACGTGTAAGACCGAGAGAGTGGGCCACCTGGGAACCGACCTAGGGACCATGCGATAGTGTGCATGAGGTTAGGCATTGCTCTGGTATCATCTACGGTCGTGCCTTGTTCTGGTAACATATAAGTCCAATATACCATGCATACGACCATATTGTCGACGTTCCCTCTTACAAGGATGCCTGGGATGCGCACCCAGAGGAGATTATATATTTGATGTCCCATGACGAGTTTTATATGAGTTTTATTACCTAGTCTCGTTTTACACATGAGTGATGTTTTGTGACCTTGTCACGTGCTATATACTGAGGTGATTTTATCACATATTTTGAGAAAAGCCATTATCGCATATATTTACACATGCTTGTAAATGCTCTATATTGAGCCTTTTTACCTTCATGTTTTCACATGATTTATGAGCTATGAGATGGTGATGTTTTGAGAACTTCCATGCTACGATTTCAAATGAGTATACTGAGTTTCATATAGAAATACATATTTGTGATGTGTGATATGGTTTATATGAATGAGTTCCCTTACCCCCTTACTGAGCGATTTCGAAGCTCACCATGTTTTCTTCCCCCTCCAAATTTCTTGAAGTGAAGTGAGTTCCCTGTGGCGTACGAATTAGAGGCTAGTGGAGAACTTGAGCTCCAGGCCATATGTGTGTTGAGATACATATATTCAATGTTCATGTATCCAGACTAGTGTTATATTTACAGACACTTGTTGTACAATGCCGTATGGTATGTATTAGGATTAATTAACTCGAAATTGAGTAATGTATACTAAATTATGATGAGATCCTGAGGCATGATAAGTATGATAATGTATGACATTGCACAGGAATGCACCCTTAATTGTGATTTGATGAGTAAAAAAAAAGTTTTAAATTTGCCCTATTTTTTGCTTGTTTGGGGTGTCATAGAGTTTTCTTGGTATCAGTGCTTAGGGTGTTCAGTACTGTTAGTATCGGTTAAGTGAATTAGAATACATCCCAAGTGTCTGTAATTGTCTGGTAATGAATTGAAATTGAGGATTGAGATTTCAATCGATTTTGATATGTATGCGCAGGAGATGAGTTGAGATAGAGAATGAGTAAACGACGAGGTCGTTCGAGGAGGCAGGCAAAGTCCCCTCCGCCACCCACCCCACAGCCAAAAAGTCCCAACTCTCAATTTAATCGGATTGAGATCGATGTGAGGCAAGGATTTGAGCAAATGGCAGCGTTATTCGCATAACATTTTAGAGTTAATGCCTCTGGTACTACTCCTACACCACCACAAGGACCTCCCGTACCCCCAGTACAGATGGACCCAGTGCCTCCCGTCACGCAGCCTGATGACAGAAGTATGGTCCGACTGAAGGACTTTTTGAAAATGAATCCACCCGCATTTAGGGGAAAGAAGGATCCTACAGAGGCTGAGGAGTGGCTGACGGAGTTGAGAGTTATATTTGACTATCTGGGGTGCACCGATGCTGAGAGAGTCGGTATGAGTGCCTATATGTTGAAAGGGAGAGCTCGAGATTGGTGGGGTACTACCCAAGATATTCAGATGTCCCACCAGGATGTGATTGGTTGGGAAGAGTTCCAGATAGCCTTCAGAGCCCAATACGTACCATGAGCTACCCAAAGAAGGAGGCAAGCAGAGTTTTTGAGTTTGGTATAGGGTGACATGTCTGTTAACGATTATGAGAGTCGATTTACTGCTCTACTGAGATATGATCCAGAAACCTTCAAGAATGAAGAGCTTCGTACCGAGAGATTTGCGTATGGATTGAAGCCCATCATTAGAGATCGATTGATTGGGTTGTGTATTACTGAGTTTGGAGATGCTCTGAGACAAGCACAAGAGATTGAGAGGGGAATTGAAATTGTACAATCTCAGAGTGAGTTCAGAGCAGTGACTAGGGACAAGGGCAGAGGCCAGCGATGTCCCAGGCAAATGTTCGGAGAGCTTCATTCAGGAGAGGAAGGATTGAGGTATAGAAGGGCAGATTTGAGAGACCTAGAGCTTATCCTATTATCAAGGAGACCCCTCGATATGACAGGCCTGAGATAAGGGTTTGTAGAGACTGTGGCCGATCACATGAGGGAAGTTGTACTGGGTCAATCCGCGGATGTTTTAGATCTGGTGACATGGGTCACAGAGTGAAGGAGTGTCCTTAACCTCAGATACCACATGTCCGGAGCCTCCTAGACAGCAGCCTCAAAGAGTGAATCCCCAGAGACGGGCCACTGCTGCTGAGAAAGGGAAAAAGCCTGTTACACAGGGACGTGTGTTTGCCCTGGACAAGGAAACTGCGGACACTTCTGCAGAAACTATAAGAGGTACACTCTCTGTCTGTAATCATAAGGCTCATGTGTTGATTGATCTAGGATCCATACATTCGTTTATTTATGAGTATTTTGCATGTAGATTAAATCTGAAGTTTGAACCTCTAGAGTATATACTACATGTAAATACCCTTATGCATGAATCCCAGAGAACTGAGTTAATCTGTAGAGGATGTTAAATAAAGGTGGGAGATAGAGTAATGTTAGCAGATCTAATAATGTTAAATATACATGGGTTTAATGTAATTTTGGGAATGGATTGGCTGGCAACCAATCGAGTGAGTTTAGATTGCTACACTAAGATTGTAACTTTCTCCCTACCTGAACTTTACAGTGTACGGTTGAGATATTGAGGAACTGAATATATGGAATTCTAGTAAGTAATTTGAATTTTTAATATTATTCTTGAGAGTATTAAATATGATTATTCATATGAAGGTTATGAAACACTCATCTCAGATGATGAACGGGAACATCCGAGGATGGAGGATATACCTGTGGTGTGCGAATTTTTGGATGTTTTCCCAAATGAGTTGCCAGGTTTGCCAGCACAGAGAGAGCTGGAGTTTACCATTGATTTGGTACCGGATACTCAGCCTATTTTTAGACCTCCATATAGGATGGCATTAGTGGAACTTGGGGAATTGAAGAAACAACTACAGGAGTTATTGGATCAAGGGTTTATTAGACCCAGTGTTTCACCGTGGGGAGCACCAGTTTTATTTGTTAAGAAAAAGGATGGTAGTCTTAGATTATGCGTCGACTACCGATTATTAAATAAAGTCATAGTGAATAATAAATACCCATTGCCTAGGATTGATGATCTACTTGATCAGCTGAGAGGGGCCTCAGTCTTTTCTAAGATTGATTTAAGATCAGGCTATCACCAATTGAGGATTAAGGAAGAAGATATTTCGAAGACAGCTTTCAGGATAAGGTATGGCTATTATGAACTTCTAGTGATGTCCTTTGGACTGACGAACGCCCCTGCAGCATTTATGAGATTAATGAATGAGGTGTTCAGAGACTATCTAGATAAATTTATGATAGTCTTTATTGATGATATCCTGGTATACTCTCGGTCATATGAGGAACATGCATAGCATTTGTGGTTAGTACTTCAGATACTCCGAGATAAGTAATTGTATGGAAAGCTTCATAAGTGTGAGTTTTAGCTGGATCAAATAGCTTTCCTTGGTCTTATAGTCTCAAAGGAAGGAGTATCAGTGGATCCAAGTAAGGTAGAAGCTGTGCTTATTTGGGAAAGACCGAGGAAAATTACTGAAGTACGAAGCTTCCTTGGTTTGGCAGGGTATTACAGAAGATTTGTGGAAGGATTTTCTAGGATTGTCGCTCCTCTGACTAAGCTCACATGCAAGGAGACTCAGTTTATATGGACTGATCAGTGTGAGCTCAATTTTCAGGAATCAAAGAGGAGATTGACAGTGGCACCTGTGTTGGCTATTCCTGAGGGATCAGAAGGATTATCTGTTTATAGTGATGCATCCCATCAAGGATTGGGGTGCGTACTCATGCAGCATCGAAGAGTGGTCACATATGGATCGCGACAGTTGAAAGACCATGAGCGGAATTACCCCACGCATTATTCGGGGCTAGCCGCTGTGGTTTTTGCCTTGAAGATCTGGCAGCACTACTTATATGGGGGAAGATTTTAGGTCTTCACTGATCATAGGAGTTTGAGGTATCTCTTTAATCAGAAAGAGTTAAACATGAGACAAAGGAGATGGATGGAACTCCTTAAGGATTATGACTGTGAAATTCTATACCATCCGGGTAAGGCGAACATAGTTGCTGATGCGCTGAGTAGAAAGAGCATGATATCTGCCATGATGATCAGGGAATGGGATTTACTGGAGTAGTTTATCAAACTTCGGATCAGAGTTAAAGAGGTAGAGATTGGATTTTTAGCTAGCATGCGAATAGAGCCTAGGATCTTGGATCAGGTTAGAACTGGGCAGCGCAGTGATCAGAGGTTGATACATATGGTTAGCCAAGCTGAGCAGACTTCGCAGTCGGATCTCACAATCGGTGAGGATAGATTGTTGAGGTTAAGAGGATGGATTTGTATACCGGACGATGATGCCCTAAAGAGACGGATACTGAGAGAATCCCACTGCTCGCGATACACCATGCACCCACGGAGTACTAAGATGTACCGAGACTTGATAAAGATGTACTGGTGGAGTGGTATGAAGCGAGACGTGGTAGAGTATGTGGCCAGATGTTTAGTATGCCAGCAAGTGAAAGCTGAGCATCGAAAGCCCGGAGGACTACTACAGCCTTTATCTGTACCTACATGAAATGGGAGCATGTCACCATGGACTTTATTATGGGTTTACCGAGGACCCGGAAAGGTCGTGATGCGATATGGGTCATAGTGGATAGAATGACCAAGAGTGCCCACTTCCTTGCCATCAAGAGCACAAATACTGTGGATGCCTTAGCTGAGTTATATGTCAGTGAGATAGTTATATTACATGGGGCTCCAGTGAGTATTACTTCTGACAGAGATTCTCGATTTACTTCCAGATTTTGGACCCAGTTTCAGGAGTCCATGGGATCTGGATTGAGTTTCAATATCGCCTATCATCCTCAGACAGATGGTCAGTCAGAGAGGACTATTCAGACCTTGGAGGATATGTTGAGGGCGTGTAAGATGGATTTTAAGGGATCATGGGATGATCACTTGCCCCTAGCAGAGTTTGCGTACAATAACAGCTATCATGCGAGTATTGGAATGGCACCTTTTGAAGCTCTTTATGGTAGGAGGTGTAGATCCCCTGTAGCTTGAGAAGAAGTTGGTGACAGAAAGATAAATGCTCCCGAGCTTGTTGAGCAAGCTGTATAGAGTGTGAAACTCATATGTGAGAGGTTACGGGTTGCGCAAAGTAGATAGAAAAGCTACGCAGATGTGCGTAGACGGCCACTCGAGTTTGATGTTGGTGATGCAGTATTTCTGAAGATATCATCGAACAAGGGTATCATGCGATTTGGGAAGAAAGGGAAACTGAGTCCTCGATACATAGGACCATTTGAGATCCTTGAGAGAGTGGGAGAGGTAGCCTACAGATTGGCATTACCCCCACAGATGTTCAAAATACACAACGTCTTGTATGTGTCTATGTTGAGGAAGTACCACCCGGACCCTTCTCATGTCATAGAGTATGACGAGATGGACATACAAGGGGACATGAGCTACAGTGAAGAACCCGCCTGGATTCTTGATAGAAAGGAGAAGGTACTTAGAACCAAGAACATCCCATTAGTGAAAGTTTTGTGGAAACATCACTCGATGGAAGAGGCAACGTGAAAATTGGAAAGTCTCATGAAGGAGAAATACCCCCATCTATTTGCCTAGTTGAGTTGAATTTGGAGGACTAAATTCTTTTAAGGTGGGGAGGATGTGAGATCTGAGAATTTTAGACATATTTTAATTATGTAATAAGAACATAAAGTGTAATTAATTGAACTAAATGTAATGTACTCTTACATTGAGGTCGCATGGAATGAATTACTAAGTTATAAGTGAGATTTTATGTTAAAGTGTGAAACTATGGGGCCAGATCGATCTTGGAGAAGAGAAGATCGATTTGGTAAGTTAAAAATGACAAGAAATGAGGAAATTAAGTGAGCAGATCGATCTCCAATGGAAGAGGATCAATCTCCTTATGATTCTGTATTGAAGAGATCGATCTCGTGAGGAAGGAATCGATCTCAAAATGTTTCTGTTTGGGAGAAGATCGATCTCCTCAAGGAGCAGATCAATCTTATGAAGCATTCTGCAAACTAAAGATCGATCTCATAATTGGAGCAGATCGATCTCATAAAGCCATTGAGAGATCGATCTTACCCCACGACAAATCGATCTCCTAGGCATAAAATTGCCCCAAATCGTCCCCAAATTCAAATGCAGATCGATCTCATCAAGAGCCAGATCGATCTCCTACCCTCCGTCTATAAAAGGACCCCAGTGTTTTTCTGCATTTCATCTTTTCTCTCCCTTCCAAACCTCTATTTTCAACTGAACCCTAGCTTTCTCTCTCTTCTAAATCGCCCATTTTCGTCCAAATCAAGAGTTGTGGCAAGAAAGAAAGTTGTTACCCACACAAAGGAGAACAACATACTTGGAAATCGAACGACGAATCGAATCGAGGTGTGACTTGAGCACTCTATAAGTTTAGGTAATTCTTTAAACCTCGATCTTTGATTTTTAAGTAATCTTTGGTGATTATGAGAATGGGCATTGTGAGGAAATAGTTGGAAAATGATTAGGGATTGATGAAACTATGATTTTGTTGGAGTAGAGATGTTATTATGCTATTATGGTAATTTTTGGAATTATGGCTATAAATTGGAATTGAGACAATGTGGTGAATTTAGCGTGGAATATAGTACGAGAAATGTAGAATTTTGAGATGTAGTGGGTGAGAATGTGAGTTGTGATAGAATTGTGAAGATTTAAGTTAATTGAGGTGTTAATGAGAAAATGAGCAAATGTGTGCTCAATAATGCGATTGAGTTGGGTTATTGATGTTTTTAACATCGTTTAGACAGCTCGGGAGTTCCAAAGTGGAATGTGAGGCTAGTCTGTGATATGGGGAATGATTGCACTATACGAGGTGCAAAGAGGTAAGAGAAAACTAAACCATTTATGTATGTGTTTTGATGAACTATTGTAGCATGAACCATGATTTGAGAATACAAGCATGTTGGCTGTTGTGTTGTGATATGATTGCACACGGTTTTTATAGCTGGTTGGAGCCTATTGTTTTATGAGTTTATAAGATAACTATGAAATTGCTTTATAAACCATTGAGTTTACGTGAAAAGTAACTTGGGCTCTACGTTAAGGCAATAATGAGATTGAGAAAATGTGTGCGTGTTTCACTAGTTAGAACTCGATTTTAATATGTTTTATGTGAGTACACGAATGTTTTAAATGAGTTTTATGAGAGGAAACCCATATGAGTTCTACGTGAAGGCATAACGTTTTATATGATAATGGCTAATGATTGAGACTTAGGCGTGTCAAGCTGAATACACATCAGGCCTTGCTTTGGTTGCATGTAAGACCGATATAGTATGACTCTTGGGAACCGACCCAGGGGCCACAGGCTTTGTTCTGGTAACATGTAAGTTCGATTATTCCTCCGCTTTGGTAGCGTTGGGAGGCCTTGCTCTGGTAGCATGTAAGTTCGATATTCCTCCGTTTTGGTAATGAGAGATGCCTCCCTTTTGGTAACGAGAGATGCCTCCGTTTTGGTAACACGAGATGACCCCTGTTCTGGTAACGCTGGGTGGCCTTGCTTTGGTAGCATGTAAGACCGAGAGAGTGGGCCGCCTGGGAATCGACCCAGGGACCACGTGATAGTATGCATAAGGCGAGGCATTACTCTGGTAGCATGTAAGGTCGGGCCTTGTTCTGGTAACATATAAGTCCAATATACCATGCATACGACCATATTGTCGACGTTCCCTCTTACAAGGATGCCTGGGATGCGCACCAAGAGGAGATTATATATTTGATGTGCCATGAGGAGTTTTATATGAGTTTTATTGCCTGGTCTCGTTTTACACATGAGTGGTGTTTTGTGACCTTGTCACGTGCTATATACTGAGGTGATTTTTATCACATATTTTGAGAAAAGCCATTATCACATATATTTACACATGCTTGTAAATGCTCTATATTGAGCCTTTTTACCTTCATGTTTTCACATAATTTATGAGCTATGAGATGGTGATGTTTTGATAACTTTCATGCTACGATTTCAAATGAGTATACTGAGTTTCATATACAAATACATATTTGTGATGTGTGATATGGTTTATATGACTGAGTTCCCTTACCCCCCTTACTGAGCGATTTAGAAGCTCACCCTGTTTTCTTCCCCCTCCAGATTTCTTCAAGTGAAGTGAGTTCCCTGCGGCATACGGATTAGAGGCTAGTGGAGAACTTGAGCTCCAGGCCGTATTTTGTGTGTTGAGGTACATATATTCAATGTTCAAGTATCCAGACTAGAGTTATATTTACAAACACTTGTTGTACAATGCTGTATGGGATGTATTAGGATTAATTAACTCAAAATTGAGTAATGTATACTAAATTATGATGAAATCCTGAGGCATGATAAGTATGTTAATGTATGACACTGCACAGGAATGTACCCTTGATTGTGATTTGATGAGTAAAAAAAAAAGTTTTAAATTCGCCCTATTTTTTGTGTTTTCGGGGCGTCACAGATCCAAATTTGTCCTGTTTTGGTAAGTGAAAGAAATTAAAGTTCTTGATTGTTTGATGATGTTTTGAGCTTGTTTGTGATGTTTTAAGTTGTGTACATGTTGTGTAAATACAGCCAAGGGTTGCTGTTGGAGGACGAATCTCGAGTCAAACCTGGTCAAACTCGAGGAAAAGTTGTTGGAAGATGATGAGTTTGATATATGTTGTTATTTGATGAATTTAGATGATTTTTGCTAAAGTTCAAATTGAAGAAATAATTTCTCGTGACATGTTTAGCTTTGACCAGCCTTGGAATATTAGGGATAAAATGAAATTGGGTTGAACTAGGTGTTGTAAAATGTTAGTTTAATACCAAAAAGTTTGGTTTATAGCTCGATTTAGTGAAAACTGTAAAAGTGTGAAAATTGGCAAGTTGATAAGTTGTAAGGTGTTGTCTAGAGACTTGAATAAGTGTTTAAGGTATTAAGTTTATAAGTTTGAAGTTAAAAGAAAAGAAATTATAGAAATAGCATGAACCGACACGTTTAACGGAAAAACTAAGCAAATAACGAAGTTGGCAAAAATAGTCAAATTTAATGAAACTTATACAAGTTGATGTATATTTAAGTATACTGAGATGAATTTAGGCATCATCTGATGATTTTGAAACTGTCTTGGGCAACTTGAGTGTAAGACCCGTATTTTTGTATATAAACCTTATGAAATGCATAAGTATATACATGTACATGCTATGTGAAACATAAATGATATAAGTCCATAAGTTGATGTACACACTTGTGATATAAGTTTGTGATGTACACATAAGTTTCATTATGTATGAATGTGAAGAAATGGACTTTTCTCAATGAAAAATGTGAATAGAACTCAAAATGAGTAGTGTGGTAAAATGGAAGGAAGTTGTATGAGTTGCATAAAGCTTTATACTTCCATTTGATATATATTGTATACCTTTGGTTATATAATGAATGCACATAAGTTTTAATATGCATAAAGGATAAATGGATGTCATTTTCAAGCCTTACAGATGGTTGAATGAGAAAATGAATATGGCAGCAAAATCAAGTATGTTTGGTGTGAGTTACTGCAGAAAAGTGCAGTAAAAACCTGGAAAATATAAATGCCAGATCGATCTCATAGGAGAGAAGATCGATCTGGAAGAGCCAAAACTGCTTTTGTTCGAGCAATGGAACAAGGCAGATCGATCTCCAATGGAACCAGATCGATCTCCTTAAGCTACTGACTTGCAATAGATCGATCTCATGCAAGAGAAGATCGATCTCCTTAAGGTTTTGTGTTGTGCAGATCGATCTCATGCTAGGAGCAGATCGATCTCATTAAGCTTGGAAGGTCGATTTCAAGAGGAAAAATGTTGAGAAGATCGATCTCTTGGTGTAGTAGATCGATCTCATCAAGGCAATTTCCATAAAATAGGATCTGCTGACCTACATTTCACAGGAAAAATCAAAACCTTTCCATATTTTGACACCAAGTGACCTAAATCCCCCTCTAAACTATAAATACTTTCCATAGAGGTTGGAGGCAAGTTTGTTTCATCAAAGTTGTTCATAGAGTGGAGAAGAACAACATAATTGGAAGCTAGAAGTTGAGGTGATCCATTTAAGGGAGAGAAGGAGTTGTTCCCCCAAAGTGTGATAAGTGGAGAAAAGCTGAAATTGGTAAGATTTCAATATCCCAATCTCATATATGTTAATTTATAGACTTGTGGGAGTAGATTGATATATAAATTAATGGTTGAAACATCTTAGAAGTGCTAAACTATTCATGACCTAGAAAATAGCTAAATGAGCCAAAATGAAGAGTTGTTGAGTAGGCATGGATTTGATGATGATTTAAGCATGCCTAGATGTTATTAAGCATGTGTAGATGCTTATAAAATGATTTGATGAAGTTCATGTGCTAGAAACAAAAGTAGCTCAAATTAACTATATGTGGTGTTTGATGAAATGCCACAACGGAGTGAAAATCATGAACTTGAGGTATTAAGAGTGTAATACCGGTTTAAGATGAATCGATAGACTCGAGGAGTCTAAGGGATTCTTGGAAAAGAGTTATAGACTCGAAATGGACTTGTAAGAGGATAAAGTCCACTAAGGCATAAAAATGGCAAATGAGAAGTAAATGGCTAAATACATTGATTTGAATATCATGCATGTGAAATAAAGTATATGACAGTATACTGATGTGTGTGATGCATAATTTCAGGTCCAAAAGATAAAGTTGGAGTTGATAAGACCGGATCACAAGCGATTGGAATCAAGGAAAAAGATTCAAGTGTGATTCGAGGTAAGGGACTTCTGTAAGCTATAGAGATAGCTATACGTATATTTTCTTATCTGATGTGTGACTTGTAAGTGATAATAGATAGATATCGATATATCTAGAAGAAAACTACATATGAAAATAAGTCGATAAGCATGTGTTGCATGACTTCTGTGATTGTTGTGAAAAGAGATTTTTCAAATGTTGTGAAAAAGAACAATAATAGACAAGTTCTGATTTTAACCACTTGTATGACATGTGTAGACAGAGTGATCGAAGGGATTTTACCCTCTCACTCATACTTAGTGAAAGGAGCTATTCATTTCCTTACTGTGTGGAGTCGTGCTGAGCATGAGAGGTAAAGGTAGATTGACCAGCCCTACTCGCACATTGTTTTCAAACGGATTTTGAGAAAGTAAATGAGTGTTTAATGCCTCGAGGATATTGTGTGTTTCACTCGAGAGCTCGTACGTGATTTTGAAACAATAGAAATGGGTGATAAGGATCCATGGGAGCACGATGTACCATGAGCGTTAGCCATGGGGTACGAGGTGTCGTGACTATCTGTGTGATATCTGTGTGATGTTGAAGGGATAGTTATGTCACGACCCAATTCCATTCTCTTTAACCGAAAATCACTAAAAATTTTTCGCGTTTTACTATTACCTTACCCGGTCGTGAACTAATTCACCACACACTGTTGGGCTATGAGTCAATAATAAACTCCACATCTCATTCATACTCAGTTAAATAAAACAATGTCATACATTTGCATTTAATCTTGTACTTATCCAAAAGCATGTTTTACTGACATCTACATCCCCCATAATTACAACTCAAATGAATAATGTGCTTTTACATTGTTTAGATACAAAAAGAATCACTGTGTATATACCTCTAAGCGATGGAGATGCAGCGAAGTCCAAAATACCACGCCTCAGTCCTCACTGGGCTACTATACACGCTCTGTAGGGAGGGAAATAGAGAGGGATGAGCAACCACACGCTCAGTAAGGCAATAATGCAAGCATGGCAGATAACTACTCTATCTACATGCTGATAGTGTTATGCATAAATCATTTATGGTGGGAGCATGAGGAATAAAACTATGCCATATGAGTATACATATATATCATGTGTCAAAATCATGTACATTAGCATATCAAACATGGTAAAAAGAACATCATGTATAAATCATCTCATGCTCAATCTCATTTAAATTCATAAAAAGGGCAATTCATTAAGAAACCTCCTTTTTAAACCAACATCATAAACCTCTTTCTCAACACATAAATACCACCAAATCAATTTACAATCACAACCACATTTTCATTTCACAATTCACGCATGTGTATAAAAACTAGGTCACTATATCGAAAGTGCCTATGTGGACCACTACATCATAAATCATCCCAGACCACACGCATCCAGGTGTGCGGGGTATCATGCTGGCACGAAGATGGATTATCCCTCGCCAGACTTTCTCATCACATAACCATCACGCGGTACATCGTACTCCATGTCATATACACCATACAGCGTACTCCGCAGACTCATATCGTGATTGGGTGTGCCATTCCTAGGTCTTACCTACCCCATACCAAAAGTTTTCCATATCCGTGAAGGAGAGCCTCCCTGCCAAACAGAGCCGTCCCGACTAACAGAGCCTCCCCGCCTCTGGCTTAAGGATGTTAGCTTAAGGATGTTAGCTTAAGGATGTAGGGCTTAAGGATCCTTCCGTAAGAGAGCCTCCCCACCGAACAGAGCCTCCCTACCTAACAGAGCCTCCCTGCCTCTTTGGGCTTAAGGATGTTGGCTTAAGGATGTAGGGCTTAAGGATCTTACCGTACCCATGTAAGAGAGCCTCCCTGCCTAACAGAGCCTCCCCGCCCCTCCAGGGCTTAAGGATGTTGGCTGAAGGATCCCACCGTAAGACAGCCTCCCCACCGAACAGAGCCTCCCCACCTAACAGAGCCTCCCCGCCTCTTTGGGCTTAAGGATGTTGGCTTAAGGATCTTACCAACTTTCACAACCTTATACGTATCACAATGTGCAAACTTGTGCGATCAAAGCTCTAGCACGACTCATGCATCCTATCATAAAGAGACGCGTACGAGCATAGCTCTAGTACGGTTATACTCATAAGACAAACCACTCAAAAGCCACGTACGAGCAGAAACTCCAGTACGATTTATAAACATCATCATAGTTTCCAAATCAAGGTGCGAGCTAAGCTCCAGCACGTTTCATACAAATGAAAACATCAATATCCGGTGCGAGCTAGGCTCTAGCACGGTTTAATTCACATAAACATGATAGGCGACTCATAAGCTTTTAAAGCTATCTCAAAACATATTTGGCACTTCACATGTGCTATCACAAACATCAAACCACAATAGCCATCCTATCTATCAATTCGTTTAAAACCAAACACATGTTTTGTGAAAGCATTCAAAACACTTGATTTATGCAATTATTAGCCTTACTATCCCTTTTTATACATCCATGTAAACCAAATCATCTAATATTCACAACTATTTTCACATACCAAACAACTAATTTCTCAAACGTTCATGCATTTCATAAACACCCTATAATCCCACAAATTACGAGCAGCTACCTCTATATACTTACAGAATTCCCTTACCTGGAATCGCGATGCGTGATTCAACTTCCTTAAAGCTGCTACTCGTACCACTCGATTCGTCTTCAACGAACTCTTCGGGACTGCACAAAATCGTATCCCACATTATACTCGATCCATATAATATGACATCGTGCGTTCACTATAGTCAATTCGACCTATAGTTTTCTATTAACGCTTATGAGGCCTCGTTTCATTACTTTACCCAAAACTCGAGTCTATGGATTCTTTTAGGCCTATTAACTCATTCCAAATCGATATTAAATCGACATTAAGCTCATAGTGTTCATATTTCATGAATTCCCTCACTATGGCATTTTATCAAGCATATACATACTCATTTTCACAATTTCACTTAAACTCATATTATAACTCCACATAACCATTCCAAATCACCCACATTACTCATTTAACAACTTATCTTAACCCATAAACCACCAACTCCCCAATTCATACTTTCTCAGACTAGAGGCATTCCATTTTCTAGGTTACATTAGATTCTAACACAACCTAGGTGTTTCCATCCATACATACTCATGCCAAACAACTCCAAAATCAATTAAATGGAAATGTACTTGGATTGGAGTGTTAGAATCTTACCAAATATGATTTTTCTTCTTGCTCCAAATGTCAATGCCCTTATCTCCTTCAATACCCACAATGGGATTTTGGGTTCCAACTATGTTGTTCTCTTCCTCAAGATGAACAACTTAATGTCTAATGGTCTCCCCTCAATTCTTGCTGGGAATGGCTGATTTTAGAGAGAGAAAATTAGGTTTTTGGGTTAAAAATGGAAGATTGGTGTTTTTCTCGAAATTTTCAGATTTTCAGCCCTCCTTATATAGAAATAGCTTGAGGAGATCAATCCGGTCCCCTTAAATCTCTCATTTTCATGAAATTTTAAGCATGAGATCGATCTGTCGAAGCATGAGATCGATCTGGTCCCAAACAGAGGGCTAAGGAGATCGATCTGGGTGCTTGAGGATCGATCTTTTCATCACAGAATGCTTAGGAGATCGATCTGGCACCACTGGAGATCGATCTGCTCTATTTCATTACCCAAATAAGAGCATTCTGGCTCTTCCAGATCGATCTCTCATCTTATGGGATCGATCTGGCCTTCATGTTTTCCAGATTTCCTGCAGTTTCCTTGCTGCAACTCATACTAACACATCCTTGATCTATTGCCATGGCCATTTTCTCATCCATCCACCTTTATAACTTGAAAATGGCATCCATTCATACCTTATGCACATTGAAACTTGTGTGCATTCATTGTATGTCCAAAGGTATGCTACATAAAACCAAATGGAAGCATTTATATTCATGCAACTTCCATCCATTTACCACACCACCCATTTTGAGTTTCAATCACATCCATCACTTATAAGGACTCATTTCTCCATATTCAAACTCAATGGAACTTGTATGTATGTTACAAATCATATTACACATACATACATTGAATCCATGGACTTACATCGATCATACTTTACATTACAAGTCCATTCACATTCATTACACATTACAAATTTACATATACGGGGTCTCACATTCTCCCCTCCTTCAAGGAATTTGGTCCTCCAAATTAGAACCAAGTCACTCTTCAAAAAGTTGGGGGTACTTCTCCCGTATCAAGTTCTCCAATTCCCACGTGGCCTCTTCCGCCGTGTGGTGTTGCCAAAGAACTTTCACCAAGGGAATTGTCTTATTCCGCAACACTTTCTCTTTTCTGTCCAATATCCGAACCGGCTTCTCAACATACGTCATACTCTCATGGAGCTCCAATGGCTCATATCTTATCACGTGTGCCGGGTCCGGGTGATACTTTCGAAGCATCGAGACGTGGAAGATGTTGTGGACAATTGCCAAGTCCAGTGGCAATGCCAACCTATACGCCTTATCTCCCACTCTCTCCAAAATCTCGAAGGGTCCGATATATCTAGGGCTCAGCTTGCCCTTCTTACCAAATCTCATAATACCCTTCGATGGTGATACCCTCAGAAACACCGACTCACCCTCATCAAACTCCAGTGGTCTTCGTCTCTTGTCAGCATAACTCTTTTACCGGCTCTGAGCTGTCCGCAATCTCTCACATATCAACTGGACGTCCTCAGATGCCTGCTGCACTAAGTCCAGAGCAAAAATTTGTCTGTCACCAACCTCTTACCATCCAATAGGGGAACAGCATCTATGCCCGTACAATGCCTCATAGGGTGCCATCCGATACTCGCATGATAGCTATTATTATAAGCGAACTCGGCTAACTGCAGGTGGTCATCCCAGGAGCCTCTAAAATCCAGCACACACGCTCTCAACATATCCTCGAGGGTCTGTATAGTCCTCTTTGACTGCCCATCTGTCTGAGGATGAAAAGCGGTGCTAAAACTCAGTCGGGTCCCCAGCGCTTCCTGAAAATGTTCCCAAAAATGGGAAGTGAAGCGGGCATCCCTATCAGAAACAACGCTCACTGGTACACCATGTAGCCGTACTATCTCTCGAATATATAGGTTCGCCAACTGACTCAGTGTATCGGTAGCTCTCATGGCCAAGAAATGGGCGGACTTAGTCAACTGGTCCACAATAACCCATATGGCATCATGACCTCTACGGGTCCTCGACAACCCCATCACAAAATCCATGGTGACATGCTTCCACTTCCATGTCGTATCGGTAGAGGCTGCAATAATCCTGCAGGCTTCTGATGCTCTACCTTCACTTGCTGATAAACGAGACACTTAGCGACATATTCAGCAATGTCTCTCTTCATTCCAGACCACTAATAAACCTTCCGAAGGTTTTGATACATCTTGGTACTCCCCGGATGTATCGTATACTTCGATGAGTGAGCTTCTGATAAAATCGTTCTCCTGATCTCAGGATCCCTGGGAACGCATACTCTGCCTCTGAACCTCAATAACCCATCAGCACTCTGCTCAAAATCAATACTCACACCTGTCTGTATCTGCCTCAGCCAATCGATGCATCGTCGATCGCTCTACTGGGCTCGCCAAATACGGCCAATCAACTCTGGCTCTAGTCTCAAACTAGCCATGATCTCAAGTCTCTCAGATCCAGGTGGGGTTACATCCAAACTGAGGTTCGCAAAGTGTTTTAACAATTCATGTTCCCGTACCATCATATAAGGCACCAACCCAAGGTTCTTTCTACTCAAAGCATCGGCAACTACATTTACCTTACCCGGGTGGTAATGATTTCACAATCATAGTCTTTCAGGAGTTTGAGCCATCTCCTCTGTCTCATATTCAGCTTTTTCTGCGAGAACAGGTACTTAAGGCTCTTATGATCTGTGAACACCTGAAATTTCTCACCATAGAGATAGTGGCACCATATTTTCAAAGCAAATACTACAACCGCCAACTCCAAATCATGTGTCGGGTAGTTCCTCTCATGATCTTTCAACTGTCTAGATCCATAGGCAACTACCTTCCCATCCTGCATAAGCACACAGCCCAGTCCCTGGTGTGATGCATCCATATACACCGAGAATCCTCCTGAGCTGGTAGGAATGGTGAGAACTGGAGTAGTAGTCAATCGACGCTTAAGCTCCTCAAAACTCCTCTCACATGCCTCATCCCACACAAACTTAACATCTTTTCACGTGAGGCGTGTCAATGGAGCAGCTAGTCTGGAGAAATCCTCTACAAATCTCCGATAATATCCTGCCAATCCCAAGAAACTTTTGATCTCAGTAACTATTTTGGGCTGTTCCCATTGTATCACTGCCTCTATCTTGGATGGATCCACCGATACCCCATCCTTTGACACAACATGCCCCAGAAATGAGATATGTTCTAACCAAAAGTTACACTTGCTGAGTTTGGCATACAATTCTCTCTCTCGGAGGGTCTGCAGAACTATCCTCAAGTGCTCCTCATGATCTTCCCTGGACTTGGAATACACCAAAATGTCATCAATGAACACTATTAAAAACTTGTCCAGGTATGGCTTGAATGTATCATTCATCAACGCCATAAATGTTGCGGGAGCATTCGTCAATCCGAATGGCATCACCAAAAACTCGTAGTGGCCATAACGGGTACGAAATGGTCTTGGGTATATCTCCACTCCTGATCCCCAATTGATGATACCCTGACCACAGATCTATCTTAGAAAATACTTCGGCTCCCTGGAGCTGATCCAACAACTCATCGATTCTTGGAAGGGGGTACTTGTTCTTAATGGTGGCCTTATTCAACAACCGGTAGTCTATACACAGTCGGAGGCTTCCATCCTTCTTCCTTACAAATAGAACCGGTGCTCCCCAAGGTGAGACACTCAGTCTAATAAACCCCTTCTCCAACAACTCTTGCAGCTGTTTCTTCAGCTCTTCCAATTCTATCGGAGCCATTCTATAGGGTGGTTTCAATATCGGCTCTGTACCAGGCACTAGCTCAATGCAAAATTCCATTTTCCTTTCAGGTGGTAATCCTGGTAATTCATCCGGAAAGACATCAGGATAATCCGTAATTACGGCTATGTCCCTCAATTCCGGGTGTGCCTCATCTATATCAACCACGTATGCAATGAACCCTTCACATTATCCTCTACATCATTAGTAACCTAAACCATCACTCCACATTCAACATTTATCATAAACAATAATTTATCTCTCAAGCAATATGCATTTAAAATCATACTCCTTTATTTACAACAAACATACTATTTTCATATCATTTCTTTTCATCAAAATTTATAATAAGATTGTCTAATCCTGAAAACATCAATGTTTTGGCATGACAATCCATCACAACATGATTGGTAGCCAACCAATCCATTCCCAAAATTACATCAAAATCATTCATATTCAATAAAATCAGATTGGCTATCATTTCCTTCCCCTCTATCTTTAACTTACAATCTCTACATACATGCTTAGTCAATTGACTATCATTCATGGGTGTGGAAATCATCAACATTTTATCCAACAATGTTGGTTTCACATGCTTCAATAATTTATGTGCAAAGGAAGGTGATATGAAAGAATGCGTGGCACCAGGATCAAATAATACCAATGTTTCTAAATCAAAGATTCGGATGGTACCTTTAATCACATCCGTCGATGTATCTACAGTGTCCTGGTCCAGTACATGTACTCTTCCTCTACTCACACCCGCAGCCTGTTTCCCTTTTTCCTCACCTGTAGCCCTCCTCCTCGGGGCTGCTGTCTCAACTGGAGCTCCCTCAGGCTCCTTGCCCTTCTGTGGGGCAATCCCTATCTTCTCGGGACAATACTTAGCCATATGTCCTGGTCTCTCGCATCTAAAACACACCATAGGGGTCCTCAGACAGGGCCTATTCCCATGAAATCTCCCACATCTCCTACACTGATCAGTAGTAGGCTGTGGTCCTCCAATAGTCATACCCCTCGGTGTAGTCAAGGCTGGGTATATGGGAGGTCTAGCAGCTCTCTCCTGCACCTCCTCAATCTTAGGGCTCTTCTCGAAAAATCCTTGGCCACCTCTCTTGGCCACTCTTCCAAACCCGGATCTCTTCCGGTCTCTGTCCTTTCTAACACTGACTCTCCCAAGCTCGGAGGCATTTTGCTCAAAGTCTTGCTCACATAACTGAGCCTTATGTACAGCCTCCTCATAGGTCAAGATGTCAAAGGGAGTTAGCTTAGTCCGGATGGCCAATCTCAATCCATCCATGAACTTCTGAATCTTCCGAGTCTTACTACCCATCGTGTCCGAGTCATATCTCCCCAAGGACATAAACTTGGACTCATACTCGTCCACAGTTCGGTTCCCTTGAACCAGGTTCACAAATTCCATCCGTAATTTCCTCTGTGCGGTAGCTGGAATATACTGTCTTCTGAAGGCCTCCAAGAATATCTCTCATGAAATCTCGAAGTGTCTAGCCCTCAAAATAGCTTCGGTGGACCTCTACCAGTGCTCTGCCTCGCCTTTCAGCATAAACACGGCAAAGGAAACCTTCTCAGCTGAAGTGCATCGAAAAAACCTATATAGTTTCTCCATCTCATACACCCAATCCTCCGTAACCACTGGGTCCTTCACGCCTCTAAACACTGGGGGTTTTAGCGCTTGAAACTCTCGCAACCTGCTCAAGTCGCAGTCATAACCCACATCACTACCGCTCTGCTGTGGAGCGATAGGAGAATCTATATCATGTACTGGAGGTGGTGTAGCAGTAGCAGTCTCTGCAGTCTGAGGTCTCTCCGCCTCTGCAGCTGCCTGTTCAGTAGTAGGCTATACCGCGGGACCTCGTCTGTCACCGGCGCCCAAGGCGTGCGTGACTATCTCCGCTAAATTCTTAATACTCCGCTCTAACCTAGCGAAGCGAGCCTCGGTATCCTCTGCTCTCTCAGCAGGGTTCTGTGGAGCCTGCTCAGTCTGTGGCTCCGTACGGCTCTCAGGCCTACCTCTACGGCCTCTAGCACGTGCTCTCACCCCTCTACCTTTGCGTGTAACTGGCATAGTGCCTAACTTCCTGTATTTAAAATCATTTATCAAGCTCAATCCATCACGGTATACACAGTTATATCTAAACAAAAGCACAGTACTATAGGGGTGTACTTTCTTACGTTTTATTAATGACTCACATCAGGCCAACACAGCTCTGATACCAATCTCTGTCACGACCCAATTCCATTCTCTTTAACCGAAAATCACTAAAAATTTTTCACGTTTTACTGTTACCTTACCCGGTCGTGAACTAACTCACCACACACTGTTGGGCTGTGAGTCAATAATAAACAACACATCTCATTCATTCTCAGTTAAATAAAATGATGTCATACATTTGCATTTAATCTAGTACTTATACAAAAGCATGTTTTACTGACATCTACATCCCACATAATTACAACTCAAAAGAATACTGTGCTTTTACATTGTTTAGATACAAAAAGAATCACTGTGCATATACCTCTAAGCGATAGAGATGCAGCGGAGTCCAAAATACCACGCCTCAGTCCTCACTGGCTACTATGCACACTCTGTAGGGAGGGAAATAGAGAGGGATGAGCAACCACACGCTCAGTAAGGCAATAATGCAAGCATGGTAGATAACTACTCTATCTACATGCTGATAGTGTTATGAATAAATCATTTATGGTGGGAGCATGAGGAATAAAACTATGCCATATGAGTATACATATATATCATGTGTCAAAATCATGTACATTGGCATATCAAACATGGTAAAAAGAACATCATGTATAAATCATCTCATGCTCAATCTCATTTAAATTCATAAAAAGGGCAATTCATTAAGAAACCTCCTTTTTAAACCAACATCATAAACCTCTTTCTCAACACATAAATACCACCAAATCAATTCACAATCACAACCACATTTTCATTTCACAATTCACGCATGTGTATAAAAACTAGGTCACTATATTGAAAGTGCCTATGTGGACCACTACATCATAAATCATCCCAGACCACACGCATCCAGGTGTGCGGGGTATCATGCCAGCACGAAGATGGATTATCCCTTGCCAGACTTTCTCATCACATAACCATCACGCGGTACATCGTACTCCATATGATATACACCGTATAGCGTACTCCGCAGACTCATATCGTGATTGGGTGTGCCATTCCTAGGTCTTACCTACCCCATACCAAAAGTTTTCCATATCCGTGAAGGAGAGCCTCCCTGCCGAACAGAGCCTCCCCGACTAACAGAGCCTCCCTGCCTCCTCGGGCTTAAGGATGTCAGCTTAAGGATGTAGGGCTTAAGGATCCTTTTGTAAGAGAGCCTCCTCACCGAACAGAGCCTCCCCGCCTAACAGAGCCTCCCCGCCTCTTTAGGCTTAAGGATGTTGGCTTAAGATGTAGGGCTTAAGGATCTTACCGTACCCATGTAGGAGAGCCTCCCTACCTAACAGAGCCTCCCCGCCCCTCTAGGGCTTAAGGATGTTGGCTTAAGGATCCCACCGTAAGAGAGCCTCCCCACCGAACAGAGCCTCCTCGCCTAACAGAGCCTCCCCGCCTCTTCGGGCTTAAGGATGTTGGCTTAAGGATCTTACCAACTTTCACAACCTTATACGTATCACAATGTGCAAACTTGTGCGAGCAAAGCTCTAGCACGACTCATGCATCCTATCATAAAGAGACGCGTACGAGCATAGCTCTAGTAGGGTTATACTCATAAGACAAACCACTCAAAAGCCACGTACGGGCAAAAGCTGCAGTACGATCTATAAACATCATCATAGTTTCCAAATCAAGGTGCGAGCTAAGCTCCAGCACGTTTCATACAAATGAAAACATCAATATCCGGTGCGAGCTAGGCTCTAGCACGGTTTAATTCACATAAACATGATAGGCGGCTCATAAGCTTTTAAAGCTATCTCAAAACATATTTGGCACTTCACATGTGCTATCACAAACATCAAACCACAATAGCCATCCTATCATCAATTCGTTTAAAACCAAACACATGTTTTGTGAAAGCATTCAAAACACTTGATTTATGCAATTATTAGCCTTACTATCCCTTTTTATACATCCATGTAATCCAAATCATCTAATATTCACAACTATTTTTGCATACCAAACAACCAATTTCTCAAACGTTCATGCATTTCATAAACACCCTATAATCCCACAAATTACGAGCAGCTACCTCTATATACTTACAGAATTCCCTTACCTGGAATCACGATGCGTGATTCCACTTCCTTAAAGCTGCTACTCGTACCACTCGATTCGTCTTCAACGAACTCTTCGGGACTGCACAAAATCGTATCCCGCATTATACTCGATCCATATAATATGACATCGTGCGTTCACTGTATTCAATTCGACCTATAGTTTTCTATTAACGCTTATGAGGTCTCGTTTCATTACTTTACCCAAAACTCGAGTTTATGGATTCTTTTAGGCCTATTAACTCATTCCAAATCGATATTAAATCGACATTAAGCTCATAGTGTTCATATTTCATGAATTCCCTCACTATGGCATTTTACCAAGCATATACATACTCATTTTCACAATTTCACTTAAACCCATATTATAACTCCACATAACCATTCCAAATCACCCACATTACTCATTTAACAACTTATCTTAACCCATAAACCACCAACTCCCCAATTCATACTTTCTCACACTAGAGGCATTCCATTTTCTAGGTTACATTAGTTTCTAACACAACCTAGGTGTTTCCATCCATACATACTCATGCCAAACAACTCCAAAATCAATTAAATGGACAATGTACTTGGATTGGAGTGTTAGAATCTTACCAAATATGATTTTTCTTCTTGTTCCAATTGTCGATGCCCTTATCTCCTTCAATACCCACAATGGGATTTTGTGTTCCAACTATGTTGTTCTTTTCCTCAAGATGAATAACTTAATGTCTAATGGTCTCCCCTCAATTCTTGCTGGGAATGGCTGATTTTAGAGAGAGAAAGTTAGGCTTTTGGGTTAGAAATGGAAGATTGGTGTTTTTCTCAAAATTTTTAGATTTTCAGCCCTCCTTATATAGAAATAGCTTGAGGAGATCGATCTGGTCCAAGAGGAGATCGATTTGGTCCCCTTAAATCTCTCATTTTCATGAAATTTTAAGCATGAGATCGATCTGTCGAAGCATGAGATTGATCTGGTCCCAAACAGAGGGCTAAGGAGATCGATTTGGGTGCTTGAGGATCAATCTTTTCATCACAGAATGCTTAGGAGATCAATCTGGCACCACTGGAGATCGATCTGCTCTATTTCATTACCCAAATAAGAGCATTCTGGCTCTTCCAGATCGATCTCTCATCTTATGGGATCGATCTGGCCTTCATGTTTTCCAGATTTCCTGCAGTTTCCTTGCTGCAACTCATACTAACACATCCTTGATCTATTGCCATGGCCATTTTCTCATCCATCCACCTTTATAACTTGAAAATGGCATCCATTCATACCTTATGCACATTGAAACTTGTGTGAATTCATTGTATGTCCAAAGGTATGCTACATAAAACCAAATGGAAGCATTTATATTCGTGCAACTCCCTTCCATTTACCACACCACCCATTTTGAGTTTCAATCACATCCATCACTTATAAGGACTCATTTCTCCATATTCAAACTCAATGGAACTTGTATGTACGTTACAAATCATATTACACATACATACATTGAATCCATGGACTTACATCGATCATACTTTACATTACAAGTCCATTCACATTTATTACACATTACAACTTTACATATACGGGGTCTCACAAGTTGATCCGCCTTCCTAAGCATGGGGTTCTCGCACACCTGATCAGTGTAGCCTGGAATCCGACTATGGCCATAAGTCTGTAAAAGTTGCACAAGTCTGTATCTGTGTGATACGATATAGTCACTACTGTGTGAGGTGATGGACATTCTCCTTTGCTATGTGTCTGTGAATGGGATGACCCATGATTTACATCTCAACGTGTAACTGATTTACAAAGTATAAAGTATTTTTATATGTGATCTATGTGAATCGAGTATGTTGTGTAAATCTGTGTGGTATCGAAAGATGATCTGTGTGAAGCTATGTGTTTACTGTGTGAAAAGTGATTTCAAGTGTGAACTGTGTGCAATTTTAAACTCAGTGGTTTTGTATGATAAACTGTGTGAATATGCACATAACCATCTTGCGAATTAACGATTTCGCATTGATGGAAATTGATTTAAAGAACATGCATATTATATTATAAGGAAATGTGAGTATGTATTTTAGCATGTAGATAGTGTAGTTATCTACTTGCTTGCACATTTTCCTTACTGAGCGCGTTATGCTCACCCCCTTATTTCCTTCTCCATAGATAATACGCAGTATGAATACTGCAATCATCCCTGCTACGGTATTCTGTAGTCATCTAGCAGTACAGAGAGGTATACACTATCTAAAGATATGAAAGTGAAATTTTTTATCCTGTAAATTAATGCACAGTCTAGTAATGTGTTGTACAAAAAGGGGATGCATAGTTAATAGGAACTGATGTAAACGCTTCTGCATATGTTATGAAAGTTCAGTTTCTATTTCAATTTGTTAATTTCATTAATGAAACTATAAATGAGTAAGATATGGATTGCATTTGACTCACAACCCAATTGTAAGTGGTAAGTGTAAAGGCAAAAGGTCGCGGAAGAGGGTCGTGACATTGAGGTATTGGCACGTAAATCGAGGCAAGCCTGATACTTGGCGATTTTTTGCTGCCCCAAGATTCAATGGTAAGAGGTGTAATTTAAAGTGGTATTAGTATCTCGCTACCTATCTTTTAATACACAAATATGTTTGAAGTATGATCATGATTACGAAATGTGTTTTGACGCCTAAAAAGTATTGTTCATGCATAAACCGAAAGAAAAACTAACTTGACTAAGCTTTCCAAGTGTACTTTCTTTGCCACCTAAAATTGTTTTGGAAAAGCAAGTTTTGATACGAAAATGTGTTTTATGAATTAGTAATCAGAAATATGAGAATTTGACCTAAAGGTCGATTTTATTAGTATGCTGGTTAATAAGCCCGAAAAAGAATTTGTAAGTTTCATTTTAAGACTAAGGCAACATGTAGTTCATGATATTTGTCATGCATGGCCCGTGTGGAGTTTGGTCCTCTGTGATGCATACTCTCTCATAGATGTATACCTTTATATCGGTGGAGAAATGGAGAACACCGTAGCAAGGACAACTGCAGTAACTCACTACTGCGTAGTATCAGTGGAGGAGGAAATAAAGGGGTGAGCTAACGCGCTCAGTAAGGAAAATATGAAAGCAGGTAGATAACTACACTATCTATATGCTTAAAATATAAACATTTATTTTCCTTAATAAACATATGCATTCTTTGAAAATAGCTTCCATCAATTGTAAAATCATTAATTCGCTAGATGGGTACATACATATACATCATCAATTCACACAGGATCACACAGTTCAATCTCTTTGTAAATCAATTAATATGAGACATATAATGGGATTTTATATCACCCTGTATAACACAGCAGAGCGGACATTTGTCACCTCACACAGTAGCAACACAATGTTGTATCACACAGATAAAAAGACCTATGGCCATAATCCGGATTCCAGGCAACACTGATCAGGTGTACGAGAACCCTATGCTTGGGGAGGTGGATCAACCATCCCTTCAGCTCACATAGAATCACTAAGATATCACGGCACATCGTAATCCATGGCTAACACTCACGGTACATCGTGCTCCCATGGATCCTTATCAACCATTTTTGTTGTTTCAAAATCATGTGCGAGCAGGTCTGTGTAAGACCACTAAGCAATACACGACGGTTCTAGCATGATTTTATTCATCACACACCAAACATCATAAACCACTTGCGAGCAACTTAGCATAAGATCACACAGCATACCTAAGGCATCGAGCACGATTTTGCTTATCACATAGTAAAGCTCAAGAGACCACGTGCGAGCAACTCAGCGTAAGAGCACACAGCATACCTGAGGTATCAAGCACAGTTTTCTCCCATCACTTCAAATTGAGGGGGTCACATGCGAGCATAATCAGAGCAAAATCACTAAGCAGTAGTCTTTGGCTTCAACATGATTCCTAAAAATCTAATGCGAGCTCTAGAGTGGAACACACAGCATCACCCGAGGCATCGAGCACAGTTTTGCTTTTCTCAAAAATTCGTTCTTAAAAAGATTATGTGAGCAAGGCTGGTTAATCTACCAATGCCACATCAGCTCTAGTACAGGTTCACACAGAAAAGAAATAGATGGCTCCATTCACTGAGTATGAATAAGAGGGCAATCTCCCTTCAATCGCTCGTTAAAAGCTTTTCATGGAAATTTCTCAATTGGGAGCCCGTCTATTATTACTTTTTCTCAAAATGTTTGCAAAACCTCTTTTCACAACAATAACGTGAAAGTCATGCAACTCATGCTTGTAGGCTTATTCTCATACGTAGTTTTCTACCTAGATATACCAATATTTATATACTTATCGCATATATTTGCACATAGCAGGTAAGAAAACATACGTATAGTTATCTCTAATAGCTCGCATAAGTCCCTTACCTCGAATCGTTTCCTTGATTTCTAACGCTCGTGATCCGGTCTTACCGACTCTGACTTTATCTCCAAGAGCTGCAAGCATTTACTACTCATATCAGTATTATTTCAATATACTTGATTATCATTTACATGGCTTTCAAATCGATGCATTGACCCATTACATCATTATGGCCTTATTACAACTTATGGGACTCTAATCCTTCTTAAGTCCATTTCAATCGTTCTATTCGTTTCTCAAGAATCTGTTAGACTCCTCGAGTGTATTGATTCATATTGAACCTGCATTAAGTTCACCATGCCTCTAGTTCATCATTTTTCTTCTCTATGGCATTTCATCAAACACTTATCATGCCCATTATCAATCCTTATGTAATCCAACTTATGGATTTCACAATGTCATCGTAGCATCATCTATACATGCTCATTAACATCTCTACATGCTCAAATTATCATTAGCTCTATGCCATTTCAATTTTCTCTCACTAAGCCCATTCTAGGTCATAGTTGTTTAAGCATGTATATAAACATTTTAACCAACATTATATACACCAAATCACTCATCATAATATCTAGATTAACATACTAGAAAATGGTGTATAGAAATCTTACCTAGCTTGACCTTTTTCTTCTTTTTGCCAATTTGGGGGAAATCCACTTTTCTCCTTCAATCCAAGGTTTGAGCTTCCAATCTTTCACTATGTTGTTCTCTCCATCACTAGGAACAACTTTGCTCAAAGGAACTTCTCTTAAAACTGATTGGAAAAAAGGGTGATTTTTTATTGAGAAAGCTAAGTCACTTATTAACAATGGAGGAAATGAGTTTGTTCCCATGAAATGCAGGTCCAACTACCTAGTTTTTATAGGAAATACCTTAGGAGATTGATCTCCTAAGGGGGGAGATCGATCTACCCTTACTTGAATCTTTCAAAATTTCAACAATTTACGGGCAAGGGATCGATCTGTCGAAGTTCTTGAGATCAATCTGTTCAAGGTAATGAGATCAATCTGTTGAAGGCATAAGACTTTGGAGATCGATCTGGCCTATCCAGAGACCAATGGAGATCGATCTGCTTATGGGAGGAGATCGATCTAGTCTAACCCGAGACAACATGAGATCGATCAGCTTGAGTGAGAGATCGATCTCCCTCTTTCAGAATGCTTGGCATTGTGTTTTCCAGGCTATGAGATCGATCTCTCCTTGCATGAGATCGATCTGCCCTGCTTCCTACAGCGTTCTAGTTATAATTTTCCCAGATTTTCTAAGTTAAACTTCCATCCAATAGATTCTATACTAATTTTGCAGTTCATTCACACTTAGAACTTACAAACATCTATTTCTTGTAATTCATATGTAATGTAACTTATTTGTACATTCAATAATCATAAACATTACATAGAAATTTACAGGTCTTACAATCCTCCCCTCTTTCAAGAAATTTGGTCCTCCAAATTAGAACCAAGTCATTCATCGAAAAGTTAGGGGTACTTTTCCCATATCAGGCTCTCTAACTCCCAGTAGCTTCTTTTGAATTGTGGTACTGCCAGAGAACCTTAACAAGTGAATTATCTTATTCCTTAACACTTTTTTCCTTCCTATCCAATATCCAAATCTGTCTCTCTATGTATGTTAGATCGTCCTTGAGCTCCAATGGCTTATACCAAATCACATGAATCGGATCTGGATGGTATTTTCGAAGCATCAATACGTGGAAGATACTATGAATACCTGCTGCTCTGGTGGTAACGCTAGCCTGTAGGCCTTATCTCCCACTTGCTCCAATATCTCAAATGGTCTGATATACCAAGGGCTCAAATTACCCTTCTTACCGAACCTCATAATCTATTTCGAGGGAGAGACTTTCACAAATACTAAGTCACCCATAGTGAACTCTAGTGGCCTTAGTCTCAGGTCAGCATAACATTTCTGACTACTCTGAGCTATTCTCAATCTCTCATATATCAGTTGAACAACCTCAAAGGCTTGCTATACCAAATCGGGAGTAAAAGTCTTTCTATCACCCACTTCTTCCCAACCAATAGGGTAACGACACCTTCTACCATATAAGGCCTCATACGGTGTCATCCCGATACTCGAGTGATAACTATTGTTTTATGGAAATTCGACTAACGGTAGGTGATCATCCCAAGAGCTTTTAAAATCCAAAACACTCACTCTCAATATATCCTCTAACTTTTGGATGGTTCTCTCTGACTAACCATCGGTTTGAGGGTGGAAAGCAGTACTGAAACTTAACTGGATTCCCATAGGTTCCTGAAAATGTTCCCAGAAGTGGGAAGTCAAGCAGGAGTCCCTATCCGATATGATGGTCACTGGAACACCATGTAGCCTTACTATCTCCCGAACATTCAACTCTGGAAAACTACTCAAAGTATCTGTAGATTTCATAGCTAGAAAGTTAGCAGATTTCATCAGTCTGTCTACCACTACCCAGATAGCATCATGGTTCCACTTAGTCCTCGACAATCCCATGATGAAATTCATGGTGACATGATCATATTTCCAAGTTGGTATAGGGTTTAGCTGTAATAACCCCGTAGGCTTTTGATGCACTGCCTTCACATGTTGACTTACTAGACATCTTACCACAAATTTCGCAATATCTTTTTTTTATCCCTGACCACCAATACACTTTTCGGAGATTTTGATACATCTTATCACTCCTCAGATATAATGTATATCTCGATAAATGAGCTTCTGTCAAAATCAATCTCTTTAGCCTTGGGTCATCGTTAACGCAAATCCTACCTCTAAACCTCAGTAGGCAATCATCACTCACTAAGAAATCAGCCACATCACCCCTCTGAATCAGACTTGTATGATCCTCACACAATAGATTGACATGTTGCGCTTGTCGTATCTGGTCAATCAAATCTTGTTCTACTCATGCGCTAGCTATCAGACAGTCACTGTCAACATCAAAAGGGTATATATCCAACCTGAGGTGAGTAAACTGCTCGAGCAGCTCATATTCCCTGACCATCATGTGCGATACCATTTCGAGGCTCTTTCTGCTCATGGCATCTGCCACAACATTAGCCTTCCCTGGATAGTACAATATCTTGCAATCATAATCCTTCAGAAGCTATATCTATCGCCTCTGCCTCATGTTTAACTCTTTCTATGAAAACAGATATCTAATGCTTTTATGATCTGTAAACACTTGAAATTTCTCACCATATAAGTAGTGGCGCTAAATCTTTAATGCAAATACCACGGCTGCCAACTCTAAATCATTGGTCGGGTAGTTCCTCTCGTGGTCCTTAAGCTGTCTGGATCCATAGGCTACTACCTTTCCATCTTGTATCAACACACAACCCACTCCTTATCCCGAGGTATCAATATACACTGAGTAACCTCTTGAGCTGGTGGGTATGGTGAGAATAGATGCAGTGGTCAGTTTATACTTTAACTTACAGAAAAGCCTTTCACATTTATCATCCCAATCGAATGGCATATTCTTTCGAGTGAGACGTGTCAATGGAGCAGCCATCTTAGAGAATCCCTTGACAAATCGTCAGTAATAACCTGCTAAACCCAAAAAATTACAGATCTCTGTAACCGTCTTGGGTCTTTCCCACTATATCACAACCTCTATCTTAGACGGATCCATTGATACCCCATCTCTCAAGACTACATGACCCAGAAACGATATCTCACTCAGCCAAAAATCACACTTGTTGAGTTTAGCATACAACTCCTGATCTCAGAGGGTCTATAACACTGCTCTCAAATGCTGCTCATGCTCTTCCATAGACTTTGAGTACACCAATATGTCATCTATAAATACGATAATGAAGCTATCAAGGTATGGCTTAAATACATCATTCAGTAGAGCCATAAATGATGCAGGGGCATTCATCAACCTAAATAGCATAACCAAAAACTCATAATGGCCCTAACGGGTTTGAAACATTGTCTTGGGCATATCTCCACTCCGAATCCTTAACTGATGATACCCAGACCTCAGATCAATCTTCGAAAAGACCTGTGCTCCCTACAACTAATCCAATAGATCATCAATCTGTGGAAGGGGATACTTATTCTTGATGGTAGCCTTGTTCAATAACTGATAATCTATACACAGTCGGAGACTCCTATCTTTCTTCTTTACAAACAGAACCGGTGTTCCCCAAGGTGATACTCTCGGTCTGATAAACCCCTTGTCCAATAACTCTTGCAACTATTTCATTCACTTCTCCAATTCCACTGGAGCCATTCTATACGGTGGTTTGGATATCGGTTTTGTTACAAGTGCCAAATCAATACAGAATTTCATCTCTCTATCTAGTGGCAACCCAGTAAATCTTCCAGAAAGACATCGGGGAATTCTCTAACCACTGGGATGTTAACTAATTCTAGGTGTGCCTTATCCAAATCAACCACATATGCTAGAAAACCTTCAACATATTATGACCACATTTGTTAGTAAACTCATCCATCCTTAGAAATATTTTACTACTTCTTTCGTTACTTAACAAATCTTACTGCATACTTTTCAGGTGTAGAAAACACTACTGTCTTAACATAACAGTCTAAAATAGCATGGTTTGCAGCTAACCAATCCATTCCTAGTATTACATCAAAGTTCCTCATCTTTAACAAAATAAGATTGGCCAACATATCATTTTCCCCTACTTTTAACTTACAACCATTACATATATACTCAGTTACTACATTATCTTTCACTGAAGTACTTATAAGCAACATCCTACCTAGAAGTACATGTTTCACATGTTCAAGCAATTTACATGCAAATGTAGGTGATATAAATGAATGCGTGACACTAGGATCAATCAATGCTAATGCTTTAAAATCAAAGACTAGGATGGTACCTTTACTCACATCCGTAGAAGCTTCTGCAGATGTCTAGTCCAATGTAAACACTCGCCCTCGACTAACAGCTTGTTTCCCTTTCTTTTCAGCTGTGGCCTTCCTCTTAGGTGCAGGAGTATCGATTGTAGCCTTCTCTAGGTCTTTGCCCTTCTGTGGGGCTATATCAATCAGCTCTAGGCATTCACGAGCTATATGCCCTGGTTTGCCACATCTATAACATGATCTCATAAAAGGGCATGGTATACTCCCATGATATCTACCACACGTCCTGCACTGCTCGATGGTAGGTCGAGGTCCACCAATAACGATGCCCCTCGAAGCTGGAGGTAAAGCTGGGTAAGCTGGAGGCTTTATGGGCCTCTCTCGTACCTCTTCAATCTTAGGCCCTTTACCTAATAACCTTCGGCCCTTTCTGAAACCTCTATCATCCACTGACCTCTTTCGATCTCTATCTCTGCCCTTACCACTCTTGCTTAACTAAGAGGCATGCAACTCATAGTCCTGCTCACATAGCTGAGCTCTGCGTACTGCCTCGTCGTAGGTGGCAATGTCAAATGGGGCCAATCAAACTCTGATCGAATGTCTCAACCCCTCAAGAAATTTTTGGACCTTTACTGTGTCATATCTGCCCAGGGATGTGAATCCTGACTCATACTCATCCACTGTACAATTCCCTTAGGTCAAGGTCAAAAATTCCATTTGCATCTTCCTATGAGCAGTTGCTAGAATGTACTACCTCCTAAAGGCATCTAGAAATAGATCCTAAGTCACCACCAGGTGACGTGCACTCAGAATCGGCTGGGTGGCCATCCACCAATGCTCGGCCTCACCCTCTAATACAAAGGCAGCAAAAGTGAGCTTCTCTGTGGCAAAGCAATGGAAGAATCTATAGAGTTTCTCCATACAACGAATCAAGTGCTCCACTAACATTGGGTCTTTTACCCCACTGAATGAAGGTGGTTAAAACTTCCTGAACTATCTCAGCCTGCCCAGGTCACAATCATAAACTCCCTCTCCACCAAGCTGTTGTAGAGCTACAGGATCCTGAACTGGTGGGGGAATGTCCTGAACTAGAGGGGGTGTAAGTAGCACTACCTCTGCAGCCCGAGGTCTCGGTGCAGGCTATGCAGTCTCATGTCTCTTTGGTGCAGCAGCCTAACCAGTAGGGTTCTCCTGTCTATCCTCAAATCTGGCCATCACTTTTATAAACATCTTCATAATTGTGTCTACACTATGTTGTAATTGCTCAATACGTCCCTCAACGGCCTCACTAAGATCGGGTGGATCTCTACTAGAATTGGACCCACTGCACCTCTCGGGCTCATCTTTATGCCTCTGAGAGCGCGAACTCTCTCCTCAATGAGTACATTGTCTATCAGACATCCTGCATACTCAATAACAAGTGTCTCAATTACATTTCTAGCTTGGTATACATAATTGTATCCAAATAATGCACAGTACCTTAGGGATGCTTATTTTCCTAACTATAGATACTGATTCACATCGGTCCAACACAAGCTCTGATGCCAATCTCTGTCACAGCCCTCTTCCCGTGACTTAACTTACTATTTATATTTGGGCTGTGAGTCAACATCCATATCCACATCTCATGCATTCATAATTTAAAATTTATTTAATGAATGAAATAGAAATTGTTCTTTTATAAATATGCAAAAACGTTTACATCAGTTTCTATTATATACATCCATTTTCGTACAAAAGATCACTAGACTGTGCAATAAAATATAGGATACAAAATTTTTCTCTCATAGATGTATACCTCTATACCACTGGAGAAATGGAGAACACCGTAGCAGGGATAACTGCAGTAACTCACTACTGCGTAGTATCTGTGGAGGAGGAAATAAGGGGGTAAGCTAACATGCTCAGTAAGGAAAAAATATGAAAGCAAGTAGATAACTACACTATCTACATGCTTAAAATATAAACATTTATTTTCCTTAATAAACATATGCATTCTTTGAAAATAGCTTCCATCAATTGCAAAATCGTTAATTCGCTAGATGGGTAAATGTATATACATCATCAATTCACAGATCACACAGTTCAATCTCTTTGTAAATCAATTAATAGGAGACATATAATGGGATTTTATATCACCCAGTATCACACAGTAGGGGAGACATTTGTCACCTCACACAGTAGCAACACAATGTTGTATCACACAGATAAAAAGACTTATGGCCATAGTTTGGATTCCAGGCAACACTAATCAGGTGTGCGGGAACCCTATGCTTGGGGAGGCAGATTAACCACCCCTTCAGCTCACACAGAATCACTAACATATCACAGCACATCGTACTCCATGGCTAACCCTCACGGTACATCTTGCTCCCGTGAATCCTCATCACCCATTTTCGTTATCTCAAAATCACGTGCGAGTAAGTCTGTACAAGATCACTAAGCAATACACGACGGCTCCAGCACGGTTTTATTCATCACACAGCAAACATCATAAAACACGTGCGAGCAACTCAGCGTAAGATCACACAACATACCAGAGGCATCGAGCACAGTATTGCTTATCACATAATAAAGCTCAAGAGACCATGTGCGAGCAACTCAAGGTAAGAGCACACAGCATACCTGAGGTATCGAGCACGATTTTCTCCCATCACTTCAAATCGAGGGGTCACATGCGAGCATAATTAGAGCAAGATCACTAAGCAGTACTCTTTGGCTCCAACACAATTACCAAAAATCTAGTGCGAGCTCTCGTGTGGAACACACAACATCACCCGAGGCATCGAGCATAGTTTTGCTTTTCTAAAAAATCCTTTCTTAAAATGGTTGTGCGAGCAAGGCTGGTAAATCTACTAATGCCACATCAGCTCTAGCACAGGTTCACACAGAAAAGAAATAGATGGCTCCATTCACTAAGTATGAGTGAGAGGGCAATCTACCTTCAATCACTCGTGAAAAGGTTTTCATGAAAATTTCTAAAACTGGAGCCCATCTATTATTACTCTTTCTCAAAACGTTTGCAAAACCTCTTTTCACAACAATAACATGGAAGTCATGCAACTCATACTTGTAGGATTATTCTCATACATAGTTTTCTACCTAAATATACCAATATCTATATACTTATAACATATATTTGCACACAGCAGGTAAGAAAACATACGTATAGTTATCTCTAATAGCTCACATAAGTCCCTTACCTCGAATCGCTTCCTTGATTTCTAACACTCGTGATCCGGTCTTACCGACTCTGACTTTATCTCCAAGAGTTGCAAGCATTTACTACTCGTATCAGTATTATTTCAATATACTCGATTCTCATTTACATGGCTTTCAAATCGATGCATTAACCCATTACATCAATATGGCCTCATTATAACTTATGGGACTCTAATCACTCTTAAGTCCATTTCAATCGTTCTAATCGTTTCTTGATAATTCGTTAGACTCCTCGAGTCCATTGATTCATATTGAACCGACATTAAGTTCACCATGCCTCTTGTTCATCATTTTTCTTCTCTATGGCATTTCATCAAACACTTATCATGCCCATTATCAATCCTCATCTAATCCAACTTATGGATTTCACAATGTCATCTTAGCATCATCTATACATGCTCATTAACATCTCTACATGCTCAAATCATCATTAGCTCTGTCATTTCAATTTTCTCTCACTAAGCTCATTCTTGGTCATAGCTGTTTAAGCATGTATATGAACATTTTAACCAACATTATATACACCAAATCACTCATCATAATATCTAGATTAACATACTAGAAAATGGTGTATAGAAATCTTACCTAGCTTGACCTTTTTCCTCTTTTTCCAATTTGGGAGAAATCCTCTTTTTCTCTTTTAATCCAAGGTTTGAGCTTTCAATCTTTGACTATGTTGTTCTCTCCCTCACTAGGAACAACTTTACTCAAAGGAACTACTCTCAAAGCTGATTGGAAAAGGGGTGATGTTTTAGTGAGAAAGCTAGGTCACTTGGTAAAAATGGAGGAAATGAGTTTGTTCCCATGAAATGCAAGTCCAACTGCCCGATTTTTATATAAAATTCCTTAAGAGATCAATCTCCTAAGGCGGGAGATCGATCTGCCCTTGCTTAAATCCTTTAAAATTTTGATAATTTACAGGCAGGGGATCGATCTGTCGAAGTGAATGAGATTGATCTGTTCAAGGTAATGAGATCGATCTGTTGAAGGCAGAAGGCTTTAGAGATCGATCTGGCCTTAAAAAGAGATCGATCTGACCTACCCAGAGACCAATGGAGATCGATCTGGTCCAACCCGAGACAACATGAGATCAATCTGCTTGAGTGAGGGATCAATCTCCCTCTTGCAAAAGGCTTGGCATTGTGTTTTCCAAGCTATGAGATCAATCTCTCCTTGCATGAGATTAATCTATCCTGCTTCCTGCAGTATTCTAGCTGTAATTTTCCTAGATTTTCTATGATAAACTTCCATCCAATAGATTCTATACTAATTTTGCAATTCATTCACACTTAGAACTTACAAACATATATTTCTTGTAATTCATATGTAATGTAACTTGCTTGTACATTTAATAATCATAAACATTACATAGAAATTTACGGGTCTTACAATCCTCCACTCCTTCAAGAAATTTGGTCCTCCAAATTAGAACCAAGTCATTTATCAAAAAGGTAGGGTTACTTTTCTCGTATCAGGCTCTCTAACTCCCAAGTAGCTTCCTCTGAATTGTGGTGCTGCCAAAGAACCTTAACAAGTGGAATTGTCTTAATCCTTAACCCTTTTACCTTCCAATCAAGTATCCAGATCGGTCTCTCTATGTATGTCAGATCGTCCTTGAGCTCCAATGGCTCATACCGAATCACATGCATTAGATCTAGATGGTATTTTAGAAGCATCGATACGTGGAAGACACTATGAATGCCTGCTAGCTCTGATGGCAACGCTAGCATGTAGGACTTATCTCCCATTCGCTCCAATATCTCTAACGGTCTGATATATCGAGGGCTTAGTTTACCCTTCTTATCGAACCTCATAATCCCTTTCGAGGGAAAGACTTTCAAAAATACTGAGTCATCCACAATGAACTCTAGTGGCCTTCGTCTCATGTCAGCGTAACATTTATGTCTGCTCTGAGCTGTTCTTTAAAAGTCATACTGAATAATTTCATGGAGACTAGGCAAAGACACACAGTAACAGAGGTCATGTTCGCATAGATATTTCACGTAGGCAATTCACGTAGATAGTTCACATATACAGATTAAATATGGCCATGGTAAGGGAACTGTAGACGGGATCAAGGTCGTATAGCGCCCTACGCCACTTAAACAAATGGCAAAATAAGATAACGAGTGGCATAAATACCCGACGGGTTAAGCATGCACCACACGAAACTGAGCGTACACAATGTGGCATATGGCATGCACCACAAAGGTCCAAAATCCACATGGGCCATGCATGACAGATCACATAGACTACATGTGGTCTTAGTCTCAAAACGAAAATTTTAAAATCCTTTTCTAGGTCTATTAGTTCGTAAATTCGTAAAATCAAAACTTTTATTTAATTTCATACTCATAAACCTCATTTCATAAATTTTCATTTTCACATAGCAAATTGCATTACGAAACATTTCATGGGTACTAAAAAGTATACTCGAAGAGCTCAAAAAATTGAGCTCTTCTTTCAGATTTTCGGTTTAAAAATGAATAGTATTTTTTTGGGTTCGTGAATTCTTTTCCAAAATACAAGCATACTCATAGGAATTCATATATAAAAACAAGGCATTGAATCACTAATACTACTTTAAAACACAACCCCTACCTCTTAAACCTTAGGGCAGCATAAAATCACCGGGTCTTGGGTTTGCCTCGATTTACGTACCAATTTCATGAACTGCCCAAAACAATTCCAACTCATCAAATATTATTCAAGTTCATCTAAGCATACTCAAATATGTATTTGTCTTAATAAATTTAACCAAATTTGACATTTTAGGCTACTTTTTTCTACTTTCTCGATTTTACCGATTTAAGTGTCGGTTTAAGCTAATTTTGCCAATTTGCTTCTTTTAACTTCAATTTCATTACTTCAATAACCTAACTACTCATTCAATTCAATAATTCATACTTGTCAACATTCCAATTTCACCAATTCTTTCACTTTTCGATTTCCTACTGAACTGAGATATAAACTAGACTTTTTCGGTATAAATTTAACTGTTAACAACATCAAATTCATCAAAATTTCATCTTCTCCCTAACCATTCAAGGCTGGCTGAACCTACATACTCCCATAGAAATTGTTCCTTTTAATTCTACTTAACTAAAAATCATTCAAAAACACCAACTAACAATATATATGAACTTCATCATCATCCATCAACCATGCCTAAAGTTTGACCAAGGTTGACCAACTCTTTTTCTTCTAGCAAAACTTCCAAGTTGTAGATCAACATATATACATCTTAGAAATATAAAAAAGAACAAGAAAAATCAACCAAAAACTTTCAAAAATTCATCTTTCTCTCACCTCGAAACATGACAGATTTTGCCCCTATTCTTCTCTATAACATTTCACCTAGTAAATGAGATCCTTTGAGTCTGAATTTTTTATATGTTATAGAGGACTTAATGTAGAACATTTGATCCTTCTGATGCCTGAAAGTAGCTGAAAGGCTGTCGAACAAATCACACAAGCTTGCCTTGGAGATGACGCGTACGACAACTTTTGGAGAATGGTGTATTTCGGGCTGAAGTTGATTGGAAATGGTTTTTACTGTTCCGAAAACCTTATCAAGTCTATTTTTAATCTGAAAGAGTTGGGGGTCAAACGTTTTCCAAAAGGTCTTTAAATTGTTTAATTGCTACTGGTTAGTCAGAATTCTGAAGCAAGGTAATTTTGGGTCATGTTTAGAAAATTCATAAAAATTATTTTCTTCCAAATTTTCACCTTTCAACTGTTATGCTAAGTCTCTAGTATGTCTCATAAAAAATTTGGAGTCACTTGTTTAAGAAAAATTCCCTGATTGAGCTCATTTTGCTTGATTTGGTCATTACTGAGCAAAATAGCTTAAGGTTTTCGGTTTACTTAAAAAATTAATTCGATCCCCGAAACCTCCATATTTCTACTTGATTTTTATTCCTCAAGCCAATTTAACCTTATACTAATTTCCTATGGTCTCAGAATAATTTTTGTGAGTCTCTATAATTTATTTCGAGTTTATTTCTCTTACTAGCCCAATTTTTCGGTTTAGTGTAAACCCAAGTTTTACTAGCTTTTTCACTTCCAACACCTTAGTTTTCACTTCTAAACATCAAAACGTACTTATACATGCAATTCTTAATAAATTGTTGGGCTTAAAACCTTACCTCGATTTTTATGCCCCTTAGGCTGAGTACCTTAATTACTTCTTAGTTCCCAAATAAGAAATAAAACAGAAAATTTTGGGTTCCACATTTCTCCCCACCTTTTTGGAATTTAGTCCTCCAAATTCAAGCTGGTCCATCAAATAGCTGAGGGTACTTCTCTCCCATGTGGCTCTTTAGCTCGCACGGAGCTTCTTCTGTCGAGTGGTTTTGCTAGAGAACCTTTATCAATAGAATAGTCTTGGATCAAAGTACATTTTCCTTTCTATCAAGAATCCAGACCGATTGCTCAACATAACTCATTTCTTCTTATACTTCCAATGGTTCATACTCTATCACATGAGAAAGGTCTAGATAATACTTCCTCAACATAAAAACATGGCAGACATCATGTACCCAAGACAACTCTAGAGGTAAAGCAAGTCTATAGGTAACATCTCCCACTTTCTTTAATATCTTAAATGGACTGATGAAGCGAGCACTCATCTTCTCTTTCTTTTCGAAGCGCATGACACCTTTCATCAGATACACTTTCACAAATACAGAGTCCCGAACTTGAAATTCCATAGGATGTCTTCGGACATCAGCATAACTCTTTCGTCTACTCTGTGTCGTCCTCAATCTATCACAAATTAGCTGAACACCTCTAGCTACTTGCTCAGCCAAATCGGGATCAAGTATTTTCTTGTCACCCACTTCTTCCCAAGCAATAGGGGGCCTACATCTCCTACCATAAAGAACTTCGTAAGAAGTCATCCCAATGCTAGCATGGTAACTGTTATCATAGACAAACTCTGTAAAAGGCAAATGATCATCCCATTAACCCTTAAAGTACAATGCACACGCCCTTAGCATATCATCTAAGGTCTGAATAGTCCTCTCGGACTGACCGTTGGTCTGAGGATGATAAGCAGTGCTCAAATTCAATCGAGATCACATGACTTCTTGAAAACAGGTCCAAAACATGGAAGTGAGCCGAGAATCTCTGTCAGAAGTAATGATCACGGGAGCCCCATGCAATCGTGCCACCTCTATGACATACAAGTCTGCTAGCTTATCCAGTGAATTAGTACTCTTGATGCCAAGGAAATGGACACTCTTAGTCAGTTTGTCTACAGTCAGCCAGACTGTGTCATGACCCCTCTAGGTTCTCGGTAATCACATGTCACGCCCTTCGCCCACACTCGACCTATCTTATTCACCACAAATTTTTTGCATTTTACTTACCTCTTCTTTTGTCATCTCTCACATCAAACGTTCGGTTGTGATTCGATATTAGTCACCCATTCACACTCATTCATAATATGATAGAATTTAATATTCTTTTCTATAATATAAACACTTGTACATTAATACATTTATCTGTACATATACATCCCAATCGTACTTTAAATTACATAGCTATGCTTATAAAATGTTCAGTACAAAATGCCAAGTGTGTATACCTCTCACAAGATGGTTATGCAACGGATATCAGGGAATGTCAGTCCTCAGCTGTGTCCACCTACTGTGGATGCTCTGAAAAAGGGGAAATAATAAGGGGGTGAGCTCATAGCTTAGTAAGGAAATCAGGTAAGCAAGTAGATAACCACACTATCTACAAAATACAATGCTTATGCCTCGAAATCGTTTCCTTACCCTATCTGTATCTATAACATGCATCTTTCTCAAATCATTATGCAATATATATACATAGATACAAAACATCAGTTATAAAACTGGTAATGTGTTGGTTTAACAACCTCAGCATCATACGTAAAACACTGCATTTCTCATGTCATTTCATATAAATCACATTAATCATGCCATACATTTAAATCAAAATCATATGGCATTCATCATGCTTAAAAACATGGAAAACTGGGCCTCACCCATCTATCGGGTTACCCTTTCCACAATTTATAAAACTCACATGTTTATATCATAAAACCATGTGGTAATTCACTCAAGAAATTTACTAAGCAAGAAAGGATATATGCAACTACATGCTCCGAGTGTATGATTAGAACTCATTTTTCGTGATCCCAGGTAACACAGTACTCAGTGTGCGGGGTCTTACGATTGTTGTAACGGGAGGTGGGTCAAATCCTAGCCGTCAGCTCTCAATTCATTCTCATTGTGTATCATGGTGCAACGTACTCCATGTGACATCTCCATGGACCCTATCTCAAGTTAGGATGCTCGCCATGAGTCTTAGACCTCACACCTATGGGTTATTTCGATAACCCTCTGCCATATCTCAAAATAATGCACGTGTGAGCATATATATATATCAGTGCAACATATAGTCAGCACAAGCTCCCAACACACCTGTTTCATGCTCTTTTCAAAATTGGTACGTGTGAGTAAAACTTCCAACACGACCATACCACAATATCACAATCTCTAGTGTGAGCAATGCTCCCAACACTAGGTTATATAAAAACATACGAGTATGAGTAAAGCTCCCAATACTCTATAATGTATAATATGTGAAAATTGAGTACGAGCTAAGCTCTCAGTACTCTATTATGTAAAACTGAGTATGAGCATAGCTCTCAATACTCCATAATGCATCAATCACAATATGAGTACGAGCAATGCTCCCAGTACTCTATATGCATAAATCGCATTAAAATGTAGTACGAGTAAACACTCAAGTACTATGTGATGCATATCTCAAAATATAGTGCGAGTAATCTCTAGCACTTATGGTTTTCACACAAAACCTGATAGATGGCTATTCAAATCAAATAAGCACTCAAATGTGCATGTTTCCGTATATAAAAGAAAAAAATTGTCATTCTATCATGCAACTCATGAATCTCAATCACAATAGTCTTCTAAGGTATTTTCACCCTAGTTTTGGATAAAATACACTTATCCTTTTAAATTTCTATCACATCGTCATGCCTATTCATGGGAATTTATATAACATATAATATCAAAATGCTATTCAAAATACGTGGAGCCATCTCTAGCAACTCACGAAATTTCCTTACCTCGGATCACGTTAGGTCACCTCTCTTCCTTAGTTCTGCTCACTCTTGTAGTCCGATCAGCTTTAATGTGATTCTCTGAAGCTGTTATACGTATTTACGTTAGTATATCATAATATACTCATTTCATTTGCTAAATCTCAACTTAGCACATCATTTTCATGATTTTCTCCCAATATGGTATTATACCACATTTTCCATATAACTATATTTATTTCTCCTTATTTCCAATATATGCATTTCATATGATTAACTTATACTCTTCCATACATGCATAATCCATCATTAAATCCATGTTAACATCATTTCCTCATTACTTTCTCATTTTCACACCAATAACTAGGTCATGCTCATTGTTCATGATTCTTTCACTTCTAACAATTCATATATATACCAATAAACTTATCATACACCTAGTTTAACATATATCAACTTGGTGCATTAAATCTTACCTAGCTGAGATTTCCTTCCTTTTTCACCAATTGGTACAAATCCTCCTTGCTCTTGATATCCTTGGTTTCAATCTCTTGTTTCCAAGTATATTGTTCTCCTCTTTGCCAAGAACAACTTTGCTTGACTATATCTCACTCAAAACTGATCACAAACTGAAGTTTCCTATGGTAAAAATTTAAGGTTACACTTTTGGTTTTGAATGGAATAGTTTCTCTCGTGCAAACTGAAGTGCAGAAGTCCAGTATTTATAGAATTGTCTCTATGACATCGATCTGCTCTTCAATGAGATCGATTTGTCCTGCACTTTTTCCTCTCGAAACTGACATTCAAGGCTTAATGAGATCGATCTACTCTCAAGCATGAGATCGATTTGAACAACGCAGAACCTTAAGGAGATCGATCTGGTCCAAGGTGAGATCAATCTTCTCCAAGTTAGTAGCTTAAGGAAATCGATCTGGCCCTCTAGGGATCGATTCCTTCTTCACAGAATGCTTAGCAGATCGATCTGCCCCTGTTCCATTGCTCAAACAAGAGCATTTTTTGGATCTTACAGATCGATCTCTCATCCCATGAGATCAATCTCGCATTCATATTTTCCAGATTTTACTGCAGTTTTCTATAGTAACTTACACCAAACTTCATACATTTTGCTGCCATAGTCATTTTCTCATCCAATCACCTTTAAGGCTTGAAAATGACATCCATTCATACCTTCTGCACATTGAAACTTATGTGCATTCATTGTACAACTAAAGGTATACAATACAACACCAAATGGAAGTATAAGGGTTTATGCACTTATGCAACTTCCTTCCATTTTACTACACTACTGATTTTCCATATATTCACATTCATCACATACAAAAGTCCATTTCTTCTTATATATATAAAATGAAACTTATACGTACAATACCAACTCCTATTACAAATGTGTACACTGAATTTATGCACTTTACATCACTTATGCTTCACATAGAATTTACATGTATGTACTTATGAATTTAAAGGTCTTACATCCCATAATAAAATCCATAGTAATATGCTTTCATTTCTAAGTAGGCACCGGTAATGACTTAATCAGCCTTGCTGGCTTCTGGTGCTAAACCTTAATCTGTTGGCACACTAAACAACTAGCCACAAAGTCTGCCACATCTCTCTTCATTCCAATCCACCAATACACCTTATGGGGATCATGGTATATCTTAGTGCTTCATAGGTGCATGGTGAATCGAGAATAATGAGACTCTTTCAAGATTCTCTATCTCAAGGTGCCAATATGTGGCACACAAATACATCCTCGAAATCTCAACAATCCATCATCACTGATCAAAAGTCCGACTGCGACCTCTCTTATGCCTGGCTAACCAATCTAGTAGCTTCTGATCATTCCTCTACCCTGACTTGATTTGATCCAATATATTGGGCTCAATTTGTAGGCTAGTCATAAACCCATCCTCAACTTCATCAACATTGATTTTGAGCTAGACGAACTGTTCCAATAATTCTCATTCTCTAATATCATGTAGGACATCATACCCTTTCTATTGAGGGCATCTGCTACCACATTCGCATTACTCGAATGGTACAAAATCTCGCATTCATAATCCTTCAGGAGCTTTATCCAGCTTCTCTATCTCATATTAAGTTGCTTCTTATCAAAGATATACTTGAGACTCTTGGTTAGTGAAAATTTGAAATCTCTCACCATATAAGTAATGTCGCCATATTTTCAGTGCAAAAACTACTACTGCCAATTCCAAATCATGAGTGGGATAGTTACGCTCATGGTCTTTAAGCTGGTGAAAACCATAATCGACCATTTTAACATTCTGCATCAGCACACAACCCAAACCTTAGTAGAAGGCATCACTGTACATTGCAAACCCTCCTGAACCACTCAAAATGTTCAAGACTGGTGTTGTAGTCAATCAATGCTTAGCTCTTGGAAGCTCAACGCACACTGATCAGACCACTCAAAAACATTATTGTGTGCCAATTTGGTTAATGGAGCTATTATCCCAGAGAACCCCTCAATAAATCTTGGGTAGTACCCTGCTAATCCTAGGAAACTCCAAACCTCCGTCATTGTACTCGGTCTATCTCATTTTAGTACTGCCTCAACCTCAGTCGGATTAACAGACACCTCATCCTTAGATACAATATGTCAGAGGAAATAAATTTGATCTAACCAACATTCATATTTACTAAATTTCTCATACAGCTTCTTCTCACGAAGTTTCTGGAACACAATCCTTAAATGCTACTAATGCTTCACCCGGAACTTAAAATAGATCAAATTATCATCAATGCTCACAATAACAAATTTATGCAAATATTCCTGAAAAACTTCATTCATCAAGTTTATAAAGGCAGCAGGAGCGTTAACTTCCTTAATCATACCCATATCGGGTCTGAAAAGCTGTCTTCAGTACATCAACTTCCTTAATCCTAAACTAATGATAACTTAATCTCAAATATATCTTAAAGAACACTGAAGCCCCTCTCAGCTGATCGAATATATCATCTATTCTTGGCAAGGGGTACTTATTCATTATCGTCACCATATTCAGAAGTCTGTAATCTATACATAGATGGAGACTGCCAACTTTCTTTTTGACAAATAGTACCAAAGCACCCCACAAAGATACACTCGATCTAATATACCCCTTTATCGAGTAACTCTTACAACTATTTCTTCAATTCCTCCAGTTCAACTAGTGTCATTCGATAAGGTAGCTTGGAGATAGGCCGAGTGTCGAACACCAAATCAATTACAAATTCAATTTCCGTCTCTAGTGGTAACCCCAAAAAATCATCTGAAAAGATATTAAGAAACTCACATATAACTAGAACATCCTGAATGCTTGGCTATTCCCGACTATAATCAGAGACAAAAGCAACATAACCTTCACAAAAATTGAGATCATAAAAAATTTCAAACATATAAAAACCATACAACTTTACAGAACTTCATACCATATTTTTGATTTCTCATTAACAAAGCATACATCAAATTTATCAGGTAAGGAGAAGGTTACGATTTTAGTGTAGCAGTATAGACTTACACGATTGGTAGCTAGCCAATCCATGTCCAAAATTACATCAAAACCATACATATTCTATAAAACTAGATTTGCTAACATTTTCCTATCTCCTACCTTGATTTCATAATTTTTACACACCATATCAGTCATCTGTGAATCACGCATGTGTGTGCTTATGTGTAACATGTGATTTAAAGGCTCAAGTTCTAGATGCAATTTATGTGCAAATTGTTGGGAGATAAAAAAGTGAGTGGCACCTAAGTCAAATAAAACATGTGCTTCGTAATTACAGACAAGGAGTGCATCTCTAATAGCATTAGAGGAGGTGTTGGTTGTCTCCTTATCGATAGCGTACACATGTCCTTGTGAGACAGGCTTTTTAGGCTTATATACAGTTGTGGATCTCCTCTGTGGGGCCTATCTCGGAGGAATCTGTACCTACCTTTAGGTCTGTTTTGGCTGTTCCTGGGGTTCATAAGGTCTCATCAATGGATAATCCTTAATCAGGTGTCATACCTCTTTACATTTGAAGTAGGCACCTGTCGTCAAATGACAATGCCCACAATGCAATTTACCACAATTCTTATATCGACATGACTCAGTGTCACGGCCTCGAGCAGTGTTAGCACTATCAATAGAGGTCTAGGGCTTTCCAGCCCCTGCCTGAGATTCTTCGATTCTCTGCCTCTTAGGCTGACCCCATCTTAAGTCAAATCGGGAGGCCTGTACTCTCTTTTCCTTATCGCTACCTTTACTTCTAAACTCGTGCTCTACTTAGGTCACATCCTGTAAAACCCAAATTTTTGTGTAGCTTATCCTTATGATTCCTATATGTACGAACATTCTATTATGTTAGTTGAATCATAAGAAGAGTATTTACTAAATGAAAAATGCAAATGAAATAAGAAAATGCATATAAGTCAAGTAAAGGGTAAATGAAGGGTGAGATAGCTACAGGCTAAACCGAATGGATCTAAATCATTTTGACAAAAGATAAGAACTTAAAATGGAAAAATATAAAGGGCTCATGAAGGAAAGTAGGTTTGAATTGGCCCCGAACATGAAATAGAGGAAAGACCAAAAAGGGGATAAACGAGTTCGAAATGGTCCGTTTGAGGGGTTTTTGACAAAATCGCCTCTCGAAAACGGCCAAAAACATAAAGATGAGAGTGTAAACCATGGAAAATGGCACTTTCAAACTTTTTAAAAAAAAGTCAAACGTGGTCAATGGTTAAGAAAAGTCAATGGTAGTTAATAAAGGTTGACTTTTATCATAGTTGACTAACCATTGTTAAAATTTAACCAAAGTAAGGTTAAAAAGTGGGGAAGAAATATTTTTGGTCAAAACACTCGATATTCATCCCCTTAAGTATAGAAAATTAATTTAATCAAAATCTGGATTAAATTAAACGGGTAAAACTCGATTGGCCAAAGATAGAATTTTTAAAATCCATTAAGGTGTAACAAGTGTGGGCCAAATTTCTTAGGCCCATTGGGCCTAATTGTTGGGCATTTGATGGGCCCAATTGTGAGACCCCGTACATGTATAGTTGTAACGTGTATAATTGGATCAATGAATGCTAATGGACTTGTAATGTAAAGTGTAATTGATGTAAGTCCATGGATTTAATGTACATATGTGTAATATGATTTGTAATGTACATACAAGTTTCATTGTTTATGAATATGAAGGAATGAGTTCTTATAAGTGATGAAGGTGAATGGAACTCAAAATGAGTAGTGTGGTAAGTGGAAGGAAGTTGCATGAATATAAATGCATCTATTTGGTTTTATATAGTATACCTTCAGATATACAAGGAACGTACAAAGGTTTCAATGTGTATAAGGTATGAATGAATGCCATTTTCAAGTCATAAAGGTGGATGGAAGAGAAAATGACTATGGCAGCAGATTAAAGATGTTTTGGTGTAAGTTGCAGCAGGAAAACTGTAGAAAATCTAGAAAGTATGAAGGTCAGATCGATCTCATAGGATGAGAGATCGATCTAGAAGAGCCAAAATGCTCTTATTTGGGCAATGGAATAGAGCAGATTGATCTCTAATGGGGCTAGATCGATCTTCTAACCATTCTGTAATGAAAAGATTGATCCTCAAGCATACAGATCGATCTCCTTAGCTCTCTTTTTGGGGGTAGATCTGTCACGACCCAATACTACTAAAATCAGTACAAAGTTTTCACTTTTGGAAAATCTTTCATACCTCCTCGTGACATATTCCTCTTAACATGTCGGGCTATGAATCAATATCGATATACCATTTTTAACCACTAAAATATCACACGTACATATATATATATATAATTACATCAATCATATTATAATAGAGTGGTCAGTATGTTTTATACATCATATGATTCTATATGTACATCCCCAAATATTCTTTCATATACAACTATGCTGTAAGCATACTAATACAAAATTCTGTACGTGGTGTATACCTAACAGTCGATAGGAAACAAAGATATCAGCTATGTTGTCTACTCTCTACACCCGCTATCTCTATGGTGGAAACACTGAAAGTGGGTGGAAAATGAAAGGGTGAGCTCCACAATCTCAGTAAGGCAATAATACAAACGGGTAGATAGCTATACTATCTACATGTTGATAAGAAATCAGGATATATGTGAGCATGAGGTAAAAACAATGATATGCCATATATATAATATCATCTGTTCTAAAACAGGAAATCAGCTTCTTAAAAATATGGAATAATTCTCAAGTGAAAACATCTCATGCTCAATGAATCAACACGTTATAAAATACCCCATCTAGGTCAAAATATGATACACTCACAAATCAAAATCCATTTCAACAAAATTCTTTATTTTCAAATCTTTGTTATAAAATCACCCTTCTCACAGAGTTACAAAATCAATGAAAGTTTCATAAAATCTCTCCATGGGAATAATCAAATCTCAATTGAAATCATAAGAAAATCGGGGCCTGACCCCTCCCTCGTGTCTACCCTGGTCTATCAAGACCAATAGTTATATCATGTGAGACATGCAAGCGACTATATCGGTAATATCCAGGACTATGGCCATAACCTCGTGATCCCTGGCACACGGATCCTAGTGTACGGGGTATCACACCTGAAACGGGAGGTAGGTCATCCTACCCGCCAGAACAGCATAATATCAGGATTGTGAGGGCAAGACTTGCTATCTTGTGGCTAATGCCACTCAACTCCAACAATCCCCATGGTACAACATACTCCGTCTGACATACACGGTACAACGTACTCCGTGAACCCAAGCTCAATCAGGGGTGCCTGTAATAGGTCTTATCCACCCATGTCAAGTATGTCTCAGTATGCACGTGTGAGCATATCATCTCACTATGACACACAGTCAATAGGAGGCTCAAACACGACTATATGCATGTCATATAAATTCCTATGCGAGCAAAGCTCTAGGATGGCTCCATGCATATTCATGATATCTGAAAACCTCGTGCGAGCAAAGCTCTAGCACGGTTTCATAGAAATCAATAAAATTTGCGTACGAGCAGCGCTCCAGTACAACTTAAACTGATTGTAAATTTAATTCAAATCCATGTACGAGCATTACTCCAGTAGGATAGATATTAAAACTCAGTGAAAACCTCGTACGAGAAAAACTCCAGTATGGTAGTCATATGAAATAAATCTGTAAAATAATGCGAGCAGGGCTCCAGCACTCTGTGTACGAGTTAAAATATAAAATCCAGTGCGAGCAGTGCTCAAGTACGATTACAACTCATATAACACTGATAGGTGGCTCAATTTTATCAAAACATGTTAAATAAACATCAATTGGCACCTAACTTGTGCCTTTTCACTTAAAACATGAAAATAATAGCCAACCTATCCATAAATTGCTTCAATTAAAGCAATATCATCATGAAAACATGAAATTCATGAAATTCATGCAATTTCATAGCCTTACTACCCTTTTTGAAAATTTTCTAACTGGGGGCAAAATATTCTGTTTTCGGGTAGCCTATTGAATTTAACGTAATGTAAATCCCCTTGAAACTACGTATAGCTACCTCTAAGTGCTCATAAAATTCCCTTACCTGGAATCAAGCACAAGCTTATCCCGACTCGACCATACCAGGTCTCTCAATCCAATTCGCTCGTCTACGAAGCTGCATATAACCACATATGGGTTCAGTTCAAATATACTGATCACTATTTCACTCTTACTGATCGAATTTAAAGCTCTGGGCTCGTTTTACTCTATTGGGCCCGATTGCACTTTAATGAGCCTCGACCCATTTTTCAGCCCGTTTCCACTTTTAAATCCCTTTTTCTGGTTTACTGGGCTCATTTGATTTATCAATAATCATCGGGCTTCGTTCCAAACTCATTGGATAGCCTGGATACTATTTACGATAATTACTTTGAAATTTCGAATAAAATTCCTTTTATGCAGAATTAATCCGTAAATTTCGTAAAATAATCTTAACTCTGCATTTAAGGACTCATATTATCGTAATTAAAATGTACTTACCTAATATGGTGCGGGGTACGAAAATCGGAGCTAAATCGGCTCCCGTTCGGGCTCTGTAGTGACACTACACAATTATGCAATTTCGGGTCATTTTCCAATAAAATAATATTAAATTGAATTCTCGGGATTTATCCGTAGGTCAATCCCGACTACTCGGTCACTTACCCGAATTTCAAGTCCTCCTCGGGTACACTTTCTTCCTTTTTCCTTTTTTTTCTTTTTTCTTTTTTCTTTTCCTTTTCTTTTCTTTTATTTTTCTCCCTTCTCGGCTACGGTGCCGTTTTGGGCATTTCACCGTCGCCGACAATCCCGACCGTCTCGCCGGCTGCCAATGGGCCCAACAGAACAGTCTCGGCCTGGGGATAATTCTACGAGGTTGAATTGGCGCTAAGACACTGCCGTTCGTCGGGACAGAGCCGATTTCTCCCCGAAACTTTCGACCGTCGATTCACCGAAAATAGGTGTCGTCGGCGTGCGTTGCCGGTACCAATAGACTCGTCGTACTCTCCTCTATCATATCCGACCGTTGGCTTGGCTCGTCAGACACCGATGGCTCATCGGAGGTCACGGGTTTAAGATGGGTTTCGTGGTCTCGATTTCGGGTTTCTCTCTCCCCGATTCTGATTTTCGATTTTCTAGATTTTCCGTTTTTTTATTTATTAATTAATTTATTATTATTTTAATCAATAGCATATATTAAAAATACCCAAATATCTCTTAAAATATCCTAAAAAATATTATTTAATTCATTTATTTAATAAATGAATTTATGAGTCTATTTTCGTCTTTCCGGTATGTTTTTTGATTCTTTTCAGGATAATTTTTCGAATTAAAAATCTCGATTAATTCTGAATTAATTTCGATTAATTCTCATAAATTAATATCTAGATCGATTGCACCCGAATTTAATTATTTTCCTCGGTATTGATCCAGATTTCGCAAATTCCATATTTTAATGAAAATTCTTATCGAATTTATACCGAATTTTGGTCTTTTGACCATTTTACCCTTGCACGTGTTCGGGACCAAATTGAATCGACTTTCTTCATCAATCCTCAATCTTTTCACTATATTCAATTCCTTATGTTCAGTCAACTCGATTAAATTCCTTAAACGAACTTGTTGCTTCGTTGTTTTCCCGATTTATCCATATTCGATTTTTACGTAATTTATTTCGTTCCATCCACATTTATCATATCCGAATCAACCATCTTATGAATCCATTAACATATAATAATGTCATACAATATGGAAATCATAAGGAATATCATACACAGATACAGATCTCACAATCTCCCCCACTAAAAGAATTTAGTCCTCCAAATTAGAACCAAATCAATCGGTAAACAACTCCGGGTGCTTCTCCTACATCATGCTCTTAGCTCCCAGGTAGCTTCCTCCGGAGTGTGATACTGCCACTGAACCTTCACCAAGGGGATCGTCTTGGATCGCAAAACCTTCTCCATCCTATCCAAAATCCGAACTGGTCTCTCAACATATGTCATATTGTCACTGAGCTCTAACGGCTCGTAGTGAATCACGTGTGATGGATTCGGATGATACTTCTGAAGCATAGAAACGTGGAAGAAACTATGTACACCTGCCAACTCTGGTGGCAATGCCAGTCTATAGGCCTTATCTCCCACTTACTCCAGAATCTCAAAGGGTCCAATAAAACGAGGGCTCAGTTTACCTTTCTTACCGAACCTCATGATACCCTTAGAAGGAAAAACTCTCAAAAACACCGACTCACCCTCTGCAAACTCTAGTGGTCTGCGTCTCCTGTCAGCATAACTCTTCTGTCAGCTCTGAGCTGTCCGCAATCTATCGCATATCAACCTGACATCCTGAGTAGCCTGCTGTACCAAGTCAGGAGCAAATAACAGTCTGTCACCAATCTCTTCTCATCTAATAAGGGAACGGCATCTGCGACCATACAGTGCCTCATACGGTGCCATCCCGATACTCAAGTGATAACTATTATTGTAAGCGAACTCGGCTAATGGCAAATGATCATCCCAGGAGCCTCCAAAATCTAGCACACACACTCTCAACATATCCTCCAAAGTCTGTATAGTCCTCTCTGACTGACCATCTGTCTAAGGATGGAAAGCGATGCTAAATCTCAACTGGGTCCCCAACGCTTCCTAAAAATGTTCTCAAAAATGGGAAGTGAAGAGGGTATCCCTATCAGAAACAACGCTCACAGGAACACCATGTAGCCTGACAATCTCTCGAACATATAAGTTCGCCAACGTACTCAGAGCATCTGTAGCTCTCATAGCTAAGAAATGGATAGACTTCGTCAGTCTATCCACAATCACCCAAATGGCATCGTGACCTCTACAGGTCCTCGGTAATCCCATCACAAAATCCATGGTGACATGCTCTCACTTCCATGTCGGTATCGGTAGAGGCTGCAATAATCCTGCAGGCTTCTGAAGCTCTACCTTTACCTGCTGACAGACAAGACATCTCGCAACATACTCTACTATGTCTCTCTTCATCCCAAACCACCAATAAACTCTACGAAGATTCTGATACATCTTCATACTCCCTGGATTTACTGTATACCTCGCTGAGTGAGCCTTTGATAAAATGATCCTCCTGATCTCAAGATTCTCGAGAACACATATCCTACCGCAAAACCTTAGTAAACCATCAGTACTAAATGCAAAATCGGTATCTGCACCTGTCTGTACCTGCCTCATCAACTGAATACATCCCTGATCACTCTGTTGAGCCTACCGGATACGATCAATCAACTCCGGCTCCAAACTAAGGTTCGCGAACTGCTCTAACATGTCATAGTCTCGAACCATCATAAATGATACCAACCCTAGGCTCTTCCTGCTCAAAGCATCAGCAACTACATTAGTCTTTCCCAGGTGGTATAATATCTCGCAATCATAATCCTTCAGGAGCTCGAGCTATTCCCTCTGTCTCATGTTTAGCTCCTTTTACGAGAATAAATACTTCAGACTCTTATGGTCTATAAAAATTTGAAACTGCTCACCATATAAGTAATGGCATCATATCTTCAGTGCAAACACTATGGTCACCAACTACAAATCGTGGGTCGCATAGTTCCTCTCGTGATCTTTCAGCTGTCTAGATCCATAGGTAACTACCCTCCCATCCTGCATCAGCACACAGCCCAGTCCTTGATGCGATGGATCTGTATATACCAAGAAACCTCCTGAGTTGCTAGGTATGGTGAGAACTGGAGCAGTGGTCAATCGACGCTTTAACTCCTGAAAACTCCTTTCATGGGCATCATCCCACACAAACTCAACATCCTTCCGTGTGAGACATGTCAACGGAGCAACTAATCTGGAGAAACCCTCCACAAATCTCCTATAGTATCCTGCCAAACCCAAAAAACTCTAAATCTCTATGACTGTCCTGGGCCGCTCCCACTGAACAACTGCCTCTATCTTGGATGGGTCCACTGACACTCCATCCCTCGATACTACATGGCCCAAAAAAAAATCTGCTCCAACCAGAAGTCACACTTACTGAGTTTGGCATACAACTGTCTCTCTCTGAGGGTCTGTAACACTATCCTCAAGTGCTGTCGTGGTCCTCCCTGGATCTAGAGTATACCAAAATATCATCGATAAATACAATTACAAACCGATCCAGGTATGGCTTGAACACATCGTTCATCAAAGCCATGAATGGTTCAGGGGCATTAGTCAACCCGAATGGTATAACTAAAAACTCATAATGACCATAACGGGTCCTAAATGCTGTCTTGGGCACATCCTCCCTCCGTATCCTCAACTGATGATACCCAAACCTCAGATCAATCTTAGAAAAGACCTGTTCTCCCCGAAGCTGATCCAATAGATCATCAATGCGTGGAAGGGGATACTTGTTCTTAATGGTAGCCTTATTCAACAATCTGTAATCCATACACAATCGGAGGCTGGCATCCTTCTTCCTCACAAACAAGACCGGAGCTCCCCAAGGTGATACGTTTAGTCTCACAAACCCCTTCTCAAGCAAATCCTGTAACTGCTTTCTCAGCTCCTCCAACTCAATCGGAGCCATCCTATACGGTGGTCTCGAAATCAGTCTAGGTACTAAATTTATCCCAAACTCCATCTCTCTGGCTGGTGGTAATCCCGGTAAATTGTCTAGAAAGACGTCAGGAAACTCCCTAACCACTGGAATATCTCTTAAATCTGATCGTACTTGGTCCGTATCAACCACATATGCAATGAATCCTTCAAAACATAAATCATAACATCAACAAAATTCATTGCTCCATTCAGAACAACCACTGATTTCATTACTTTTCAGGGAAATTTAACAACACATCTTTCAGGGGTATTGAACGTTAATGTCTTAGAAAAACAATCTAACACAACTCGATTGGCAGCCAACCAATCCATTCCTAATATGACATCGAAGTCCTTCATATACATCACAATAAGGTCGACTGACATTTCTTTTTCCCTGACTTTTAACTTACAGTCCCTGACTACATACTCTACTAGCTGACTAGTGTTTATGGGGGTAAGTATTAACGATTTACTACTCAGAGGAATAGGCTTTACATACCTAGACAATTTACATGCAAATGAAGGTGATACGAATGAATGCGTGGCACCAGGATCAATCAAAACTTATGCTTCTAAATCAAAGATCATGATGGTACCTTCACCACATTAGACAACTGATCTGCCGTATCTTGGTCCAAAGCATGAACTCGCCCTGTACCCATCACTTGCTTCCCTTTCTCTTTGGCAGTGGCTCTCCTCCTCTGAGCAGGAACCTGAACTGGAGCTCTCTCCAGCTCCTTGCCCTTCTGTGAGGCAGTGTCTTGTCTCTCTGGGCAATCTCTCATCACATGCCCTGGCCTCCCACATCGATAACATACTACAGTAGTAGCTATAGGCACTGGACAAGGTCTGGTACCATGATATCTACCACATCGCCTACATCGATCAGTAGTAGGGCGTGGTCCTCCAATGTCAATGCCTCTAGCTAGTGGTAAAATCGAATGAATAGGGGGTCTATCTGTCCTTTCCTAAACCTCCTCAATCTTCGACCTATTATCAAAGAGCCGTACCCCTTTCCTGAAAAATCTGTCTCTCCCGGGTCTCTTTCAGTCTTTGTCTCGACTCCTACTAAACTTTCCTGTCTCAAAGATGTTCTACTCATAATCTTGCTCACACAGCTGAGCTCTATGTACTGCTTCCTCATAAGTCGAAACATCAAAGGGAGCCAACCGAGATCTGATGGCTGGTCTCAGTCCATCTATAAACTTCTAGACCTTCCGATCCTCACTGCCCATCGTCTCCAAATCATATCTCCCCAAAGAGATGAATCAAGTCTAATACTCATCAATAGACTGGTTCCCCTGAACCAAACTCAAAAACTCCATCCTCAACTTCCACTGTGCAGTAGCGGGAACATACTGCCTCCTAAAGGCATCCAAAAATATCTCCCATGTGACTTCAGCAAGTCGAGCTCTCAAAATTGGCTCGGTAGATCTCCACCAATGCTCTGTCGCTCCCTGAAATACAAATACTGCAAAAGCAACCTCTCAGTATTAGTGCACCTAAAAAGCCTATATAGCTTCTCCATCTGATACACCCAATCCTCAGCTACTATTGGGTCCTTCCTCCTATGGAAGACTGGAGGTCTAAACTTCAAAAAATGTCTAAATCTATCAAGGTCACACTCATATCCAACATCTTGAGCTGGCTGGGGTCTCATTGCCTCTGTAGCCTGAGCTTGAAACTCGAGTAACTCTGCGTCCTGTGTCGACATCTCGGGATCAATTGCTGCCTATCCCGTCGGATCTCGCCTATCTCTAGCCCCGAGCACTGCCTGCTGCACTATAATCTCAGCCAGGCTCTCAATACTCAGCTCAAGTCTAGCGAAGCGTGCCTCAGTCTCATCTGGTCTCACAGCAGTACCCTCGGGTACCTGACCAGTCTGTATATCATCACCACGGCCTCTAAGCCTGCCCCTACGGCCTCTAGCACGAGTACTAGCCCCACTACCATTACGAGTGACCGACATAATGTAAATTCTGTAATCCAAATTCATTTGTTAAGTAAATTCCCATCTAGTATACACTTTAACATCTCATACAGCACAGTACTAAGGGGATGTAATTTTTCCTTAACGACCATTATCGACTCTTAACTGACCAACTCTAACTCTTAATTTCTTACTTATTGATACTGATTTACGTTTGACCAACCTCTGCTCTGATACCATTTTTACTGTCATGACCCAATACTACTGATGTTGCCTACCTGACAGCAACAGTGCTTTACCTTCCACGTGATCGGATCGTACTGTTGACGGTTAAGTCAATCGTCACAGTTTACTCCACGTGTTCTTCGTAGATCCTGAAAAAATAACAGGAATCAGAGGGGGCAGGGATTTGTCCCTGCACGCGCACTCCGACGATCAAGTCAGTGATCGAGAATTGGTGTATGTATGTAAGAAAAGGAGAGTTTATGACTTAAATCAGAGTGTTTAAGTATTCTCCCTATTTTTTTTGAATTTTGGATCGATTCCCCCCTTTTTTCAGAGGGCTCACTTCATATTTATAGGCTTCGGAGTCGGTTCAGGCTGAGGCCCAGGCGCGTGTCTGGGCCGCGACAGAGTGGTAGAGCACTCTGTCGCGCTTCTGTGAGAGAGACTCTGCCGCAGGCGGTGCGTGGGACTCTGCCCCAGGCCGTGCGGGAGACTCTGGGGACTCTGCCCCAGGCCGTGCGAGAGATTCTGAGGACTCTGCCCCAGGCCGTGCAGGAGACTCTGGGGACTCTGCCCCAGAACGTGCGGAGTCTCTGGGGACTCTGTCGCAGGCGGTGCGTGGGACTCTGCCCCAGGCCGTGCGGGAGACTCTGGGGACTCTGCCCCAGGCCATGCGAGAGGCTCTGGGGACTCTGCCCCAGGCCGTGTGAGAGGCTCTGGGGACTCTGCCCCAGACCGTGCGGGAGACTCTTACCGCAGGCTGTGCGGGAGACTCTGGGGACCTGCCCCAGGCTGTACGGGAGACTCTGCCCCAGACCATGCAGGAGACTTCTACCGCACTCTGTGCGGGAGACTCTGCCGCATGCAGTGTGGGAGACCTCTGTCGGGGACCTCTACCGCGGTCTGTGCGGGAGACTATGCCGCATGCAGTGCGGGAGACCTCTGTCGGGGACCTCTACCGCGGTCTGTCCGGGAGACTATGCTGAATACAGTGCGAGAGACCTCTGTCGGGGACCTCTACCGCGGTCTGTGCGGGAGACTATGCTGAATACAGTGCGGGAGACCTCTATCGGGGACATTGCTGAGTCCTGTGATGTGCATGGGCGATGGAGATCTGCCGCTCACGATGCGCGGCAGACTGTGAAGCGGCAGACTCTCCTCGCATCAGACACTCTGTCGCACATCTAGGGACGGTGTCGTATAGCGGTTCTGTCGCCAATCTGCCACGTGGCCTGTTCTTGGTTCGACACGTGGCAGGCGGATAGCTGCACACGTGGATCTGGTGACATGACCACCATCAACTACCAAAATCAGTACAAATTTTTCGCTTTTGGAAAATCTTTCTTACCTCCTCGTGACATATTCCTCTTAACAGGTCGGGCTGTGAATCAATATCAATAAACCATTTTTAACCATTAAAATATCACACGTACATATATATAATTACATCAATCATATTATAATAGAGTGGTCGGTATGTTTTATACATCACATGATTCTATATGTACATCCCCAAATATTATTTCATATACAATACTGTACTTTAAGCATACTAATACAAAATTTTGTACGTGGTGTATACCTGACAGTCGATGGGAAACAAAGATATCAGCTATGCCGTCTACTCTCTACACCTGCTATCTCTACGGTGGAAACACTGAATGTGGGTGGAAAATGAAAGGGTGAGCTCCACAAGCTCAGTAAGGCAATAATACAAACGGGTAGATAGCTATACTATCTACATGCTGATAAGAAATCAGGATATATGTGAGCATGAGGTAAAAACAATGATATACCATATATATAATATCATCTGTTCTAAAACAGGAAATCGACATATTAAAAACATGGAATAATTCTTATGTGAAAACATCTCATGCTCAATGAATCAACACGTTATAAAATATCCCATCGGGGTCAAAATATGATACACTCACAAATCAAAATCCATTTCAACAAAATTCTTTATTTTCAAATCTCTGTTATAAAATCACCCTTCTCAGAGGGTTACAAATCAATGAAAGTTTCATAAAATCTCTCCATGAGAATAATCAAATCTCAATTGAAATCATAAGAAAATCGAGGCCTGACCCCTCCCTCGGGTCTACCCTGGTCTATCAAGACCAATAGTTATATCATGTGAGACATTTAAGCGACTATATCGGTAATATCTAGGACTATGGCCATAACCTTGTGATCCCTGGCACACGGATCCTAGTGTATGGGGTATCACACCTGAAACGGGAGGTGGGTCATCCTACCCGCCAGAACAGCATAATATCAAGATTACGAGGGCAAGACTTACTGTCTCATGGCTAATGCCACTCCACTCCAACAATCCCCATGGTACAGCGTACTCCGCGTGACATACACGGTACAACGTACTCCGTGAACCCAAGCTTAATCAGGGGTGCCTGCAATAGGTCTTATCCACCCATTCAAGTATATCTCAGTATGCACGTGTGAGCATATCATCTCAATGTGACACACAGTCAACAGAAGGCTCCAACATGGCTATATGCATGTCATATAAATTCCTGTGCGAGCGAAGCTCTAGCACGGCTCCATGCATATTCATGATATCTAAAAATCTCGTGCGAGCAAAGCTCTAGCACGGTTTCATAGAAATCAATAAAATCTGCGTACCAGCAGCGCTCCAGTACGACTTTAACTGATTATAAATTTAATTAAAATCCACGTACGAGCATTGCTCCAGTACAGATAGGTATTAAAACTCAGTGAAAACCTCGTACGAAAAAAACTCTAGTACGGTAGTCATATGAAATAAATCTGTAAAATAGTGCGAGCAGGGCTCCAGCATTCTGTGTATGAGTTAAAATATAAAATCCAGTATGAGCAGTGCCCAAGCACGATTACAACTCATATAACACTGATAGGTGGCTCAATTTTATCAAAACATGTTAAATGAACATCAATTGGCACCTAACTTGTGCCTTTTCACTTAAAACATGAAAATAATAGCCAACCTATCCATAAATTGCTTGAATTAAAGCAATATCATCATGAAAACATTAAAATCATGAAATTCATGCAATTTCATAGCCTTACTACGATTTTTGAAATTTTTCTAACTCGGGGTAAAATAGTAACTTGGCACTATTTCCATATTTTTTCGCAAAAATTATTATTCTGTTTTCGGGTAGCCTATTGAATTTAACGTTATGTAAATCCCCTCGAAACTATGTATAGCTACCTCTAAGTGCTCATAAAATTCCCTTACCTGGAATCACGCACGAGTTTATCTCGACTCGACCGTACCAGGTCTCAGTCCAATTCGCTCATCTACGGAGCTGCATATAACCACATATGGGTTCAGTTCAAATATATTGATCATTATTTCACTATTACTGATCGAATCTAAAGTTCTGGGCCCGTTTTACTCTATTGAGCCCCGATTGCACTTTAATGGGCCTCGACCCATTTTTCAACCTGTTTCCACTTTTAAATCCCTTTTTTCAGGTTTTCTGGGCTCATTTGATTTATCAATAATCATCGAGCTTCGTTCCAAACTCATTGGATAGCCTGGATACTATTTACGATAATTACTTTGAAATTTCGAATAAAATTCTTTTTATGCAGAATTAATCCGTAAATTCCGTAAAATAATCTTAACTCTCCCATATTATCGTAATTAAAATGTACTTACCCAATATGGTGCGGGGTATGAAAATCGAAGCTAAATCAACTCTCGTTCGAGCTCTGTAGTGACACTGCACAATTATGCAATTTCGGGTCATTTTCCAATAAAATAATATTAAATTGAATTCCTGAGATTTATCCGTAGGTCAATCCCGACTACTCGGTCACTTACCCGAATTTCAAGTCGTCCTCGGGTACACTTTCTTCCTTTTTCCCTTTTTTCTTTTTTCTTTTCCTTTCCTTTTCTTTTTTTCTCCCTTCTCGGCTATGGTGCCGTTTTGGGCATTTCACCGTCGTCGGTAATCCTGACCGTCTCGCCAGCCGCCAATGGTCTCAACAGAAACGCCTCGGCCTGGGGATCGTTCTGCGAGGTTGAATCGGTGCTAAGGCACCGCCGTTCACTGGGACAGATGCGATTTCTCCCCGAAACTTTCGACCGTCGATTCGCCGGAAATAGGTGTCATTGGCGTGCGTTGTCGGTACCAATAGACTCGTCGGACTCTCCTCTATCGTATCCGACCATTGGCTTGGCTCGTCGGAGGTCATGGGTTTCAAATGGGTTTCACGGTCTCGGTTTTGGGTTTCTCTCTCCCCTATTCTAATTTTCGATTTTCCAGATTTTCCATTTTTTTTATTATTATTATTTATTAATTTATTTATTATTATTTTAATCAATAAAATATATTAAAAATACCCAAATATCTCTTAAAATATCCTAAAAATATTATTTAATTCATTTATTTAATAAATGAATTTATGAGTCTATTTTCGTCTTTCCGGTATATTTTTCGATTCTTTTTGGGATAATTTTTCGAATTAAAAATCTCAATTAATTCTGAATTAATTTCGATTAATTCTCATAAATTAATATATAGATTAATCGGACTCGAATTATTATTTTCCTCGGTATTGATTAGGATTTCGTAAATTCCATATTTGAATGAAAATTTCTTATCGAATTTATGCCGAATTTTGGTCTTTTGACCATTTTACCCTTGCACGTGTTCGAGACCAAACTGAATCGACTTTCTTCATCAATCCTCAATCTTTTGACTACATTCAATTCCTTATTCTCAGTCAACTTGATTAAATTCCTTAAACGAACTTGTTGCTTCGTTGTTTTCCCGATTTATCCATATTCGATTTTTACATAATTTATTTCATTCCATCCACATTTATCTTATCCGAATCAACCATCTTATGAATCCATTAACATATAATAATGTCATACAATATGGAAATCATAAGGAATATCATACACAGATGCGGATCTCACAAGATCGATCTCAAGCTTCGACAGATCAATCTCATGCTTAAATTACCGTGAAAAAGAGGGATTTAAGGGGACCGATCGATCTCCTCTTGCTGCAAATCGATCTCATCAAGTGATTTCTATAAAAGGAGTGCTGAAAATCTGAAAATTTTGAGAAAACGCCATCCTTCCATTTTCAACCCAAAAACCTTTCTCTCTCTAAAATCAGCCATTTTCAGTAAGAATTGAGGGGAGGCCATTAGACACTAAGTTGTTCATCTTGAGGAAGAGAACAACATAGTTGGAACCCAAAATCCAATTGTTGGTATTGAATGAGCTAAGGGCATTGACATTTGGAGCAATAAGAAAAATCAGATTTGGTAAGATTCTAACACTCCAACTCTGGTACATTGTCTATTTAATTGATTTTGGAGTTGTTTGGCATGAGTGTGGATGGTTGGAAACACCTAGGTTGTGTTAGAAACAAATGTAACCTAGAAAATGGAATGAGTCTAGTGTAAGAAAGTGTAGATTGGGTGAGTTGGTGGTTTATGGATGTTGATAAGTTGTTTTTGGAGTAATGTGGATGAGTTGAGATGGGTAAATGAAGCCACATTGTGAGTTTAGAGAATTTATGGAAAATGAGTATGTAAATGCTTGAAAAATGCCATAGTGAGGAAATCAATGAAATATGAACACTATGAGCTTAATATCGATTTAATATCGATTTGGAATGAGTTAATAGGCCTAAGAGGAATCCATAGACTCGAGTTATGGGTAAAGTAATGAAACGAGGCCTTATGAGCGTTAATAGAAACTATAGGTTGAATCGACTATAGTGAATGCACGATGTCCTGTGATATGGATCGAATATAATGTGAAATATGATTGTGTGCAGTCCCAAAGAGTTCGCTGAAGACGAATCGAGCCATACGAGTAAGCAGCTTTAAGGAAGTGGAATCACGCATCGCGATTCCAGGTAAGGAAATTTTGTGAGTATATAGAGATAGATGCTCGTACTTTGAACTTGTGGGTGAATATTGGGTGTTTTATGAAATGCATGGTTGCTCAAGTAAATGAATGGTGGTATTCATGAATGATGATAAGTATATACGTGATTTTGGTTTTGAAGTGGATTCTATGAAATGGGATAGTAAGGCTAATAATTGCATAAATCTAATGTTTTGATGTTTTACAATACGTAATTACTTTGTTCTAAGCAAGCTTGTAGATGGGCCGGCTAGTGCTTTATTGATGTTGTGGAAAAAGCATTTGTAAAGTGCTAAACCTGGTTGCCGGGATTATTTAATTGTGTATGAGCCGCCCAACATATTTGTATGACATAAATCGCGCTAGAGCCTCGCTCGCACTGGATTTCGATATTTTCACTTGTGTGAAACGTGCTAGAGCTTAGCTCACACTTTGATTTGAATTGTGACGATGTTTTATAAACCGTACTGGAGCCTACGCTCGTAAGTGGATTTGAGTGGTTTTTCTTATGCATATAACCGTATTGTAGCAATGCTCGTACGTGGTTTCTTCATACTTTTATGCATAAATGCCGTACTAGAGCGTTGCTCGTACGAAGTGATTGGTTTTGATGCATGAATTCGCGCTAGAGCATAGCTCACGCTGGTTTTCACACTGTGGTATATATGAGGTCGTGGTGAGGGTAATACGGATTAACTCAGGGAACCCAACAGGCCTGACAGACCTCTTGAGTGGGGTTAGGGTGAGGGGCTAGGACCTGACAAAATCCATTCATGGAACCCAACAGGCCTAACAAACCTATTGAGTGGGGTGAGTTTGAGGGGCTAGGACCTGAATCAGGGAACCCAACAGGGGCGAGCAAGGCCATGAGGGGCTAGGACCTGGTATTGAGAGTACTCCCACGTGCACTTGAGACTAGAGGTTTCACTCGGTATGAGGTAAATAAGACCTAATGCAGGCACCCCCAACCATGTTATGGGTTCACACAGTACGATGTACCGTGTATATCACATGGAGTACGATGTACCGCATGGTGGTTACTTGAGTTGAGAAAGTCTGGCAGAGAACTAACCCACCTTCGTACCAGCATGATACCCCACACACCGGGATCCATGTGGTCTGGGATGATATGTGACTTAGTTAGCCAACATAGTCAGTTGAGATATAGTGACCTGTCTCCTTGCTTGATTTACTTACTACTACATGATTTTAATCTATAAGTGTGATTGTGACTGTACAAGATAGACCCGATGGAGGGGTCGAGCCTTGTAGACTTGATTTGTGAAACGATGATGATGTTTGTGATTGAGAAAATGGTTTGTGATGGGATTGTATGTGTTTGAGAAAGAGCTTTATGATGTGGGTTTAAAAAGGAGGTTTCTTAATGAATTGCCCTTTTTATGAATTTAAATGAGATTGAGCATGAGATGATTTATACATGATGTTTTTACCATTTTTATATGCCAAAGTACATGATTTTGATACATGATATATATGTATACTCATATGGCATAATTTCACTTCCTCATGCTCCTACCATAAACGATTTATGCATAACACTATCATCATATAGATAGAGTAGTTATCTACCATGATTGCATTATTGCCTTACTGGGCGTGTGGTTGCTCATCCCTCTCTATTTTCCCCCTCCTACAGAGCATGCGTAGTAGCCTAGTGAGGACTGAGGCAATGTGTTTTTGGACATCCGCTGCTTCCATCGCCGAAAGGTATATACATAGTGATTACTTTTTGTATCTAAACAATGTAAAAGCACAATAGTCGTTTGAAATGTAATTATGGGGGATGTAGATGTCAAAAATTATGTTTTGTATAAGTATGTGATTAATTTTGAATATATGATATTGTTTTTATTAATTGTGGATGAATGGTAAGTGGTGATTATTATTGACTCACAGCCTAACACTGTGGTGGTAAGTTAGTTCACGATCGAGTAAGAAAAGAAATTTGTGAAAAATTTTCAGTGCAAAATGTTAAAAAACTGCATACCTCTCGCAAGATGGATATGCAGCAGATCAAGGAATATCAGTCGTCAGCCGTGCTCAGTCGAGAGGGGAAATAAAAAGGGGTTGAGCTCATAGCTTAGTAAGGAAATGAGGCAAGCAAGTTGATAACCACACTATTTACAAAATAAAATGCTCATGCCTAGAAATCATTTCCTTATCGACTCATATCTAAAGCATGTATCCTGCTTGAAACTTTTATGCAATATATACATATAGATACAAATCGTCAGTTATAAAACTGAGAACATGCTGGTTTAACAACCTCAGCAGTTTATGTAAAACATTTGCATTTCTCATGTAATTTCATATAAAGCACCTTTTATCATGCCATTTAATTAAATCAAAATAATATGACATGTCATCATGTTTAAAAACAAGGAAATTTGGGCCTCACACATCCCTCGGGTTACCCTTTATCACACACAATTCACAATTTCACATGTTCAGGTTATAAAACCATGTGATAAGTCATTAAAAAAAATCAATTTACATTGCATGAAAGGAGATAGGCGACTACATGTTCCGACATTATGATCATCACTCATTTTTCGTGATCCCAGGCTACACAGTACTCGGTGTGCGGTGTCTCACAATTGCTGTAACGGAAGGTGGGTCAAATCTCCAACCGTCAACTCACAACTCACTCATATCGTGTACTCATGATACAACGTACTCCATGTGACATACACGGTACAAGGTACTCCATGGACCCAATCTCATGGTCGGGATGCATGCCATAAGTCTTAGTCCTCATACCTTGGATATACTTCATAGTCGGGATGCTTGCCATAAGTCTTAGTCCTCATACTATGGATAGTAATTTCGATAGCCCTCGGCCATATCTCAAAATTTGCACGTGTGAGCATATAATCAGTGCAACAAACAGTTAGCACAAGCTCCCAACACGGCTGTTTCATGCTTTTTTTCAAAAATCTAGTACGTGCGAGTAAACTCCTAGCACGATCATAACACAAGTGTTATAAATCTAGTGCGAGCAATGCTCCCAGCACTATGTCATGTAAAGATCGAGTATGAGCAATGCTCCCAATACTCTATAATCCATCAATCATTGAAAAATAAGTACAAGCAATGCTCCCAGTACTCTATCATGTAAAACTGAGTATGAGCAATGCTCTCAATACTTTATAATGCTTAAATCAATGAAAGTTGAGTACAAGCAACGATCCCAGTACTTTATCATGATAAATCACAGTTAAAATTTAGTACGAGAATATACTCAAGTGTTATGTGATGCATATCTCATAAAATATAGTACGAGTAGTCTCTAGCACTAATGGTTTACACACAAACCCCAATAGATGGCTTATTTAAATTGGTTTTCACCCAATCAAATCAAATTGGCACTCAAATGTGTTGTTTTCGTATATACATGGAAACATTAGCCATTCTATCCATACACATTTAACACATGTTAAATTTAATCATCCACATGCTTCCTAAGCTTTTTAACTTATCAGATCCTACCGAATATTTCTATACACGAAATTTCATATAGAATATAGTTATTGAAATTCTAATCAAAATATGTGTAGCTATCTCTAGCTACTCACGAAATTCCCTTACCCCAGATCACGTCGCGTGACCTCACTTCCTCGATGCTGCTCACTCTCGTAGTCCGATCAGCTTCCAATATCAACTTTGAAGTTGTTAATATTTTTCAACATCAGTATACCTTAATATACTTGTTTTCACTTACATCACTCTAAATCAATGCATTTATCTTATCACTTTCTCCCATTATGGTGTTATACCATATATTTCATAAACCTATCTAAATTTCTCATCATTTTCTAAATCTCACACCAATACCTAAGTCATGGATATTTTTCATAATCCATTTGTTTTCAGCAATTTAAACATACACGAATTCACTCACCAAGATACCTAAATTAACATATATGAACTTGGTGTATTGAACCTCACCAAGCTTGCACTTTCCTCTTTTTCACCAAAATTGGCAAAATCCACCATACTCCTTCAATATTTGATTCCAACTTCTTGTTTCCAAGTATGTTGTTCTCCTCTTTACTATGACAACTTTACTGAACTGAATCTCACTCAAAACTACTTGAAAGATGAAGTTTTTTGGGGTAGAAAGACTAGGTTAAACTTTGTTTCTTGAAAGGTTTTGGTGTTTCTCGAAAAAACAAAGGTTGCAGAGCCTTGTATTTATAGAATTGCATGTGAGATATGAGAATTTTATACATATCTAAACTATTTAATGAGAACATGAAGTGTAATTGAATTGAACTAAATGTGATGTACCTCTATATTGAGGTGGTATGGAATGAAATTTTAAGTGATGAATGAGTTATAAATGAGAATTTATGTTAAAGTGTGAAACTATAGGACCAGATCGATCTTGGAGAAGAGAGGATTGATCTGGTAGGCCAAAAATGACAAGAAAGGAGGAATTTTAAGCGAGCAGATCGATCTCCAATGGAAGAGGATCGATCTCCTTATGATTATGTAATGAAGAGATTGATCTCATGAGGAAGGAATCGATCTCAAAATGTTTCTGTAAAGGAGAAGATCGATCTCCTTAAGAAGCAGATCGATCTCATGAACAATTCTGTAAACTAGAGATCGATCTCACCCCACGACAGATCGATCTCCTAAGCATAAAATTACCCTAAATCATCCCCAAATTCAAATGCAGATCGATCTTATCAAGAGCCAGATCAATCTCCTACCCTCAGTCTATATAAAGACCCTTTTGTTTTTCCTGAAAATGGATCTCTCTCCCTCAAACTCTCATTTCAACCGAACCCTAACTTTCTCTCTCTTCCAAAGTCCCCATTTTCATCCAAATCAAGGGTTGTGGAAAGAAGGAAACCTCACCCAACGGAGAACAACATACTTGGAAATTGAAAGACGAATCGAATCGAGGTGTAAGTTGAGCACTCCACAAGTTTGGGTAATTTCTAAACTTTAATCTTGGATTTTGAAGTAATTTTTGGTGATTGTGAATATGGGCATTGTGATGAAATAGTTAGGAAAGGATTAGAGTTGACAAAAATTATGATTTTATTGGAGTGATGATGATATTAAGTAAATTGTGGTAAATTGAGATTTTTGTCTATAAATTGGAAATTGAGGCAATGAGGTGATTTTGGCATGGGTATTATGCATGAGAAATGTTGAATGTTGAGATGTAGTGGATGAGATTATGAATTGTGATAGAGTCATAAGAAATGGGATAATTGAGGTATTTAATGAGAATATGGGCAATATGCTCGATGTAGAGATTTGGAGGTTATGTGATAATGAGTTATTGATGTTTTAACATCATTAGATAGCTCGAGAGTTCCAGAGAGGAATGTGAGACTAGTTCGTGATACGGGGGAACGATTGCACTAGACGAGGTGCAAAGAGGTAAGGGAAAACTTAAACTCAGTTGTGTATGTGTTTTGATGTTAATTGTAGCATGAAAAGCGATTTGAGCAAACAAGCATGTTTTTATGAGTTGTGAATGAGTAGTGCACATGATTTTATAGTCAGTTGGGACCCAACTTTTATGAGTTATATACTCAGCGTGAAAATGTTTTACAAACGTTTTATGTTTAAAACGTGAAAAGAGATTTGGGCTCTACGTTAAGGCGTACTGAGATTGAGAAATGTGTACGTGGTTTTACAGATTGGAACTCGGTTTTAACATGTTTTGTGTTGAGTACACAATTGTTTTAAATGGGATTTATGAGATAAAACCATTAAGAGTTCTACGTGAAGGCAAAACATTTTATATGATAATGGCTAATGATCGAGACTTAGGCATGTCATGTTGAATACACATCGAGCTATGCTTTGGTAGCATGTAAGTTCGGGCCTTGTTCTGGTAACATGTAAGTCCAATTATTCCTCCGCTTTGGTAGCGTTGGGAGGCCTTGCTCTGGTAGCATGTAAGTCCGGGCCTTGCTCTGGTAGCATATAAGTCCGATATTCCTTTGTTTTGGGTAACGAGAGATGCCTTCATTTTGGTAACGTGAGATGACCCCCGTTCTGGTAACGCTGGGTGGCCTTGCTTTGGTAGCATGTAAGACCGAGAGAGTGGACCACCTGGGAACCGACCCAGGACCACATGATAATGTGTATGAGGAGAGGCATTGCTCTGGTATCATGTAAGGTCGGGCCTTGTTTTGGTAACGCGTAACTCTAATATACCATGTACATGACCATATGTCGACGTTCCCTCTTATGAGGATGCCTGGGATGCGCACCTAGAGGAGATTTATTATGATGTACCATGACGAGTTTTATATGAGTTTTATTGCCTAGTCTCATTTTTATACACATGAGTTGTGTTTTGTGGCTGTGCCATGTGCATTCTATTGAGGTGATTTTTATCACTTTTTAATGAGAAAAGCCATTAGCGCATTCTGATTTCCTTATGCTTGTGACTGTGATTTGTACTGAGTTATGTACTCTCATGTTTCACATGATTTTAGAGAATGAGATGAGAATGATGTTTTTGTTAAGTCATGCTACATTTTCTAACGAGTTTTCAACTATAAGTTAAAATGATTGTGCTGTGCAAATCAATGTTTTATTGATGAGTCTCTTACCCCCTTATTGAGCAATTTAGAAGCTCACCCTGTTTTCTCTTCCTCCCAGATTTCTTCAAGTGAAAAGGATTTCCCTGCGACGTACGAAGTAGTGGCTAGTGGAGAACTTGAGCTCCAGGCCATATATGGTGTATTTTGAGGTATAATTTATCTTTTCATGTATCCAGACAATTATTGTAATTACAGACACTTGATGTACAACATTGTATGGGATGTATTAGGATTAATTCACTTGGAATTGAGTAATGTATATGATATGATATATATTATTCAATGATGAGATCCTAAGGCATGATATGCATGATGATGTATGACACTGAACAGGAATGCACCCTTAATTGTGATTTGATGAGTAAAAAGTTTTAAATTTACCCTATTTTCCGTGCTTTCGAGGCGTCACATAGTTTTCTTGGTATCAGAGCTTAGGGTGTTGAGTACTGTCAGTGTTGGTTAAGTGAAATAGAATACATCCCAAGTGTCTGTATAAGTCTGGTCATGAATTGGAATTGAGGATTGTGATTTTCATCAAATTTGATGTGTACGTGCAGGAAACCTATTGAGATTGAGAATGAGTAGACGACAAGGTCGTTCGAGGAGGTAGGCAGAGTCCCCTCCACCACCTGCCCCACAACCTAAGAGTCCGTACTCTCGATTTAACCGGATTGAGACAGATGTGTAGCAGGGATTTGAGCAAATGGCAGCGCTATTCGTGTAACATTTTGAAGTTAATGCTTCGGGTACTACTCCTGCACCACCATAAAGACCTCTCATGCCCCCAGTATAGATGGACCCAGTGCCTCCCATCACTCAACCTGATGACAGAAGTATGGTCTGACTGAATGACTTTTTGAAAATGAATCTGCTCGCATTCAAAGGGAAAAAGGATCCCGCTGAGGCTGAAGAGTGGCTGACTGAGTTGAGAGTCATATTTGACTATTAGGGATGCACTGATGCTGAGAGGGTTAGTATGAGCGCTTATATGTTGAAAAGGAGAACGCGAGATTGGTGGGGTACTACCCAGGGTATCTTAATGTCCAACCAGGATGTGATTAGCTTGGAAGAGTTTCAAGCGGCTTTTAGAGCCCAATTTGTACCACGAGCTGCTCAAAGAAGGAAGCAGGTAGAGTTTTTGAATCTGGTACAGGGTAATATGTCTGTGGACGATTATGAGAGCCGATTTACCGCTCTATTGAGATATGATCCAGAAACCTTCAAGAATGAAGAGCTCCGCACAGAAAGATTTGTGTATGGATTGAAGCCCATCATCAGAGATCGATTGATAGGGCTATGTATTACTGAGTTTGGAGATGCTCTGAGACGAGCACAAGAGATTGAGAGGGGAATTGAAATTGTACAATCCCAGAATGAGTTCAAAGAGGTGACTAGGGATAAGGGCAAGAGGCCAGGGATGTCCTAGGCTGAGGTTCAAAGAGGTTCCTTCAGGAGAGGAAGGATTGAGGTACGAAGGGCAGATTGGAGAGACCCAGAGCTTATCCCATCATCAGGGAGACCCCTCGATATGTTAGGCCCAAGATAAGGGTTTGTAGAGACTGTGGCCAATCACATGAGGGAAGCTGTACAGGGATGATCCGTGGATGTTTTAGATGTGGTGACATGGGTCACAGAGTGAAAGACTGTCCTCAACCTTAGATACCACATGCTCCGGAATCTACTAGACAGCTGTCTTAGAGAGTAAATCCTCAAAGACGAGCCACTGCTGCAGAGAAAGGGAAGAAGCCCGTTACAGTGGGACGTGTGTTTGCTCTGGATAAGAAAATAGTAGACACTTCAGCAGAAACTATAAGAGGTACACTCTCTGTCTGTAATCATAAGGCTCATGTATTGATTAACCTGAGGTCCACTCATTCGTTTATTTCTGAGCATTTTACATGTAGTTTAAATTTGAAGTTTGAACCTCTAGAGTATATACTACATGTAAATACCCCTATGCATGAGTCCTAGAGAACTGATTTAATTTGTAGAGGATGTGAAATAAAGGTGGGAGATAGAGTAATGTTAACAGATCTAATAATGTTAAATATGCATGGGTTTGATGTAATTTTGGGAATGGATTGGCTGGCAACCAATTGAATGAGTTTAGACTGCTACACTAAGATTGTAACCTTCTCCCTACCTAAACCTTACAGTGTACGTTTGAAATATTGAGTAAATAGACGTATGGAATTTTGTACGTAATTGAAAATTATGACGTTGCTTTTAAGAGTACTAAATTTGATCATTCATTTGAAGGTTATGAAACATTCATCTTAGATGATGATCGGGAACATCCGAGGATTGAGGATATACCTGTGGTGTGTGAATTTCCGAATGTTTTCCCAGAAGAGTTGCCAGGTTTACCACCAGAGAGAGAGCTAGAGTTTACCATTGATTTGGTACCGGATACTCAGCCTATCTCCAAACCTCCGTATAGGATAGCGTTAGTGGAACTTGAGGAATTGAAGAAACAACTACAGGAGTTATTGGATCGAGGATTTATTAGACCTAGTGTTTCACCGTGGGGAGCACTAGTGTTATTCGTAAGGAAAAAGGATGGTAGTCTCAGATTGTGCATAGACTACCGACTGTTAAATAAAGCCATGGTGAAAAATAAATACCCATTGCCCAGGATTGATGATTTTCTTGATCAGCTGAGAGGAGCCTCAGTCTTTTCTAAGATTGATTTGAGATCAGGCTATCACCAATTGAGGATTATGGAGGAAGATATTCCGAAGACGGCCTTCAGGACGAGGTATGGCCATTATGAATTTCTAGTGATGCCTTTTGGATTGACGAACGCCCCTGCAGCATTTATGAGATTAATGAACGAGGTGTTCAGAGACTATCTAGATAAGTTTGTGATTGTCTTTATTGATGATATCCTGGTGTACTCTTGGTCATATGAGGAGCACGCACAACATTTGTGGTTAGTACTTTAGATACTCCGAGATAAGCAATTATATGGAAAGTTTAATAAGTGTGAGTTTTGGCTAGATCAGATAGCCTTCCTTGGACATATAGTTTCAGAGGAAGGAGAATCAATGGATCCAAGTAAAGTAGAAGCTGTGCTTGATTGGGAAACACCGAGAACAGTTACAGAGGTACGAAGCTTCCTTGGTTTGGCAGGGTATTACAGAAGATTTGTGGAAGGATTTTCCAGGATTGCTGTTCCTTTGACTAAGCTCACGCGCAAGGAGACTCTATTCATATGGACTGATCAATGTGAGCTCAATTTTTAGGAGTTAAAGAGGAGATTAACAGCGGCACCTGTGTTGACTATCCTTGAGGGATCAGGAGGATTTTCGGTGTATAGTGATGCTTCTCATCAAGGATTGGGGTGTATGCTCATGCAGCATGGGAGAGTGGTCACTTATGGATCGTGACAATTGAAAGACCATGAGTAGAATTACCCCATGCATGATTTGGAGTTAGCTGCTGTGGTATTTTCCTTGAAGATTTGGTGACACTACTTATATGGGGAAAGATTCCAAATCTTCACTAATCACAAGAGTTTGAGGTAGCTCTTTGATCAGAAAGAGTTAAATATGAGACAAAGGAGATGGAAGGAACTCCGTAAGGATTATGACTGAGAGATTTTATACCATCCGGGTAAAGCGAACGTAGTCGCTGATGCCCTGAGCAGAAAGAGTATGACATCTACTATGATGATCAAGGAGTGGGATTTATTTGAGCAATTCACCGAACTCTGGATCAGAGTTAAAGAGGTAGAGACTGGATTTTTGGCTAGCCTGCGAATAGAGCCTAGGATCATGGATCAGATTAGAACTGGGCAGCGCAATGATCAGAGGTTGATAGATATGGTTAGCCAAGCTGAGCAGACTTCACAGTCGGATCTCACAATCAGTAAGGATGGATTATTGAGGTTTAGAGGACAGATCTGTGTATGGGATGATAATACCCTGAAGAGACAGATACTGAGAGAATCCCACTGCTCGCGATACACCATGCACCATGAAAGTACTAAGATGTACCAAGATTTGAGAAAGGTGTACTGGTGGAGTGGCATGACGCTAGACGTGGCAGAGTATGTGGCCAGATGTTTAGTGTGCCAGTAAGTGAAAACTGAGCATCCTAAGCCCAGAGGACTACTACAGCCTTTACCTGTACCTACATAGAAATGGGAGCATGTCACCATGGACTTTATTATGGGTTTACTGAGGACTCGAAAGGGTCGTGATGCGATATGGGTCATAGTGGATAGACTGACAAAAAGTGCCCACTTCCTTGCCATCAAGAGCACAGGTACTATGGATGCCTTAGCTGAGTTATATGTCAGCGAGATAGCTAGATTACATGGGGCTCCAGTGAGTATTACTTTTGACAGAGATTCTCGATTTACTTCCAGATTTTGGACCATGTTTCAGGAGTCCATGGGATCTCGATTGAGTTTTAGTACTGCCTATCATCCTCAGACAGATGGTCAGTCAGAGAGGACTATTCAGACCCTAAAGGATATGTTGAGGGCATGTACGATGGATTTTAAGGGATCATGGGATGATCACCTGCCCCTAGCAGATTTTGCATACAATAACAGCTATCATGCGAGTATTGGAATGGCACCTTTTGAGGCTCTATATGGTAGGAGGTGTAGATCCCTTGTAGCTTAGGAAGAAGTCGTTGACAGAAAGATAAATACTCTCGAGCTTGTTCAGAAAGCTATACAGAGTGTGAAACTCATATGTGAGAGGTTACGGGCTGCACAGAGTAGACAGAAAAGCTACGCTAATGTGCGTAGACGGCCACTCAAGTTTGATGTTGGTGATGCAGTATTTTTGAAGATATCACCAAGTAAAGGTATCCTGCAATTTGGGAAGAAAGGGAAATTGAGTCCTTGATACATAGGACCATTCGAGATTCTTAAGAGAGTGGGAGAGGTAGCCTACAGATTGGCATTACTATCACCCCCCGGAAACGCAGAAAACAGGGCAAATTTAAACTTTTATTTACATCAATACACATTTATGGGTGTATTCCTGTGCAGTGTCATGCATCAATATTTGTATATATATCATAAAACTACACATCAAGATCTAATCATCACATAATTAAATATACCAAATCAGATGCATTCCTCAACTCAGATTGAATGATCCTAATACATCCCATACATCATAGTACATCAAGTGTCTGTAAATACAATTATAGTCTGGTTACATGAAATAATAAAATGTACCTCAAGTATAATATGTAGCCTAGAGCTTGAGTCCTCCACTGGCCACTAATTCGTACGTCACAGGAGAATTCTTTTCACTTAAAGAAATCTGGGGGAGAGATAAAACAGGGTGAGCTTTTAAATCGCTCAGTAAGAGGATAAGGGATTCATTAATAAGAAAATGATTTGCACCGTACAATCATTTTGTTTTACATGATAAACTCGATAAACTCAGTGGAAAAGGTAGCATGAATAGTTAAGGCATCATCTTAAAGCCCATGTAAAAACATGATAATAAATGGCTCAATTCAAGGTTACAAGCATGTTGAAATTAAGATGCGATAATGGCTTTTCTCTTTAAAACGTGATAAAAAGCACTGCAATAGTAATGCACATGGCACGACCACTAAATAAAATCTACACGTGGCACAGCCACTAATTAAAATCTGCACGTGGGACAGCCACTAAACACATGTGGCACAGCCACTAATTTAGATTCTCACGTGGCACAGCCACCAAATACATGTGGCACAACCACTTATTAGGATTCACACGTGACACAACCACTAAATACACGTGGCACAACCACTAAATACACGTGGCATAACCACTTATTAGGATTCACACGTGGTAGGTAACCAACGCTACTAGAGTAGGGGTCATCTCACGTTACCAGAACGGAGGAATATCAAACTTACATGCTACTAGAGCAATGCCCGATGTGTATTCAAAATGACACACTTAAGTCTCAATCAATAGCCATTATCATAAAAATCATTTTTCCTTCACGTAAAGCTCATAATGGTTTTCTCTCATAAAACTCATTTCAAACCGTTTTGTACTCAACACAAAACATGTTAAAATCGAGCTTCAACCTGCAAAACCATGCACACATTTTCTCAAACCTCAATACGCCTTAATGTAGGGCCCAAAACACTTTTCACATTTTAAACACAAAATGGTTACAAAATATTTTCATGTATAGTTTACAACTTAAAAAAGTTGGACCCAACCAGCTATAAAATCGTGTGCAATTCTCATTCACAACACATAAAAACATGCTTGTTTTCTTAATAAAAAATCATGCTACAATATTATCACAAAACACATACATAAAATGAGTTTAGTTTTTCCTTACCTCTTTGCACCTCGTATAGTGCAATCGTTCTCCCGTATCACGGACTAGCCTCGCATTCCACTCTGGAACTCTCGAGCTGTCTAAACGATGTTATAAACATCAATATCTCGACTCAATTTCATTATCGAGTATACATTTGCTCATATTTCTCACTAACACCTAAATCTCTCAATTCTCATAACTCTATCACCATTCATAATCCCATCCACTACATTTACAATCCTACATTTATTGTGCACAAAAATCCATGCCGATATTCATCTCATTGCCTCAATTTCAATTTATAGCCTAAAACTGCCAAAATTACCACAAATTGCATAATAACATCTCTACTCCAATGAAATCATAGTTTCATCAATCCCTAATCATTTCCCAACTATTTCATCACAATGTCCATGTCCACAATCACTAAAGATTACTTTAAGATCAAGGATTAAAGTTTAGAGATTACCCAAACTTGTGGAGTGCTCAACTCACACCTCGATTTGATTCGTCCGTCGGTTTTCAAGTATGTTGTTCTCCTTTGGATGAGGAACAACTTTCCTTCTTGCGATAACCTTCGATTTGAACAGAAATGGAAACTTTGAAAGAGACAGAAAGCTAGGGTTCGGCTAAAATGGAGGTTGGAAGAGAGAGAAAAGATGAAATGCAGGAAAACATAGGGGTCTTTATATAGCTGAGGGTAGGAGATCGATCTAGCTCTTGATGAGATCGATCTGCATTTGAATTTGGGGATGATTTGGGGTAATTTTATGCCTAGGAGATCGATCTGTCGAGGGGTGAGATCGATCTCTTAATGGCTTTATGAGATTAATCTCTAGTTTACAGAATGCTTCATGAGATCGATCTGCTCCTTGAGGAGATCGATCTGCTCCTTGAGGAGATCGATCTTCTCCGTAATAGAAACATTTTTAGATCGATTCCTTCCTCATGAGATCGATCTCTTCATTACAGAATCATAAGGAGATCGATCCTCTTCCATTGGAGATCGATCTGCTCACTTAATTTCCTCCTTCCTTGTCATTTTTTAACTTACCAGATCGATCCTCTCTTCTCCAAGATCGATCTGGCCCCATAGTTTCACACTTTAACATAAAATCTCATTTATAACTCATTCATCACTTAAAATTCCATTCCATACCACCTCAATATATGAATACATCATATTTAGTTTAATTAATTACACTTCATGTTCTCATTACATAATTTAATATGTGTAAAATTCTCAGATCTCACAATTACCCCCACAGATGTCCGAAATACACGTCTTTCATATGTCTATGTTGAAGAAGTACCACCCGGACCCTTCTCATGTCATAGAGTATGAAGAGATGGACATACAAGAGGACATGAACTACACTGAGGAACCCGTCCGGATCCTTAATAGGAAAGAGAAAGTGTCACGGACTAAAAGCATCCCATTAGTGAAAGTTTTGTGGAAACATCACTCAATGGAAGAGGCAACTTGGGAATTAGAGAATCTCATGAAGGAGAAGTACCCCCATCTGTTTGATGAGTTGAGTTGAATTTGAAGGACCAAATTCTTTTTAAGGTGGGGAGGATGTGAGATCTGAGAATTTTATACATATCTAAACTATGTAATGAGAACATGAAGTGTAATTGAATTGAACTAAATGTGATGTACCTCTATATTGAGGTGGTATGGAATGAAATTTTAAGTGATGAATGATTTATAAATGAGAATTTATGTTAAAGTGTGAAACTATGGGACCAGGTCGATCTTGGAGAAGAGATGATCGATCTGGTGGGCCAAAAATGACAAGGAATAAGGAATTTAAGTGAGCAGATCGATCTCTAATGGAAGAGGATCGATCTCCTTATGATTCTGTAATGAAGAGATCGATCTCATGAGGAAGAAATTGATCTCAAAATGTTTCTGTAAAGGAGAAGATCGATATCCTCAAGGAGCAGATCGGTCTCATGAAGCATTCTGTAAGGAGAAGATCGATCTCATGAAGCATGCTGTAAGCTAGAGATCGATCTCACAATTGGAACAGATTGATCTCATAAAGCCATTAAGAGATCGATCTCACCCCACGATAGATCGATCTCCTAGGCATAAAATTGCCCCAAATCATCCCCAAATTCAAATGTAGATCGATCTCATCAAGAGCCAGATCTATCTCTTGCCCTCAGTCTATATAAAGACCCTTTTGTTTTTCCTGAAAATGGATCTCTCTCTGCGCCAAACCTCCATTTAAGTCGAACCCTAACTTTCTCTCTCTTCTAAAGTCCCCATTTTCGTCTAAATCAAGGGTTGTGGAAAGAACGAAAGTTGTTCCTCACCCAAAGGAGAACAACATACTTGGAAATCGAAATACGAATTGAATCGAGGTGTGAGTTGATCACTCCACAAGTTTGGGTAATCTCTAAACTTCAATCTTAGATTTTGAAGTGATTTTTTGTGATTGTGAATATGGGTATTGTGATGAAATAGTTAGGAAAGGATTGGAGTTGACAAAAGTTATGATTTTATTGGAGTGATGATGATATTAAGTAAATTGTGGTAAATTGGGATTTTTGTCTATAAATTGGAAATTGAGGCAATGAGGTGATTTTGGCATGGGTATTATGTATGAGAAATGTAGAATGTTGAGATGTAGTGGATGAGATTATGAATTGTGATAGAGTCATAAGAAATGGGATAATTGAGGTATTTAATGAGAATATGGGCAATATGCTCAATGTAGAGATTTGGAGGTTATGTGATAATGAGTTCTTTATGTTTTAACATCGTTGGACAGCTCAGGAGTTCTAGAGAAGAATGCGAGACTAGCCTGTGATATGGGGGAACGATTACACTATACGAGGTTGTCACGACTCAAAAAAATTAGAGTAAATTTTTTGTTTTTCTTTCATACTTACATGTCATCTAATCGTGACCACACTCTACTAATAATTGGGCTGTGCGTCAATGCCAGTCCCACCATTTACCCACCATATAACTTAATTCCTTATTTAAAGGAAAGGTAAACACATGAGTTTTTCATTAATTCTATCTCATTCATTTACAAGTGTTTACAGTATCTATACATCCCCGAAAGTTACTTACAAACATGCTACTGTGCTATTCTTATTTATATACAATATGTACAAGTGTATATACCTCAAAATGATGGGCAGCAGCGGATATCAGGAATGCAGTACTCAGTCGCCTCAAAGTCTACTGGAGATGATCTGTGTGAGAAAATGAAAAGGGTGGGCATATCAAGCTCAATAAGGCAATCCTACGAACAAGTAGGTAACCATACTACCTACATGAACATGGTGCCATGCATAAACCACCCTTTCTCCACACATTCAAAACAGATGCGACAATTCATGATGTCATGTAAAACAAGTTCATGTAAATTTCAAAGAGCATGGAAAATTCAACATGCAACTCTTTTAAATCATTTCATTCTCACTAAAATTTCACAACAAAGCAGGACTCAGCCCATCCCTCGGGTGTTCCTGACTCACACAACACCATGAAATCAAATGCTTTTCACAGCAATAGAAATATGTGAAATAATGAATGTCATGTAAAACCAGTTTATATTACTCATAGGTTTAAATAGCATGGAAATAACATCATGCAAGTTCAATTTAAAACCTAGTTTCATTCTCATCAAAATCATATCTTAGTCAGGATCTAACCCCTCCCTCGGGTGATCCAGACTCATACAGAAATCCATAAAATGTGTTTATCAAAAACATCAGCATGCAAAACTAAGCAATAGATATATATATATATATATATCTCGAGCAAATAACTAGGACGATTGCCATATGTCCTTGTGATCCCACTGCTACACGGACCCTAGTGTGCTAGGTCTCACCACGATCGGGGATCACCCCGAGAGGTGGGTCAGTCCATCCCGTCGGCCCTATCCAATCACTCACATCCGAAGATGCCACTCGCATCCGAAGATGCCACATAATCAATCCCAGTATGGTACAACGTACTCCATGCTACTTGCACGGTACAACGTACTCTGTGGACCCATATCTCATATCCATACTCATGCCTTGTCTCAAAACGCACGTGCGAGCCTATTTAATAGGCGTGACACACAGTCTACCTGACGTTCCAAGCACGGCTCATCGCATGTTCTCAAAAAACCAGTGCAAGCGATGCTCGAGCACTCTCATAAAATCAAGAAAAATCTCATGCGAGCCAAGCTCCAGCACGTGTTTCATAAAATTTCATAAGATTAGTGTGAGCTAAGCTCCAGCACTCTATCAATACCATGTAAAACTAGTTCGAGCTAGGCTCCAGCACTCTGTCATAACAATTCAAGTGAAAATTTGGTGCGAGTTAGACTCTAGCACCCTATCACAAAAATCATATGAAAATCTGGTGCGAATTAGACTCCAGCACCAATGCATGTAAAAATCTAGTGCGAGCTCTTGATCCAGCAATAATGCATGTATCACACAAATCAAAACTCGTGCGAGCTGAGCTCTAGCACGTCACATTTCTAGAAAATCACGTAGGCGGCTACATTTCTCAAATCAATTTAAGAGAAAATCAACATTGATTAAAGTTATGCAATGCTGTGCATTTTATTTAAAGTTAGCTAGCCTACCAGTGCATGTGTCAAAACACCTCAAGAACAAGCAAGGATCACTTGTTCTTGCTCCTTCCAACTTTTCCTAAAATTTGGAAATTTTACCCTTCACAGGGGTATTTTGGTAATTTACCCATCCGAGGCACTACAATTTTTATCTTAAATCTAGACCCTTCAAACAATTTAAGAGACTGCAAATGAAGTTGAAATTTGCGTAAAGCTACCTCTAGCAGTCCGTAAAATTCCCTTACTTGGAATCACGCGTAAGTTTATCCCGTCTCCATGATACCAGGTCTCTCAATCCAAATTCGCTCCAACCAAGTCTACGGAGCTGTATATAACCACGTATTTGTATTACTTCTAATATACTTATCAGTATTTCACTTATACTGGTCGAATCTAAAACACTAGGCCCATTTTACTTTATTAGGCCCGATTGCATCTTAATGGGCCTTGATCCATTTCCAGCCCGTTTCCACTTATTAAATCCCTTTTTTAGGTCTATTGGGCTCTCAAAACCCATTGGTCTTCGTTCCAAACTCTTTGCGTAGCCCGTATATCATTTATGACAATTAATTCAAAAATCCCAATATAATTCACTAATTGTGAAATTTAATCCGTAATTCGTAAAATAAATCTCTAATACGCGATAATCACATAAATTGTTGTAAATGAGCTTTACTTACTCGAGTTTATGCGATGGTGTGAAATTCAATGTTCGATCGGGCTCATGTTCAGAATTTATCGTCGAACTGCACAATTTGTATATTTAATTTTCGGGTTAATTTTTGATCAAATATAATTTAAATAAAATTATCAGAAATCAAATCGGTCACTTTTGACCTCTTATCGACTTACCCGAAGTCCGGTGTATCCCCAAAAATCTTCCTTTTTTTTTTCCTTTCTCTATTTTTCTTCCTTTTTCTCCTTTTTCCTCTCTTTCTTGGCTGAACCGGTTCAATCCAGTCGGATTTTCTTTTTCGTCATTCGGAGTTCTACCGATTGGTGCTTTGCCAGCTTTTGCCTCTAGCAGCTCCACGGGGTAGTCTGATTCATGAATCTGGCCTCAGTTTCACCAACGGTGGTCGAAAAGTGGTTGGTTCGGCCTCATCTCCCTCGACGACGGTACACTTTCTCTTTTCTGACACCGTTGACAGCATTTCTCACCAATCCGCGCCTTGATCAGTGCCGTGGTCACTCCCTCTGGCCGGTGGTGAGGCACTTCCCCTTCTGGCCGGCCGCCCCTCTCGTCTGGCTTCCTGGTCACCGAAGGTCGTCGGTGATGGAGACAGACTCCCTCGGTCTCGCCTGTTCGTTTTCCAGAAATCGTTTGCAATTTCTCTTCTTCTTTTTTTATTTATAATTTATTATATTATTATTATAATCATAAAAATAATATTATATCCCAAAATATCAACCAAAAATTATATTTTATTTAAATTAATTTATTTAATTAATTTATTCTATTTTAACCTTTTTTCCAGTATATTTTCTCCGTATTTTTTTGGGATATTATCCCAAGTGAATTTTCAATAAATCTAAATAATTTCGGATCTTAATCAATTGGACTAGAAATTTGATAATTTCCTCATTATTGATCAAGATGTCATAAATCCTTATTTTTAATTAAAATTTTCTTATCGAATTTATATCGAGTTTCAGTCTTTTGACTGTTTTACCCTTCTAAACGTTCAGGACCAATTCAGTCCAACTTCCCTTCATGAACACTCACTCATTTCGTGTTTTAAATCCTCATCTCCAGTCTGAATCACATTCGTTTAATTTGTGACCATTTTCAATCCTTCATAAGAAATTACAATTTAATTCGAGTCTTACAGAGGTGCAAAGAGGTAAGGGAAAACTTAAACTCAGTTGTGTATGTGTTTTGATGTTATTGTAGCATGAAAAGTGATTTGAGAAAATAAGCATGTTTTTATGAGTTGTGAATGAGCAGTGCACATGATTTTATAGCCTGTTGGGGCCCAACTTTTATGAGTTATATACTAAGCATGAAAATGTTTTACAAACATTTTGTGTTCAAAACGTGAAAAGAGATTTTTTTTTCTCTACGTTAAGGCATACTTAGATTGAGAAATGTGTGCGTGGTTTTGTCGGTTGGAACTCAGTTTTAACATGTTTTGTGTTGAGTAAACAATTGTTTTAAATGAGATTTATGAGAGAAGACCATTATGAGTTCTACGTGAAGGCAAAACGTTTTATATGATAATGGCCAATGGTCAAGACCTAGGTGTGTCATGTTGAATACACATCGGGCCATGCTTTGGTAGCATGTAAGTTCCGGCCTTATTTTGGTAACATGTAAGTCTGATTATTCCTTCGCTTTGGTAGCGTTGGGAGGCCTTGCTCTGGTAGCATGTAAGTCTGGGCCTTGCTCCGGTAGCATGTAAGTCCGATATTCCTCCGTTTTGGGTAACGAGAGATGCCTCCGTTTTGGTAACGTGAGATGACCCCTGTTCTGGTAAAGCTTGGTGGCCTTGCTTTGGTAGCATGTAAGATCGAGAGAGTGGGCCGCCTGGGAACTGACCCAGGGACCACATGATAGTATGCATGAGGAGAGGCATTACTCTGGTAGCATGTAAGGTCGGGCCTGGTTCTGGTAACGCGTAAGTCCAATATACCATGTACACAACCATATGTCGACTTTCCCTCTTATGAGGATGCCTGGGATGCGCACCCAAAGGAGATTTATTATGATGTGCAATAACGAGTTTTATATGAGTTTTATTGCCTAGTCTCTTTTTTATACACATGAGTTGTGTTTTGTGGCTATGCCACGTGCATTCTATTGAGGTAATTTTTACCACGTTTTAATGAGAAAAGCCATTATCGCATTCTGATTTCCTCATGCTTGTGACTGTGATTTGTACTGAGTTATGTACTCTCATGTTTCACATGATTTTAGAGAATGAGATGAGAATGATGTTTTTATTAAGTCATGCTACATTTTCTAACGAGTTTTCAACTATGAGTTAAAATGATTGTGTTGTGCAAATCATTGTTTTATTGATGAGTCACTTACCCCCTTACTGAGCAATTTAGAATCTCACCCTGTTTTCTCTTCCCCCCAGATTTCTTCAAGTGAAAAGGGTTTCCCTACGACGTATGAAGTAGTGGCTAGTGGAGGACTTGAGCTCCAGGCCATATATGTTGTATTTTGAGGTATAATTTATCTTTACATGTACCTAGACAATTATTGTAATTACAGACACTTGATGTACAACATTGTATGGGATGTATTAAGATTAATTAACTTGGAATTGAGTAATGTATATGATATGATATATACTATTAAATGATGAGATCCTGAGGCATGATATGCATGATGATGTATGACACTGCACAGGAATGCACCCTTAATTGTGATTTGATGAGTAAAAAGTTTTAAATTTGCCTATTTTTTACGCTTCCGGGGTGTCGCATTGTACTTGGGCATCGATCTGCTAACGGTGAGGGATTGATCTGTCCTGCCTTTTTCTCCTCAGGAATCGACCTTTTGAACTTCAGGGATCAATCTGCTCTTGAGTATGAGATCGATCTGCCTTACATAAAATCTTAAGGAGATTGATCTGACCTTGCTATGAGATCAAATTGTTCTACTCAAAACCTATCCAAGATCGATATGCATTGAAAGAGAGATCCATCTGCTCCTCTTATGAAGCAGTTCTGCTGCAACTTTTCCACAAATTCACTGTTACATTCATTTTAACTTTACTTAACTACCCGTTTCACATTTCATACACATTGGCAACATAAATACATTCATTCCTTATGATTTATATCAATTGTGACTTGTCCATACACCACAAAATCATAAAGAGTACATGTTAAAAATTAACAGGCTTTACAGTTCACTTATGGTACAAATGTATTTACAGTCAATAAATAGTTTATATTGACATATATGTATCGTATTGAATGGATGATATGGTAAGTAAAGGTGATGATATTAATGTCGAATCACAGCCCAACTGTTGGTGGTTAAATTATGACAGAAAGAAAGGTATGAAAAAGTGAAAAATTTGTAATGCTTTTGGTGAATGTCAGTCGTGACACATTCAAGCCCCTTTCAATCTCTTGAGCTTGTCCCAAGGCATCCTTAAAATCTGACTCGTAATCCCAGTAGTCGGTCTCGGATCCCTGATCTCAAACCTGCCAAAAATCTCTCAGTTTGTCGTGCGGGATCCCTAATTGTTTTCGGGTCATATCTCATCAGGGTAGTAAACCGATTCTCATACTCTTCTACAATCAAACTCACCAGAACCAAATTCAGAAACTCCACCTATAACTTTTTCTGTGCTGTAGGTGGAATTTACTGGGCCCAAAATGCAGCAAGGAAAGTATCTCATGTAATATTTGACGGACTCTTTGTCAAAATTATCTGTGTAGCCCTCCACCAGAACTTCGTCTGACCTCTCAACAAATAACTGGCCATGGGCACTCTTCTGTGTTTGTGCAACCCAGATATTAGAATGCTGTCTCGAGGTCTGATAACAATTCATCGTCCTTAATCGGATCTTTCACCCTTGTGTACTTCGAGGGATTCATTCTTAGAAAGTCTCGTAGCCTCTATGCACCTCTATCATCTCTAGGCTGTGGGACTACAAGCTAAGGAACTGGGGCTGGTAAAGGGACCTGTGGTGGTAGAGGAGGAGGAGTAGGTGCAGCCGTAGTAGTAGCACTGGTGCTAAAGGTATTTGCCGCAAATTGCTATGCGAACATAGCTGTGAATGCATTCAACCCTTCTCTCATGCTCTGCATGCCTTGTTCGAACCTCAACATTCGACTATTCAGACTCTCAAGCTGAGAGGGAGATGGTGGAGTGCCTTTGCCTATTTTCGTGGATGGCCTCGCCTACCGCTAATGGTTCGGTGATCAATTACCTTAGCGTAAACCAAAGTTTTAGTCATAACTTTAATGAATATATTTATTTTAGAACTATACAAGCATAGAAAATTTGAGATATAATCTAACTTCACTAGTCGACACTAACAATACTAGACAACATTTACTCTGATACCACGTAAACTGTGACGCCCCGAAAACGTGAAAATATGAGTAAATTTTAACTTTCTTAATCCTTTATTTAAGTTGTATTTCTATCAGTGCCGATTACTTAACCATTTTATTTTACAAGAATTTCGCTAGCATAATGACGTATTTCTATCTCTACCTTCCTGCAAGGTTCAAATTACAATTTGTATTCGCAACAAGTTGATTTTAGTTTCTTTTTCTGCTCAGCAATAAATTCATTCTCATTACATCACCTTAATATTTCTGAAATATACTTTATTATACAAACTTTAAATTTACAACTTTATTTACATTCATTCTTACCTGATTTACTTCCCAAAATATTATTTACAACAACTGTTTATGCTTTACAGGAAGTCTGGTAAATAAAGTAAAAGTATATCTTAGTTGTACTGGAGATAGCCTAGGGAGGGTCGAGTCCACCCATCCACGACTACTATATGACAGGTATAGGAAACTGATCACTGAAGGTAATCTGTAAGAGTAAAGGAAAGAGATGAGCTCTTCAAACCCAGTAAGACATGCGTTTAAAGCAGTCTTAGCAGTAAAACATGTAAAAACAAATCGTTGTAATTCAAGCTTAATAAAATAATATATACATGTGTATAAGTCGAAACATGTTTAGTTTCGAAAATCAGGTCAAAATATATTTGACATCATAACTAGTAACATGTAACTTATAAATCACGTAGCTCTATTTTTCTTTAAAAATATCATGTAAACTTACATATCGCGTAGCATAAATATCACGTAGCTTAACACTTTTCTTTAAAAGTCATACTGAATAATTTCATGGAGACTAGGCAAAGACACATAGTAACAGAGGTCATGTTCGAGTAGACATTTAACGTAGGCAATTCACAGAGATAGTTCATGTAAACAGAGTACCTATGGCCATGGTAAAGGGACTGCAGACGGGATCAAGGTCGTACAATGCCTTACGCCACTTAAACAAATGGTAGAAATAAGGCACCGAGTGGCATAAATATCCAACACGGTTAAGCATGCATCACAAGGGATTGAGTGTACACAATGTGGCATATGGCATGCACCACAAAGGTCCAAAATCACACATGGCATGCATGATAGATCACGTAAACTACAAGTGGCCTTGGTCTCAAAATAGAATTTTTAAAATCCTTTTCTCGGGTCTATTAGCTTGTAAACTCTTAAAATCAATACTTTAATTTCATGTCATACACATAAACATCATTTCATAAATTTTTCATTTTCGCATAGCAAATTGCATTTCGAAACATTTTCAAGTAATAAAAAGTATACTCGAAGAGCTTGAAAAATGAAGCTTTTTTTTTCAGATTTTCTGTTTAAAAGTGAATAGTACTTTTTCGGGTTCAAAAATTCTTTTCGTAAATACAAGCATACGCATAGGAATTCATATATCAAAACAAGGAATTAAATAACTAATACTATATTAAAACACATCCCTTACCTCTTAAAAATTAGGGCAACACAAAATCGTCGGGTACCGGGTTTGCCTTGATTTGCATGCCAATTTTTCGAACTACCCAAAACAGTTCCAATTCATCAAATATTATCCAAGTTCATCTAAACATACTCAAAATGTATTTGTCTTCATAAATTTCACTAAATTTGACTTTTTAGTCAACTTTTTCTACTTTCTCGGTTTTACCGTTTTAGGTGCCGGTTTAAGCTAATTTTGCCAATTTGGTTCTTTTAACTTCAATTCCATTACTTTAATAACATAAATACTCGTTCAATTCCATAATTCATACTTGTCAACATTCTAATTTCACAAATTCTTATGTTTTTCAGTTTCCTACTGAACTAAGTTATAAACCAGACTTTTTCGATATAAATTTAACTGTTAACAACACCAAATTCATCAAAATTTCATCTTCTCCCTAAGCATTCAAGGCTGGCCGAACCTACATACTCCCATAGAAATTATTCCTTTCAATTCTACTTAACTAAAAATCATTCAAAAACTCCAAATAATATATATATATATATGAACTTCATCAACATGCATAAACTTTGCCTCAAATTTGACCAAGGTTGACCAACTCTTTTTATTCCAGCAAAACTTCCAAGCTGTAGATCAACATATATACACCTTATAAATATAAAAAACAACAAGAAAACTAAACAAAAAACTTTCAAAAATTCATCTTTCTCTCATCTCAGAACAGGGCAGATTCTGCTCTTGTTCTTCTCTCTAAGATTTCATCTAGTAAATGAGCTTCTTTGAGACTGGATTCTTTATATGTTATAGAGGACTTAAGGTAGAAGATTTCATCCTTCTTGACCAATGCCTGAAAGTTGTCTGAAGGCCACTGAAAAAATCTCACAAGTTTTCCCTGGAGATGACGCGTACAACAACTTTGGGAGGATGGTGTATTTCGGGCTGAAGTCGATTGGGAATGGTTTTTACTGTTCCAGAAAGCTTATCAAGTCTATTTTTAATATGAAAAAGTTGGGGGTCAAAAGGTTTCCATAATGTCTTCAAATTGATCAATTTATACTGGTTGGTCAGAATCTTGAAGTAGGGTAATTTTGAGTTCTGTTTTAGAAAATTCATAAAAACTATTTCCAGCCAAATTTCTTTCAAATTTTCACTTCTCGAGTGTTATACTAAGTCTATAGTATGTCTCATAAAAATTTGGGGATCACTAGTTTAAGAAAAGTTCCACGATTCATTTTGCGCGATTTGATCATTACCTAGCAAAATAGCTTAAAGTTTTCGATTTATTTAAAAAATTAATCTGATCCATGCAACCTCCATATTTCCACATGATTTTTATTCTTAAAGACAATTTCACATTATACTAATTTCATATGGTCTCAAAATAATTTTGTGAATTTCTAGAATTTATTCCAAATTTATTTCTCTTACTAGCCTAATTTCTCGGTTTAGTGTAAACCTAAGTTTTACTCGTTTTTTCACTTCCAACACCTTAGTTTTCACTTCTAAACATCAAAACTTACTTATACATGCAATTCTTAAGAAATTCTTGTGCTTAAAACCTTAACTCGATTTTCATGCCCCTCGAGCCCCGTGCTATTAACCTAAGGCTTCGGTTGTTCCGAGTCTACATAACATTATTTCGAGTGCCTTAGTTAATTTTTAGTTTCCAAATAAGAAATAAAATGAAAAAATTTGAGTTTAACACTATATGTGATATAAATATCCATATTATAAATTTTATTTCATTAAAAGGTTTATTTTAAATATATTAATAATTTTTTTTGCGTAAATTTCATCTATGTCCTTCAGTTTTAACTTTAATTCGAAACTAATCCATTAGTTTGAGAAATAGACATTTCAGTAGGGATGTAAATAAATCGAACATGAACGAATGAAATGATGTCTCAGTTCGTTCATTTATTTTTTCAGTATCGTTCGTGTTTGGTTCGTGTCCATTAAGGAATTTAGTTTTCACATTCAAGTTCGATTCATTTATTTCGTAGGATTGTTCATTAATTTTTTGTAAACAAGCTCATTCCCCTTAAATGAGCTCATTCTTGAACATTAACCAAGAACAAGTAGAATGAACATGTGCGTAAACATATAAACGAACATGTTCACGAATAAGTGTAAACACTACAAAAAAAAACTTACCTTCAGCGACGGATTTTGTGACGAATTTTTCGTCATAAAAATTGATTTTTCGTTGCTAATCACACTTAGAGACGGAATAAGCAACGAAAAATCTGTCACTAATTTTGTTGTCATTTTCGATGTGGCTAAAAGCTATCTGTTACAGATAGATAATTCTGTTACTAATTCCATCGGTAAAAGTTATAAATTTTATTCCGTTACTGAAATCTTTTAGAGACGAAATTCCGTTACTAAAAGTTATTGATTTTTCAATATAATATTCCGTTACTGAAGATCTGTACAGACGGAATTCAGTTGCCGAAAATATAATATATTACTTTAAAATTTTAAATTATTTTGTCTCTTAATTGTTTCAAAGATGAAATTTCGTTGTTTAATTCCACATAATTTATTTAAATATTATAAATTAATTCATAGTTGAAGTATTTCAGAGGCGGAATTCCGTTGCCGAAAGCATAATTATCTTTTATAATTTTATCCATTTATTTCATAGCTGAATAGTTTCAGAGACGGATTTTCGTTGCTAAAAGCATATTTATTTTTTATAATTATCATTATTATTTCGTCTTTGAAACAATTCAGAGACGGAAATCTGTTGCTAAAGGAAAGTATATTGTTTTAAAATTTTGTAAATTATTCCATAACTAAACTATTTTAGAGACGGAATTTCGTTGCTGAAAACATGTTTATTTTTTTATAATTTTGTGTTAATATTCCATAACAGAATACTTTTAGAGATGGAATTCCGTTGCTAAAAGTATATTTATTTTTTATTAATACTTCGTAGCTAAATTCTTTCAGAGACGGAATTCTGTTGCTGAATTCTAATTTATTGCATCAATTTTTTTAATTATTTCGTCGCTGATGTATTTTAGAGACAGAATTCTATTGCTAACACTGTATTCATTTTTTTATGATTTTTATTATTATTCTGTAACTAAAAGATTTTAGAGACGGAATTTCGTTGCTGAAAACATATTTATTTTTTATTAATTTTATTATTATTCCGTAGCCAAATGCTTTTCGATACGGAATTCTGTTGCTGAAAACCTTTTTTTTTTTGAAAATTTTTATTATTATTCCGTCGCTGAAATTGATTTTCGACACAGAATTTTGTTGCTAAAACTGACGATTTATATTAATTTTCAATTTTATTATAATTATTTTTGCTTTTGTAATAATTTTACCTGTCTATTTACAACTTAAAATCGAGTACCTAAAATAGTCAAATAATTGGTATACACGTAATCGATAGAAAATAACAATAAATATATATCACATTCGTTTATCATAAACTAACATCAATAAGTATTAATAAAACATCACGATCATCATCTGTTGATATCATGATAACAACAAACATAAACTAACATTAACAAGTATTCATAAAGCATCAGCATCATCATTCGTTCATATCATCATAACAACTAACATAATTCATAAACAACTGAATAAACTAAAACAAAATGTACTCTCACTGATTAACTTGACCTCCAGATCCCGATGGTCCATCTCCAAGAGCTCCTATATTAGTGGCATTACTCATCATATTTCGTATCATATCTACAAAATTATCAAACTTTCCATCCAAATTATCAAACCCGGTGTGTATTAATTTAATGCTCTCTTTCAAATGCTGCACTTCTGAATTACTATTAGAACCACTTACCACGGGAACAAGATAAGGGAAATGACTGTAAGCTAAATAGGACGTGCAAGAAGATTGAGTGGGGATAGTGTTGTATCCGATGCCCTGCTGCAAATCAAGGCGGTTGGCCTAGTCCCAAATCTGTAAGTATGTGTATGGGTAGTAATAGGCCCTCCAATTACTTCACACCAGGCAGTTGGATCAAATTGGGGATGAGCGCTCGTATCCTCACCATATTTCAGAGTCATTGAAGCAACATACTTTTCCTATAATGTAATTAGAAAAAAGGATATTACATAATAAACTTTTAAAACAAAAAACCCATATAAGAAGCCAATATAATGCATTACGTACACTGGCAGATTTGGACTTGTTGTCCACATAATCACCATCCCCACGTGAACGTTTATGGGTCCAATCGAACAATTCTTTACATGACGATGCGCGACCCTGACTTTGCATCTACATTAAAAGATATGATATTTTTCAAAGAATAAAATACCTTTAAAAGAAGCATACAAAAAAGATATGTTTATTATTTGGACTTACCATCCTATATTCATGAACCGAAAAAGAAACAGAAACGCTTGTATGTTTTGTTATGGATCCTTCCTTTTCTGTTAACTGATTCTGTGTTCCTTTTTTAGACTTCTCCATCCACTTTTCAGTCCCCCATACTGTCACGACCCATTTTATCCTTTTTAATCGAAATTTACTACAAATTTTTCGCATTTTTCCTTACCTTACCCGGTCGTGAACAAACCCACCACTACACAGTTGGGCTGTGAGTCAATAATAAACATTAGTCCACATTCATTTTCAATTAAATCAAAAGAAGTGTCATTCATTGAAAGTTAAGTTATACATGACACGTTTCTAACTTTTACATACCCCACATTACGATACGAAATGACTACTATGCTTTTACAATTGTTTAGATACAAAAAGAATCTTCATGTGTATACCTCTTAGTGATGGATGGCAGCAGATGTCTGAAATACCACACCTTAGTCCTCTCTAGGCTGCTATGTGCGCTCTGTAGAGGGGGAAATAGAGAGGGATGAGCAACCACACGCTCAGAATGGAAATAATGCAAGCTTGGTAGATAGCTACCCTATCTACATGCTGATGATGTTATGCATAAATCATTTATAATCGGAGCATGAGCAAAACAAAACTATGCCATATGCATATACATATATCATGTATTCAAATTATGGTAGTTGGCATATAAAACATGGTAAGATCATCATGTACAAATCATCTCATGCTCATCATTGTCAAATCTCATAATTAAAAAGGGAAATTCAATTTGAAACATCCTTTTTGATTTATCTCATTCTCAATACATCCAAATCCCATCAAAATCATTTCACAATCACAAACATCATTATCATTTCTTAATAAAAAATCCCACAAGGCTCGACCCCTTCCTCAGGTCTACCCTGGACAATAACAATCATACTTATACATCAAAACATGTGGTACTATGTAATAACAAGTGAGACAGGTCACTATAGCTCAATAGACTATGTTGGCCAACTATGTCACAAATCATCCCAGACAACACGAATCCCGGTGTGTGGGGTATTATGTTGGAACAAAGGTGAGTTAGTTCTCAGCTAGAATTTCTCATCAGTATCTCCACCACACGATACAGCGTACTCCATGTCATAAACACGGTACAATGTACTCCGCGGACCCATATCATGGTTGGAGGTGCCAGCCATAGGTCTTGTCTACACCATACCGAGTATAACCTCTATAGTCTCAAGTGCACATCGGAGTATTTTCTTTCGATGTCAGGTCTTAGCCCCTCATGGCCTTGCTCGCCCCTTCTGGGTTCCTTGAAAATCATATCAGGTCCTAGCCCCTCATGGCCTTGCTCTCCCCTTTTGGGTTCCGTGAACACCGTATCAGGTCCTAGCCCCTCATGGCCTTGCTTGCCCCTTTTGGGTTCCCTTAACACCGTATCAGGTCCTAGCCCCTCATGGCCTTGCTCACCCCTTTTGGGTTCCCTGAAGTGGATTAATGTTAGGTCCTAGCCCCTCACCTTTACCCCACTCAAGAGGTCTGTTAGGCCTATCCGGTTCCCTAGACATTAATCTGTATTACCCTCACCACGGCGTCATATATACCATAGTGTGAAAACCAGAGCGAGTTAAGTTCTAGCACGATATATGTATAGTAAAGAAACCTCCTCGTACGAGCAACGCTCTAGTACAACATTTATGCATAAAAACATGAAGAAAACCACGTACGAGCACAGCTCCAGTACGGCTTTATGCATAAGAAAACCATTCAAAATCTACGTACGAGAAAAAGCTCCAGTACGGTTTATAAAATATTATCATGGATCTAACCAAGGTGCGAGCTAAGCTTCAGCACGTTTCATACAAGTAAAAGCATCAAAATCCAGTGCGAGCTAGGCTCCAGCACAATTTAATTCACATAACTCAATAGGCAGCTCATATACATTCAAAACAAATCTCAAAACATGATTAGCACCTGACATGTGTTATTCCACCACATCATTAAATCACTAGGCAGCTTATCCTTTTATTTGTCCAAAACAAAGTATTGTGTTTTATGAAAACATTCAAAACACGTGATTTATGCAATCATTAACCTTATTATCCCTTTTTATCACATCCACATAAAAACCAAATCATACACATACTTATAGTTATTCACGCATACCAATAATCATTTTCTCAAATAGACGTATATTTCACAAACACCCTATATTCACCCACGAGTTCAAAGTACGAGCAGCTATCTCTATATACTTACAAAATTCCCTTACTTGGAATCGTTGTCGCGTGATTCTGCTTTCCTTAGAGTTGCTTACTTGTGGGGTTTGATTTGTCTCCAACGATCTCCGGAACTGGACAAAGTCGTATATCACATCGACTTAGTCCATATAACACAACTCTTTGTGTTCGCTATAGTCAATTCAACTTATAGCCTCGATTAATCCTTATAAGGCCTAGTTTTACCATTCTACTCATATCTCAAGTCTATTGACTCTTTTAGGCCTATTGATTCATACTCAATCGATATTAAGCTCATAGTGTTCTGATTTCATTAATTTCTTCACTATGGCCTCTTATCAAACATCTTACATACCCATTTTCATAATTTCTCTAAACTTACAATGTGGCTTCCTTTAACCACTACAAATCATTCATATTACTTCAATAACAACTTATCATAATCCATAAACCAATAACTCATCAAAATCACACTTTCTCACACTAGATTCATCCCATTTTCTAGGTTACCCTAGTTCCATCATAATCTAGGTAGTTTTGACTATCATCACACATGCAATCAACTCCAAAACCATTAAATAGACAATGTAATTGGGTTGGAGTTGTAGAAACTTACCAATCTAGTTTCTCTTCTTCCTCCAAATGAGAATGTCCCTTGCTCCTTCAATCCACTAGAGAGGCTTTGATTCCAAACTATGTTGTTCTCTTCTTTAAGCTGAACAACTTTGTATCTAATAGCTTCCTCTCAAATCTTAATGAAAATAGGGTGATTTTAGAGAGAGAAAACTAGGTTTTGGGTAGAAAATGGAAAGGAAAGTTTCTATCTCGAAAAGTGCAGATTTCACAGCTTCTATTTATAGAAATTGCTTGATGAGATAGATCTGTCGAGGCATGAGATCGATCTAGTCCTCTTAAATCCCTCATTTTCTCGACATTTTTCAAGCATGAGATCGATCTGTCTCAGGTAGTAGCTTAAGGAGATCAATCTGCTTCTTGGGGAGATCGATCTGCTCTAACCCGAGAGCTAAGGAAATCGATCTATTTGCCTTAAGAATATATCCTCATTTTACAGAATGTTTAGCAGATCGATCTGACTCTATTAGAGAGCGATCTGTCTTATTCCATATCTCAAATAAGAGCATTTTTTACTCTTCTAGATTGATCTTTCATCCTATGAGATCGATCTGGCCTTCATATTTTCCAGATTTTTTGTAGTTTTTCTGCAGCAACTCACACCCAAACATCCTTAATTTGCTACCATGGTCATTTTCTTATCCAACCACCTTTAAGACTTGAAAATATCATCCATTCATACTTTATACACATTAGAACTTGTGTGTATTCATGGTATAGCCAAAGGTATACCATACCAAGCTAAATGGAAGTACAACTTCATTCTATTTTACCACACTACTCATTTTTAGTTCCAATCACATTCATCACTTATAAAAGTTCATTTCTCTATATTCATATAAAATGAAACTTGTGTGTACATTACAAACTCGTATTACAAGTATGTACATCGAATCCATGGACTTACATCACTTATGCTTTACATTGCAAATACATCACCATACTCATGATTTCATAAAGTTTACATCCAAAATATGGGTTTTACATTCCTCCCCTCCTCAAAAGAATTTGGTCTTCCAAATTAGAACCAAGTTATTCATCAAAAAGCTGGGGGTACTTCTCCCGTATCAAATTCTTCAATTCCCATGTGGCCTCTTCCACCGTGTGATGTTGCTAAAGAACTTTCACCAAGGGAATTGTCTTATTCTGTAAAACTTTCTCTTTTTTGTCCAATATCCGAGCTGGCTTCTCAACATATGTCATACTTTCATTGAGCTCCAACGACTCATATCTTATCACATGTGCCAGGTCCGGGTGATACTTCCGAAGTATAGAGACATGTAAGACGTTATGAAAATTTGCCAAGTTCGGTGGCAATGCCAACCTATACGCCTTATCTCCCACTCTTTCTAAAATCTCGAAGGGTCTAATATATCTACGGCTCAGCTTGCCCTTCTTACCAAATCTCATAATACCCTTCGAAGGTGAAACTCTCAAAAATATCAACTCTCCTACATCAAACTCTAGTGGTCTCCGTCTCTTGTCAGCATAACTCTTTTGCTGACTCTTAGTTGTCCGTAATCTCTCGCATATCAATAGGATGTCCTCAGATGCCTGCTGCGTTAAGTCTGGAGCAAAACTCTATCTATCACCAACCTCTTCCCATCCAATGGAGAATCGACATCTGCGTCCATATAGTACCTGATAGGGTGCCATCCCGATACTCGTATGATAGCTATTATTATAGGTGAACTCGGCTAACTGTAGGTGATCATACCATGAGCCTCCAAAATCTAGTACACACGCTCTCAACATATCCTCCAAGGTCTGTATAGTCCTCTTTGAATGCCCATCTGTCTGAGGATGAAAAATGGTGCTAAAGCTCAAGTGGGTCCCCACCGCTTCCTGAAAACGTTCCCAAAAATAGGAAGTTAAGCGGGCATCCCTATCAGAAACAACGCTCACAGGTACACCATGTAGCCCGACTATCTCTCAAACATACAGGTTCGCCAACTAACTCAAAGTATCGGTAGCTCTCATAGCTAGGAAATGGACTGACTTAGTCAACTGATCCACAATAACCCATATGGCATCATGACCTCTGCGGGTCCTCAGCAATCCCATCACAAAATCCATGGTGACATGCTCCCACTTCCAAGTCGATATCAGTAGAGGTTGTAATAATCCTGCAGGCTTCTAATACTCTACCTTCACCTGCAGAAAAATAAGACACTTAGTGACATAATCGGTAATGTCCCTCTTCATTCCAAACCACCAATAAACCTTCTAAAGGTTCTGATACATCTTAGTACTCCCTGGATGTATCCTGTACTTCGATGAGTGAGCCTCTAATAAATCAATCTCCTGATCTCAAGATCCTTAGAAACACATACTCTGCCTCTGAACCTCAATAAGCCATTTGTGCTCAGCTCAAAATCAATACCCACACCTGCATGTATCTGACTCAACCAATCGATACACCGTTGATCGTTCTGCTGAGCCTGCCGAATACAGCATCTCAAACTAGCCATGATCTCAAGTATCTCTAAACCAGGCCGGGTTATGTCTAAACTGAGGTTCACAAATTGTTCCAACAACTCATGTTCTCGTACCATCTAATAAGACACCAACCCGAGGTTCTTCCTGCTTACAGCATCGGCAACTACATTTGCCTTACCCAGGTGGTACATGATTTCACAATCATAATCTTTTAAAAGTTTGACTCATCTCCTCTGTCTCATATTTAACTCTTTCTACGAGAACACACTTAAGGCTCTTATGATCTTTGAAAACCTGAAATTTCTCTCTATAAAGATAGTGGCGCCATATTTTCAAAACAAACACCACGGTTACCAATTCCAAATCATGTGTAGGGTAGTTGCTCTCGTGATCTTTCAACTATCTAGATCTATAGGCAACTACCTTCCCATCCCGCATAAGCACACAGCCCAATCCTGGTGTGATGCATCCGTATACATCGAGAATCCTCCTAAGCTGGTAGGAATGATGAGAACTGGAGCAGTAGTCAATCGACGCTTAAGCTCCTCAAAACTCCTCTCACATGCCTCATTCTATACAAACTTAACACCCTCTACAAATCTTCGATAATATTCTGCTAATCCCAGAAAACTTCTGATCTCAGTAACTGTCTTGGGTTGTTCCCACTATACAACTGCATTTATCTTAGATAGATCCACTGATACCCCATCCCTCGATACAACATGGCCCAGAAATGAGATCTGCTCTAACCAAAAGTTACACTTGCTAAGTTTGGCATATAACTCTTTCTCTCGGAGGGTCTGCAAGACTACTCTCAAGTGCTCCTTATGATCTTCTCTGGATTTGGAATAGACTAATATGTCATCAATGAACACTATCACAAACTTGTCCAGGTATGGCTTGAATACATCATTCATCAATGCCATAAATGCTGCAGGAGCATTCGTCAATCCGAATGGCATCACCAAAAACTCGTAGTGGCCATAACGGGTACGAAATACTATCTTGGGTACATCTCCACTCCTGATCCTCAACTGATGGTACCTTGACCACAGATCTATCTTTGAAAATACCTGGGCTCCTTGGAGCTGATCCAACAAATCATCAATTCTTGGAAGGGGGTACTTGTTTTTAATGGTGGCTTTATTCAACAACCGGTAATCTATACACAGTCGGAGGCTTCCATCCTTCTTCTTTACAAACAGAACCGATGCTCCCCAAGGTGAGACACTCAGCCTAATGAGCCCCTTCTCTAGTAACTCTTGTAACTGTTTCTTTAGTTCTTCCAACTCAATTGGTGTCATTCTATATTGTGGTTTCGATATCGACTTTGTGCCAGGCACTAACTCTATGCAAAATTCCATTTCCCTTTCTAGTGGTAGCCCTAGTAAATCGTCCGAAAAGACATCAAAAAATTTTACAATCACTGGAATGTCTCTTAATTTTTGGTGTGCCTTATTTATAGCGACCATGTAGGTAATGAACCCTTCACATCATTCTTTCTACCGTTAGTAACATAAACCATCACATCAGTATTCATCATAATTAAATAAATTCATCTCTCAAACAAATTAAACAAAATCATACTCTTTTCATTGATCATAGTTATGTCATTTCATTTCACAAATTTTACAACATGATTTCCTATCTCTGGTAACATTAAAGTCTTGGCATGATAGTCCATAACAACATGATTAGTAGCCAACCAATCCATTCTCAATATTACATTAAAATCATTCATATCCAATAAAATTAAATTGGCTGTCATATCCTTTCCCTCTATCATCAGTTTACAATCCCTACATACATGTTCAGTCAATTGAGTATCATTCATGGGTGTGAAAATCATCAACATTTTATCTAATAATGTAGGTTTCACATACTTCATCAATTTATGTGCAAAGGAAGGCGATATGAAGGAATGCTGGCACTAGGATCAAATAATACCAATGCTTCTAAATCAAAGATTCGGATGGTACCTTTAATAACATCTGTTGATGCATCCGTAGTGTCCTGGTCCAGTACGTACACTCTTCCTTTACTCACAACCACTACCTGTTTCCCCTTTTCTTCAGTCGTGGCCCTCCTCCTCGGGGCAGCTGTCTCAACTGGAGCTCTCTCTGGCTCCTTGCCTTCTGCGGGGCATTCTCAATCATCTCAGTACAGTACCTCGAAATATGTTTGGGCTTTCCACACCTAAAACATGAAATAGGGGCACCTAACATGGTCTAGTCCCATGGTATCTGCCACATCTCCTACACTGATCAGTAGTGGGTCGTGGTCCTCCAATAGCCATACCCCTCGGTGCAATTAAAGCCGGGTATACGGGAGGTCTAGCAGCTCTCTCTTGCACCTACTTAATCTTAGGCTTCTTCTTAAAATATCTTTGGCCTCCTCTCCTAGCCACTCTATCCATCCCAGATCTCTTTTTGTCTCTGCCTCTTCTGACACTAATATTCCCAAGCTCGGAGGCATTCCGCTCAAAATCTTGCTCGCATAACTGAGCCTTGCGCACAGCCTCCTCATAAGTCTGAATATCAAATGGGGCTAGCTTAGTTCGAATGGCCAATCTCAATCCATCAACAAACTTCTGAATATTTCGAGTCTCACTACCCATAGTATCCGGGTCATACTGATAATTCTATATTTTTAGAATTATTTGTGCTTAATTTCCTAGTTAATTATTTAAATCCCCAATTTATTTTGTTAATTATCCCCTTTATTTAATTAAAATTCTCATGTTTGTAGATAAATTAAATCCGGATGAATTTTGAATATTTCGATAGAAAATAGACCGAAATTAGGCTAAAATCGAGATTGAGCCACGCGGACAACACGAGCCATGCCACCTAGCACATCCAATTGGACAAGAAGACCAATGACATGGAAATATCTTTTCAAGGAGCCAATGGTGTGATGACAAGTGGCCAAAAAAATGCCAACTCAACTAGGATAGAAAATTACAATTTTACCCCTAGTGTGTTTATAAATAGAAAAAGCTGGCAATTGAAGGGGATGTAATTTTTAGGGTAAAATAGCTTTTTAGGTTAATTTCTAAGTTTTCTTTCGAATAGTTTCTTTGAGTTTAAGCATTTTCCTTCTCTTTTGATAAAACTTTACATTTGGTTGAATGATTAGTGATTTTCCCATGTTCTTCTCGGTTTTGCAATCTCTTTGCTTTATTGTTGATTCAAGGCATTCAAGTTGAATAAAAGTTCTTCATTTTCTAGTCTTCAATAGTTTATTTTATGGCAATCTAATTCCTTTATGCTTCTCGTTTTGTTTAAGACAATTTCTCCTTTTATTTCATTTCCATTGCATAGCTTCCATTTTCCTATCCTAGTTGCTCTCGGGTAGTGCTCTTTGTGCATTTGGTTCCTCACTTATTCCTTCCTCTAAGCTATTTGGTTTTGGTGCTTTAATGTGGGCAAATGTTAAGCATTATTTCACATTTAAGCAAAGTGGAACCATGGCATTAAAGAGCTAGAATAGAGTAAGCCAATGATGATGAGTTTTTCACGTTGATGAAGTAAATCGAGAATGATGATTCCCTGTCATATGATTTAAGGGTAGCTTTGGTTAATTTTCAGTATTCATCATCACTTGGTTCTTTTAGTATATAAGCTTTTAACTAGCATTGCACTGTTATTTCAATTTCTTTTTATTTTTTGTTATCTGTTTTGCTCCGATTATGCTCTTTACTGCACATTAACACTAGCTTCTATTGTCTTCCACTGCATTTTATTCATGCCATTCGGTTCTGCATTTATCTTCTCTACATTTCCTATTTTTCTCTTATTTATTTGTTTATTCAATTGCAGCTTGCTTATTGTCCTGTATTGTCACCATGGCAATGATAAGGGATTAGCAAATCATACTCTGTTATGCTCTGTTTTGAATTTTTAATACTATTCACTTTCACTTTTCTGGTCATTTATGTATTATTTCATTAAGCCAATTCAGTTCTGCTATTAGCCTTGGATCCCACGAACTGAAGCTGGTGCATAGCATTAGCAAGACACCGAGGAACAGCAGCTGAACTGGTGTCAAGAGCAGAGGTTGCATGAACCAGCAGCAGCTGAACTTGAAGCAGAAGCAGGCAGCAGGTGTGCACTGATCTGGAGCAGAAGTTTACAGGACAAACAGCAACGGCAGAAGCAAACCTCGCCTGGACAGCAGTTGATGAAGACAGCAGGCCTAGAACTGATAAGCAGAATGAGAGTAGCTAGAACCGAAACAGTTGTAGTAATGCAATGCAGAAGCTATCGACATAAGTAGTAGCTAACGCTTGGAGCAGAAGCACGAGACTGAGGAACAGCAGCGGAAGCAGGTGATGTAGTTAGCTGGGGAGATCAAAAGCAACGCCTGGAGCAGAAGATAACCTGAGAGGTGTGGACAGACCGGATGTAGCAGATATGCAACCTGGACAGCAACTGATGCAGAGGTTGCAGGCTGATTGGAAAACACGAACAGTAGCCTGGAGCAGAACGAGATCAGCTAAAGGGCCTGTGCTGTTAGATGGCTAACCTAGAGTAGCGTGGAGCAAGTTGTAGTGTCAGTATTGCGTGACAGACTAAGAATGGAGGCCGAACAGCAGGCAAAAGCCTGGACCAGAGGACAAACCGAGCCATCTCCTGAAAATGAAAATGTGAAATGAAGAGTGAACAGTGAATGGAGAGATATAGATTATTTAAATTCGTTAAGGCCTTGTTTGGCCATCTAAATTGTTATTTCATTCTTGTAGTTGTTTTAATTTTTAATTAGTTATTAGTAATTGGTAGGTTAGTTTTAATAACTTTGCATATTAAGTTAATTTGTAGTGTTAATCTTTAGTTAGTAGTTGATTTTATATTATAAGTTTAGGATTGTATTTTGGTTTAGTATTTTATTAGTGGTATTTAGAATTAATTTAGATTTAATGTGTTTCATGCATTTTTAGTTTAGTCTTCATTTTTATTAGATTTCTAGTTTAGTTTAATTTGCATTTTTAGTAAATTAGCTTAATTGCATGCATATTTTATTTTAGGTTAGTTTAATTGTAGTTTAATTAATTTTATTTCTTTATTTCCTTATTTGCATTTTATTTTAATTGCGTTGATTAGCCTTAACTGTTTTAATTTCTTTTGTAGGTTTTTTATTTTAATTGCATGGAGCACTGCAAGTAATTTTGCTCGATTTTATTTAGTTCTTTTTATTTTATTGCTTTCCAGTATTTTTAACTTTAGACTTAGTAGATCACCCACTCAAAATTTCATAATTTGCTAGGATATACTTAGGGTAAGATTAACCGGTAGTTAATTAGGCTAACCAACTTCTCTGAGGGACGATAACTCGGGACTCAAAATCTCATTATTACTAATATGACTCGTGCACTTGCGGACATTACCTTTAGGGCGTGACAAGTTTTTGGCGCCGTTGCCGGGGAAGTTTTAATTAGTCATTAATTAATATCGATGAAACTATACTTAGGTGTAATTCTAGCCTGTAAATATTTAGGTTGTAAATATTTAGGTTGTAAATATTTAGATCCTTAGTTTAGTTTAGTTAATTTTCTCATAATTAATTAAAATCAAAAAAAAATTGAAAAATTAAAAAACTTAAAATTTTTTCTAAGGACTTTCTTATGTTTGCATGCGTAGAGCAAGGAGTTTTGATTGCTTTCCTCTAGATCCTGAAATCGAACGAACTCTTAGGAAAATTCGAAAGGATTCTAGGAAATTTACAGCTCCGCAACAAAACACGATGGCAGAGAATAGGAAAAGTAGCACCGTTGGAGATTATGCGGTGCCGACAGTCGAAGGATATTATACCGGCATTAATCCACCAGCTGTCCCTGCTAATAATTTTGAAATTAAGCCTTCCATCCTCCAGATGATCCAGACCTCTGTACAGTTCAGTGGGCTTCCACACGATGACCCACATACATTGGGCAATTCCTGGACTTGTGCAACACGTTCAAATACAATGGATTATCGGATGATACGCTTAGACTTAGACTATTCCCCTTCTCACTTAGGGATAGGGCGAGACACTGGTTGACCTCCCTGCCTCCAGGATCCATTTCTACATGGGACGAGTTAGCCCACCAATTTCTAGCCAAGTTTTTCCCTCCCTCTAAAATGGCCAGACTCCATAGCAATATATCCTCCTTTGCCCAGTACGACTCTGAATCTCTTTATGAGGCATGGGAACGATATAAGGAGCTTCTTAAGAAGTGCCCTCACCATGGCCTACCTCTATGGCTGCAAGTCCAGACCTTCTACAATGGACTTACAAGCCAAAATAGACCATAGTGGACGCTGCTTCGGGTGGAGCCTTGATGTGCAAAACAGAGAATGAGGCTTATGAGCAGCTAGACAAGATAGCAGCTAACAACTATCAATGGTCCTCGAAAAGGCAATTGCCAAAGAAATCGGCGGGTATATATGAGCTCGACACGCTGTCCACCTTGACCTCTCAAATCGCCAATCTTACAAAAAAGGTGGAGTCGTTTAGTACCCAACCTAATCCTTCCAACAATGCTAACCCTGTGTTTTCTGTCCAAAGTCCTTTTATCTCGTGTGATCTGTGTAGTGGTACCCACGCTGTGGATAGGTGTCCACTTAACCTAGAATCGGTTTAGTACGTTGCCCCTAAGCAACAGAACAACCACTTTTCAAACACCTATAACCTAGGGTGGAGGAACCATGCTAACTTTTCTTGAAGCCAGAACCAAGGGCAAGCTTCTAATTCTAGACCAGTAGGACCCCTAGGTTTTAAAGCTCCATTGGTTCAGGTACCACCACAGCATCAATTTCCTCACCACCCACCACCTCAGTATCCACATCATCAACCTACTCATTCCCATCCATCCCACTTCCATCAACCACCACCACCATAACCCAGCATTTATCAGCAGCTGATAAGAAACCCTCGCTTGAGGAAATGTTCACAACAATCTTACAAAATCAAGCAGCTTTAATTAAGAACCTAGAGGTTCAGGTAGGACAAATAGCAAACGCTCTTAGTCAACGTCCTCAGGGGACCCTTCCTAGTAACACTGAAGCCAATCCTGTTAGGCAAAGGGAAGGGAAAGAACATGTGAAAGCCATCACCCTTAGAAGTGGCAAAGAGCTAGTAACCCCCCTGTTAAGTCCAAACCTGACCAGCCCCTAGTTGAAAAACCCATAGGTTCTAATGAAGCAGCTCAGAAGGAGAAGGAATTAAAAAATCAATCTGCAAAGGAAACAAAGCCAGGCATTTCTTCACCTCTACCTGTTTCTTTGTCACAACCTCATTTATCCTCTGATGCTACAAAAGTTTCCACTACATCTCCTTCTGTTAGACCACTAGTCCCTTTTCCCCAGAGATTTCAAAATCAAAAACTGGACCAACAATTTATAAAATTCCTCGAGGTTTTTAAGAAACTTCACATCAACATTCCCTTCGCAGATGCCTTAGAGCAAATGCCAAGCTATTAAAGTTTATGAAGGACATCCTCTCTAGGAAAAGAAGATTGGAAGATTACGAGACAGTGGCCTTAACGGAGGAATGTAGTGCCATTATCCAGAAGAGATTACCCCCCAAGCTCAAGGATCCCGAGAGTTTTACCATACCATGCACTATTGGTAATTTATTCTTTGGTAGAGCCCTGTACGATTTAGGAGCTAGTATAAATTTGATGCCATTATCTATCTATCAGAAGTTAAGAATAGGGGATGCCAAGCCCACCACAGTGACCCTCCAGTTGGCTGATCGATCAATTAAATATCCGAAGGGGGTCATTGAGGATGTCTTAGTAAAAATGGACAAGTTTATTTTCCCTGCTGATTTTATCGTGTTAGACATGGAGGAAGATAGGGAAGTCCCAATTATAGTAGGTAGGCCATTCCTAGCGACTGGTAGAACTTTAATAGATGTACAAAAGGGGGAGTTAACAATGAGAGTTCAAGATCAGGAAGTCAAGTTTAATGTGTTCAAATCTCTAAGGTTTCTTGATGACTCTCATGATTGCTTTAGGATGGATTTAGTGGATAAGGACATTACTGAGGAGTTTTCCAAGACACATCCTTTAAACCCTTTAGAAGCCTCATTAGTAAAATCTATTGATCTTAGAGATTATAGTGAAGATGATGATAAGGTCTACGAGACTTTACAATTATTAGAGGTCACTCCTTTTGAGGAAATTACCCAATTTGAGACACTAGACCCTTCATCTATTCCAGCTTCAAATATCTTTCCATCCACTAGTGATCCTCCAGCATTAGAGCTAAAACCTTTACCCTCACACCTTAGGTATGCTTACTTAGGTAAGTCCTCCACATGACCAGTAATAGTATCTGCTGCTGTCTCTAATGACCAGGAAGCAAAATTACTACAAGTTTTGAGAGAGCATCAGAAGGCTATAGGCTGGTCTATCTCTGACCTTAAGGGTATTAGTCCCTCTATTTGTATACATAAGATACTATTGGAGGAAAGGTATAGGTCATCCATAGAGCACCAGCGTCGGTTGAACCCTGTAATGAAAGAAGTTGTCAAGAAGGAGATCATTAAGTGGTTAGATGCAGGGCTCATCTATCCCATTTATGATAATGCCTAGGTGAGCCCAGTACAATGTGTCCCTAAGAAGGGAGGGATGACAGTGATCGAGAATGAAAATAATAAGCTCATCCCCACTAGGACTGTCACTAGTTGGCAAGTATGTATGGAATATAAGAAACTCAATAAGGCCACCAGGAAAGACCACTTCCCCTTGCCCTTCATTGACCAAATGTTAGATCGATTAGCTGGTCACAAATTTTATTATCTGTTGGACGGATATTCTGGGTATAATCAGATAGCTATAGCCCAGAAGACCAAGAAAAGACTACCTTCACCTGTCCCTATGGGACGTTTGCTTTTAGAAGAATGCCTTTTGGCCTATGCAATACACCTGCTACATTCCAGCGTTGCATGATAGCCATATTTAATGATATGGTGGAGGATTTTCTTGAGGTTTTCATGGATGATTTCTTAGTATTTGGGGATATCTTTGATTTATGTCTGAATAATTTGGCATTAGTATTAAGAAGGTGTGAAGAAATGAATTTAGTGCTTAATTGGGAGAAATGCCACTTTATGGTGAAAGAAGGTATAGTGCTTGGGCATAAAATTTCTGGTAGGGTGATAGAAGTGGATAAAGCTAAGGTGGAAATCATTGAGAAGTTACCTCCCCCTACATCTGTTAAAGGAATCAGAAGTTTCCTGGGCCATGCAAGATTTTACAGAAGGTTCATTAAGGATTTTTCTCAGATATCTAAGCCTTTATGTAATCTCCTGGAAAAAGACACTACATTTTGCTTTGATGAACAATGCTTAGGAGCATTTAAGACTTTGAAGGAGAAATTAGTTACAGCCCTTGTAATCATAGCTCCAGATTGGAGTTTACCCTTTGAGCTTATGTGTGATGCAAGTGATTATGCTATTGGGGCTGTACTAGGACAAAGAAAAGGAAGAGTCTTTTATGCTATCTACTATGCAAGCAAAACTCTGAATGAGGCCCAGTTAAACTATGCTACTACCGAGAAGGAGTTGTTAGCTGTAGTATTTGCTTTTGATAAGTTTCGCTCCTATCTCATTGGTACTAAGGTAATAGTTTTTACTGATCATGCTGCACTTAAGTACTTAGTCTCCAAGAAGGGTGCAAAGTCGAGGCTGATTAGATGGATTCTCCTACTACATGAGTTTGACTTGGAGATTAGGGATAGGAAAGGTACGGAGAATCAGGTTGCTGACCATCTATCTAGGTTAGAGAATGGATTTAAAGAAGATGGTACAACTATTAATGAGTCCTTTCCTGATGAGCAGCTATTTACTTTCGGGCACTCCAGATTGCCTTGGTACGCTGATTTTGTAAATTATCTGGTAAGCAACGTGATGCCACCTAATTTGACTGCCCAGCAAAAGAAAACATTTTTGAGTGATGTCAAGTATTATGTTTGGGATGAACCCTTCTTATACAAGCAATGTAAAGATCAGATTTTGAGAAGGTGTGTTCCCATGGAAGAAGTAGAGGATATACTTAGACATTATCACTCTTCTGATTATGGAGGGCACTTTGGAGGAGAGAGGACAGCGGCCAAGGTTTTACAATCTAGATATTACTGGCCCACGTTATTTAAGGATGCCCACTTCTTTGTGCTGAAATGTGATAGATGTCAGAGGGTAGGTAATATTTCCAAAAGAAATGAGATGCCTCTGACTAATATTTTAGAAGTAGAACTCTTTGATGTCTGGGGTATTGATTTCATTGGACCATTTATTCCTTCATATGGCAATCTCTATATTTTAGTGGCTGTGGACTATGTGTCGAAATGGGTTGAAGTAATGGCTTTGCCAACTAATGATGCCAAGGTAGTAGTAAGGTTTTTAAAGAAGAATATTTTCACACGATTTGGCACACCTAGGGCTATCATTAGTGATAGAGGATCCCACTTTTGCAATTGAAGTTTTGATGGGCTGTTAAAGAAATATGGGGTCAAACATAAGGTAGCCATTGCTTATCACCCACAGACGAGTGGCCAAGTAGAGTTGTCCAATAGGGAAATTAAGAGGATATTGGAGAAAACAGTGAACCCAAGTAGGAAGGATTAGTCCATTAGGTTAGATGATACACTTTGAGCCTATGGGATAGCCTTCAAAACACCTTTAGGAATGTCTCCTTATCAACTTGTTTATGTAAAGCCTATCATCTACCAGTAGAGCTAGAGCACAAGGCCTATTGGGCCCTTAAGAACCTGACTTTCAACTTAGAGGCAGCAGGGGAGAAGCGGCTGCTACAGCTCAATCAGTTAGACGAATTCAGGTTGCAGGCATATGAGAATGCCAAGCTCTACAAGGAAAAGACTAAGCGATGGCATGATAAGAAAATTAAGGAGAGACACTTCAAGCCAGGCCAGCAAGTTCTGTTGTTTAATTCACGCTTGAAGTTGTTTCCAGGAAAGCTTAAGTATAGGTGGTCAGGTCCCTTCACCATTACACAAGTATTCCTTCATGGAGTCATTGAAATTATGGATGAGACCTTGAATCAACCCTTTAAGGTTAATGGAGGCAGACTGAAACACTATTTTGGGGGAGGGTTTGATCATTAGCATTCTGTGACCACTTTAGCTGACCCTCCTCCTACTTCTGATCCTGCTACTTAGCTTTATTTTTCTTTTTGTACTATTCTTTTCTTTTTTGTTGTTTCTTTCTTTATTTATTTTGCAGATTGCTTTTCTAGAATTACCTTTTCAATCAAGCTTCAGTTGTTCATCATCATCAGAAAAGGGGAGTACTCTGTTCTTGAGCTTAAATTCTTATATTATCTGCACACTGAGGACACTGTGCACTTTAAGTTTGGGGGAGGGGTATCACTTGATCTATTTTGAAAAAAATTGGAAAAATTTTCAAATTTTTTTTGAAAATCTGAGAAAGAATTCTCAAAATGTTTCGATAATATGAGCTTAAATTGCTTGATTTTGGGATGATTTATTGCTTAGCATGTATTTTTCCGATATTCCGATGATACAACATAGTCACCTACATGTCTCGCATGATAAATCCTTTGGTTTTGATAGATCAGGGTGGACCCGAGGGAGGGGTCAGGCCTCGATCTTTTTATGAATTTGATTTAGATTTGATTTTTCCACGGAGAAATTTTTATGAAACTTTCATGACTTGTAACACTGTGAGAAGGGTGATTTTATAACGAAAATTTTATAATAAATTATTTTGTTGAATTGGATTAAATTCATTAATTTTATCACATTTTAACCGAGATGGGGTGTTTTTTTTTTAAAAAAAAAAAACTTATTGATTCAATTGAGCATGAGATGTTTTCACGAGAGAATCATTCCATGTTTTATATGTCGATTTCCTGCTTTATAACAGATGATATTATATGTATGGCATATCATTGTTTTTACCTCATGCTCACACATATATCCTGATTTCCTATCAGCATGTAGATAGTATAGCTATCTACCCATTTATATTATTGCCTTACTGAGCATGTGGAGCTCACCCTTTCATTTTTCACCCACTTTCAGAGTTTCAACCTTTGAGATAGAGGGTGTAGAGAGTAGACGGCATAGCTGATTATCTGTGGTTCTCATCGACTATCAGGTATACACCAAGTATAGAATTTTGTATTAGTATGTTTACAGCACAGTAGTGTATATGAAGGAATATTTGGGGATGTAAATATAAGTAGATAAATTGCCATTGTTTGAGAATTATGTGATGTATAAAATATACCGACCACTCTATTATATTATAAATGATATCAATATGCATGTATACATTTGATATTTCTTAATGGTTAAAAGGGTATATTGATATTGATTCACAACCCGACCTAGTCAGAGAGATCTGTCACAAGGAGGTAAGAAAGATTTTCCAAAAGTGAAAATTTTGTACTGATTTTTTGTAAGTATTGGGTCGTGACAGTAAAAGTGGTATCAGAGCAAGGGTTGGTCGGGCATATGTGTATACTAGATGGAAATTAAATTAACAAATGATTTTAGATTACAGGATTTACATTATGCCGATCACTTACAGTGGTATAGGGGCTAGTACACGTGCTAGAGGTTGTAGGGGCAGGCTTGAAGGCCGTGGTGATGGTATACAGACTGGCCAGGTACCTGAGGGTACTGCTGTGAGACCAGATGAGACTGAGGCACGCTTCGCTAGACCTGAGCAGAGTATTGAGAGCCTGGTTTAGATTATAGCGCAATAGGCCGCGTTGGGGCTAGGGATAGACGAGATCTGACGGGACAGGCAGCAACTGCTCCCGAGATACCGGCACAGGTATCAGAGTTACCCGAGGTTCAGGCACAGTCTGCAAAGGCAGTGAGACCCTAGCCAGCTCAGAATGCTGGATATGTGTGACCTTGATAGATTTAGACACTTTCAGAAGTTTAGACCTCTAGTCTTTCATAGGAGGAAGTATCCAGTAGTAGCAAAGGATTGGGTCTATCAGATGGAGAAGTTATATAGGCTTTTCAGGTGCACCACTACTGAGAGGGTTGCTTTTACCGTATTTGTATTTCAGGGAGCGGCAGAGCATTGGTAGCGATCTACCGAGCCTATTTTGAGAGCTCGACATGCCTAGGTCATATGGGAGTTAGGAGGCAGTATGTTCCTGCTACTGCACAGCGGAAGCTGAGGATGGAGTTTATAAGTTTGGTTCAGGGGAACCAATCTATTGATGAGTATGAGATTCGATTCATTTCTTTGGGGAGATATGATTTAGAGATGATCAGCAGTGAGGATCGGAAGGTCCAGAAGTTTAGAGATGGATTGAGACTAACCATCGGATCTCGGTTGGCTCTTTTTGATGTTTTGTCTTATGAGGAGGCAGTACATAGAGCTCAGTTGTGTGAGCATGATTATGAGCGAAACGTCTCTGAGTCAGTAAAGATCAGTAGGAGTAGAGACAGAGATCGAAAGAGACTCGGGAGAGATAGATTTGTCAAGAGAGGGGTGAAAGGTATACAGTACATCCGAGGAGTACTATTGTGGCAGATATCATGGTACTAGACCTTGTCCAGTGCCTATAGCTACAATAGTATGTTAGCGTTGTGGGAGGCCAGGGCATGTGGTGAGAGATTGCCCAGAGAGACCGAACACTACCCTACAGAAAGGCAAGGAGCTGGAAAGAGCTCTAGTACAGGTTCCTGCTCAGAGGAGGAGAGCTACCGTCGAGGAGAAAGGGAAGCAAGTGATGGGTACAGGACGAGTTCATGCCTTGGACCAGGATACGATAGACCAGTCGTCGGATGTGGTGAAAGGTACCATCCTGATCTTTGATTTAGAAGCATATGTTTTGATTGATCCTGGTGCCACGCATTAATTTGTATCGCCTTCATTTGCATATAAATTGTTTATGTATGTAAAGCTTACCCCTCTGAGTAGTAAATTGTTAATAATTACCCCCATAAACACTAGTCAGCTAGTAGAGTATGTAGTCAGGGACTGTAAATTGAAAGTCGAGGAAAAAGAAATGTCAGAGACGTTATTTTGATGTATATGAGAGACTTTGATGTCATACTAGAATAGATTGGTTGGCTGTCAATCGTGTTGTGTTAAATTGCTTTTCTAAAAAGTTAACGTTTAATACCCCTGAAAGATGTGTTGTAAAATTTCCCTGACAAGTAATAAAATCAGTGGTTGTTCTAAATGGAGCAATGAATTTTTACTGATTTTATGATTTATATTTTGTTGGATTCATCGCATATGTGGTTGATACGGACCAGGTACAATCAGATTTGAGAGACATTCCAGTGGTTAGGGAGTTTCCTGATGTCTTTCCAGATGATTTACTAGGATTACTACCAACCAAAGAGATAGAGTTTGGGATAGATTTGATACCTGGTACTGAGCCGATTTCTAGACCATTGTATAGGATGCCTCTGATTGAGTTAGAGGAGCTGAGGAAGCAGTTACAGGATCTGCTTGAGAAGGGGTTTGTTAGACCGAGCGTGTCACCTTAAGGAGCTCTGATCTTATTTGTGAGAAAGAAATATGGCAGCCTCCGATTGTGTATAGATTACAAATTGTTAAATAAGATTACCATTAAGAATAAGTATCCCCTTCCACGCATTGACGATTTGTTGGATCAGCTTCGAGGAGCGCAAGTCTTTTCTAAGATTGATCTGAGGTCTATGTATCATCAGTTGAGGATACAGGGGGAGGATGTGCCCAAGACAGCATTTAGGACCCGTTATGGTCATTATGGTTTTTGGTTATGCCATTCGGGTTGACTAATGCCCCCGCAGCATTCGTGGCTTTGATGAACGATGTGTTCAAACCATACCTAGATCGGTTTGTGATTGTGTTTATCGATGATATTTTGGTACACTCTAGATCTAGGGAGGATCACAAACAGCACTTGAGGATAGTTCTACAGACTCTCAGAGAGAAACAGTTGTATGCCAAATTTAGTAAGTGTGACTTCTGGTTGGAGCAGATTTCATTTCTGGGCCATGTGGTATCGAAGGATGGGGTGACAGTAGACCCATCCAAGATAGAGGCAGTTGTTCAGTGGGAGCGGCCCAGGACAGTCACAGAGATTCAGAGTTTTCTCGGTTTGGTAGGATACTACAGGAGATTTGTTGAGGGTTTCTCCAGATTAGCTGCTCCGTTGACACGTCTCACACGAAAGGATGTTGAGTTTGTGTGGGATGATACCTGTGAGAGGAGTTTTCTGGAGCTGAAGCGTTGGTTGACCACTGCTCCGGTTCTCACCATTCCTATGAGCTCAGAAGGTTTCTCAGTATATACAGATGCATCGCATCAGGGACTGAGCTGTGTATTGATGCAGGATGGGAGGGTAGTTACTTATGGATCTAGACAATTGAAAGATCACGAGAGGAACTATCCGACCCATGATTTGGAATTAGCGGTTATAGTGTTTGCACTGAAGATATGGCGCCATTACTTATATTGTGAGCAATTTCAGATTTTACAGACCATAAGAGTCTGAAGTATTTATTCTCGCAGAATGAGCTGAACATGAGACATAGGAGATGGCTCGAGCTCCTGAAGGATTATGATTATGAGATATTATACCACCCGGGTAAGGTTAATATAGTTGCTGATGCTTTGAGCAGGAAGAGCCTAGGGTTGGTATCATTTATGATGGTTCGGGAACATGACTTGTTAGAGCAGTTCGTGAGCCTCAGTTTGGACATAGCACCACCTGAGATTGACAGAGATGAGATTATTGCGATTTTGAGGTTGGAGCTAGAGTTGATTGATTGTATTTGGCAGGCTTAGCAGAGTGATTAGTGATGTATTGAGTTGATGAGTCAGGTACAGGCAGGTGCAGATACCGATTTTGGATTGAGTACTGATGGCTTACTGAGATTTCGAGGTAAGATATGTGTTCCAGAGGATCCTAAGATCAGGAGGATGATTTTATCAGAGGCTTACTCAGCGAGGTATACAGTACATCCGGGGAGTACGAAAATGTATCAAAATCTTCGGAGAGTTTATTAGTGGTCTGCGATGAAGAGAGACATAGCAGGATATGTCGCAAGATGTCTCGTCTGTCAGCAGGTAAAGGTAGAGCATCAGAAGCCTACAAGATTATTGCAACCTCTACCGATACCGACATGGAAGTGGGAGTATGTCACCATAGATTTTGTGACGAGATTACCGAGGACCCGCAGAGGTCACAATGCCATCTGGGTGATTGTAGATAGATTGATGAAGTCCACCCATTTCTTAGCTATGAGAGCTACAGATGCTCTGAGTAGGTTGGCGAACTTATATGTTCAAGAAATTGTCAAGCTACATGGCATTCCAGTGAGCATTGTTTCTGATAGGGATGCCCGCTTCACTTCACATTTTTGGGAACACTTTCAGGAAGCGTTGGGGACCCAGTTGAGATTTAGCACCACTTTCTATACTCAGACAGATGGTCGGTCAGAGAGGACTATACAGACTCTGGAGGATATGTTGAGAGCATGTGTACTAGATTTTGGAGGCTCCTGGGATGATCATTTGCCATTCGTCGAGTTCGCCTATAATAACAGTTATCACTCGAGTATCGGGATGGCACCGTATGAGGTATTGTATGGTCGCAGATGTCGTTCCCATATTGGATGGGAAGATATTGGTGACAGACAGTTATTTGCTCCTGATTTGGTTCAGCAAGCCTCTGAGGATGTCAGACTGATATGCGATAGATTGCGAACAGCTTAGAGCCGATAGAAGAGTTATGCGGATAGGAGACGCAGACCATTAGAGTTTTCAGAGGGTGAGTCGGTGTTTTTGAGAGTTTCTCCTTCCAAGGGTATCATGAGGTTCGGTAAGAAAGGTAAACTGAGCCCTCGTTTTATTGGACCCATTGAGATTCTGGAACGAGTGGGAGATAAGGCCTATAGATTGGCATTGCCACCAGAGTTGGCAGGTGTACACATTGTCTTCCACGTTTCTATGCTTCGAAAGTACCATCTGGATCCATCACATGTGATTCACTACGAGTCGTTAGGGCTCAGTGACAGTATGACTTATATTGAGAGACCAGTTTGGATATTGGATAGGAAGGAAAAGGTATTGCGGTCCAAGACGATCTCCCTGGTGAAGGTTCAGTGGCAGTATCATACTCCGAAGGAATCTACTTGGGAACTAGAGAGCATGATACGGGAGAAGTACCCGGAGTTGTTTACCGACTGAATTAGTTCTAATTTGGAGGACCAAATTCTTTTTGTGGGGGAGATTGTGAGATCCACATCTTTTTATGACATTCCTTATGATTTCCATATTGTATGAAGGTATTATCTGTTAATGGATTCATAAGATGGCTGATTTGGATCTGATAAATGTGGATGAAATGAAATAACGTACGTAAAATCGCATAAGGGTAAATCGGGAAAATAGGGACCCAAAAATTTAGTGAAAGGAATTTAATCAAGTTGACGGAAAATAAGAATTTAAAATAAGAAAAGATTGTGAGTTTATGAAGGAAAGTCGGTTCAATTTGGTCTCGAACACATACAAGGGTAAAACGGTCAAAAGATCAAAATCCGGTATAAATTCGATAAGAAAATTTCATTAAAAATATGGAACTGAGAAATCTGGATCAATAACAAGGAAAATATTTCATTTTGAGTCCAATTGATCAAGATATGAATTTATGGGAATGAATCAAAATTTTTACTTTGGAAAATTATCCCGAAAATATTGGAAAAATATACGGGAAAGACGAAATAAGACAGATAAATTCATTTATAGATTAAATGAATTAAATAAGAATTTTTTTGGGATATTTTGATTTTTTTAATGGATTTTAATGATTAAAATAATAATAAAATAAATAAATAAATAGAAGGAAAAAAGAAACGAAAATCTGATTTTTCGAGGAGAGAGAAAGTGAAAAAAACCCAAAAACCCGAGAGAAAACCCGAAGACCCCGACGAGCCACCAGCGGCCGACGAGCCCAAACGAGGGTCGGAGAAGAGAGAGGACAGCCCAGTGAACCCATCGTTACCGGTGACGCGCGTCGACGACGCCTATTTCCAGCGAATTGACGAACAGAAATCCGAGGAAGAAACCGAGTTGGTTCCGATGACTCACGGCGTTCCAGCTTCGATTCGACCCAGCCGAGAGACCCCCTACCCGAGGCGGTTCTTTTGAGACAGTGGCAGCCGACGAAACGGTCGGGAACGTCGGCGACGATGAGAGAAGCAAAACGGCACCGTAGCCGGAAAGGGGAAGAAAAAGAAAAAGAAAAAAACGAAAAAAAAAGTAAAAGAAAGAAAGGAAAGAAAAGGGGAAAAGGAAAGAAAATTTACCGGGGACAACTCGAGATTTTGGTAAGTGGACCGATGGTTGAGATTGACCTGCGGGTAAATTTCGAGAATTTGTTTAATATTATATTAATGGAAAATAACCCAAATTAATCTAATTGTGCAGATTTATGACAAAGCCCGAAGGAGAGCCGATTGATCTCCAATAATCGTACCCAGCATAACATTGGGTAAGTACATTTTAATTACGATAATTTGAGTCCTTAATGCAGAGTTAAGATCATTTTACGGATTTTACGGATTAATTCTGCATTAAAGGAATTGTATTCGAAATTTTAAAGTAATTATCGTAAATAGTATACGGGCAATCCAATGAGTTTGGAACGAAGCCCAATGAGTATTGGTAAGCCAAATGAGCCCAGTAAACCCGAAGAAGGGATTTAATAAGTGAAAACGGGCTGAAAAAGGGGTTGAGGCCCATTTAGGTGTAATCGGGCCCAATAAAGTAAAACGGGCTCAGTGCTTTAGATTCGATCAGTAAGAGTGAAATACTAATAAATATATTTGAACTGAACTAATATGTGATTACATGCAGCTCCGTAGACTTGGGTTGGAGCGAATTGGACTGAGAGACCTTGTACGATCGAGACGGGATAAGCTCGCGCGTGATTCCAGGTAAGGGAATTTTATGAGCATTTAGAGGTAATTGCACGTAGTTTCGAAGGAATTTACATTACGTTAAATTCATTAGGCTACCCGAAAATAGAATAATATTTTTTTACGAAAAATGTGGAAAACACGACAAATTACTATTTTGCCCCTAGTTAGGAAAATTTCGAAAAGGGTAGTAAGGCTATGAAATTGAATGAATTTCATGATTTTGATATTGTTATGATGACATTGTTTTAATTCAAGCAATTTATGGATAGGTTGGCTATTATTTTCATCTTTTAAATGAAAAGGCACAGGTTAGGTGCCAATTGATATTTATTTGACAAGTTTTGATGAAATTGAACTGCCTATCAGTTTTATATGAGTTTTAATCGTACTGGAGTACTGCTCACACTGGATTTCATATTTTAACTCATACACAGAGTGCTAGAGTCTTGCTCGCACTATTTTACAGACTTATTTCACATGACTACCGTACTGGAGTTCTTCTCGTACGAGGTTTTCACCAAGTTTTTATACATATCCATACTAAAGCATTGCTCGTACGTGGATTTTAATTGAATTTATGATTATTTTATGTCGTACTGGAGCGTTGCTCGTACGCAGATTCCATTGATTTCTATGAAACTGTGCAGGAGCTTCGCTCGCACGAGATTGTTAGATATCATGTATATGCATGAAGTCGTGCTGGAGCTTTCTCTTGTAGACTTTGTGTCACAGTGAGATGATATGCTCCCACGTGCATATTGAGACATAATTGGCATGGGTGGATAAGACCTATTGCAGGCACCCCCTTACTGAGATTGGGTTCATGGAGTACGTTGTACCATGTATATCACATAGAGTACGTTGTACCGTGGGGATTGTTGGAGTGGTCACTGCATTAGCCACGAGGTAGCAAGACTTGCCCTCGCAATCCTGATATTATGTTGTTCTGGCGGGTAAGACTGACCCACCTCCCGTTTCAGGTGTGATACTATCACGCCCTCCTCCCACCCGCGACTTTACCAAAAAAACCATAATAAATTTTTTCACTTTTTACTTACCTTTATCTCCTCAAAATTGGGCTGTGAATAGGCATTAGTCTCCTCACCCAGACATACCTTACCATTCTTTTTCGTATCATACATACATGACATTTATATCATAAGTAAATCCGTATACTTAAATATAATTACATCATTACATCCCCCATATTAAAACGTGTACATCACTGTGTTTATGCATTGTTCAGATACAAAAGAGTACGCATGTGTATACCTTTCGCTAGATGGGGAGTGGCAGCGGATCAAAGGAATGCAATGCCCTGGTCGACTCGATCTACTGACGAGAATCTGTAGAGATGGGGGGAAAATGAATGCGATGAGCTATCAACGCGCTCAGTAAGGAAATCAGGCAAGCAAGTAGACATCCATACTATCTACTTGAAAATAGTGCTTTGCCTTTCCTTCTCTCAATTTAAAAGCATGTTTAAAATATATATAATATAGTACAAATTTAAAATCCCATGTACTAAACACATGCTTGTTTGTCAATCAAGGCATCCATGCAAAACAGTGCATATTTAATCATTTAAGAATGCCTTTAAATAAAATATGTCATTTACATTCAAAACACGGTAAATATGGCATTTCTCATCACAACACAAACAAATTAATCGGGTTCCGACCCATCCCTCAGGTCTACCCGTATCGTAAAACACATGTGATATATCATTCGAGACTCAGTGGCTAAATGTAATCTCTCTAGATTATGTATGAGAGCCTCCCCGCCGAACAGAGCCTCCCCGCCCACTCTGGCTTAAGGATGTTGGGCTTAAGGATCTTACCGTAAGAGAGCATCTCCGGACTATGGCCATATCCTAACATGTGATGAAATCCCAGGTAACACAGTACTCGGTGTGCGGGTTATCACTACTGTAAAGGGAGGGGGGGTCAGTCCATCACAACCGCCAGCTATCAACACTATCCTCCATAACTCCACAACACAAAACACGGTACAATGTACTCTATGCCACATGCACGGTACAACGTACACCCGTGGACCCACACATCATGGTCGGGATGCCTGCCATAGGTCTTAGCCTCTCATACCATGGAAATACATCATAGTCGGGGTGCCTGTCATAGGTCTTAGCCCTCATACTATGGAATCAATGCCACATCTCTAAATCTACGTGAGAACATCTCAACAGTGTGACACTCAGTCTACACGGAGAAAATCGTCACGATTTTTCTAACATGTGTATATATCACGAAAAATTACAGTGCGCGTCTTGAGTGTGACACACAGTCAACACTCCGCCTCCAAACACTGTATATGCATGTCAAAATATCAACACTAGTGCGAGTAAACCTCTAGCACCAGGTCATGCATAGTTCTCATTACAAATCAAGTACGAGCAAATCGCTCAAGTACAATGTCATGTATAAATCATGAAAAATCGAGTGCGAGCAACGCTCCAGCACTCTGTCATGCATCTCATGTAAAACTCGAGTACGAGCTAATCGCTCCAGCACTCTATCATGTACAAATCACATAAAAACTGAGTACGAGCAACGCTCTAGTACTCTATCATGCATGTCAAATAAATGTTGTGCGAGTAAACCTCCAGCACTAATGTATGTGAAAAACATCTGAAATCAAATGCGAGTTGTGCTCTAGCATGATTGTTTCCACATAATTCGATAGATGGCTCTTTAAAAATAGGGATGTTTAAAATCATTAAAATCAGCACTATAAAGTGTGCTTAGTTTACATCGACCTCAAAACATTAGCCCATCCACCTACTCTTCTGCTACACAGCAGTAAAAATCATTCAAAACATCATTTTCATGCTTTTTACAACTTTTCCCAAAGTTTCACTTTTTGCCTAACTAGCGGTAAAATCGTAATTTACCCATATCGGGCCCCTATAATTATTATAGATTTTCTCTGACCCTCAAACAATTTCAGTGAATGTAAAATCCAACGAAAATATGCACAGATATCTCTAGCTACTTGCAAGAGTCCCCTACCTCGGATCACGTCGTGTGACCTCTCTTTCTCTGTGCTGTCTAATCTCACAGTCCGGTCAACTCTCAATATGACTCTGGAACTACATTTAATCATTCACTGAGTTAATTACACTTTTCCTATTGTATTACACATTTAATACAATTTATTTCACTTAAATTGGCCCTTTTACGCTTAATAGGCCTTAATCACGTTAATCAGGCCTTATCAATATTAAGCCCGTTCATCAGGGTCTATCGACTCATTGGGCCTATCGATACCCATTGGGCTTTATTCCAAGCTCTTTGGATAGCCCGTATATCATTTACGACATTTTATTCAATTTTTTGAATATAATTCACTAAATCTGAAATTTAATCCGAAATGCGTAAATGAAATCTTAAATACGCATAAATCACATAATTTGTCGTAAATGAGCTTTACTTACCCGAGATTGTGCGATGGTGTGCGAATCGGAGTTCGATCGGGCTTCCGTTCGGAATTAATCGTCGAATTGCACAATTTCGTATATTTAACTCTGGGTCAATTTCCGATTAAATATAATTTAAATAAATTTATCGAAAATTAAATTGGTCACTTTTGACCTCGTATCGACTTACCCGAAGTTCGGTGAAATCCCAAAAAATTTTCTTTTCCTTTTTTCTTTCTCTTTCCTCTTTTTCCCCTTTTCTCCTTGGCTGAACCGGTCCGGTCCGTTTCAGCACAGTCACTTTCCACTGAATCGGCCGACCGGTTCTCCGGTCGATTCCACCGCCAAATGGTTCGGCCTCGCCTCTAGCGGTTTCTTTTGGCCTAGGCTGGGGTAAATCGGCACCGGATTCCACCCGATTTACCCTTCTCTCCCGCGCCCTCCCCCGTCTCGATCTCCTCATCGGCGACGATTCCAGGCGCGTGGTGCCTGTCGATCATTGCCCCGGTGCCGGTCGTTCTGTTGCCCAGCACTCCTCTTGCCGTTTGCCTCTGGTTCGTCGCTGGTGAAGAATCTCCTTGGGTCGGCTTCATTTCGTCTTCACGCGGGTTTCGTTTCTTCAGTTTTTTGTTTTCATATTTTTTTTTTCAATTCATTTTTTTTATTTATAATTGATTTTTATTATTATTTTATTCATTAAAATAATAATAAAAATCCCAAAAATATCTCAAAAATTCTCAAAAATTCATATTAAATTCATTTAGTCCGTAAATGAATTTATCAGTCCGATTTTACCTTTTCGGTATATTTTTCCACTATTTTTAGGCTCATTTTTTGAGGCAAAAATTCCAAAAATATTAAATAAATTCATATCTCGATCAGTTGGACTCGAAATTCAATATTTTTCCCATTATTGATCAAGATTCCTTGATTTCATATTTTTAATGAAATTTCTCATCGGATTTTTACCGACTTTTGGTCATTTGACCGTTTTACCCCTGTACTTGCTCGAAAATTAATTTAACCCTCATCTCGCTGTTATGTAGCTTACATGCATTTTTAATTCTCAATAAATCGATTGCATGAGAGTAAATACTCTTCTTATGATTCAACTATGAAATATAACGTTCGTACACATAGGAATCATAAGGTACAAGCTACATACGTAAATCGAAAACTCAGGTCTGACAATCCTCCCCAACTAAAAGAATTTGGTCCTCCAAATTAGAACCAAATCAATCCTCAAACAACTGGGGGTGCTTCTCTAGCATCAAGCTCTCTAACTCCCAAGTAGCCTCCTCGGAAGTGTGATGCTGCCATAGTACCTTCACTAACCCGATAGTCTTCGATCTCAAAACCTTCTCCTTCCTATCTAGTATCCGAATCGACCTCTCAACATATGACATGTCCTCACTGAGCTCAAAAGGCTCATAACTAATTACATGTGCCGGATCCGGGTGATACTTCCTAAGCATCGAAATGTGGAAGACGTTATGCATGCCTGACAAATTTGGTGGCAATGCCAACCTATAAGCCTTATCTCCCACTCGATCAAGTATCTCAAAGGGTCCAATGTAGTGAGGACTCAGCTTACCCCTCTTCCCAAACCTCGCTATACCTTTGGAAGGAGAAACCTTCAGAAACACGGACTCACCAACCGCGAACTCAAGTGGCCTTCGTCTCCTGTCAGCATAACTCTTCTGTCGACTCTGAGCTGTCCTGTGTAACCATATCAGGAGCAAAAATCTTACGGTCACCCACTTCTTCCCACCTAATAGGGGAACGACATCTACGGCCATACAAGGCCTCATACGGTGCCACCCCGATACTCGAATGATAACTGTTGTTGTAGGCGAACTCAGCTAGTGGCAAATGATCATCCAGGAGCCTCTAAAATCCAGCACACATGCTCTCAACATATCCTCCAGAGTTTGTATCATCCTCTCTGACTGACCATCTGTCTGAGGATTGAAAGCTGTGCTCAAACACAACTGGGTTCCCATAGCTTCCTGAAAATGTTCCCAAAAGTGGGAAGTGAAGCGGGAATCCCTATCTGAATCAATGCTCACTGGAACACCATGCAACCTCACTACCTCACGTACATACAACCCTGCCAATGTACTCAGAGTATCGGTAGCTCTCATAGCTAGGAAGTGGGCTGACTTCGTCAGTCTATCAACGATCACCCATATAGCATCGTGATTCCTCCGGGTCCTCGGTAAACCCATCATGAAATCCATGGTGATATGCTCCCATTTTCATGTCGGTATAGGTAGAGGCTGCAACAATCCTGCAAGTCTCTGATGCTCTACCTTCACCTGCTGACATACGAGACATCTCGCCACAAAATCTGCCACATCTCTCTTCATACCTGACCACCAGTACACCTTCCGGAGGTTCTGATACATCTTGCCACTCCCCGGATGCAACGTGTACCTCGATGAATGAGCTTTCGACAATATTAATCTGCTGAGCTCTGGGTCCTCGGAAACACACAATCTACCTTTGTACCTCAGTAGTCCATCAGAACTCAACTCAAAATCCATCACTGTGCCCCTCTGCATCTGACTAATCACATCGATGCAATATGGATCAATCTGCTGAGCCTGTCTGATCCTGTCCAACAGATCTAGCTCTAAGCGTAGACTCACAATCATACAATCTGCATCCATGTCCGAAAGGCACAACTCCCAAACTGAGGCTAGCAAACCGCTCTAGCAGCTCGTGCTCCCTGACCATCATATACGATACCATCCCAAGGCTCTTCCTACTCAAAGCATCTGCTACAACATTAGCCTTACCCGGATGATAAAGTATCTCACAATCATAATCCTTCAGAAGCTTTAGCCATCTTCTCTGTCTCATGTTCAGCTCCTTCTGTGAGAACAGGTACTTGAGGCTCTTGTGGTCAGTAAAAATCTGAAACTTCTCACCATACAAGTAGTGGCGCCATACCTTCAATGCAAACACTACAACTGCTAACTCTAAATCGTGGGTCGGATAGTTCTTCTCATGGTCCTTCAGTTGTCTGGATCCATAAGCAACTACCCTCCCATCTTGCATCAACACACAGCCCAGTCCCTGATGCGAAGCATCCGTATATACTGAAAATCCTCCTGAGCTGGTAGGAATAGTGAGAATCGGAGCGGTGGTCAATCGACTCTTCAGCTCCTGAAAACTCCTCTCATAATCCTCGTCCCACACGAATGCAACACTCTTCCAAGTGAGACGTGTCAACGGAGCAGCCATCTTCGAAAATCCCTCAACAAATCTTCGATAGTACCCTGCTAAACCCAGAAAACTCCTGATCTCGATAACTGTCCTCGGCTGTTCCCACTGAACTACAGCCTCAATCTTGGATGGATCTACTGATACACCATCCCTCGACACTACATGTCCCAAAAATGAGATCTCTGTCAACCAAAAATCACACTTGCTGAGTTTAGCATACAACTGCTGCCCTCGTAGAGTCTGCAATACAATCCTGAGGTGCTCCTCATGCTCCTCTTCGGATCTCGAATATACTAATATGTCATCGATGAATACGATAACAAACTGATCCAATTATGGCTTGAACACATCGTTCATCAAAGCCATGAAAGCTGCGGGAGCATTCGTCAGTCCGAATGGCATAACTAGGAACTCATAGTGGCCATATCGAGTCCTAAATCCTGTCTTGGGTACATCTCCACTCCGAAATCTCAACTGATGATACCCAGACCTCAGATCAATCTTAGAAAAGACCTGCGCTCCCCAAAGCTGATCCAGTAAGTCGTCAATGCGTGGAAAGGGATATCTATTCTTGATGGTAGCCTTATTCAACAATCTGTAGTCTATACACAATCGGAGGCTTCCATCCTTCTTCCTCACAAACAGAACCGGTGTTCCCCACGGTGAAACACTCGGTTTGATAAAACCCCTATCCAACAGCTCCTACAACTGTCTCTTGAGCTCCTCCAGCTCAACTAAGGCCATGCGATACGGTGGTCTCGAAATAGGCTCAGTACTAGGCACCAAATCTATGCAGAACTCCATCTCTCTGTCTAGTGGTAACCCTGACAACTCATCCGGGAAAACATCTGGGTACTCACTGACCACAGAAATATCTACCAACTCCGGATGTACCTTATCCGTATCCACTACATACGCAATGAAACCTTCAAGATATTTATCTCTCACTTAGTAAAATATTTTTATTTATCAACAACATATTTATTTCTTTCATTTCTTCCCATCAAACTTTACAATAACTTTCGTAGGGTTAGGAAACATAACTATCTTAGCATAACAATCTAAAACAGCATGGTTTACAGATAACCAATCCATACCTAATATTACATCAAAGTCACTCATACTTAGCAATATTAGATTGGCTGTCATATCCTTTTCCCCTACTCTTAACTTACAATCATTATACACATGCTCAACTAGCTGACTGGAATCCATAGGCGTACTAATCAACATCATCATCTTTAAAGGAGTACGCTCTACATGCTTTTCTAACTTACATGCAAATGATGGCGATACAAAAGAATGCGTGGCACCAAGATCAATTAAAACATATGCTTCTAAATCATAAATCAGGATGTTACCTCTAATCACATCCGTAGAAGCATCAGCTACATCCTGGTCCAAGGCATGTACTCGCCCTCGACCCATTACCTGCTTTCCCTTCTCCTCTGTCGTCGCTCTACCTCTCTGAGCAGACGTACCAGCTAAAGCTCTATCATGCTTCCTGCCCTTCTGTGGGGCAGTCACATATGTCTTTGGGCACTCTCTAGCAATATGCCCCTGTTTCCCACATCGAAAACACACAACAGGGTTCAACGGACAAGGTCTACCGCCATGATGTCTACCACATCGGCTGCACTGATCAGTAGTAGGCCTCGATCCTCCAATCACAATGCCCTTAGCCGGAGCTATGGCCGGGTATGTAGAAGGTCTAACTGGTCGCTCTCGCACCTCCTTTATCCGTGGTCCCTTACCGAAGAGTCTCCTTCATCCTCGATAACTGAACCCTCTATCTCTAGCCGGCCTCTTCCTCTCTCTATCTCGACTCCGACTGAACTTCCCAAACTCATAGGCATTTCTCTCGTAATCCTGCTCACAAAGCTGCGCCCTGCGCACTGCCTAATCATATGTACCAATGTCCAGTGGTACCAATCTAGACCGCAACATCGGTCTCAATCCATCTACAAATTTGCAGACCTTCCTGGTCTTGCTGTACATGGTATCGGGATCATATCTCCCTAGGGCCAAAAATCTAGTCTCGTACTCATCCACTGTGAGACTCCCCTAGCTCTATCCCAAAAACTCAGCCTGCAGTCTACGCTGCGCAGTATCAAGAACAAACTGCCTCCTGAAGGCCTCTAGAAATATCTCTCAACTAATCTCAGTATGTCGGGCTCTCAATATCGGCCTAGTGGACTTCCACCAATGCTCTGCCATTCCCTTCAGTAGGAACGCAGCAAATGCGACTCTCTCAGAAGTCGTACACTCAAAGAAATCGTACAACTTCTCCATCTCGCTAATCCAATCCTCTGCACTAGCTGGGTCATTGACCCCTCGAAAAGATAGAGGTCCAAGCTTTTGGAACTGTCACAACCGATCCAAATCACACCCATATCCTCTACTAACCTGAACTGGTGGGGGTGTAGGAGTATCAGTAGTCTGTGGCCTCTGTAAAGGCTGCGCAGGTGTATCAGGTGCAACTGCCTCTCTAGTCGCAATCTCTGCATCCTGTCTTTGTCTACCTGGCAAAGTCTGTGCCAACAGCCCTACTATCACCTCCAGGCTATGCTCTATCCTCGTGAAGCGTGCCTCAATACTCTCTGGTACCTTAATGGGACTCTACGTCACCAAGTTAAATGAGGACTCATCTCGGCTCTCAGGCCTACCTCTAGGGCCTCTAGCCCTACCTCTCGCCCCTCTACCGCAGCGGGTATTAGCTATAATGACTCAATTCCTGCATTCACAAACATTAATTGTCCAACTCCCATCTTGTATACACAATTGTAACTGAACAAAACACAGTGATATGGGGATGTACATTTTCCTAATTACAAAATGCCTAGACACATCAGACCAACTACGCTCTGATACCACTCTTGTCACGCCCTTCTCCCACACGCGACTTTACCAAAAAAAACCACAATAAATTTTTCACTTTTTACTTACCTTTATCTCCTCAACAGTTGGGCTGTGAATAGGCATTAGTCTCCTCACCCAGACATACCTTACCATTCTTTTTCGTATCATACATACATGACATTTATATCATAAGTAAATTCGTATACTTAAATATAATTACATCATTACATCCCCCATATTAAAACGTGTACATCACTGTGTTTATGCATTGTTCAAATTCAAAAGAGTACGCATGTGTATACCTTTCGCTAGATGGGGAGTGGCAGCGGATCAAAGGAATGCAATGCCCTGGTCGACTCGATCTACTGACGAGAATCTGTAGAGATGGGGGGAAAATGAATGGGATAAGCTATCAACGCGCTCAGTAAGGAAATCAGGCAAGCAAGTAGACATCCATACTATCTACTTGAAAATAGTGCTTTGCCTTTCCTTCTCTCAATTCAAAAGCATGTTTAATATATATATAATATAGTACAGATTTAAAATCCCATGTACTAAACACATGCTGGTTTGTCAATCAGAGGCATTCATGCAAAACAGTGCATATTTAATCATTTAAGAATGCCTTTATATAAAATATGCCATTTACATTCAAAACACGGTAAATATGGCATTTCTCATCACAACACAAACAAATCAATCGGGTTTCGACCCATCCCTCAAGTCTACCTGTATCGTAAAACACATGTGATATATCATGCGAGACTCAGTGGCTAAATGCAATCTCTCTAGACTATGTAAGAGAGCCTCCCCGCCCAATCTGGCTTAAGGATGTTGGGCTTAAGGATCTTACCGTAAGAGAGCATCTTCGGACTATGGCCATATCCTAACATGTGGTGAAATCTCAGGCAACACAGTACTCAGTGTGCGGGTTATCACTGCTATAACGGGAGGGGGGGTCAGTCCATCACAACCGCCAGCTATCAACACTCTCCTCCACAACTCCACAACACAAAACACGGAACAATGTACTCCATGCCACATGCACGGTATAACGTACACCCGTGGACCCATACATCATGGTCGGGGTGCCTGCCATAGGTCTTAGCCTCTCATACCATGGAAATGCATCATAGTCGGGGTACCTGCCATTGGTCTTAGCCCTCATACTATGGAATTAATGCCACGTCTCTAAATCCACGTGAGAACATCTCAACAGTGTGACACTCAGTCTACATGGAGGAAATCGTCACGATTTTTCTAACATGTGTATATATCACGAAAAACTACAGTGCGCGTCTTGAGTGTGACACACAGTCAACACTCCGCCTCAAAACACTGTGTATGCATGTCAAAATATCAACACTAGTGCGAGTAAACCTCTAGCACCAGGTCATGCATAGTTCTCATTACAAATCAAGTACGAGCAAATCGCTTAAGTACGATGTCATGTACAAATCATGAAAAATCGAGTGTGAGCAACGCTCTAGCACTCTGTCATGCATATCATGTAAAACTCGTGTACGAGCTAATCGCTCCAGCACTCTATCATGCACAAATCACATAAAAATTGAGTAAGAGTAACGCTCTAGTACTCTATCATGCATGTCAAATAAATGTAGTGCGAGTAAACCTCCACCACTAATGTATGTGAAAAACATCTGAAATCAAATGCGAGTTGTGCTCTAGCACGATTGTTTCCACATAATTCGGTAGATGGCTCTTTAAAAATAGGGATGTTTAAAATCATTAAAATCAGCACTATAAAGTGTGCTTAGTTTACATCGACCTCGAACCATTAGCCCATCCACCTACTCTTCTGCTACACAGCAGTAAAAATCATTCAAAACATCATTTTCATGCTTTTTACAACTTTTCCTAAAGTTTCACTTTTTGCCTAACTAGGGGTAAAATCGTAATTTACCCATATCGGGTCCCTATAATTATTATAGATTTTCTCTGACCCTCAAACAATTTCAGTGAATGTAAAATCCAATGAAAATATGCACAGATATCTCTAGCTACTTGCAAGAGTCCCCTACCTCGGATCACGTCGTGTGACCTCTCTTCCTCTGTGCTGTCTAATCTCGCAGTCCGGTCAACTCTCAATATGACTCTGGAACTGCATTTAATCATTCAGTGAGTTAATTACACTTTTCCTACTGTATTACACATTTAATACAGTTTATTTCACTTAAATTGGCCCTTTTACGCTTAATGGGCCTTAATCACGTTAATCGGGCCTTATCAATATTAAGCCCATTCATCAGGGTCTATCGACTCATTAGGCCTATCGATACCCATTGGGCTTTATTCCAAGCTCTTTCGATAGCCCGTATATCATTTACGACATTTTATTCAATTTTTCGAATATAATTCACTAAATCTGAAATTTAATCCGAAATGCGTAAATTAATCTTAAATACGCATAAATCACATAATTTGTCGTAAATGAGCTTTACTTACCCGAGATTGTGCGATGGTGCGTGAATCGGAGTTCGATCGGGCTTCCGTTCGAAATTAATCGTCGAACTACACAATTTCGTATATTTAACTCCGGGTCAATTTTTGAATAAATATAATTTAAATAAATTTATCGAAAATTAAATTGGTCACTTTTGACCTCGTATCGACTTACCCGAATTCCGGTGAAATCCCAAAAAAATTTATTTTCCTTTTTTCTTTCTTTTTCCTCTTTTCCCCTTTTCTCCTTTGCTGAACCGGTCCGGTCCGGTTCAGCACAGTCACTTTCCACTGAACCGGCCGACCGGTTCAGGCTCCTTTCGCCTTTCCGATGCCATCCTACTGGTTCTTCGGTCGATTCCACCGCCAAATGGTTCGGCCTCACCTCTAGAGGCTTCTTTTGGCCTGGGCTGGGGTAAATCGGCGCCGGATTCCGCCCGATTTACCCTTCTCTGCCGCGGCCTCCCCCGTCTCCGATCTCCTCGTCGGCGACGATTCCAGGCGCGTGGTGGCTGTCGATCTTTGCCCCGGTGCCGGTCGTTCTGTTGCCCAGCACTCCTCGTGCCATCTGCCGTTGGTTCGTCGCCTGTGAAGAATCTCCTCGGGTCGGCTTCGTTTCGTCTTCACGCGGGTTTCGTTTCTTCAGTTTTCTGTTTTCAGATTTTTTTTTCAATTCATTTTTTTTATTTATAATTGATTTTTATTATTATTTTATTCATTAAAATAATAATAAAAATCCCAAAAATATCCCAAAAATTCTCAAAAATTCATATTAAATTCATTTAGTCCGTAAATGAATTTATCAGTCCAATTTTACCTTTCTGGTATATTTTTTCACTATTTTTGGGCTCATTTTTCGAGGTAAAAATTCAAAAAATATTAAATAAATTCATATCTCGACCAGTTGGACTCGAAATTCAATATTTGTCCCGTTATTGATCAAGATTTCTTGATTTCATATTTTTAATGAAATTTCTCATCGGATTTATACCGACTTTTGGTCATTTGACCGTTTTACCCCTGTACTTGCTCGAAAATTAATTTAACCCTCATCTCGCTGTTATGTAGCTTACATGCATTTTTAATTCTCAATAAATCGATTGCATGATAGTAAATACTCTTCTTATGATTCAACTATGAAATATAACGTTCGTACACATAGGAATCATAAGGTACAAGCTACATACGTAAATCGAAAACTCGGGTCTGACAGATACCCCGCACACTAGGATCCGTGTACCCAGGGATCACGAGGTTATGGCCATAGTCCTACATATTACCAACATAGTCACCTACATGTCTCACATGATAAATCCTTTGGTTTTGATAGATCAGCGTGGACCCGAGGGAGGGGTCAGGCCTCGATCTTCTTATGAATTTGATTTAGATTTGATTTTTCCACAGAGGAATTTTTATGAAACTTTCATAACTTGTAACCCTGTGAGAAGGATGATTTTATAACGAAAATTTTATAATAAATTATTTTGTTGAATTGGATTAAATTCATTAAGTTTATCACATTTTAACCCAGATGGGGTTTTTTTTTTTAAAAAAAAACCTATTGATTCAATTGAGCATGAGATGTTTTCACGTGAGAATCATTCCATGTTTTATATGCTGATTTCCTGTTTTTGAACAGATAATATTATATGTATGGCATATCATTGTTTTTACCTCATGTTCACACATATATCCTAATTTCCTATCAGTATGTCGATAGTATAGCTATCTACCCATTTATATTATTACCTTACCGAGTATGTGGAGCTCACCCTTTCATTTTCCACCCACTTTCAGAGTTTCAACCTTAGAGATAGCGGGTGTAGAGAGTAGACGGCATAGCTGATTATCTATGGTTCTCATCGACTGTTAGGTATACACTAAGTATAGAATTTTTTATTAGTATGTTTACAGCACAGTAGTGTATATAAAGGAATATTTGGGGATGTAAATATAAGTAGATAAATTGCCAATGTATGAGAATTATGTGATGTATTAAACATACCGACCACTCTATTATATTATAAATGATATCAATATGCATGTATACGTGTGATATTTCTTAATGTTTAAAAGGGTATATTGATATTAATTCACAGCCCGACCTGATCAGAGAGATCTGTTACAAGAAGGTAAGAAAGATTTTTCAAAAGCAAAAAATTTGTACTGATTTTTCGTACGTATTGGGTCGTGACATTAGTTCTTCGCTAGACTTCCTCATCAGTATCTTAACCATGCGGTACAGTGTACTCCATGTGATAAACACGGTACAACATACTCCACGGACCCATATCATGGTTTAGGGTGCCAGTCGTAGATCTTGTCTACCTCATAGCGAGTATAACCTCTATAGTCTCAAGTAAACGTGGGATTCTTTTCTTTCGATGTTAGGTCCTAGCCCCTCATGGCATTGCTCGCCCCTTTTGGGTTCCCTAAACACTGTATCAGGTCCTAGCGCCTCATGGCCTTGCTCGCCCCTTTTGGGTTCCCTAAACATCGTATCATGTCCTAGCCCCACATAGCCTTACTCGCCCCTTTTGGGTTCCCTGAAGTGGATTAATGTCAGGTCCTAGCCCCTCACCTTCACCCCACTTAAGAGGTCTGTTAAGCCTGTTGGGTTCCCTGGACATTAATCTATATTACCCTCACCACGGCTCATATATACCACAGTGTCAAAACCAATGCGAGCTAAGCTCTAGCACGATATATGCATAGTAAAGAAACCTCCTCATACGAGCAACGCTCTAGTATACATAAAAACATGAAGAAAACCACGTACGAGCACAGCTCCAGTACGGCTTTATGCATAAGAAAATCACTCAAAATCATGTACGAGCAAAAGCTCCAGTACGATTTATAAAATATTATCTTGGATCTAACCAAGTTACGAGCTAAGCTTCTGCACGTTTCATACAAGTAAAAGCATTAAAATCCAGTGCGAGCTAGGCTCCAACACGATTTAATTCACATAACTCGATAGGCGGGTCATATACATTCAAAACAAATCTCAAAACATGATTAGCACCTCACATGTGCTATTCCACCACATCAATAAATCACTAGCCAGCCTATCCTTTTATTTGTCCAAAACAAAGTATTATATTTTTTGAAAACATTCAAAACACGTGATTTATGCAATCATTAGCCTACTATCCCTTTTTATAACATCCACATAAAAACCAAATCATACACATAGTTATAGTTATTCACGCATATAAACAATCATTTTCTCAAACAGACGTATATTTCACAAACACCCTATATTCACCCACGAGTTCAAAGTACGAGTAGCTATCTCTAGATACTTACAAAATTCCCTTACCTGGAATCGTTGTCGCGTGATTCCGCTTTCCTTAGAGCTACTTACTTGTGGGGTTCGATTCATCTCCAACGATCTCCGAAACTGCACAAAGTCGTATATCACATCGACTTAGTCCATATAACATAACTCTTTGTGTTTGCTATTGTCAATTCAACTTATAGCCTCTATTAATCCTTATAAGGCCTAGTTTTACCATTCTACTCATATCTCGAGTCTATTGACTCTTTTAAGCCTATCGATTCATACTCAATCGATATCAAATCAATATTAAGCACATAATGTTCCAATTTCATCAATTTCTTCACTATGGCCTCTTATCAAACATCTTACATACCCATTTTCATAATTTCTCTAACCTTACAATGTGGCTTCCTTTAACCACTGCAAATCGTTCATATTACTTTCATAACAACTTATCATAATCCATAAACCAACAACTCATCAAAATCACACTTTCTCACACTAGATTCATTCCATTTTCTAGGTTACCCTAGTTCCATCATAACCTAGGTAGTTTTGACTATCAACACACATGCAATCAACTCCAAAACCATTAAATAGACAATGTAATTAGGTTGGAGTATTAGAAACTTACAAATCTAGTTTCGCTTCTTCCTCCAAATGAGAATGTCCCTTGTTCCTTCAATCCACAATGTGAGGCTTTGATTCTAAACTATGTTGTTCTCTTCTTTAAGATGAACAACTTTGTATCTAATAGCTTCCTCTCAAATCTTAATGGAAATGGGGTGATTTTAGAGAGAGAAAACTAGGTTTTAGGTGGAAAATGGAAAAGAAAGGTTCTGTATCGAAAAATGCAGATTTCACAACTCCTATTTATAGAAATTGCTTGATGAGATCGATCTGTCGAGGCAAAAGATCAATCTAGTCCTCTTAAATCCCTCGTTTTCTCGACATTTTTCAAGCATGAGATCGATCTGTCGAGTGCTTGAGATCGATCTATCTTAGGCTGTAGCTTAAGGAGATCGATCAACTTCCTGGGGAGATCGATCTGCTCCAACCCGAGAGCTAAGAAAATCGATCTATTTGCCTTAAGAATCGATCCTCATTTTACAGAATGTTTAGCAGATCGATCTGGCTCCATTGGAGATCGATCTGTCTTGTTCCATATCTCAAACAAGAGCATTTTTTGCTCTTCTAGATCGATCTGGCCTTCATATTTTTTAGATTTTTTACAGTTCTTCTGCTGCAACTCACACCCAAATATCCTTAATTTGTTGTCATGGTCATTTTCTCATCCAACCACCTTTAAGACTTGAAAATGACATCCATTCATACTTTATACACATTAGAACTTGTGTGTATGCATGGTATAGCCAAAGGTATACCATACCAAGCTAAATGGAAGTACAACTTCATTCCATTTTACCACACTACTCATTTTGAGTTCCAATCACATTCATCACTTATGAAAGTTCATTTCTTCATATTCATATAAAATGGAACTTGTGTGTACATTACAAACTCATATTAGAAGTATGCACATTGAATCCATGGACTTACATCACTTATGCATTACATTGCAAATACATCACCATACTCATGATTTCATAAAGTTTACATCCAAAATATGGGTCTTACACATACATTCTTAACTAATTCATTCCATACTTGGATTGAAATCCACTTGGACTTGTTATACCCCTTATAGTCAGATATTTTATCAGTATTAAAATGTTGCATTGCTTTTCTTCTCTCTAACTGTAGCAAATTCCTAAAACATGATTTGTACATGTGCTCCCAAATAGAATAAACATTATTGGTTTCGTGTTCTTGCCACACGAACTTCTCTTGTACAAACAAACCAATAATAATTATTTTATAAATTTATTAAAATATCAATTTGGATATTTCAGAGTAATATACCTGAAATTTTTGCCACATCTGTGCTTTTACGTCATCTGGAACCCTTTTTCATGTTGGCCATGGTTTCAAGTAGTGTTTTTTAATCAAGGTGGTTGTAGTCCTGATACCCTTTGGTTCTAGAAAAGCACTGCCATGAAAAGAAATAATATCTTAAATATTGTATCATATTTAACTTAAACTGGTATGAAAAAAAAAACTAAATTAGAAACAATATACATGTTACCAATCGGATTAAGCCTTAGCCTATACTCTAGATTTGTCGGTGTCGGAAGGCTTTGATTTGGGCCTCTTGTTCTTTTTTTACCAGTAGCACTCCCACTCCCACTGTCAGTTGCAGTTTGTGTAGCCTCGTTAGAATGTCCTCCAGTAGATATTTTTGCTCAGGTAATGGTTGTTCTGTTGCTGAAGGAGGTACATGAATATCATCATTATCAATATGGTCATCATCGTCGTCATCATCATCATTATCTGACGGAGGGTTTTTGTATCCTGAAGGTCTATAGCCGAATTTGCTGGACGACGAAGAGGATCAGGTATACTAGAAACATGCGTCTGTTGAGTGACCGGTCGAGAACGAGGCTGAGTTGAACTGTGAACCAGAGCTTAACCTGCAAGAGGGTGAGTCGGATATCGACCTGCAGGATGAGCCAGAGGAAGAACACGAGTTTCAGCATGAGGTTGAGATTTAGGCTGAACGTGAGGGGTGGGAATAAAATACGAGTCCAATCCAAATATATTTTTCGTTGCAAGTGGAGGGGACTTAGACTTGGTTAACCTTTTAGCGAACTTTTTTAATTTATGCATCTACAATTTAAAAAAAAAAATGGAAACAAATAAGTTAATGAAGTCAAAAAATTTCTAAATAAACAAATAAGTTAATGAAGAAAAAAATTGTAAACAAACAAATAAGTAAATTTACTTATTAAATTTTTAACAAACAAATAAGTAAATGAAGTAAAATAATTATAAACAAATAAATATGTAATTTTAAAATACAAAACCCTTACAACAATTGTTTAAGTCTTACTATTCATTACTCCAATCACTGTCATCTTCTCTATCATTACCATCAGCTTCATCATTCCCTTCTTCTTCTTCTTCTTCTTCTTCTTCTTCTTCAATATTATTGACTTCTTCATATTCACCACTAACAAGAACATCAGGGTTGTCCAATTCCTCTAAATATGCAACTATTCTAGGGTTAGGAGTTTATATTTCTTGGTAAACCCCTTCGTTCAAATCAAGTATCTGTCCACTGTCACGAGCTTGAAGCTTAAATCTATTTCATGCCTTTGTTTTGAATACAACCCACCAATGACGACGATCTCTTTTTGTAGATGGATAAGGACTAAAGTACACTTGTTGACTTTGTTCAGCTAATATAAAAGGTTCGTTACTTGCAAGTATAGATTTATGCTTGATATCAACAAGACTATGACAAGAATCAATGCGAAGACCTCTTCCCGTATCAAACCAATGACACTTGAACAATACAACTTTATTTCTAATTCCAAAATACTCTAATTCGATTATATCTATCAATGTCATAAAAATCACGTTCAAAATCATTGTAACAACTGCCTTTGACACATACACCGCTGTTCATTGTTTTACAAGATCGATCATAATCTAACATATGAAACTTAAAACCATTTACAAAATAACCTTGATGGCTTCTTATCATACGTCCAGGACCATAAGAAATCTCAATAATACGTGGATCAGTTTGATTGGCACGTTCATATACCTGAAACCTTGCAAAACAACCATTAAATTTTTGTAATTTTAATATATTCTACTACTACAAATTCCTTAAACCATTTTAAAAAATGATCATGACGTGCTTAATTGAGCATCATTGATGTTCGGATGATCTCTTTTAATCATCTCATCAAATATCCTACAATACATGATATGTTATGCAAAATTTGAGAAATACTTGTAACATGTATATATTTCGATGACATCTTATATGAGTTAGAAATAACGTAACTTACTCAATATATGGGAATATTTCCACGCAATTCATTAACATGTATATACATGCAGCATTGTATTCATCTTTGTCTAAGTATCGGGCATTATTTTTTGTCGGCCCGATTGGTCGACCCGGATGTTAAAAAATGGACAAACGTCCCATAGAAGCTACATCTCCTCCATCATCATTACGTGGTGGACGGGTTAATCTTGTTTGAACTTCGGGTTCAAAATATAATGCACAAAAGTTTCCAATCTCCTCCCTTATCTATGCCATACATATCGACCCTTCTGGATGTGTTGGATTTTTCATTTTCTTTTTTAACTGATGCAGAAACCTGAAATAAATATTAAGATCACTTACCAACTGCATAATTTTTGAATAGAATTGGATTGGTTTAAGGTCAATATTAACATAGAAGGGAAGTATTAGTAACTATTTTGTTACCTTTCAAAGGGATACATCCATCGATATTGTACTGGGCTAGCAACCATAGCCTTATAAGGCAAGTGGATTGGAAGATGCACCATAGAATCGAAAGAAGAATGAGGAAAGATCTTCTCTAATTTGCAAATGGTTTCTAGAATGTTCCTTTGCAAAATTTACATGTGATCCACACGTATTTTCGAAGAACATATATTTCGAAAAAAATAAGATAGCTCTGTGAATGCATCCCAAATTGGATTAGGGACAAAATCACGAATGGCTATCGGAAGTAAGCATTGCATAAATATGTGACAATCATGGCTTTTCATTCCATTAAACTTACAATCATCGACATTTACACAGCGACCTATATTTGATGCGAACCCATATCAAATATAGGTCGCTGTGTAAATGTCAATGATTGCAAGTTCTATGGAATGAAAAGCCATGATTGTCACATATTTATGCAACGCTTACTTCCAATAGCCATTCGTGATTTTGTCCCTAATCCAAATTGGGATGCAATCACAGAGCTATCTCATTTTTTTTGAAATATATGTTCATCGGAAATACGTGTGGATCACATGCAAATTTTACAAAGGAACATTATAGAAACCATTTGCAAATTAGAGAAGATCTTTCCACCTTCTTTCGATTCTATAGAGCATCTTCCAATCCACTTGCCTTATGAGGCTATGGTTGCTGGCCCAGTACAATATCAATGGATGTATCCTTTTGAAAGGTAACAAAATAGTTACTAATACTTCGCTTCTATGTTAATATTGACCTTAAACCAATCCAATTCTATACGAAAAAGTATGCAGTTGGTAAGTGATCTTAATATTTATTTCAGGTTTTTGCATCACTTAAAAAAGAAAATGAAAAATCCAACACATCCAGAAGGGTCGATATGTATGGCATATATAAAGAAGGAGATTGAAAACTTTTGTGCATTCTATTTTGAACCCGAAGTTCAAACAAGATTGACCCGTCCACCACGTAATGATGATGGAGGAGATGTAGCTTCTATAGGATGTTTGCCCATTTTTTGACATCCGGGTCGACCAACTGGGCTGACAAAAAATAATGCCCGATACTTAGACGAACATGAATACAATGCGGCATGTATATACGTGTTAATGAATTACGAGGAAATATTCCTATATATTGAGTAAGTTACTTTATTTCTAACCCATATAAGCTGTCATTGAAATATATACATGTTACAAGTATTTCTCAAATTTTGCATAACATATCATGTATTGTAGGATATTTGATAAGATGATTAAAAGAGATTATCTGAACATCAATGATGCTCAATTGGAGAAAGCACGTCATGATCATTTTTCAAAATGGTTTAAACAATTTGTAAGTATTGTAAGGATAGAGGTAGTAGTAGAATATATTAAAATTACAGAATTTTAATGATTGTTTTGCAAGGTTTCAGTATATGAACGTGCCAATCAAACTGATCCACGTATTATTGAGATTTCTCATGGTCTTGGACGTATGATAAGGAGCTATCAAGGTTATTTTGTAAATGGTTTTAAGTTTCATATGTTAGATTATGGTCGATCTCGTAAAATAATGAACAGCAATGTATGTGTCAAAGGCAGCTATTACAATGATTTTAAACGTGATTTTTATGACATATTGATAGATATAATCGAATTAGAGTATTTTGGAATTGGAAATAAAGTTGTATTGTTCAAGGGTCATTGGTTTGATATGGGAAGAGGTCTTCGCATTAATTCTCAACATGGTCTTGTTGATATCAAGCATAAATCTATACTTGCAAGTAACGAACCTTTTATATTAGCTGAACAAAGTCAACAAGTGTACTCTAGTCTTTATCCATATACAAAAAGAGATCGTCGTCATTGGTGGACTGTATTCAAAACAAAGGCGCGAAATAGATTTAAGCTTCAAACTCGTGACGGTGGACAGATACTTGATTTGAATGAAAGGGTTTACCAAGAAATAGAAACTCATAACCCTAGAATAGTTGCATATTCTGAGGAATTGGACAACCCTGCTATTAAGAAGAAGAAGGAGGAGGTGGAGGAGGAGGAGGAGGATTCTGTACGGAATGATGAAGCTGATGGTAATGATAGAGAAGATGACAATGATCGGAGTAATGAATAGTAAGACTTAAACATTTGCTACGAGGGTTTTGTATTTTAAAATTACGTATCTATTTGTTTATAATTATTTTACTTCATTTACTTATTTGTTTGTTAAAAATTTAATAAGTAAATTTACTCATTTGTTTGTTTACAATTTTTTCTTCATTGATGTATTAATTTATTGGAAATTTTTTTTACTTCATTAACTTATTTGTTTCCATTTTTTTTAAAATTGCAGATGCATAAATTGAAAAAGTTAGCTAAAAGGTCAACCAAGTCTAAGTCCCCGCCACTTGCAACGAAAAATATACCTGGATTGGATTCGTACTTTATTCCCACCCCTCACATTCAGCCTAAATCTCAACCTCCTGTTGAACCTCATGCTCTTCCTCTGGCTCACCCTGCAGGTCGAGATCCAGTTCGCCCTCTTGCAGGTCGAGCTCTGGCTCACAATTCAACTCAGCCTCGTTCTCGGCCGGTCACTCAGCAGACACATGTTTCTAGTATACCTAATCCTCTTCGTTGTCGAGCAAATCCGGCTATAGACCTTCAGGATACAAAAAACCCTCCCTCAGATAATGATGATGATGATGACAATGATGACCATATTGACAATGATGATACTCTTGTACCTCCTTCAGCCACAGAACAACCATTACCTGAGCAGGAAATATCTACGGGAGGACACTTTGACGAGGCTACACAAACTGCAACTGGCAGTGGGAGTAGGAGTGTTACTGGTAAAAAATGAACAAAAGACCCAAATCAAAGTCTTCCAACATCGGCAAATCTAGAGTATAGGTTAAGGCTTAATCTGATTGGTAATAGGTATATTGTTTCTAATTTAGTTTTTTTTCATACCAGTTTAAGTTAAATATGATACAATATTTAAGATATTATTTCTTTTCGTGATAGTACTTTTCTATAACCAAAGGGTGTCAGGACTATAGGCACCTTGATTAAACAACACTACTCGGAACCATGGCCAACATGGAAAAGGGTTCCAGATTACGTAAAAGCATAGATGTGGCAAAAATTTCAGGTATATTACTCTGAAATATCCAAATTGATATTTTAATAAATTTCTAAAATAATTATTATTAGTTTGTCTGTATAGAAGAAGTTCGTGTGGCAAGAACACGAAACCAATAATGTTTATTCTATTTGGGAGCACATGTGCAAATCACGTTTTAGGTATTTGCTACAGTTAGAGAGAAGAAGAGCAATGCAACATTTTAATACTGATAAAATATCTGACTGTAAGGGGTATAACAATTCCAAATATGGAATGAATTAGTTGAGAATGTATGGGGGACTAAAAAGTGGATGAAGAAGTCTAAAAAAGGAATACAGAATCGGTTAATAGAAAAGGAAGGATCCATAACAAAACATACATGCGGTTCTGTTTCTTTTCGGTTCATGAATATAGGATGGTAAGTCCAAATAATAAACATATCTTTTTTGTATGTTTCTTTTAAAGATATTTTATTCTTTGAAAAATATCATATCTTTTAATGTAGATGCAAAGTTAGGGTCGCGCACCATCATATAAAGAATTGTTCGATCGGACCCATAGACGTTCACATGGGGATGGTGATTATGTGGACAACAGGTCTAAATCTATCAGTGTACGTAATGCATTATATTGGCTTCTTATATGGCTTTTTTGTTTTAAAAGTTTATTATGTAATATCTTTTTTTTCTAATTACATTATAGGAAAAGTATGTTGCTTCAATGACTCAGAAATATGGTAAGGATACGAGCGCCCATCTCCAATTTGATCCAACTGCATGGTGTGAAGTAATTGGATGGCCTATTACTACCCATACACATACTTACAGATTTGGGACTAGGCCACACCGCCTTGATTTGCAGCAGGGCATCGGATTCAAAACTATCCCCACTCAATCTTCTTGCGTGTCCTATTAAGCTTACAGTCCTTTCTCTTATCCTGCTCTCATGGTAAGTGGTTCTAATAGTAATTCAGAAGTGCAACATTTGAAAGAGGACATTAAATTTATACACACCAGGTTTGATAATTTGGAAGGAAAGTTTGATAATTTTGTGGATATGATACGGAATATGATGAGTAATGTCACTAACATAGGACCTCTTGGAGCTGGACCATCGGGATCGAGAGGTCAGGTTAATCAGTGAGAGTACATTTTGTTTTAGTTTATTCGGTTGTTTATGAATTATGTTAGTTGTTATGATGATATGAACGAATATTGATGGTGATGTTTTATGAATACTTGTTGATGTTAGTTTATGTTTGTTGTTATCATGATATCAACGGATGATGATCGTGATGTTTTATTAATACTTATTGATGTTAGTTTATGATAAACGAATGTGATATATATTTATTGTTATTTTCTATCGATTACGTGTATACCAATTATTTGACTATTTTTGGTACTCGAATTTAAGTTATAAATATATAAGAATAAAAAAATTATATATAGACAGGTAAAATTATTACAAAAGCAAAAATAATTATAATAAAATTGGAAATTAATATAAATCGTCAGTTTTAGGGACGGAATTACGTCTCGAAAATAAATTTTAGCGACGAAATAATAATAAAAATTTTCAAAAAAAAGGTTTTCAGCAACAGAATTTCGTATCGAAAAGTATTCAGCTACGAAATAATAATAAAATTAATAAAAAATAAATATGTTTTCAGCAACGGAATTCCGTCTCTGAAATCTTATAGCTACGGAATAATAATAAAAATCATAAAAAAATAAATAAGGTGTTAGCAACAGAATTCCATCTCTGAAATACATCAGCGAAAAAATAATTAAAAAAAATTGATACAATAAATTAGAATTCAACGGAATTCCGTCTCTGAAAGAATTTAGCTACAGAGTATTAATAAAAAATAAATATACTTTTAGCAACAGAATTTCGTCTCGAAAAGAATTCAGCTACGAAAAATTAACACAAAATTATAAAAAAATAAACATGTTTTCAGCAACGGAATTCCGTCTTTAAAATAGTTTAACTACAGAATAATTTACAAAATTTTAAAATAATAAACTTTCCTTCAGCAACGGATTTTCATCTCTGAATTGTTTCAAAGACGGAATAATAATGATAATTATAAAAAATAAATATGCTTTTACCAACGAAAATCCGTCTCTGAAGCTATTCAGCTGCGGAATAAATGGATAAAATTATAAAAAATAATTATGCTTTCAGCAACGAAATTTCGTCTCTGAAATATTTCAACTACGAATTAATTTATAAAATTTAAATAAATAATGTGGAATTCAACAACAAAATTTCGTCTCTGACACAATTCAAAGACGGAATAATTTAAAATTTTAAAGTAATATATTATATTTTCGGCAACAAAATTTCATCTCAACAAATCTTCAGCAACGGAATATTAAATTGAAAAATCAATAACTTTTAGTAACGGAATTCCATCTCTAAAAGATTTCAGTAACGGAATAAATTTTATAACTTTTACCGACGAAATTAGTAACGGAATTATCTATCTGTAACGAATAACTTTTAACCACATCTAAAATGGCAACGGAATTAGCTAATGATTACCCGTTGCTAATTTCGTCTCTAAGTGTGATTAGCAACGAAAAATCAATTTTTCTGACGAAAAATTCATCACAAAATCCGTCGCTAAAGGTATGTTTTTTTTGTAGTGGAAAGCAAGCATTAATGAACAATCCAATAGATAATTAAAAGTATTATAAATTAATCAATATATATGTGTGTAAATACATCTCTGTTAGGTCAAAGCACGTGATAAAAAATGTTACACTAACAAGTTAAACCTTGTTTGACACCAACATTCAAAACAAAAAGACCAAAACCATTGCTCCGTATTTTAAATAGATAAAAGCATTGAAGATGTAAATATTTTACTTGCACTCACATCATAAAGCTGGTAATCCTGATGGAATGGTATACTTTCTACACCAAACTAATTGAAAATAAGTTCTTAAATAAGCTTATACAAATTAATTTAATAGTGAAAACAAATCATCAACCTAAGCTTCCCTTTTGAATACCTAAGTAGTATGTATCATGTACAAATCAACTATATACTTTTCTTCCAAATAAAACTGAAATTTAAAAATTGCATAAAAACATATAAAATATACTTAAAATTTCACGCTAACAGAAATAGATTTAACACCGGAAGGCAAAGCTCTAGATCCCTAGAAAAAACCTTTAAGGTTAGTCCTTTTCTTCTTCAATCAGCCATTTGTCTATGAATATTTCCACCAATTAGGCATAAATTAAAAAAAATTGAAGAAAGGTCGAAGGAAATCGTAGGCAAAATTAGAGAAAGTGGTGCAAATCAATAAAGGGGATTCAGAGAATGGGCTAACCCTAGGAACATGAAAAAACCAAAATGCAAAAGTACCTAAAAATTAGCTAATCATAGAATGGATGCAAAGAACCCTAAAGCCAAAGTCCCAAATATAATTTGTAGAACTTAGCTAATGTTTAAATTATACAATACAATATAAGGACAAAAAAATTCTTTGTCAAATACTATTCGATAATTTATAATGGTACCTTTCTTTAGAGAGAACTTGGGAGATCCTGAACGAGACAATACAAATTGTAAGATGATAAAGATGTTTGATGGTTGTTTCCATCGGTGAGAAGAGGGAATAAAAAAGTTGTGACAGATGGGAGAGTGGAGAGAAGAGGGTGAAAAGCGGCAGACGAGAGACTTTTACTGGTGAGGAGAGGAAATTTTAATAATATATATATATATATTAAAATATTAAAATATAATTAGCTAATTAAATTTTATAATAATTTTTCTTATTATGTTTTATTATTTTTTAAATAAGGAAAGTTGTAAAATATATATTATATTACAAGGTACACATTCAATTGTCATTTTTCTTTTTACGTGGTGTTGAAGTGTGCAATTTATTTTACTGACATGTAAACAATCAGCTTATTTCTTTTTCTCTTACTTTTTCCTTCTTTTAAACACTTTACAAAATATTTCTCTCAATCAAAATCTCACTAATTTCTCTTCCCCATGTTCCTCTTATTTGTAATAACTGTACAATTTTGAATATACTAATTAAGTCCTTCTCTCTCAAACTCGACATGTTACTTTATCTATAATTACTGTATAATTTTAAACATAATAATTAAGTCTCCCTCCCTCTCTCAAACTCTCCACATTCCTCTTATGTACATTTACTGTATAAATTTAAACATAAGAATTAGATCAATCTCATCTTCAAACTTTCACTAAATACACTACTAACTCCATGATTATATAACTAATTTTATAAACAGTTTTGGTAAAAGAAAAACACATATTATCTCTCGTAATTTAGAGTTAACATTTTAATATATATGATTATTTGCTTTTAAATTTATTTAAATTTTATCTCCAATAGATTTTATTTAACAATAATATTTTTCAAATTTTAGCTTAATAAACTTCTTTATCTTCAATAGATATTATTTAACCATAACAACTTTTAAAATTTAACTTAAATATTGCATATATTATAAAATGATTGCAAACTGATTTTTTTTTTTTATCTTATAGATCTTTTTAAATTCATCACTTCAGTTATTTACAATTCATATTCTATGGATTCTATCTATATTGTGCGAATGCTTCAACTTCATAATGTACCACACATTTTATAAAATGAATGGAATATGATTGTACATTTTATCTTGCCGATCTTTTTAAACTTACCAAGTAATTTATATTCTTATAAGTATTTTTGTATATTTTATCTGATCAATGCAAAACTGATTTTGTATTTTAAATTACAGATTTTTTTTTTCAAATTAATTGTCATTTGCATTCATTGTCCTATAAGTTTTACATATAGTATGCAAATCATATTGTTGTTGCTCGATTACAACAGTGATAAATTGCTGACGTCTTCGTCTTGATCTTTATGTCACATGCTACTAAAAATTCTACAAGAAAAAGAATGATCAAAGGGACGCAGGGGTTGTTCCCTGTGTTGGCACTCCGATGCTTAAGTCAGCTAGAGAATTGGGCAGAGTTTCACTAAGGAAAATCAGACTTATGTTAATGAATCGTACTTTACCCCATATATAAGGATTTACTCTATCATTAGTTACATAGTTGCCCTTTTTATCTTACCCAGGGCTTGTATCATTCTTCGTGCGCCACGTGGTGTGTTCTTCGTGCGCCACGTGGCGTATTTTTATTATTCTCTTATCATGCACAACAATTGCTCCCACTCTTTCACTAGGTATAACCTTGCAGAAGAGTACATATGTTCTCATTGTAGCCTCAGGTCAAGTCCTTACATTAGGTTCTGAAGTCGAATTCTCTGGCTGTCTAATTCTCAAGCTCTTGTTTGAGTGCGTGGCTTACCTGGGGCATTTTTCACTTCAAGTCCTTGATTGAGTGCTTAGCTCACATCGCGCACTTTTCGCTTCAAGCCTTTTGTTTTGGGTGAGTGGCTTACCTCGCGCATTTTTTGCTTCAAGCCCTTGATTGAGTGCTTAGCTTACATCGCGTACTTTTTGTTTCAAGCTCTCGCACATTGTCTTCGTGGCTTACCTCACGCACTTTTCGCTTCAAGCTCTCGCACATTGTCTTCGTGGCTTACCTTGCGCATTTGTTGCTTCAAGCCCTTGATTGAGTGCTTAGCTTACATCACGCACTTTTCGCTTCAAGCTCTCGTACATTGTCTTCGTGGCTTACCTCGCGCATTTTTCGCTTCAAGCCATTGATTGAGTGCTTAGCTTACATCGCGCACTTTTCGCTTGAAGCCTTTTGTTTTGGGTGTGTGGCTTATCTCGAGCATTTTTTGCTTTAAGCCCTTGATTGAGTGCTTAGCTTACATCGCGTACTTTTTGCTTCAAGCTCTTGCACATTGTCTTTGTGGCTTACCTCGCGCATTTTTCACTTCAAGCCTTTGATTGAGTGCTTAACTTACATCGCGAACTTTTCACTTCAAGCTCTCGTACATTGTCTTCGTGGCTTACCTCACGCATTTTTTGCTTCAAGCCCTTGGTTGAGTGCTTAGCTTACATCGCGCACTTTTCGCTTCAAGCTCTTGCACATTGTCTTCGTGGCTTACCTCGCGCACTTTTCACTTCAAGCTCTCGCACATTGTCTTCGTGGCTTACCTCGGGCATTTTTTGCTTCAAGCCCTTGATTGAGTGCTTAACTTACATCGCGTACTTTTCGCTTCAAGCTCTTGCACATTGTCTTTGTGGCTTACCTCGTGTATTTTTCGCTTCATGCCATTGATTGAGTGCTTAGCTTACATCGCGCACTTTTCGCTTCAAGCCTTTTGTTTTGGGTGTGTGGCTTACTCGCGCATTTTTCGCGTTAAGCCCTTGATTGAGTGCTTAGCTTACATCGCGCACTTTTTGCTTCAAGCTCTTGCACATTGTCTTCGTGGCTTACCTCACGTATTTTTCACTTCAAGCCCTTGATTGAGTGCTTAGCTTACATCGCGCACTTTTCACTTCAAGCTCTCGCACATTGTCTTCGTGGCTTACCTCGCGCATTTTTTGCTTCAAGCCCTTGGTTGAGTGCTTAGCTTACATCACGCACTTTTCGCTTCAAGCTCTCGCACATTGTCTTCGTGGCTTACCTCGCGCATTTTTCGCTTCAAGCCCTTGATTGAGTGCTTAGCTTACATCGTGCACTTTTCGCTTCAAGCTCTCGCACATTGTCTTCTTGGCTTACATCGCGCAATTTTTGCTTCAAGCCCTTGGTTGAGTGCTTAGCTTACATCACGCACTTTTCGCTTTAAGCTCTCGTACATTGTCTTCGTGGCTTACCTCACGCATTTTTTGCTTCAAGTCCTTGTACTTGGGTAACTGGTGCGATCAGTTATTGCTAGTGTAGTTGCAAGTGGTAGGTATTCCACGTTTTTGCTATCCTCTTGCCTTGTGAACTTTCCATCTTCTTTCAAGGCATTGGTGATGGCTTAGGTAGCCCGATGATGGTAAGGGTTTCTTTTCTTTGAACTTCCTTATATGTAGTTCAGCGTCGGTATCCTTTTCATCACTTCTTCTTGAGTGATATATTTATCTGCTCTAGAGAACAAGTCTAAGATCGTCGTCGGCTGATCTAAAGATAGCAACTCTTGTAACTTTTCAGACCTTGTCCTTTGTAGCATAGTTGTCACAGCTACTCCAGCTTGTAGATCATGTACTTCAATAGTAGCATTACGGAACCGATCCACATAGCTCTTGAGTGACTCCTTACTCCTCTGCCTCAAGGTAAGCAGATAGGTGACCTCCTTCATTTTCTGGCTTTTTATCACAAAGGTCTTCAGGAATTCGATTCTTAATTGATTGAATGACGAAATAGACCCCTCCGACAAACTGTTAAACCACTTTAATGAGTGATCAGTTAAAGTTAAGGGGAATGCTCTACACATAATCTCATCCTCCCATCCATGTAATAACATCAATGACTCATAGTTCTGAATGTGGTCATAAGGGTCAGTCTTTCCCCTATATGATGTCATCTACGGCGTCTTAAATTTTGGGGGCGACGATTTTCCCATGATCGTTGTATTGAATGGGTTTCTCCTCCTCTGGTTTTCTTCGGCTGGAACCAACCTTTTCTCTTCTAATATTCGTTCCACCATTCTTTTCATGTATGTGGCAACTTGTGCCTTGGATACAAGTCTGTTTTGCATTTTCTTAGCATCATATGAATCAGCTTGGTCGCAGTCCATAGCTTCTCTCCCGTTACCCTAAGTTTGGTTTTAACGAGTCTAAGGTTGAAAGTTTGCCATTCCAATTTAAAGGTTCCGTGTTGGATCTATTTTCGAGTCTCTCCCAACATGAGACCTTGTCATTCCTACACCTTTAATTCCATTGTTTGGAGGGCCATTTGTGTTCTGGGGCCAAGGATCTTTCGCGCCCAAATATCCAAAATCTACCATAACCGAACCCTCAAGGTTTCTAGTATTTTGGCATCTCCGGCTACCAACAATCTCCCGTGTTGAATTCCTTGTACCATGACGACGTACTTTTCTGACGCCTTGATGTCTCCAGTTCATTGGAGTCTCGCGAATGGGGTCTTCCGTAGCTTGGTAGCATAAGCCTTTCAAGGCCTCACGCACAGGGTCTCCCATACCCTGATGCCTCATGTTTTCCTCGGTCTCACACAGAGGGTCTCGCAAAGCTAGGCCGTAAGGGTCTCACATAGAAAGGTCTCACACGAGCTGGCATTCTCACGTTATGAGTGCGCCACATGGCGCACGAAGAATGCACCACGTGCTGCACGAAGAAAATGGGGGGTTTTGCGCAGCCATGCCGTGAGGGTTTCGTGCACCCCTGTCGCGAAGGTCTGGCGCGGGAGCACCGTGAGAGGTTATCGTGGGAATGTCGTGAGGGTCTGTCGCGGGAGTGTCGTGAGGGTCTGTCTCCAGAGTGCCTCGAGGGTCTACCGCGGGTGTGTCACGAAGGTCTACCGAGAGAGTGTCGTGAGGGTCTGCCGCAAGTGTGTCACGAGGGTCTATCACGGGTGTACCGCAAGGGTCTTGTGCACCCCTGCCGTGAGGGTCTCGCACTCCTATGCCATGAGGGTCTCGCACTCCCATGCCGTGAGGGTCTTCCGTACCCCTGCCATGAGGGTCTCCTGCATCCCTTCCGTGAGGGTCTCCTACAACCATGTCATGAGGCTCTCGCGCACCCATGCCGTGAGGGTTTTGCGTAGGGTCTCGCGCTCCCCTGCCGTGAGGGTTTCCTGCTCCCCTGCCGCGAGGGTCTTACGCGTGAAGGCTAATGTTGGCGTGAAGGTCTTGCGCGCAAAGGCCAGTGTTACCATGAGGGTCTTGCACATCAGGACTTCGCGCAGTTCGCCCTTCTCCTACCAAATTTTAGACTGTCAGTGGTAGCTTCACTTGCAAAAAAGCTCCCTTAAACAAATCAACCATAGTTCGCAGGGCTTCAACGGTCTCTTCCCCCTGCTTCTGCATGGCTTCGAATTCAGCTACAGGAATCGTCATCATATCCGACCCTCTCTCTCTCAAAATGTCATCATCCAAGTTAGCCATTGGAGAGCTCGTCATATCCTCACTTTCTTCACTTTTGATTGTTGCTGAGCGTGTTCGTAACATCGTTGTCGAAAGCTTTTCTTTCGTTCTCACAGACGGCGCCAATTGTTGTTGCTCGATTACAACGGTGATAATTACTGACGTCTTCACCTTGATCTTTGTGTCACGTGCTACTAAAAATTCTGTAAGAAAAAAGAATGATCTGAGGGACGCAGGGGTTGTTCCCTGCGTTGGCACTCTGATGCTTATGTCAGCCAGAGAATTAGGCAGAGTTTCAATAGGGAAAATCATACTTAGGTTAACGAATCGTACCTAACCCATATTTTATAGGGATTTACTCTGTCATTAGTTACATATTTGCCATTTTTATCTTACTCAGGGCTTGTATCATTCTTCGTGCACCACGTGGTGTGTTCTTCGTGCGCCATGTGGCGTATTTTTATTATTCTCTTATCATGCACAACACATATAATTACAAAAAAGTGCTGCATATTTTGTAACATTCTATAAAAGGAATGCAAACATATTTTTTATTTAATCATACAAATAATTTCTAATTCTGCAACACAAACATTTCATTCATATTCCTATAAGTATTTTCACATATCTTTTTCAATCCATCAAATCTTAATTCTCTTCCTTGATAGTATATTATGATTTTGTATTTAATCCCATAGATATAGCACATTTTACTCATTTTATAAAAGAAAGAAGATTTAGGTTGTCAATCGATCAAAAATATAAAGAGAGTCATAAAAAAAACCAAAAAGAAAAGCATAATAGCAGAAACACAAAATACTGCAGTTTTGTGTTTTAACCTTTAGGCACTGAGATTTTCGCATTATGTTAAAAATATATCAACCTGAATTTTTTAGTTAAGTATTAAATATACAAGAATTAATTAAGTACCAGATTGTTTTTTTTTTTTTACATTTAATAGTGTTGAAAGTTACTCTTTATTTTTCCAAAAATACCAAGTTAAAATACAACTCCATGATCTTTTAACCTTCTTAAATATTCGACATTTCAACTGTAATTATAATTATGTTCCTAACATTTAATATATAAGATTAAAAAATTCGTCAATTTGGAACTGATTATTAGTATGTAATTTCATGTATAATATTTAATATTTAATATGGTTACTAATGTAATTAAAAAATATATTTTTTACTCATTGCCATCAAATATATTTAAAAAATATTTAAATAATTCATGAAATTAATTATTTTGCTTCTACCATAACTTTTTAAATTCTTTTTAATACTTAATTATCTTAATTTAAATTTTACAAAATTATTTATAGAAAGATGGTGATGCAAAAATGAAGAAAAAACTGGAACAGTGAATGAATAATTACAACATTTTTCATAAAAGTTTTAAATTAAATTGACAGTAACTGAATTAGTTAAATTCATTGTGTCTTATAAATAATTAAAATTTATAGGCTTAGTAGTTAAATGTACCCTAACCTTTTACACAAAATAGATATAAGCCCTCAACATTTAATCGCGTGGAAATCAGTCTATAAACTTTTATTTTATTGTAAATAAACTCTTAACCTTTCAAAATGATACAATTAAGTCTAAATCTGTTAAATAGCACTAACTGCATTTGGACATCCTATGTGGAAGCTGACGTGGATAGCTTACTTGGCTACCACGTGGCATGTCATGTCTGCAATACTAATTGATGTTGGTTTCATTTAATAGATTTAAACTTAATTATATCATTTTGAAAGGTTAAGGGTTTATTTACAGAAAAATAAAATTCCATGGACTGATTTCCATACAATAAAACATTGAAGGCTTTTATTCATTTTATGTAAAATGTTGATGGTATATTTGGCTATTAAGCCAAATTTATATATGATGTATACAAAATTACATGTGTATAAATCTAGCAATAACATTCGAAGATTCACAAAAGTGAAGATATTTTTTATTGAACTATTAATTTTTAATTTAATAGTTGTACGCATTGTTTTGGATATGTTATTATTTTATATACTTGAATGAATTATTTACATATTTCATTATTCATCATTTATTGTTAATAATTATTTATAAGCTTTTTGTAAAACCCGAACTTGGCATTTTTCCTTATGAATATATCATTTTAATCGTGTAAATATGATATATTAATTAATAAAGAAGGAATGATGCAATTACAAGTTCAATTTAACCAAGAAATAAAGTCAAGTGCTTTAAAGTACCGGAATAAGAACTTGGGTAAATTCAGGACAAAGCGAAAGAAATTAGGTCAAAAAGATTGCAAATATGGACTCAGAACGCGAAAATATAGGGAGTCCAAGAAGGGAAGTGTGAGACCTCGTATATGTATAAGGGTATATATGTACATAGAAGTGTAAATAGATTTGTACTATGAATTCATGAGTGAAGTATATGTGATGTAAGTCCATAAGTAATGTACACACTTGTAATGAGAGTGGTAATCGTACATACAAGTTTCATTATGTATGAATGTGTAGAAATGGACTTAAACATATGGAGAATGTGTGTAGAATGGATTATGAATAGTTTGGTAAAATGGAAGTAGAATTGCATAAGATGTGCACTTCCATTTTTGTTTATATTAAGTACCATTGGTCATACAAAGATTCTACACAAGTTTTAATGTGTATGAAGTGAGGATGGATGCCATTTTCAAGTCTCAAAGATGAATGAATGAGGAAATGATCATGGTAGCAAATTAAGGATGTTTGGTAAGTGTTGTTGCAGAGGAACTGCAAAAAATCTGGAAATTTTGAAGGGCAGATCGATCTCATGGGATGAGAGATCGATCTGGAAGAGCCAGAATGCTCTTATTTGGGCAAAGGAATAGGGCATATCGATCTCCAATGGAGCCAGATCGATCTCCTAAGCATTCTGCATTGAAAAGATCGATCCCCAAGCACCCAGATCGATCTCCTTAGCTCTCTGTTTGGGAGCAGATCGATCTCATGCCTCGACAGATCGATCTCATGCTTCGACAGATCGATCTCAGGCTTAAAAATGCCGTGAAAAGGAGGGATTTTAAGGGACCAGATCGATCTCCTCTTGGACCAGATCGATCTCCTCAAGCTAATTCTATATAAGGAGTGCTGAAAATCAAAAAATTTCGAGAAAAACACTAACCTTCCACTTTCAACCCAAAAACCTAACTTTCTCTCTCTAAAATCAGCCATTTTCAGTGAGATTTGAAGAGAGACCATTAGAGGCAAAGTTGTTCCTATCAAAGAGAAGAACAACATAGTTGGAAGGCATTTTCCCATTGTTGATATTGAAGAAGTTAAAGGCATTGCCATTTGGAGCAAGAGGAGAAATCAAATTGGGTAAGATTCTAACACTCCAACTATGGTGCATTATTTATTTAAGTGATTTTGGAGTTGTTTGGCATGAGTATGGATGGTTAGAAACTATCTAGAATGCATTGGAATGATTTTGACCTAGAAATGGTTTAGTGTGAGAAAGTGGAATGTATGGAGATTAATGATGAATGAGATATGTAAAAGTTATTTATAGTGTTGTGGTATGATTTTAAGATGTGGTTAGTGGATAAATTGTGAGATTTACCTAAAAGAGGTAAAATGTGGATTAAGGCATTTGTAAAATGCATAAGTGAATAATATTGACTAGTGAGGTCAATTATGGGTTAAATACATTAACTCAATCGATTTAATGCATGAATCGCAGCTTCCGAGGATACGCAGAGGCGAGTTGAGCCAAGAGTATGAGAAGCTAAAAGGAAAGGAGTCACACCAAGTAAATCGAGGTAAGGGAATTGTGTGGACTCTTATAGATATCTGTGCGCAATTTGGGCGCTTAAATGTTTTGCTAGAATGCATGAGACTAGGAAATGTTGTTGGGTGATTGAAGGGTAAAAATTGGGAGTTTGAGAAATGTGCATGAAAACAAAAGCATATTGCTTTGAAAATCATGTTTTATTGCTTTTTAGCAAATGATTGGTAGGTTGGCTAACATTGAAATGATTTGCAAAAGAGATGAGTGTGTTTTGGTTTTGTTAATCATATTTTGCAAGTTTTGAGCCACCTACATGATTTCGTGAGTATGAAAGAGTGCAAGAGGCACTAGTTTTCACATGGATTTCATATTGTTTTGGCATTGTGCTCGAGTTTGTCTCGCACTGGATGCTCACCTTGTATGTTGCCGTGTTTGGAGCTTCGAGTAGACTGGGTGTCACATCGATTAAATAGGCTCACACGTGCATTGTGTTGACATGATTAATTTACCGTGTTAGGAGCTTCGGATAGACAAGAGGTCACCCCGATTAAATAGGCTCACACGTGCGTTTGAGATGTGGCGTGATATGATGTGTTGATTGGGTCCACGGAGTCGTACCGTGCATGTAGCATGGAGTACATTATACCGTGTTGAGTTATGATGTGTCGTCTTCGGACGAGATCTGCTATGGACCGGCGGGTAGGATTTGACCCACCTCCCGTGTGGAAGCAGATAGTGGTGATATCCTGCACACCTGATCCGTGTAGCCGGTATCACAGGTTATGTACATAGGCCTTGAGGTTATTACCTATTGTTGAATTGTCTATCTCACATGTCTACTGCTATTTGAGATTAAATCCATGTTTGAAATGATTGTGGGTCAGGAAAGCCCGAGGGATGGGTCGAGACCTGACCAGTGATGAATTGATTTGTTAATGGTTTTTAAAGTGCACGGATGCATGATGTTTAATGCCATGCTCTATTGTGAAAATGCATGATGGGTAATGCCATGCTTTTATTGTGAATTATGCATGATGATTTATACCATGCTTTGAGTTGACATGTGCACTTGATTTCTATAGCATGAATGCTTTACATACCATTAACACAATCATACACTCATGTTTTGAGATAAACAATGAATTAAATGCTTTTGAGCATGGCATCACGATCACGTAGATAGTACAGTATCTACCTGTTCGCATGATTGCCTTACTGAGCGTGTGGTTTGCTCACCCCCTTATTTTCCCCTCTCCACAGAGATTTGAGTATAGATTGGATGTGACTGGAGGCGTTCCCTTTTTGGTAATTTCGCTGCATCCCATCGCTAAAGGTATACACACCTTGATTATTTTGTATCTAAACTAGACATAGCACAGTAGCATTTTGTATGTAACTACTGGGGATGTAAAACAATGTAAGCACATGTAACAACTCTGATATATATACATTTATACAAGTGTTTACTCATAAATAATGTTTCAAATTGAATTGGTATGGTGGAGTGAGTTAGACGTCGACACACAGCCCAACTGTTAAGTGTGTGGTTGTTCACGATCGAGGAAGGATGATTAAGGATTGATGCATGAAAATGCAAAAAATTTGTACGTATTCCGGTAAGTTGAGGGTCGTGACAGAAGTTGGTATCAGAGCTCGAGTTGGTCTGACGTGTGTCGTGTCTAAAATACTTAATAAGTGAAAAATTACATCCCCAAGTTACTGTGCTTGTTTAGATACAAATAGTGTATGTCTATGGGTTGACTAAGTAATTGGTTGTGAATGTAGGGAACTGAGTAAGTATGCCTAATGCCAGTCGCGGTAGAGGGATGAGAGCACAAGCTCGAGGCCGTAGAGGTAGGCCTGGGGGTCGTGTTGAGCCAGAAACACACGAGGCTCGGGAGAATGTTGAGGTGGAGGCTGATGTTGAGCACGCTCCACAGGGTCCAGAGGAGAGGCCCGAGAGTACTGAGGCTCGCTTCGCGAGGATTGAGCGGAGCATTGAGATGATTGTGGAGTTGGTCACCCAATCTTTATCTGGAGTTGGCGGTAGACAGAGTCCCGCTACACAGGGTGATGCCGAGCAGGCAGCAGCTCCCGAGGCACGGGCAAGGCAAGCCCAAGGACCTCAGACGACAGATACCCCACCCACACAGGATGTGCCTACGCCGGTTGCTATGCCAGGCAGTAGAGGTTGGGGATATGGATGCGATTTGGATATACTGTGGCAGTTACAGAAGTTTGGACCGCCGTCTTTCAGTGGAGTAAAGGACCCAGTAGCGGCTGAGGATTGGATCAATGAGATCGAGAAATTATATGGGTTCTTTGAGTGCACTACTACCGAGATGGTAGCATTTGCTGCTTTTATGCTGAAGGGATCAGCAGAACATTGGTGGAAATCCACCAGGCCTATTTTGAGAGCCCGGCATACTGAGATCAGCTGGGATGTGTTTCTAGAGGCCTTCCGGAGACAGTATGTCCCGGATACCGCCCAGCGAAAGCTAAAGATGGCATTTTTGGGACTAACCCAAGGGAGCAGGACTGTGGATGAGTATGAGACTGCTTTTATATCCCTGGGCAGGTATGATCCCAACACGATGGGTAATGAGGTCGAGAAGATCCAAAAGTTTATGGATGGATTGAGATCGACCGTCAGGTCTAGACTGGTTCCCCTAGATATACCGACCTATGAGGAGGCAGTGCGCAGGGCGCAACTATGTGAACAAGATGTTGATAGAATCGCCTCAGAGTTTGGAAAGGTTGGTAAGATGAGGGACAGAGATAAGAAGAGACCTATGATGGAAAGAGGCTTCAGCTATAAAGGAAGCAAGAGATTCTCTGGAAAGAGGCCGAGAATTGATGAGATCCGGGAGAGGACAGTTGATACTCCCATGTATCCGGCTATTGCTCCAGCTAAGGGAATCGTGATTGGAGGACCACGGCCTACTACAGAATAGTGTGGCAAGTGTGGTAGGTACCATGGTACTCGACCATGTTATGGACCTCAGGTTGTATGCTTCAGATGTGGGAAGCCAGGGCACATAATCAGAGATTGCCCAGAGATGATAGAGAGAGCCCCACAGAAGGGCAAGGAGCCAGAGAGAGCTCCAGTTGGTACAGCTGCTCCGAGGAGGAGGGCTACAGATGAGGAAAAGGGGAAGCAAGCAGTGGGTGTAAGCAGAGGACGAGTGCACGCACTGGATCAGGATACTGCAGATCAGTCATCAGATGTGGTAAAAGGTACCATCCAAATCTTTGATTTAGAAGCTTATGTACTGTTTGATCCTGGTGCCACGCATTCCTTTATTTCACCATCCTTTGCATGTAAATTGTTGAAGCATGTAAAACCCACGCTGCTTGATAAGATGTTGTTGATATCTACCCCTATGAATGATAGTCAGTTGACTGAGCATATATATAGGGATTGTAAAATGAAGATAGGAGGTAAAGAGATGGCAGCCGATTTAATTTTATTAAACATGAGTGATTTTGATGTGATCCTAGGAATGGATTGGTTGGCTGCCAATCATGTTGTTATGGATTGTCATGCTAAAACCTTGATGTTTCCAAAGAAAGACAATCTTGTAGTTAATTTTGTGAAATAAAATTAAAGAACACGATTATTATAAGTGTGATGAGTACAATCTTGATACATGATGTATGAAAGATAAATTTGATTTCATTTATGTATGTGATGTGATGATTTATGATACTAATGGTGGAAAGAATAATGTGAAGGATTCATCGCTTTTGTGATTGAGACGGATAAGGCACGTCCGGAATTGGAAGACATACCAGTGGATAGGGAATTTCCAGATGTCTTTTCGGATGAGTTACCAGGGTTACCTCCAGATAGGGAGATGGAGTTTGGTATAGATTTGGCACCTGGTACAGAGCCGATGTCCTAGCCACCATACAGAATGGCTCAAGTTGAGTTAGAGGAGTTAAGGAAACAATTACAAGAGTTGCTGGAGAAGGGGTTCATCAGGCCGAGCGTCCCACCTTGGGGAGCACCGGTTCTGTTTGTAAGGAAGAAAGATGGAAGCCTCCGACTGTGTATAGATTACCGGTTGTTGAATAAGGCCACCATCAAGAATAAGTATCCCCTCCCACGCATCGATGATTTGTTGGATCAGCTTAAGGGAGCGCAGGTCTTTTCCAAGATAGATCTGAGATCAAGGTACCATCAGTTGAAGATACGAGATGGAGATGTACCCAAGACAGCTTTTCGCACCTGGTATGGACATTATGAGTTTATGGTTATGCCATTCGGGTTGACGAATGCTCCCGCAGCTTTTATGTCGTTGATGAATGAGGTATTCCACCAGTATTTGGACCGATTTGTGATCCTGTTTATTGATGATATACTGGTATATTCAAGGTCTAGAGAGGAGCATGAGAGACATCTAAGGATAGTGCTACAGACCCTTCGAGAGAAGAAGTTGTACGCTAAACTCAGTAAGTGTGACTTTTGGTTGGAACAGATCTCTTTTCTGGGTCACATAGTATCAAAGGATGGAGTATCAGTGGATCCATCTAAGATTGAGGCCGTAGTTCAGTGGCAGAGACCCCAGACAGTGACAGAAATCATAAGTTTCCTGGGTTTAGCTGGGTATTATCGAAGGTTTGTAGAGGGATTTTCGAGGTTAGCTGCTCCTTTGACACGTCTCACAAGGAAAAATGTAGAGTTTGTGTGGGATAAAAAGTGTGAAGACAGTTTTGAGGAGTTGAAAAGGAGATTAACTACAGCTCCAATACTCACCATTCCTACCAGCTCAGGAGGTTTCTCGGTGTATGCAGATGCTTCACATCTGGGACTGGGCTGTGTACTGATGCAGGATGGAAAGGTAGTAGCCTATGGATCAAGATAGTTAAAGGATCATGAGAGGAACTACCCGACCCATGACTTGGAGTTGGCACCGGTGGTGTTTGCGCTGAAGATATGGCGCCACTACCTCTATGGTGAGAGATTTCAGATTTATACAGATCATAAGAGCCTTAAGTACCTGTTCTCACAGAAAGAGTTGAACATGAGACAGAGGAGATGGCTCGAGCTGTTAAAGGATTATGATTGTGAAATCCTATACCACCCGGGTAAAGCAAATGTGGTTGCTGATGCATTGAGTAGGAAGCATCTCGAGATGGTATCATTCATGATGATCAGGGAACACGAGCTGTTGGAACAGTTCATGAACCTCAGTTTGGATATGACCCCGCCTCACGCTGATAGTGGATTTATGATAGCTGGCCTGCAGTTGGAACCGGATCTGGTAGATCGAATCCGACAGGCTCAGCGAGTTGATCAGCAGTGTAGTGATATTGTCGGGCAGATACAGAGGGGTATAGAGACGGAATTTGGGTTGAGCTCGGATGGATTGCTGAGGTTCAGAGGTAGGATATGTGTTCCTGATGACGCAAAGATCAGAAGGTTGATCCTGAGAGAGGCTCACTCATCGAAGTATACAATACATCCAGGGGGTACCAAAATGTATCAAAACCTTCGAAAGGTTTATTGGTGGTCGGGAATGAAAAAGCACATTGCTGAATATGTTGCTAAGTGTCTCGTTTGTCAGCAGGTAAAGGTAGAGCATCAGAAGCCTGCAGGGTTATTGCAGCCTCTACCGATACCGACATGGAAGTGGGAGCATGTCACCATGGATTTTGTGATGGGATTATCGAGGACCCGGAGAGCTCATGATGCCATATGGGTGATTGTGGATCGGTTGACGAAATCAGCCCATTTTCTAGCTATGAGGCTACCGATACTCTGAGCCAGTTAGCGAACCTATATGTGCGCGAGATAGTGAGGCTACATGGAATTCCAGTGAGCGTTGTTTCTGATAGGGATGCCCGCTTCACTTCCCACTTTTGGGAACATTTTCAGGAAGCGATGGGGACCCAGTTGAACTTTAGCACAGCGTTTCATCCTCAGACAGATGGTTAGTCAGAGAGGACTATACAGACCCTGGAGGACATGTTGAGAGCGTATGCATTGGATTTTGGAGGCTCCTGGGATGACCATTTGCCACTCGCAGAGTTCGCGTATAATAACAGTTTTCATGCGAGTATCGGGATGGCACCATATGAGGCATTGTATGGGCGCAGATGCCGTTCCCCTATTGGATGGGAAGAGGTTGGTGACAGACAGATCTTTGCTCCCGACTTGGTTAGACAAGCCTCGAGGACGTCCAATTGATATGTGAGAAGTTACGGACAGCTTAGAGCAGGCAAAAGAGTTATGCTGATAAGAGACGGAGACCACTAGAGTTTGAGGTGGGTGAGTCAGTGTTTTTGAAAGTTTCCCCTTCGAAGGGAATTATGAGATTTGGGAAGAAGGGAAAGTTGAGCCCTCGATATATAGGGCCATTTGAGATACTTGATAAGGTGGGAGACAAGGCGTATAGGTTGGCATTGCCACCAGAGTTGGCAAGTGTGCATAACGTCTTCCACGTATCCATGTTGAGGAAGTATCACCCGGACCCGGCACATGTGATAAGATATGAGCCTTTGGAGCTCAATGAGGGTATGACCTATGTTGATAAGCCAGTTCTGGTATTGGACAGAAAAGAGAAAGTGCTGAGGACAAAGACAATTCCCTTGGTGAAGATACTTTGGCAACATCACACTGTGGACGAAGCCACATGGGAATTGGAGAGTTTGATGAGGGAGAGGTATCCCGAGTTGTTCACAGAATAATTGGTTAAAATTTGGAGGACCAAATTTTCTAAGTGGGGGAGAATGTGAGACCCCGTATATGTATAAGGGTATATATGTACATATAAGTGTAAATAGAGTTGTACTATGAATTCATGAGTGAAGTATATGTGATGTAAGTCCATAAGTAATGTACACACTTGTAATGAGAGTGGTAATCGTGCATACAAGTTTCATTATGTATGAATGTGTAGAAATGGACTTAAACATGTGGAGAATGTGTGTAGAATGGATTATGAATAGTTTGGTAAAATGAAAGTAGAATTCCATAAGATGTGCACTTCCATTTTTGTTTATATTAAGTACCATTGGTCATACAAAGATTCTACACAAGTTTTAATGTGTATGAAGTGAGGATGGATGCCATTTTCAAGTCTCAAAGATGAATGAATGAGGAAATGATCATGGTAGCAAATTAAGGATGTTTGGTAAGTGTTGTTGCAGAGGAACTGCAAAAAATCTTGAAATTTTGAAGGGCAGATCGATCTCATGGGATGAGAGATCGATCTGGAAGAGCCAGAATGCTCTTATTTGGGCAAAGGAATAGGGCATATCGATCTCCAATGGAGCCAGATCGATCTCCTAAGCATTCTGTATTGAAAAGATCGATCCCCAAGCACCCAGATCGATCTCCTTAGCTCTCTGTTTGGGAGCAGATCGATCTAATGCCTCGACAGATCGATCTCATGCTTCGACAGATCGATCTCAGGGTTAAAAATGCCGTGAAAAGGAGGGATTTTAAAGGACCAGATCGATCTCCTCTTGGACCAGATCGATCTCCTCAAGCTAATTCTATATAAGGAGTGCTGAAAATCAGAAAATTTCGAGAAAAACACTAACCTTCCACTTTCAACCCAAAAACCTAACTTTCTCTCTCTAAAATCAGCCATTTTCAGTGAGGTTTGAAGAGAGACCATTAGAGGCAAAGTTGTTCCTATCAAAGAGAAGAACAACATAGTTGGAAGGCATTTTCCCATTGTTGATATTGAAGAAGTTAAGGGCATTGCCATTTGGAGCAAGAGGAGAAATCAAATTGGGTAAGATTCTAACACTCCAACTATGGTGCATTATTTATTTAAGTGATTTTGGAGTTGTTTGGCATGAGTATGGATGGTTAGAAACTATCTAGAATGCATTGGAATGATTTTGACCTAGAAATGGTTTAGTGTGAGAAAGTGGAATGTATGGAGATTAATGATGAATGAGATATGTAAAAGTTATTTATAGTGTTGTGGTATGATTTTAAGATGTGGTTAGTGGATAAATTGTGAGATTTACCTAAAAGAGGTAAAATGTGGATTAAGGCATTTGTAAAATGCATAAGTGAATAATATTGACTAGTGAGGTCAATTATGGGTTAAATACATTAACTCAATCGATTTAATGAATGAATCGCAGCTTCCGAGGATACGCAGAGGCGAGTTGAGCCAAGAGTATGAGAAGCTAAAAGGAAAGGAGTCACACCAAGTAAATCGAGGTAAGGGAATTGTGTGGACTCTTATAGATATCTGTGCGCAATTTGGGCGCTTAAATGTTTTGCTAGAATGCATGAGACTAGGAAATGTTGTTGGGTGATTGAAGGGTAAAAATTGGGAGTTTGAGAAATGTGCATGAAAACAAAAGCATATTGCTTTGAAAATCATGTTTTATTGCTTTTTAGCAAATGATTGGTAGGTTGGCTAACATTGAAATGATTTGCAAAAGAGATGAGTGTGTTTTGGTTTTGTTAATCATATTTTGCAAGTTTTGAGCCACCTACATGATTTCGTGAGTATGAAAGAGTGCAAGAGGCACTAGTTTTCACATGGATTTCATATTGTTTTGGCATTGTCTCGAGTTTGTCTCGCACTGGATGCCCACCTTGTATGTTGCCGTGTTTGGAGCTTCGAGTAGACTGGGTGTCACATCGATTAAATAGGCTCACACGTGCATTGTGTTGACATGATTAATTTGCCGTGTTAGGAGCTTCGGATAGACAAGAGGTCGCCCCGATTAAATAGGCTCACACGTGCGTTTGAGATGTGGCGTGATATGATGTGTTGATTGGGTCCACGGAGTCGTACCGTGCATGTAGCATGGAGTACATTATACCCTGTTGAGTTATGATGTGTCGTCTTCAGACGAGATCTGCTATGGACCGGCGGGTAGGATTTGACCCACCTCCCGTGTGGAAGCAGATAGTGATGATATCCCGCACACCTGATCCGTGTAGCCGGTATCACAGGTTATGTACATAGGCCTTGAGGTTATTACCTATTGTTGAACTGCCTATCTCACATGTCTACTGCTATTTGAGATTAAATCCATGTTTGAAATGATTGTGGGTCAGGAAAGCCCGAGGGATGGGCCGAGACCTGACCAGTGATGAATTGATTTGTTAATGGTTTTTAAAGTACACGGATGCATGATGTTTAATGCCATGCTCTATTGTGAAAATGCATGATGGGTAATGCCATGCTTTTATTGTGAATTATGCATGATGATTTATACCATGCTTTGAGTTGACATGTGCACTTGATTTCTATAGCATGAATGCTTTACATACCATTAACACAATCATACACTCATGTTTTGAGATAAACAATGAATTAAATGCTTTTGAGCATGGCATCACGATCACGTAGATAGTACAGTATCTACCTGTTCGCATGATTGCCTTACTGAGCGTGTGGTTTGCTCACCCCCCTTATTTTCCCCTATCCACAGAGATTTGAGTATAGATTGGATGTGACTGGAGGCGTTCCTTTTTTGGTAATTCCTCTGCATCCCATTGCTAAAGGTATACACACCTTGATTATTTTGTATCTAAACTAGACATAGCACAGTAGCATTTTGTATGTAACTACTGGGGATGTAAAACAATGTAAACACATGTAACAACTCTGATATATATACATTTATACAAGTGTTTACTCATAAATAATGTTTCAAATTGAATTGGTATGGTGGAGTGAGTTAGACGTCAACACACAGCCCAACTGTTAAGTGTGTGGTTGTTCACGATCGAGGAAGGATGATTAAGGATTGATGCATGAAAATGCAAAAAATTTGTACGTATTCCGGTAAGTTGAGGGTCGTGACAGAAGTTGGTATCAGAGCTCGAGTTGGTCTGTCGTGTGTCGTGTCTAAAATACTTAATAAGTGAAAAATTACATCCCCAAGTTACTGTGCTTGTTTAGATACAAATAGTGTATGTCGATGGGTTGACTAAGTAATTGGTTGTGAATGTAGGGAACTGAGTAAGTATGCCTAATGCCAGTCGCGGTAGAGGGATGAGAGCACAAGCTCGAGGCCGTAGAGGTAGGCCTGGGGGTCGTGTTGAGCCAGAAACACACGAGGCTCGGTAGAATGTTGAGGTGGAGGCTGATGTTGAGCACGCTCCACAGGGTCCAGAGGAGAGGCCCGAGAGTACTGAGGCTCGCTTCGCGAGGATTAAGCGGAGCATTGAGATGATTGTGGAGTTGGTCACCCAATCTTTATCTGGAGTTGGCGGTAGACAGAGTCCCGCTACACAGGGTGATGCCGAGCAGGCAGCAGCTCCCGAGGCACGGGCAAGGCAAGCCCAAGGACCTCAGACGACAGATACCCCACCCACACAGGATGTGCCTACGCCGGTTGCTATGCCAGGCAGTAGAGGTTGGGGATATGGATGCCATTTGGATAGACTGTGGCAGTTCCAGAAGTTTGGACCACCGTCTTTCAGTGGAGTAAAGGACCCAGTAGTGGCTGAGGATTGGATCAATGAGATCGAGAAATTATATGGGTTCTTTGAGTGCACTACTACCGAGATGGTAGCATTTGCTGCTTTTATGCTGAAGGGATCAGCAGAACATTGGTGGAAATCCACCAGGCCTATTTTGAGAGCCCGGCATACTGAAATCAGCTGGGATGTGTTTCTAGAGGCCTTCCGGAGACAGTATGTCCACCCAGCGAAAGCTAAAGATGGCATTTTTGGGACTAACCCAAGGGAGCAGGACTGTGGATGAGTATGAGACTGGTTTTATATCCCTGGGCAGGTATGATCCCAACACGATGGGTAATGAGGTCGAGAAGATCCAAAAGTTTGTGGATGGATTGAGATCGACCGTCAGGTCTAGACTGGTTCCCCTAGATATATCGACCTATGAGGAGGCAGTGCGCAGGGCGCAACTATGTGAACAAGATGTTGATAGAATCGCCTCAGAGTTTGGAAAGGTTGGTAAGATGAGGGACAGAGATAAGAAGAGACCTATGATGGAAAGAGGCTTCAGCTATAAAGGAAGCAAGAGATTCTCTGGAAAGAGGCCGAGAATTGATGAGATCCGGGAGAGGACAGTTGATACTCCCATGTATCCGGCCATTGCTCTAGCTAAGGGAATCGTGATTGGAGGACCACGGCCTACTACAGAACAGTGTGGCAAGTGTGGTAGGTACCATGGTACTCGACCATGTTATGGACCTCAGGTTGTATGCTTCAGATGTGGGAAGCCAGGGCACATAATCAGAGATTGCCCAGAGATGATAGAGAGAGCCCCACAGAAGGGCAAGGAGCCAGAGAGAGCTCCAGTTGGTACAGCTGCTCCGAGGAGGAGGGCTACAGCTGAGGAAAAGGGGAAGCAAGCAGTGGGTGTAAGCAGAGGACGAGTGCACGCACTGGATCAGGATACTGCAGATCAGTCATCAGATGTGGTAAAAGGTACCATCCAAATCTTTGATTTAGAAGCTTATGTACTGTTTGATCCTGGTGCCACGCATTCCTTTATTTCACCATCCTTTGCATGTAAATTGTTGAAGCATGTAAAACCCACGCTGCTTGATAAGATGTTGTTGATATCTACCCCTATGAATGATAGTCAGTTGACTGAGCATATATATAGGGATTGTAAAATGAAGATAGGAGGTAAAGAGATGGCAGCCGATTTAATTTAATTAAACATGAGTGATTTTGATGTGATCCTAGGAATGGATTGGTTGGCTGCCAATCATGTTGTTATGGATTGTCAGGCTAAAACCTTGATGTTTCCAAAGAAAGACAATCTTGTAGTTAATTTTGTGAAATAAAATTAAAGAACACGATTATTATAAGTGTGATGAGTACAATCTTGATACATGATGTATGAAAGATAAATTTGATTTCATTTATGTATGTGATGTGATGATTTATGATACTAATGGTGGAAAGAATAATGTGAAGGATTCATCGCTTTTGTGATTGAGACGGATAAGGCACGTCCGAAATTGGAAGACATACCAGTGGATAGGGAATTTCCAGATGTCTTTCCGGATGAGTTACCAGGGTTACCTCCAGATAGGGAGATGGAGTTTGGTATAGATTTGGCACCTGGTACAGAGCCGATGTCCCAGCCACCATACAGAATGGCTCAAGTTGAGTTAGAGGAGTTAAGGAAACAATTACAAGAGTTGCTGGAGAAGGGGTTCATCAGGCCGAGCGTCTCACCTTGGGGAGCACCGGTTCTGTTTGTAAGGAAGAAGGATGGAAGCCTCCGACTGTGTATAGATTACCGGTTGTTGAATAAGGCCACCATCAAGAATAAGTATCCCCTCCCACGCATCGATGATTTGTTGGATCAGCTTAAGGGAGCGCAGGTCTTTTCCAAGATAGATCTGAGATCAGGGTACCATCAGTTGAAGATACGAGATGGAGATGTACCCAAGACAGCTTTTCGCACCCGGTATGGACATTATGAGTTTATGGTTATGCCATACCGGTTGACGAATGCTCCCGCAGCTTTTATGTCGTTGATGAATGAGGTATTCCACCAGTATTTGGACCGATTTGTGATCCTGTTTATTGATGATATACTGGTATATTCAAGGTCTAGAGAGGAGCATGAGAGACATCTAAGGATAGTGCTACAGACCCTTCGAGAGAAGAAGTTGTACGCTAAACTCAGTAAGTGCGACTTTTGGTTGGAACAGATCTCTTTTCTGGGTCACATAGTATCAAAGGATGGAGTATCAGTGGATCCATCTAAGATTGAGGCCGTAGTTCAGTGGCAGAGACCCCAGACAGTGACAGAAATCATAAGTTTCCTGGGTTTAGCTGGGTATTACCGAAGGTTTGTAGAGGGATTTTCGAGGTTAGCTGCTCCTTTGACACGTCTCACAAGGAAAAATGTAGAGTTTGTGTGGGACAAAAAGTGTGAAGACAGTTTTGAGGAGTTGAAAAGGAGATTAACTACAGCTCCAATACTCACCATTCCTACCAGCTCAGGAGGTTTCTCGGTGTATGCAGATGCTTCACATCTGGGACTGGGCTGTGTACTGATGCAGGATGGAAAGGTAGTAGCCTATGGATCAAGATAGTTAAAGGATCATGAGAGGAACTACCCGACCCATGACTTGGAGTTGGCACCGGTGGTGTTTGCGCTGAAGATATGGCGCCACTACCTCTATGGTGAGAGATTTCAGATTTATACAGATCATAAGAGCCTTAAGTACCTGTTCTCACAGAAAGAGTTGAACATGAGACAGAGGAGATGGCTCGAGCTGTTAAAGGATTATGATTGTGAAATCCTATACCACCCGGGTAAAGCAAATGTGGTTGCTGATGCATTGAGTAGGAAGCATCTCGGGATGGTATCATTCATGATGATCAGGGAACACGAGCTGTTGGAACAGTTCATGAACCTCAGTTTGGATATGACCCCGCCTCACGCTGATAGTGGATTTATGATAGCTGGCCTGCAGTTGGAACCGGATCTGGTAGATCGAATCCGACAGGCTCAGCGAGTTGATCAGCAGTGTAGTGATATTGTCGGGCAGATACAGAGGGGTATAGAGACGAAATTTAGGTTGAGCTCGAAAGGATTGCTGAGGTTCAGAGGTAGGATATGTGTTCCTGATGACGCAAAGATCAGAAGGTTGATCCTGACAGAGGCTCACTCATCGAAGTATACGATACATCCAGGGGGTACCAAAATGTATCAAAACCTTCGAAAGGTTTATTGGTGGTCGGGAATGAAAAAGCACATTGCTGAATATGTTGCTAAGTGTCTCGTTTGTCAGCAGGTAAAGGTAGAGCATCAGAAGCCTGCAGGGTTATTGCAGCCTCTACCGATACCGACATGGAAGTGGGAGCATGTCACCATGGATTTTGTGATAGGATTATCGAGGACCCGGAGAGGTCATGATGCCATATGGGTGATTGTGGATCGGTTGACGAAATCAGCCCATTTTCTAGCTATGAGGCTACCGATACTCTGAGCCAGTTAGCGAACCTATATGTGCGCGAGATAGTGAGGCTACATGGAATTCCAGTGAGCGTTGTTTCTGATAGGGATGCCCGCTTCACTTCCCACTTTTGGGAATATTTTCAGGAAGCGATGGGGACCCAGTTGAATTTTAGCACAGCGTTTCATCCTCAGACAGATGGTCAGTCAGAGAGGACTATACAGACCCTGGAGGACATGTTGAGAGCGTATGCATTGGATTTTGGAGGCTCCTGGGATGACCATTTGCCACTCGCAGAGTTCGCGTATAATAATAGTTTTCATGCGAGTATCGGGATGGCACCATATGAGGCATTGTATGGGCGCAGATGCCGTTCCCCTATTGGATGGGAAGAGGTTGGTGACAGACAGATCTTTGCTCCCGACTTGGTTAGACAAGCCTCGAGGACGTCCAATTGATATGTGAGAAGTTACGGACAGCTCAGAGCAGGCAAAAGAGTTATGCTGATAAGAGACGGAGACCACTAGAGTTTGAGGTGGGTGAGTCAGTGTTTTTGAAAGTTTCCCCTTCGAAGGGAATTATGAAATTTGGGAAGAAGGGAAAGTTGAGCCCTCGATATATAGGGCCATTTGAGATACTTGATAAGGTGGGAGACAAGGCGTATAGGTTGGCATTGCCACCAGAGTTGGCAAGTGTGCATAACGTCTTCCACGTATCCATGTTGAGGAAGTATCACCCGGACCCGACACATGTGATAAGATATGAGCCTTTGGAGCTCAATGAGGGTATGACCTATGTTGATAAGCCAGTTCAGGTATTTGACAGAAAAGAGAAAGTGCTGAGGACAAAGACAATTCCCTTGGTGAAGATACTTTGGCAACATCACACTGTGGACGAAGCCACATGGGAATTGGAGAGTTTGATGCGGGAGAGGTATCCCGAGTTGTTCACAGAATAATTGGTTCCAATTTGGAGGACCAAATTTTCTAAGTGGGGGAGAATGTGAGACCCCGTATATGTATAAGGGTATATATGTACATATAAGTGTAAATAGAGTTGTACTATGAATTCATGAGTGAAGTATATGTGATGTAAGTCCATAAGTAATGTACACACTTGTAATGAGAGTGGTAATCGTACATACAAGTTTCATTATGTATGAATGTGTAGAAATGGACTTAAACATGTGGAGAATGTGTGTAGAATGGATTATGAATAGTTTGGTAAAATGGAAGTAGAATTCCATAAGATGTGCACTTACATTTTTGTTTATATTAAGTACCATTGGTCATACAAAGATTCTACACAAGTTTTAATGTGTATGAAGTGAGGATGGATGCCATTTTCAAGTCTCAAAGATGAATGAATGAGGAAATGATCATGGTAGCAAATTAAGGATGTTTGGTAAGTGTTGTTGCAGAGGAACTGCAAAAAATCTGGAAATTTTGAAGGGCAGATCGATCTCATGGGATGAGAGATCGATCTGGAAGAGCCAGAATGCTCTTATTTGGGCAAAGGAATAGGGCAGATCGATCTCCAATGGAGCCAGATCGATCTCCTAAGCATTCTGTATTGAAAAGATCGATCCCCAAGCACCCAGATCGATCTCCTTAGCTCTCTGTTTGGGAGCAGATCGATCTCATGCCTCGACAGATCGATCTCATGCTTCGACAGATCGATCTCAGGTTTGAAAATACCGTGAAAAAGAGGGATTTTAAGGGACTAGATCGATCTCCTCTTGGACCAGATCGATCTCCTCAAGCTAATTCTATATAAGGAGTGCTGAAAATCAAAAAATTTCGGGAAAAACACTAACCTTCCACTTTCAACCCAAAAACCTAACTTTCTCTCTCTAAAATCAGCCATTTTCAGTGAGGTTTGAAGAGAGACCATTAGAGGCAAAGTTGTTCCTATCAAAGAGAAGAACAACATAGTTGGAAGGCATTTTCCCATTGTTGATATTGAAGAAGTTAAGGGCATTGCCATTTGGAGCAAGAGGAGAAATCAAATTGGGTAAGATTCTAACACTCCAACTATGGTGCATTATTTATTTAAGTGATTTTGGAGTTGTTTGGCATGAGTATGGATGGTTAGAAACTATCTAGAATGCATTGGAATGATTTTTACCTAGAAATGGTTTAGTGTGAGAAAGTGGAATGTATGGAGATTAATGATGAATGAGATATGTAAAAGTTATTTATAGTGTTGTGGTATGATTTTAAGATGTGGTTAGTGGATAAATTGTGAGATTTACCTAAAAGAGGTAAAATGTGGATTAAGGCATTTGTAAAATGCATAAGTGAATAATATTGACTAGTGAGGTCAATTATGGGTTAAATACATTAACTCAATCGATTTAATGAATGAATCGCAGCTTCCGAGGATACGCCGAGGCGAGATGAGCCAAGAGCGTGAGAAGCTAAAAGGAAAGGAGTCACACCAAGTAAATCGAGGTAAGGGAATTGTGTGGACTCTTAGAGATATCTGTGCGCAATTTGGGCGCTTAAATGTTTTGCTAGAATGCATGAGACTAGGAAATGTTGTTGGGTGATTGAAGGGCAAAAATTGGGAGTTTGAGAAATGTGCATGAAAACAAAATCATATTGCTTTGAAAATCATGTTTTATTGCTTTTTAGCAAATGATTGGTAGGTTGGCTAACATTGAAATGATTTGCAAAAGAGATGAGTGTGTTTTGGTTTTGTTAATCATATTTTGCAAGTTTTGAGCCCCCTACATGATTTCGTGAGTATGAAAGAGTGCAAGAGGCACTAGTTTTCACATGGATTTCATATTGTTTTGGCATTGTGCTCGAGTTTGTCTCGCACTGGATGCCCACCTTGTATGTTGCCGTGTTTGGAGCTTTGAGTAGACTGGGTGTCACATCTATTAAATAGGCTCACACGTGCATTGTGTTGACATGATTAATTTGTCGTGTTAGGAGCTTCGGATAGACAAGAGGTCGCCCCGATTAAATAGGCTCACACGTGCGTTTGAGATGTGGCGTGATATGATGTGTTGATTGGGTCCACGGAGTCGTACCGTGCATGTAGCATGGAGTACATTATACCCTGTTGAGTTATGATGTGTCGTCTTCAGACGAGATCTGCTATGGACCGGCGGGTAGGATTTGACCCACCTCCCGTGTGGAAGCAGATAGTGATGATATCCCGCACACCTGATCCGTGTAGCCGGTATCACAGGTTATGTACATAGGCCTTGAGGTTATTACCTATTGTTGAACTGCCTATCTCACATGTCTACTGCTATTTGAGATTAAATCCATGTTTGAAATGACAGGAAAGCCCGAGGGATGGGCCGAGACCTGACCAGTGATGAATTGATTTGTTAATGGTTTTTAAAGTGCACGGATGCATGGTGTTTAATGCCATGCTCTATTGTGAAAATGCATGATGGGTAATGCCATGCTTTTATTGTGAATTATGCATGATGATTTATACCATGCTTTGAGCTGACATGTGCACTTGATTTCTATAGCATGAATGCTTTACATACCATTAACACAATCATACACTCATGTTTTGAGATAAACAATGAATTAAATGCTTTTGAGCATGGCATCACGATCACGTAGATAGTACAGTATCTACCTGTTCGCATGATTGCCTTACTGAGCGTGTGGTTTGCTCACCCCCCTTATTTTCCCCACTCCATAGAGATTTGAGTATAGATTGGATGTGACTGGAGGCGTTCCCTTTTTGGTAATTCCGCTGCATCCCATCGCTAAAGGTATACACACCTTGATTATTTTGTATCTAAACTAGACATAGCACAGTAGCATTTTGTATGTAACTACTGGGGATGTAAAACAATGTAAACACATGTAACAACTCTGATATATATACATTTATACAAGTGTTTACTCATAAATAATGTTTCAAATTGAATTGGTATGGTGGAGTGAGTTAGACGTCGACACACAGCCCAACTGTTAAGTGTGTGGTTGTTCACGATCGAGGAAGGATGATTAAGGATTGATGCATGAAAATGCGAAAAATTTGTACGTATTCTGGTAACTTGAGGGTCGTGACAGAAGTTGGTATCAGAGCTCGAGTTGGTCTGACGTGTGTCGTGTCTAAAATACTTAATAAGTGAAAAATTACATCCCCAAGTTACTGTGCTTGTTTAGATACAAATAGTGTATGTCGATGGGTTGACTAAGTAATTGGTTGTGAATGTAGGGAACTGAGTAAGTATGCCTAATGCCAGTCACGGTAGAGGGATGAGAGCACAAGCTCGAGGTCGTAGAGGTAGGCCTGGGGGTCGTGTTGAGCCAGAAACACACGAGGCTCGGGAGAATGTTGAGGTGGAGGCTGATGTTGAGCACGCTCCACAGGGTCCAGAGGAGAGGCCCGAGAGTACTGAGGCTCGCTTCGCGAGGATTGAGCGGAGCATTGAGATGATTGTTAAGTTGGTCACCCAATCTTTATCTGGAGTTGGCGGTAGACAGAGTCCCGCTACACAGGGTGATGCCGAGCAGGCAGAAGCTCCCGAGGCACGGGCAAGGCAAGCCCAAGGAACTCAGACGACAGATACCCCACCCACACAGGATGTGCCTACACCGGTTGCTATGCCAAGCAGTAGAGGTTGGGGATATGGATGCGATTTGGATAGACTGCGGCAGTTCCAGAAGTTTGGACCGTCGTCTTTCAGTGGAGTAAAGGACCCAGTAGCGGCTGAGGATTGGATCAATGAGATCGAGAAATTATATGGGTTCTTTGAGTGCACTACCACCGAGATGGTAGCATTTGCTGCTTTTATGCTGAAGGGATCAGCAGAACATTGGTGGAAATCCACCAGGTCTATTTTGAGAGCCCGGCATACTGAGATCAGCTGGGATGTGTTTCTTGAGGCCTTCCGGAGACAGTATGTCCCGGATACCGCCCAACGAAAGCTAAAGATGGCATTTTTGGGACTGATCCAAGGGAGCAGGACTGTGGATGAGTATGAGACTGCTTTTATATCCCTGGGCAGGTATGATCCCAACACGATGGGTAATGAGGTCGAGAAGATCCAAAAGTTTGTGGATGGATTGAGACCGACCGTCAGGTCTAGACTGGTTCCCCTAGATATACCGACCTATGAGGAGGCAGTGCGCAGGGCTCAACTATGTGAACAAGATGTCAATAGAATCGCCTCAGAGTTTAGAAAGGTTGGTAAGATGAGGGACACAGATAAGAAGAGACCTATGATGGAAAGAGGCTTCAGCTATAAAGGAAGCAAGAGATTCTCTGGAAAGAGGTCAAGAATTGATGAGATCCGGGAGAGGACAGTTGATACTCCCATGTATCCGGCCATTGCTCCAGCTAAGGGAATCGTGATTGGAGGACCACGGCCTACTACAGAACAGTGTGGCAAGTGTGGTAGGTACCATGGTACTCGACCATGTTATGGACCTCAGGTTGTATGCTTCAGATGTGGGAAGCCAGGGCACCTAATCAGAGATTGCCCAGAGATGATAGAGAGAGCCCCACAGAAGGGCAAGGAGCCAGAGAGAGCTCCAGTTGGTACAGCTGCTCCGAGGAGGAGGGCTACAGCTGAGGAAAAGGGGAAGCAAGCAGTGGGTGTAAGTAGAGGACGAGTGCACGCACTGGATCAGGATACTGCAGATCAGTCATCAGATGTGGTAAAAGGTACCATCCAAATCTTTGATTTAGAAGCTTATGTACTGTTTGATCCTGGTGCCATGCATTCCTTTATTTCGCCATCCTTTGCATGTAAATTGTTGAAGCATGTAAAACCCACGCTGCTTGATAAGATGTTGTTAATATCTACCCCTATGAATGATAGTCAGTTGACTGAGCATATATATAGGGATTGTAAAATGAAGATAGGAGGTAAAGAGATGGCAGCCGGTTTAATTTTATTAAACATGAGTGATTTTGATGTGATCCTAGGAATGGATTGGTTGGCTGCCAATCATGTTGTTATGGATTGTCATGCTAAAACCTTGATGTTTCCAAAGATAGACAATCTTGTAGTTAATTTTGTGAAATGAAATTAAAGAACACGATTATTATAAGTGTGATGAGTACAATCTTGATACATGATGTATGAAAGATAAATTTGATTTCATTTATGTATGTGATGTGATGATTTATGATACTAATGGTGGAAAGAATAATGTGAAGGATTCATCGCTTTTGTGATTGAGACGGATAAGGCATGTCCGGAATTGGAAGACATACCAGTGGTTAGGGAATTTCCAGATGTCTTTCTGGATGAGTTACCAGGGTTACCTCTGGATAGGGAGATGGAGTTTGGTATAGATTTGGCACCTGGTACAGTGCCGATGTCCAAGCCACCATACAGAATGGCTCAAGTTGAGTTAGAGGAGTTAAGGAAACGATTACAAGAGTTGCTGGAGAAGGGGTTCATCAGGCCGAGCGTCTCACCTTGGGGAGCACCGGTTCTATTTGTAAGGAAGAAGGATGGAAGCCTCCGATTGTGTATGGATTACCGGTTGTTGAATAAGGCCACCATCAAGAATAAGTATCCCCTCCCACGTATCGATGATTTGTTGGATCAGCTTAAGGGAGCGCATGTCTTTTCCAAGATAGATCTGAGATCAGGGTACCATCAGTTGAAGATACGAGATGAAGATGTACCCAAGATAGCTTTTCGCACCCGGTATGGACATTATGAGTTTATGGTTATGCCATTCGGGTTGACGAATGCTCCCGCAGCTTTTATGTCGTTGATGAATGAGGTATTCCACCAGTATTTGGACCGATTTGTGATCCTGTTTATTAATGATATACTAGTATATTCAAGGTCTAGAGAGGAGCATGAGAGACATCTAAGGATAGTACTACAGACCCTTCGAGAGAAGAAGTTGTACGCTAAACTCAGTAAGTGCGACTTTTGGTTGGAACAGATCTCTTTTCTGGGTCACATAGTATCAAAGGATGGAGTATTAGTGGATCCATCTAAGATTGAGGCCGTAGTTCAGTGGCAGAGACCCCAGACAGTGACAAAAATCATAAGTTTCCTGGGTTTAGCTGGGTATTACCGAAGGTTTGTAGAGGGATTTTCGAGGTTAGCTGCTCCTTTGACACGTCTCACAAGGAAAAATGTAGAGTTTGTGTGGGACAAAAAGTGTGAACACAGTTTTGAGGAATTGAAAAGGAGATTAACTACAGCTCCAATACTCACCATTCCTACCAGCTCAGGAGGTTTCTCGGTGTATGCAGATGCTTCACATCTGGGACTGGGCTGTGTACTGATGCAGGATGGAAAGGTAGTAGCCTATGGATCAAGATAGTTAAAGGATCATGAGAGGAACTACCCGACCCATGACTTGGAGTTGGCACCGATGGTGTTTGCGCTGAAGATATGGCGCCACTACCTCTATGGTGAGAGATTTCAGATTTATACAGATCATAAGAGCCTTAAGTACCTGTTCTCACAGAAAGAGTTGAACATGAGACAGAGGAGATGGCTCGAGCTGTTAAAGGATTATTATTGTGAAATCCTATACCACCCCGGTAAAGCAAATGTGGTTGCTGATGCATTGAGTAGGAAGCATCTTGGGATGGTATCATTCATGATGATCAGGGAACACGAGCTGTTGGAACAGTTCATGAACCTCAGTTTGGATATGACCCCGCTTGACGCTGATAGTGGATTTATGATAGCTGGCCTGCAGTTGGAACCGAATCTGGTAGATCGAATCCGACAGGCTCAGCGAGTTGATCAGCAGTGTAGTGATATTGTCGGGCAGATACAGAGGGGTATAGAGACGGAATTTGGGTTGAGCTCGGATGGATTGCTGAGGTTCAGAGGTAGGATATGTGTTCCTGATGACGCAGAGATCAGAAGGTTGATCCTGACAGAGGCTCACTCATCGAAGTATACGATACATCTAGGGGGTACCAAAATGTATCAAAACCTTCGAAAGGTTTATTGGTGGTCGGGAATGAAAAAGCACATTGCTGAATATGTTGCTAAGTGTCTCGTTTGTCAGCAGGTAAAGGTAGAGCATCAGAAGCCTGCAGGGTTATTGCAGCCTCTACCGATACCGACATGGAAGTGGGAGAATGTCACCATGGATTTTGTGATGGGATTACCGAGGACCCGGAGAGGTCATGATGCCATATGGGTGATTATGGATCGGTTGACGAAATCAGCCCATTTTCTAGCTATGAGGCTACCGATACTCTGAGCCAGTTAGCGAACCTATATGTGCGCGAGATAGTGAGGCTACATGGAATTCCAGTGAGCGTTGTTTCTGATAGGGATGCCCGCTTCACTTTCCACTTTTGGGAACATTTTCAGGAAGTGATGGGGACCCAGTTGAATTTTAGCACAGCGTTTCATCCTAAAACAGATGGTCAGTCAGAGAGGACTATACAGACCCTGGAGGACATGTTGAGAGCGTGTGCATTAGATTTTGGAGGCTCCTGGGATGACCATTTGCCACCCGCAGAGTTCGCGTATAATAACAGTTTTCATGCGAGTATCGGGATGGCACCATATGAGGCATTGTATGGGCGCAGATGCCGTTCCCCTATTGGATGGGAAGAGGTTGGTGACAGACAGATCTTTGCTCCCGACTTGGTTAGACAAGCCTCTGAGGACGTCCAATTGATATGTGAGAAGTTACGGACAGCTTAGAGCAGGCAAAAGAGTTATGCTGACAAGAGACGGAGACCACTAGAGTTTGAGGTGGGTGAGTCAGTGTTTTTGAAAGTTTCCCCTTCGAAGGGAATTATGAGATTTGGGAAGAAGGGAAAGTTGAGCCCTCGATATATAGGGCCATTTGAGATACTTGATAAGGTGGGAGACAAGGCGTATAGGTTGGCATTGCCACCAGAGTTGGCAAGTGTGCATAACGTCTTCCACGTATCCATGTTGAGGAAGTATCACCCGGACCCGACACATGTGATAAGATATGAGCCTTTGGAGCTCAATGAGGGTATGACCTATGTTGAGAAGCCAGTTCGAGTATTGGACAGAAAAGAGAAAGTGCTGAGGACAAAGATAATTCCCTTGGTGAAGATACTTTGGCAACATCACACTATGGAAGAAGCCACATGGGAATTGGAGAGTTTGATGCGGGAGAGGTATCCCGAGTTGTTCACAGAATAATTGGTTCCAATTTGGAGGACCAAGTTTTCTAAGTGGGGGAGAATGTGAGACCCCGTATATGTATAAGGGTATATATGTACATAGAAGTGTAAATAGAGTTTTACTATGAATTCATGAGTGAAGTATATGTGATGTAAGTCCATAAGTAATGTACACACTTGTAATGAGAGTGGTAATCGTACATACAAGTTTCATTATGTATTAATGTGTAGAAATGGACTTAAACATGTGAAGAATGTGTGTAGAATGGATTATGAATAGTTTGGTAAAATGGAAGTAGAATTGCATAAGATGTGCACTTCCATTTTTGTTTATATTAAGTACCATTGGTCATACAAAGATTCTACACAAATTTTAATGTGTATGAAGTGAGGATGGATGCCATTTTCAAGTCTCAAAGATGAATGAATGAGGAAATGATCATGGTAGCAAATTAAAGATGTTTGGTTAGTGTTGTTGCAGAGGAACTGCAAAAAATCTGGAAATTTTGAAGGGCAGATCGATCTCATGGGATGAGAGATCGATCTGGAAGAGCCAGAATGCTCTTATTTGGGCAAAGGAATAGGGCAGATCGATCTCCAATGGAGCCAGATCGATCTCCTAAGCATTCTGTATTGAAAAGATCGATCCCCAAGCACCCAGATCGATCTCCTTAGCTCTCTGTTTGGGAGCTGATCGATCTCATGCCTCGACAGATCGATCTCATGCTTCGACGGTTCGATCTCAGGCTTAAAAATACCGTGAAAAAGAGGGATTTTAAGGGACCAGATCGATCTCCTCTTGGACCAGATCGATCTCCTCAAGCTAATTCTATATAAGGAGTGCTGAAAATCAGAAAATTTTGGGAAAAACACTAACCTTCCACTTTCAACCCAAAAACCTAACTTTCTCTCTCTAAAATCAGCCATTTTCAGTGAGGTTTGAAGAGAGACCATTAGAGGCAAAGTTGTTCCTATCAAAGAGAAGAACAACATAGTTGGAAGGCATTTTCCCATTGTTGATATTGAAGAAGTTAAGGGCATTGCCATTTGGAGCAAGAGGAGAAATCAAATTGGGTAAGATTCTAACACTCCAACTATGGTGCATTATTTATTTAAGTGATTTTGGAGTTGTTTGGCATGAGTATGGATGGTTAGAAACTATCTAGAATGCATTGGAATGATTTTGACCTAGAAATGGTTTAGTGTGAGAAAGTGGAATGTATGGAGATTAATGATGAATGAGATATGTAAAAGTTATTTATAGTGTTGTGCTATTATTTTAAGATGTGGTTAGTGGATAAATTGTGAGATTTACCTAAAAGAGGTAAAATGTGGATTAAGGCATTTGTAAAATGCATAAGTGAATAATATTGACTAGTGAGGTCAATTATGGGTTAAATACATTAACTCAATCGATTTAATGAATGAATCGCAGCTTCCGAGGATACGCCGAGGCGAGTTGAGCCAAGAGCGTGAGAAGCTAAAAGGAAAGGAGTCACACCAAGTAAATCGAGGTAAGGGAATTGTGTGGACTCTTAGAGATATCTGTGCGCAATTTGGGCTCTTAAATGTTTTGCTAGAATGCATGAGACTAGGAAATGTTGTTGGGTGATTGAAGGGTAAAAATTGGGAGTTTGAGAAATGTGCATGAAAACAAAAGCATATTGCTTTGAAAATCATGTTTTATTGCTTTTCAGCAAATGATTGGTAGGTTGGCTAACATTGAAATGATTTTCAAAAGAGATGAGTGTGTTTTGGTTTTGTTAATCATATTTTGCAAGTTTTGAGCCGCCTACATGATTTCGTGAGTATGAAAGAGTGCAAGAGGCACTAGTTTTCACATGGATTTCATATTGTTTTGGCATTGTGCTCGAGTTTGTCTCGCACTGGATGCCCACCTTGTATGTTGCCGTGTTTGGAGCTTCGAGTAGACTAGGTATCACATCGATTAAATAGGCTCACACGTGCATTGTGTTGACATGATTAATTTGCCGTGTTAGGAGCTTCGGATAGACAAGAGGTCGCCCCGATTAAATAGGCTCACACGTGCGTTTGAGATGTGGCGTGATATGATGTGTTGATTGTGTCCACGGAGTACGTCGTACTGTGCATGTAGCATGGAGTACATTGTACTGTGTTGAGTTATGATGTGTCGTCTTCGGACGAGATCTGCTATGGACCGGCGGGTAGGATTTGACCCACCTCCCGTGTGGAAGCAGATAGTGGTGATATCCCGCACACCTGATCCGTGTAGCCGGTATCACAGGTTATGTACATAGGCCTTGAGGTTATTACCTATTGTTGAACTGCCTATCTCACATGTCTACTGCTATTTGAGATTAAATCCATGTTTGAAATGATTGTGGGTCAGGAAAGCCCGAGGGATGGGCCGAGACCTGACCAGTGATGAATTGATTTGTTAATGGTTTTTACAGTGCACGGATGCATGATGTTTAATGCCATGCTCTATTGTGAAAATGCATGATGGGTAATGCCATGCTTTTATTGTGAATTATGCATGATGATTTATACCATGCTTTGAGTTGACATGTGCACTTGATTTCTATAGCATGAATGCTTTACATACCATTAACACAATCATACACTCATGTTTTGAGATAAACAATGAATTAAATGCTTTTTGAGCATGGCATCACGATCACGTAGATAGTACAGTATCTACCTGTTCGCATGATTGCCTTACTGAGCGTGTGGTTTGCTCACCCCCCTTATTTTCCCCTCTCTACAGAGATTTGAGTATAGATTGGACGTGACTGGAGGCATTCCCTTTTTGGTAATTCCGCTGCATCCCATCGCTAAAGGTAGGTGAAGGTAGAGCATCAGAAGCCTGCAGGGTTATTGTAGCCTCTACCGATACCGACATGGAAGTGGGAGCATGTTACCATGGATTTTGTGATAGGATTGCCGAGGACCCAGAGAGGTCATGATGCCATATGGGTGATTGTGGATCGGTTGACGAAATCAGCCCATTTTCTAGCTATGAGAGCTACCGATACTCTGAGCCAGTTAGCGAACCTATATGTGCGCGAGATAGTGAGGCTACATGGAATTCCACTTCTGGGAACATTTTCAGGAAGCGATGGGGACCCAGTTGAATTTTAGCACCGCGTTTCATCCTCAGACAGATGGTCAGTCAGAGAGGACTATACAGACCCTGGAGGATATGTTGAGAGCGTGTACATTAGATTTTGGAGGCTCCTGGGATGACCATTTGCCACTCGCAGAGTTCGCGTATAATAACAGTTTTCATGCGAGTATCGGGATGGCACCATATGAGGCATTGTATGGGCGTAGATGCCGTTCCCCTATTGGATGGGAAGAGGTTGGTGACAGACAGATTTTTGCTCCCGACTTGGTTAGACAAGCCTCTGTGGACGTCCAATTGATATGTGAGAGGTTACGGATAGCTCAGAGCAGGCAAAAGAGTTATGCTGACAAGAGACGGAGACCACTAGAGTTTGATGTGGGTGAGTCAGTGTTTTTGAAAGTTTCCCCTTCGAAGGGAATTATGAGATTTTGGAAGAAAGGAAAGTTGAGCCCTCGATATATAGGGCCATTTGAGATACTTGATAAGGTAAGAGATAAGGCTTATAGATTGGCATTTTCACCAGAGTTGGCAAGTGTGCATAATGTCTTCCACGTATCCATGTTGAGGAAGTATCACCCGGACCCGGCACATGTAATAAGGTATGAGCCATTGGAGCTCAACGAGGGTATGACATATGTTGAGAAGCCAGTTCGGGTATTGGACAGAAAAGAGAAAGTGCTGAGGACAAAGATAATTCCCTTGGTGAAAATACTTTGGCAACATCACACTGTGGAAGAATCCACATGGGAATTGGAGAGTTCGATGCGGGAGAGGTATCTCGAGTTGTTCACAGAATAATTGGTTCTAATTTGGAGGACCAAATTTTCTAAGTGGGGGAGAATGTGAGACCCCGTATATGTATAATGGTATATATGTACATAGAAATGTAAATAGAGTTGTACTATGAATTCATGAGTGAAGTATATGTGATGTAAGTCCATAAGTAAGGTACACACTTGTAATGAGAGTGGTGATTGTACATACAAGTTACATTATGTATGAATGTAAGGAAATGGACTTAAACATGTGGAGAATATGAATAGAATGGATTATGAGTAATGTGGTAAATGGAATGAAGATTTGCATGAGTATGCACTTCCATTTGTTTATACTAAGTACCATTGGTCATACAAAGATTCTACACAAGTTTTAATGTGTATGAAGTGAGGATGGATGCCATTTTCAAGTCTCAAAGATGAATGGATGAGAAAAGGATCATGGTAGCAAATTAAGGATGTTTGGTAAGTGTTGCTGCAAAAGAACTGCAGAAAATCTGGAAATTGTGAAGGGCAGATCGATCTCATGGGATGAGAGATCGATCTAGAAGAGCCAGAATGCTCTTATTTCGGCAAAGGAATAGAGCAGATCGATCTCCAATGGAGCCAGATCGATCTCCTAAGCATTCTGTAGTGAAAAGATCGATCCCCAAGCACCCGATCGATCTCCTTAGCTCTCTGTTTGGGAGCAGATCGATCTCAAGCTTCGACAGATCGATCTCATGCTTCGACAGATCGATCTCATGCTTAAAATGCCGTGAAAAAAGAGGGATTTAAGGGGACCAGATCGATCTCTTCTTAGACCAGATCGATCTCCTCAAGCTATTTCTATATAAGGAGTGCTGAAAATCATAAAATTTTGGGAAAAACACTAACCTTCCACTTTCAACCCAAAAACCTAACTTTCTCTCTCTAAAATCAGCCATTTTCAGTGAGGTTTGAAGAGAGACCATTAGAGGGAAAGTTGTTCCTATCAAAAAGAAGAACAACATAGTTGGAAGGCATTTTCCCATTGTTGGTATTGAAGGAGTTAAGGGCATTGCCATTTGGAGCAAGAAGAGAAATCAAATTGGGTAAGATTCTAACACTCCAACTATGGTACATTGTTTATATAATTGATTTTGGAGTTGTTTGGCATGAGTATGGATGGTTAGAAACTATCTAAAATGCATTGGAATGATTATGACCTAGAAATGGTCTAGAGTGAGAAAGTGGGATGTATGGAGATTAATGATGAATGGGATATGTAGAAGTTATTAATAGTGTTGTGGTATGATTTTAAGGTGTGGTTAGTGGATAAATTGTGAGATTTACCTAAAAGAGGTAAAATGTGGATTAAGGCATTTGTAAAATGCATAAGTGAATAATATTGACTAGTGAGGTCAATTATGGGTTAAATACATTAACTCAATTGATTTAATGAATGAATCGCAGCTTCCAAGGATACGCCGAGGCGAGTTGAGCCAAGAGCGTGAGAAGCTAAAAGGAAAGGAGTCACACCAAGTAAATTGAGGTAAGGGAATTGTGTGGACTCTTAGAGATATTTGTGCGCAATTTGGGCGCTTAAATGTTTTGCTAGAATGCATGAGATTAGGAAATGATGTTGGGTGATTAAGGGCAAAAGTTGGGAGTTTGAGAAATGTGCATGAAAACAAAAGCATATTGCTTTGAAAATCATGTTTTATTGCTTTTTAGCAAATGATTGGTAGGTTGGCTAACATTGAAATGATTTTCAAAAGAAATGAGTGTGTTTTGGTTTTGTTAACCATACTTTGCAAAGTTTTGAGCCACCTACATTATTTCGTGAGTATGAAAGCGTGCTAGAGTATAACTAGCATGAGATTTGACGTGTTTTATACACATGAGTGCAAGAGGCACTAGTTTTCACATGGATTTCATAATTGATTTGGCATTGTGCTTGGAGTTTGTCTCGCACTAGATGCCCACCTTGCATGTTGCCGTGTTTGGAGCTTCGAGTAGACTGGGTGTCACATCGATTAAATAGGCTCACACATGCATTGTTTTGACATGATTAATTAGCCGTGTTAGGAGCTTCGGGTAGACAAGAGGTCGTACCGATTAAATAGGCTCACACGTACGTTTGAGATGTGGCGTGATATGATGTGTTGATTGGGTCCACGGAGTACGTTGTATCGTGCATGTAGCATGGGGTACATTGTACCGTGTTGAGTTGTGATGTGCCGTCTTCGGACGAGATCTGCTATGGACCGACAAGTAGGATTTGACCCACCTCCCGTGTGGAATCAGATAGTGGTGATATCCCGCACACCTGATCCGTGTAGTCGGTATCACAGGTTATGTACATAGGCCTTGAGGTTATTACCTGTTGTTGAACTGCCTATCTCACATGTCTAATGCTATTTGAGAATAAATCCATGTTTGAAATGATTTGTGGGTCAGGAAAGCTCGAGGGATGGGCCGAGACCTGACCAATGTTGAAATTGATTTGTTAATGGTTTTTAAAGTAAACGGATGCATGATGTTTAATGCCATGCTTTATTGTGAAAATGCATGATGGGTAATGCCATGCTTTTATTGTGAATTATGCATGATGATTTATACCATGCTTTGAGTTGAAATGTGCACTTGATTTTAATAGCATGAATGCTCTACATACCATTAACACAATCATACACTCATGTTTTGAGATAAATAATGAATGAAATGCTTTTGAGCATGGCATCACGATCACGTAGATAGTGCAGTATCTACCCGTTCGCATGATTGCCTTACTGAGCGTGTGGTTTGCTCACCCCCCTTATTTTCCCCCTCTCTATGGAGATTTGAGTATAGAGTGAGCGTGACTGGAGGCGTTTCCCTTTTTGGTAATCCGCTGCATCCCATCGCTAAAGGTATACACACTTGGATTATTTTGTATTTAAACTAGACATAGCACAGTAGCATTTTGTATGTAACTACTGGGGATGTAAAACAATGTAAACACATGTAACAACTCTGATATATATATATACATTTATACAAGTGTTTACTCATAAATAATATTTCAAATTGAATTGGTATGGTGGAGTGAGTTAGACGTCGACACACAGCCCAACTGTTATGAGTGTGGTTGTTCACGATCGAGGAAGGATGATTAACAATTGATGCATGAAAATGCGAAAAATTTATACGTATTTTGGTAAGTTGAGGGTCGTGACGTGCCAGCTGGGAATTAACCAACGATGGTTACTGAGGTTCAGAGGCAGAGTGTGTGTTCCCGATGATCCGCAGTTAAGGAAACTGATTTTGGCAGAAGCTCACTCTTCGAGGTATACCTTGCATTCGGGAAGCAGTACAATGTATCAAAACCTTCGAAAAGTTGTATTGGTGGTCAAGTATGAAGAGGGATATCGCCTTGTATGTTGCTAGATGTCTGGTATGCCAGTAGGTTAAGGTAGAGCATCAGAAGCCTGCAGAGTTATTGTAGCCTCTACATATACTGACATGAAAATGAGAACATCTCACCATGGATTTCATCATGGGTTTACCAAGGACTAGAAGGAACCATGATGCTATTTGGGTGATCGTTGATCGATTTACGAAGTCAACCCACTTCTTAGCTGTGAAGGCTACGGATACTCTGAGTGTGTTGACGGATTAGTATGTACGCGAGGTTGTGAGGCTACATGGCGTTCCATTGAGCATAGTCTCTAATAGGGATTTTCGCTTCAAATCCCACTTTTAAGGACATTTTTAGGAAGCTATAGGAACCCTATTAAGTTTCAGTACAGCTTTTCGTCCTCAGACAGATGGATCCTAGTCAGTCAGAGAGGACCATTCAGACTCTGAAGGATATATTGAGAGCTTATGTGATAGACTTTAAAGGCTCCTGGGATGAGCATTTTCCATTGGCCGAATTTCACCTACAACAGCTGTTATCACTCGAGTATTGGAATGGCACATTATGAAGCGTGGTATAGTAGTAGGTGCCGTCCTCCCATTAGATGAGAAGAGGTACGTGATCGAAAGATATTTGCTCCGATCTGGTGGAACAAGCTTTTGAGGATGTCCAGTTGATATGTGATAGATTGAGGACAACTCAAAGCATGCAGAAAAGCTATGCTGACACGAGGCGTAAACCTCTAGAATTCACTGTGGGTGAATCTGTATTTTGAATGTTTCTCCCTCCAAGGGTATTATGAGGTTCAAAAAAAGAGGTAAATTGAGTCCTCGCTATATCGGACCTTTTGAGATCTTAGACCGAGTGAGAGATAAGGCCTACAGGCAAGCGTGACCCCCTAAGCTAGCAGGCATCCGTAATGTTTTCCACATCTCCATGCTTCGAAAATATCATCCGGATCCGGCATGTGTAATTCAGTAAGAACCATTGAAGCTCAAGGAGGATATGATGTATGTGGAGAAGCCGATTCGGATATTAGATAGGAAGGAGAAAGTACTATGATATAAGATGATTCCTCTAGTCAAGGTTCTCTGGCAATACCACACTTCTGAGGAAACTACGTGGGAATTAGAGAGCCTGATGCGTTTATCTGCACCTATTCGAGAGCTGAGTATTGGTCAATTTGGAGGACCAAATTTTTTTTAAGTGGGGGAGAAAATGTAAGACCCGAACTTGGCATTTTTCCATATAAATATATCATTTTAATCGTGTAAATATGATATATTAATTAATAAAGAAGGAATGATGCAATTACAAGTTCAATTTAATCAAGAACTAAAGTTAAGTGCTTTAAAGTACCAGAATAAGAACTTGGGTAAATTCGGGACAAACCGAAAGAAATTAGGTCAAACAGACTGCAAATATGGACTCAAAATGCGAAAATATAGGGAGTCCAATAAGGGAAGTTAGTCCGAAAATGAACTGGAAATTTCCCCAATTTGGCAATTTACCCCGAAAATATTGAAAAAATATATATTTTCGAAGGGATAAATAAATGCGATAAAATAAAATAGAATGTACATATATTTTTTGGAAATAAATTAAATAAAAAAATATGTACAAGGGTGTGTATATTTTAGTGTATAAAATACACTACGAGAATAAAATATAATAATAATAATATTTGTTTTATTATTATTATAATATTTTAAATTATATGATAATTTAGTATTATTATATGTATTTTGTAGATATTTTGATATATATATATTATATTGTATATAATATAATATATATATATATAAAATAAAATAGAAAAAAAAAGAAGGAAAAAAAATGAAACAGAAGCCTGAAATCGTGCGAACCCGACACCCAAACCAACGACCTCTGCCCTCCTTCCTCTGGCGAGCCACGGAGCAAGACCGAGTGTGTGAGAGGAAGAGAAGGACGAGGCGACGCTGGCTGACCCATCGACGGAGGAAATGATCGCCGACGAAGCTAGGAAAGGGAGATCGACGAGATAGACACCCGCGAGAAAGAAGGGGAAAACGGCGGCCACCGGCGCCAATTTGGGCCGAGCCCTGCCAGCCGAAGGTTCCTCAGGTCGAGGCGCGCTGAACGGCACCTGTGGCGGCCTAAGAACAGGTCGAAATCTCCTCGAACGGCCAAATCTCACCTGCACCGGTTCGGATGGGTTCAGTGTGAAAGAGGCTGAACCAGTCCGAACCGATTCAGTAGGAGTGAGAAAAAGGAGAGAAAAAAATTGGAAAAATATTCAGCGTTATCCCGGCACAGCAGTAGACTGGTAAGTAGTCGAAAATCGATTGATTTATTTTTCGGATAATTAATTTGAATTTATATTAAACGAAAATTAACCGGTTTAAATATATATTACTGTGTAGTGAAAAAACGGTAGGCGACGTGTACGAGTTCGAGCAGATCTCGACTTACGTGCCACCAAGGAAAGATTTGGCTTCCGAGAATACATCCGGAGCCAATTAGACTGCGTGATCCGGAGAGATCAAGAATTAAAATTCGCAGTCGACACATTTCGAGGTAAGGGATTTCGTAAGCTCTTAGAGATAGCTGTACATATTTTACCGTCATTTACGTACACCTAAATTTCCATATAGAGTATGAATATGAAATTTCTGGATAGTACCCAAATATGAAAAAATTACAAAAATACCCTCAAGTACGAAAAATATGAAAATGGCCGGAACGACATATTTTGATGTGTTTTACATGAATAAGCATGTTTTGTGAATAAGTGGTGATAGAATGGGTCTGAATTTGATTATCTGCATTAAATTGCATATTTTCATAATAAAAAGTGTTTGATGAGTGATTTGATAGAAAATATTTTCTCTCACTCAAGTGGGTACTACCTTCTATGGTTGAGGTTGGTTTGTACGCCCCTTATGTGCATCGAGCCATCTATCAGTTTCGAGATTAAAGTCGTGCTAGAGTGTTGCTTGCACTAGACTTTGCATGATTTGTACATGATACCGTGTTTGAGCTTTGCTCGCACGGGATTTCGATTTTGTGATATGCATAAAAACGTATTTGGAGACGTCGTGTAGGTTGTGTAAGCTTGCACTGATCCTCGCACATGATTTGATAAGGCCGTGCTAGAGCCTCGTGTAGACTGTGTGTCACACTGATTAATATGCTCGCACGTGCATTTTTGGAGACACGGTATTGATATAGCTGGAGATGGGATGATAAGACCCGTTAGGCGGGCACTCCTAATCTCGTTGATTTCAGATATTGGGGTCCACAGAGTACAATGTACCGTGTGGACACACATGGAGTACGACATACCGTGTTGTTTGTTTGTGTCTGATGGGTAGACTGACCCCCTATCCTCAGCCATCCGGGGACATTCATGCACACCTAATCCGTGATTGCATAGAGTCCAGTGACTATGGCCATATGTCTATTCGTTTCCATATGCTCTGCTTTGTCTCCATACTTATATGATTTCTGATTTAAATTCTAAGATTTTTTATTTATCTCCTATTTGATTTAAATCAGCTTTGTGAGAACATGTGTTTTGAGAAATTCGTTTGTGATATGACATGGCTTTGAGAAAGTATACGTGTGTGGTTTTGTGAATTCGGTTGGGATTGAGAAAGTAAGGATTTTCTGCATGACATTCATGTAGGTAGTATAGTTATCTACCTGCTTGCGTGATTTCTTACTGAGCGCGTGTCACAACCCAAACAACCCAAAAATCAGAGTTAATTTTTCGCGTTTTGTTATTTTCTTACTTAAATTCTTACCTGTCTTCTGATCGTGACCACACTCCACTAACAAATTGAGCTGTGCGTCAATGCCAGTCCCACCATACATTTACCATATAACTTAATTCTTTCTCAGTCATTTATAAAATGTCTACAATATTTATACATCCCCTAAAGTTACTTACAAACATGTTACTGTGCTATGCTTATGTAGATACAATATGTACAAGTGTATATACCTTATGTTGATGGGCAGCAGCGGATATCCGGAATGCAGTACTGAGTCACCTCAACTTCAACTGGAGATTATCTGTGGGAGAAAATGAAAGGGGTGAGCACATCAAGCTCAGTAAGGCAATCCTACGAACAAGTAGGTAACCATACTACCTACATGAACGTGGTGCCATGTATAAACCACCCTTTCTCCACACATTTTAAACAAATGATATGAATTATGATGTTATGTAAATCAAGTTTGCACGGAAAATTCAACATGCAATTATTACAAATCATTTATTTCTCAATTAAAATTTTCACAATAAAGTCAGGACTCGACCCCTCCTGCGAGTGATCCTGACTCACACAAAACCATGAAAATCGATTTACATTCACACATGGGTTTGAAAAGCATGGAAATACCATCATATAAATTTAGTTTAAAACCCAATTTGATTTCATCAAAATCGACGACATGCGAGACTAGGCAACGTCTGTATATCGGCAAATAACCAAGACTATGGCCATATGTGTCCTCGGGAGTTCCTCAGCTAAACGGATCCTAGTGTGCTGGTTCTCCCCATGATCGGGAACCGCCCGGGACGTGGGTCAATCCATCTCGTCGGTCTTATCCGATCCCATGCATCCGAAGATGCCAACGTATCACAAAGATACCAACGTATCACAAAGATACCACACGGTACATCGTACTCCATGCTACTTGCACGGTACATCGTACTCCGTGGACCCCCATCCTTATCCCTCGTTCGGGCTCATCAGCTAGTCCTCCAACCCTTATCCCTCGTTCGGGCTCATCAGGTGGATCTCCAACCCTTATCCCTCGTTCAGGCTCATCAGGTTGTTTCTCTAACCCTTATCCCTCGTTCGGGCTCATCAGGTTGTTTAACATGCCATGTCTCAAAACGCACGTGCGGGCCTATTTAATCGGTGACACACAGTCTACCCGATGCTCCAAGCACGACTCATCACATGTTCTCATAAAATCAATGCGAGCGATGCTCAGCACTCTCATCAAATCAAGTAAATCTAGTGCGAGCTAAGCTCTAGCACTCTGTATGCAAACCGTATAAAAATCTGGTGCGAGCGAAGCTCTAACACCCTGTCTCAAAATCATATAAAAATATGGTGCGAGTTAGACTCTAGCACCCTATCACAAAAATCATATATATATATAAGTCTAGTGCGAGTTGGACTCCAGCACCTATGCATATAAAACTCTAGTGCGAGCTCTCGCTCCAACACTAATGCGTGCATCACACAAATCGAAAATATCGTGCGAGCTGAACTCTAACACGTCACATGTCAATAAAACGCGTAGGCGGCTCTGTTTCCTCAAAACAGTTTTCAAAACAATTTCACATTGAAAGTATGCAATGCTGTGCATTTTCTTTCAAGGTTAGCCAGCCTACTAATGCATGCATCAAAACACCTCCAGAATGAGCAAGAACCTCTTGTTCTTGCTCCTCCCAATTTTTTCTAAATTTGTAAATTTTACCCTTAACAAGGGTATTTTGGTAATTTACCCATTCGGGGCACTAAAATTATTAATTGACCTCTAGACCCTTCAGGTAATTTTTTAAGACTGCAAATGAACTTAAAATTGCGTAAAGTTACCTCTAGCAGTCCGTAGAATTCCCTTACCTTATTTTCCTGTCGAGTCTGACCTTTTCTTTTCCACTGTTGTCTCGTCGCGCAGTCCGATATGCTCCCAATCAAATGTTCGGAATCGAGATTCCATGCTAGTCCGCAAATCGAGGCTGTCTCGAGCTCTTGGTGGATGCCAATTATCGAGCTACACAATTTCATAATTTTTTGGGTAAATTTCCAGTCAAAAATTAATTAAATAAAATATTCCAAAATTTAAATCGGTCAATTTGACAGCTTATCGACTTACCCGAAGCTCGATTGCATCACTGGAATTTTCCCCAATTTTTTCTCTTTTTCTTTTTCCCTTTTTCTTCCTTTTTTCCTCTCTTTTTGGCTGAACCGGTTCAGTCCGGTTCGGACCGATTCAAACCGCCGGTTCACCGCCTTGCCGACCGGTTCTCCGCCGGCTTTCACCGCCAATGGCTCCGCAAGGTCGTCCGCATCTCGAATCTACCCTCGGTTTCGGTCGGGCTCGCCTAAACGCCACCGGTTCGGCCTCTTCTCCCTCGGCCGTCGGACCCATTTTCTTCCCTTGGCCGTCGCCGGCGATTCCCGTCGTTTCGCCGGCTGATATCGGTCTCAAAAGCACCGCAGTCGCCTGGGCTTCCAGAATCTGGCCTCGGATCCGCCCGAATCGCCGCCGTTCGTCGCCGGTGGCCATTTCTTTCCCGCGGCCTTCTCCTCCGTTTTTCGGTGTTCTCCGGCGTCCTTGGCGCGCGTCACCGGTGGCAGACGATTCGTGGCGTCGGGCATCCTTCGCCGGCCCTTGCCTGGGGTCCCTGACCGCCGGTGGCTCGTCGGGCTTCTCGGTATTTTGGCTTCCGTTTTTCCGTTTCTATTCCTTCTCTCTCCCCGATTCAATCTGATTCTTCTTTTTTCTTTTTTTTTATTATTATTATTATTTATTTTAATTATTAAAATATATTAAACAAATACCCAAATATCTCTTAAACTATCCTTAAAATTATTATTTAATTCTAAATTCTTTTATTTAATTTACTTATTATATTTTAACCTCTTTTCGGGTATAATTTCTTCGTATTTTCGGGATATTGTCCCGACTGACTTTTCAGTATATTTTTTCGATTATTTTCGGGATTATTTTTCCGAACTAAAAATCTCGATTAATTCCCATAAATTAATATCTTGATCAATTTAATCCAAAATAAATTTATTTCACCTTTATTGACCAAGATTTCTCAAATCCATATTTTTAATTAAATTTCCTTATCGAATTTATACCGACTTTCGATCTTTTGACCATTTTGCCCTTACATGTGTTCGGGATTAATTTAACCCGACTTTCCTTCACGAATACTTATTCATTTTGTATTTTAATTAAATTCGGGTCTTACAGCGCGTTAGCTTACCCTTTTTTTCCTCCACTCCACAGGGTTACCTAAGTAGGGAGAGCTGCGATTATTCCTGAAACGACAACCCACTTTTTATAGAGTGCAAAGGTATACACTTATTTCGCTTTTGTATCTAAACTTGTAAGGCACAGTTAAGTATATAAAGAATTACTGGGATGTAAACGTACATATGTAAATACATATATGAATAAAGAAATTCAACTATAATGTACGGTTTATATTTAATTATGTAAAGTAAATATCGGCTCATGTACCCAACCATCTGTATGTTGTCTGCTGCATTGTGTGTATATGGGGAAATAATAAGAATTTAGGTGTGAAAACGGGGTGTGACACTTTGGTATTTATTTTTTAAAATATTATTTAATTTTAATTACTTATTTGCACTATATTATACTATATTATATTAATTACATAATTTACATTTTACATCTAAATAAATAAATTATATATATTATTTTTATCAACAAGCACATTTAAGTGAAAAAACTGTATATCACATGGGTCATTAGGTATTAAATTTTTAGGTTAAAGTTAGGTATAAAAGTAATTTTAGTATTTTTATAAATAACAAACAGATAATAAACGAACAACAAATAATAATTAAATAATATTTTAAATGAATGAGTGTTAAACAAACATAAATGAGTTTGTTCGCAAATATAAGAGAACGAACTACATCTTTGTTCATATTCGGTTCATTTAATAAATAAACACAAAATTATTGTTCATGAAATTTGTTAAATTTAATAAACGAATAGAAACCAAATGAGTTTACGAACTATTTATCGATTATTTTATTTGTTTACGCCTCTACATTTTAGTTCAAAATTATTGATTCGACAATACAAATTTTTTTTTGATAAGTCACTGTTAAAAAAATTTGTTAACTTAAACATTTGTTTCTCATCTAATGTCCATGATACTTATTTTTTAGTGAAAAATAAAAATTTCACATAAAATAATTTCTTGACAGTAAATAATAAAATCATTGATGATACTTGAGAATATGATATTATCATTTCAAGTTTAATAATTAACTAATATATGTTAACATAAGTGGGTATTGAGATAAAGTGTTTATTTTCAAAATTAATAAATTAGAATTGAATTATGATAAAATTTTAAAAATTTTAGTAAAATTTACCTTTTCATTAATTTCTATTAAAAAAAAACCTCCAAAATCGAATGCCTAAAGTTCAACACTAATCAAAATTCAATGAAATCCAGGTAAGGTTATGTAAGTTTTCATGTAAAATTTTTCATGTTCCTTCGTTTATTATTATTATTATTATTATTATTATTATTATTATTATTATTATTATTATTATTATTATTATTATTATTTTTCGCTATTACGAACGGCATGTAAATTCATGTCCTATTTCAAATTGTCAACTCACATTGGCTGTTGAGCATAGCGTACTCGGCGGAGGTTATGGAACTAACTTTGACGTGCTAATTAATAATCCAATGGCACTCATTCCTACAATTTCAAACACATAAAAATGAAATTAACCACTGTGTTGTGTGAGATGTAATCTTTCTCCTTTCTTTTTCCCCTTCATTTTCTTCGGTTTGCCTATAACACTGCCTTAATCTTATACTTAGATCTGACCATACTCGATCTTTCCCTCAAATTCTGGCAAAAATGATGCCGCGAGAGCTCTAACCACACTCCTTCTGACCCTACAGTAGCGTTTGGTAACTTGTAGGGAAAGTAATTGCAGTGTAAAGTGATTGCAAGGAAAGTGATTACAGTGTTTGGTATGACAATGTAAAGTTCTGTTTTAATTGCAGGGAAAGTAATTTTGTAGCGTTTGGTATGCAGTCACTTTGCTGAGAAAGTAGTGATAAATTTCAAAAATACCCATAACTATAAAAACAACTTTCCAATGAAAATTAATTAAAATAAAGGCTGTATTATTAATATTACTCTTCATTTGTAATTTTAAATTGTCATGTATTATTATTAATTTTAATTTTAATTAGTATAATATTAAAAATTCATGTATTATTAATGTAATACGAAATTTTAATGTATCAATTGTAAATTTCCAATTATTATGGTATCAACATAGTACCTATAACATCCATGGAAGTTATAATAATTCATACAAATCCTAATAAAATATTTTTCATACATGATAATACCCTATAAACATTCATAAAAGTCATAATAAATCCTAATAAAAATTTTTTGGGTGTTTTGTTAAAAGGGCAATTCTTGTAAAATCAACTTTGTAGCCAAGGCTGCAAAGTGATTGCAACTGCAATCACTTTACATCCAATTTTCTTGATACCAAATGTTGTAATTACTTTGCGCCCAATTAATTTGCAGCGTAAAGTGATTACATGCATGATACCAAACGCCTCATACATCTCATCGTCTATTAGCGTATCCTCTTTCTCTTCCTTCAATGATGCTTCTTCCTACTACTCTGTCTCCGACCCCGAACTCGGTACCAACCCTAATTTTCTTCGATTCCAATTTATCCTCCCCTTCTTCTTCCTCTCGATCTCTCAAGAACTCCTGGTTCTCTCCTTCCTCTTTCGCCCATAATGCCCGTCTCACCATCGCTCTCGTCCCATGCACTACTTTCTTCCTCGACCTCGACAGGACTTCTGTTGTTGCAACCCTAACCCTAAGACTTATGATCACTTAGATAATCGATTCGCTCAACTTTAAATCCGGTACTTTCTTCATCATTTGGTTCTCTATCCTCGCCTCTCAGATCTCTTTCTTCTTCAACACGTCTCTTTAGTACTCCTTTATTTTGCTTTTCTCTCTATCATCGTCGCCTTTCTCTGCTCCGAAACCAACTTCCTCATAGGCATCTGGGCTTCTCTCCAGTTCAAGTGGATTCAAATTGAAAACCCCTCAATTATCCTAGCTTTGGAAAGACTCTTCTTTGCCTGCATTCCTTTTGCTGCTTCTTCAATCTTCACTTGGGCTACCATCTGCGCTGTGGGTATGAATAGTGCATCTTACTATCTAATGGCTTTCAATTGCTTTTTCTATTGGGTTTTCGTGATTCCTAGTGTTTCTTCCTTTAAAAACAAACAAGAAGTGAAGTATCACACTGGAGAAGTTCCTAATGATAATTTGATTCTTGGTCTATTAGAGAGTTGTCTCCACACTTTGAATTTACTGTTTTTTCCTTCATTTTCCATATAGGTTCACATTACTCGGTGGTGTTCACGTCGGCTGCTTCCATTAGTGATTTGATTCTTCATTTCTTTATTCCTTTCTATTGTTGCTCAGTTATAATAGCTACAATAGTTACGAATTGCTTACATCATCACCTTGATTTTTGTACCACATGCTACTAAAAGCTCTGTAAGAAAAAGAACAATCAGAGGGACGAAGGGGTTTTTCCCTGCGTAAGCACTCCGGTGCTTAAGTTAGACAAAGAATTTGACAGAGTTTCTGTAAATAAAAATAAAGACATCAGTTTCATGAATTATACCTATCCTCTCCCCCATGCTTGTTGATGGTGATTGTGCTTTTAAATATATGAGTTTGTACCGGATTCAAATTCTATTTCTTTATTTATATATATTTTGATTTTTACCTTGATAATGTTACAACCATGTAGATGATGTTGAGTTTGAATACAACGCCAATTACTCTTTTTTTTCTTATTTATTTATTTATTTATTTATATTTATTTATTCTTGCACAACAATTGCTCCCCACTCTTTCGTTAGGTAGAACCTTGAGGAAGAGTACACATATTCTCGTCATAGTCTCTTGTCAAATCCTTAGGCTAGACTCTGACATCAAATTCTCAAGCTAGACTCTGACATCAAATTCTCAAGTCGTCCAATTCTCAAGCCTTTATTTGAGTGCATGGCTTACCTCGTGCATTTTTCACTTCAAGTCCTTATTTGAGTACGTGACCTACTTCGCGCATTTTTTGCTTCAAGCCTTATATTTGAGTGTGTGGCTTACGTCGTGCATTTTTCACTTCAAGCCCTTTATTTGGGTGTGTAGCTTACCTCGAGCATTTTTTGCTTTAAGCCCTTATTTGAGTGTGTGGCTTACCTCACGCATTTTTTGCTTCAAGCCCTTTATTTGGGTGCGTGGCTGACCTCGCACATTTTTTGCTTCATGCCCTTTATTTGAGTGCGTGGCTTACCTTGCATATTTTTCGCTTCAAGGCCTTGCACATTTTCTTCGTGGCTTACCTAGCGCATTTTTGCTTCAAGCCCTTTATTTGAATGGGTGGCTTACCTCGCGCATTTTTTGCTTCAAGCCCTTATTTGAGCACGTGACCTACTTCGCTTATTTTTCGCTTTAAGCCTTTTATTTGAGTGCGTGACTTACCTCACGCATTTTTTGCTTCAAGCCCTTTATTTGAGTGTGTGGCTTACCTCATGTATTTTTCGCTTCAAGCCCTTTATTTAGGTGTGTGGCTTACCTCGCGCATTTTACGCTTCAAGCCCTTGCACATTTTCTTCGTGACTTACCTCGCACATTTTTCGCTTTAAGCCCTTTATTTGAGTACATGGCTTACCTCGCGCATTTTTCACTTCAAGCCCTTGCACATTTTATTCGTGGCTTACCTCGCGCATTTTTTCGCTTGAAGCCCTTGCACATTTTCTTCGTGGCTTATCTCACGCATTTTTCACTTCAAGCCCTTTATTTGAGTGCGTGGCTTACTTCGCACATTTTTTTGCTTCAAGCCCTTGTACATTTACTAAGGTATTGATGGCATTTTATTTTCCAGGGGATGGTAGGAGCGGAACCCCATCAGGATGACCTTCTAACACACAGTGTATTAGCTTCATTGTCCATCTTCTAACCGATGATTGGTCACTACCAAGGCAAGGGAAAAGGTGATTAACAGCAACGGTGCTAGATCGTATCAGATTTTGAGTTGTCTTTGACTTATTGCTAAGCTCCAGCAGGAGGGGTAAGAACTGAATCTTTAATTGAGGATCAAAATTTACAACAAGCTGCAGAAAGAGACTGACATTATGCTCTGACTGAAGCTCTTGCAGTCCTTGATACATCTGGAATTGACGATACTGACAAGCTTCTACCAACAGAGCTAGAACGTCAGTAGCTTCTTGTTTAAGGAGAGGATTTAACCTAAATTAGATGAGATTAAGCAAATGTGGTATAGTTGTTGGATCTGATAAGAACTATTTTACCATCTTGGGGTATTGTACGAGCCTCTTGACACATTTAATGCAAGCAGATTTGCATGCTGGGGAGTTAGAGGATAGCATGTGAACTAGATTTTGAACAAACAGTTTATCTTCCAAGTCACTTATGCTGTTTTGTTTAAGTTGCATCTTTACCAAGGCAGCAGCCATCAATGCTCGGGTCTCTTGGTGTCCTTGGTTAAATCGAGCAATAAATGACTGAAAGTAACCACCTTCAGCCATTTGCACAACAAAGTTTATGTTGGAGGAAAGGTTCTGTAATATGTTTTTAGCTTTCCTTGTAAATTCTAGTGCCCTATACAAATACCTTAAACTGTATTGTGGCTTTTGATTAGCCCCATCTTACAGCCTTTCATCATCTGAACTAGAACTGTCCATCCGCCGGTCAAAAATTGCTGAAAATATTATAGGATGATTGCTGATTTTCTAAAGAAGATGACTATCGGAGCGGCTTAACTCTTGTGTTTCTAACTTCATTACATGCCTTATCTAACATGACCAAGAAATCACGCACAATTGCAAATAAACGCAAGCCTTCATTTTGTCCTGCCTGTCCATGAAAGTAATCTGTTGTACTCTTGACCAATTCCATTATCTTTTTTTCTTCCTCTGATAGCCAGCTAATATTAGTATCTACGCGCTCAAAACTAGACAGTGTATGAAAAAATTCAGTGTCTTCATCCAAACTCTTCATCTCGAAATTCAGAAACTCTGTAGTTTTTTTCAAAGAATGATTAAGTTTTGCCACAATAGATGTTAGGGCATCAACATCAATTACAACAGCCTTCTTAACATCTTCAAGTTCACTGCTTACACCTGAAACCACTTGAAGACCAAGACTGCGGTAATGTTCCTCTGTGTCTTGGTTTTGATCCTCAATAAAGTCCTCTAAATGGAAACTGGAAAGGCTTCAGCTCGATAATTGTGTGCGAACAGCTCTTAAGCCCTCGGAACGTATGATCTCCTGAACTACAAAGTGAAGGAGCGAGGTCATACCATCTATTCCTTTTACATAAGACAATTTCAAAAGAGTGTCAAGCTTGAATGCCTGTGCACCACCACAATAGGTACCATCATTCATGCGATTTTTGTGTTTTGATTCCCTAGCTTTTCACCTTTCCCCATTAAGAATTTTGTTTTCTTCTCATGTAATTGTTTTCCATTGCCCATTGATAACTGCATGCTGGAATTCAGACCACACCATTGTAACGACCCGAATTTATTGATATTTCAGTTGGGCTACAAGTCGATAATAGATTAAAATCCTTAAAGTCGCCTATTAATTTAAATTCACTTAGTATTAGTTTAAAAACACAAAAACAGCAACATTACTATGTCGTCAAGTTGACATTTTGTTCTTATACAAAATAGTATCAATCACATTTCCCCAGACATACGCTTGCATACATTTCTGTACTTACAGATACAAAAACAATTATCCTTACTGGGTATACCTCTAGATTAGGTGATTTCTTTCTGAAGCACAGCTGTGCAAAATACCTCGACTTATAGAGTCGAATTCCACTATTGATGCGAATCTGTGGAGGAGAGTAAGGGGGTGAGCTCAACATGCTCAGTAAAAAAAATCCCATAGCAGGTAAATAAATACACTACCTACAAAAATATATATTTTTTTATATTTGCTTTATCCCAAAAAGTTTCATAGATGATTTTCTCAGATGTCAGATTGTAAAATTCAGAAAACAGATTTAGTCTCAGCTAAAGCACAAATACCAAAAACAGATTCTTCAGAAACAGAATATGAAGTAGTAATACATTTAACTACTATTATAAATCAAGAAAGTTCAGATTTTTCAGTAGCAAATCAAACAGATTCGCAGATATTTTAGTTCAAGCAGACAAATTCAATTAAATATTTTCAAATAGACAAGACAAGGCATGCATGCTATCAGATATCAAAAATGACTATTGGCCAATGTCGATGACTCCGGGCAATTCACGGGCCAGGTGTGCCGGAATGTCAATTGCCATGGGAGTGGTCAGCTACCTAAACGGCTCACAGATCAGAATGTCCGAAGACCAAAAACAGAATCAGAAACATGGTACATCGTACTCGTGGACCACAGATATAAATACAGATACAAAACAGAAGTGCAGCATGATCTCACCAAAGCCTTTGTCTCAAAATCAGTGTGAGATGGATCGTACGACACACAGTCAGTACGCGCTCAAGCACATTTCATCAGAATAATTTTATAACAGATCGTTTTTCCTTAAATCACATATAAATTCATTTGTTTGATGAAATCTTTCAAAACAGGCTAACTATTTTTAAAAAATCTCAGAAAATAGTCTATAAAAATTCAAAATTCAAGATTTTTAATAATTAAATAGAATTCAAGCCATACTGTAATTTCTGCAAATCATTTAAATTAAATCCGTAAAATTTGATTGCTCAACTAGTCTACAATCTCTAATTTTTCAGTCATGAAGTTCAACCTAGTCTTTTCGATAATTTCGGTACTGCGAAATTCAACCTAAATTTTATATCTACAAATATACGAAAATTACGCATATTTATCTCTAGCAGCGACGAGAATTTTCCTTACCTCGGTGTCTGTCCGCGATCCTTGGTTGTCTCGACGTAGCGAGTCGACGAATCCGGCCCACTCGGTTTATTTCGATTGGAGCCCTTTTTCCCGAGGTTTTCAAATTTCTCTGTGCCTTCTCTCCTATCTCCAAATATTTTTATATTTATATTTATATATATAATTATATATATATAAATATATATATATATATACTTTTCTTTTCTTACTTTTTTTTCTTCAAATTTGGCTTCTCGTTAAATTCCTTATCTTTTTCTTCTTTCTTCTTCTTCTACGTTATCACTGTTCACCCACTTCTCCTTCCTCCCAACGCCGCTGTTTTCACTCTGGTACTTCCCTTCATCCCCCTCCTTCCTCTGGCTGTCACCGTCCCCGTTCTTCCTCCTAGCAGTCGGCGGTCACGAGCCACCTGCACTAGCCGATACTCCCCTCGGTTGCTGCCAAAACAGAGAAGGGAACACTCTGTTCCCTGTCTTGCGGCTGTCCCTTTCTTTTCCCCAGCCCCTCCAATCCTCTAGTTAGCCTCCACCATCACCACCATCCCCACCATCATTCAACAAGCCAACTCTCCCTCTCGGTTTCTTGGTCTGTTCTCGCTTCAGCTCTTTCACTCTAGTTTTACCCAGGAACCGAGAGTGTTTCCTTCACTTCCTCGATCTCTTTCTCACCCAGTTCAGCTGCTGAAACCTGTCTTCTCCACACTGGTCATCTCTAGTTCGGTCACTTCTTGCCTCCTCCAGTCTCGGTTTTCAGTCCAGCTCATATGCACCACACACTGCCATCCTCCCCTATCCGCCTCTGTTTCGTATTTTCTTCTGCTTCGGTTTTGTAATTCTGTCTCCCTCGATTTTGCAATTCTATCTCCCTCGGTTTGTGGCACCACTCAACTGCTCATTTCCTCCCTTGTCTCTCCTCTCTTCTCTTTTGTTTTCTGCTCTTTAACATCTCTCTTTTCTGCTCCAATCTTCCTCCGTTTTTATGCATGTATAGAGTTGGGCAGAGCTGGGTTTGGTAGCTGCTTCCTTCTCTCAGTCATACCACTCAGCAGACATTTAGCCATGCTCTCATGCCCTCTTTCATGCTTCAGTCATCTCGCTACTACACACACACAATCTCAAGGTTGGTTTACATACCGTGCACGTTTCTCTCTTCTCTACTGTCATCCCAGAGTTATGTACAGTATAAATATATCTAATATATTTTTATATTTCCTTTGTACACTTTACTACTCCCACGTTAGTATATATACATATACACATCTATATATATATCACATATATATATATATGTACATTCCTATATGCTTAACACATATATTTATATGTGTATATACTTTCACTCTATAGAGTACTCTTAGTGGATCATACAAACGTAGGTATATAAATGCATGTATACGCTCCTCCACGTATTTAATCACATTATTATTATTATTTATTTATAAATTAGATTTAGGTAATTGGCTTATCCAAGTTTCTTATATTCCAAAACATAATTTAACTTAATTGTTCACATTATCATTTATAGCTACACCGAGCATACTGAAAATTCACGGTATTTACACCCATGCCCTTGTTCAAGAATAGCGGCCCCAAGAGTAACATGCTTGGTCTTATGGTCTTCAGGTTCAAGTAAGCTCGATGTCCGAGCAAAGCATTGTGCATGTTTCTAGGAGAAGCAGAGATGAAGTTGTCACTTTACAAACTCACATAATAATCAATTACAACCATCAAAGAAGCCTTGCCCTCAGTGTCACTTAGCTCATTGTCCGAAGAGAGGCTCTTCTTATCTTCCATTAGCAGAAACAGTTTACGCAATGTTGAAATCCTTGCTTCTCCTTCATAAACCTTGTGTGAAGCAAGATAGAGTCGAGTACTATTGTTGAAACTCAAAGCCGCTAGCAGCAATCCAATCTCCTCTGGAGTCAACGGGCACCACCCCTGATTTCTTAACTCATTGTCAGTGAATTGAGAGTTCAAGAACCTTCCCTGCCATAAAACTTGGCGGTATTTAGCTAGGGCTAATTTTTTAGCTTTGTCTCCACCAAAATCGTAAACTGAACGAGCAGCCATATCTTTATCAAAGCAAAGATGTAATACAACAAACTTTCCAGCTCTCTCTTTCTTAGTATCATCTACTCTTCCATGTAGGACCTCAGTCCCTGATGCTTGAAGCTTTTTAGAAGCAATCGAAGCCGATGAAAAAAAGTCTCTCCTATTGATCTAATCTGAGGAACAAAAACTAAAGCTTGGAAGTTTACTTTACAACATAAGCGCTGAATTTTTAAAGGTAAATTGTCAAACGCTAGACAATGGGAGAATGGTGAAATAGCAGCAATCTCGTAACTTTGCAAGACAGGTAACACATTTTCTAGATACCAGTCTGCTGAAGCATGAACTGGTGCCGTTTTGATTCTAGTAGCTCTTATACCTATAGCATAATATTCCCGTGTGCTCCAAGATTATTCTCTAAGCAGCCCTTAAATTATAGAAACTTCATCATGCAGGACATTAGTAAAGTGATCCACATCAAATATATATGTGAATGAACTTGAATCTTGCCAAACGAGATTCACTTCAAGGTGTGGTATCACCAGTGCAGCATTCAATATTTTAGCAACAGCTACTGCATCACATATCCCCATACTTTGCTGGTTTAATCCTCCATCAAGAAATACCTGAATATACCTATGAGATTTCTTAGGCAGTGACGGGATATTGGTAGGGTTGATGCAAGGTTTCCATCTTAGCAGCTAGCTGCAGCTCTCTATCTCATCATCTTCATCATGGCAATCTTTACAGATTTTTATCTCAACGGCTAGCTGTAGCTCTCTGTCTCATCATCTTCATCATGGCAGTCTTTACAGCTCTCTATCACAGCAACTTTTATAGCTCTCTATCACAGCCTCAGTAATAGCATAAAGCTCTCAAACATAAACTGATGCATGCTGCATTCTGAATGAGAGCTTCTTACTAAAATATGCAATTAGATGCTCACCCTTTGAGCAAGCTGACATTTGCTTTTCTTAAAAAAAAATGTATTCTGTTTAAGTGTAAGAAAAACTTGTCTGAGATGAAAAAGATGCTCCTGCATAGAAGAATTGTTACAACACACATGTGGTAGCCACCACATGCAACTTCTTCAGAATATGGCAATTCGTTGATCATGGATGACATTGTTGAATTCTTGGCCTCTCCAAATGCCATCAATGCATGTTGAATGCAGCAATCCCACGACAACTTTTTTAACCTCCATCAGTAATAGCAACAGTGTGTTCTGAACCCAAAGTTGCCAATTTAATTGTAAGCCTGCTCAGACACTCTACTTTGGTTGGAATATGAACCACTTTTGCAGCCTCTGTAATAGCACGAGAATGATAATAACCAACTGAAACTTGAACAATTTCCTTTGCAAGTCTTGAAACTTCAATTAGCTTTGTAGAGTAATTTATAACTTCTGATGAACCTAGCCGTCTAAAATCATTGAGACGAACAACATAAACCCTCTCAGCCTCTATTAAGAAGATAGTATGGGCACCACCGCAAGCAGTGGACTTTAGGCTTTGGTGATGAAAAGAAGAGCGGTGGATAGGCTTAGGCCCTCATTAAGACTCCAAACTTCCAACACCCAACCGCCCGTAATCCTCATTCCTCCACACCGTAGCGAGGAACTTAAACCCCTTCTCCAAAGAAAGATTTGTAGTTCTCTACTACATAGTTGGGTTTTTCTCAAGAAGCTTCTCCACATCTTGCGGTGTTGTTGATTGCGACAATGATGAGGTTCTGGGGCCCAATGAAGTTAAAAAATAGGCTGATGATTGTCTTTGAAAAGCTTTGATTGAAGTGGTTATCAGATCGCTACTGGATGATGGGGTTATCGTTGGACGAGTCTTCTGCCACTAGACGCATAGTCCGTCGTCGGTACTGCCTTGTTCTAATCACTTGCCATTACACAAGGAACGTCTCTTCAAATTTCTAGAGAGAAGAAACTGAAAACATCCATGAATGTTGCTACTGTTCATGTATATTCTGCTAGTTCCTCTTTTGTTATTTTCAATCACTCTCTCTAATTGCTCCAATTTTTTTTTTGCTTAAGTGGCAATGCAGCAAGCAAGGAGGCAGTATGCAAGGACGATGGTAGCAACTCGGCGAGGGCAGCAGTCGGCTCGGATTTTTTTCTTCTCATATTGTTTTTTTTAGTGTTATTTCCTTTCTTACAGCTTCCTTCTTTAACAACGGCTGGCAGTGGTAGTAGAGAAGTAAGGTGGCTATGCAGCGATTTAGGTAGTTTGGGACCACAGTAGAGAGAGGTACAAGAATAGGCAGGAATCGACCGCTAGTGTGGCGATTACAAGGATGATAAAGGATGAGCAAGGAACGGTGGCATTGTCGCAAGCCAAGGGTCTTCTCTGTTTTCTTAAACCGGCCAACTCTCCCCCTCTGCGCTTTTCTTCTCTCTCAGTTATCAAAGCACTACAGCTGCTGCTGGACAAGGGCAGAAACGAAGCAAACTAGGAAGAGCAGTAACGAGATGATGATAGTGATGCAAAGGCAGTGGTGTTTCATTTTTTCTCGCCCCTCTTGCTTGCTGATCGTGTCAGTACCATTGTTGTAGAGCAAAAAATTTTCTTTCGTTTTCCATAGACGGTGCTAATTATTTTGCTCAGTTACAACGGTTACAAATTGCTTACGTTATCGCCTTGATTTCTGTGGCACATGCTACTAAGAGCTCTGCAAGAAAAAGAACAATTAGAGAGACGCTGGGGTTTTTTCCTACGTAAGCACTCTGATGCTTAAGTGAGACAGAGAATTTGACAGAGTTTCTATAAAGAAAAATAGAGACCTCAGTTTCTTGAATTATACATGTCCTCTCCCCCCGCTTGTTAATGGTGATTGTGCCTTTAAAGATATGAGTTTGTACCAGATTCAAACTCTTTTTCTTTATCTATATATATTTTAATTTTTACCTTAGTAGTGTTATAACCATGTAGATGATGTTGAGTTTGAATCCAACGCCAATTACTCTTTTTTGCTTTTTTATTTGTTTATTTATTTATATTTATTTATTCTTACACAACACTTTCTTTTTCCAATTATATGCTTCAACAAGAGGGGCATTGTGGTGGGTTACGAAAAATGCCCACAAGCTATGTAGCATACAGTTGGTCAATGGTGCAATTGCATTGGTTGTTGTTGTGATTTGCCTTGAGATTAAAGTCGTGTTTCGTTCTTTTGGGAGGTACATTCAGGTGCCACAACTGATAAATTATCTTCTTGTTACCATTACCATTCTTGGAGGGGCTGCTGGAGCTGGTTCTTATGCGCTGGGAATGATATCTGATGCATTTAGCACTTTGGTTTTCACTTCTTTGGATGTTGTTGTCCCTGCTGCTGGGGCCATTATAGTTGGATTTCCAATACTGGTATGCTTTGTTTCTTTTTTTCTTATTTGAAATGAATTATTCACTTGATGACTGTTCTATGCACAATCATGATATATGGTGATTTTTTATGTGTTTTTATTTCAGTGCTACATTGTCATTGCTAGGTTAATTTTCTTGAGTTGTTTTTCCCACTGGTTCATGTTTCATTATGTATGTTATCCTAATAGGTTTTTAGACTAGCATAGCAAGCTGAAAGATTATATGGCATTTGAAATTTAAGCTGGTATGCTGAGTGAACACTTTCTTATGGAAGTTAGAAACTTTATTGCAGAACATTGCATAAGAAGATAATATAGCTAAAATTCAGTGATTCTTTCTTATTCTCCCGAATTTTTAGCACCAATTTCCTGTAGGACTGGTGCCTTTTTTTAAAATATATATATATATATCCTGTGCATGTAAATGTGTTGGTTATTCCTGTGAAATACATGCAAATATAATAGTAGAAAGAACCTACTAAATTTGGCGCTTGCTATTCATGAGAATATAATAATATAATTAAAATTCAGTGTTTTTTAATCATTCTACTGGATTTTTGATACCAATTTCCTGTAAGACAGGTATCTTTTTAAAATATATATCCTGTGTATATAAATGTGTTGGTTATTCCTGTGAAATACATGCAAATATAATAGTATTGGTTGAATTTAGAAAGAACCTACTAAATATGGCATTAGGCATCAGTAACATCAACAGTGACTGTCAATCTACAAAAATGATTTGAACTTGTGCTTTGTACAGATCAAAATTAGATACTAGCATTGTTGCTAGCTTCTAAAAATCAAGATTCCATGTGCCATATGCAAAGTTTGTGTACAAAAATCACTAGCTAGGCCACATAGAATGAAAAGGTACCATTAAGACTGAGCAAATAAATCAAAAACTGAACCAATCTGATGTCATTCAGTTTGATTTGGTTCAGGTTTTTATATAAATATATTTAATTTTGGTTTTTAAAAGATTACCGAATTATGCTCTTTGTATTTGGATTTCAATATGAAAAACTACATTAACCTAAATCGAACTAGAAGTTACATGAACTGAATCAGTCTGATGTCATTCGGTTCGATTTTGTTTGGGTTTTTATATAAATATATGCAATTTTGGTTTTTAAAAGATGACTGAAGTATGCAATTTGGTTTTGGATTTCAATATGAAAAACTACATTAACCCAAATCGAGCTAAAAGTTTCATGAATAATTTAAAAGAAATCTTCATTTAATGCAATGAGGGAGGGGAACCTTGATGCAACGGTAAAAATTATTCCTTTGTGACTTAGAGCTCACGGGTTCAAGTGGAAACTTCTTTTTTGTTAATACTGAGGGAAGATTTCGTACAAATGACGTATTGTACACCCCACAATGTGTAAGCCTTGTGCATTGGGTTGTCTTTTTTATTATTTTTTTTTTAAATCTTTATGGAGAGTCAAAGAATGAAAGAAAAAAGAAATCTTCCCTTGAAAACTCTAAAGGCAGCTTACAATGAACTTCTATTTAACGGTAGTTTATTGCTTTTTGTCACATAATAGCATTTACAAAGCATAAAGACTTTAAAGTAATGTCATTCACTCATCATCTTCAAAATGAAATGCTCTTTTAACTAAAAATATATATGTTGTCAAAATTAATATTTTGTTTTCATGAGTAGTCTTTGAATTTGGTGTGTGCGTGTGTGTGTATATATATATATATATATATATATATATTTCTTAATCTCTCCTATTTCGTTTTCACTGAGCGTATTCACTGTCTTCTGATGACACTCACTCTTTGTTCATTTTTCTTTTAGTTACTTTTCTTATCATTTTCTTTTAGTTTGTTTTCATTTTTGTCTCACCACAACTTAGATGGAAGGATCTAGATTTAATCATGAAGTTGTGAGAGATCTAGACAAATCTATATGCTATTGTTTATTTATTTTTATTTTATTTTATTTTCTTGCAAATATCTTCTTGGTTTTATATCATTCTCAATATTTTAATTTAAGGTCCAAATTCGTACTGAATTTTTTGAATTTTAGTAACTTTTTCTCGAAGAAGAATTCTTAAGAAATTTCTTTATAAAAAATGAGTTTTAATTGAAATTGAATCTAGATTTTTGGTTCTTCTCCATTCGATTTTTAAAATGTGAAATTTGGATTTGATTTGTGAAATTAAAAACTTGAATAGTGAGGTTTGGTTAAAAACTTTTTGTATATCTGTGTCGAAATCGAAGTGTAAGCTCCTGTAATTCCAATGCTTGATTTGAATTATATAATATTCACACGTAGAATTAGCAGTATCGATGCTTTTCATGCCTAGGACTGTTAAGTGGTTGAGTAAGTTATTCATTGATAATGACTATGAAGCATAGAGACAACTCCAACCTCAATGAAGTTGTTCATTTCAAATACATGTTCGATACAGACACGTGTTTGAAACGTTTTATGTGTTGGATACCGTCGAATTCATCAAAAAAAATTGAAGAAAGTTCTTATTTTAGACATGTTATGTACATATGAAAGGTATGGTGTGAACATGACAATAAACAGGGAAATTGGTCTTACTGCTATAAGTGAAGGTACAAAGGGCTTTTATCATTATTTATTGAGCAAAGAAATAAGAGTAGAAAGGGAAATTGAGAACAAAAGAATCTTCGTTTTTTTGGCCTTAGATGAAGTCAATCTAACGACATGAGACTCCATTTGGTGAGAAAATGTTGGTGAGAGAATGACCCAAGGAAGACACAGAAGTAGATGAGTTGTTGTTGTTAGTAACCAACCTCCTCAACGTTAAAAAGAAAGAAAAATGTGTTTATAAAATTGGATGGTACTTGGAAATAATATATTTTTGGTTGGCTCAAATCGGTTTTTGATTGGATGGCTTAATAACTTTTTGGATAATTACTTGTTGCTCTTATAAAATTATTGGACCACATTTATTTATGACAATCCAAGTACAATTATAAAATTACCTTAAAATTTTGTAATAGCAAAACATTTTCTTTGAATTATGAAGTTTAGCACATAATATATACTTTACTTTATTATATTATTGTACCTAGTCGTGCCATATCCTAATATTTTGAATTTCTTGTATCATACTCGTGTACTATTTTTATGCTTCTTATATTTTAGATCATTCTTCTGCTTCATTCAACAAATTCACATTTGGCTTGCTTGTTAAATTTTTGCGGTAGTGCTGCAAGTGTAAACTAAAGCCTAAAGAGGACTTTCAAAGGTTGCTGGCAACAAGATGTAATTTAAGGTAGAAGATTGACTTCGTACAGCATCTATGGAATGTATGTGGTATCATTCATCAAGTATACTTGGCTAGATAGAATGGACATATACACTAGCAGGGATATTGATGGAGGTCCACTTGCTCGTGATGATCATGATGCCAAGGATCCATGGGTCATCCAAAGAGGTCCAATTACCCGAGCCCTTTATATTTGTTTGGAAGCCCAAACGACATGAATCTTGGTTTAGTAATAAGTTGGGTTAAGTGTTTAAATAGCCCACATTTGAGTTTTCTAGCGTTTTAGACCAATTATCCTATGTAACTAGGCTTATGCGTGAATTTAAGTTTTAGTCTTATTTTCTGTTTGGTGTTAATTCCAGCCCACTTGTTTAAGGGCTTAAGTGCTAGATATTATTATAAATACTTTCTAAACGCTCTTGAAAAAAAGATCAGATCATATTGAATTTTCAGAAATTTGAGTGTGCCTCTTTCTAGGGTTCTCTCTCAACTAGGCTTAGCAAGGTCTTCTTCCTTGTGGCGCCTCCCTCTTCACCAACCACCATTGTTATACCTTAGTTCTCAAATTTTATATTCGTAGGGTCGAGGTCCAATACCTTTGGTTCAAGTCTCTTTAGACTTCGGGTCTAGGTTGTCATTCTATTTTCCATTCAAAGTCTACCATCATTATTTTCGCCCAGCTTGCATTTTAGTTGTTTCAATTCTCAATCCATACGTTTCCTTGATCGTCCTAAATCATCCTCTTGTACGCACATATCAGATATAATCTAGCTGAGTTGAGATGATTGAGAGTTACGTTCGAACTCAGTTTAACTCAAAAACTAAAAGTTTGAAACTCGGCTTAAGCTTGATCGAGCTTAATTTTTAGGCTCGAGTTTAACTTTACAGATACTTAGGTTGCTCAAGCTTGATGCAACTTAAGCTTGAATTTGATAGGCTCGGTTTGTAGTTTTTCAATAATATATTATTAGGGTAAAATGATAAATTAATAATTAAATATTAAAATCTATATTATAAAAAAAACTTGATTGTGCTAGTAAGTTGCTCGAGCCTGGTATTAAGACATTTCGAATTCATCTCAACTCATTACTCTAGTAGCTAGAGATCGAGCTTTGTAAAAAACTAAATGAGTTAAACTTGAATAATAATCGAGTTGAACTTGAGTACCTTACGAGTAGTCTGACTTGTTTACATCCGTAGATGCAAGCTCACACTTGTCAATTTCCAAAAAAATATGACAAGATATAACGGGTATAGAAGAATTAAAATATAATGAATATATTTTATGTAATTTTATGAATTTTGAACATGCACTAAAATTCTTTCAAATTATAAGGTTATTTTAGAATTTAATGGATATTATAAATGAGCTTGGCTTAAAAGTCCTATAAACTTAAAAGTCATTACCCAATAAAATTTTGAGGCTTCCAACCAAAATCCCATTTGATTTGACCCCATATTATTTTCCATCCACTTAGGCACATTATTCTCTGTTTTCCTAAAGTTGCTGCAGTAGGAGTTGCCTTGTTGAATAGAATGACTGTTCATCTTTTCTCTTTCCTTGAATTCTCATAGCTCCAACTTTTCACTACTAAATGGAGTCTTACCCACATAGTTCAGCTCCATCTAAGGCCAAAGAAAAAAAAAGAGAGCATTGTTCTCATTGTTTCTGTCACGACCCAAAACTACCCAAAAATTAGAGTAAATTTTTCGCGTTTTGTTATTTTCTTTCATACTTACCTGTCCTCTGATCGTGACCACACTCCACTAACAAATTGGGCTGTGCGTCAATGCCAATCCCACCATTCATTTACCATTTAACTTTATTCTTTCACAGTCATTTATAAGTGTTTACAATATTTATACATCCCCTAAAGTCACTTACAAACATGTTACTGTGCTATGCTTATTTAGATACAATATGTACAAGTGTATATACCTTAAATGATGGGCAACAGCGGATATCTGGAATGCAGTACTCTGTCGCCTCAACACCTACTGGAGATTATCTGTGTGAGAAAATGAAAGGGGTGAGCACATCAAGCTCAGTAAGGCAATCCTACGAATAAGTAGGTAACCATACTACCTACATGAACATGGTGCCATGCAGAAACCACCCTTTCTCCACACATTTCAAAACTGATGCTATGATTCATGATGTCATGTAAAACAAGTTTGCATGGAAAGTTCAACATGCAAGTATTTCAAATCAGTTCTTTCTCATTTAAAATTTCACAACAAATCTAGGACTCAACCCTTCCCTCAGGTGGTCCTGACTCACACAAAACCATGAAAATCAGTTTACATCACACATGGGTTTAAAAAGCATGGAATTAGCATCATGCAAATTTAGTTTAAAACCCAGTTTCAATCATCGTCAAGATCATCAACATGCGAGACTAGGCAACATCTGTATATCGGTAATAACCAGGACTATGGTCGTGTGTCCTCGTGAGCCCCTCTGCTACACGGATCCTAGTGTGCGAGGTCTCACCCTGATCGGGAACCGCCCGGGAGGTGGGTCAATCCAACCCGTCAGTCTTATCTGATCCCACGCATCCGAAGATGCCGTATCCGAAGATACCCCGTATCCGAAGATACCCCGTATCCGAAGATACCACATGGTACATCGTACTCCATGCTACTTGCACGGTACATCGTACTCCGTGGACCCATATCATATCTCTATACTCATGCCATGTCTAAAAACGCACGTGAGAGCCTATTTAATCGGTGACACACAGTCTACCCGACGCTCCAAGCATGGTTCATCGCATGTTCTCATAAAAATCAGTGGGGGGTGCGAGCGATGCTCCAACACTCTCGTCAATTCAAGTAAAACTAGTGCGAGCTAAGCTCTAGCTCTCTCATCAAATCATGTGGAAAATCTGGTGCGAGTTACACTCTAGCACCTTGTCACGAAAATCATGTAAAATCTGGTGCGAGTTAGACTCTAGCACCGTGTCACGAAAATCATATATATATATAAAATCTGGTGCGAGTTGGACTCCGGCACCAATGCATGTAAAACTCTAGTGCGAGATCTCGCTCCAGCACTAATGCATGCATCACACAACTCAAAATATCGTGCGAGCTGAGCTCTAGCACGTCACATGTCAATAAAAACCCGTAGGCGGCTTTGTTTCCTCAAAACA